>OY987199.1:1335553-2664031 GCA_963920755.1 Cartodere bifasciata | reverse complement strand
TCAAGATTCCAGTTAAAAGCGATCTAAAGGTGGGACACAACTTACAAGACCACATGGGACTTGGAGGCTTGACGTTCATTATTGACGATCCGATTACTTTCACCAAAGCGCGGTACCAAAGCCTGGCAGTTATCATGGAATACCTGACCAAGGAGCAAGGTCCTATGACTTCCTTAGGAGGGGTAGAAGGACTTGCGTTTGTCAATACGAAGTACGCGCCTAAGTCAGGGAAATGGCCAGATGTGCAGTTCCACTTTGCGCCGTCATCAGTTAATTCTGACGGCGAACAAGTTAAGAAGATAACAGGTCTTCGTGATAGCGTATACAACACCGTGTATAAACCGCTTAAGAACGCTGAGACGTGGACTATTCTACCGCTTTTACTGCGTCCGAAGAGTACTGGTTGGGTACGGTTAAAGTCCAAAGACTACCGCGTATACCCTGACATCAACCCTAACTATTTTACGCACAAAGAGGACATACAAACTCTCACAGAAGGCATTAGGATCGCTCTCAACGTGTCGGCTTCAAGCGCGTTCCAAAAATTCAACTCGCGACCTCACAAAGTACCTTTCCCAGGGTGCAGGCAGTACCCTTTTGATTCGGATGAGTTTTGGGAGTGCCAAATGCGACATTTTACTTTTACGATCTACCACCCTACGTCGACAAATAAGATGGGGCCTGCTACCGACCCGAACGCGGTAGTTGACCCAAGGTTGAAGGTCTACGGGATCAAAAGCTTGCGAGTGATCGATGCGTCCATAATGCCGTTGATCGTTTCGGGGAATACCAACGCGCCGACTATTATGATTGGGGAAAAGGGGGCTGATTTGATTAAGGAGGATTGGGGAATTGAGATTGATAAATTGAACTAGTCTTAGTTTTCTACAAGGTAAATTAACGTCATGTTAAAAGAAATTTCTCAAAAGGATTGGAAAAAACAAAATTATGTTTAATCCTAACTTTTGTAAAGTATAACCAATTTTGTATGAAGACAACATTTTATTAAATTGCAGCTGAATTCAGTTGCCAAATAATACAAATATTATTTAGTCAGCTTTTTTGTATATTTTTGCATTATTTAAGTAGACAATTTCTAGTTTATTTATTTTTATTTAAATTTTGTTAGTTTATTTAAATTTGTTAGTTATTTGTAATTTTGTATTTTTTTGTAAATAAATTGAATTTTTTATAAATTGTTTAGCATTTCTTTCATAACATCTTAAAAAACCAAATTCTTTAACGAAATGTTATTTATAATCAATTAATTCTAAATTGCAGTTGATTATTACAAAATCTTAAGTGTCAACTTTGAATAGTTACTAATTAAATTAACATTAAAATAACATATTGCAAGTAAAACGTAAATAGGTTTTAAAAAACGTTTTTTTGCAATGCTTACCTATTAGAATAATTCTTGCACTTAAAAATTATGAAACTTGCATCCTAATGACATTTATTTGTTTGTAATATTATCATTGTGCAAAATGTTAAAAAAAGTTACAAAAGAATTGGATAAATGATTAAATAAGTGCATTCTTTTGTTTAAAGTATGACCAAACTGATTATGTACAAAAGGTTGCCTGTTAGTTAGATTAAACATTTGCCAATATTTCTATTTGGGGACAAAAATAAATTGCTACAATAAGGTAGCATAAATTGATACATCTCCCTAATTGGACCGATCCTATGCCTCGCATATGGAACATAGATAGCGTCATCTATTGATTCATACGTAATCTATGCTCTAAGCCTATTGTCTATTAACAGCAAGTGTGGTACCTCCAGCGAGTGGTTAGTAATTATTGACAAATTTATAAAGATCACGTCAAAGATCTAATAGTTGTATAACTTACTGCAACCCTACATAACCGGAAGGACAGGGTTTAACTTATCCTAATCTAATTTTCAGTTTTATAGCTTTATTTATAACATTTTCAAACCTTATTAATAATAGAACAAAAAATACTTAGAAAAGTCATAAAATTATTAGAAACAAAAATAAACAAATTTTGCAAATGTAAACCAGTCTTTCCATTCCTGGAGACATGGCAAAACGTGCAAAAATACACGTTTTCATATTTGTCCAGGTGACAAGTATAAAAATCTCAAATAATCGTTCACTCTTAAGTACCTCTTAGTATGAGACGCTAAACGATCGTTTTACTTATCGACAGAACTGCATAGCAGATGAAAAACGCACAGTCCGAAAGCCGATAGTATTAAATGCGAGTAAAAATAATAAAACGGAGAAGTGGAAGAATAAGTGAAAGTTTTCCGGATCGGATAAATTCCTAACTGTTCCGTCTACTTTACTAAGCGCACGTCAACTGTCTGTGATTATGTAACTTTAATAATCATCATCCTACTTTAATTTGATTTGTTCGTTTTATGTTTAAATTAATAATATAATATAAGAAAAAAAAAATTGTTACATTAGACGATTAATAGAATAGAAGCTTTACAAATGGTTGTTATTTTTTCTGCTAAAAAGTCCTTCTGACCTTTTAAAATAATAATCATTTTTTTTATATAGGGTGTAAATAAATTGGCGCATAAACGCAATGGTACGTTGTTGGGCGTGCCAAGGAATACCTGAAAAATTAAAAAGAAATCCTTGTGTTATATTCATTGGGGAGAATGCGAACAAAGTTGCATAAATTCGGCAACACAGTTCATAGGAAAATACATCTAAAAATCCCATTTATGAGTCTTGATCATACACTTTTGCATTGGATTTTATTGACATTGTTGTCAGCTTCATTTCATGAAAATTTTGTAAAATTAAATTGATTATAAAAATGTAATATTCGACCATTTAAAATATAAACAAAAAGTGAAATGATTTAAAATAGACTGCAGCTTTGTATTAAACATTTTTTTCGTCAATATGTGCTGTTATCTTCAAGGTATAAGCGTTCAAAGTTTCGTACTTTGGGGCCTCATATCTCCAAGAGTATATGAGATTTTCTTAAATAATTTTCTGGGGGATCGTTTCTGGGAAACTTCTTGCAACATTGGAATAAAAGATAATTTTCTGACAAGAAAAGATAAATTGATTTTACAAAAATGTGTTTGTTTTAAAGTATTAATAATTAAAATGAAAGGATTTCTGATTGCATGGTTTTGTTAAAAAGCAGAAATTTAACAAAAGATATGCTAAATTTTGAAGAACTATTATTATTTATAATTTTATTGCTATTACAGGTATACAACTGAAACATAAAGTACAAAGAAAATCTATTAAATTTAATAATAATAATAGTGCTTGTGTTTTGTAATTTATCTTCCAAATTACAAATTCACTTTCTTTCGTTTTTATGTATTTCTGTGTTAAAAAAAATCAAAAACTATTAGTTTCTGTGACAGCATTGAACAAATAAGATGTTTTAAGTATTAAAAGACGCATAAAAATAGCATAAAAAAAACAAATTAAAATCTGTGTAAAATTATCCATTAACAACATTTTTAATTGCAAAAAAATGTCTCTTCCTGAAACTTTATAAGGACTACCCAAATATTCTATGGAGAAGTAAGTCTCATTTACAATGATGGCTGAAAATTAAATTTTAAGATTTTGTGTTTTTGGAAAATTAAAATTGGTAATAATTTTAAGTTGCCATTCTTTTCTTTAAAAAATCAGAAGCTGCATATTTGCACTCTTTCTTTACTAGTAAGTACCTCAAACTATGGAAATTGATAAAGTTTAGGTCCAAAAAAAACTATGTGGGACTGAGTAGATTTTTTGTTTTGATTACCTTAAAATGTTAATGTGCTAATGAAGATTCATTAAAAAAATAATTTCGTTTGTAATTTAACTTCGTTTAGAAACTGCAATGTTTCTAAAATGTTACCGTATACGTTAAATTTAAACAAGATCGAAACATATTTTGAATTCTTGGAAAGATTAAAATTAGTAGTAGTTTTTATTTGACATATATTTTTATAAAAAAAAAATATGAACCGCATATTTGCACTTCTTTTCTACCAGACAGCAATGGAAAATGACCAAATATGGCACCAAAAAGTTATGAGTTATTTTTTTTTAATAATTTTAAATGTTAATGTGGTAATGAAAAAAAATTTGGTTTGTGATTTTACTTCGTTTAGAAGCAGCAACGGTTTTAATATGCTACATTTACACAAAATCGAATCAAAAGATCTTTAATTTTTTTATTGTATTGTGTCCTTGGTAATATTTTAGCAAAAAAATAATAAAAATCTACGCACTTCCACATAGCTTTTTTCAGACCTAAAATGCCCAAATGTTTCTTAGTTTGAGGTGCTAACTGGTAGGGAAGGAGTGCAAATATGCAGCTGCTAATTTTTTAATAGAAGGAAGTTACCAGGAGTAAGCACTGGACTAAAAGGGCGATTTATAGAACGTTATTTTCACTTTACTTCGGCGTTACTTCACTTCCGCGTAACTTAACAAATTTGCTTAATTTATAGATTGTAAAGTTACGTGAAATTGAGAACAGGTATGCGCATGTGTCTGAACTCGCGACTTCTGACTATTTACACCTGGGCGGTAATTACAGAATATCGCTTCGTACGAAACCTACATAAGAAGACAGCAGGTTTCGTACGAAGCGATATTCCGTAATCACCCTTGACAATAAGGGTGAATATTTAATTTTTGCAAATTTTGCGCATGATTGGCCAAGCTCGGCTTTTGACAGTACTACTTACAGCTAAATGAATCAGCAAAGTAGCGCTAAAGTGAAGTATACATTTTCTAATACATTCCCATGTATTTTATTTTATTTTCTGTAAAGTTACGCCGAAGTAAAGCGGAAGTAAAGTGAAAGTATCGTTCTATAAATCGGCCTTAAAGCTTAAAAGGATTTAATATATGGAAAAGACAAATATTAAAATTCTCAATTTTTTTTTTGTTTTAATATTTCTAACGAATTATGCATATTTTTCTAATTTATTTAAATTCTATTAATTAAGATTTGTTAGAACAACGAATAATTTAACGGTTTTTAAATTTGAAAACTCATGTTTTAATTGAATTTAAAATTTAATCTTAAACATCATCCTACAAAAAAATCATGAATAAATAAATATCAAAAAGACAGTTCTAAGTTTTGGTGTAGCCCCCTCTTTAAAAAGACCCCATCTTATGGTCAGACCGCGGTGCAACACGGTCATGTGGAGGCATTTCATCAAGGAAAGGTAATAGTTAGATCAGTTGGTGATATCCAAGTCACGAAAAAGTACTTTCCTTTATAAAATCAGTGTTCCTACAGTACGATCAAGGTACCTTTGAAATTAGTTTAAGGTTTTGTTAAATTAGGTTAAGTACAATTATTGCCGGCCTATTTTTAAATCTCTTTAAAGTTTACCTAATTTTTGAATTTAAGGTGCCCCATATACAACTGTCTTTCGATAAAAATACGAAAAAAAAAGATTTAAAATAATGCAGGATTTTCATTTAGTCATAGTAAGGTTAGTGTTATTTTTTTTAGAATTTAAAATTAAAATTTACAAAAAATTTAGGGTAACCAAAAATTGGCGAATAAACGCGATGATACGTTGTTGGGACATGCCCTAGAAAATTGTTAAAAAAATCTATCTTTTCTAATCTTACGAATATACGGTTAAAGTTTGACAAATTTGGCAACACTGTTTGTAAAAATACATGTAAAAATTCCATCTATGAGTTTTGACCATACACTTTTGCATTAGATTTTATTAACATTGTTTCATGAAAATTTGCTAAATTAAATTGATTTTAAAAATGTAATTTGACCATTTAAAAAATAAACAAATATAGTTTAAGATAGACGGTCTTTGTATTAAGCGATTTTTTTCGTTAATATGTGCTCTTATCTCTTATCTATAAGCGTTCAAAGTTTTGCACTTTGAGGCCTCAAAGTCCGAGAGTATATGAGCTTTTTTATCAATTTTCTAAGAATCCCTAGGCATGCCCCAACAACGTACCATACAGATGGTGCGCCAATTTTAGGACCCCTGTATATAGGGCGTTCTTAAAACCTGACACTGTATAGTTTTTTAATGTTCGGCACATTTTTAATTTATTTTTGCCAATGAACCACAGAATTTGCAGAAAAAAAACTGTCTGCTTTAAGGGGCTGCCGTTTAAGAATAACCCAGATCGACAGTTTCTTTTTTGTACTTTTTTTTCATATTTTTATCGAAGAAATTAACACTTAAGTTTGTCGATTTAATTAGTAGAAAAACAAATAAAAAATAAATATCTACATTTTAAACAATCAGAATCTTTTAAAAATCATGCCGCCCTTTGATTTGACTGTAGGTTAAGAATTAAACTTTACATTGTAAAACCCGGCATAAAGTCGCTTTTTTGCTAACATGAAAATTTAAAAAGTATTTTTCCTCTGTTCAGTTTTTTTTTGCTCTCAAAAATTTTCTGTTTTTTTTAATACCACAAAATTCAAAAGATTCAAAGAAAGCAACATAATTTACATTTTTCACGCATTTCTCTAACCAAAGAAACAAATTTCACAGCAAGATTATTATCAAATTCATTTTTAATTAACCATGTCATTTTCTTTGCTTTTAACAAAAGTACCAAAACCTTCACACCTATGCTCTGGTACTTTTTTAAACCATAAAAAATTATATTTCTTTTGTGTAAAAAAATATCTGCGTAATCTTAAATATTTTTTTTTTTATTTTTTCAGTTCATTTTGAAACAAAGTGAAGTGAGAGTGCGAACATTTAGTCGTGGAATTATTAAGTTTTATTTTAAAAGAAAGGAAAACTATGCGGATTTTTCTACGAGAAGAAACATGTAAGTACTACCAACTAGTAACAGAAATACAACTTTTTATACTCCTCGCAGACAAAGTCGAAAACGAGGAGTATATTGTGATTGTTTTGAAAATTCTAAAATCGTCAAAAATCGTCGTAGAGCAAAAATTCTTGCAGATTCGTGCGTTTCATCGAATTTTAAACAATTTTCAAAAAATCCGTCCGTCCGTCACGTTTTTTGTAAACACGATTACTTAAGAACGAAAAGCCCAATCGTGTTCAAATTTGCAGGAAAAATTGTTCTCATTAAAATCTTGGTTGGGATTGTTATTGGAAAAAATCGGATAATAACAAAGGGGGTAGCGGGGCCCCCAAACTGGTAAAAAATTCATATTTCAGTTATTATAAATTTAAGAATGAAAAATTTTTTATAATATTAGAGCCCTTTTAACTCTTTACAACAATTATTTAAAAACTTTTTTGATCCGACCCCCCATTAGCCCCCCAATAAAAAAAAAACGCCGTATTTTCGTTATTATTTGATTTACTAAAAAAATTTCTATTAAAAAATTAAAGACAATGTAATTCTGTATTCAAAATAATTTTTTGTATTTTTTTTTGTTAAGTTATTAGGGCATAAAAGGTTAAAGGAAAGATTTTTAGTAATAAAAAAGTCCCATAAGTCTTGGCCTCGGTCTAGGAGGCTTTTCAAAAACATTCGAAACACAGCAGCATCTTTCTAAAGTCAAATTAAATCCTAAACGTCAGTGTCAGAATTGATATTTATGCTCTTCGCTGATAAATATTTTTTTTTGCGAAAGAGAGTTAATAGTTTGACCTCTTCGCAGATTTTTTTTTTAAATAAAAAAATGTTTCTTTTATAAAATATTGTGAATGCTTAATTACTGCGAGAAGTATCCTATTAAATGTCGGCATTTTATAATAAAACCTAACCCACTCAATGATCTAACCCATATCTAGTTTTATTATTATATTTTCATAAGTAAACAACAAATATTTCGCATCGTAATGTTGCTCGTAAATTTAAGAGTAACCTAGAAGAAAAATCGCATTAAAAATGCTCTTTTGAGCCTATTTACTGATCCGAAAAAAATACTTTAAATAAGTAATAGTTTACCAAATACATAACTGATCTTACTTAAGTTAATAAAAAACCATGTAAACAAAATAACTTTACCTACTACAACTATTACGCAAATTAACCTAACCTAGAAAGCCAAATAACACCGGAAAATAATAGAATTCCTCACGAAATTTAAATAAGTGTTACAGCACCACTTATTTATTCAACACTTACCTAAATATCCAAAACAAAAAACCTAGCTGAGACATCGTAGGAGCTAAGGAAGGCAAGTGAAGAAATTAAAATTATAGTTATTACATCACGTCAGTTATTACATAATTTTGTACAACTTTCTTTCAGTTTGTAAACCCACTACATAAAGGCGACCTTTCTATCTAGTGCAATACAACCTTGGGGGAAAGTTCGATTCGCTCTTGACCAATGGATTACTTTGTTGTGATTATGTCATCTTGATCATGATTGTCGGCTTTTTGGTTTTTGATTTTTCTTGGTTGCGCACTAGTAACTTTGTCGACAACCTAGCAATTCTCCGAAGTACACATTACCAAACCCTTTTAGGGTAAGAACCTTTTTACCGATACCAAAGAGAAAGAAATATACAAACGTGTATGACAGTGACAGACACAGTTGACCACGATCAAAAATGTTACTGTTTAAAAATGACCCTTAAAGATAGACAATACACCATATTAATGTGACGTCACTGAAGCTAAAACAGCTAATCGGTTTCATGGCTTTGACGTTTTGACAATTACACTTGTCGCCAAAATGACAATTACGAGAATTACTTGACTTGTAGTCACTAAAACCATGGAATAGAGTGCCTTGATTTTGACAGTTATTGTCGCCTTATAGAGTGGCGACATGCATCATTCCTTCTCTGTCATACAGATAACGTCATCTACGTTATAGCCAAAGTGACAACAATTACAACTTACAATCACAATTAATGACGTTATCTGTATGACAGAGAAGGAATGATGCACGTCGCCACTCTAAGTGATACTTACTTTTGAATCATTGTCGAATACATTAATGAAAGAACAAACTTGCTTACCTGAAAGAAAAAAAAACATCATTAGTTTTTAGAACAGAAGCAAACTACTATTCACTATTCAGGGTGTTGCGAATTCGAGGGTCATCGTTGGGATCTTGCTTTCCTTAAGAGATACAAGGTCGTTTATGGGAGAAAAGTTGCCTATTTTTATGCCCATTAACCTCCCGAAAGCAGAACTTGGTTATCTCTAACCGTTTTTTGGTTACCTTAGAAAAACTAAAAAAGTGCATTTCAGTTATTTAGTCCGGTGCGTAAGGGAAATTAATCTGCATTTTGAGGTAGAAACATGAAATTTGAAACATATGTTCCTTAGAATATTTAAAAAATGTTTGGATATGGAACCCTCCTGAGAAAGTCCCAGGAGCCCCCCAGGGGGGCCCTCTTTATTTGAGGTTTGTAGAATTTTTTTTTAAATAACTGTTTATGATAAATGTTTAAAAATTAGATGGATGATTAATAATATGTTAGTCTTTAACTCCAAATTTTTTTTTTTGGAAAAAAATCCCCACTGGTGCCCCAAATTTTCATTTTTATGATTTTTGATTATTTCTTAAAAAACTATTTTTAAATTCAAAATTATACAATTTAAAGATTCTTTTTACACATTTAAACAATTGACCCACCCAAAATATATGTTAACCCCCCCAAAATCCCCCTTTGCCAAAAATTTTACATTTTCATAATTTTTTTTACCAACTGTGCAAGATAAAAGTTGGACAATTAAATAAAAAATCACTATTATTACTATTTTGAGAAAAGAAAATTTATTTTAAGACCCCCAACGGCTTTCCCCTCCCCCTAACGCATTTTAATTTTTTCTTTAATATTGTTTTGATCTAGAATTATATACACTTTCACGATTCTATTTACAAATTTATATCCTTGACCCCCCAAAATATCTGTTACATTTTGTTAATGGGGAGAGGGAAGCATTTGGGGGTCTTACAATAATTTGTTTTCCAAAGATAATAACTTTTGTGATTTTTTATTGGATTATTCAACATTTATCCTGCACAGTTATTAAAAAAATTATAAGTATGTCAAATTTTTGGCAAAGGGGATTTTGGGGGGCTAACAGATATTTTGGGGGGTCAAGGATATAAATATGTGAAATGGGGTCGTGAAAGTGTATTTGATTCTAAAATAAAACAATAATAAAGAAAAAATTAAAATGCGTTAGTGGGGGGGGGGAAAGCAGTTGGGGGTCAAAAAATGAATTTTCTTTTCTTAAAATAGTAATAATAATGATTTTTTATTTAATTGTCCAACATTTATCCTGCACAGTTGGAAAAAAAAATTATGAAAATGTAAAATTTTTGGCAAAGGGGGATTTTGGGGGGGTTAACATAAATTTTGGGTGGGACAATTGTCTAAATGTGTAAAAAGAATTTTTAAATTGTATAATTATAAATTTAAAAATAGTTTTTTAAGAAATAATCAAAAATCATAAAAATGAAAATTTGGGGCACCAGTGGGGATTTTTTCCCAAAAAAAAAACATGGAGTTAAAGACTAACAAATTATTAATCATCCATCTGATTTTTAACCATTTATCATAAACAGTTATTTAAAAAAAAAATCTACAAACCTCAAATAAAGAGGGTCCCCCTGGGGGGCTCCTGGGACTTTCTCAGGGGGGTTCCATATACAAATATTTTTTAAATATTCTAAGGAAAATATGTTCCAAATTTCATGTTTCTACCTCAAAATGCAGATTTCCCTTATTTTTGGAACCTTACGCACCGGACTAATTTGGCAGTACCGTTTTTGTTGTTTAGGGGATGTTTTTAAAATTGGACATTACCTTGACCCTTTTTTGGCTGCAATCAGATTCTCCAAAAAATGTTCCGAAGTGTTTCGTTTCCTAAGAACTATCATCATGCTCTTTTTTTTCTTATGGGAGATCAATTAAATCAAAATCCCACTAGTGGCCCTGTAATTCGCGACACCCTGTAAAGTTAAGTTTAATTAATTAATGAAAAAAATAACACGGTACTTAAAGTATGCGGAATCTAAAGAATTAATTATCGGTACAAAGTACAAACCAATGGCAATATTCAAGACTCAAGAGCAGAAAGTGAATTTGAACTTTCTGTAATTCTGTTATACAATAACCAATCGCTAATTAAACTTTACGGAAGTAAATCAAGTAGCAGTACCAATCGTACTATACATTTCTCTAATAGACTATTTCTTTCTTTCTTTATCTTGTCTTGAGAACCAGAACATGTGCACCATGACGGTTCAAGAAACGTGTTACTAGGCGATTAGAATAATTATTGTCCTAAACAATGTCTGAGATAGTGAAACCGAAAGTCAAAGGTACCATTATCTTAGCACAGTCACAGACATGTACTTCTTGCGGTACCTTGCGAGGGAATTGTCTGATTACTTCAAAGCCTAACATAAAAGCAACTATTATTCTCGTCAAATTTATTCTTGTTTTTTAACATAGTCCTTTTTAAAGATGTTTGCACCTCTTTAACCAATCCAAAAAGCTGTTACCGAAAGGTACTGCTAAATAAACGTTTTTACTGTTGTGACTGTCACTTTCTTAGGTTTAAGCGAATTATGTTCGTCCAGAATGTCCTTAAATGACATATCCGTTTAATACAATGAGGAATAAATCACAACCAATAAGAATGTTTTTGGATCCGAGCTAAAAAGTGAGCAAACGCGGAAGTCATCGGGTGCTTCGCTTTGACATGCCCAAATCTTTTGGTTACGATAAACGCATTTTTTTGAGATGCCCCTAGTATATGCTACCTCCGTAACCAAACTTACAGGTCGTCCTGACCCATTTGATGAATTTAATCGATGTTATCGGTACTGGTTACAGTTTTTGGACACCTAGAACATTCTAAGTCAACCAAGCTGGTACGACCATGATTAACAGTAAAGAATTTGCCCAAAGACGAACTTCTTAAGTACGGATGTTTTTATTGTCATCCTTTGTTTGTTATTATTGGCATATGTTTATAGATCAGACTATGAAAGTACCTACCATTCTATTAAATATAAAGTATTTATTTTGGAACCAAACAAATAATGGCTCTTGTTATTATTTCAACTTTTATGACTCTAAATCGTGAAGTTACTTTTACATTTTCACTGTGTTAAATTGCCGGTTCTTTCTAAGCTTTTGTTATGTTTAGTAATGGTCGTGATTTTTAAATTTGTTAAAAATTGTTCCTCACAATAGCTATCATCAATAACTTTTCGAATGCCGCTCTAACTAAATAGTAAGAGGTACCTTTCCCGATACTTTTCTTAAATTATGACCGTTAACATCTTTCTATATCATTAATAATGAAGCATTAGAAAATACTAATATCATGAATTTTTCAGCATACCAAGTCAAGAATGATCCAATTTAAACCAGGAAATTAGTCATGACTTTAAAGAAAAAGACTTTTAACCAAAATGGAGTAGTTTTTCAACGGAAAAGAATGCAACACCGTCCACCAGATTAAAAGCAAGACAAACAATCTTAAACTAAACCAATTACCTGTGGAAAAATCTAGTCAACACTTATACTAATTTTAAGGTAAGAACCAAAGCCCTCACAAGTACTAAAACTGATCCAACCCATTTTAGCATTATCTACTTTTAAGAATATACCATATTTACTTATTAAGAACATAACACATAGGAAACAAAATGGTTTTTGAAACTGTACTGATATCAACTGCCTTAAAAACGATCGGAATTGTTGGATCGACATTATGGTTAATCCCTCTTCTATTAGCTGGCGCGTCATATTTCCATTACAGCAAATACGATCCTGAAGCGCCTGTCATTAACAGAAAGACACTTCATAGGGAGTACGACTTCATTGGTAAGTATTATGACTAAAACCTCTCTTCTAAGAGTCCATCCCTTTACTTCCCAAATGAAGGCGCCCTTTTTTTATCCAAAAGGCATTCACGTAAACTGACAAACACCTCTTTCAGTTGTAGGAGGCGGTAGTGCCGGCGCAGTCGTGGCTTCGCGCCTATCCGAAATCCCTCAATGGAGTACTCTTCTCCTCGAAGCAGGACCAGACGAGAACGAGATCTCAGACGTGCCATCCTTAGCAGCATACCTCCAACTCTCTAAACTCGACTGGTCCTATAAAACCATGCCAACAGGCCGAGCATGCCTTGGAATGAACAACGGACAGTGCAACTGGCCGCGAGGCAAAGTCCTTGGTGGTTCCAGTGTCTTGAACTATATGCTGTATGTCCGAGGGAACCGACATGACTACGATTTATGGGAGTCATTGGGTAAGTGTTTCGCCTAGACTTCCAATGATCAATTTTAAAGCTCTAGATGTTTACAGGCAATCCAGGTTGGGGGTACGACACCGTTCTGAAGTACTTCATCAAGTCAGAAGACAATCGTAATCCGTATTTAACCAAAACGCCGTACCATGGCAAAGGAGGTTTCCTAACAGTGCAAGAATCTCCCTGGCGAACACCTCTAGTTGTTGCTTTCGTCCAAGCAGGGACTGAGATGGGCTACCAAAACCGTGACATAAACGGTGAAGAACAAGCAGGTACGACATTTTAAACCACTTCTTCTTAAACCCCTTAATAACTGCATACTTTTATAGGTTTCATGATAGCCCAAGGCACGATAAGACGCGGCGCAAGATGCTCAACTGCCAAAGCATTCCTCCGACCAGTACGTCTGCGCCGCAACATCCACACAGCTCTTAACTCACACGTGACCAAGATCCTAATCAACCCCACGACAATGCGAGCGTATGGCGTTGAATTCGTGCGCCACGGACGCAAACAACTCGTCCTAGCCAAAAAGGAAGTAATTCTCTCAGCTGGCTCTATAAACACGCCACAACTTCTGATGTTGAGCGGAATAGGACCGGCGTCACAGTTGCAAAACTTCAACATCCCGGTCTTGAGAGACCTGCCAGTAGGGGAGAATCTGCAGGACCACGTAGGAATGGGTGGACTTACGTTCCTAATCGACAAACCTGTGTCAATAGTCCAGGACCGCTTCCAGGCTTTCCCCATGACGATGCAATACGTCATCAACGAGCGTGGGCCTATGACAACTTTAGGCGGAGTCGAAGGCCTTGCGTTTGTCAACACGTACCTAGCCAACAGGACGTGGCCTGATATACAGTTCCACATGGCGCCAGCGTCTGTGAACTCAGACGCTGGAGCTAGAGTACGAAAGGTTCTAGGCCTAACCGAGAACCTCTATGACACTGTGTACAAACCAATTGCAAACAAGGACGTTTGGACCCTTATGCCATTGCTCTTGAGGCCTAGATCACGCGGGTGGGTCAAACTCCAAAGCAAGAACCCGTTCGACGCGCCTTTAATAAACGCGAACTACTTCAACGACACGTTCGACATCAAGACACTTGTTGAAGGCGCGAAAATAGCCATGAAGATAAGCGAGGCAAAGGCGTTTAAGCAATTTGGTTCGCGTGTACACAGGATCAAGTTCCCGAACTGTAGGAACCACAAATTCGCGTCTGACGCTTACTGGGAGTGTCACATACGAACCATATCAATGACGATTTACCATCCGGTTGGTACGTGTAAGATGGGGCCGTCATGGGACCAAGAAGCGGTAGTGGATCCAAGATTGAAGGTATACGGAGTGGCAGGGCTTAGAGTTATAGATGCCTCCATAATGCCAACTATTCCAAGTGGGAATACCAACGCTCCAGCTATTATGGTTGGGGAAAAGGGGGCTGATTTGGTTAAGGAGGATTGGGGACATACTTTGGAAAAGCATTTCTGATCGCAATTGTTTTTGAGAGGAATGAAATGTGAAATTTGTTTGGATTGGTCTGGATAAGCTTTTGGAATCTTACATGAACGATTTCAACCTTTTAAGGGCGATTTATACCACGTAACTTTTACTTTACTTCGGCGTAACTTCACTTCCACTTAACTTTACAAATTTGCCTAATTTACAGATTGCAAAGTTACGTAAAATTGGGATCAGTTAGGCGCATGTGTCTGAACTCGCGACTTCTGGCAATTTATACCTGGGCTGTAATTTCGGAATATCGCTTCGTAAAACCTACATAAGAAGACCTAACAGGTATCGTATACGAAGCGATATTCCGGAATCACTACCCTTGACAATAAGGGCGAATATCTCATTTTTGCAAATTTTGCGCATGATGGCCAAGCTCGGGTCTCGAGTTAGTACGACTTTATACGACTTTAAGCTAAATGAATCAGAAAAGTAGCGCTAAAGTGAAGTATAAATTTGCCAATACATTCCCATGTATTTTATTTAATTTTTGATTAAGTTACGCCGAAGTAAAGCGGAAGTAAAGTGAAAGTTACGTGGTATAAATCGGCCTTTAATGTGATGTTTATATACCTAACTAGATGCTGAATTCGTATGGCACTTAGTCTTTTTAGTTTTAAACAATTTGGGAAGAAACAAAGCCATTTTTGGATTTTCTTTTTTGTATCGCGTCCAGTTTCAATTCAAGAGATAAAAATTTAGAATCTATTTTGACTTGAAGAACGGTTTTATCTTTTGTAAGAATGAAGATACAGATTTTACCCAAGGTGCCAGCCATACAAATGCATTGATGAATTGCTGGTTGCCTATAAAATGTTATAGTTATATCTACGGTACAACAAATTTCCCAAAGTTGTATGCAAAATTATTAAGGCAAATAGATTTGGGTCTAAGTTTTGTCTAAGAAAAAGACTGTTAAATTACCCCCACTCAGACAAAGCTTAAGACAATACTTATTCTTTCAATAGTTAAAGGGGAATGTCTCGAAGCATAAAAACTGTGGTAATGTTGATTGCCTAAAATCAACAAAAAACAACACTTTCTGGTCATTGCTTAGTGGGTTTATAAGAGTTAATTTTAATTAGAAATTGTGCTTACCAGCTACATTAATAAACAAAGCACAAGTTGACATATTGTAAAAGTCCATCAATAAGCGTTTAAATACAGAATTTTGGCAATTTAGAAGCACTATTTTTTTGCATTTTAAATTGCCAAAATTCTGTATTAAAACGCTTATTGATGGACCCTTATAACATGTCAACTTGGGCTTTGTTTATTTATGTTGCTGGTAAGCACAATATTTAATTAAAATTAACTCTTATAAACCCACTGAGCAATGACCAGAAAGTGCTGTTTTTTGTTAATTTAGGCAACCAACATCACATTACCACAGTTTATATACTACGCGACATTCCGCGTTAAGTCAGACAAATGTAAACCCATTGCAAATTTAATTGGCCTAAAATAAAACTTTATTTTTCCCTATCAAAAAAATTATAACAGAACCTATCATTTGCGGCCTTTTGACAAAAAAATAACAACCAAAATCCTTGATTTTGTCACCATTTATTATATTTTTTTTACATTACACACAAAACGGTGTGATTAAACTGCAAACATTATTATTATGACATTTGCTAGCTTTAAGAAAAAATTGTAAATAATATATTGTACATATCAATTTTAAGTTTTTTGATTAATTTGAAAATAATTGAGCTGGGCAATATTGCAATCATGATAAGTATACTTTACTTGTACAAAAAAATTATTTGATATTATAATATTAAGAACTATTAATTGTAATTTACGTCAAATCTTTGAGTCATTTATGGTATTGAGTACTATTTACAATAGGAGAAAAAAAACAAACAAAAAGTGACCTCAAGTTTATTAATTTATTTTTTTTAAATACAAAATATCTTTATTGAGTTAAACTTAGAAGGCAATTGACCGGTCCTTCAGCCAATTTTTTTTTTATTAAATTAAGAGAACACAATTTGTAAAGAAGAGTTTTCTACTAAGTTTACGCCATTTTAACCTACAAATCCGTTGTAAATGCTACTTAGTAGATAAATGGATGATTATTTACCATTAAATAATTATAACGTTAATATCTATTATATATTCTACTTTAAAAAAGTTATATTAAAAACAATTATGTACATAAAAAAGAATTAAATTTCCTATAATAATAAAAGTTTATTTTTTACAAAAACAACTACTTCTTTTTTGAAACTAGGATTCTCATAAGTAGTTTCAATTTCAATTTTAACCACGCTTAGTTAAATTAAAGTACCTATTAACTAATTAATTATTTTTGATCTTTAGAAATGGCGACGCCCAGGACATGTTACTTTCCTCTAAGCAAAACTAAATTTTACGACAAATAATTATAATTTAACTTTCAATTATTCAATTTATTAAATAACAAAACAGTGTCCGCGATATTTCATAAAATTACGATTTTGATTATTTGCTTAATGCGGAATGTCACGAAGCATAGAAAGAAACTGTGGTTATGTAATGTTGGTTGCCTAAAATCAACAAAAAACAGCACTTTCGGATCATTGCTCAGTGGGTTTATAAGAATTAATGTTGATTAAACATTGTGCTTACCAGCAACATAAATAAACAAAGCACAAGTTAGTATATTCAAAAGGTCCATCAGTAAACATTTAAATACAGAATTTTGGCAATTTACAATGCAAAAAAAAGGTGCTACCAAATTGCCAAAATTCTGTATTTAAACGCTTATTAATGGACCTTTAGAATATCTTAACTTGAGCTTTGTTTATTTATGTTGCTGGAAGGGACAATTTTAATTAAAATTAACTCTTATAAACCCACTGAGCAATGACCAGAAAGTGCTGCTTTTTGTTGATTTTTGGCAACCAACATTACATAACCACAGTTTCTATGCTTCGTGACATTTCGCTTTAAATCGTAAGGTAAGTACAAATTAGCAAAAAACTTTGCGTTCTCGAGACATAAGTAACTAATACCTAAGCTTTAAAAAATGATGTTTTAAGTTCTTAAAATTAAATGATGGACAACTAAATCAATAATCAATTTAAAATGACTCAAAATAAATACTACAACAAAAATCCTTTAGTAGGTTTCTTTAAAAATTTTAATTATTAAAGAATAATAAAAATAAATATTTTACACAATTATAATCAAGTTTTATTTTTTTAAACTCTTAAACGATGTCGAGAACATTGACGAGTTATAAATAAACCAAATACGCACTATAGACCTAAAAAACAAAAAAAAATTGCATTTTTCAGAGTTTATTGATACCCTACATGATTTTAAAATAAACAGGATTCTTTGGGAATACCAAGGCTATTGGTAAGAGACACTAGAGCTTGTAGGATTTATTTAAGAGACAGGACACTTACAAAGATCACTTTGTTCGTGGTATTTTTTTCAGAAATTGACGCCCCATTACTAAAATATCTAAAATTATAAATACAGGGTGTCCAAAAATTGGCGCATAAACGCGATGGTACCCTTGGTTTCATAAGACACTGGGACGCTGTCAAATTTCTTTTGGTAAATATGACCTTAATTTAGCCACAATTTTATCATATTTATGGTGGTTGTTTCGTTAGTTTTTCATATTTTACGAATATAGTCACAAAATACCCAGAAATCAAGAAATTAATACCAAATTTAGTAAAACAAATTTGACAGTGTCCCAGTGTCTTGTGAAACCAAGTGTATGTTATTGGGACATGTCTAGAGATGCCTAAAAAAATGTTAAAAGAAATCCATCTCATATACCCTTGAAAATATGAGGTCCCAAAGTGCAAAACTTCGGACGCTCATACCTTAAAATTAACAGCACATTTTAACGAAAAAAATGGTTTAATACAAAGCTACAGTCTATCTTAAACCATTTCATCATTTGTTTATTTTTTGAATGGTCGAATTACATTTTTATAATCAATTAAATTTTAAAAAAATTTCATGAAATGAAGCTGACAACAATGTCAATAAAATCTAATGCAAAAGTGTATGATCAAGACTCATAGATGGGATTTTTAGATGTATTTTTCCAGACTGTGTTGCCGAATTTATTCACCTTTGTTCGCATTTTCCTCAATGAATATAAGAGATGGATTTTTTTTAACAATTTTCTAGGAATCCCTAGGCATGCTCCAACAACGTACCATCGCGTTTATGCGCCAATTTACTATTTTGCAATTTTATTTTTGTGCGGTTAGTGTCTAGGTTCTTTCTAGGATAGAACAGACTCTAGGAAAGAATGCAACCATTTATTAAATATCATAAAACGCATAATTATAGCAGATTCGAGTTGGAGTGAAAATTGCACCAATATTTATTCTTGTTTTGCTTTATTTATTAAGAAATTTCGAAAGAAAGACCAACTTGCTTGTTTTACCTTGATTTAAAATTAAAATAGACAGCCATTCTCCAATTTTGACGCGTAAAGGTAAAATTAACATTTAAGTAGTGAGTAAATACACTCATTTTCGATTTAAAGTTGCACAATTGTCCAATATGCTGAGGTAATTTCTTAAATCATAACCTCGAACCGGCCGGTGTGTTATCTTTGCTTGCATGGACGATTAGTGAGAATTTCTTTTGCAATAAACCAAAAAAAAACGCCCACAGTTAGCTCATTTTGGACCAGAAATAACTCAAGTTAATTGGTCCATTATTTTTGCGAATTCTTAAAATTTTAATTCAAAGTTTTAAAAGATCTTGCTAAAGAACATGTTTGATATATTTATTTAAGTTTAATCATGTTTTTAATTTATCTAGTCTTTTTAAACAAATTCTAAGGATTTTTGAAAATTTTTATAATTTGGCCAACTTTGAAAAGCTCTAGCAAAAGAACGAAAGCACTTGGAAAAAATCTGATTACTTATTATACTCTTCACAAGAGTATATTGCAATCGATAAGAAAATCCTAAAATCGTCAATTTTCGTGGTAGAGCAAAACTTTTTGCAGATTCATGCGTTTCATGACTTTTTAAGATTTTCATTTTTTGTCCGTCCGTCGGTCGGTCTGGTGTATGTCACGTTTCTTGTAAACACGCTATCTTAAGAACCAAACTTCCAATCCTATTCAAATTTTAAGGAAAAATCAATCCCTATAAGAGGAAGAACCCTATTGTTTTTGACAAGAATCCGAGTACTATAAAGCCCCCTTTTCAGCCCCCCAAGTGAAGAAAAAATAGTAACTCGATTACTATTAAATTAACAAAAAAAATTATTTGACATAAAACAGGAAATTTAATTCTCTACAAAAAAGTACTCGTTGTTTTTTTTGTCAGACCCCCTCCGTTACCCCCCACCACAAAAAAACCTCCTATCTCCGTTATTAACAAAAAAAATCTTTTACACAAAATTAATGAAAATTTAATTTTTTATTAAAAATGTTGGTTCGTTTTTTGTAAAGTTAGCCAGTAAGGTTAAAAAAACAAAAACTAAAAGATTTTAGTAGCGAAAAACTTCCAAGTTCAAATAGCGTCACGCGTCGGTCAAGAAGGCCATGCCAAAAATATTTTAAACAAAGAAACAAAGCCAGCTGTCAGAACAAATAGCCTCAAATAATTTTAAGGTTCAGAACTGACGTTTATCCTCTTCGTTAACTAAATTCTTCGTATTTTCTGTTAATAGTTTAAAATCTTCGCAGATTTTATTAACATCATTTTTTTTATAAGAGTCTATTAAATAATAATTATCCTGTAATAGTTTTCTTGCGAAGAGTATACCATAGAATGTGTAGCAATTATATAAAAAATTGATTCAGTTTTGATTAATAAAATTAAAAATTACACTTCTACCGATTCCGAATTCTACTCGAGCTACTTATCTGTGAAGAGTAACTACTACGCGCTTCGATCTCTACTTATTTCTTGTTTGTTTTCTATGGTTTATAATTAGCATAAAAACACAGTTTCAGGTAAATCCATTTTTTCAAAATTTACCTCATTTTGTAGCAAGAGGTAAGGGTCTAAATTTTCTCAGTTTTTTAATTATCACGGCCACAAGTAATTTTTGTCAGCAATAAATGCCATTAATGCTTATGTAAAACGAGCACCTGAATCCGAATCTGGCCCTTAAATAAGTCCAACTCTTTTAGTTTTGTTGCTATGAGCTTTCAAAGTCAACTTTAAACGCGCTACCCAATTTTTTTCAAAATGCTCTAACTTACAAAATATTTGTTTTACAAAAAATCTAAATGCAGATTCGTATTCTACAACAAAAAAGCAATTTACAAAATAAGTTTTACTAAAATCAGAGACAGAAAAATTTTTTAATAAGAATTTTTGAAAATTTTCATAATTTGGCCAACTTTGAAAAGCTCTAGCAAAAAAACGAAAGCACTTGGAAAAAATCTGATTACTGATTTGTTTTCTATGGCTCATAATTAACATATAAACATAGTTTTAGGCAGATCTATTTTTTCAAAATTTACCTCATTCTGTAGCAAGGGGTAAGGGTACAAATTTTCTCAGTTTTTAATTTATCACGGCCACAAGTAATTTTTGTCAGTAATGAATGCCATTAATGCTAATCTAAAACGATCTGCTGAATCCAAATCTGGCACTTAGATAGCTCTAACTCTGCTAGTTTTGTTGCTATGAGCTCTACAAGGCAACTTCAAACGCGCAACCCAATTTTTTTCCAAATGCTCTAATTTCCAAAATATTTTTTTTAGAAAAAATTTAAATGCAGATTTGTATTCTACAACAAAAAAGCAATCTACAAAATAAGGTTTATTAAAATCAGAGACAAAAATTTTTTTTGCTAAGAATTTTTAAAATTTTAATAGTTTGGCCAACTTTGAAAAGCTCTAGCAAAAAAACGAAAGGACTTGGAAAAAATCTGATTACTAATTTGTTTTCTATGGTTCATAATTAGCATAAAAACACAGTTTCAGGCAAATCAATTTTTTCAAAATTTACCTCATTTTGTAGCAAGGGGTAAGGGTCCAAAATTTCTTAGTTTTTTAATTATCACGGTCACAAGTAATTTTTGCAACCAATTAATGCCATCAATACTTATGTAAAACGAGCTGCTGAATCCGAATCTGACACTTAAATTGCTCTAACTCCTCTAGTTTTGTTGCTATGAACTGTCAAAGCCAACTTCAAACGCGCAACCCAATTTTTTTCAAAATGCTCTAACTTCCAAAATATTTTTTTTAGATAAAATCTAAATGCAGATTTTTATTCTACAACAAAAAAGTAATTTAGAAAATAAGTTTTATTAAAATCAGAGACAAACATTTTTTTTGCTAAGAATTTTTAAAATTTTAATAGTTTTTGAAATTTTTTATAATTTGGCCAACTTTGAAAAGCTCTAGCAAAAAAGCGAAAGTACTTGAAAAAAATATAATTACTGATTTGTTTTCTATGGCTCATAATTAGCATAAAAACACGATTTAAGGCAAATCTATTTTTTTCAAAATTTACCTCATTTCGTAGCAAGGGGTAAGGGTCCAAATTTTTGTCAGTTTTTTAATTTTCACGGCCACAAGTAATTTTTGCCAGTAATAAATTCCATCAAAGCTTATGTAAAACGAGCTGCTGAATCCGAATCTGACACTTAAATAGCTCTAACTCTGCCAGATTTGTTGCTATGAGCTTTCAAAGTCAACTTCAAACGCGCAACCCAATTTTTTTCAAAATGCTCTAATTAACAAAATATTTTTTTTACAAAAAATCTAAATGCAGATTGGTATTCTACAACAAAAAGGCAATCTACAAAATAAGTTTTATTAAAATCAAAAACAAAATTTTTTTTTTTAATTTTGCCAACTTTTAAAAGCTCTAGCAAAAAAACGAAAAGACTTGGGACAAATCTGATTGTAGCAAACAAATAAGGAACATCCTGTACACTTCCTTTTCGTGTTAATTTAATACCGACAAATATGAAAAGGTAAGTACTACAAATAATTTTGAAATAGTGCAAAAATTGTAGTGGAAATTGCATCGGAACTACAGCAAATGTTAGAAAGCGAAATAATACAAGGACGACGTCTTCTTAATTTAAAAATACATTATTATTAGGAAATATATTCACATACCGATAAAATACATCCACTATAACGTAAATATCAATCATTTTTGCAAATAGACGAAAATTTTTTTTTTATAATTTATCTTTTAACCTTTGAAAAACACACTGATGTAAAATAATTTTGTGTAGGACCTGCATAAACAGTTTTCAAATAAGGTAGAAGAATTTTAATGAATAATTAATATATTTGGGAGTTTACCATAAATAACTGATAAAAAAAATCGATTTAATAGATATTATCCATTCTTTATAATGTTAACATTTTTTTTCTTTTTTATAAACCGTTAAATAGTCAATTATACTGTCTTAACTGACTCTAGTAAAATTCCATAGCAATTACCGAGCCCACTCGTTGTCTTACTGGAAAAATCCACCCATTTGTGCTAAAAACCCACAATGATTTTATTTGTCCTTTTTTTTTATTTTAATCAACTTAAGTTAAAAGTCTCCATCATCAGACAATCTTCATGATACTTATATGGAAAGATACACGTTCTTAAGGCTAGGGTTTCGAATTCACCGATTCAAAGATCTGTGCTCCTAGCTCGTATAAGTCACTTTGACATTATTGGGAAACTTTTTTGTCTTGTCAGATTCTGGTTTAAAAAAAATCCTAGAACGTTTCGTTTCCTAAGAATTATCATCATGCTCTTTTTTTCTTATGGGTGATGAATTAGATTTCTATGTACCAAAATGTATTTTATAATTTTGTCTGGCCAATTTTTCCAATCTAATAAATTTTACCATTTTGACCTCTAATTCTTAAATTTGTTCCGCAATACCTTTTGTTTTTACACTAAGATCTATTAAGTTTTTTTTCAATGACTAATGGGTTATTTTTGTTATTCAATTATTTCAATTGGCCTTCCTGTTCTTCGGCTTTATAAACTAATTAAAACTACATAATTATCCAGTACTTACGTTGTAAGTAAGTACCGGGCTTAATCTCTTAAATTGTTTTTTATAACTCTTTTTTATGCAAGGCTATATCTCTAAGTTTAAGGATTCTAATAATTCCAATAAATCATTCTACACAAACAGAATGAATGAATTATATAGCAAGTCACTCTAATTTTTTTAAGGTTGCAGGTGTTTATAAAAAATTTAATAGCCTATTATCAATCCACTCGGTTCATTTGTTTTGCTAATAAAATTTGCAAGATTGATCGTAAAAATTATTGTTTATGGAGCAAAAAAAACTTTTATCAACTACCTTTTGGAAGATGGCAACATTTTCTGGTACCTAGTACTCTATAAAATGAATGCATTTCAAAAGGGTCATCGTAAAAGGAGATGCACACCAAAGTGGTGTTGTGACCCGTCAGTTGTAAAAATGTCCTCGATAAAATTTCACATTTAAATTAAGGTTATTAAAAGCAAAGATATCTTTAGATTCTTTTTTTGGAACTTTTTCTAACATCTTTTAAATGTCTTTGTAAGTATTACTAAATAATTTTAAAAATGACGCCTAAACAAATCAAAATGAGTTTAAAATTTGTAATGTAGTAGAAACACAGATGTAAATACTTGAGAATAGACACGGTTGCTATGCAAGATTGCTAATGCATTAATGGGGTTATTAGAGTGCCTTGATTTTGACAGATATTGTACCTTTATAGAGTGGCGCCATGCATTATTCCATCTCTGTCATACAGATTCTGTCATCTATTGTAATTGTAAGTTTTAATTGTTGTCACTCTGCTAATTATGTTGATGACAGAATCTGTATGACAAAGATGGAGTAGCATGGCGCCACTCTATAAAGGGACAATAACTGTCAGAGTCAAGACACTCTAGGGGTTATTAACACAGATGTAAAATAAAAGATCTCTAATTCTTGTTTCTAAAGGCGTGTCAAATTGCGCAGATTGAAATGCGCATGAGTATAAACCCGTTCGTTAAAAATCAACCAATAAGAAATGATCACTGTCGTAGAAGATCGTCATTACTCGGAGAAACCACCAATGAACGCAAATCTTTTTGATTGCACTGCCAATGCGCACGTGCATGAACCCGTTCGTGTCATCTTCAATTTGGCACGTTTTGCTTTCGCGCATCCTATAGCATTAATATTCTATATATTTCTATGGTTATTAATGAACGATTTTTAGTGCAGTATCATGAATTAATAAACGATGTGCGAAAAAATTATTTTTTTACAAAGTTAGAGATTTTTTTTTACAGCAGCCTTCAATTTTTCAAATCCCCTATAATTATAATGCACTTTTTTTCTTTATTAGACGTATCATGGAACCTTTTCATAAAAAAAACGATGGAAAACAAAACAAATTTAGGTATTCCGCGAATTTTTAAATTAAAACTTTTTCCATTGGAATATTTTTTAATAACAAAAATACAATTAACCTTTTTTCTACTAGACGAAATAACAATTATTTGCTGCGGTTTCAAGTAATGGTTTTTCGCAAAACTTGAACATTAGGACTAGAGATTCAAATTAACAGATTCAAAGATCTGTGCTTCCAGAAGCTCGTATAAATCATCTCCGTTGAGCTCCCGTCAATTTTACTAAGAAGCACATCTACATAAGGGCCCCACAGTATATTAAAACTAAATGTAGCTTTTAAAAGTAGAAAAATAGGGCTACAAACGTATTATGTTTTTATTTAAATTGGTTATTTCTTTGTTTTGAAAATCTGACTTCAAAAAACAAGAATATTTTAATGATTTTTATGATGACATTAACAAAATTTAATTTATCAAGAATGTTAAAAACATAACATTATGTTAAATAGATATGCTTTTTCAATTTTTTAAAAATGTCTTTAAAAAGCTAGCGGCCAAATAATAATAATAAGCTGTAAGTATGACATCTTAGATTACAGTATATGACAGGAGGGGAATAATCTCCGTAAATTAAACGAGATCCCATTGGTGACCCTTGAGCGACACTGCATAATACAGAATAAATTTTTTAAATTAAAAAATAATGTATTTTTTAAGTCAATTTAAAAAATGAGGTACTAACAATGCTATTACAATACAATTACAAATTTTTAAACAAATTTAGCAAATCGATTAAAACTGCAATTTGTAGACACGAATAGAAATTGCATTTATAATTATTTCCATGGTAAAAAAATTCATTATCATAACAAATATTTCAAAATTATGCACCATAAACCAACTTCCGTTGCGGCATTGCCTTTTCCAATATGTATCGTATTTTTTCACTTCTCCTGCTGCATTTGCAATACCTAATGTCAATTTACCAATTCAACTTAAACTTAATTAAACAACAACATTAAATTTAAGCAACAATACTACAAGCAATTAAGTGAAAATTAAGAAGGTATTAAAAACTAGAAATAAAACAAGTATTTTTTATGATGATCTTAAGGCCAGGGAATCAAATTCACAGATTCGAAGATATGTGCTCCTACAAGCTCGTATAAGCGTTGAGCTTCCGTCAATTCTACTAAATAGCAGATCTACATGAGGGCCCCATCGTATATTAAAACTAAATGTAGTTTTGAAAACTGGAAAAATAGGGGTACAAACGTATTATGGTTTCATTTAAATCGGTTATTTCTTTGTGTCAAAAATTTGACCTCAAAAATCATTGCAATATTTTTGTTTTTTGAATCTCTACCTTACAGGCTAATTTCAAGTCAGAAAAATATCGAAGCAGTGCAAAGTTGCGACCCGGTTGCAGCACTATTTTGTTTAAAAGTAAATGTTTTTGGGCATAAAATTGTAATTTACGCATTACTGAATACAACTGACTAATCAAAACCGATTTTTTTTAAGAAAACTATCATCTTTAGACTAAAATATGTCGTTTGCGACGTCGCAAATTTGCACTGCTTCGAAATTTATTGACTTGAAACTAGCCTGTTAGGCTGCGTATTTTCGCTATCTTCCTAAAAAAAAAGAGATTCTGAAGGCAGTGATTAAAAATACGACATCTTCCTAAAAATAGAGAAAAGAATAAGAAGAATTATAAACATAACCTATCTTTTGTTACATTTGAACTTGCACTTCATTAAATTTACTATTTATAGGTTATTTTACTTCGTAATTAATTATATTTCTACGCAATTAATTGATTAAATTACAATACGTATAGGTTAGGTTAGAATTTAAGCCGTTAGGGTTAAGTTTTTAAAAAATCGCGCGCAAATAGCTACTCCCGCATTCTCTGCCATCTATTTTGAACGCAGAAAAAATGACTCTCGGCAGGGTCTGCTGCCACCGATAAAACGACATGGCAGAGTCATCTTACCTTCCGGCAGAGTCCCGCATTGAGCGAAAATACATACCCTTAGTAAAACTAAATATAAAATAAATGTAAGCTGTAAATGTAAAGCGAGATGTAAAGAAATAAAAAATAAAAAATAAAATGTAAAATCTTCAGGCACAGCAAGTACATACTTCTTTGATCTTATATTAGTAACAATGAAGATTTGCGGTTAGCCTTGTACCACAATATTTTAAAATTGTCGTTCGATGTTTAATTAAAACTTATAAGAATTTTGCAACACCAATTTGGTACATTGTCATTATCAATAATTATACCTTTTAAGTTTTCGGGGGTCAAATGGGGCCCTGTCTTCACCCCTTATGTTTTGTTTTGTATAACTTATTTTAAATTGTCGATTTTTAAAAAATGTTAATTTTGTTATGTTACATTTTACATCTTCTTTATACCAAAAAACTCAACATATTTGTTAATTAGATAATTTAATATTTAAAGTTTTTAATCATTCGTTTACGCACATGGGATTTAACTAATTGTTTACCTCACAAACGACTATTATTATTGTTATTTAAATAATATAATAATGAACTAACGCAATACCAATTTAGATTTCTTAAAAATCAATTAAATATCTATTATTATTATTAAAAAATAACGTCAAATATCAAAAAAATGCTGAAAAAGTACTTAAAACGATTCCGGTTACTAATTAAATAACAATAAAATTTATCAGTAATTAGGAAGATGACAAACAATAAGTTTGCCATAGAGTATGTAATTCTAATCCAAAGAGAAGCGACAAATTTTGTAAAAAATACAGACTTTTCCAAAATTGACCTGTAGGTACGTCGTTAGTGCACAAAAAAAAAATATAGATTTTCTAATTTAAATGGGGTCTAAATTTATTAAATTTGGCAAAAACTCATTAACGACCATACAAATTTGTATTTCATTTTGTAAAATTTAACTAATTATTTAATTTATATGTCAAATTCTAGGTATATGCCAAAATTTGAAGCATTTTACTGCAAATTATACTGGAAATTACCCGTTGGCAACAACCTGAGTTGAAATATTCCGCGGTTGACCAGCACTGACAGCGAAATAAAATACCTGGATAGAAGTCAAAATTATTATTTTTTTGTTTATTTTGTCAAAAATTATTTTTTCGGTTAGTCGTATTCAGTGTTTAAATGAAATAAATATTATTTTTTTGGGTAAGTAGTATTTATAAATGAAATAATCGTGTCGAATAGTCCTCGTGCTCTTGATAAATTTTCGATTTTAAAAGAACTCGTGCTTGTTGAATACGCAATGTCCCTTAAAAGTAAGGGTGATTTCTTTGAATTATTTACCTCGTGCTTCACACTTGGAAAATAATTAGACAACACCCTTATTTTTGCGGGACATTACTATGCAACAAGCACTCGTTCATTTTATAATTGAAAATTCATGGAGCACTAGTACTATTACTACTGATTATAAAAATGCAATTTTCCTATAGACGTCCGAAGTTTTGCACTTTGGGGCCTTATATCTCCAATATGAGATTTTTTTTGACAATTTCTTAGGCATCTTTAGGCACTCACCATCAATGTACCATACATTCTAGACGCCCTTAAAGGGTCTACTTTTGGAAACAATTTAAATTTTCCTAATTTAAACCAAAAATTCTAAGCTTAAATTAATCTAATTTTGGAAGGGGTTTTTTTATCATCCTTTTTTTTAAACAAATAGAAAACATCTCTTGGCACAAAATAATTTTTTCTAAAAAAAATTATATTCATTTAGAAAATCATTATATAAAATAAGGTATTAAGTGTAAAGACTCTGTGTAAGGTACCATTTAAGTTTGGGTGGGAAACACGTACTGATACACTTTACGTTGGCGGAAGGGAGAACAGAATTAACTGAATTACTAAACTATATAAAGTCAATGTAAAATTATTCTCAAACCGGGTAGAAGCAAAATCAAACTAAAAAACGGTACTAACAACTCATAAAACTCAGAAAAAAAACCAACATACCTACTGATTAAAATGCATATCATTTACCGACTAAACATTAAATTAAATCTAAAAGCGAATAACTGATTTGAACTTGAATAATTCCCTCTTACATTATATATTGGAAAAAACATTGTTGCAAAATTATTGTGTTTTATACCTTTTATTAGTGTGCTTAGTTAAACGAAACCTCGAAGAGAACAATTGACTAAAGTAAAGTGCTTATTTTGTGTTGACAAATCTACTGTTCAAGATGTTTTAAGTTTTTCTTATTGGATACCAATTTTTTTCTTAAAAGGTAAATTTTAGTTTAAGGCTTTTTTGTATTTGATTCTGATTTAATTGTTTTTCTGTGGGTTTATTTCTTATTAAAATGGGTGGGGTTACGAAAAACTGTACAATGTATTTTGACAAAAATACACTGTACATCAAAAATATGTTTTTTGTAAAATGCATGTATTAGCCCAAATATGTTTTTTTTAACTTTGGGGGTGCTATTTACTCCCTATTTATTATTTAATTGTTTCCAAACAAAAGGGCTATTCCTTTACATAATATTAATTTGTGTTCCAAATCTTAAGTCGATCCGATAAACCGTTCTTGAGTTATCGTGATAACAAATTTTGTTACAGATACCGGTAAAAAATAAAAAATCTTAAAGTCAACAAACAAACGAAGAGTTTTTTGCTCTAGGATAAATATTTACGATTTTAAAAAACGTCCGACCAAACTTATTAAATTATTTAACACTTGTCTGCAAAAATGTTAATTTTTTTAACTTTTTTAAAAGCAACCTTTTATAAAATTCAGTGTCGCAAAAAAATTTGCAAGACTTAAAGCTATTGCTTAAAATAGTTAAGTTAAACCACAAATATTTTAGCAAAAAGTGACATAATAATGTAATTTTGATTAAACTTAGCAACATTGCAA
This sequence comes from Cartodere bifasciata, assembly GCA_963920755.1. NCBI lineage: Eukaryota > Metazoa > Arthropoda > Insecta > Coleoptera > Latridiidae > Cartodere > Cartodere bifasciata. The sequence goes on along the minus strand of OY987199.1, from coordinate 2,634,132 downwards.
ATATTACTACAAATAAAACTATTATAAAATAATGTTATTTTTTTTTTAAATAATATTATGTGAACCCAAAAATAAAAAATTCCAAATTTAAGATCGGACTTTACTTGAGGTAGGTAAGTTTGTTTGAAGGTTTGATTTTGTTTATTTACTTCAAAAATAATCGATTATTAAAATAAACAAAAAGTTTGATTGACACAAAATGCAAAAAAAAAAGATAAACAAACCAAACCAGACCCAAATTAAAATATTTAATTAATCGAATAAACATCAAACCATTTAACTCTTAAATCAAATAAACATATTTTTGAATAATTATATCCCAAAACGGTTTATTTGCAACAGTCTGTATAATATTGCATTATAAAAATTTAAGGTCACGATCACCCAAAATAGGTCAATATACCGATTAAAAACATGCGAAGAGCCACGTAACGAAGAAGGTTAATATTACTTTCGATTAATACAGGTTTTGTATACTAATTTAACAAAAAGATACCAAAAACCCAAAATGGTAAAAATTTACTTGGCAGAATATTAAAAATTAAATTATACAAAAACTGCAACCAATTCTGTACCCATAAATTAGAGAGCATTCTTTTTTTTGTATTATTAATTAAATGCAGGTATTTTAATTACTTATTAAAATCAAATTTTAAATCATTCAATTAAAAAATTACCATAAAACTTAAACACTTCTCCATTTCTAGTTTTAGCGAATAGTATAAACAATTAGTGATAATAATTAATAACAAACAATTATCATTACGGAATTGTTTGTAAAAAACACCTAAATAACATTAAAAACTTTTTTTCAGTAAATTTACCTCAAAATGAATTGAAAAAAAATTAAACATAATTTGTAAGACAAAAAATTACTACTTAATAAATGGAAGCTCTGAAAAAGTAAATAACAAGTAGGATACCTACGCAAACAATTTTAACTGTGACAAAATAATAATGATATTAGTGGTTAGAAAAAAACAAATTAGCTACAAAAATAGTTATCGTTTTTAAAAGGCAATGCCACCAACAATATAGGTACTTTTTAATTATTATGGAAACATAAACATTAAATACATTTTAACAATATTATATCTTTTTGTACTTACACAAATTAAGGATTTAGCAACAAAACATTAAAATAAACATTTAATTTTCTACAATAGATAATACAAACATTTCCGTTAACAAAAAAAATTTAAAAGGCAAATAAAATATTTCAATTGCACAATAGTAGATTTTAGTACTAAGAGTTAAAGTGATGCTTTGTGTGACGAGGAAGACAATTCTGCCGAGGCACACAAAGCCACTTTAACTCTGTATAGTAAACGATACTTTTTTTTAAAACTTCTAAATACAATGGTTTTATAATAGATTTAATTTACTTATGTTAGTTGACTTTTAGTTATTTTAAAATAAACGTCATTAAAATGATGTCTTTTGTAAGGCGACAGTAAAAGATACTTTTACTGTCGCCGGCAGTAAAAATAAAAACTCTATAATGCAGTTCAGAAAAGTGCTACTTTATGTTCGCCATATACGCCACTAAAGTGATGTTTTTTTGATGTTTTAAGAAAAAAAATCATTTTAAATGTACATTCTTTTAAAGTTAAATCTTGAACTAAGCTAATGTAAAAAGAATACGTAGAAATCAATTAAAATAATGTGCAATTTTATAGCGTTTAAGTATCTATATAATAATACCCATATTTATATAGCCTATTAAATTGCAGAACTTATAAAAAAATAGTGAAAAACCCGAGAAAAAAACTTAAAATAATAAAATAAAGAAAGAGTAATTTAAAATGGTTTTTTTATAGCTAATCATGGTTATTACTAAACGTGTCGGTTTATGGTTTAAAAAAAAACGCATTTAAAAATCGCACCACCAAAGAAATTTCCAGAACTTTCCAGACAATTGTTTGCCACAAAATTGTTAAACAAACTAATTTCTAAATTTTTTTACCACATTCCTCCCAACCAATTTAAAATCCATTTTGTTCTAGCCCTACAAAAACCAAAACAAGATGTGGATCCATTTTGGCCTACTATGTTTCGTCCTTATCGCAAGGACAAACCAACAAAACGCACAACTATCTCTCCTTGAAGGACTATTCCAGCTCATTAGTGAAGGAGAACACCAATACAATACCGAACCAGAAGATGCTAAACAACTGTTCCCTGAATACGACTTTATAGTGGTGGGCGCAGGAACTGCTGGATGCGTTGTAGCTAGTCGACTTTCGGAGAACCCGAACTGGAAGGTTCTTCTTATTGAAGCAGGTAATAAGCTTTAGAGAATCCGAGAAGACTTCATTCCATCAGGAAAAGATATGTCTTGTTCGTAATGTTTGAGCAAAGATAATTTAATAACTAGATATTCATTAGTATACCCCAACGCCATCACCTAGTAAGGTAGGCAGCAATCAGACAATCGACAATAATATTGGCAACAGTGTATTGTTGCCTGAATAATTTCATTCTAGGATACAACAGTATTTTAGGTAAATACCAAAAATAAAGTATAATTCTCTTTTGTGATATTTGATGTTGTCAAAGTAGAAATTTATAGGTTAGGTCACCATCACATGGTTGTTAGCAATATGTAGCTTTATTACCGAAAACTGGCTACCATAAGTAGAATGTGGCAAGGTACTTATTCTTTAAGGGAGCATTATCACATTCTAACAATAACATATGGAGGTGAGTATTCGGTAATCGAGCTCCTGTGGTGTCCCCAAAGTATCCATATGACTTTGACAATCATATGTTTGATAACCTAACCTCCTAACACTTGATTTGACGTTTACTTTAAAACAACTCTCAGTACCACGCGACCTAGATTAGTTCTTGAGTCCTCTACGAGATACCGACACTTCTTAGGCCTCAGAACTTTAAAGCATATAGTTTAACATAGGGAATAAGGTTCACTGTTCACTGATTTAACGTATCAAATTTTCCAGGTCGCCCCGAAAACTACCTCATGGACATGCCAATCCTAGCAAACTACCTCCAATTCGCCGAAACCAACTGGAAGTACAAGACAGAACCAAGCAACAAGTACTGCATGGGTCTAGACGGACAACAATGCAACTGGCCGCGCGGGAAAGTCATCGGAGGCTCTAGCGTCCTCAACTACATGATTTACACCCGAGGAAACCGTCGAGACTACGACTCATGGGCAAGCAAAGGCAACACGGGCTGGTCCTTTGACGAGGTCCTTCCATACTTCAAGAAGATCGAGAACTTTACCATTCCTGGCGTGGAACCTAATAGCCATTATCACAGCGACCAGGGTTATTTAACGGTCTCGTACGCACCGTACCGAACCAAAATCGCAGACGCAATTGTGCAAGCAAGTATGCAACAAGGATTCCCGTACGTGGACTACAACGGACCAACACAAGTCGGAGTATCACGACTTCAAGTCAGCATGAAAGACGGAGTACGCGAATCCTCCAGTCGCGCGTATTTGCACCCAGTACGTAACCGCCCCAACCTTCACGTTAAGAAATTCGCCATGGTGTCCAAACTGCTGATCGACCCAGTCACTAAACAAACGTATGGCGTTGAGTTTGTGCGTAGCGGGCGTAAGTACGCCATACGCGCCAAAAGAGAAGTTATAGTCTCCGCTGGCGCTATCAACTCGCCGCAGTTGCTCATGTTGAGTGGAATCGGACCAAAGAAACACTTGACAGACGTAGGAGTACCCGTGATTAAAAACCTCAAAGTTGGACACAATTTGATGGACCACATAGCGCTTGGAGGTTTGACGTTCCTCATCAACGGGACATATTCCTTAAACACAGAAAAGATGCTAACGACAGAAAACCTAAAGTCGTACTTCAACGAACATAAAGGACCTTTATCAGTACCTGGTGGTTGTGAAGTACTGGTGTACACCGACTTCAACAATCCTAACGATCCAGACGGGTATCCAGACATGGAACTCTTGTACGAAGGCGGATCAATTGTTTCGGATCCTTTGCTTCGTAAGGATTTCGGTATAACCGACGAGTTGTACAACCAAGTCTACAAACCAATCGAAAACGCTGAGACATTCATGGTGTTCCCTATGCTGATGCGCCCCAAATCCAAAGGTAGAATTATGTTGAAGACCAACAGCTACAAGAGCAAACCTATGATTTATCCGAATTACTTCGCGCACAAAGAGGATATGGACACCATAATCAAAGGCGTACGGTTGGCACTTGATATAGCGTCGCAACCTGCGTTAAAGAGTATGGGGACTCGTTTGCACACCATTCCAATTCCCAAATGCGCAAAATACGGCTTTGCAACTGACGCCTACTTTGACTGTATGGCGCGACACTTTACCTTTACGATTTACCATCAAAGTGGTACTTGTAAGATGGGTCCAGCTAGTGATAAAAAGGCCGTAGTGGACCCAAGATTACGCGTGTATGGTATAAAGGGTCTTCGTGTCATTGATGCTTCGGTTATGCCAGAGATTCCGGCTGCGCATACCAATTCCCCAACGTTTATGATTGCTGAAAAGGGGTCTGACATGATTAAGGAGGATTGGGGCTACCTCTAAACCCCAATTTGGGGTTTTAAACTGTGATATATTGTAAATAGAAGCCAAAATGTGGAAACATTTGTTTTCTTATGACGGACAATGGATTATGTGCCAATTTCAGTTAAGTTACAACTCTTAACAGTTGTATAAAGACTCTTTTGTAAGAATTATTAGTACTTAGGTATTTGTTTTTGTAAGACTTATTATGTTTACTTCATTTTCATCTTATTGACAAAAATCATTTGGCTTTGGCTTTGGAAAAAGAATGTTTTTTAGCTTTTAGCAGAAAAACTTTGACAAGGCTCTTAAAAAGACATTTTTTACCAAAAAAAACATTTATAATTAGTTAGCTTCATATTTTGTTAATCCTATTTGTTTATGCTTTTTTGTTTGTATGATTGTTAAAGGAAATTACCTCATATTTAAGGGAAATTAAATCAAAATGACAAGTCCAAGGGAATGTAAACATTTTATTTATTTTTTGTAGAAAACTAGACACTATGACTAAGGCATACTTATTTACCTCAAAATGTTTTTATATCTGTATAATAAAAGAAAATAAATAGTACCCTAACTGAATTTTTTTTTACATAAACCTACCTATGCCAGATTTTAAGGAACCCTTAAAACTTTGAGGGGTTGGTTCAAATACTTTCGAATACTCCTAACTTAAAACCGTTAAGTTTACAAAACTGCATTTAGAAATTAGCATTACCTAAACGTAAATTGAATCTTTAAGGTAGGCAACACACATTACAGATGAATTCAAATAAATAATATTATGTAAAAGTTAGGCAACTACAAAAATGGTGGGACTTAGAAGTCATCTAACTACACAGTATAGACAAAATTCAGATGTTTATGCTAGCGAGATTTAAAAAAAATGCCAAAATTAAAATATCTGGAGGATACAAAGTTGTACTCCCACATAAAAAATACGAAAAAAAAAATGGAAAGGTTAAAGTTAAAGAACTTTGAAAACCTTGAAAATTTGCAAGAAATGCATAGGCAGAACCAGATTATGAACAACAAAGTCATAAATTTGCAATTTGGGCTTAATAACCAAACATTAGAAAACATTTAAGGATTGACCACTTCTACAGAGCAGAGAGAAAATTTAAACCAAAGATTTGTGAACTCGTTTTTTTGTTCTACTTTCTAGCAAAATGCAATTTTGGAAATAAATTTAAAATAGGTACCTAGTACTTACGAGTTTGGAAGCATCCTATCATTTAATTATATTTTTCTTAAGAACCAAAATCCTACAAAGAATAATCATAATTTATTACAAAATGTTAAAATCTTTGATTTTTATCGAAGAGTTATTTTGCAACCGAATGGCAGTTCTGGAAATTATTAAACACCTTTCCAAAAATCACATTTTAGCCCAAGAAGAACGAAATAGCCGTCAGAACAAAGATGTTACTAACAAAACAACATCCATTATCTAAGGAAACATCTTTACCATTTTGGCAAAACTAAGTGACACAATCCCTTAAAAAAAAGCATTGCAACCATTTATTCAAAAGCAAAAAACAAAAATTGTTCCTGCTACATGAAAAAGGTAAAAATGCTCAAAAATGCGACACAGCCCAAGTTTCTAAATAATAGGCAAAGAAATTAAAAAGATAAAATCAAAACTAAGCCCAAAAGATATAAATACAAAAATAAAAACCACTTAAAGCCAGTTAAGAACCACATCTAATAGTTAACAGTACCCCAAAGAGTTAAAAACAATGAAAATGGTAAGTTCAACCACTCTCCGCTGAAAGTTAAGTCCTAATTCTTGTTGTTACAGTTTTTGGTCCTTTTTCTGGCAACAGCCGCTTTTGCCCATCCACAATTTCAAAGGATTCACATCCCAAAAACATTATCAACATCTAGAATATTCCCAACTGAGGCTACGAATTTCGATTCTTATGTACCAGAGGCAACGGAAACGGATACTCCAGTTGTTTCAAGTGTAAAAGTTGTCAAAAAGGTAGTACCTGCATCCAAAAACTACTTTCCTAACGAATATGAAGTCCAACAAAACAAAAACGCACAGTAAGTACCTAGGAAGAGATGAGAGAATTGCGAGGTTCAATCAAACGGTAACCTGAGAGCCTTGGGTTCATATCCCAACGCTGGCGCTTGCCTGTGTCCTTTTTTAAATACCTGCTACCTTTAAAATTAAACAAATAATGCCAAAAAAGCATGTGAGCGTCAACATGTTTTTTATTTATCTATTTCAACAGGTACGAGTTCTCCTCAGATGTTGACGACCATATCAGCGACTTAACTCAACAAAGAACTGAGACCAGGAACGGTTTAAATGTCAAAGGATCTTACTCATACAGCGATGGTTACTACAAGAGAACCGTTCATTACGAAGCTGACGAAAATGGTTACCGTGTAACTGGGTAAGTACCACCTACCCGATTTTAAACGCCAATATGCAAAATTATGAAAGATCTGGGTCCAAACTCTGTATAAGAAATAGAAATCTCTATATCAATTGTGATCCATCAGGTGCAAAGGTTTTGGAAAAAGAAAGCGGAGTTCTCATTGCCCGATTCATCACGAATGCGATAGAGATTCCTATTTCTTATACAGCGTCAGGGTCCTGAATTCTTAAGGGTATGCATCTACCAAACCTGAAGTGATTGACAGCTGTTTCGCTCTATTGTGGCTCATTAGAATCACATCAGGGTATAGTTAATGCATAACTGTAGGAAACTTAGATACTTGTATATTTCAACAAGTACCAAAGCAAGGACAAGTGTCGGTACTGCCATCTACCGAGGCAGAAGTGACTCACGCACAGGCAGTCTGTAAAATTATAGCTATGCTATCTTACCCACAGATCAGCTGCGTGTTTCACAGCGAGGCTGTTGCAAAGTAAAAAACTACTGTATTACACAGTAAAGAGGTCTAGTACAAAATGGTACTTTAAGAATCATAAGTATCCAAAGCGGAACTGCTGAGGTACTTTCATGTGTACTGATTTATGCTAATAACTCTTTTTTTCCACAGTATGGAAGCCATTCCTCTTGACGGACCCCAAATTGACTTGGGTGGTACCGCTAGCGTAAACAATGAAGCTCATGGTACCCATGTGTCCTACAGGGTACAGAGTGTACCAGTTGAAGGGCCAGTAGCCAAGATTGTTGACAACACATCTCACATTGAGTAGATTTTTTCTAATGAAATGTTCTTTTTTTTTGTAAATAAAGTTTTTGATAAAAGACTTGTTGTATTGTATTATTTACTTACATGATTTAAAATGTCGTAAAGTGTGTAATTAACTTGCAAATTGTTTTCTTACCTGTAAAAGAAAAAGACACATTTTAATAAAAAGTTTAAACAACTAACCACAAAAATTCTAAACTAAAAGGCAAACATTCTTGCTATCAAATAAATGAAATAAAATATAGGTATACCTCAGAGGTAGACCAACTATTTTAAAAACCTATTACTCATAAAACTTTTTAGCAAAAAGCCCAATTTATACGCGACACCTCATTCTCATTATTAAATTCCAGAAAAACCACAAAAGCAAACTACTTTTACTTTTGGATTCTGGAGAAAAATAGCACAAACTCATCAATATAAAATCGAAAAATATCATGACATGAACCATATCTTCCTGAACAGTAGTTGAAACAGGTCAACATGATTTCTAAATTCGTGATTTTTACCACTTTTGTTCTTTTTGCAAGGCAATGTGCAAGTGAAGTTACTGAAGACTTTGGGGAGCAAGACGTAAGTTTTATTCGATAATTGACTTCTGTGCACCGTTTAAAAATATTCAAATTTAGCAAAAAATCAGAAGAAAATATTAATTTTAAATCATTTTTCAGTTCAAACTACCACGTGAAATAGAAGCAAATCCAGAAAAACTATTCCAAAATCCGATTTTTTTGGCGTTTTTTAATGAATTATCAAAACAGATGAAAGAACAGGTAAGTCAAAAATAGCAGCGTTTAATAAATTTTAACCTTAACGCAGAATGTCGCGAAACATAAAAACTGTGGTTATGTAATGTTGGTTGCCTAAAATCAACAAAAAAACGCACTTTCTGTTCATTGCTCAGTGGGTTTATAAGAGTTAATTTTGATTCAAAATTGTGCTTACACGCAACATAAATAAACAAAGCACAAGTTGACATATTCTATCGGTCCATCAATAAGTGTATAAATACAGAATTTTGGCAATTTAAAATGCAAAGAAATAGTGCTTCTAAATTGCCAAAATTCTGTATTTAAACGCTTATTGATGGACCTTTAACATGTCAACTAGTGCTTTGTTTATCTATATTGCTGCTAAGCATAATTTTAGTTTAAATTAACTCTCATAAATCCACTGAATGACCAGAAAGTGCTGTTTTTGTTGTTTTAGGCAACCAACATTACATAACCACAGTTTCTAAGCTTCGCGACATTAACCTTTAAGCAACTTCACAAACCTTTTCATTAAAATGATCAATGTCATTACCAAGTAATTTAATTATGTATGTAAATGAAAGCAATTTTTCCCATGTTATATCATAACTTCTGTTTAATTTCATTGCACCTTATAAAAAACCAAACTGTCACCTTAAGACATCTTAAATCAACCCGTAAATATGTAATTTTTAACAACATAATTTTACAAAAATTCTTTTCAGCCTGTAGAAAAATTAGAAGATATACCCAAGAACAAAAACTACGAGTACATCCCAACTTTTGGAGAATCCTTTGCAAAAGAAAACAACCAAATCACCCCATTTAAACCCTTTGACAGAGAAGCCCTAATCCAAAAAATCAAAGAGTGCTTCGTGAAAGTAATTTTCCCAAAAATTAAAGAATTTGGCAAGATGCAAACAGACAAATTCTGGAATAACTTCTTAGCCCCTAAACCCGTATATGAACAAAAACCAGTGGTGGGGGAAACACCCCCAATTACAGTATATTCCAAAGAGTTACTTTAAGTTTAATATTTAATTAATTTAGTAATTAGAAAAATAAATTAAAATGTATTTATGTTGTTAAAACGAAAAGTGAAAGTGAATAAAATAAATGTTTATATTATAAAGAGTTGTGATTATTTTTTGGAACATGCGATGGTTATCAGGTCCCCTAATTAAAATATATAAATATTATATAGCTATTTACGGCACTAGAGCAAAAAAGAAACGTTTTATGCACCAGTATGATTTTCCTGAAATAAATTAGTTAAAAAGGGTACTGTAACATCAAATTTGATGCTACATCACGTAATTAATGGGTGGTATGCATAAAGTTTAAGTACTTGCTAATACTTTAAGTACCTAGTACATACTTCAAGTACCTACTACATACTTCAAGTAACTTCTTAATACTTGAAGTAAATACTAGGTTTACTAGTACATACTTTCAATTTTCCGGAAGTTAATTTTTTAAGAAGTATTTTTGAGTAGTCTTTACTACAAAATAAAGTACCTACTTTCTTTGGTAAATGCTCCACTTTTCGATGAAATTAAAGTATATACTCACAATTTTTGAAGCTGCTGTCGTACCAGATTCGGTGAAGATACTTCAACTAGTTTGTTAAGAAAATGGCGCAGGTATATACAAGAAAAATTTACAATGTAAGGAGAAATTACGAAAATGATATTTTATATCGAAAAATATTTAAGTAAGTCTGTGTGCTCTTTTTTTTTTAATTTTAGTATAGCTTTTCCCAATTTATAACTGGCCAATTTGTATAAAAAAATTTGGAATGACCTGTATTATCGATTGGTAAAAACAAGATTTTAATTAATTTGTTATTTTTAAAGAAAATGACAGTACTTTACTAGAATCGGTCTGCGCATAACTGAGAAAATTTTAAGTAGTCCAGAAAAGAAACACGTATAAAACTACAAAAAATTTTGCCATTTGCTTTTTGTAGATTAAATACTATTTAATTATAAACAAATATCATATTATATTAATATAAAACAAAGATTCTCTCCAAACCACACTTGTAAGTTTAAAGTGTGGTTTGGAGCGAATCTTTGTTTTATATTAAACATTCGCCACAGAAATCATCAAATATCCAAATATCATATTGTAGGAATGGATGTCGTTCCGACCTTTTTTATTTCCGCTTGACTCTCATCAGTTAACCATACTGTAGGCTATTTTTCTATTCCATTATTAGACGAAGCATTTAAACACTAAAATAACTCGAACCTCCCGTTTTTTTGCATGAAGACGGATTTTGATGCAGTTTTTGGAATTAGATTCAAAGTGTCACAAATAAAGTTTGTGACCACTTTTGGTTGGGGGGAAACATTTTATTGCATTTGTGCAAGTCAAAATTGCATTTTTTTGTTGCACTTTTAAATTATATTTTTTTTTCTAAATAATAATGACTGAAATCAATTGAATTTTGCCACACTGGGGTTTTAGGAACCGCTGATCCCAAATATGGTGGTTAAAAATTCCTTGATGCACCCGACGCGAATTTATGAATATTTGCTTAGAAATGGAACCAAACTTAACTTATCAATAGGGGGTTTTTGGGGTAGTTTATCACAAAAATGATGTTAAAAAAATTACTAAATGTTCTTGGGGGGTCATGGAGCTCCAGGTATCACCTGACCTTAGTTATGAAAATTTGCACTAAAATGGTATAAAACTTTTTACTCGGGGGTTTTCGAGGTTGCTAATCTTAAAAATAATGTTGAAAAAATTGTCAAATGCACCCGTGGGGTCATGGTAGATAACCGAACGGCAGAGGTGAGATAAAAAGTTTACCCTAAGCATGTATAAAATATCATCCTATAAGTACATACTTTTAGTTGCGATAGTATATACCTCGCCATAGAAGAAGATACTTCAATGTGAAGTATCAAACTTAGAAAGTAAGAAGGTACTTCCGGAAGTAAAGTAAGTACTTTTGGAAGTAAGCATATACTTTAACTTGAAGAAAATACTACGTAGCACATTCTTAATTTTGAAGCATTAAGTAAGTACTTCAACTTTATGCATACCACCCAATGTCAGATCATATTTGCAGTATATTTCTCACATTTTTTTTTAGCTCAAGATTAATTTTACTACCTTCATTAAACAATATGTTGTACCTTGTCGTTTTTATGATCAACCTTTAAAATAATTAGCAATTATGGTACACTTAAAAGCACCGAAAACTCCCAAGATAACAAACAAAATTTATGATTTCATCAATCCCAAACATAATGATAAAATGCAAATGTCTAAAAGAACTAATATAAAACGATGGTGACCAAGGTCAACAAACTCGGTCCAATAACGGTCCGCGAATTATATGTAGAAAAAATGCTTGCAAAATAGCAACGTTTAAAAACTTGCTTGGATCAGATGGTACTTCTTTCATTTCATCAAAGCTAGCCAAATTATCAAGACAACTTGATCTTATGTAGTGCGTCCACCAAATTTCAACAAAGTGTTAAGTGAAAGGTGCTTTTATAAAAACCGTTGGCCCAGACGGTCGATATTATCTGGAGTACTGCAGACAGTACCTACTGCCTTAATTGTTATTCATATCCATCTTATCTTGTAATTGCTTTTAAATAGTACCTTAATACCTGGAGACAATACTAGTTGTAAATCACAATTCCGAGAAGCAACAATGATTCTAAGACAAAATTTTATGTCTTTAGCAGTACTATGTGTATTTTTGCTCCCTACAAATATTTGGTGCCAATACGATGACTTAGAAGAGGCCTATAATCAAGATGAGGAAATTACAAACATGTTAAATCTAGTCAAAAACGAATACAGCACCATGAATGAAAGACACGGAAAGATTTTCGCCCCAGCAGTACCTAACTTTGGTGGACAAAACAAACAAGGACTTGGACTATACGGTAAGCCAATTTTCAAAATAAATAGTACATCAATACATTAACTTTCTTTTATTTCAGAAAGAGCAAACACACGTGCCATAAACGAGACGTATGACTTCATCGTAATCGGTTCAGGATCGTCTGGATCCGTTATAGCAAACCGCTTGTCTGAAGTACCAGAATGGAAAGTCCTTCTCCTGGAAGTCGGAGACGAAGCTACGTTCCTAACAGACATCCCTACCATGGCCCCTTTGTACCAATTCACAGACTTAAACTGGGGCTACCGTATGGAACCACAAGAAAACGTAGCATTAGGTACGACTCCTTTCCATTTAATAACAACTTAAATACTAAAACTTTTGTTCCACAGGTCTAATAGACGGAAAAATGCCCTGGCCCAGAGGTAGAGCCTTGGGTGGCTCCAGCATCATCAACTACATGATTCACGTCCGCGGAAATAAACTAGACTACGACCGATGGGCTAAAATGGGCAACCCTGGCTGGTCTTACAAAGACGTGTTTAAGTACTTTATTAAGTCTGAAGATGCACACTTGGCACGCGCGGATCCTAACTACCATTTCCAAGGAGGTTACTTAGGTGTTCAGGACATCCCATATCGTAGCGAGTCCGCTCATGCCTTTGTAAGGGCTTGCCAAGAAGCTGGACACAAATACACGGACTATAACGGCAAACAACAGTTGGGTGTGTCGTACGTACAGGGTACATTACGAAAAGGACTGAGGTGTAGCACGGAAAAGGCATTTCTAAGACCGGTACGGAATAGAAAGAACCTTACAATACTACCAAGAAGTAGAGCTGTTAAAATCCTGATTGATCCCAACACCAAGGAAGCGATAGGAGTGCAGTACGTTAGAAATAGGAAGTACCACATCGCTCTGGCTAAAAAAGAAGTAATCTCGTCTGCTGGTGCTTTTAACTCGCCACAACTTCTCATGCTATCAGGTTAGTACTGACTTAAACTCAAGATGCATTTTCTATCTTAATGTTTACAGGTATTGGGCCGGAGCAACATCTTCAAGAGCTAAACATCCCAGTTATTCAAAACCTGCCAGTCGGACAAAAAATGTACGACCACATTACTTTCCTTGGACTTATTTTCACAGTTAATGCTTCAATCGTGAGCCAACAGTCTAGTTTAACCGACCCCAAAAACATTCTGGAGGTCTTATTCAAAGGTACTGGACCTTTAACCAATTTGGGAGGTGTAGAAGCTCTGACCTACATAAAAACTAACGTCTCCAAGGACCCAAAACCATATCCAGACATGGAGGTTATTTTTGTTGGAGGCGGTGTTCACACGGACAGAGGTTTGTTTTACAGGAAGTCGTTCGGAATTAGACAGGATGTGTACGATGCGGTGTGGAAGCCTATTCAGGACAGATTCGCTTGGCAAGCCTTACCTATGCTGGTACATCCCAAGTCGTACGGTTACCTAAAACTGAAGTCCAAGAACCCGTACCATTGGCCCAAATTTTACGGCAACTACTTTACGGATCCTGGTAAGTACATTTTGCTATGGTCTTTGACGGAAATCAACGCAGTTTAGCATGACAAGCGTTAATTATGGTGTAGCCTGTCCAAACCATTACATTGCTCCTCTTTTACAGAAAACCATGACATCAAAACCTTCATCGCGTCTATACGAGAGCTGCAACGCATAGCCAAGGCCCCTTCATGGCAAGCGTACGACTGCCAACAAGTCAAGAACAAGGTTCCAGGGTGCGAGCAACACGAATGGGACTCTGACGAGTATTGGGAGTGCGCTCTTCGACACATTACCCCCACGCTGCACCATCAAGTCTCCACGTGTAAAATGGGGCCTAGCAGCGATCCTGAAGCTGTGGTAGATAATAGATTAAGAGTACACGGGATCAAGCGACTTCGGGTGGCGGATACGAGTATCATTCCGATGCCTTTAACGGCGCATACAAATGTTCCTGCCATTATGGTCGGGGAGAAAGCTTCGGACATGATAAAAGAAGACTGGTTAAATGGGCAACAGACCAGAAATTATTATTAATATTTATTTCTCAATATGTTAAGTTAGGTTAATTTGTGATGATGCTCAAAAACTGTTTTTTGGGTTTTATATTAAAGCCAATTTTAAAAGAATGTATACTTTTACCTCGTAGTACAACGTCAATTTTATTACTTACAATTTTAAACTAAGGATTTTTTGTGACAATGCTATCAATAAAACTATACAAATTAACACCTTATTATGTTTTACGATAATAAAAACTATAGATGCAATACCAAGTAAACAAAGAATGTAACAAAGTAACTAAACTGTTAGGATCAAGGTCAACAAACTTAGCTGACACAAAGATCATTAACTTTAGCAAATTAAATAAAATAAAAAAAATACTGCATTTCACGATAAAAACTGGATTATTAAAGATAGAGATCACCACCTCATCGCAACCTTCACTTCTTCAGAGATGCCCAAATAGAACGTTGACTCTTAATCAATTTTCGACTGTAGAACAAGAAACATATCATCAGCATAATTAATACATTAGTGTACAAAACCACGTAATAAAGAATCAACTAAATGATTTTACGGAATAAAACATTATTATTTCTAACAGTACTTTACTGTGTAGTGATACCAAAAAACATATTGTGCCAAAATGGAGAACCAGATGACGACGACGATATTGAGGAAGTGTTAAAATCAATTAGAGACGAATACCAAACACAAAATGATAGAAATGCTAAACTTCTATTCCCTCAAATACCAGGTGGACATATCCCGCAAAGACCGGGTCTTTATGGCAAGTACCTTTTTCTATTATTATTTTTCTCAACAACTTCCCGAAACCGAATCCTTGATCAAAGTATATTTATTTTCAGAAAAATTTGACTCCGACCCAGCCATAAACGAAACGTACGACTTTATCATAATAGGTTCAGGAGCTGCCGGATCCGTCATAGCAAACCGCTTATCCGAAGTACCAGAATGGAAAATCCTTCTTCTGGAAGTTGGGGACGAAGCCACGTTCCTAACAGACATTCCTGCTCTTGCCCCAGTGTTTCAATTTACGGACCTAAACTGGGGTTACAAGATGGAGAAACAAGACAACGTTGCATTAGGTTAGTCCCCTCGCCTTTTAATACCTATTTCACTCAAAAACATTGTTCCCATAGGTCTAATTGACGGTAGAATGCCGTGGCCAAGAGGCAGAGCCTTGGGTGGCACCAGTATCATCAACTACATGATCGCAGTCCGCGGAAATAAACTAGACTACAAGCGCTGGGCTGCAATGGGCAACCCTGGCTGGTCATACAAAGACGTGTACAAGTACTTTATCAAGTCCGAAGACGCACACATAGAACGCGCGGATCCTAACTACCACTTCCAAGGAGGTTACTTGGGTGTTCAGGACATTCCATATCGTACCGAGTCCGCTCATGCCTTTGTGAGGGCTTGCCAAGAAGCTGGGCACAAATACGTGGACTATAACGGCAAACAGCAGTTGGGTGTTTCTTACGTACAAGGTACCTTACGCGACGGACTGAGATGTAGCGCCGAAAAAGGATTTCTAAGACCAGTACGGAATAGAGACAACCTTACAATATTACCAAGGAGTAGAGCTGTTAAAATCCTGATTGATCCCAAGACTAAGGAAGCAATAGGAGTGCAGTATGTTAGAAATAAGAAGTACCACACCGCTCTGGCTAGTAAAGAAGTTATCTCGTCTGCTGGCGCTTTCAACTCCCCACAACTTCTTATGCTATCAGGTAAACAACGCCAACACCACAAAAGAATGTGCTGAACTTATTTTTTGCAGGTATTGGGCCAAAAAAGGACTTAGAAGAGCTTAACATCACAGTCCTACAAAACCTACCAGTCGGTCAAAAAATGTACGACCACATATCTTTCATTGGACTTGTTTTTACAGTAAATGCTTCGATAGTGATTCAACAATCGGATTGGCTCAATCCAAAGAGTTTCATAGATGTCCTAATCAACGGCCGAGGGCCCTTAACAATGTTAGGTGGAGTCGAAGCCCTAACCTATATAAAAACCAACGTTTCCAAGGATCCTGAACCGTATCCTGACATGGAGATTATTTTTGCTTCACTAGGAATGCACACTGACAAAGGGACAATCTTAGCGAAGACTTTTGCTGTTAAACAAGAGATATATGACACAGTTTGGAAGCCACTTGAAGGCAGATACGCTTGGCAACCTTTACCTATGCTGGTGCATCCAAAGTCGTACGGTTACTTGAAACTTAAGTCTAAGAACCCGTACCATTGGCCCAAGTTCTACGGCAACTACTTTACGGATCCTGGTGAGTACATTTTGCTATGGTCTTTGACGGAAATCAACTCACTTAAGCATGACAAGCGTTGATTCTGGTGTAGCCTGCCTGCATGACATTGTTTCTTTTTTCCAGAAAACGAAGACATCAAAACCTTCATCGCGACTATACGAGAGCTGCAACGCATATCCAAGGCCCCATCATTGCAAGCGTACGACTGCCAACAAGTCAAGACCAAGATTCCAGGGTGCCAGCAACACAAATGGGACTCTGACGAGTATTGGGAGTGCGCTCTTCGACACATTACCCCTACGCTGCACCACCAGGTCTCCACGTGTAAAATGGGGCCTAGCAACGATCCTGAAGCTGTGGTAGACAACAAACTAAGAGTCTACGGGATCAAGAATCTTCGCGTGGCGGATACAAGTATTATTCCTTTGCCTTTGACGGCGCATACAAATGTTCCTGCTATAATGATCGGGGAAAAGGCTTCGGATATGATTAAGGATGACTGGTTGAATGTGGGTACTGCTAAAAACATTGATATTCGGTTCTTGGAGCCATAGAGAAGTTAGGTGTTAATTTAGACGAAGGATAGATAATTCAAATGATAACAGAAAATATTAAAGCGAAATGTACTTTACCTTATGATATTAATTTAAATAATCTTAAGGAACTGCCATTTTTAATTTAAACTAGGGTAAGGACTCAATGTGACAATGATATGTTTTAATAAATTAGTACCGATCTACACAAATCAATGACGCTTTTTTTATTCCTACTTCCAGCAAATGACTTGTAATTCAAACACTTAAGACTTGATCCTAAAAATGCATATTAACTGTGCGAAATGGAGGTACTGCATAAGATATCAATACAACAAGAACAAAATGCATTTCTAAAGAAAACTTGTTTCAAACACTTCCTATTTGCAGTTCCTAGTTAAAAAGTGAATGTTTAATTTAAGTCTTATTAGTATAAAATCTTAGACATAATAGTGAAATTTCGGATTAGAATTTAAAAAAAAAGCTAAGAAAAAAAGTAAGTACATTTTAATGTTTAACAAATTTGATAAGAATTGAATAAGAAAATTGCTGGACTTATTTTCTTTTATACCTTAGCAAAAAAACAAACTAGCAATCAAGTAATTATGCTAGTGAATCAACACTGATTCAGAAAAAAACCAGAAAGAAATACCAAAAAAGAATTTCGCAGTAAATTTTTTTTCATTTTAGTTCTTGTAATCAATACTCTCGTCAAAACTCCAACAGAGCGTAAAGTTGCATAAAATAACTATTAAACTAAAACCAGTGTTCTTAAATATTCAAAATTTTGTGTTGCATCAAAGTTTGACTTCTGTGCGAAAAGAAAAAATCACGAATGCTTTTATGTATTTGCTGATGTTGATCCTAAAACGCCCTTATTTTGGTTATTCAACTCCTTTATAGAGCCACAAAAAGAACATTAAGCCAATAAAGAAATCTGAAACGACTACCAAAAAACATTTTTAATTGGCTTCTTGCAACAAAAGAAAATATATCTAAACAAGATAAAAAAATACCAAATTAATGACCCTAAAACAAAGTCAAAACCCGACCGCATCTAAGCACCAACCATCCGTTAAGTTTATCTCCTAAAAAACCAGTATGGGCGCTTCTCTGCAAAACCAGATTTTACCTGTTCCATAGATATGCTAAGTAAACAAACAGGATTGGGATCTGAAAAGAAAGTACCGTACTGTTAAATAATAATAAAATATTGTTTAATTATTTACCGCTTACCGCGGAAAAAAATTAAAAGCAAACACATTGCGAATCATAAGTAAAAAGTGAAAACCTGTATGTATTGAAGTAAGGGCAAAAATAAACTGTACGGGTAATGCAGAAATAATGTATCAGTACCTACGCAAGGTACTGAAGATTTCTATTTATTTAACATTAAACAAACTTTCATCGACTGAAAAAAGATCAAACAAATGATCCCTTACACTATAACGCACAGTATCATAAATCCATAATTATCAAATCGACGTTAAACCAAGAGAGATACCTATAAGATCCCTGGTGGTACCAGTACGACTAAGCGCTTCTGTTTTGATTTTTTTATTTGAAACACTGACATCAAAATTTATAGACGGGTTTTCCATGAACTTAGATTAACTTTATAAACCATAGTTTTAGATTATTGAACCTCAGTTCGTGAGACTCTTTAGTACCATTGAAGATGCTTTGGACGAGCCTTATTTTGGTACAATGTGCCGCTATCGCAGTGGTTTGTGCCTCACCTTTTGTTTTAATGGAAAAATACATTGATGAGTACCAGCATGGGATTGATGAGTTGAAAAAATTGTCTGAGCATTACGAAATTGTCGAGGAAAGCTTTGACCCGTCGTTGTACAACGAAACTGAAGCAATTAAAGGTAAGTCATCTATTTTTTAAAACAAAATAGAGTCAAAAATGATTATCCCTTAATAATACCATAACATAAAAAAGCCAACATGTTGTTTTTTATGTTCTAGAAACAACAGAGTACGACTTCATAATCATAGGAGGAGGAACTTCAGGATCGGTTCTAGCCAATCGCCTTTCGGAAGTACCAGAATGGAAAATCCTTCTCCTAGAAGCTGGAGCTGAAGAAACTCCCATAACACAGATCCCCAAACTCTCAAACTACCTTTTGCATTCACCATACACTTGGGGTCACTCTAGTGTTCCCCAAAAGAACTCATGCTTAGGTAAGTCACTAATCCAACGAATGCCCTTACCTATTTATCCTATTACTGTTGGTACTAAAAGCCAATGTTACACCCAGACAACAATTCAGGACAGTCTTCTAAAGTTCCTATGTTCTTTTGTAGGAAGTCATTACCAAAAATGCGTCCTTCCAACTGGCAAGATCCTAGGAGGCTCCTCCGCAACCAACAATATGATTTTCACCCGAGGAAACCATCGCGATTACGACCTATGGTCCGACCACTCAAACAGCCTTGGGTGGTGCTGGAACCACGTAGCACCACTCTTTAAGAAAATGGAAGATGCCCATTTGACACACATGGACAGGAAGTTCCATCATTTTGGAGGTCCTTTGCATTTGGAGAACCCTCAATACTCTTCTCACCTCAAGGTAAGGACTTTGCAAAAGGTAATATTGGATTTCTACCTTAAAAATCTGTTTTAGAGCCATATTCTGGCCGCAGCCAAAGAACAACAAATCCCAATAGTGGACTACAACGGAAAGGAGCAAGTAGGTCTTGGTGTTGTCCAAGGAACCACCAAGAGCGGACACAGAAACAGCGCAGCCCAGGCGTATTTAGAAGAAGCCAAAACCAGAAACAACCTTATCATTCATTTCTTAAGCCATGTAGTTGAGATAATTGTAAGCCACCACACCAAAGAAGCGACTGGTGTTAAATTTATCCACGATGGAAAACTCCACTACGTCAAGGCTTCGAAAGAAATCATTTTGGCAGCAGGTTAGTGTAAAAATTCTAGCAGAATTCGTAAATCTAAACGAGAGATGTTTTAGGAGCCATTAACACACCTCAACTGCTTCTACTATCCGGAATCGGACCGAAGGAAACTTTAGAAAAGCTAGAAATCCATCCAGTTGCCGATTTACCAGTCGGACTACACCTCCGCGATCACCCAGAGTTCCTAGGACTTAGCTACGTCTTCAACAAAACCGCTGACATCGACGCAGACAAAAAACACGACGAAAAGACCACCTTATCCGAATACCTAAAGTCTGGCGAAGGCCCACTATCCGCTCTAGAAAGCGACGTCATAGCTTTCGTTAAAACCAAACACTCAAAAGAAAAAAAAAACATCCCAGACGTGGAGCTACTCTTCAAACCAGAACTATTAAACAAAGGTCCTGGACACCTTAAACACCTCGGGATAACACCAGAAACTTACGACTCGGTCTGGAAACCCATAGAAGGCCACACAGGAATTACTGTAACAGTAACTCCCATTAAACCCAAATCCCATGGAAGCGTTACCTTAAAAGACGAAGACCCGTTGCATTTCCCGCTTATCGACCTCAACCACTTGTCTGACGAAGAGGAGCACGATCTTGACACGACCTTGGCTGGAATACGAAGCGTGCAACACATTCTCCAAAGCGAGTCTTTGCAAAAATTAGGATTGCACATCAACCAACACCAGGTGCACGGTTGCGACACTGAAAAGTTTGACTCAGATGAGTATTGGAAATGCGCCATACGCCATTTGACTGTGTCTAGACGCGATTTGTCTGGCAGTGCCCAGATGGGTGTAGAAACTGACAAAACCGCGGTTGTAAATAACATTTTGGAGGTACATGGAGTGCAAAAATTGAGAGTAGCAGACGCTAGCGTAATTCCTGTTAGTATTTCTGGGAATATAATGGCGGCCACGTATTTGGTTGGAGAAAAGGCGGCCGAACTAATTAAGGAGCATTGGAAATAATGTTTTTTGGTTTAATTTAAGCGAAGTAAGAAGCTAATAAGCTGTTTTAATATATTCAGAAGTCGTTCTTGCAAAGGAACATTTTGCAATGCTTTTAAAGGTGGAAATAAAATGGTCCAACATGTTTTTGGGATACCTTAAGGGCCAACGTTGGTACTCTTATCATTTCCTTTTTAAAAATTATTTTATTGTGCCTTTAGCTATAAAATTTGATTTATAGTGTAGCTATTTGTATTCACGTTGTTTTCTCAAGTCACAAAAATTTTGCTTTTGACTCTAAGGCTGTATTTTTGTGTATGCTTTCAAAAACATCCTGTATCCTAATTAAAAGGTATGTTTTAGTGCGTAATTTTAAATGCTGTGTTTTGTAAGACTTTTTTTATTAATAAAATTGTAGAGTAATTGTATGTTATTTTTTTTGTCTATTCACTTTTAACTATTTATTAACGTCTGTCAAATTTGGGTTAATAAAATTCCGTTTTAATTAGAACGATTTTAAAGATAACAGTTACAATCGTTTACATTGGATTATGGTAACGTAAATTATCAACGCGTTTTAAATAGCCGATTTATAGAACGTAATTTTTATTTTACTTTTTTGTTTCATGGAGTCAGGGGTTATTCGAATTAAAATCATCTATCGTTGATTTTCTAACATATTCCACAGAAACAGATCTTTTTATTCTATTTCTGTGCATAACATTCCCCTTTGAGTTAATAGTTATTTTACCAGTAAGTGTGTTAATAAAGACGATTAATAAGTGAGTTTATTAATTGCCATTTAACATACGAACTGGTTACAATGCTTTTTTGCACATCGTAGATCATTATTAAATAAATTATAAAATAAAACAGTTATTTCACCAACTAACAGAAACAATGCGTCGGCCATTCAAATTTATTAAAGTTGAAGAAGAAGAGGAAGAGCTGTCACCGCACTTTTATTATTAATTGTGAATAGAAAATGAATGTTATTTACTTAAAATGTGGTAAAAGGATATGCTTCTCATTCTTTCCAACGGTAAATATTAATTTCTTTTGGTTTTTGTTGCTTGAACCGTAATTAAAGCTACTTTAACATTTGTTATGTAGAGACATAGATAGTAATTTTAAACATAGAAGAGCGTTTCTGTGGGCTCGTATCCATGCATTAATAGGGGTCATTACTCAACTATTTGGAATTCCTTTATGTATGTCTTTAATAAACGATGTGCGAAAAAGTCACGTTAACTTACAAAAACACCAAGTAAACATTACTTTAAACGCCTGAAACTAGTGTAATAAATATCAATAATTATCGTTACATAATTAAGGCTGCAATAATTTAAGTACCAAAAATTGTAGTTCTTTAAAAATGTAAAGCACAAAGTCAAGGACAGGTTTTTTTTGTTTTTGGCAATAATGTTCAGTCTAATAATTTTCAAATGTTTTTACCTTAAAACACATAATAAAAGTTAATCAACACTGCATTTTGATTACATTTTTTTGTTTGTTTTTGGGTAATTTTACTCATGAATTTTAAATAAAATAATCGTGCTCGCTCAACCGGTGTAGATAGACCGCCAAAAATTTTGAAATTTTGCATATAATAAACTTTTTCTTTTTATTTGTTAGCGAACTTAAAACTTAACTTTCAGATCATAAATGCTGGACTTTAAAAATCTGACATTTTATTTTGTTTATTGTAATTATTCTCAATTAATCATGTAACAAGTATACCATAACGAGATGGGTAATTGAAAAAATGCATGCACATATCTTTAAGAAGTTATCTCGAATACTAAATTTAAAATCTCTTAAAATTTAAATATTTTTTTTTCACTCTAAACTGAAACAATGTTTTTAATTTAAATTTGTTTCGTGTAACTTTTAACAGGCGTGAATAAATTATTATTTTATTCAAAATGAATTTTAATTTAATGCAAAAATTAATATGAAAAGGGGCCAGACCATCAAAATTACTGTCGAAATACTAGTTAAAGGTAATTATTTTTATTACGAAGGACGGTTTTAAGTTAGAGAGAGAAAGTGTTATTTTTTTATATGAATTTGGGAATAGTATAATAACTGCAGGGTGCTCGGCTGAGTGCCTACATAATGCTATAAAAATATCGCATCATCTTACATAGCTTAAGAAAAATTTCAAAAGTAGTAACCCCTTTAAATGCCATTCTACAGGGTGTCCAAAAATTGGCGCATAAGCGAGATGGTACGTTATTAGGGCAAGTCTAGGGATCCCTAGAAAAATCTATTTCATATACCCTTGGAGATATAAGGTCCCAAAGTGCAAAACTTCGAACGCTCATACCTTGAAGATAACAGCACATATTAACGAAAAAAAAGATTTAATACAAGCTACAATCTATCTTAAACCATTTCACCTTTTGTTCATCTTTTAAATTGTCTAATTAGAATTTTATAAACAATTTAATTCAACAAAATTTTCATAAATAAAGCTGATAACAATGTCAATAAAATCTAATGAAAAAGTATATGATCAAGACTCATATATGGAATTTTGAGATGTATTTTTCTAGACTGTGTTGCCAAATTTATGCAACTTTGTTCGCATTTTCCTCAATGAATATAACAGATGGATTTTTTTTAACAATTATCCAGGAATACCTAGGCATGCCTTAACAACGTACCATCGCGTTTACGCGCCAATTTTGGTACGATATTTTTTAGACTGTATGTATCTGGATTATTACTTAACGCATTAATAAAATGTACTGGATTCGAACAAAATCAAACCAAAGAGGGGATAATACAAATCTTCAATAATACATATTTGTTTTTGATAAAACGGGTTAGTTTTACTTTTGCAGACTTAAGTGTATGATGTATTTGGTGGTTTTTTAATTTAGGGACCTATTTTGGATATTTTAATTAATTTTTGTAAGTAAACAAGGCAATTATTTTTAAAACAAAATTATTTTTTAAATTTAAAAAATTTTTATTCAATTGTTAATTTTTTTCTTTAATGCAAAAAAAAATTTAAACCTATTTTAAAACTTTACTTTTTTATTAATTTAAAAAAAGTCTACTACCAAAAAACTTTTTTTAACACTGCGAAAAGCAAGAAATGTTGGCCCTTTTTTGGTATGGTAGCAAACTTTACCAAAATGTCAATTCGTAAAAATTGTAATTAACAAAAAAAACATTTTAACTTTGTTCTATTTTTTGTACTTTTGAAGGAATGGTTTATTTTTTTTTATTCATTATTTTTTTCGATTTAGGAAGATAACGTTAACGTAACGAGTAATTTCATTTCAAAATTAGTAATATTCGGTTAAAAAAAATTACATAATTTGCTAAAATTTATTAAAGATGATTAAAATTCTATGAAATCTAGTAATGTTAATTATCTACCAGAGGAATCTTCTTTAAAAAGCTTCTCCTATGTCTTAATTATAACATTTATTGTTTTCAACTATTCAGTAATAGCAATAATTATAAAATTATATAAAAATCACTGGCCCATTATAGAATTATGTAATTTTACCGAATATTTTCGGTTACAGTTGAAACCTTTCAAAACAATTACCAAAAAAAAAAACAGAACAATGTTAAAACGAGTAATTCTACTTTTACAGCCATTTAGAGCATAAGGGAAATTATCGACAGCAAAACAAATTACTAAAATAAATTTTAATAGCTCAGTTTTTAAAAGACTTCTTTATAGGGTCAAACAAGAAAACTTAAAAAAAAAATTATGGGAATTAAAAAATAGTTAGAATTTTTTAAGTTAAAATGTTTAAAAAAATATAAATAGACCAACAGATTAATACAAAAAAACCTACATTTCTAAGAAAAAAAAACAACAAAAATGTACCTCTTTACTATTTCATTAAAAATATTTCTGTAAGTTTAGTATTATCAAATTCTTTTCTAATTGATCTAATTTTCCAAAAAAAGCTATAAAACAAGAATTTTTTAACACAACCTAAAAGTAATTTAGCTTAGTGGTGACAATTGTATTCTCCGTTTACTATTTGCCAGTAAATAACATAAGAAAAAAGATACTTCATTACTAGATGCGACTAGTTTGAAGCCAACATCAAGTTTGTTTGTAAACAAACTAAAAATTTGATTCGCGCCATTTTTTTCTCAATTTGATCCCAAATTAAAATCTAACCGCCCTAAAAAAACACAAGTTCTGGTCAACCAAGTTCTTCCATTTGTATAATTCACATGTTCTGGAACTGCCAGAACTGCAACCGACCTAATATCGGTTGTAAACAATGCATACATTTATACAGTGAGAGGCAAAAGTCCCCCCCCCCTGGCCTTAACTTTTGAACGGTTCGAGATATTGATTTCCCAAATTTTTTAGGTTAATTTACACAAAAAAAACTACTT
Source organism: Cartodere bifasciata (assembly GCA_963920755.1). Classification (NCBI taxonomy): domain Eukaryota; kingdom Metazoa; phylum Arthropoda; class Insecta; order Coleoptera; family Latridiidae; genus Cartodere; species Cartodere bifasciata. The sequence goes on along the minus strand of OY987199.1, from coordinate 2,608,672 downwards.
TTTGACAAATTTGGATTGTAAAAAAATAATATCCCCCAGATGGGGGGACTATAAACTTAGTTTTTTTTAATGCAAAGAGGGATTAAGTGACCCCTCATTTGAAAGGTATTTTTATTTCTAACACAATGGTGTTTACCAATTTAAGATATATTTATTATTTTTTTGGCTAGGAGCTTCTCAATAAAAAGAATGATTTCCTTAATAAATGCAGCAGTGAAAAAATAAAACTATTTGAAATTAGGTAAGGGTGCATGTTTTTCTTTAATTAAAAAAAATATGCAATATTTTTTTCTTAAAATGTGTTATACCCTGTGTCCCAACATAAAATACAAAAAAACAAAACCTTATGCTTCTAAATATTTTTTTTTTAATTAATTATATTTTTTAACCCTATTTTACTTTGTTTTTTTGAAAAAAAATAATTTTGGTAGGTTATTTTAAAACATTTGTTATAAAACATACTAACAAAAAAAAAATTATTAATATTTTTAAATAAAAAGAAAACATACACCCCTACTTACTTTGGAGTCACTTAAGTCTTTTATTGTTGCATTTATTACGTAAAACAGGATTTTTGTGCTTTATTTTAAAACGCACAGTACAATAAAACCACTGAATCAATTTAAAATTCGCAAACGTCATTGTCTTGAAAATAAAAATAGCTTTCAAATGAGGGGTCACTTGACCCCTCTTTACATTTAAAAAAATTAAGTTGATAGTCCCCCTATGTGGGGGTTATTATTTTTAAAAAAACCAATTTCGTCAAAAGGTAGTTTTTTTAGTGCAAATTGTTAAAAAAAAAAATTTAAATCAATATCTCAATTCGTTCAAAAGTTAAGGTGGGGGGGGGCGGACTTTTGCCTCGCACTGTATAATCTAGTAGTTTAACTTCTCTGTTAAAAGCAAGTTCAATCCCATTGAAATTACATAATGCATGGTGATAAACTGGAAAATTATCTTCGACGTTAGATGTCTAGATAAATCGCACACTTACACGCCTATAAAGAATTTAGAGAAAGCTTCAAACTAGTTTTCCTTATTAATCATTTTTTCGAAATAGCGAAGAATTAAAACTATCATATAAAACAAAACTTACGAAATTTTTCTGTCTTGTTCTAGATGCGTAACCACATATTTAAAGATGCTATTTTACCAGCCAGTATTTTTACTATTACTCGGCTTAATTAATGTTGGATTATGTAGCAATTTACAGGAGAAAATTGCCGCTATTTTAGATGTTGCTTTACGAAAAGACCCTGCTCTAAGAGGGTTCGTAAACGCCTTAAATTCGGTAGATGACAAAATCGAAACGGCAACAAACAAGAAGTTGAATTTCAGAAAATGGACGCAACCTAATGACTGGATACCAAAATACAAAGCAATGCGTAAGTCAAACCATTCAGAAATTTAGTGCTGCAAACCTTGAATCGGTCCAAACTGATCTTGAACTGTAAAAGTCTTGCGCATTATCAAAATTTCGGGATATGCTCATGCGCACAACATTGACAGTCCTAGACTACGAGGGTTGTCCGATTCTACTACTCAGATAACAAATAAACAAATATTTCTGTCCCAGGAACGAAATACGACTTCATAATAGTCGGTAGCGGTTCCTCTGGCTCAGTTATAGCAAACCGCTTGTCCGAAATCCACCATTGGAACATTCTACTCATTGAAGTCGGTACGACAGAGAACTTTTTGGCTGACATTCCTCTATTAGCCCCTGCGTTCCAATACACCCCATACAACTGGGAGTACTTCATGGAGTACCAACCTGGAATATGCCAAGGACTAGTGAACCAAAGAATGCATTGGCCTAGAGGAAAAGCCGTTGGTGGGACTTCTGTTATTAATTACATGATTTATACTCGAGGAAATGCGGTCAGTATTAGTTGAGAGCAATTTAAAGTAGTAGCGCCTCTATTTGTCCATAAGAAAAGCTATACCTAGTGCAATCATAACTGTTCCACTAGACAGATAACTTAATCAACCATGTGGTTCAAAGAGTACTGCTAATCTGATTCTAGAATAAGACCAAATGTACCATTACAGTATTATTGTCTGCTTTCTCTAGGTTGACTTTGACAACTGGGCGGCTCAAGGAAACCCTGGATGGTCGTACAAAGACGTCCTCCCATATTACATCAAAGCCGAAAACTCTACCCTAAACATTGAGGATACGTACTACCATGGTCACGACGGTCCACTTAGTGTATCAGACGTTTACCAATCACCACTGGTTACAGCTTTCCAACAAGGCTGCGAGGAGCTTGGAATTCCCAACATTGACTACAATTCACCTTCCGCACGTCCGTATGCAGCTTCTACAATACAGGCTACAGTTAAGTTCGGACGAAGACATAGTGCTGCTAGAGCATATTTAGGTAGGTACACATCAAAAAATAATTGAATGCAGCTAAATCCAAGAACCAAAAGTACTTCCAGCCGAGACCTTTTTGTTTTTTCCTAAGTTCCGCCTGCAGATGCTTCGGTAGCACTGAAGCCGTGGGTTTATTGTACTTTCCCCTTGTGTTTCACACCATTCCCCTATCCCAGTATTCTTTACCAGGCGTTCAATGTCTTTGATTGGTTTGCGACTAATTTCCTTCATGTCTATCACAGATTTTCCGTTTATATCTTGTCGTCTTTGAGCTAGTGTTTCGCACCGACATATGATATGTTCTACTGTCTCGACGTATAGTCTGCAGTCCAGGTCATCGTCGCCCAGTACTCGCATGGTGTGTAGGTGCTGTCTTACCGGTGCATGCCCAGTTACGTTCCTAAGTTGATCCAATGCTGCGTTCTTTTGTTCTTATTTTGTTAGTACTCACGATAGCTTGTTTGCCGTGTTTGTTTCCTGGACATTTATTCTGTCCGTTTCATGTGAAAACCCCTACCTTAAGGATCGTTTTAGTGACCACTGATAACTGTCTTAACGAGTCCAAGGCAATTGGTAGTACTATATGCATCCTTTATCTGTTTTAGAACCAGTCAAACACCGCAAGAACCTGCACATTTTAACAGAGGCTTTCGTGACAAAAGTCTTGATTGACCACCACAGCAGAAAAGCATACGGCGTAGAGTATGAAAAGGACGGTAAAAAGTACCGCGTGGGCGCCAGCAAAGAAGTCATCTTGTCAGCCGGTACGTCTCAAAATCATTAACCATTTATTCCAACCAAAAACCTTGCCAAAACCTTAACATAACTTCTACATTTTTGTTCTAGGAACGTTCAATTCTCCTCAACTCCTAATGCTGGCAGGAATTGGACCAAGAGAACACTTAGAAGAACTTGGCATACCAGTTTTAGAGGACCTCCCAGTTGGGCAGAACTTACACGACCACTTAACCTTCCCTGGTTTAAGCTTCATAATCAACAAACCTGTATCAATTAGCCCAACGAATGTCATAACCCCTGATTCTTTGTTTAGCTTTCTATTTAACGGTACCGGACCATTAACAAGCTTGGGTGGAGTTGAAGGAATCGGTTATATTCGAACTCCTTACACAAGAGAACAAGGTCCTCAACCAGACATGGAACTACTGTTCGTTGGAGGGACATTGGCGAGTGATAACGGGATCGTTACCAGACAAGGAATGAGAATAACAGACGAAGTGTACGACGGGCTGCTTCGTCCTTTGCATAGATATCCGCAGTGGACCATATTCCCAATGCATGTACACCCTAAATCAACCGGGTATATGAAACTGCGTTCACGGAACCCAAAGGACTTCCCAAAGTTCTACGGCCAGTTTTTCACTGATCCACAAAACGAGGATGTCAAGTCTTTCATCTACGCGGTACGCTTCATTCAAAAGCTGGCGCAAACAACTCCATTCGCGCATTTAGGATCGCAACTAAATCCTAACCGACAACCCGGTTGTGAACTGTACGAATTTGACTCCGATCCGTACTGGGAGTGTTGTATTCGCGCTATAAGTGTTACTCTACATCACCAAGTAGGTACTGCTAAGATGGGCCCCCCTGAGGATCCAACTAGCGTAGTTAATAACGAGCTAAAGGTTTACGGAGTTTCTGGACTTCGTGTTGCTGATTGCAGTATTATTCCGTTTGCGTTGTCAGCGCATACAAACGCACCAGCAATAATGGTAGGAGAAAAGGCGTCGGATTTGATTAAGGAAACCTGGTTGTCCCAAGAAAAAGAGCACCAAAATTACTACGAATATGACAACTACCAGAAAAAATAGGGTTATTGTTGTGAAATGTGTTTCTTTCTAGTCAGTATTCTTAGTAATTTACCTCATTAACTTGTAATTCAGCATAAATTATTATATTTTTTTATATTAAGACGTGCTTTTTTTCTCTCGGGCCCCAAGATTTCTAAACTACGGACCTGCTTCATTTTAATAATTCTAAGCCAAGCCTGTATCTTTAAGATATTTATTTCAAGACGTGCAGTAGGCAATTTAGTTAACAAATCAGTACTTTTGGTTGCCTACACGATCTTAAATAGTGAAATCCCCCCCTTTGGCCCTACTTTTGGAGCAAAATACAAAAATAAATAAACATAACCTACAAATCGTAACAAACAACTTTAAAATCGGTTATTCCCGTTTAATTGAATGTTGTTTGTGTTATGCAACCTTGACTGGGACTACAAATTGTTATCTTTTGATTCTATTAGCTAATAAATTATTGTAAACAAGTTTAAGCCGGAATTCAATAATGTTTTTTATTCAACAAAAAAAATGCATTAATTGTTGTTTTGTACTGTTTTTGCGTATATAAATGGTGGTAGCATGTCAGAATGCATGTTTTTGGGTGGTTTTTATCCAAAATTATGACTATTTATGCATTAAAATCAAAAAATTAACAAAAATTTGGGTATCTTACCTGAAACGATTAATGCCTCATTCGGTCCAACTGTATGAATATTTCCCATTTTCTCACTTTTGCAACAGTCAATTTCACTAATTTACCACAAATTCACCTCAATTAATCACTTAAATATCTAATAACATTAATTAATTTATTATACTCTGTTTTGTATCTGAAAAAGCCGAGCTCGTGCTAAAAACTACGCAGGCGCTCCATTTACACAGCCTACTTTTCAAAACGTACGTCACGCGCAAACTAACAAACACAAGTACGGAAGTACGTTGTAATTACACAATTTTAAAAGAAAAGTCGCAACAAAACAGTACTTGATTGATTGAAAATATTACTTAGCCCAAATTGGACTTTTAATTTGACGTTTTTACAAACGACGTTCAAGACAACAGACGCACCTACGTCACATGCGTCGGTATTGACAAATGAGTCATCGCTCAACGACGTACGTCGATGATTGGTTGATGCTTTTGTGACGACACTTCTGGCGCTTGACAGTTCTCGTCATTGCGTTTATTATTTTTACAGAAGGTAAGCTAAAACCGCTAATTTGGGACCGAAAACTTGCATATTTGCTAAATTTGTTTACACACAATGCCTTACATTCAAAAAACAGTAGTAAAAAGCGCGAAAAGTGGAGAAAAACCAGTAACGTGACTGTTATGTAAAACATAACCTAGAATTTTCTTTTGTGTGGAAATTTTTGTTTATACCGCTTAAAATACACCGCAAAGCCAAAGTTTGGGCTATGTTTAGTTAAATTGAGGTAATTTCAAGTGTATTTAAGTATAGTTGTGTTTGTTTCCAGATGGGTGACACCAGTGATTTAGATAGACAAATAGAGCAACTCAAGCGATGTGAAATTATAAAAGAGGGCGAAGTTAAGGCACTTTGTGCAAAAGCACGCGAAATATTAGTTGAAGAAAGTAATGTACAACGCGTGGACTCACCTGTAACGGTAAAATTACCAAAATAAACCGTAAGTTAAGTGTTTATGCTAATTTTGGGTCTTGTAGGTTTGCGGCGATATTCACGGCCAGTTCTACGACCTAAAGGAGCTTTTTAAGGTCGGGGGCGATGTTCCTGAGACGAGTTACCTCTTCATGGGTGATTTTGTCGACCGGGGCTTCTACAGTGTTGAAACTTTCCTGCTTTTGCTGGCTCTTAAAGTGCGTTACCCTGACAGGATAACCTTGATAAGAGGGAATCACGAATCGCGACAAATTACTCAAGTATACGGTTTTTACGATGAATGTCTAAGGAAATATGGGTCTATAACGGTTTGGAGGTATTGCACTGAGATTTTTGATTATTTGTCATTGTCGGCTATCATCGACGGAAAGATATTTTGTGTCCACGGCGGGCTTTCGCCGTCGATACAAACTTTGGACCAAATTAGGGTTATAGACAGAAAACAAGAGGTGCCCCATGATGGGCCTATGTGCGATTTGCTTTGGAGCGACCCCGAAGGTAAAATAAATCAATTCAAATGTAGTATACACTAAGTCAAGTCCTACAGTTCACAGAAGTGCATTAAAATACTATCGGTGACATTTTTTTAGGCAACCAACATTACGGACCAAAGAAAATGGTCATTTATTTCTTATTCTGTGGTTCCAACATTGGTCTTTTTAAAACATTATTTAAAGAACAAATAAGAGAGCATTTTAGGTCTCATTGGTGTAAAAATGTTCTTTAATATCTTTTTTACTACATTTTAATTTAAATTACCCGAGAATCTACCGCAATAATTAAAAAATCCCAACCATATCAAGGGGTATGGTTTGTTCTAGGTAATAGACAAAAAATGTTAATTTTACAATGGTACTTACCAGACCTCTTGATACGGTTGTTTTCTCAAGCAATTTGCGTTTAAAATTTACATCTTGGAGGGTGCACCACATTAACACATAAACTGTATATTATAGAGTATTACAATGAACTAAACTTGAAATATCGAATTTAAGACATTATAGCACATTTTTATACCAAGAGTTCCCAAAGAAAGCCTTTTATTTTCACAAAATATTGTTCTAAAAAAGTGGCTAAAAAGGGCAGAATCAAAATTCTACTTCACGGACAGTTTTTTAATGTGGATCTGTGACATAGGAGTTGACCGTGCTTATTTTACTAAATTATTTAATTATATTTTTAGATACACAAGGATGGGGCGTGTCCCCCAGGGGGGCAGGGTATTTGTTTGGTTCTGATGTTGTAGCCCAATTTAACGCAGCGAATGATATTGATATGATTTGTCGGGCCCATCAGCTTGTAATGGAAGGCTACAAATGGCATTTTAATGAGACTGTTTTAACTGTTTGGTCGGCCCCTAATTATTGCTACAGGTAACTAAATAAAAATATTAAAACAGTTTTGAAAACTAGAAAAGTGGGGCTACAAAACTGTGTTTATTTCATTAAAATCGGTTGATTCTTTGTGATAAAATTTTGCCTTCGAAAATCATTATAATTTTTTTTGCTTAGAGATTTTTTTAATTTATTATTATTGTTTTTTTCTTAGATGTGGCAACGTCGCAGCTATTCTTGAACTTAACGAGCACCTTCAAAGAGATTTCACAATATTCGAAGCAGCCCCCCAAGAATCGCGAGGCATCCCCTCAAAAAAGCCGCAAGGAGATTATTTTTTGTAATTTTTTTTATTTAGTTTATTTTTTAAAATTCGTAATAATTTTTATAACCCCTTTATTCCTAACATAGGTGTTTAAAAAAAGCGTATCTTAAGAGTAAATTAAAATTTGTTTAATGGATCAAAAGTGTACTTGATAAAAATAGGTTTTAAGATCTCCCCAAAAATTATTAAATTTTATACAAACAAAAGTGTCAATTCGTGTTTATTAGTAAAATTTATATTTATTTTTTATTCTGACTCTCTTGTTTATTTTTTTTGTAAATATGTTTGAATCAATTTCAATTTTCCCAGTATTTAAAAATAATTTATTAAATAAATGTCTTTTTTGTTTAATAAATAAAAACATAAAATAGGTTAGATTACATGTAAGGAATGGAAAAACTGCCAAATAAAGTTTTTTTTTATATTAATTTGTTCTTTTATTTATAAAAATACATACATTATTAAAAAAATTAGAAAATATTTGAAATATAAAAAAAAATTTAAAATAAAAAATAAAATAATACTTTTAAAAGATAAATAAAAGGCACTTTTTGTTGCAAGATTCCAAATATTAAAGCTTAAGAATACAAAAAGGGGCATCTAAAAAAAATACCTTACAAAAAAAGCCCCACATTGCAATTGAGCAAAAAAAATGCATATTAAAAACAGTCTTGTCTTCACAAAAATTAAAAAATTCCAATCATAAGAACATGTCACAAAAAGCATTGCCAAACAGGTTTCGCTAATCGCTAGCAACCCATTTAGCAATGCTATTTATTCCCATGTTCTTTCTCATAAATAGGAAAAAATATTAAAAACAGTATTAAAAATCATTGCTTCGTTTTTCGAGCCTGAGGAACAGGAACATTGCTTCGTATTTTCGCTACCGGCGGTCGCTTCTTATCGCTAACAAAAGGCGTAAACTTGTTGTTTTTGTATGAGGAGTAATTTGAATCTGCTATGCTCCGACCGTCGCCTTCATCTCTTCGGGAAACTTCAGAAAAAGGAGAAACCCTTCGTATATCCTGTTCTCCTGCTTCCTCAGAGCGAGTTTTCTTATTTTTGACCTCTCGTTCTAAAATATCGGCTGTTGTCAAATCGCTGCTATGGATTTGTTGTAAGGAGCTATCACTAAGCGCCCATGGTTTTTTCTGCGGGGTTTTGCACGAACACGACTTATTTTTGCACTTGGAACACTTGTTGGGCGCCAATAATGCCTTAGAATCGTCTAAACTCGTTTCAAACAGACTCAAAGCCAGTTTTTTAACATTAGACTCTTGCTTCTCGGTTCCAGCATTAAGCAGGAGCTTAGAAAGTGGTGGAGCTAGTCCAAGGCCAATATTACGTTCATGATAAACATCTGAAATGGTCGGTGTGTCTCGGTTGATGTGTCTCATCTGTGTGGCAAGTAAAGTGTCATGGATTATAGTTTTATCCTTAGGGAATTCTTGTTTTTCGTCCTCGTTCGCTGTTTGAGGGTTAGAGGTCGCGCCAAGGTCGTTTGACGGTGAAAAGTACAACAAGCGTTCGTTTGATAGTGTTTCTTCGTTTGGTAACGTAACCGGTTTTCGGTTTGGTGTACTAGTTTGTATGTTTGATAACTCGGTTCTGCAGCTCAAGCGGTCGAAGGCTGATATCAAATTTCGTGTTTTTTTGTACTGTGGAATCTTAAGAAAAGGAATTAAAGCATGTTTTATGATATTTAAATGTAGACTAACCTTATTCTTGGGGTTAAATAACTTGGCTTCCATCTTTTCAAGCTCGGAATCGCTCGAGTTTTCCAACAAGCCGTTTGCTAGGTTTTGGAATACGCCCATGTCTATTAGGGGTTTGTTGCGCGCTTGCGCAGTAGTGCTGACTCTATTTTGGTGTTGTCTGCGCAAGACTGTGTTTTGACCATTCTCCCAATCGGTTACAGAGCTGGCGCTACTTGAACTTTCACCTCGATGTGGTTTGTTGTTACTGAAAATACACAAAAAGCTCTAAAAATTGGTTTTAATGTTAAACAATCTAGTGTGCTATGAGAATGTACGTGTAAGATTCAAAATGGCTGCCACACAACATATGTTTCTTTGCAGGTTATGTTTAAAGTCATATTTACCTTAAAATTTGATTTAAAATCAAATTAAAACAACATTTCACCGCAAATAAAGGCAAACACTTACATTAAATCATCGTTTTGTGAGTACAAATTCCTGATCCGTGTTTGATGCGCCAATGACAGCGCTATATTACTATGTTCCGGTTGTAGCACTACCGGAGGTGAAGGGGTAAAAGCTTGGTCTGAAACATTACCCCCTGGTCTAGCCAAAATGTTATTTTTCCTTAGTTTCGAATCCAACGTTAACTTATCGTTTGAATTCGAGTTACCATCCGGTTCGCCACGCCTTCTGACGTAACTGGTAAATGCCCCGCCCAGATTTGGTAATGTGGACCTAGAGAAGGGTGGGGGAATGCGTTTTATGCGTGGATTGGTTGGGGGAGGAGTCGGACAGTTTAGCTCGTTGTCTGATTGGGAGTAATCGTTATCGATTGAGGCAAGTGATTCTAAACTTGAGGATGAATCGATTGTTAGACTTTTTGGTGCTTCTTGTGTGTCTGAAAGAAAAAGTATGTGTTTTTTTTATGCTGATACGTTTGGTAACAGTAGTCTTCAATAAGAATTTAGGCGTTTATGCCAAATTTCACTTAAAAAAAGTGTGGCAGGGGTAGTGTCACACATTTAGGGTATGGTCCCAATGGCTTGTTTTTTAACCTAAGTTTCGGTTTTGTGGTCGAATGACATTGGTTTCTAACCAAAGTGTATTTATGGGACATCACTCCTGAAAAACCTGGTAAGTTTCAGCGAACCAAAGTGATCGCAGAAATAGCTTGGTGACTTTGGTTAGGTCATGCGCAGTAGAGTCTCGGAATGAGAACTGTCATATAAAAGATGTTATTATGTCAGAATTTTTTGGCATTCTTTAAAGGTAGTCGTACGAGCAACATTTTTCTGCCCAATTCTTTGCCGCTATTGGTTAAAAATGACATTAATGACTAAAAATGTCATTTTTAACCAATAGCGGCAAAGAATTTGGCAAATAAGCTGAGTGTAAGGGTATTTCTAATTTATAAAATGAGTATTGCCACTGTAAATCTTTCATATGTTTCTGTGGAGGTTGAATGTCATATATTAGGCGCTCAAATTGGTCCGAATAAAACCAAGTTTTTCAATTACCAAAGATGAACCAAAGAAAACCTGACGTTATCGCAATCAAACCATTGGTTGCGATTGGGACCATACTCTTAGCTAATGTGGTTTTTGGGACTTTGAAAGTATTTTAATTCTATTAAAATCAGTTTTCGTTAAAAATCATTTTGTTACATACCAAATAGTGCCAGTAAGGCCTGATGCGTAAACTGAATATTTCGTCTATTGGCCTGTTTCCCAGTTCGTAAAGTTACTTTATCTGATCCAACGTCAATTAAATCAAATCCTAAAGAGGCTAAAAGTTCGTGACAGCCTGGTATTCTCCAAATTTGTACGTTTAGAGTTACTTCCACGGGTTCGTTGTCAGAGTTTTTGGAAGTAAATTGAGCTAATGCGGATTGTATGACACTTATTATGTCGTCTGCGCATTCTGAATTTGAGGTTAGTTTTGAAAGAGCATGGATTGAGATGCCAGAAAGAGCTGCAAAAAATTTCAATTATTTTAGGGATTCTGGAACAATTAACATTTAATTTAAGAAATTAACGGCAGTTCATTGGTTCATTTGACATTGAAAAATAAGAAATTTCAAAGTCAGTGTCAATTTAAACAATAAGCTGCCGTAAATTACTTACACAAACTGTTCATTGTTGAAAGAATGGCGCATAAACGCGATGGTACGATCTTGGGACATTCTCAAAGATCCCTAGAAAATTGTCAAAAAAAAACCATCTGTTATATTCATCGAGAAAAATGCGAACAAAGTTGCATAAATTCGGCAACACAGTCTAGGAAAATACATCTAAAAATCCCATCTATAAGTCTAAAAATCCCATCTATGAGTCTTGATCATACACTTTTGCACTAGATTTTATTGACGTTGTTGTCTTCATTTCATGAAAATTTTGTAAAATTAAATTGATTATAAAAATGTACTTCGACCATTTAATAAATAAACAAATGGTTGAATGGTTTAAGATATACTGTAGCTTTCTATTAAACCATTTGTTTCGTTAATATGTGCTGTTATAATCAAGATATAAGCATTTAAAGTTTTGCACTTTGGGACAACATATCTGCGAGGGTATATGAGATAGATTTTTTTTAACAATTTTCTGGGGCTCCCTAGACATGCCCCAATAACGTACCATCGCGTTTATGCGCCATTTTTTGGACACCGTGTATAAGCTTTATATTTGATAAATGTATAAAAAAAAGAAGTAATGTCAGTTAGCATATGGAACGACGGGTGGTATGACATATATCCGAGGTAACCCCAACCAATTTTTGTACGAATACCCTCCATTTAGGGATCTAAGGAAAAGTCATTTCTTTGTTTGTTTTTCTTAGTCGAAAGCAATCAATTTTTAAAAAAGATGACTTATACTTTTGAATTTTAATTTCTTTTAACTTAAAACAGAACTGTATTTACCTAATAGTGCTTGTAAACTTGCAGAACATTGTGTTAATCGTTCTTCAGGGTCAGATTGTGGAAAAAATACGCTACTTGGAATGCCATTTGATGCCGGTTCGAACCTAAATCCAACTGACATTAAAAGTTCTTTCCATCCTGTTATCGACCCAACCTAAAAACAAAAAATATTTAAACCCGAAAAAAAAAATGTTAATTCAATTTTCAGTAGTTATTAAATAGCGCTCTATAAATTTTCGATTATAAAATGAACGAGTGCTTGTTGCATAGTAATGTCCCGCAAACGTAAAGGTGTTGTCTAATTATTTAACAAGTGCGAAGCACGAGGTGAATAATTAATAGAAAACACCCTTACTTTTAAGCAACATTGCGTATTCAACAAGCACGAGTTCTTTTAAAATCGAAAATTTATCAAGAGCACGAGGGCTATTCGACACGATTATTTTATTAATGAATACCATTTGCCCAACAAAATAATATTATTTCATTTAAACACTGAATACGACTAACCGAAAGAACAGTTTTGACAAAATTAACAAAAAATCATAACTTTGACTTTTATCCAGGCATTTTATTTCGCTGTCAGTGCTGGTCAACCGCGGGATATTTCAACTCAGGTTGTTGCCAACGGGTGATTTCCAGTATAATTCGCAGTAAAATGCTTCAAATTTTGGCATAAACCTCTAATTAAACATATAAATGAAATAATTATAGGTTATATCCCGAGTGCATACAATTTAATCGAATAATTTGGGGGTAGCTTTTTTTGTCAATTTTTTATTGAAAAATGCTTTTGAGTCAATTATTCAAAGATTAAAAGCCTGAGACCGAAGATCGATGGCTTTTTATTTGAATAATTAAGTCAAAAACAATTGCCAAAAAGAAAAATTTTACGAAAAAAAAGCTACCCCCATATTGGAGATTAAATTGTTTGCACGAGGGGTATATGTCAAGATTATTTCACGAGTCAGTTTTTATTAAACAAGAACCTTTTCAAATGTTTAAAATTTTTTTCTAAAAAGCTAGCTGCTAAATAATCAAGATGTAAGGTGAATATTTTTAAAGACCGATGTCGTAAGCATAGAAACAAAATAAATTTGTCTTTTTCTGTGAAATATGTAATGTTGCCTGCCACAAATTTCAGGAAAAACAGCACTTTTTAAATTATGAGTTTAAAGAATATGAGAAAGTAATTTGAGCAACAAATGTTATAATTAGTAAGAAAATAGATTAAAGAATGGGGTAAGCTATTTTTAAATTACATCACAATGCATTATCCTAAAAAATTTAAGCAAATTAAAAAGCACTACTTTTGTGCATATCAAGACAACTTTTCATTGCTTGTTTTTAGTAATTTAGAAATAGATTTAGGATACGAAACTTACTTATCTGATTCTTCATTTTATTTATAATAATTATTGACTGCAAGAAATACGTTTCTTCTTGAACTTTACTCAAAACCTATAATTTAGTCCTTCCTGGCACAAAATGAAGAAAAATATCAAAATTTGACAACTAAAAAAGGTATTCTGTTATACCGGCATTTTAAAAAAAGTAGTGTTGTGAGATTATAATTTACCGGTTAATTTACCAGTTAATTAACCGGTTAATTAACCGGTAAATTAAGATATTTACCGGTAAATTAAAATCTTTTATTTTTGTATCTAATTTTCTTTAGAGATATTTAATTTATTTCCGTTAACCTACTAGTTCCATTGGACAAAAAAGTTATAAATTTTAAATTATAAAAAGTTTGAAGGTAACAATTTAAATTTCCCGCGAATGGTGGCGTCGAATCCAATCATTGCACGTTATTTAGGGTCACATGTTGGGGGCGTTGACCTTAATGGACAAGTGAGGTTAAATTTACCATGTTTTATTTATTTATTCCTTATTGTCCTTTTTCTTCAAAATTAAATAAATAAGAAAAAACACATATGTTTTTGGTATTAAACAAATCGTTAAGTGATTCTATACATAATTTAGTATTCGGTAGCATTTTTTTAATTTACCGGTTAATTTACCGGTAAATTAACCGGTTAATTAACCGCATTTTTAATTTACCGGTAAATTCACAACACTAAAAAAAAGTGATGGTTGACAAGTAACATTGTCAGATTTTAATGAATTTTTAGAAACTCATACAAATTTAAATATTTGCAGCTGCAAATTTCATAATAATTAAAACTTTTGTAACTAAGATGATTGAGATGGTCATTTAATATTTATCTATTTGTAGTAGGTAAGTACTCGTTCGTAAAATTCTTCATAAATCATTCCTTTTTTCCTGTTTTAGTTTAACAAGAATTGAAAGAAAAACCTCAAGATTTAGAATTATCATAGTCAAAAGATAAAAGCATATGCCAATAAAGAGTTACTTAAGAGGCATTTTTGACGAAGGAGAGCAATTACCTCAAACCTCATTATCAATTTTTTAAAGCCTAAATGAAGCTAAGACTGACAACGTTTGTGCAAGCTACGCTGTGCTAATTGTTTGCTTGTCCACACTGTGGTGCTTGTGTAATGTATAAATAATTACAAATACAAACCAAAAATCCATAAAGTAATTCCACGATTAAACGAGTTATTTAGAAGAATTTCACAAAGACACTAAGACACAGTTTAATTCGGTATAACAGAACTTTGCTCATATACAAGAAGGACAAGAAACAACTAAAGCAAAACAAGAAATAGGTATCATTTTTGCAAATAATTATTATTTTATTATTAATTTAACTTTTTAGGTTAATTTTTATCTTCATTTCAGAATTCAGATATTTACCTTTCGTTGAACGTACCGAAATTATCCGACTGCATTGAATTGACTATGCGCACGGTGGTTGCGCATTTATAAGGACTCTTACTGTCCAATCAGAGCGGAGTCTGACGAGAATAAAAGCCAATTAGATCAGCACAATAACACATGCTTTGTTTAAAATTACCCGCGGTTATTATGATAGCATAAAAAATATCTCTTATGTTCGATGGAGTCCAGTCCACAGTTCAATATACTAATTTATCGTTACATCTAGGGCGGGCATTAGCTGGCATTTCCTCATTAAATTAAAATGAACAATATATTTTAAATACATTGTATGATTTTATTTAAAATAAACTAATTTAAACCAAAAAAATTATTCTTTTTTCAAAAATCAACTTTTTTTCTAAAACTACAAACCGAATTTTTATAGATATTTTATTAAACGTTGAGAAAATAATATACTATTTATGTTATTAACTTCTTGGTAGGTACATGCATAAAAAAATAACAAAAACAGAAACGGCCGTTATAGAAATTTTGTGTATGATCCTGTATATGACCTACATACTTTGACATCGACATAACCCCAAAATTAAAAAAGTGGTGCCATCTTGTATGATTTGTTCAAAGTTTTTCAGCCTAAGTTCTAAAAAGTATCACCAGGGGATTTTCATTACATCGGTCTTTAAGCTAGCTAGGCTTGTTTAAAAAATATCCACCCTAAATCGCTAAATATTACATTTAAGATTACACTAAATGACAGAAGGGGAATAATCAGTATAATTCACAGTAAAATGCTTCAAATTTTAGCAATAAACATGACATATAAATCAACAAAATTAAAGTAAACTTACTTTATTTTCAATCGATTTCTGTGTAGTATACATAGCATTTTTCTGTCCACGGTGTATTCTCTGCAGACTTTTTTCCACCAAATGCAACGTAACTCTTAACGCATCTCTACTTTTTTCCGGCACTCTTAAAAGCTCACACAAGGCTTGCCCCATCAAAGCAACCTTATTAGAAAGCCGTACATTAACTCCTACCAGAAAAAAACCAGCCCAATTTGCTGGGTGTGCGAAATGTTTGGTATGCTGCACGGTTTGCATCGCTTCCGCTAGCGCTCTGTGTAATAAAAAAAAAATTAGCGCCTCGTTGTGATATTTTCACACTCGTGCGTAATAGCTTTTTTTTGTAGATTTACCTGGCGGCACGTGTTCCTTGTAGTAATGCGGAATAAAAGGCTCTTAGTAATATTTTTGTTGCCGTATCAGGTACAGGCCAAAGGGAAACTAAGACTGCATGAGCCCCAGCTGTTAAAAAGGCTCTAACTAAAGAAACAAGGCCATCTGAAGTGGCCCAACCTTGTTGATCTCTTGTATGAGATGAACTAACCTGGATAAAAAAATAAGAAAGGTAAAAAAAATCCTATTTTTATGCTTTTGAATTTTTTGAACACAAACAACTTTATTAAAATTGTAATAAAACAAGAAATTGATTAGATCGGTCAATGGGTTAGAAAATACTCTTTGCATAGGTTAATTTTTGTCAGTTTTTTTATAAAAGTAAACATTTCATAAGATACTCTTTGCAGTAATAATCCAAAGCAATAATATTTGCAAGAAAGAGGCCCATTTTTTATTTTGTTGAAAATAAGTAAAATTTAAATTTTTTTTGCAAAATTAACATTTGACGAAATATGTATTTTTTTAACTTTAAGAGTGCTTCTTGCCCCCTATTTATTGTTTAATTTATTCCAAAAGCAATAGGTTTCTTCTCCTAAATGAGATTAATTTTTGTATGAAATTTTAAGTCGATCCGATAAACCGTTTTGAGTTATTTGGGTACCAAATTTAAGTATTTCTTTATTATAAAAACAAACATTTCATGAGATTCTCTTTGCAGTAACAATCCAATGCGTTATTATTTCCCAAAAAGATGCGCATTTTTTATTTCATTAAAAATAGTCAAAATTTGATTTTTTTTTCTAAACTGGTGGATGTATAAAAAATTGTGAAATGCATTTTGATAGATAAAAATAAAGTCTTTAATTCCATGAAGAATGTTTTTTTTATAAAATTAACATTAGCCGAAATGTGAATTTTTTTCAACTTTGGGGGTGCTTTTTACTCCCTTTTTATTGTTTAATTTATTCCAAAAATAATAGGGTTCTTCCCCTAAATAAGATTGATTTTTGTATGAAATTTCAAGTCGAACCAATAAACCGTTTTTGAGTTATTGAGATAACAAATTTCGTTACAGACAAACGGACAAAAGATAAGTCATGAAACATCTGCAAAGATGTTTGCTCTAGGCTAAATATTAACGATTTTAGATAAGGTCTGACCAAACGTAACATACTCTTTGACACTTTTCTTCAATGATATATAAAATAGCTATAACAAAATCAAAAAAAATTTCTTTTTAATATTTTTCTGCAATATTTTTTCTATTTGTAAAAGTAAAAATATTAATTTTAATACAAAAAACTTACCACTACTAGTTTTGCTGATAACTTAAGTGACAAAATATCGGCTGCGCTAAGTAAAAATTCACTTAAGGGTGGAATTTCTGCACTTGTTGAAAGTTCATTATGGTCATCTTCTTCTAAACTATCTGTTATGTAAAGTCTTTTTGATTGTCCACCTTGATCAAGCATCTATAAAAAGAAAAAATAATGCACTCAATAAGGCTATAAAAAAAAATTCAGAATTTTTATTTTTGGAGAGTAACAATAAAAAAATTTGAAAAAATGTCTACTTTTGTAAAATTTATTGCTTAGCCCCATATAGTTTGCAAGGAATAATTTTTCAATTAATCCATTATAGACATTATAAGGTATTTTTAGTAAAAGTTTGAAAGAATTTCTATTTTCGGAAAATGAAAAAAATAAGCTTTGAAAAAATGTCCATGTTGGAAAAATAAAAATCGCAAATTTTTTTAGTTAAGGTAGCTCATTGTTTAGCCCTAAAAGGTTTGCACGGAATAATATTTCTGTAAGTCTATTAAAGCCATTATAAAGTATTTTTAGTACAAATTTAAACGGCTTTCTATTTTTGGAAAGTACATACAAAAAATAAGTTTCAAAAAAATGCCTATGTTTGGAACAAAAAAATCGCTTATTTTGTTAGTTAGGATGGTTTATTTTTAAGCCCCTGATAGTTTGCAAGAAATACTTTTTCTGTGAATTTATTATAGACACTATGAGGTATATTTAGAAAAAGTTTGAAAGAAATAATCTTTTCGGAAAAAAAAATAAGCTTTGAAAAAATGTAAGTCAAAGTCAACAATTTTTAGTTTATAAAGTAGTGTCTCCATTGTTTTAGATTGCGCATTAGTACAATACGCAATCTAGTTATATACCTTATCTCTGGCTTATCACCAAATCATTTTGGTATGGTCATAATCTCTGGTCAAATTACGGTCAAATATGGTCAAATTTGCTCAAATTCTTAAAAACTTTCAAAGAGAACCTTGGTGATGTCATATGAAAAATTAAATTATGGCCATCTAAATACTGTATTTTGACGCATAAAATCCCACTAAGCCGATTTTATGCAAAAGGAAATAGCAAAATTAAGACAACAACATTAAAAATTTAGCAAAAAGTGGCAGATTAATAAAATATTTATAATTTGACCGGAAATTTTACCAATTTTTCCAAATTTGGGTGATCATATGACGGTAAAAATACCTAGTCAAAATGTTGGTCAAATACCACTGGCACATCTCTAGTAAATCTATTAAAGCCATTATAAGGTATTTTTGATAAATGTTTAAAATACTCTAATGGAAAGAAACGTCCCATAATAAAAATATTTAAAAGAAAACACTTAAAAATGAATACAACATCAAAAACACATCAGTTATAACAAAATACCAAGCTCACCTCGATAAATTGACACCTGCCAATTTACCAAGAAGACCTTGTAAAATACTAACCTCTCCAGGGCTCAAAACAATCGATGACAACTTCCAAGAAACATGAGTTGCAAAATGCATACATTCTGCATCTTCAATTTGGCTTAAAACTTGTTCTTTTGTAGCATTATTTCCGATAAGAACCTGACTTTGCAAAAGTTCTGCAACCATTGTTGCTTCATGCTCAGACTGCGGAATGTCTTTCCATCCGTCAGAACTAAAAAAAGATTAAAAAATTAGAATAACTTTGAACATTACACAATATTTAACATTTCTTTACTTAGTCCAATAAACTGGCATTGCTAACAGATAGTCTTTTTTTTTAAAACATCATAAGTGGGATCGTTTTTTTTCGTACAAGTAAATTGATAGCTTCACATGTGAGTCATAACACTGCCAGAACTTATGAAATAACGTATTTGAATCTAGTGTAATCTATAGACTTTTCTGCGTAATATAAGCGATTCTGGTTACAGGGTTCTTTGTCCTTGGAAAGAACATTTAAAAGCGATTGGCTCATCATAAAGTTCTGGCAGGGTTATGGCTCGTATGTGCAAATGTCAATTTTCTTGTATGAAGAAAACGATCCCACTTATGATGTTTTTAACATTAAAAAACGCTACCTGTTTGACCTGCTATTTTGTTAGACTAAGAAAAGTAATATTAAATATTATGTTGTTTTTAAAAAATCATGACAACGTTTATGACGTAGATTTGTTGCTAGCTCCTACTAAAAAAATCCATTCACATTTAAAAAAAACCAGAGTAGGCGAGCTTTAGGGTGATAGATTTTACCCTGTATGTTGTCATTATTGTCACTTGTGTTTGCTGATTATGTAAGAAAGGTCAAAAAAATTAAAAAATGCATTTAAAAACATGTTCAGGGCATTTGAATTAAAAACAATGGTCTCAACATATACAGAAGTATTTATTTTTTTATAAAATTTCTTTATAATGCACTAATTATTAAACTATTCAAAAGTTTGTACAAAATAGGAATTATTTATGTAACTCACTGTTAAGAAGCCCTTTTAGGTATCATAGGATAAATTAGCACTTTTACAAAAATGTCTACAGTTTTCTTTATAAATTCTCACATCTCATGCAAAAATTGTTTCGTTTTTTCAATTTTTACGCCTGTTTTATGTAACTGTCATATTATTTTTGGCATTTTTTAATTTTTAATGACAGTAAATTTGAAATATAATGCCAACTTTGAGGAAAATTCAACTTTTAAAAGAAAAGATTCTAGTTTTCATAGGTGACTCTGTTTTTTTTTTAAACTGCGAATGGATAGTATACTTTCTTCTCCTAAAATTATATTTACCTTTGCCAGCCATAATGATTGATAACAGCCGGTGGTAATCTTGGATTTCCGACCACTAAACTTCTTACATTTTGCTCTTGATTTTGCTTTTTAGGTTTATTTGAACGCAAAGCGCTTAGATTTGGAACTACCAAGAGTGAAAAACGTTCACATAAATACTCAGAATTTTCGTTAGAAGAACGTAAAACTGGGAATGGTACTAAGTACAAATCTCCCTCCAAAACTAAGTATAATTCTCTTCGATTTGTAGCATCTTTTCCTGTTAAAGCTAAAAACAAAATAAAAAAAAAATGTTTAAAATTATTTACGAAACTAGTGCATCTTTTAAAATGGTAGATAGAGGACAAAAAAATAGACAGATACACTCGACATGTCCTATGCTAGGGGGCACCGTTTAAAAACTACAGCCCTTTAAGTCTAGTTCACTAAAAATACTTAATCGTTAATATCTTACAAATGGTTTGTCGAAACATAATAAAACTGACGGAATCATTAACGGCAATAAAAACATTTCATTCAAACTTGTTTTGACATTTGCAGCCCTCCTAGAAATGGAGTTACTACCGGTAGAGTGCATAAAGATTGTCGTAACTTTTTTGTTACTAACAATTTTGTGATTTTATTTATTGTTGCTGGTAAATAGGTTCAACAAGAAACCTTGTTATCACTTGAAATTTTTTGTTTAACTGTACCAATTTAAAATAATTAAGAGGGTACATAGAGGACGAAAAAATAGACAGACACACTCAACATGTCCTAGGCTAGAGGGCACCGTTTAAAAACTACATCCCTTTAAGTCTAGTTCACTAAAAATACATGATCGTAAATATCTAACAAATGGTTAGTCGAAACATAATAAAACTGATGGAATCATTAACGGCAATAAAAACATTCCTTTCAAACTTGTTTTGACATTTGTAGCTCCTCTAGAAATGGAGTGACCACCGGTAGAGTGCATAAAAATTGTCGTAACTTTGTAGTTCCTAACAAATTTGTGATTTTATGCATTGTTGCTGGTAGATGGGTTCAAAAAGAAACTTTCTTATCACTTGAAACTTCTCGCTTACTATCCATTCACAATTTAAAAAAAAACAGAGCAGGCAAGCCATAGGGTGACAGATTTTACCCTGTATATTGTCATTAATGTCACTTGTGTTTGCTGGTTATGTAAGAAAAGTCAAAAAAATTAAAAAATGCATTTAAAAACATGTTCAGGGCATCTGATTTAAAAACAATGGTCCCAACATATACAGGATTTATTTATTTATTTGATTACTTTATAATGCACTTATCATTAAACCATTTAAAAGTTTACACAAAATAAGAATCATTCATGGAAGTACTCACTGTTAAGAAGTTATTTTAGGTATCATAGGATAAATTAGCACTTTTACAAAAATGTCTACAATTTTCTTTATAAACTCTCATATTTCATGCAAAATTTGTTTTTTCCAATTTATGCGCCCATTTTATGTCACTGTCATATTATTTTTGGCATTTTTTTAATTTTTAATGACAGTAAATTTGAAATGTAATGCCAACTTGAAGAAAATTCAACTTTTCAAAGAAAAAGATGCTAGTTTTCATAGGTGACTCTGTTTTTTTAACTGTGAATGGATAGTAACTGTACTTAAAATTAAAACTTAAAAGGTTTACCTTTATTGGGCAAGAATTCTTCAAACGGTTGGATCAACAAAGTATACAAAGAATGCAAACATGATGGCCCTTGCCATGATTGTCTTTTTGTAACTCTTGTAGAACCTTGAGCGCTTGCGGATGACCTCGTTGACCCCTGTAAAGAGGCTACAGAACCCCCTACGCTCCCAACGGAAAATAGAGAACTCAAAGAATAGTTACTCGAGTTCATTAAATGCTGCCGGTTGACCATACGCAAAAACCCACTTCTCTCAGATATTACGTCATCGTTGTATGTGTCTTCTGCTATTGTAGGACAAGTAGAGGTCGCGTCAAGTCCTTTAAATTAAAAACGGAACATGATTAAAATAGTGTATAAAAAACAAGAGCGGGTTAGATCAGTGAGTGGGATAGATCATTTAAAAAGTTAAACTTCGCAGATAGCTCATTTTTTATGACTATTTTTTTTATTTTTATATAATTGTTACACATTCTATATGATACTCTTCGCAGTAGATTATTAAAAAGGTGCATTTTTTATTTTATTGAAAACAACGTAAAACTTATTTTTTTTGTAAACGGATGGGGATACAAAAAAATTACCAGATGCTTTTTTATAGGGAAAAATACAGTCGTTTTTTTCGTAAAGTTGATATTAACGAAAATATGAATTTTTTTCTACTTTGGGGGTGTTTTTAACCCTCTATTTATTACTTGATTTTTTCCAAAAACAATAGGGCTCTTCCTTTAAATGGGATTGATTTTTGTGTTAAATCTCAAGTCGATCCGATAAACCGTTCTTGAGTTATGGTGGTCCCAAATTTTGGTACAGACATACGGACAAAAAATAAAAGTCTTAAAAAGTCATGAAACGAACGAATCTGCAAAAAATTTTGCTCTAGGATGAATATTAACGATTTTAGAGAAGGTCCGAGTAATCGCAATATACTCTTTTGCGAAGAGTATAATAAAGATAAGGAACGTTTTTTCCAATGGACAAGTGCTAAAAAACGCCTTATAAAACGAGTTTTTTCATACTATTTTTTATATTTGCTTCATTTAATTTATTAAATAGCATTTTTAATTTTAATTAAAAACCCAACTTAAAATTTTATTTTTATTGGATTGGCAACATTGACATTTTGAAGTAAAAAGTAAATTTAGATCAGACATATTGAATAATGACATTTGTAACTTTACTCACTTAATACTGAATGAATAGGCGTTTTTGAGAAAATGTAACCATTGATATCGTTTCTCCAATTCTTCTAGTTATTCCCTCTACAAAAAAACTATGTCCCTCGATTGATTATAATAGTAAAATTTGTAAATAAAAAGTACCTTGCAAGAAGAGAATTCATCTTTTTGCATCAGAAAAACCAACCAATAAAATAAAATTTTGGGTTTAATAATGAAGCAATTCAGCAACTTTAAAAAACGAAATTTCGGGTTTATAATGTGCTTATCATAAAACGCAAATATTTTTTATATAAAAGATTTTAAAAAGCGTCCTTGCAAAACAAATATTTTTAAGTTTTAGCATTTGTCTGCAAAGAGTATATAATTGTTCATAAAACTCATTTAAAAATGTACTTTCTACAAAAATGTCGTATTTTTTTAAAACTTACCTAAACTGTCCCGTACCGAAGAAACCATCCTTTCCAAAAGAGCTGTACTTGTCGGAATAGGATCAATTTGATTTATATTTTCCTCTTGGTCCAATAAACAAACTGAGTGAAATTTAACCACACCTAAATAAATTTTTTTATATAAATTTTTTTTCCTTTAATTAAATTTCTTTAAAACGAACCTTTGTTTGGTAAAATTAACCACGCATACAGATATCCAGCAGCAATAGAATAATAAATCACGGATGCTCTTTGGCGATTGACTATTTCTTTAATTTGTTCAAAAGAATTTGAGACATCGTCCAATCGATTAAATTTGTTTTTGTGTCGTTCGAGCCTTTGGCGTTCTAATAAAAGATCAACAAATGCACGATTTCTGCCCCTTTCTGCTATCACCAAGGCTTCGTCTGGTCTATTTAACCCTAAAAACATGGATATTTGATGATTTCTGTGGCGAATATTTAATATAAAACAAAGATTCTATCTTCTGCTATGCTGAAGATGACATCTTAGCTGTCGAAATACGTATTCAGATTTTTCTAAATAAAGTGTGGTTTGGAGAGAATCTTTGTTTTATACCTAAAAACATAATTATATCTAAAGAAATGTGGCCTTAAAAACATGGTAAAATATATCACTATGCTAAAAAATACAAAATTCCAAAAAGTGGCTGCCTTAAAACATTTAATGCACCGAGTAAAAGGTTTGTATAACATTTATTTATAGTGAATTTCAGATAATGGAGCGTATTCGTACAAAAATTGGTTGGGGTTACATAGGAGATCTGTCATACCACCCGTCGTTCCAGATGCTAACTGACATTACTTCTGAATTTTATATTTTAATCAAATATAACGCTAATATACCACAAAACAAAAGACTGCCTCTTTAAAACATTCTACGTACTAGCTAAAAGGTTTGTATAACTTTTACGGAGTGCTTTACAACTTCAATTCTTCATAATTAGGTAAAAAAGGGCATAATGACTCATTTACAAAGGTACTTTTAATGTAAAATCCGTGCATCCAAAAATATGCGGATTATTTTAAACATTCACGGAAATCCTTTTGTAAATGAGTCATAATTTCCTTTTTTTACCTAATTATAAAGAATTAAAGATGTAAAGCACTCTCTAAATGTTAGGAAAAACCTTTTAGCTAGTACATTGAATGTTTTAAACTGGCAGTTTGTTGTTTTTTGCTATATTAGAGTTATATTTGATAAAAGTATAAAAATGGGAAGTCATGTCAGTTAGCATCTGGAACGACGGGTGGTATGATAGATCTCCTAGGTAACCCCAACCAATTTTTGTACGAATACGCTCTAGCCCAATCATTCTATTTAAAATTTGTAGGTTCCTTTGAAAAAAATCCCAACCAAGATCTGCTTATGCAGGATTGTAGGCACTATCCCCAGGAATATAAAAGTGAAAAATTCCCACAAAATTTCCGTGACGTTTAGCCCCCATCTTGCATAGAAGTGGGGAGTTAGTTTTTTGTTAATACCTAAACTATTTGGCACTTTTAAAAAAAGTTTTAAAAATTTTTAGGAACATTATTTTAATAAGAATACAATCATTTTTAAAAAAATAATGTATCACTAATATTAACGATTCTATAGCTCTTTGAAAATCACCTTATTTCATCATAATCGTCTATCTTAGTCATAGGGTCCTGAAGCATAGATTGCAGCGTTCTCTGCAGGAACAAATTAGCATATTTTCAAAGTGCTATAAAATCGTTCACATTCGTGATTTATTTTAAAAATGGTTGTATTCTTATTAAAATAATGTTCTAAAAATGTTTAAAACTTTTTTCAAAAGTGCCGAATAGTTTAATTATTAACAAAAAAATAACTCCTCATTTCTATGCAAGATGGGGGCTAAACGTCACGGAAATTTTGTGGGAATTTTTCACTTTTATGTTTCTGGGGATAGAGCCTACAATCCTGCATAAGCAGATCTTGGTTGGGATTTTTTTCTGGGGGCATTATTAGAATGATTGGGCTACTCCATTTTTGTTTAAATATATCCGAAACATTTATACTTTACTTACCAACAAGAACCCTCTGCAAAATTTGATAACTGGAAGTTTGCAGCTCAAACAAAGATAACTTATAATCTCGACTATTTCTCGATTCCCTTCTAATATTTTCCAACAAATTTGTCGCCGCTTCAAGTTGTTTTTGAGCTCCTTCCAAGTCATTATTCGACCACAATGCTAATCCAAGTCGGTTTCTTATCTTAGCTTCTTCATCTCTCCGTCCTAAGGCTTCTGAAATAGCTAAGCCTTGCGTTAAGTAGTCTACAGCTTGGGTTCTGTTGCCTAGCAACTGGTGTACCCTTCCTAAAGCACTTAAAGCGACTGTTTTAGCCAGTTGGTCGTTCGTTGTAGTGGCGATGTTTAGATGTTTTTCTTGGAATTGGACTGCTAGATCTAGGTTGTTCATACTTTCGTGGACCGCGCCTAAGAAACGAAAAAAAATAGTAGTGAAATATAAGTTTAAGTAAAATTAATGAGCCTAGTTTTTCAATGGACAAGTGTTAAAAAACGCCTTATGAAACGAGTTTTTTATACTGCAGTGCTATTCTGATTTCTCGATTCGACACAAATATAAAGACAGACTTATGTACAAAATAGTTAGAGGGAAGAAGATAGAACTATCGAATCGTGAAATCAGAATCGCCTACCTGTTTTTGTTTGATTTATTCTATTAAAAAGCATTTTTTTTATTTGCGTTTTATAATAACCAAATTATGAAACCCGAAATTTGGGTTTTTAAGATTTCTAAATTGCTTCATTATTAAACCCAATATTTTGTTTTATTAGCTTGGTTTTCCAGATGCAAAAAGATGAACTCTTTCCTTGCAAGGTACTTCTTTTTAAAAATTTTACTATTGTAAACTATCGGGGACATAGTTTTTTTGTAGAGGGAATATCTAGAAGAATTGAAGAAACGATATCAACGGTTACATTTTCTCAAAAACGCCTATTTATTCAGTATTAAGTGAGTTAAGTTTACGAATGTCATTATTATACTCCTCGCAGACAAAGTCAAAAACGAGGAGTATATTGTGATTGTTTTGAAAATTCTAAAATCGTCAAAAATCATCCTAGAGCAAAAATTCTTGCAGATTCGTTCGTTTCATCGAATTTTGAACAACTTTCAAAAAATCCGTCCGTCCGTCTGTCCGTCTGTCCGTCCGTCTGTCACGTTTTTTGTAGACACTCTAACTTAAGAACCAAAGATCCCATCAAGTTCAAATTTTCAGGAAAAATCGTTCTTATTAAAATCTAGGTCAAGTTCGTTGTTGGTAAAAATCGGGTGATAACAAAGGGGGCTCCTGCACCCCCCAACTGGAGAAAAAATCATATTTCAGTTATTATACAATTTACAGAATTTTTATTTCGATAATATTAAAACCCTTTTAATTCTTTACAAAAAGTATCTTTAAGTTTTTTTTGTCCGGCCCCACCTAGGCCCCCAATTTAAAAAAAACGGCGTATCTTCGTTATTTATCAATTCACAAAAAAAAGTCAAGTCATAAAAAAGAAAGAAAATTAAATTCTGTGTTAAAAAGTATTTTTGTTTTTTTTTTTGTCAAATTTTTAAGACAAAATGGCCAAAAGAAAGGTTTTTAGTGATGAAAAAGTCAGGTAAGTCTAGGCCCAGTCAAGGTGGCTTTGCAAAAAAAAAATTAAAACAAAAGCATCTTTCTAAAGCCTATTTAAATCCTAAACGTCAGTGTTAGAATTAATACTTATTTATGCTCTTCGCTTATAAATCTTTTTTTAAGAGTTAATAGTTTAACCTCTTCGCAGATTTTTTTTTATAAAAATAAAAAAATTATTTTTTATTTTTAATTTTATTATTCTCTGACTACCTACTGCGAGGAGTATCCTATTAAATGTCGACATTTTATAAAAAAAACTCTAACAGGCTCACTGATCTAACCTATTCACTGAGCTAACCTATCCACTGACCTAACCCGCTCTAGTTCAATATGTCTGACCTAAATTTACTTTTTACTTTTCCAGTTCCAGTTGCAAAAAAGATGAATTCTTCCCTTGCAAGGTACTTCTTATTTACTAATTTTACTTTTATAAACTATCGGGGGACATATTTTTTTTGTAGAGGGAATAACTAGAAGAATTGAAGAAACGATATCAACGGTTACATTTTCTCAAAAACGCCTATTTATTCAGTATTAAGTGAGTAAAGTTTACGAATGTCATTATTCAATATGTCTGACCTAAATTTACTTTTTACTTCAAAATGTCAATGTTACCAATCCAATGAAAAAATAACTTTAAGATAAGTTTTTAATTCAATTTAAAAATGCTTTTTAATGGATTAAATAAAGCGAATATAAAAAATAGTATAAAAATTCGTTTTATAAGGCGGTTTTTCGCACTTTTCGCGTGCTAAAAAACGTTCCTAATAGAACTCCATGTTTTAATATACTATTTTGTGTTTGCTTTCTGTAATACGCACATTAGAAAATCCGAAATTTTATTAAGTGGTAAAATTTCAAAAAATTTGTAAATAAATGTATCTAGCAAGAGAAAAATTCATCTTGCATCTGAAAATACAACCTAATAAAATTAAATGTTGGGTATAATACGAACCTTATAAATCAAAATTGCGGCTTATATAATATAATGAACTTATTAAAAAACGCAAATATAAAAACTATTGTTTATAAAACTGTTAATTTTGTAGATTTTTTATTTTTAAACACAAATTCTTAAAATGACTTACCAATATTCCCACACGCTCTACATTGCAAAGAAGATAGTTGCAATTCTTCAGAAATTTCAAAATCACATTGATGATACGCTAGTGCTTTTACACATTCCCCCATTTGATGATATACTGTACCCAAACCGGATATCGCATCCGATTCCATAATTCTGTCATCTAAAAACACAATATTATCAACAAAAAAACTAAAAAGCATTTAAGAAATTGCAATATTTTTGCCAAGAAAAAAATAATTAAAACAAACTTTTATTCAGAAATTGGTAATTAAAAATCATTTTAAAAACCATTGAGGACTCTTTTTAGTACAATTTAAAGAATAAATATTGCTAGCAACGTTGCCATACTTCTACAAAAGTATTCAAATTCAGGAAATGCCCTTAAACTTTTAAAAACTTACTTAAATCTCTTGCAATATTTTTTTGGTGATCCAAACAAGATACTGCTTGTTCCAGATTTCCTAACGTTGAATGTAGTTGTCCTAATTCCCCATAGGCAGCTGCTTTCGCTTCTGGAATTCCTAATTCGTGCGATACTACAAGTCTTTTTTCCAAACATACTAAAGCTTGCTGCAAATTTCCCAAAGATCTTTGGGATTGCCCTAAAAAAGTTATACATTGTTTAAACTGAACAAACAAACTCTAAAAACTTGTATGTTAGATACACCTATACCATTCACTGTTTAAAAAAACCAGAGTCACCTATGAAAACTAGAATCTTTTTCTTTGAAAAGTTGCATTTTCCACAAAGTTGGCATTACAATTTTAATTTACTGTCATTAAAAATGGAAAAATGCCAATAATAATATGACAGTTACATAAAACAGACGTAAAAATTGGAAAAACGAAGCAATTTTTGCTTGATGTGAGAATTTATAAAGAAAATTGTAGACTTTTTTGTAAAAGTGCTAATTTATCCTATGATACCCAAAAGGGCTTCTTAACAGTGAGTATTTACATAAATAATTCCTATTTTGTGTAAACTTTTAAATAGTTTAATGATTAGTGCATTATAAAGTAATTTAATAAAAAGATAAATACTTCTGAATATGTTGAGACTATTATTTTTGAGTCAGATGGCTTGAACATGTTTTTAAATGCATTTTTTAATATTTTTGACTTTTCTTACATAACCAGCAAACACAAGTGACATTAATGACAATATGCAGGATATAATCGGTCACTCTAAGGCTTGCCTACTCTGGTTTTTTTAAATGTGAATTAGGTATAAAGTTTTGGTATTAAAATAAATCAAAAAATCAATTTTTAAATATTTGTTTTGTTAAAAAAAATTAAAAAAACACTTAGCAGTAATTTATAAAGGACTGCATAATTTTAAGAAATGTTTTTGTCAAATTATTTAACAAAATCTCTTACCTAGACCTCTGTACGCTCGCTCCTGGTCTCTAACACTCTTCAGCTTAAGAGAAATGGCCAAATATTGCTCATGAGACTTGGTAGCCTCTTCAGGGTCACCTAAAGCCTCATAGCAGTCACCAAGGCTTCCAAAAGCACGACCTTTGTCTAATTGAGCCGTTGGGCTACTTAGCCTTTCCAAAGTGGCTAATTGTTGTTCAAAATATCCTATTGCATCTTCGTAATGTGTCATATTTAGCCTTAAGTTGAGGAAAATAGAAATAATTGCAAAAATTCCAAGTTTTAATTTTTAGGTAAAAAAAAAAATGAAAAATGTATAATGATTTTAAAAGGCAAATTTTTACGACAAAGAAGCGTCCGATTTAAATGAAACTTGCAAAGTTTAAAGAACCATCTTTCTAGTTTCTAAAACTGGCTTTAGTTTTAAGCCTTCATATAGATATGGTCTTTTATAGAAGTGACTGAACTCTGCTGAATTAACAACTCTGTGTTGATAGATTTGTGTCTTCTTTTTAAATTGTAAAAACCATGCTTTTAACGAGGAATGTCGCGAAGCATAGAAACTGTGATCATGTAATGTTGGTTGCCTAAAATCAACAAAAAAAAACAGCACTTTCTGGTCGTTGCTCAGTGGGTTTATAAGAGTTAATTTTAATTAAAAATTGTGCTTACCAGCAACACAAATGAACAAAGCACAAGTTGAAATATTTTAAACGTCCATCAATAAGCGATTAAATACAGAATTTTGGCAAGCACTATTTTTTGCAATTTAAATTTCCAAAATTCTGTATTTAAACGCTTATTGATGGACCTCTAGAATATTTTAACGTGTGCTTTGTTTATTTATGTTGCTGTTAGCACAATTTTTAATTAAAATTAACTCTTATAAACCCACTGAGCCATAACCAGAAAGTGCTGTTTTTTGTTGATTTTAGGCAATCAACATTACATAACTACAGTTTCTATGCTTCGCGACATTCTTCTTTAATGAGTTTTTCTTGTCTTACCTAGCAATGCCAAGATTCCCATAGGCTTGAGCCTCAACTGCGCAATCTTGAAGTTCCTGCGCTCTTTCTAATTGTTCTTGGTAACACTTTACAGCATGAGTGTAATTTCCTAAGGCCATATGAACTGACCCTAAATGGCCATGGGCTTTACATTCTCCTTGAAGATCAGTCATTTCTTGTCTTAAAGTTAACTCCTGAGTATGATAACCTTAAAAAAGGACAAAAAAAGACGTCTTAAATTCAATTGAAAGCTTAGTTAATAGCCCAATAATTCTAATTAAAGTTTGTAGGTCCCTTAGAAAAAAATCCCAACCAAGATCTGCTTATGCAGGATTGTAGGCACTACCCCCAGGAATATAAAAGAGAAAAATTCCCACAATATTTCTGTGACGTTTAGCCCCCATCTTGCATAAAAGTGAGATGTTAGTTTTTTGTTAATACCTAAACTATTCGGCACTTTTTAAAAAAATTTAAAAAATTTTTAGGAACATTATTTTAATAAGAATACAATCATTTAAAAAAAATAATAAATCACCAATATTAACGATTCTATAGCTCTTTGAAAATAACCTTATTTCATCATAATAGTCTATCTTAGTCATAGAGTCCTGAAAAATAGATTGCAGCGTTCTCTGTAGGACCAAATTAGCACATTTTCAAAGTGCTATAAAATCGTTCATATTGGTGATTTATTATTTTTTTAAAAATAATAGTATTCTTATTAAAATAATGTTTCTAAAAATTTTTAAAACTTTTTTTAAAAGTGCCAAATAGTTTAGGTATTAACATAAAACTAACTCCTCACTTCTATGCAAGAAGGGGGCTAAACGTCACGGAAATTTTGTGGGAATTTTTCACTTTTATGTTCCTGGGGGTAGTGGCTACAAACCTGCATAAGCAGATCTTGGTTGGGATTTTTTCTGGGGGCATTATTAGAATGATTGGGCTATAAGCAAATAAACAAAATGCAGTCTTTTTGAGTTGTTAATCTTTTTGAGATATCTAACAAATGATTAAAGATAAACAAGTCTTGTTTACTGGAGATAAATAAGAATTATAAAATACGCAATTTGCCTTATATAACAATATTTTATTTTTAAAGTAATATCCCAAAATTAGAAAAAATCCAAAACCTAAAAAATATATTTAAAAACTTACCTAAAGCTTTGTCAAATTGCTTTAAAATTCGATGCGCATTTCCCAAAGCTCCGCAGGCACCAGCTTCCATTAATCTTTCTCTATTACTTCGTGAAAGTGCCAGCTGTCTATGGTACATTTTAGTAGCTTCCTCAATTTCTCCCATTTTTATTAAAACGTCTCCGATATTACCAAAAGCCCTGAATTTCCCTAAAAATGCATTTTTATTTAGATAAAAAGTTTATACGTTCAGTTTGTACTTTTTAAGGAGAAAATTAATGCAAGAAATATTAAAGTTTCAAAAACACTCTCTGAAAAACAAAAACGTTGCAGCCAAATAACAGCGGAAATGCACTTTTTTAGTTTTTTAAAGGTAACAGAAAAACGGTTAGAGATAATGAAGTTCTGCTTGCAGGAGGTTAATGGGCATTAAAATAGGCAACTTTGTCCCCATTGGTATCTCTTAAAGTTGATTTATAGTTGAATTAACTTAACGCCAATTAGAATTAACGTATCATGAATTAACATAAAATTTTACGAAACGAGATACGAAAGTTGAAATCGCATTTCTAGATCAAATTAACGTAACTTAACGTTCACTTTTAGGTTATATTTCTCAATTTCAGGTAAAGTAGGCAGTTCCCTTTTTCACTAGAACCATCTATCGGCTACTAGAGCAAATTTTTAAAATTAGAATAAAAACTGCAGAGAGAAATTATAATCATTAAAGTAATGAGATCGTTTACAGCTTTAAATTAGTAAAATTAAGCAATCAATAAATGCATTAAGTGAGTGTATTAATCGCCATTAAACATACGAACTGGTTACAATGCTGTTTCGCACATCGTAGATCATTATTAAATAAATTATAAAATAAAACAGTTATTTCACCAATTAACAAAAACAATGCGTCGGCCATTCAAATTTATTAAAGTTGAAGAAGAAGAGCTGTCACCAAACTTATGTTAATTGTGAATAGAAAATAAATGTTATTGTCTTAAAATGTGGTAAAAGGATCTGCTTCTCATTTTTTCCATAGCACATTAATTTCTTTTCGTTTTTGTTGCTTTAACCGTAATTAAAGCTAGTTTAACATTTGTAATGTAGAAACATAGACAGTAATTTTAAACATAGAAGAGCGTTGCTATGGGATATCGTAACCATGCATTAATAGGGGTCATTAATCATCGATTTGGAGTGCATTAATGACTGTCTTTAATAAACGATGTGCGAAAAAGTTTAGACTACGTATTGACTACGAAATAAATTATACCTGCGTTATTATTGGTCATATGTGCAATGGCCAAAAAATACTTTTGGCTCTCCAATGACACGTCTAGTTGGTCCAATGCAAAATGCGCTAATCCCAAGTTACAATAGGCTCGTCCCATATTCATTTTATCCTGCAAATCTTTGGCTAATGCCAAATCTTGGTCGTAGTATCTTACAGCTTCTCTATAGTTGCCTATGGAATAATGGGCGTACCCCAGAAAATGACAGGCTTTAGCCTCGCCTTCTATGTCGGATAGTTCTTGAGATAGCATAAGATATTGTTCGTAATATGGAATTGCTTCTGAGAATTCTGCACGAGAACTTAGGCAGTTGGCGAGGTTAAGTAGTGCGCATGCCTCGCCCGTGGTGTCTTTTAGTTCACGGGCAATTGCCAAATGTGCTCTGAAACATAAATTTCGTTTTAAATTTTTTGCATTTTTAATTTTTTTTAAATATTGATCCATTTTAAAATTAGCTAGCAATATAAATAAAACATTTAGTTTTTCTCAGAGATAAGAGACGATGTATTTTTTTTTACAATTTTCCAAGGATTTTGGGACACCCTGTATAAATAATAAATTTAGTTAAAAAAAAAACTTGGGTGTATTGTGTTTTTTAGATAATTAAACAAGAAATAAGTAGAAGTCGAAACGCGTAGTAGTTACTCTTCACAGATAAGTAGCTCGAGTAGAATTCGAAATCGGTAGAAGTGTAATTTTAAACTTTATTAATCAAAGCTAAATCAATTTTTTATATAATTGCTACACATTCTATGGTATACTCTTCGCAAGAAAACTATTACAGGATAATTAATAGTCTCTTATAAAAAAAAATTATGTAAAAAAAATCTGCGAAGAGTGCAAACTATTAACAGAAAACACGAAGAATTTAGTTAACGAAGAGGATAAACGTCAGTTCTGAACTTTAAGATATTTGAGGTTATTTGTTCTGACAGCTGGCTTTGTTTCTTTGTTTGAAATATTTTTGGCATGGCCTCCTTGACCGACGCGGGAGGCTATTTGGACTTAGAAGTTTTTTGTTACTGAAATCTTTTAGTTTTTGTTTTTTTAACCTTACTGGCTAACTTTACAAAAAACAAACCAAGATTTTTAATAAAAAATTAAATTTCCATTAATTTTGTAAAAGATTTTTTTTGTAAATTGAATAATAACGGAGATAGGAGGTTTTTTTGTGATGGGGGGTAAAAGGGGGGTCTGACAAAAAAACCAACGAATACTTTTCTGTAGAGAATTCAATTTCCTATGTTTTATGTCGAATATTTTTTTTTGTAAATTTAATAATAGTTGAGCTACGATTTTTTTTTCTATTGGGGGGCCCAGAAGGGGGCTTTGTAGTGATGGGATTCTTGTCAAAAACAATAGGGTTCTTCCTCTTATAAAGGTTGATTTTTTCTTAAAATTTGAGTTTGATATCCCTTTTGGTTTTTGAGATGCGTGTTTACAAGAAACGTGACATACACCCTACCGACCGACAGACGGACGGACAAAAAATGAAAATCTTAAAAAGTCATGAAACGCACGAATCTGCAAAAATGTTTGCTCTACGACGAAAATTGACGATTTTAGGAGTTTCTGATCGATTGCAATATACTCTTGTGAAGAGTATAATAAGTAGTTTATTTTAAAATAATCGCATAGAGAGTTTTATAAAGCAATAAAAGGCTCTTAAACAATAGCTCCTTAAATTTTTTAATTGAACATTCTTTGAGACTAAATTAATCAGTTTTAATTTTTTTTTCATTATTTTTTAGATTAATAAATGTAATTTTATTAAAATTATCATAAATGCAGCGTATTCAAAAATTGGTTGGGGTAACCTAGGAGATCTGTCATACCACCCGTCGTTCCAGATGCTAACTGACATTGCTTCTGCATTTAATATTTTATCAAATATGTATAACGCTAAATTAAAGATTGTATTTTTCCCTATAAAAAAGCATTTGGTAATTTGTGTATCCCCACCCGTTTACAAAAAAAATAAGTTTTTTTTAATAAAAGAAAAAATGCACCTTTTTAATAATCTACTGCGAAGAGTATCTTATTGTGATAATAAGGATGTCTATGTCCACCTATTAGTGGAATGGGAAAGTTTCCATATGAGGGAAAGTCCATTCACAATTTTGTAACGTAAGTAAAGGTCGTTTACGAAAACGTGCAATTTTAACCTAAAAATCAGGTTTGGCATATGTAAATAAGAAATTTTACGTTACGTGAACTACAGCCCTAATTTTGAATGACATTTCTCTTGTAGAATTGTCAAATTTCCCTCTTATATTTAAAAAAATGGCGCGACTTATTATCTTAATAGAATGTGTAACAATTTGAATTATATAACAATAAAAAAATAACCTATCTGCGAAGTGTAACTTTTTAAATGATCTATTCCTCTCACTGATCTAACCCGCTCTTGTTTTACGTATAAATAGCCTGGCATTTTTTTTTTCTTATTAAATTTAAAATTTATTATGAAAGTCCTTAGCTGCATCTTTGGTTTTACTATTACGTGTTCACTTATTTCTGTAGCAATGACAAGTAAGTTGACACATAATATATCAATTTAATTTTTCTTCAAAATTTTTTAACTATCCCACTTATCTATGATCCAAAAGACTTATATTTAGCTTTTATATCGCATTTAAAATAGACTTAAACTTAACTGTTTTATAGATCCCATGCCACAGGATGTTGACCACATATTTTTACATTTTGGACGATAATCATTGTAAAATAAAATAAATAAATAACCATTTATTAAAGAAACAATAATTATTTCATTTGACTCATTTACAAATGGATTTGCGTGAATGTTTAAAATAATCCGCATTTTTTTAAATGCACGGATTTTGCATTAAAAGTACCTTTGTAAATGAGTCATTATGCCCTTTTTTACCTAATTATGAAAAATTAAAGATGTAAAACACTCTCTAAATGTTTTACAAACCTTTTAGCTGGTACGTAGAATGTTTTATACCGACAGTTTATTGTTTTTTGGTATATTAGCTTTATAAATATTTGATAAAAATATAAAATTCTGAAGTAATGTCAGTTAGTATATAAAACGTCGGGTGGTATGGCAGATTTCCTAGGTAACCCCAACCAATTTTTGTGCGAATACGCTCCATTGGCATGGCCACAAATAATTTTTGTCACCAACTAATGCCAGCAAGACTTATGTAAAACAAATCTGCTGAATCCGAATTTGGCCCTTAAATAGTTCAAACGCTTCTAATTTTATTTTTATGAGCTGTTAAAGGCAACTTCAAACGCGTAACTCGTTTTTTTTAAAGTGCTCTAATTTAAAAAAAAATCATTTCAGAAAAAATTAAAAAACAAATTTGTTAACTACATCTCAAAAGTAGTGTACAAAATGGGTTTCACTAAAATTGGAAGAATAAAAAATTTCGTGAAAGTTTTTAAGTAGATTTCAGACTTACCGATAATGTATTAAGGCCATATCGTGTGCCCCCAAAGCTTGGTACGCTACAGCCAAATTTCCATGGGTACTAGCCTCAGAACTTCGATCGTGAACCTCTTTACTTATTGTTAATTCTTGTTTATGACATTTAATAGCATTTTCGTAAAAACCAGCAGCTGAATACGCGTTCCCAATATTCCCGTATGCCCTACCCATTCCAGCCCGATCTTGAAGATTTCTTGCTATTGATAAATGAGCTTGATGCAGCTTCAATGCTGAGTCATATTCTCCTAAGAAAATTAATAGTCATTTAACCCGTAAGTGTGGTAATAAAGGCAATTAATAAACGAGCGGTTTTAACAAGCGAGCGATTAGCGAGCTTGTTAATAAGTGAGTTTATTAATCGCCATTTAACATATGAACTGGTTACAATGCTTTTTCGCACATCGTAGATCATTGTTTGATAAATTATAAAATAAGACCGTTATTTCACCAACTAACAGAAACAATGCGTCGGCCATTCAAATTTATTAAAGTTGAAGAAGAAAAAGAGCTGTCACCGAACTTTTATTAATTATGAATAGAAAATGAACATTATTTTCTAAAACTGTGGTAGAAGAATCTGCTTCTTATTCTTTCCAACGGTTAATATTTAAGTTCTTTTGTTTTTGTTACTTAAACCGAAATTAAAGCAACTTAACATTTGTAATGTAGAAACATAGATAGTTATTTTAAACATACAAGGGCGTTACTATGAGCTCGTATCCATGCATTAATAGGGCTCATTAATCAATGATTTGGAGTGCGTTAATGAATGTCTTTAATAAACGATGTGCGAAAAATATTATTTACGCCTTTTTAAGGTTGATTTATTGTAGAATTAATTAACCGCCACTGAGAATTAACGTATCGCGAATTAACACAAAATTAAATGAACTATACGAAAGTTAAAATCTCATTTATAGATTAAATTAACGTCACTTAACGTTAACTTTTAGGTTATATTTGTTAATTTAACTAATTTCGGGTAAAAAAAGCATCTGTAATCGTTTTTCACTAGAGACATCTATCGAGGACTAGATCAAATTATTAAAATTAGAAAGAAAACTGTAGAATGGAAATAAAAGCAGTAAAATCATGAGATTTTAGGATTAACCGATAGATGGCGTTTACTGCATTGAATTAGTGAAATTAAAAAATCAACAAATGCATTAATTTGGTCGAATTAATCACATAAGTGGAGTTCAATTCAAAATAAAAGGCAAAAAAGCGTTACATCTTTTAACAAAAATGATTTACCAAACAAGCAATATTTTTTGATTATTTCTTTGCATTTATTCTTTAAGGGTCTATTTTTTCTTAAAGTTCACTAAACATTCTATTTTCTTTTACTAAGTACCACAGGAAAGATTGTCAAAATAGCAAACATTAAAATTACCTAATAATTGGTAGACTATTCCCAAATTCGAACATGCTCGTCCCTCGCCTACTTTATCGCGAGTGGATAAAGCAACGTCAAGTTGGCGTTCGTGCCATTGTTTTGCTTGTTGAAAGTCCAAAGCACACCTTGATGCATGTCCTAAACCGGCATACGCTCTTGATTCTACACATCTACAAAAAAGGGGTCAAATTTACAAAACTAAAAATCTTCCTTTAAAATCTTTTAAAAGTGTCTTTTGGTTAGCAAATTTTATTTTTGTACCTAACTTAATTATATCTCCAGTTCATGTTTGTAAAAACTTAAAGCACAGTTTTTTCCCTTAATTCTTGTTAAATTTTTGGAATAAAGGTTTCATTTACAATATTATTTAATTTGTAGTGTTTATAATGTAAAATTTAAGGCTATTATTTTGCAAACAAAAACCTAAGAGACCGTGATTTTAGTATACATTGCTATTAGTTCAAAAGAAGTCCAAGAAAAAAAATGCACTAGAAGAACTTTAAAAGGTAAAGAAACATTAAAACAATAATTTCCAAATTTAAAAGCAATTATGCTAAAGATAATTAAACATTAAAAGAATAATTTCCAAATTTAAAAGCAAATATGCTAAAGATAATTTTAAAAACTGTATCTTTAGTTGTACATAAATTTTTATAAAAAGTGTGAACTATACGGGCTAGAGTTTCAAATTCAAATTAGTTTTGAAGATCTGTGCTTCTAGAAGCTCGTATAAGTCATTTCCGTTGAGCTCCCGTCAATTCTACTAAATAGCACATCTACATGAGGGCCCTATCATATAATAAAACTTAATATAGTTTTAAAAACTATAAAAATAGGGCTACAAACGTATTATGGTTTCATTTAAATAGGTTGTTTCTTTGTGTCGAAAATCTAAAAACAAAGATATTGCAATGATTTCTGTCAGATTTTCGACACAAAGAAATATGGGATTAATATGAAACCATAAAACGTTTGTAGTCCTACTTTTGTAGTTTTCAAAACAACATTTAGTTTTAATAAACGATGGGACCCCCATGTAGATGTGCTATTTAGTAGAATTGACGGGAGCTCAACGGAGATGAATTATACGAGCTTCTAGGAGCACAGATTAGAAGATTTATGAATTTAAAATTCTAGCATTAATAAAAAAAAAACGAAGTTTTTGCTTTTCGAAATTATAAAAACTTTCAAACTTTTCGCGCACTTTAAAAATAAAAACTTACTTGTCTCCAATAGCTTGCGCCAACCTCAAAACTTTCTCATGATAAACAATCGCTTGTGAAAAGTTCCTTTTGTAATGATGGCTCGAACCAAGATTACTATACGCCCTAGCTTCTTCCACTTGATTTCCTAACCTTCTAGCTATCCTTAAATGTTGCGTATGACAATCAACAGCGGAATCAAAGTCCCCCATTGCTAAATAAACAGCCCCAACATTTCCAATTTCGCGGGCTTCTTGTAATCTGTCCCCCATTTGTTTTACTAATTGGACACATTGTTTGTGGGACGCTAAAGCATTGGGGTAGTCCCCAATTGCTGTGTAGACGTGCCCAAGAGATGTTAAAGCTGCTGCAGCTGCTTGAGTGTCCTGAAGAAGAAAAGAAAATTGTCGAAACGATGTTTATAAAGGGGACTGTAGCGGAGCATTGAAAATGTGGTTATGTAATGTTGGTTGACTAAAATCAACAAAAAACACCACTTTCTGGTCATTGCTCAGTGGGTTTATATGAGTTAATTTTAATTAAAAATTGTGCTTACCAGCAACATAAATAAACAAAGCACAAGTTAAAATATTCTAAAGGTCCATCAATGAGCGTTTACTTACAGAATTTTGGCAATTTAAAATGCAAAAAAATGGTGCTTTTAAATTGCCAAAATTCTTTATTTAAACGCTTATTGAAGGACCTTTAGAATAGTTTAATTTGTGCTTTGTTTACTTTTGTTGCTGGTAAATGCAATTTTTAATTAAAATTAACTCCTATAAACCTACTGAGTAATGACTAGAAAGTGCTATTTTGTTGATTTTAGTCAATCAACATTACATAACCACAGTTTCTATGCTTCGCGACATTCCACATTAAACAAGGTGTGCCATATAAGCCGTAAAAATAATTTTTGCTCATTTATTCTACAGATTAAATTAAAAAGAAAAATTTAAGAAACATAAAGGTTCCTTATATAAATTAATGTTCTTCTTAATAAGCTTCTTTTTATATTTGCGTTCTAAAATAGGTTTATAGGCCAAAATTTTTACCTTACAAAAAATATATAACAGCCTGATTTTTTATATGAGTATCAATTTAAAAATTCACAAAATGCACACAAATAAAAGTTTAGGGTAGTCCTGAAAGCTTCCCAAAAAGCACCTTTAATTTGCAACATTAGATCACGATGGATCTGCATCTAAAAATAAGCAATAGGATTATAAAATGATTTTTGCAAAAATTATTCCTCTAAAAATATTCCTTAGCCCCCTAAATGGCCCCCGAAGAGTAATATTTAATCATGTTGGATTTTTTATTACACCAAACTAGGTACACAAATGCAAAATAAGGTGCTTGAAAACTTCCTACTTTTTTTCTAAAAAACGTCCTTCATCAAATTTGGGAAGGGAGCCTTTAAAAGGATATAGACATATTTAAAAAAAATTAAGGTTTAAGTTTTTTAGTTCCTTGTTTTGCATTACTTGCAAAGTTTGGTGTAAATCCAACATGATTGAATATTACTCTTCGGGGGTCATTTAAAGGGCGAAGCATTTTTTTTAAAGAATTAATTTCTGCAGAAACCGTTCTAAAATCTTATTAAGCACATATTTGTAAAATTTGGTGCAGATCCACGTGATATAACGTTGGCTACCACGCCAACCCTAAACTCTTATTTGTGTGCATTTTGTGGATTTAACTTCCTAAATAGATGTTCTAACACATATAATAAATAATCTAAATGTTATCAATTTTTTGTAAGGATTGCCTTTTTTTTTTAACTATCTTGGTCTATTCGGAATTTTTTTAAATTTAATTTTTAATCTTAAAGAAAAATTTACCTTGCATTTCATAGCCAAAACTAACTGATATCGATGGGCAGTTAGGGCTTCTTTGTAGGAACCTTGACTAAAATACGCAGACCCTAAATTTCCATGGGCCCTACACTCTCCCGATGTGTCCCCCAAACTTTTTGCTATTGCCAAATCTTGTTGCATGTATCTTAAAAAAAGGAAAAAAATTAAACTCAATTTTAAAAGGTTGTAGACATTTTAATTTTTTTTTTTTAGTGAGCCCCCCTTTTAAAAGGCTTAAATTTAAAAAAAGGGGGCTCTAAAAAAATACAATTGATTTAAAATTGTCTAGTTTCTGTATGTTGTCGTTTTTTTTTGTTTAATTTACATTTTTTATTGTTAGAAAACTTACCCTATAGCTTTGTCCAATTGGTTAAGAGCCCAATGCGCAGAACTAAGCGCGCTAAAAACGGACCCCCTTAATTTCAAAGAACAAGACCCTATTCTTAGCGCACTTTCTAACACAGTAACAGCCGAATGATACAGCCCCCCTGCTAATAACTCCTGCCCCACAACTGATATCAATACAAAGGGGCTCTGGTCCAATTTCATAACCTCCAATTGGTCAAAAGTGGGCTCAAGCGTATGCCTTAAAGGTGACTTAATTGAGGCTTCAATTAAACCAGACAGAAGTTGTTTAGAGTTTGGGTCTTGAGCCAAGCCTTGGCTGAAAGCAGCCAAGGCCTCTCCGTGGCGCCCCATACACTGTAGGGCTACGCCCTGCCTAAAAAAAGCCCCAAAAAAAATTAAACTTGTTTTTTTTGTGTAATTTCCTTTAAATGATAATTTTAAAAAAGTGAACCCCAAAAATGGGGCACATGTGCCCCCTTTTTGGGGCTGTAAAAAACCTAAAAAATTGCCTAAAGTTAAAAAAACATTACTTTACCTGTAGTAGGCCTTAGGCCACGAGGGGCACAAATCCCGAGCCACTATAGCATCTTGTAGGGCTTGTGCAAAATGACCTTGCTTTAACCTTGCAGCTGAGCGATTTGAGTACAATAAATGATTTGTGGGGTCCAACTGTAGAGCGTCCGTGTACAATGAGACCGCTGTTTGGAAATCTCCATTTTGGCAAGCTGCATTTGATTGTCTAACCTTAAATAAATCATATTATGAAACACTATAAGCCCCTTTAATTTAAGAATAATGTAAGAAATTAAATAGGGGCTTACTTTTTCCAAAAATAGGGCTCTGTTGCTTGCCGAAAGTTGTGGTGTACCTTCGGGTTCGACCTAGAAAATAAGCGTTTGTCTAAAATAAGTTTTAGAAACAACAAATTCAATTAATAAACTTTGTAGTTTGAATTTCTTTGACCCCATGAAGGTATTAAAATTCCATACTTGAAATAATATTGCCCAAATTGATCAGAAGGATGTACCGAACTTTAATAATCATAATTTATGATAAAATCGTGAGTAACTTCTTCAGTTTTTTATTAATATGACCCAACTTAATTATAGAGTACCAAAATACAAAGTAATGACTTAAAATTCCTTGGCTTACCTCTGTAAAATCTCTATGAGACATTTTTCAGTATTATTTCCACGCATTCCATTTTTCTTCCTAATTCAGCTTAGGAATGTCTTACTTTAACAAAAAAAGACCAAAAGGACCCATTTGAAAGTCAGATTCCACTTCGCACTTCACTAAAACAACACCTAAACTCCTAAAAACCCGGTTTTTTGAGCTTAGCTCCAGATTCCAATGAGGACGCTAATTAGCCTTCTTAGATCGTTTTATTTATTAAAAAAAAACAAGTGCACATCAATCTTTAACTCTTTTTAACAGTTAGAACACATTCCAGAAGCCGCCATATTGGAATGCTGGTACTTCTTTTGGTACCATTGGTACCATGGGCGTACAGAACCAACAAATTTTTGGAAAAAGCTTAAATAAACCAAAAATGCCTTAAAAGAAGTAGGTTTGGGCTTCTGGACGTAATTAGTTTTGTTTAAAATGGTTAAAAGAAGTAAATGACCGTTTTTGGAGCATAAACAATTTCAAATGTTTTAAAACCGGCGCCACCACTGTGTAGTTCAAAAACCACGCGCGTAGTTCAAATGATCATGACGTCACATGACCTTGAAAATCAAAAACAGTGCGATTTTGTAACATTTTAGGATTTAAATGTAAATATATCGATTTTTTAACATATTTGTCTGAAAAATAGTGTTTTTTTAGATGTGGCCTATTATTCTTAGGGTGGCACAAAGGTACGCTCCTTATGTAACGCTTCCAGTGGCTGGTTTTATTGGATTTTTAGGTTATAATCTTGAAAATTATTTCTCGGATAAATACACACCATACAGCGGTAAGTTTTTGATATTATTTTTATAAAATAGGTGGTTATTTTTGGCTTGTTTTAGAGCCTATTAAAGAAACTAGAAAAGAACGATTACTAAGTGATGAAATATTAGAAAATGCGGGTCAACTTTCAAAACTAAAACTAAGCGGTAGTGCTTTGGAAAAAAATGTATCTCCGTCGCTTAAATAAATGTTTTTTCTGTGATTTTATTTATTTAATTTGTATATAATGTAGGATTTAAATAAAACACGAGTTTACATAAACAATTATTTTTATTAATAATATACAGTTTTTTTGCTAATACCCATGACAAAGAACAATGGTATGTTCAGATATGACATCTTGCATAGAGTTTCTAAAAAATGACGTCACCTTGGTGACAGAAAATCGTAGACCTATAAATTTTTGCGGTATATGAACTAAATTTGATCTATTTATTTAAACGTCAAAAAGAAACTGCACTTTGACATTTATTTGAAGATTTTGCTTTTTATAATTTAGAAGCATGTAATTATAAACTTTGGTATGTACAGTGTCGGAATATTTGATGTTATTTAAACTAAGTATTAAACCACGGTTCATGATTTGTAAACTATGTCGGTGCCTAGCCGTGCGTTCAAAAAATACTGCCAATGAAGATTTCACATTGAAAAATTTGGCCATCAGTACTGTACCTAGGTAGCCCTATGGGCCTATGGGGATGAACATGGAAACTATGGAGCAAACTCAAAGTTTTATCATACTTACGAAGTAGTGCCCGTAAAACTGGAAAGAAGAACAAATGTGAAGGTTAGGCAAATTATTGCCGCGGATAAATTAGTATAAAAGAAAGAGTAGATAAACGTTAAGATTTTTTACAAATAATTAATCATAAATTGTTAGGATATCTTAAAATGCCAGAAAAAATATTGCCAAAGAAATGTTTTCATCCGTCTCACCGGGAATAAGAGAAGCAGGAAATCTACTGAAATTATTGTAGAATGCTTTTATGCGGGAAAGGATGGATCCCCGTAATCTGCAAGAATAAGACGCTTCTTTATGGAGAATTTTGACGTCGGAAAAAGGGAGGAATCTGTTCCTGGACATTCAAAATAAAAAATGCATCAAAATGGAGAAACGCCAAAACTAAATGTTTTAAAAAAAGCTGGCAAGAAATTAGGATGGTACCAATTGGTGCAGGTAGATTAATAAAAAAAATATGGAAGAGAAAAAAGAGAGACGAATCATCCTGATGTGGATATGGCAATATCATGATCAACAACTCTAACAGCACACAATCTATTTTTTAAAAGATTAAAACTGTTGAAATACTTTTTTAGATTCTTATATTTGTTGTATGTATAAGTGAAAATTTATAAAAGAAAAAAAATATTTTTTAAATTACTTTTTCGTTTCATTCATTGTTTCTGTGGTATGCGTCCACAAAGGGCGCGCAAGGGGGTGTGGCTGAACTCCTTTAGGTTTTAAAAAACAGGTAGTAAAATCTAGGTTTTTCAAAAATTCTTAGAAAAATTCGAAGATATGTCTCCTGTTTGCCAGTGTTTCAGTGTTCGTTCGGGTTCCTGAAGCATTTTTATTTGTCCAAGAGCAAACATTTTGCAAAAAGTTTTGGTGTTCGCTTCCAAAAGTTGTTTATTTTTGGAAAAGTATAAAATTTTATTCCACTTCCTGGAGTCCAAAATGTTTGCAAGTTGGAACGGCACAATTTGCCATGATAAAAAATAAACCCAAAGTATAGTAAACGATGAAATTAAATAATGTTAAACAATAAAC
This sequence comes from Cartodere bifasciata, assembly GCA_963920755.1. Taxonomy (NCBI): domain Eukaryota; kingdom Metazoa; phylum Arthropoda; class Insecta; order Coleoptera; family Latridiidae; genus Cartodere; species Cartodere bifasciata. The sequence continues at coordinate 2,563,735 of OY987199.1, read as the reverse complement.
GCACAGTCACTCACACGAATTTACTTTTAAAAGAAACCGAATGTACACTTTTAAAAACGTCAAATTCTTTTTTTAGTTACATTAAACGTCAAAATCAAGTTATTTGAACTCGATAACTAGATTCCCAGTAAACCTTTAGCCAAGATGACGTCACGGCGTCGGAAGCACAGAAAAGTGAGCATACCATTGTTCTTTGTCATGCTAATACCTAAAAATATTTCATTCCTCTCTTTTTTAAATAAACTCTTATAATTGAAGTCACAAGTCTCTTTAAAAACAACAACTCAACAATTTTTTTTAAGATAAAAACATACTTTCAAAAGTGCATACAAAATGCTCTGGTAAAAATATGATTTTACAAAAAAATATTTCGTAACGCTTCCTTCATTGTGAAAAAATTTAATAAATGCAGTGCTTAGCACTATTTAATAGTTCTCTAATCAAAATGGCATTTTTCGGGCTCCTATTATTACTTTAGTGCAGTATTCAAAATGTTTTGTCTTCAGGCAAGAGTGTCAGTAAAAAAAGTGATAAATTCGTAACTGCCATTTAAATAAATATGAAACAATAATCTAATTAAAAGCCAGGTTAGTAGAGGTGTTTTGTTCGTTCCAACGCATCTCCCGCCAATTTTTAAAAAATAGAAAACTGTAACCGAAAAATGTCGGTAAGTAGGAAACTGCAATACCGACTTACCGACATCCGGTCTGCGCCTGCGTCAACAGGGCACTGTGTTACCGGCCTACTGACATATGGTCTGCGCATGCGTCAGTGCCCTGTTGACATAACCTGAAAAAAAAAAGTCAGACATACAGACAGACATCCAAATGACAGCTGTCAAAAATGACGGTCGTCACAAATGACAGCTGCCAACAACAGACATACAACTGACAGACACACAAGATGGCGGCCACCATCCTAACCTAAAACACACACATTCAACCTATCATACCTGCTACCTACGACACATCCTACCAGCTTGAAGTCTGCAGCCCGACTGAAATTTGCTGGTCATCCACCTCCTTATATAGTTTCGCATCCCCACCATGTGACCTTGATTTGACCTTATCAGCTGATATCAGCCTGCAGCACCACGACTGACTACCGATCAGCTTCACTTCCTTATATAGACTTTCCCGCCAAAATTCCCCGCCACCACCACCCACCATGAATACATAACCTCACTTTTACATACGCGACAGTCCCACGATCCTACCACCACGAAGTCTGCAGCCTGACTGAAATTTGCTGGTCATGCACCTACTTATATAGTTTCGCATCCCCACCACTCGGCTATTTCGTACTGCGCATGCGTGGTAGCTCGACCAATCAGCTGTTAGTATTGTGACCACGTGACCACAAGGTAGCCATGTCATGTGACCACGTGCGGTAGCCGACTACTGCGATCAGCCGGCACCTATAACATCGTGCAGGACCGAATACAAAACGAGTGACGTCACACCAGCTGTTTGCTGCTGTTGTTTACATTTCCTAATTTTTCGATTTTGCCTGTCAGGACTTGTCTGTGACGTCACACCCAGCTGTTTGCTGTTGTTTACATTTATGAATTTTCGATTTTGCCTGTCAGGACTTGTCTGTGACGTCACACCCAGCTGTGTATTATTGTTATGCTGGGAATAAGATATGATTTGTCGAAGCTGCCGTGGCCCTGTTGGTATATCGGTATAGTTGTAAGGCGGATAGTGCATTCTATGCTGGTTCGATCCCCCAATACGGCAGCTTCGTTTTTTCTTTTTCTCTTTTTTTATTTTAATTTTAAATTTTTTAACGATCGTAATTTTTTTTAATCTCGATTAGTTTGAAAGGTATCTAAGGTAATTAAAATGTACATACCAAAAATGACATACCTTTCGTAAGCCCCTGCGCCCCGTCAAGGCTCGAGATTTTGCAGAGGTGCCTTCTCTGATCTCTTTTTTTATATTTTTTTTTTGATTTTTTTGTAATTTTTTTGTGGCTTTTTTATAATTTTAAATTTTTTTTGTGATTTTTATGCTTTTTTAAATTTTTTTTGTGATTTTTTTTGTAATTTTTTACCCCTTAAGTCCTGATAAGAACTAAACTAAATTAAATTTTTTAAGTAAACTTTGTGAAATCCATAGTGCTAAATTTATTACATTATTTAAAGCACACTTTCGTAAATGTTGATGTCTGAAGCAACACGTTTTAGAAACAATCAATGTATTTAGAGCTGGACAATTAAACGAATCTAATGATATAACGACAAAACCAAACTTTTGAAGATGTTTTTTCTTTTCTAAACCTTTAATAAGAAAAAAACCCTGAAAATTTGAAAGTATGTTAAAAAGTTCCTGCAATGTAATAAAGCCATCTTCCCATTTGATACCGTGCAAATTATTCAGCACCCATTGATATTGCTTACGCTGTTTATAATTTAAATGTTCTATAGCATAGGGTGGTTTTATTAACCAATGCTCTTGGTCATCTCCATTTACGGAACAAATGGCAAACTCTTTGATAATAAATTCATTATTATTGTCTTTAAAGCCCTGAAAGTCTACTACATACAACATTTTTTATCAATATGGTTTACAAGCGTTTATAGCCAATGCCAGTGACCATACATAAATATGAAATAATCTGGTGAAAACGAGCTCCCATATATAGGCTTTATTGCTTAGACATAATTAAGAGAGATGTAGTATAGCGCCATCTATGAACAGTGGCGTAAATTATTATACTATCCGCCGTACATTACCGGTAAAGGGACTATATTCAACAACCCTGTTATGAACAATTAAACAATATGCAGCTGTATTTGCTGGAAACATGGTATCTGCTTCAAATTCTAATCTGACATCTATGGATCCCGTCTTAATAGAATCCGATTGTTTGGAACAATCTAAAACTATTAGTGGTGTTTTTCCAAATTCACATCTAGAAAGCAATGGAGATGGATCTGTGTTGGGGTAATATGACGATCTGAATGCGGCGTACATATGGTAAAGTAAAGCAAAATGACCCTTAGTGAAATCCAAATTTAGATCATCGTATGGGTACACTTTGGAATTTAGAAATAATTTAAGATTTGTAACATTGCAGTGATCGAATTTGCAGGCCAATTTTTTATTCTCATTTTTTCGCGATGTTTGAAACCCTATAATTACGTAACGTGGCTTTTCAATTTGTGTTGTCGTTTTGACACACCAAATATGATTACGATTTCGTGGTAGTAAAGGATATTCGTATATTTCCCAACTTCTGAAATTTAGGTTTAATACAAGACCAGTTTCCAAATGACGTAAAAGTGTAAGTTTTTGACTTGGGGAAACAGTAACATAAGGCATTTTTAAAAATAATTTTGTCAGTGAAATTTTACCTTTTGTAATTCGGTTATCATCATCAGGTATAGACAAGTAGCAATTTTCATCTCTTCGTGATCGCATAAGAATTAAGTCTTGTTTCATATTAACGATTACTTTTTTATGATCATCGGCAAAGCTGAGTAGAAATGCCAGAGGAATGCACACATTAAAGTATCCTTCTTCTGTTATTTCAGTATAACTGTATTCTGAAGATGATCCTAATCCATAGTTTTCGATTATGTGCTTGTCATTCATCGAATGTGTTAAATATCCTTTCATTGTAGTGGTAAGTCCAAGGTTTCGTACACGATCAATTTCTACGCCATTTAATTCATATCGTATTTCATCAAAAAGAAAAGCAAAGGCGTTATTTGTTAAACTAATGGTATCATCTGGATTTTCATTATTTTCTTTGGTAAATTTACCTTCAATGTATATGTAGCTTTGCCATGGAAGTGTATATATATCTTGATGTTGAATAGAAATCACAATTTCATCTCCGTGGTCTAATGATGTTGAAGCAAATGGGTAGTGGTATGATATTCGATACCCTCAATACCTTCATCCAAAGTGGAAGGTTCCAAAACGTTAAGAAGTGTCATGATTTATTTTTTAACTTAACTACTGTTGTGGTACTTCCTTATATAGAATTAATTATAGAATTTCCTTTAAAAACAAAAGACATAGAAAACCGCAGTATGATGTTCCAGGACGTTGATATCTTTTCTTGTTCCACGTAATTTTTAAATTTTTTAAATAACGTTCAAGTTCAATTGGTGGGGGTTTATTTCCGATGCTATTAAAATAGCGGACACACTTACCACTTTTTATGAAGCACACCCAATGAAATCCATCAGATGTCTTGAGACATATTATAGCTTTTTCGTTTGGTCTTGGTTTGATTGGCAAATTATTTAAATCGTAAACACCCCGAAAATTCTTAATAGACATTAATTTTACTAAATATTTTAAATCCGTGTTTGATGTGGTCCAATCGGTTGTTCCAAATTTTCCACCAATTTTTTTCGGTGGTTTAATTACACGAATTCGTTTTTTCATTGTGGTTAATAATTTTTTTTTCATTTGTAGGTAGGTAATTGAGTACGAGGTACTTCCTTTTATAGTTTTAGGTTCTTTGCACTTTCCCACGTGTTGCGTGATGAATCAAATCCTAACCATTTTATCAGTACCTTATCACCTTTTCGTTTAAGTACTTTTTCAACAAGATATACATCTGGATGTTTGACCTTTTGTATTTCTTCTTCATAGAAACCACCTTGGATCGGATTTCCTAAAGTATCCGACAGTAAGTAAGTAGTTGGTTTTGTTCTTTTAACCTTGGTAATACGAAAAATTTCTGTTGTCCAAGATGGTGTGTAACCTTTTGCAAACTGTGAACGATATTTTGAAAGTCTTACGTGGTCATTAACCAAGTACTTGGGTTGACGAGTCTCACTTGTTGTAGTATAAACGTTATTTAACAATTGTCTTTCTATGTTTTTTCCTTTCACGGCAGATGGTTTCATATTTATTGTACTATGGATTGTAGTATTATATTGTTTTAATAGGATCGGTAAATATTTTACCCATTTGTAGGACCCTTGTAAACTAAACTGTTTCCATAAGTGATTTTTAAGAGTTCTATTTAATCTCTCGGCCATACAAGCCTTAATGTTGCTATATGTCGAATAATGATTAATATTATGTTTTGATATAAGGTTTGAAAATGTTCCATTAAAAAATTCCTTTCCTTGATCAGTTTGTAAATGTTTTGGCGTTCTCCCTGATTTCAAAATTCGGGAAAATGCATTTGCCACTTCAGATGCTGACTTATTTTTCAAAGGCTCTGCCCAAGCATATTTTGAAAATCCATCTATATTAACTAGTATATATTTATAGCCATTATTTTGTCGAGAATACGGTATCATTTCAATAAGATCAGCTTGCCAAAGATCGTCGATACCTTTTAAAATTACAGAGCGACGTTTAAAATTTCTTCTTGCCGGTTTATGAAGTTCGTTTACAATCTGTTGTTTGGCATCCATTTATTTTTTTTTATACGGAAACAGTTTTGAAATCACACGTGTATATTTTTTGTTATTTAGAAGTCTGTTTACTTTTCCAGTAGGACTAAAACTTTTTTTATGCGCTTTTGTAAGTGATAAAATTTTTTGATATGTTTTCCATTCGGATCTTTCAATAGATTCTGTTCCAGGTTGCTTTAGAAACATCAGCTTATATAGACCCGGCGTTCCCAAAAATGTTGTATGTCCACCTACATTAATAATGTCATTGTGGATTTTTATTTCGGCATTACCCATAAGTAGACGCTTTCCATCGTAACGTACCCCGTAAATTAAGTCATATCCATCCATTTCATCATTTATTACTTTGTTTACATACTCTGATGCCAATAGTCCAAAATTTGATGTTCCATCAATTGAATGTTCTGATAACCGCTTTTTTGTTGTCGAATTATTAGTCGTACTTGTAGTATTTACAGTATGTTGCTTTGTTGTATTTGATGCTGAGGTGCAAGGCTTGGGAGAATTATTTCTGAGTGTTAAATTTCCTTGAGAAGTAAAAAATGACGTCAATGGTATTGGAATTAATGATGATTGGCCACTTTCTTGTTGAATTTCTGGTGTTATCGTGGAATTATGAGGTAAAGTTGTCCTTTTTGCATTTTGTTCTTTCTGTATAATATTTAACGGCATAGGAGATAAACTATTATGAGTATTAAAAAATGAAGTCGATGGTATTGGAAGTAAGGGAGAATGACCGTCTTTTCGGTTTGGCCAAACTGCAGGAGAAGAAAATATTGAATTTTTTGTAGGTGTTTGTTCAACACTTTTAAAAGTAGTTTCATTTGCACTACGCCCAGGTACATTGCCATCTTTATGACTATAATCCTTAAATTTTAGTGGAGTGGAAGATTCTTGAGGCATTTTAAATTTAAAATCTTCAATGCTGGTGCTGCTATCAAACGATTGTTCTGGATATTGCATATTATCTGTTATTAGTTTTAAATGTTTGGTAATTGGATTAAAAGTTCTATTTAAATATTCTTCATTTTCGGCCACAGTTCGTTTAAGTGTCAAGTATTTTTCTTTGATATTCGTTGTACTTTTTTCAATGTCATCAGCAAGTTTCAGTGAATCCATGTTGATAATTTTAATTACTATAAAGATGTACTACTACATCCTTATATAGACATCGAAACCACAGCGGTAACGTCCGTCATTTATATCCTTGTCTTTATCTATCACTACAAAACCATATTTACGATTCCAACAATGATCGCAAAGAGATTTGAAATTTCTTAAAGACATGTCAGAATTAACATGATCATCATATAATCGTTTAACATTTAAATTATCCTGTTTAAAAAGAATCAAGAGGTTAGCATTATCCCTTATTAAATGTTTGGGAATATGAGCATAACTTTGACAAAGGTAAAAAGCATCTACCCCACTGTGCCGTCCTTGACAATAATAATTACGTACATTGTCTTGTTTATCGCAAGCAATGTCATCAAATATAAAAATCGAATTTGACTTTGCAGAGCTTGGATGAGGAACATTGGCATTGTCATCGAAAAGATGCAAACCAATTTCATCAATTGAGTTTATAATCTTTGCAAGTGTTTGATATTTAGGCTGAAAAATGGTTTTACTAAATAGGTAAACGTTTTGAAATCTTAAACCATTAGGAGAGTAAATAAGTGTAAGCATCAAGTTGGTTTTTCCACAATTCGAAGGTCCACATATAATACATCGTATACTATTCGGCAAAAGTGATCCATGTCTTGAAGGTCTTTCTTGATTCTCCGAATCTTCTATGTTCCATATAGGAAGTCGTACATTTTGTTTAATAAAACGCATTATTAAATAATCTTATAATATAATAATAAAGTTACATAGAATTAAGGTTCCTTATATAGTTTTAGCAGTCTTGCATCCATGTTTCTTATGACTATTTATGGTTTTTTACCTTCTTTAATTGTTGGATACAAAAATCGGAATGCTGAATAAATGTGTTTTTCAATCTTTGCTCCTGTTAAGACAATTTTTCCCGATCTAAATATGAGAAAAGTCACTTTAGGGTAACTTAGTTGAAATCTTAAACCGGGAAATAATTCTGGTTCGTATATACTATTTCGAAGGAATGAACAGTTGGAAGATCATAGGGATTTACTTCTTATTTCGAATAAAAGTGGCAACCTGCATCATTATGTGTACATAAAAAACTTTGAACGTCTCGTACACACTCAACTTACCTTAAACCACGGTCGATTAGTGGTATGCAAACGTTGTTTCCAACATTACTATATTAATTATAATGGAGAAAATAGAATGGCAATACACAAACGATTATGTGACAAAAATAAACCGGTTCGAGTTGAAATGCCAAAAGACAAGCCTTACATTAAATTTGAACATGTCGAACGTGCACTTCGTGTGCCTTTTGTTCTGTATGCTGACTTTGAAGCAATACTTGAACCCATTGCGAATGCTACTCCAGATCCAAGATTTTCATACACTTTAAAATATCAAAATCACAAACCCTTTAGTTTTTGTGCCTATCTTAAATGTATCGACATTATTCCGAACAGTGAAGAAAAATACATTACATTTAGCAAAACAATTACGCCATCAATGAAAATTCGATTTGTGGACACATTCAGATTCATGCCGTCTAGTTTGGATTCACTAGCCAAAAATGTTTCGCATCTTCGTGAAATAACCAAATTTTTTCCACCTCAGCATATAGCACTTTTATCCCGTAAAGGTGTGTTTCCATACGATTATATTTCTTCATGGGCAAAATTAAATATAAAAACATTACCTCCTCGAGAAGCATTTTACAATCGTCTAACGCGAAGTGAAATCACCGAGGAAGATTACACCCACGCTGAAAATGTATGGAGGACATTCAAATGTAAAACACTTGGAGAATACAGTGACATTTACCTTCAAACAGATGTTTTACTGCTGGCCGATGTTTTTGAAACTTTTCGTGATGTTACAATAAAAACTCACAAACTTGATCCATGCCATTATTATACACTTCCAAGTCTTTCATGGGACGCAATGCTACGATTTACTGGTGTCGAGTTGCAATTATTACAAGATTACGAACAAATTCTTATGGTGGAAAGTGGCATTCGAGGGGGTATATGCCAGGTTTCCCATCGCTACATAGAAGCCAACAACAAATATCTGCCTAACTTTGACCCCAGTCAACCATCAACCTTCATCTCGTACCAGGATTGTAACAATCTGTATGGCCATGCAATGGTACAGCCCCTTCCGTACGACGACTTTCAATGGACCTGTCCCGATGACATTGATGTCATGAATATTGCTGATGACGACGAGTATGGCTATATTTTGGACGTAGATATTGAATACCCATCAGAAATACATGCTCTTCATAATGATATTCCCTTCCTGCCAGAAAATATCAAAATAAAAAATGTTAAAAAACTTGTTCCGCATTTAAATAGACGTCAAAATTATGTTGTTCATTATGTTGCCTTAAAACAAGCACTTAATCATGGCCTTGTTTTATTAAATATTAACCGTGCGTTAAAATTCAAGCAATCGACGTGGCTTAAACCTTACATAGATCACAACACACGATTACGTACTTTGGCAACTAATGATTTTGAAAAAGATTTATATAAACTTTACAACAACTCTGTATATGGCAAAACTATGGAGAATATCCGAAAAAGAATTAACATCAAATTGGCTTGTGGTGCTAGAAAAATAGAAAAGTTAACTTCAAAACCACACTTTGTTGATCGTACTATATATAGCGAAAACCTTGCAGCAGTTCATATTGTTACGAGTAACATTTTTAGTTAATTTGCAAAAGTACATTTGAGTACGACTTGGCAACAGTTTTGCTATCTAGCCTAGGTACTAGCGTTTCCTAGAGTTATAGTAAAATTGCTGACAAGGTTTAACGTAGCTTATTTAATTATGATCTGCAAAAGGAGTCTTCCCTGGCGATTAAGAGTGGTAACACCTCTAGCTTGGGGGGCTCAATGTGGGGCCCTTCTAGTTAGTTAAGAAATGTAAGTACAAGTTTGTTTAACTATTTCAATTCCGCTTTATGTAATGTCGGAAATAAATTGTTTTAAATTCATTTTATCTTATTCTTTATTTTTTTGAAATCATAAAAGTATCCTAAAAACACATCGTGACATATGGTGGAGAAGCTGGGTTCTTTCCCTACGTAAATTCTTCATAATTTACGTACTTTTGTTTTTAAAATTGGAGATAAACCTTGCTAGTTGCTAAAATAATTTTTTTGTTAAAATTGCGAGTAAACATATCTGAATAGAACCGGTGTGATTATTTTTATGTAACGAACCCCTCTACGATGGCACGAGACCACGAGAGGCGAGGATTCCCGTTTATCCAGGCAAAGGGCCATGGAAGCGGACATTTTTTTGGTTCCTTTTACGATGGCTAAAGACCATGGAAGGAAACCAGTTTTTTTTCATAAAGGTCAGATAGATTGATACTCGTAAAATTAATAAAGATGAAGAAAAGCAAAAAACAAGTAAACCTCCAAAAGAAAAAAATACCTCTCGCCAAGCGAACTAAATTTTTTACGTAAAGGAAACTTTTGTGATTTTGTTTTTTATTTGGAAAAAACTTTGATTTTGTTATTTTTGCAAAAATCTATTTTTTTTTATTTTGAAAAAAAACTTTGATTTTGTTTTTTACAAAACTCCATTTTTTTAAAACAAACAATTTATTTTCTAACATTTGTATTTGCTCAGTGTACTTTCCCCGCATTTAAAATTTGTAGAAGGGTTATAAGTTGCTAAAAACACCAGTTTTTTTAAATAATTTTTCGTACTTTTTTAGAATTTGATTTTTATAATGGCTGATTTTTAAATGTTTGTGTAATAATTTGGGTGAGAACACTTTATGATGATTTATGTATTTTATGTTTTATTTTTTGGTACCAAAGGAATGGACCTAAATAATTATTGTATTGAATTTTATAATGTTTAAAATGTGTTTCTCACAGTGCAGTTTGCATTTATCAGCATTTCGTAGGAAGTTTTGTGTTTCAATTCTATGAAAAGTACAAGTAACATTATCTCTGTAAAAAGTACACTGAAGCTCAAGTTTTATATTAGTTTTTTATCAGCAATTATTTTTACGGCATTATTTTTTTGTATTTGTTACTATTCAAATTCTGACCATTTCTTTTTTCTCATTGTTTTATGTGAAACCGAACATTTTGGAAAAATGAGAAACAACACTCAAAATGGTCAATGCATCAGCAGTCCTGGAGGTCGGTCGCAGGGGTATGATAAATGACTCATCCTGTATCACTTCCTGGCAAGCCTCTTTAAAACTGAAGATTGGATTTTTTTGTGGTCGAATGATGGTAGTAGATCAACCGTCGACACATCACTCCCATGGGTTATTGTATACATGCAGGGACGTACTTAAGAAAATTCCCCCAATTGTAAAGGATGATGAGCTGCCACGGAAATTTGAAAGCGACTAACATGGACCCCCTCCTGGATGCAGAATGCTGAATAACTTTTTTTCATATTGCGATAAGTTATCATTTTATTATCTTTGAATTTTTTTTTGCAAATTTTTATGTTTAGAACCCATACTTTTTTTATGTAAAGGTGTGGGGCCACCTTTCTTAGAAGGGGAAGTTATGTTACGCATCTTTACTCTTTGACAAACCCATCTACGTAGGAATGTCCATTTTAGACCTTTCTAAATTTACAATGTACCAGTACCATTACGATGTCATGTTACCCAAATATGGAGTAGAAAATCTAAAATTGGCCTATATGGACACAGATTCGTTTATATATCGAATTACAAGCCATGATTTGTACAATGACATGCTATCAATGCTTCAATATTTGGATACATCTGATTACCCATCCAATCACCCATGTTATTCAACATCAAATAAAAAAGTACTGGGAAAATTCAAAGATGAGACCAAAAGCAAACCAATTTCATCTTTTGTTGGGTTACGTGCTAAAATGTATGCCATAAAAATTGACCAAGACGAAATAAGGAAAGCCAAAGGCATTCAAACGGCCGCTCTGAAAAAATTCATTACTTTTAACGATTATGTTACTTGCTTGCAGTCAAATTCGTGTCTTCGAACACCGGTACGTGCAATTAAATCCAAAGAGCATAAAATTTCAACGATAGAAATTAATAAACTTTCCCTAAATCCCTTTGATGACAAACGAACCATTCTTGAAGATGGTATTTCCACTCGAGCCATAGGCTATAAGGACAATGACGATGAAGATGAGCTGATTACGGACAGAGATTAGGAATATTTTTTCCATTTTCTACTATCCGACTTGTTTGTAAAGTCATACCCATTGTTTACACCTTTAACTTTGCCTGCCAAGACTTGTCTGTGACGTCACGCCGATAAGAAACCCAATGTTGATAAGGCAAGTGTTTTGTATTCGGTCCTGCACGATTATATATGTATAAGACCCATGCTGACTACTAAACCAGTTGTTCACACTTGGATTTTGCTTGTCAAGACTTGTCTGTGACGTCACACCGATAAGAAACCAGATGTTGATAAGTTATCTGCGTTCTGACTTCCGACTTTTCCTGTCAAGACTTGTCTGTGACATCACACCGATAAGAAACCAGATGTTGTTAGCGCGCATCTTTGGCATTTTAGTATAAATATAAGATCTTGCTTGCTTCTGAATCATTAATCATACGACTTCGCTACCATCAAGTTCGAACGATATTGTTTAATTATTTTGGATTACTTATTATCTATTAAAAATGGATTACTACTTTCCGGATCAAGCCGAGTTTGAAAGAATTATTGCAAATATTTGTTTGCAATGTGGCAAAGTCTTTTCTAGACCATACAATAGACTGCGTCATGAAGTAGGTTATTGTACATTGTATTCAACTACTCCCACTGCAAAAAGGCCTTACCATTTTGATTTGGATCAAGGGCCATCAACATCTAAAATTTTAAAAGAGTCCATCGATAGGGTCAAAGAAAGATATGTCCAAATAAAAAACAATGAAAAAAAATTGGCACCAATCCTAATTCTGCCACCAAAAAGTTTTTGTAATACAAAAAGACTGAATATTGTGAAAAAAAATGTTACACATTAAAAAAATTATTTAGTATAGTATAGTTTATAGTTGGTTTATAGTTCATAACAGAACTTGTTTTCTCTGATACTTAAGGGGTAAAAAATTATAAAAAAATCACAAAAAAAAATTTAAAAAGGCATAAAAATCACAAAAAAAATTAAAATTATAAAAAAGCCACAAAAAAACAAAAAAACAAAAAAAAAATATAAAAAAAGAGATCAGAGAAGGCACCTCTGCAAAATCTCGAGCCTTGACGGGGCGCAGGGGCTTACGAAAGGTATGTCATTTTTGGTATGTACTGCATTTTAATTACCTTTGCTACCTTTCAAACTAATCGAGATTAAAAAAAATTACGATCGTTAAAAAAATTTAAAATTAAAATAAATGAAAAAAGAAAAAAAAAAAAAACGAAGCTGCCGTATTGGGGGATCGAACCAGCATAGAATGCACTATCCGCCTTACAACTATACCGATATACCAACAGGGCCACGGCAGCTTCGACAAATCATATCTTATTCCCAGCATTACAATAATACACAGCTGGGTGTGACGTCACAGACAAGTCCTGACAGGCAAAATCGAAAAAATTAAGAAATGTAAACAACAGCAAACAGCTGGGTGTGACGTCACAGACAAGTCCTGACAGGCAAAGTCGAAAATTCATGAATGTAAACAACAGCAGCAAACAGCTGGGTGTGACGTCACTCGTTTTGTATTCGGTCCTGCACGATGTTATAGGTGCCGGCTGATCGCAGTAGTCGGCTACCGCACGTGGTCACATGACATGGCTACCTTGTGGTCACGTGGTCACAATACTAACAGCTGATTGGTCGAGCTACCACGCATGCGCAGTACGAAATAGCCGGGTGGTGGGGATTCGAAACTATATAAGTAGGTGCATGACCAGCAAATTTCAGTCAGGCTGCAGACTTCGAGGTGGTAGGATCGTGGGACTGTCGCGTATGTAAAAGTGAGGTTATGTATTCATGGTGGTTAACTAATCTGCGATAAGACAAATTTAACTAATCTATGATCTGGTTACGTAGTTAAACTTTATTTAGAGATACTTAACTCCACTTAAATTAAAGCGTACTTAACGTGAGCAAATTAGAGCATTTAAAGATTCCATTAATTTAACTAATTCAAAACAGGCATAAGGTAAATGCATTTATCGGTATAACTTTATTATTATACAGATTTTACTGATTGGTTTAGATTAGATTTTTTTATAGTTTAATTTGTTAATTTAACAAATTTTGTGTAAAGTCGGTCGCTGCTATCGTTTTTCACTATTTCCATACGATTATATTTCTTCATGGGCAAAATTAAATATAAAAACATTACCTCCTCGAGAAGCATTTTACAATCGTCTAACGCGAAGTGAAATCACCGAGGAAGATTACACCCACGCTAAAAATGTATGGAGGACATTCAAATGTAAAACACTTGGAGAATACAGTGACATTTACCTTCAAACAGATGTTTTATTGCTGGCCGATGTTTTTGAAACTTTTCGTGATGTTACAATAAAAACTCACAAACTTGATCCATGCCATTATTATACACTTCCAAGTCTTTCATGGGACGCAATGCTACGATTTACTGGTGTCGAGTTGCAATTATTACAAGATTACGAACAAATTCTTATGGTGGAAAGTGGCATTCGAGGGGGTATATGCCAGGTTTCCCATCGCTACATAGAAGCCAACAACAAATATCTGCCTAACTTTGACCCCAGTCAACCATCAACCTTCATCTCGTACCAGGATTGTAACAATCTGTATGGCCATGCAATGGTACAGCCCCTTCCGTACGACGACTTTCAATGGACCTGTCCCGATGACATTGATGTCATGAATATTGCTGATGACGACGAGTATGGCTATATTTTGGACGTAGATATTGAATACCCATCAGAAATACATGCTCTTCATAATGATATTCCCTTCCTGCCAGAAAACATCAAAATAAAAAATGTTAAAAAACTTGTTCCGCATTTAAATAGACGTCAAAATTATGTTGTTCATTATGTTGCCTTAAAACAAGCACTTAATCATGGCCTTGTTTTATTAAATATTAACCGTGCGTTAAAATTCAAGCAATCGACGTGGCTTAAACCTTACATAGATCACAACACACGATTACGTACTTTGGCAACTAATGATTTTGAAAAAGATTTATATAAACTTTACAACAACTCGGTGTATGGCAAAACTATGGAAAATATCCGGAAAAGAATTAACATAAAATTGGCTTGTGGTGCTAGAAAAATAGAAAAGTTAACTTCAAAACCACACTTTGTTGATCGTACTATATATAGCGAAAACCTTGCAGCAGTTCATATGGCTAAGACATCTTTACTCTTTGACAAACCCATCTACGTAGGAATGTCCATTTTAGACCTTTCTAAATTTACAATGTACCAGTACCATTACGATGTCATGTTACCCAAATATGGAGTAGAAAATCTAAAATTGGCCTATATGGACACTGATTCGTTTATTTATCGGATTACAAGCCATGATTTGTACAATGACATGTTATCAATGCTTCAATATTTGGATACATCTGATTACCCATCCAATCACCCATGTTATTCTACATCAAATAAAAAAGTACTGGGAAAATTCAAAGATGAGACCAAAAGCAAACCAATTTCATCTTTTGTTGGGTTACGTGCTAAAATGTATGCCATAAAAATTGACCAAGACGAAATAAGGAAAGCCAAAGGCATTCAAACGGCCGCTCTGAAAAAATTCATTACTTTTAACGATTATGTTACTTGCTTGCAGTCAAATTCGTGTCTTCGAACACCGGTACGTGCAATTAGATCCAAAGAGCATAAAATTTCAACGATAGAAATTAATAAACTTTCCCTAAATCCCTTTGATGACAAACGAACCATCCTTGAAGATGGTATTTCCACTCGAGCCATAGGCTATAAGAACAATGGCGATGAAGATGATCTGATTACGGACAGTGATTAGTAATATTTTTTCCATTTTCTACGATCCGACTTGTTTGTAAAGTCATACCCATTGTTTACACCTTTAACTTTGCCTGCCAAGACTTGTCTGTGACGTCACGCCGATAAGAAACCCAATGTTGATAAGGAAAGTGTTTTGTATTCGGTCCTGCACGATTATATATGTATAAGACCCATGCTGACTACTAAACCAGTTGTTCACACTTGGATTTTGCTTGTCAAGACTTGTCTGTGACGTCACACCGATAAGAAACCAGATTTTGATTAGTTATCTACGTTCTGACTTCCGACTTTTTCCTGTCAAGACTTGTCTGTGACATCACACCGATAATAAACCAGATGTTGTTAGCGCGCATCTTTGGCATTTTAGTATAAATATAAGATCTTGCTTGCTTCTGAATCATTAATCATACGACTTCGCTACCATCAAGTTCGAACAATATTGTTTAAATATTTTGGATTACTTATTACCTATTAGAAATGGATTACTACTTTCCGGATCAAGCCGAGTTTGAAAGAATTATTGCAAATATTTGTTTGCAATGTGGCAAAGTCTTTTCTAGACCATACAATAGACTGCGTCATGAAGTAGGTTATTGTACATTGTATTCAACTACTCCCCCTGCAAAAAGGCCTTACCATTTGAATTTGGATCAAGGGCCATCAACATCTAAAATTTTAAAAGAGTCCATCGATAGGGTCAAAGAAAAATATGTTCAAATAAAAACCAAAGAAAAAAAATTGGCACCAATCCTAATTCTGCCACCAAAAAGTTTTTGTAATACAAAAAGACTGAATATTGTGAAAAAAAATGTTAGACATTAAAAAAATGATTTAGTATAGTATAGTTTATAGTTGGTTTATAGTTCATTTCAGAACTTGTTTTCTCTGATACTTAAGGGTAAAAAACTATGAAAAAAAGTACAAAAAAAATTAAAAAAGCATAAAAATAACAAAAAAAAATAAAATTATAAAAAAGCCACAAAAAAATTACAAAAAAAATAAAAAAACAACAAAAATATAAAAAAAAAGAGATCAAAGAAGGCACCTCTGCAAAATCTCGAGCCTTGACGGGGCGCAGGGGCTTACGAAAGGTATGTCATTTTTGGTATGTACTGCATTTTAATTACGTTTGCTACCTTTCAAACTAATCGAGATTAAAAAAAATTACGATCGTTAAAAAATTCAAAATTAAATAAATAAAAGAAAAAAGAAAAAACGAAGCTGCCGTATTGGGGGATCGAACCAGCATAGAATGCACTATCCGCCTTACAACTATACCGATATACCAACAGGGCCACGGCAGCTTCGACAAACCATATCTTATTCCCAGCATAACAATAATACACAGCTGGGTGTGACGTCACAGACAAGTCCTGACAGGCAAAGTCGGAATTTCATAAATGTAAACAACAGCATTAAACAGCTGGTGTGACGTCACTCGTTTTGTATTCGGTCCTGCACGATGTTATAGGTGCCGGCTGATCGCAGTAGTCGGCCACCGCACGTGGTCACATGACATGGCTACCTTGTGGTCACGTGGTCACAATACTAACAGCTGATTGGTCGAGCTACCACGCATGCGCAGTACGAAATAGCCGGGTGGTGGGGATACGAAACTATATAAGTAGGTGCATGACCAGCAAATTTCAGTCAGGCTGCAGCCTTCGAGGTGGTAGGATCGTGGGACTGTCGCGTATGTAAAAGTGAGGTTATGTATTCATGGTGGGTGGTGGTCGCGGGGAATTGGAGAATTTGGCGGGAAAGTCTATATAAGGAAGTGAAGCTGATCGGTAGTCAGTCGGGCTTCAGGCTATCAGCTGATAAGGTCAAATGAAGGTCACATGGTGTGGATGCGAAACTATATAAGGAGGTGGATGACCAGCAAATTTCAGTCGGGCTGCAGACTTCAAGCTGGTAGGATGTGTCGTAGGTAGCAGGTATGATAGGTTGTATGTGTGTTTTTTAGGTTAGGGTGGCGGCCGCCATCTTGTGTGCCTGTCAGTTGTATGTCTGTTTTTGACAGATGTCATTTTTGACGACCGTCATTTTTGACAGCTGTCATTTGGGTGTCTGTCTGTCTGCATGTCTGACTTTTTTTTTTTCAGGTTAGGTCAACAGGGCACTGACGCATGCGCAGACCATATGTCAGTAGGCCGGTAACACAGTGCCCTGTTGACGCAGACCGGATGTCGGTAAGTCGGTATTGCAGTTTCCTACTTACCGACATTTTTCGGTTACAGTTTTCTATTTTTTAAAAATTGGCGGGAGATGCGTTGGAACGAACAAAACACCTCTACTCAGGTTAAAAGGGTATTTTTGTAAGCTTTTCAGATAATTTTTAACAAATTATAAAAGCCTAAAAAGTACCCTAGATATTTTAAGCTCAATTTGCTTAATTCTCATTTTAATGGCAAAAAAATTGGTAGACAAAAAGTTACCGGCGTTAATTTTGCCTACACCCTGTATATAAATATGGGTATTATTATTGACTTTAATTTAAAAACGAAGTACCTAATACTTTAATAAACGATAAAAAAATAACTTAAATAAAAAAAATCACAAAATAGTAACTAATTTTGCCTACTAATGTTTTAAAGTAATGTACCAAATCGTATTTAAATATAAACAAAATGTTTAAAAATACCACAGAAAGGAGTTTTTTTAGCTTAAAATTACTTAGAAATACTTATATTGTAGAATTTATTACATTTGATTTAAAAATAAAAATAATAAATACAAAAAATCTGTCCACAATTTTTGAGTGAGCCGTTAAGTAGGTTTAATACTTTATCTTATACCTTTGGTTTTATTTTAATTACAAGTTAATTATTGTATGCTTTTGGACGTCTCTTATGTCAGTAAATTTTTAAACTCACCCTTAAAATAGTCAATCAATTGCGCTTTATGATTTTAGATTTTTAGGGGTGGACAATTAATAATATTTGATATTCTTTTTAGGTTAGTTTTGGCGCAATGTCGTTTTTAAGTTAAATAAGTGATGTTCTGTTATTTTGCGTCGAATCTTGGGTTAAAATCAAATCTCCTATTTCAAAAAATAACTTATAGTATGGCAGCACTATCTATGTTTCTACTAGAAGGAATTAGGGGGCTCAACGTACCTGGTACCCGCTGCCCCTTGTCTATTTCATAGTGTACATCCAGAGGAATACCTTTAAAAAACAGAATTAAAAAAAAAAAACATTAAAAAACTAAAAAAACTTACCACTTTCGGGCCGTTTACCAGTAGGAATAAACGAAGCAACGCAAATAGCGCAAATCACTAAGAAAGCCCCCATTACAAAAGGAGGCCCAGGCACAAGCTACAAAAAAAAAATTTGAGAGTGGCTAAAGGTACGTTCCCCGGACCTCCAAGCGACGGTCCCGTAGACACTTCTTTAACTATTTTTTACTCACCTGTGCATAAGTGTTAAAGGAAGCATTTGTGGGGCGATTGTCCGGATTTGCCCCCCCATTTTTATCATTGAGATCAACGTGAAAAATGTAGAAAATAACCCCAAACATTGCGGGGCCTAGGCCATTACAAAGCCCCCTCATTCCTGTTACAATTCCTGGAAAAAAAATAAAGAAATTAATTAAAAAAATAAAGTTACTATCCATTCACAGTTTAAAAAAACAAAGTCATCTATGAAAACCAGAACCTTTCTCTCTTTGAAAAGTTGAATTTTCAACAAAGTTGGTATTACATTTCAAATTTACCGTCATTAAAAATTGGAAAATGCCAAAAATAATCTGACAATTACAAAAAACAGGCGTAAAAATTGAAGAAACGAAGCAATTTTTGTTTGAGATGTGAGAATTTTTAACGAAAATTGTAGACATTTTTGTAAAAGTGCTATGATACCTAAAAGGACTTCTTAACAGTGAGTACTGACATAAATAATTCCAATATTGTGTAAACTTTTAAATGGTTTAATGATTAGTTAATTTAATAACAAAATAAATACTTCTGTATATGTTAAAACCATTATTTTTGATTCAGATGCCCTAAACATGTTTTTAAATGCATTTTTTTTTTTTACATTTCTTACATAACCAGCAAACACAAGTGACATTACAGGGTAAAATCTGTCACCCTATGGCTCGCCTGCTCTGTTTTTTTTTAATTGTGAATGGATTAGGCTAGTTACAAGTTACAACTCCCCCAATAAATTCTACTACCTCTAAGTATATAATATGAATGTAGTATGTTTAAACGGAGGGGTTTACCACTAAGGGCCGGTTGTACAAACCAAGTTTAAACTTCGGTTTAGCTAAACTGACTTATAACCATAGAAAGAACAATTTTAGACACTATCCATGTTGTAGTTGACAAAGTCTGTTTGTGATAAAATGTCAGTTTAGCTAAACCGAAGTTTAAACTTGGTTTGTACAACCGGCCCTAAGGAAATGGTTGGGACAAAATTAGGAAATGCATTTCAGAAATAGTGGGAAATTATACGAAATAGTAGGTAAGGTAAGTGGTAGCAGATAGCTAGAGATGGCAGGAAATAGAAAATGCTAAGAAAATGGCAAGGAAATGGTAAGAAAATAGTAGGGTATGGTAAGAAAATGGAAAAAATGGCAAGAAAATAGTAGCAAATAATGGTAAGGAAAAAGTAAGAAATGGTAAGAAAATTACTACTGTAGAGGTTAGATTCTTACCCTGAACTACTCCTTGTCGATCAGGCGTAGAAGCAATCGAAACAAAAGCAGAAATGGCAGGATATGTGATGGAACTTAAACTGGCCAAAAATCCAGCAGCCCACATCATCCATGTGGTGGTTCCGAATCCATACCATAAAAGCTGAAGCATTTCGAAAAGTAGTCCAAGCATTATTGTGTGTTTGCAACCTAGGTTTTTCATTAGGGCGCCTGAAAATTTGATAAATTAGATTATGTTTATGGGCATATTTAATAATTAATTATATTCTGTTTTGTGTAAATGTGTGGTATAAGAGTAGCTATTTCGTTAAACATTATTATAAATATAATTAAAGCAGAAAAAAGTACATAAATTAAAAGAAATTATACTATAATAGCTGCAATGAAAATTACTGGTAATAAATCATCTCGAAATTTACGTCAGTGAAAGTTATTGCAAATTATCTATTATTTATACTGCAAAAAATTACACATTACAAAAAGAAAATATTATGAACTAGGTATTTAAAAGTTAAAACATAAACAACAGTTACTTTTTCTTTGTTAAAGGTTCATTTTTTTAAATGAAAGAAACATTTTATGGTACACTCAAGCAGTAATAAGTAATAACCCAATGCACTAATTACTATTTACAAGAAACATGTGCTTTTTTTAATCAAAAAAAAAATATTAAAATATTGTAAAAATTGATAAAGAAAATTACAGCTATCAATTTTATTAAAATCATTTTTTGTAAAATTAACATTTTCCAAAATATGAATTTTTTTCAACTTTAATGGTGCTTACTGCTTTTGTACTCTAATTATTTAAAAACAGAAAAGCTATTTCTCTAAATGAGATTAATTTTTGTATTAGATCTAATGGCAATCCAAAAAATTGTGCTTGAGTTATGGTGGTAGCAAATTTCGTTACAGACAGACAGATAATAGTTATTTAACCAGTAAGTGTGTTAATAAAGAGGATTAATAAACGAGCAGATTTAACAAGCGAGCGATCAGCGAGCTTGTTAATAAGTGAGTTTATTATTCGCCATTGAACATGGCTACAATGCTTTTTCGCACATCGTAGATCATTATTAAATAAATTATAAAATAAAACAGTTATTCACCAACTAGCAGAAACAATGCGTCGGCGATTCAAATTTATTAAAGTTGAAGAAGAAGAAGAGCTGTCACCAAACTTTTTATTAATTGTGAATAGAAATGGAATGTTATTTCCTTAAATGTGGTAAAAGGATCTGCTTCTCATTCTTTCCAACGGTAAATATCGAGGGGTTAGTCTGGCGGGAAATAGGTGTACAAACTTTGGGAAATCATGGGAAATAACGGGAAATCATGGGAAATAATGGGAAATAACGGGAAATAACGGGAAATCATGGGAAATAATGGGAAATAACGGGAAATCATGGGCAATCATGGGAAATCACGGGAAATCATGAGAAATAATTATAAATTTGATTTAAAAAATCGTTTCTGAAATTTATTTTTTATCCAATAAGCCATCAATTTAAATCGGTTTTTGTAGTTTTTCAATACTTTAAACTTTAAAATAAGAAACCGAAGTATTAAGGTATTTAGAGAAGAAATAAATGCTTAAGTGATATGACAAGAACACGTGTGTTTTGTTGTTGGGTAAATAACAAGTACAAATAAAGTGGTATTCCATTGTCCAAATACCCGTTGACCCCAAAAAAATTTACTTTTCAATGATGATTTGGTGATAGAAAAAATGGAGAAATTCTCAAAAGCAAAATGATTCAAAAGAGGACAAACGAAAAGATATTGTAGAAGAACAAATTATTTAGGGTCTCTTTTATTTAATTGGTCAAATACCATTTTGTATCATTTACAATGTAGTAAACACATGGAAATGACAAAGAGACAACCCTTAGGCAGGTATACAAAGAAGTTTTTTGTTGTGCCCTCAGGTCTTTCATAACTTTTATTTTAATTGACAGGATAGAATAATAGTCGTAAGTACTAAACTTAAAAAAAAAATGTTTGCAAAAATTTAGACGGGGCAAATTAAAAAAAAGAGAGGCAAAAAATTTATAATCGGATTTTTTTTAAATTTGGTGAGCATATTACTTACAAAAATATGACAAATAAAATAAGGGGTTACTCAACCCCAGTTTCCTTTTGATATTTTTTTCAAAAGTGTGGTGCGTTTTTTTACTTGAAAGTTTTTTTACTTTAAATGTAAATAAAGCATTTAAAAAATGTTAACAAAATATATTGAGCCGTTCAAAAGTTCAGATGGGGTAGGACTATAAAAATTATCACTCAATACAAGGCGTGTTCGTAAATACTACTTTTTATTACTCGGGTAATTATTTTTCATTTCGTTATTGCTAATGTTAAAATAATAAGCTTTAAAAATTATTTGGATGTTATTTGTTGACACCCCTAATCACTAAGATATAACTAATAAGGCTTTAAAAAAAAGCCAGGTATTTGTAACAGCCTCCATTTAGTAGTGTCCACATGGCCATCTTTATGACTTTTACCTTCAAGGAAAGTTGTGACTAAAATCGGAAAGATGGTCATGATCACTCAAAATAGCGGCAATTGTAAATACCTGTCTTTTTTTAGAGCCTTAATGAAATCATTTTAAATGATTATGAAAAAAAAACACCGTTTTGCTACGATTAATTTCGGGAAATCATAAGAAATAACGGGAAATCATGGGCAATCACGGGAAATCATGGGCAATCACGGGAAATCATGGGCAATCAAGGGAAGTCATGGGAAATCACGGGAAGTCATGGGAAATAACGGGAAATCATGACATGGGAAATAAAGTGTACAGGTTTTTCGACCTAGACTAACCCCTCGGTAAATATTCAATTTCTTTTGGTTTTTGTTCCATGAACCGTAATTAAAGCTACTTTAACATTTGTAATGTAGATACATAGATAGTAATTTTAAATATAGAAGTGAATACGAGTGTTGCTATAGGCTCGTACCCATGCATTAATAGGGGTCATTAATCAACGATTTGGAGTGCGATAATGAATGTCTTTAATAAACGATGCGCGAAAAAAGTCTTAAAAAGTCATGAAACGAACGAATCTGATGAGATTTCTTTCCCGGAATAAAATATACGATTTAAAAAATATCTGCTTAAACTAAACATCTTTTACACTTGTCTTCAAAATAATGAAACTTCTTCGCAAGAAAAAACAATTAAAACTTTCAAAAAAACAAAATTCAACCATATTTTTTGCACTATTTCTAATCAAACAGAATTTTTTCATTTTTAAAACATCTCAAAATTAAACTTACCCAAACAAAGTTGTGTCAAAACAGCCAATAATCCCACTAGCCCCACAAAAACAGCCACCATTGGGGCACTCCAACCAATAACCAATTTTAAATACACAAAAATGCAACTGTATTGCCCGGCTTCTGGTAAATACGACAGAAAGACCGTAATACAAAGAAGCAAAATCGTGGGGTCCTTTCCCACATTCCTAAGCGAAGCAAAGGGGTCAGCTTGTTCCCAACTCACTGGGGCTACTCTCATTTTCTCGGGGAGACTTTCTGGAACCGCTACGAGAATGAAAAATACGTCCAAAATGGCTACAGCTGTTGCTAGAGCCACTACTAAGGAAACGGACCATCTGAAACAAAGTAAAATAATGTTTAGCTAATTTTTAATAGTTATTTAACAACTAAGTGTGTTAATAAAGACGATTAATAAACGAGCGGTTTAAACAAGCGAACGATCAGCGAGCTTGTCAATAAGTGAGTTTATTAATCACCATTTAAAATACGAACTGGTTACAATGCTTTTTCGCACATCGTAGATCATTATTAAATAAATACTTATAAAATAAAACAGTTATTTCACCAACTAACAGAAACAATGCGTCGGCCATTTAAATTTATTAAAGTTGAAGAAGAAGAAAATCTGTCACCGACTTTTATTAATTGTGAATAAAAATAAATGTTATTTCCTTAAAATGTGGTAAAAGGATCTGCTTCTCATTCTTTCCAACGGTAAATATTTAATTTCTTTTGGTTTTTGTTGCCTGAACCGTAATTAAAGCTACCTTAACATTTGTAATGTAGAAACATAGATAATAATTTTAAACATAGAAGAGCGTTACTATGGACATGGTATCCATGCATTAATAGGGGTCATTAATCAACGATTGGAGTGCGTTAATGAATGTCTAATAACGGTTTTACATCGTTTTCGCATGCTTAGAATACGGTTGTCAATCATTACTTGGTCTAACTTGCTCCACTGCCATAAAACGCACTAAAAGAACTGCTCTCTATCCTCAAATGGTCTAATTTTTTATAAGTATAAAGCTTTCTTTGAGTATTCTTTATCAGATTTAAATCTGGTGACTGAGCTAGCCAATTCATACCTGCGATATTCTCTTTAGCTCGATAATTGCGAACCGGCATGGTGAGATTGGGACGGGGAACATCATGTGTTAGAATAAAATTATGTTCAATATTATCTGTATATGGAACAACGACAGGGTCTTAAATGTTGTTAATATATCCGTTTACATTAAAAAAAGCCTTCCGCAAAGAGTAATATACTCAAAATTATGCGGTGTTATGTACAGACGAATCAGGGTTTGGTTTACAACCAAATTCAAGACAAATTTGTGTTTGGAAACGGTCTGGAAATAAAGGTCGTTTGGAAACTGCAGAGGAAGTCCATAGTTACCGATGGCACAATTATGGTTTTGAGTGAAATTTCTTTTGGTGGTAGAACTAAGCGCGTTTTGTTGGATGGCTTTCCTAATGCACACGGATTCGTTAACAGCATATTTATTTTAAATTTGGTATTTTAATGCATAGTGACACATATTTTAAACCACTCATATTGTTAATTGACCTTTTTTCTTGCGGGTAAGTACCCTTTTTAAACATAAATGTTTTTTAAATTTCCTGAATCCAATGAATCCATGAAACAAAAATGGTTGGTTTTACAACATCTACCACCGAAACAAATCATTTTATTTAGTCTCTATGCATTACAACATTCCCCTTTAAGAAAAACTTACCGTTCCATTAAATAAGCGCCCAAAGCCGGACTAATCACCATACTTGCTGCAAAAGTAGCACTAACAAGACCATACGCCAATGATCTATCTTTTTCATCAGTTACGTCGGCCACATACGCAAAAACTACGCTGAACGTAACGGCAAACACTCCCGAAATACTAACCATGGCAAAGAACCAAAAACTGTTTATAGTCATTAAAGGAATAGGAATACACGTAAAAAACACTGTGACTAATAGGAATAGTTTTCTACCACACACATCACTTAGGGCACCCACTAATGGGGCGCTTAGAAAGGAGAGAATACCTGAAAAATAAAAAATATGTTAAATAAAGAAAAAACTTAGTTTTTATCATTTTACTACAAACTAATAAAAAATGGGGCCCTTAAAAATATGGGGCTCACATAAGGGTTTAATATACGCAAGCTATTGCAGATAATATGACAAAATTTGGTATGTAGCCCCTTTTTCTAACCAATAAGCCAAGATAGCAAAAAAACATAGCAATTCTTACAAAAAAATATACAGCCAAATTTTTTATATGTGTTAAAACATCTGTTCAGGAAGCTAAATCCACAAAATGCACACTAATAAAAGCTTAGAGTTGGCGTGAAAGCCCCCCAAAAAACCCTCTTTAATTTGCAACATTAGGTCACGATGGATCTTCACCCAATTTTACAAATAGGTGCTAAATAAGATCTTAAAAGGGTTTCTGCCAAAATTATTCCTTTAAAAAAATTCCTTCGGCCCCTAAATGCCCCCCAAAGAGTAATATTTGATCTTGTTGGATTTACACCAAACTTTGCAAATAGATGCAAAACAAGGCTCTACAAAACTTCTTTTTTTAATGTCTTTCTAAGGACCCCTTTCCCAAATGGTAAGAAGAGAAATCAAAAAAGTATGAATATAAGTTTTTTAGCAGTTTATTTTGCATCTGTTTACCAAGTTTGGTGTAAATCCAACATGAATAAATATTACTCTTCAGGACTCATTTAGGGAACGAAAAAATTTTTTCAGAGCAATAATTTTTGCAGAAACTTTTTTAAAAACTTATTTAGCAGCTATTTTTAAAATTTGGCGCAGATCCATCTTAATCTAATGTTGCAAATTAAAGGAGGCTTTTTGGGGAGCTTCCACGCCAACCCTAAACACTTATTAGTGTGCATTTCTTACATTTAGCTCCTATATAAATGTTCTAACATATAAAAAACTGGCTGTTTTATAATTTTCAAGGTAAAATAGTAGTTTTTGTCATATTACAACTAAAAAAACATGGGGCACCTTAAAATGTGGGGCCCAGATTTAAAAGCTTAAAGGTTCAATATAACGCAAACTATTAGAGATAATAGCACGTAATTTGTAATGTAGCCCCCTTTTTTAACCAAGTATAAGTTGTAGTCTTTAAATGGGTCAAAAAACGTACCTTTAATGCCCATAACGAGTCCATTCATTAGGAAAGTGTGGTCTGGAAAAGTGTCGTTCAAAACCGTGATCAGGGGCATAGTTAGGAGCCCCCAAGCAAAGAATTCCAAAAATATAACCACCAGCGCATGGTAAAGGCTGGGTTTTCCAATACCAGAGGTCTGAAACAAAGAGAAATGTTTACCGTCCTCCAGTTTTTCATTTAAATTATTCATAAGTAGATATTGATTAGGTGGCAAAGAGCTATGACCGATTTTAGTGATATAAGAAGGAAAGGGGTTATTTAAAGCCATTTTTTCTAATCTACTAGGTACCTTAAAATGTCCGAGAAAACGTAGAAACCTATGTGGTTTCGTATTAAGTGTTTCTCCCTCCATGTTTGGTGAAATTTCAATACTATTTCTAGCAAAGAAAATTTAATTATACACACATACATTTAATTAGAGCAAAAAAATAACGAGCCTCTTTTCAAGCTAGGTAAATATTTGTTTTGGTGGCAAAAAATTGATTATCAATAAATCAATATTTAAATTATCAAATCCGTCTTTATACGTAGATACAATTTATCCTTAGGTGTAATAAATTTCCCTATGAATGAATGATTCAAGCAAATAATTTAAAAGTGGGTCTTTATCTGGTTTATTTGCGGCTAATAAAAAAATCATACTTTTGTTGTTGGAATTAATTTTAACTCGAATAAATCTATCAAATTACAACCTAATTTACTTTAAACAAGCATTATTACTCGAAAAATTGATCTAATTTAAAGTAATGATCAAAAACGCAATATTTAAAGTACTTACAGTCATTACGGTATCTTTTGCTATTGATTTACGGGATTTTATTATAATCCCAGCTACCCTCTTGGAGGATTTTGACCTCATTATGTGCCAAACAAATAAAAAACGTCTTTTAACGAAAATTACACATAATTGTTAACAAAAACATCACTCATAAACAATTTTTTCTCAATCACTGACAGTGACATTCGCCATTTTTTAACCTTACTGATTTTTTACAGTGTTGCCAACAGAAAACACGAATTGCACTGGATGTACCAACAAAACAACTCCAAAGCGCGCCAAATTCAAACAAAGAAAACGCAAAAATTAGTTTTATTTACTTATTTATTAAATAAATCGTTAAAGTAAGTATTTACAATGAATCCTAGTGATTAATTTACATTCTTAATAACTTAAACTTTAAATATTAAAGTCTGGTAACCTTATTGCTAGAAAAATAGAAAAAAATCACAAAAATTAAACTAAACAAAAATACAGGCCATATCAGTTAAAAAAACTGAAATAAAATTGAACTCCATGATATTTGAGGCGAAATAAAGTATTTAAATCAATTTCTATTATTTACAAGTGCGTTTAACTTAAAGAAAATTGAGTAAATGTTTTTTTCTTAACTTTAATCTGTATAAACAATGTATTCTGGTTCAGCAACCTCTACTTGGACGAATTGGGGCTGTAAAATTTGTAAATTATTAGGGGCTCTAGTCAGGCTGTTCCGCGACCTGTAAAAAAACTAAAAATTAGCACTAAAAGTACAAAAATTTAAAAAAACAAACTTACTTTGCTTTTGCGTGAGTTAAAATGTGTGACTTTAAATTCGTGGACTGGGCGAATTTTTTATTGCAACCATCAAAGGGACAGACGTATGGACGATCCCCTGTGTGAATTCGTACATGAGTCCTGAAAAAAAACAGCTTTTTATAGGTTAAAAACGACAAAACATGAAATGTTTGCTAAAGAAATGCTTTTTGATCTAGAGCCCTATGCATAGCATCTACAAACAAACAAATCAAGGCAACTAGATCCATTTAACCATTTCTAAAGCAAAACTCTAATATCTCTCTAAAAATCAAATAAAACGCTATTTTTGCACCGTTTTACATCTAAAAACACTTTATATTATAAAATAAACATACCTTAAGTTAAAATCAAGACTAAATCGCTTTCCACACCCTTCAAAAGTGCACTGGAAAGGTTTTTCTCCCGTATGGACCAGCTGATGCCTTTTTAATTTACTGGATTCCACAAAAGCTTTCCCGCATTCTGCGCAGACGTGAACCCGAGGCCCGTGAGTGTGCAAGTGTTTCCGCATTGCTGAATTGTCCCGAAACATTTTGTTACACCCTTTGTGTGGACAAGCTAAAAAGAAAACAGTTTTGAGCAACTAAGAAAACAAGTCGAGTTTTGCCTTTGAATTAGCTATTTTTAGAGTTGTTTTGTTTACCTATGGTGCGGTCAGTGTTGTCCTGAGGGGGCCTGTTACGGATCCTCTGTGTTTTAAGCCCAGGCCTGGCAAATTCAGCCAGTTGTTTTGGATCTGACAAGTCCAACCCTGGCATTCCGTCCAAAGCGATTTTCTTTCCAGTCATGTACTCTGTGTAGTCTGGATCCGGCTCAGGGTTCGAGCCTTCGTCTGTAAATATCAAAAAGCAACATTTACAATTTTTGTAAGGCGTTAAATGCGCCAAAACGCGTAAAAAAAGTTTTAAAAACGAGTAACGCCATCTAGGGGTTTGGCCGCGAACTACTGGTCACGCATAGCAACCTTGATCTATTGCTTTTTTTTGTTTAATTTTCCTAATTTAGCTGCTTCTCTTATCAAAAACGCAATGTAAACAATTTAAATGCATTTCACACAACCTTCCTGCAAACACAGGACGTGTTTGCCTTAAAAATGTTCTAAAGAAATGAAAATTTGAATCTATTTGAATAGGGACGCCATTTAAACAATGGATACTCGAATTTTATCGGCCATTTAAAATATGGCAGAAATAAACATAAATGGCTGCAAAAACACAACAAACGTTTGTTGTGCTCCACAGTTTTCGCCATATTTTAAGTTCTCCACTGCAAACTGACTGGAAATTGGGGATATAAGTGACCGGAATGACCTTGGATAAAAATAAATCAATTACGAAGTTGGAACAACCCAAATAGGACGCTTATAAGGTATCTACCGGTGCTTTTTTACTTTTTGTACCGTGTTATGGTAAAAATAGGACAGAACCTACCGTCTGAAGTGCCAGAGGCCCACATCGTAACGCTAAATTCGCCTTCCATGGTTTTAATCTGGACTTGCTTTTGTTCCCACTTTCTAGGCTTGGTTTCCGAGTGCATGTCACTTAGCATCATTTCGTTCTCGCGTCTAGCCAAAATGCCTCGATTCTTTAGGCCTTTTTTGCGTCTGGAGGGTCCAGGGGACGTCTCCACGTAAAGATCCGACGAGTCCGGTACCGGAACATCGTACAGATTCAGCGGATCACCGGAGTCGTCGATTATTTCCTCCTGAGCCTCTAAAATAATGTCGCGATCGTCGAGACCCTGCATTCCCATCATAGACGGGTCCATTGCTTCCACCGAATCGCTCATATCAACGGGAATCGTCTCAATTTCGACGCATTCCTGTATGTCCGGCTGGATTTCTACTTCGCACATAATATTTTGGTGATCCGCCATGATAATGGATGCTATTTTGTTTATGAAAGATGGTCGCACAATATGGCCACTCACTGCACAACAATGGCCGACAAACTACGCACTTTACTGCTTTGACGCCATAAAAATGATCAAGTTCAAGGGAAAAACACGAATCTGCACATGCGCCTTTGGTTCTGTCTCTTTCTAACACACGGTTTTTTGTAAGCATGACGTTTAGGACGTAGGTCGTTGATGAATGCTGCTTTTGTTAAAACGCGGTGCCATCTTTTAGAAGCAACGCCAACTTGAGAGAAAAGGCGCGAAATTTAAAATAAAACGCAGGATTTGGGTAAACATTTTATTTCAAATAAAATACGGAGTAGGAAATAAATTATTGTACATTTTATACATAATTACTGTTATGTAGACATAAAAAATGGCTCGTCTTATTACGGAATGTTTTTTACACTTAAAAATTAGAATATTTTGCACATGGACTTGATTTTTTTGGCACTAAAAAGCGTTTTTTAATGATGATGTCCCAACGACAATAAAAGAGGCATTAGGCATCCTAAAACGAGGTACACAAGTTCACTTTTTTGGAGCGATTTAGGTTGATGCACTGGGGTTTCTGTAGTTGGTAGTTTTGAATAAGTATGTCCGTGAGTATTTTGGGTCAATTCGGCCAAAACGTGAACAGTTGCGACATATAAAAAGGTTCCAGCCGAAAAAAGCATAGCTATACCTGTAGAAAATAAACATTTGATAAGAAAAACAATGATAGAAAAAAAATTAAGTACAACTAGACTTACCCGTAGCGTTTAAAGTAGACAAAGTTTCTTTTTGTTCCTGGCCTATTCCAAAGTACGTTAAAAGCGTTCCAATAGGGGCTGCTAGCGAAAAAATAATCAAATGCTTCCTAATTCGCTTCCTAAAACACTCAAATTAATAAAAACAACCCCAAAAGCTCCAAAAACAAAAAATACCTCTCAATTCCCTCATGTAACAAAAACGTCACTAATCCAAACGCGGCAGGCGCCTTGTGCAACATAATAGCCAAAAAAACAATCATTTGCACGTCGGCCTGACTCGTTGTGGCGGCAGCCCCCAAAGCTACCCCATCTGCCGCTGCATGAACGACCAACCCCACCGTGGCAGTTATGTTTCTTTCTGACGGGCTTAAATTCTCATTTCTGCTTTGCGAAATCTACAAAAACACACTTTAGTCACGCATTACACATGGGGGCTGCATGGCCCCTTTTTTGGGGCTCACCTGATCCACTAATAACATGAAAATGAACCCTAAAACCAAGCTTAACCCAATCGGCGATAAAGAATCGATGTGGGTGTGTTCTTCAGTCTCATTTTCGCCTAATTTGTGACTATGGGGCGCGTCTTGTATAAGGGAGCGTACCCCCTCGGGTATAATAACGGCTAAAGCTGTCCCTACCAAGAGACCGGCCCCAAAAACTGTTATTTTCTTGAGTTTTTCCTGCAAAACGATGGTTTACTTGTGTTTTAATTGTGTGGTTGTATTTACCTCTGAAAACGAGAAAAATAAGGGCACACTTCCAGCCAAAAAGGACCCAATCAACATCACAATCACTAGTAAGATTAATACAGAAGTTTCTTCCATTTTGTGTGTCTTCGTTGTCTACATGAAATCACGGTGGAATCGGTTGCAATATGTTTAAATTCTTTAATTTGTTTATTTTTATAAAATGCATACGTTTGGTATTTGTGCTACCTACATAATTTATTTCAAAAATAGGCCAATTTCACATCACACACGTATTTACATTTTTTGATTGTGAACTTTTAAAATGCCAACGTGACAGATGAAAGTTTCACGTTGGTGCGCCTGTTTCATTAGTTCAAATGCACCGTGTTTTGGTTTTGGAAAGGTGGCAGCGTTGTCAAAAACAAACATGGCATGCAAAATAACGTAGAAAAAAAATAGAGCAAAAAAACGTTGTAAAACATGAATTTGCAAACTCTCTTCCAAGATTTTAACCCAAGGTAATCAACTATAATTAATTTGGAGTATAAAAAACGTAATAAATAAGATTTAATTGCGTGAAACAGTTCCAAATCAACAATGCAAAGTACAACACGTTTTAAGACAGTGTTTTTGTCAATTTTGGGGCTTTTTTTACGGTTAAATGTAGTTATTTAAGCGTTGCAATGTTTTCTTCTAGTAAATTTGTCGTTCACACGTGTTTGCTGGTTTTTATCATACTGTTATCGCTTCGTTTGGACAACATAATTCTTTGGTCTTATTGGTACGTTTTCACGCCAATTTGGGTATGGAAATGCATTGTAGTCTTGGGGGCTGCAGTTGGAAGTGTGGTATGGTGGCGTTTTCCGCATTTTCGGTAAGTAATACACCTTAAAAATGTGAAATAAGGCTTAAAATTGGTTGTTTTTTAGCCTAGAAGCGGATGCTTATATCCATTACAAATCAATGCTGATTTCTTTGGCAATACATTTAATTTTGCTCATGTTCGAGCTTCTGGTGTGTGATAAACTGGAATCGAATCGACATTTATGGATCCTGGTGTTTATTCCTTTGATTTTTATCTCGATAGTGAGCATAGCAGTTTGTATATGGGCTGTTAAACATGATAGGACATTTGAGGTATGTTTGGTGTTTTTTAAAGGGACAGTTTTTGATTTTTGGTTCTAGTTGGAGTTGTTTTGTGCTGTGAATGTTCTGCAGTTTATTTTTCTGGCCTTAAGGCTTGATGGATTCATATCATGGTCGTGGGAAGTGGTTTTTGTGCCGCTTTGGATTGTTATGTGCATATCATTGGTAAGTTATGATTTTTTTCTATTTTTTCTAATAAAAAGTTAATTTAAAATAGTTATAATGAACCTAGTAGGCTAGAATTTGGCATGAAGCTTCAGCATTTATTACTCGACCATTTATTAAAAGAATAGCCCCTGACGGGGGCCAAAAATATTAAAAAATAGATTTATAGACAAACAATGTTTTTTTTGTTTAGTTAGATAAAAAGTACGTTTAAAAAAGTTTCTATGGGTATAGGGTTCTAAAATGTGGCATAAAGCTTTAGCATTAATTACTCGACCATGTGATAAAAGTTTAGCCCCCTAAAGGGGCCCAAACATAATAAAAACTAGCTTTCAAGGCAAAAAATGTATTTTTTTTTAGTTTGGTTAAGTCTAAAACATTATTTTTTTTTAGGTTGGGGTTTTATATACAATAATCTTTGCTGCTATTTTGCTACGTACCCCTGAAGTGGGGCTTCAGCAAAGAAGATCAAGTTTTTATTCAGCTTTGGGATATACTTTTTTGGTGATACCCGTTTTAGTCTTCCAAGTAATTTTAGCAAATAAATTAGATGGGGAAATAAGATTATCTTACACAGTGGTAGTGAGTCCCCTATTTGTCTCTTTTGTGACGCTGATTTTGATGTCTTTTAGCGCTAAGGGATGCAATAAATGTAAGTACATTTTTCGACAAATTTTGAAAATAAATAGTATATTAAATTAAAACAGAGTTTTATAAGGAACGTTTTTAAGCACGCTTCCAGAATTGGACAAGTGCTAAAAAACGCCCTATAAAACGAGTTTTTTATACTATTGTTTATATTTGCTTCATTTAATTTATTAAAAAGCATTTTTAATTTGAAATTTTATTTTATTGGATTGGCAACATTGACATATTAAGTAAAAAGTAAATTTAGGTCAGACATATTGAATAATGACATTTATAAACTTTACTCACTTAATACTGAATGAATAAGCGCTTTTAAGAAAATGTAACCGTTGATATCGTTTCTGCAATTCTTCTAGTTATTCCCTCTACAAAAATACTATGTCCCCTGATAGTTTATAATAGTAAAACTTGTAAATAAAAAGTACCTTGCAAGGGAACAAACTTTTTGCATCTGGAAAACCAACCTAATAAAATAAAATTTTCGGTTTAATAATGAAGCAATTTAGCAGCCTTAAAAAATTCTAGTTATATAATGTGCGTATTATTGAAATATAAAAAAGTGTTTTAAATATTGTTATAATTGTTTGTAGGGTGGTTTGGTATGAGAAAAGACTTTTGCTCCTTTATTCTTGGAGCATGCCCATTTTTACAAGAATATGCCAACATTTCGTATTATTCAGAACGACGTCAAAACAACGGCGTCGAATTAGAACAACAAGAAAAAACCGATTTAGCACATTTAAAAAAGGCCGAAATGATGAAACCTGTCTTACCAATCATATCAATAGACATGCCGGACTGAAATAAATTAATAAAAGAAGCAAATTTTGTACAAATTAGATTAATTTTGGGTGCTCTTCGCAGGTGAGCTACACAGAATGTCCAAAAATTGGCGCATAAACGCGACGGTACGTTATTGGGACATGTCTAGGGATCCCTAAACATTTTTAAAATAAAATCCATCTCATATACCCTTGGAGATATGAGGTCTCAAAGTGCAAAACTTTAAACGCTAATACCTTAAAGATAACAGCACATATTAACGAAAAAATGGTTTAATACAAAGCTACAGTCTATGTTTAACCATTCCACCATTTGTTTATCTTTTAAATGGTCGAATTACATTTTTATAATCAATTTCATTTCACAAAATTCTCATGGAATGAAGCTGACAACAATGTCAATATAATCTTATGCAAAAGTGTATGATCAAGACTCATAGATGGGATATTTAGATGTATTTTCCTAGATTATGTTGCCGAATTTATGCAACTTTGTTCGCATTTTCCTCAATGAATATAACATATGGGTTTTTTTAAACAATTTTCCAGGAATTCCTAGGCATGACCCAACAACGTACCATCGCGTTTATGCGTCAATTTTTGGACAGCTGTACAGGGTGTACGCATTTTTCTATATGGCAAAAAGTCCGATAAGTTTTTTACCCTCTATTTGCCATATGAAAAAAGTAAACTAAACGCGTAATTATCTGAGAAAAGTATAATTATAATAAGTAAGACGTGGATGCAGTAGTAATCATGGTATTTTTTTACCATAAAATGTATAAAAATAACACATGACATAATAACTAGTGCCAATTTTTGAAACTTTGTACTTAAAAAATCATTAAAAAATAAAAAACATAATTTACAAAAATATTACTTTATTGTCTCATATTCTTGTACACACCAAATAATATAACAAAATGGCATACATGAAGTAAAATACTCGATATTTCAGTGCTAGGGTAAACGTTCCAACAATATTCAATAACCCCCAACAATAAAAAACAAACAGATTTTCTATAACCTGTCGAAAAAACTAAATACAACAATGAAAAAAAGTACCAGCTGTAAAACTGGTAGTGTAAACTTCTGGCGAAGGTTATTCCAATCAAATTCGTAACGTAAAAAGGCAAAACTAGTAATTGCGACGTTTTCGACAAGTTTCGCTCTAATTTTTGTTCTTCTTCAGAGTGACTGCAACTTTTCCCTTTTAACTGTTTTTCAAAGTTTTCCATGAACTTTTGCTGCTCTTTTGATAGTTTTTCGTTTTCTTTAGCTTTTTGTTTACGTTCACGCGTAAATTGATCCTTCAAATCATGCGTAATTACGTTTAATTTAGCGTAACTTTTCAAATACTTTATAATTTGGGGTAGAAACAAACCAAGTGCCAAAATATGCAATATTAAAAGCCCTAAGTGTAAGTACTTGTTTTCAAAAATGTCTCTCGGCAAAAAGCGATAGTTTACAGTCCATGTGTGCTCAAAAATGCGCCCCAAATCAAAACTGCCTTTGAGATAGCCCCAAAAGTTATAGTACAAAAACGGGGCGCCTAGAATAACTTGCAAAATACCGCAAATAAACAAGTTCAAAAACGTCTTAACGTAACCTAGATTTGTTAAATACGCCACCAGTAAACACGGCGCATACAAAAGTATGTTCATTTTTACCGAAACGGCAAGAGAAAAGAAAAAACTCCCTAAATACCACTTATTTGAAATAAATAAATTTAGCGCAACGTAAAAGAACAAAACTGCAATAGGGTCGTTGAATAGACGTAAAACATAAATGGAATGAATCCTATACGACGTTAAAGTCGCTATAACCAAAGCATAAGGTGGAATCTTACGCGTTTTTAAATAAATTCTATAATTCAAAACAGTTTGAACCAAAAAAATGGCTAAAAAGATGTACTGCCCTAAATATATGTTTTTCCCTTGCCCTGTAACCCAATACAAAGCCGAATAAATATACACAAAACCTGCAGGATACACCAGAGGTCCAGTATCACCTAAAAATATACTAGTTTACTTAAAATTTCACCCAAAAAAACCTTATTTCGTACCTTTAAGCTGCGTGTAATCAAAAGTTCCATTCAAAACCCCCTCAACTTCTTGCATATACGCCACCCAGTCAATTTCAGTATATTTAACCTTCTCAATTATGAACACATTCAAAATAACTTCTAATACAAGTAATAATCCACACGTATATCCAATGAACGCCGGGTCAATTGCTAGTCTTATTGCATTTTTAAGCGTAAAAATTGATTCTTTTGGGGCTTCTACCCTAGTAGCAGGTTTTCTTTTGGTTGCTGGTGCCATTTTTAGTGGAGTTTTAACTATTTTAAGAACGAGACATGGTAAAATTTAAAAATAAACTGCTGAAAGCTCAAAATAGGGTTTGTTTTTAGGTTATGTCATTGTAGTGACCTTGGATGCAGTGCAGCCAACTGTTGTACGGTGACGTTACCGCTCACATTCTTCACCACTTTTACCTTTTGAGTTTCTTTTACTTCTAGCCCTAAAATTGCGTGTTATCCTAATTTCAGTAATATACAAATACAAAATAAACAGCTAGATAACGTTTAATAGCGATAGAGAACCAAAAAACAGAAGTTGTTGAAGGCAAAGGTGGTAAGAAAGGTGAACGTCGCAAAAGGTGATTTCACTAGTACATGAAGTGTAGCTTTTCATGGATAGATGACACTGCAAACAAACATAGCCCAAAATCGCATTTTGAGTACAGTTTGGGCTACATAACTGTAGTAAATGATTAAAACCTTCTTTTTTTGTAATAACGCAGCCTTAAAACCCAACCAAAAGCCGTTTATTACGTTTCCAAAAAATACACGCCTATTTAAGTTATGTTGGCTAACCTGCATGTCAAACCACAAACAGCTGTGATCTATGGTGCAATGGCGTCTGAAGTTTGTTCAAATGTTGAAAATGGTAAATAAATCCAAGAAAAACACATCTATAGTGGTTTAAATTAAATAATATTGCAGATTCTGGCTCAAAATTTGGTCCTTTAACATTTACAGAAGATAAATACGATGAACAAATCACCAATTGTGAAACACAGTGCCTTTTGTGCGAGGACACTTTTAACCTTAAACTTGGGATGAAAATATTTCTTTTTCATCTGTTTGAGGTGCATAATATCGTGATTGAGAAGGTTCAGGACATTAATTATCTTGAAGAGTAAGTTTTACTCCAGTAGTGTCTTTTAATTTTGAGTTTATTTTGGTAGGTATGTGAATTTCTGGAGAGAAAAATTTGAAGCAAAATCCATTGAAAGTGTGGTGCCCTCGGTTTCAGTCGATGGCACAGGCAAGACATTTTACCTGTTATCAAGTTTAATGAAGGAAGATAAGGAATTAAGGCACCAGCTCAAGTTAAAGTATACTTTAAAGGTGCAGGAGTTTGAGAGAACTGATAAACATTATTTAAAGCAATGTTTGTTCTGTCGCCTGCAATTTGAAGGTAATTTCTTTACTTGTTTTGTATTTTAAACCATAATTTTACTTTCTCAAGGTACTAGGCATGATTTCTTGCACCATTTGTCAACAAAACATAACTTACAACTTGGGCATCCTGAAAATTTGGTTTACGTGGAAGAATTAATTGATAAAATTGAGAGTAAACTTGTTAATTTGAGGTGCATTTTTTGTAATAATGAGTTTGCGGAAAGGCAAGCATTAAAGGAACATATGCGCAAGAAAATACATAAAAGAATACACCCTAAAGATAATGAATATGATAAATTTTACATGTTGAATTATTTGGAATTGGACAAAAACTGGGCCCAGATTCAAAAAGAAGAGGATATTTTTGCTGTCCCCACTGGTAAGTGATTAATATTTGTTATTAAGAACAGTTTTAATCCTTAATTTTGAATTTTCTGATTTTTTTAAATCTATAAATTTTTTTTTTATTTTTAGGCGATTACGAAGAAAACGCCGATGAAGACTATTTTGACTGGTGCGACAATGAAAATCAAAAAATAATCTGCCTCTTCTGCAAAAAAAAAGAACAAGATATAAACCAAACATGTCTTCATATGGTATCAGAACATAATTTTGATTTTGTGGCCCTTACAAAAGATTTGGATTTTTACCAGAAAATAAAACTAGTAAATTATATTAGAAGGCAATCCCATGATTTAAGTTGTTTTTACTGCAATACTAAGTTTGAATCAGCTGAAAAACTGGAGTGTCATTTGAGAGACGAAAATCATTTTAAAGTACCTGAGATCTCGTTTTTTGATCAACCCGAGTAAGTTATTTTGGTTTTAAATGATTTTACTTGCATTGGTATATTTGTTTTACTTTTTCGTAGTGTTGAATTTACTTGTTTTATCCAAAGTTTTATAAAACACTGATAGTAGTTAACTTAAATATTGCGTTAAATTTAAATATTAAAAAATTGCTAACGTTTTTTCTTATGAGTATAAAGAATTTATTTTCACTTATTGCTTTTTTTCTAGATTCTATTTTCCAACGTACGAAAACGATGCCTTTTTGTACTTCATCGATGATCTAGAGGAATAAAAAAAGGTAGGATTCAATGAATAAAAACAAATCATTTTTATTTTTCAATTTTTACCCAATATTTTATTTTGCTTGATAATTTTTTGTTAAATGAATTTAAAAAAGGAGATATTTTTTAAAATAGCTAGGGTGTGTCCAAAAATTGGTGCATAAACGCGATGGTACGTTATTGGCACATGTCTAGGAATCTCTAGATAAATGTAAAAAAAAATATGAGGTCCTAAAATACAAAACTTCAAACGCTTATACCTTGTAAATAACAGCACATATTAACGAATAAAATAATAAAAAACGGTCTATCTTAAACCATTTCACCATTTGTTTATCTTTTAAATGGTCAAATTACATTCTTATAATTAATTTAATTTTACAAAATTTTTATGAAATGAAGCTGACAACAATATCAATACAATCTAATGCAAAAGTGTATGATCATGACTCATAGATGGGATTTTTAGATATGTTTTCCTAGACTGTGTTTCCGAATTTATGCAACTTTGTTGGCATTTTCCTCAGTGAATATAAGAGATGGATTGTTTTTAACAATTTTCCAGGAATCCCTAGGCATGCCCCAACAACGTACGATGGCGTTTATGCGCTAATTTTTGGGCATCCTGTATAAAATAGCTATAATATTCTTTTAAAATTTAAAATTGGGAAGATTGTTTTTCTACTTATTGTAAATTTGTGTATTTTTTGTTATTGATTATTAAACTGCAGTAAACAAAGAACATTTTTTTTTTAAATTTCACTTTAAAAATTTAAATTATTATTATAAAACTATTTTCTGCAAAAAGTAGTCAACCCGCACTTAGAGGATTATAAAAAAAACACAGATTATTATTAAACATGGTATTTTATTTAAAAAAATACACTTTAAACAGGTAACAAGAGTAACATATTTTGTAACATTTTAATTCTTATAACGTATTTTAACTTTTTTTTAAGAAGCTAAGTTTAAAGACAATGAGGAACATTTATTTAAAATTTAAATATGTTTTGTTTTAAGCATTTAAAACTAAACAGTTTATTGCACTTAGTTTCTACAATTGCTTATTGAGATCAAAATTTAATTTTCTTTAAATGACATTAACCTTTTTTGCCATGTTTTGCAAGATATTTATTTTATTAAAAAGCAAATTTTCAAACGCATAAACAAATTTTTTAAAACACAACACATATAAAGTACAATTTTGACTACTATTTAGCCTAGATAGTTGTATTTTTGGCACAACAAATTTAATTTAATTTTGCATTTGCTACATTTTATAATTATATGATGTAAAGCACGAAATATTTACTTAAACTTTACAAAACGACTAAAAACTCATATCAAATTTGTTGTTTTCATTAAACAAATCCGATCGTTTTACGAAGGAAAATTGTTGCTGTGAAACTTGAGATGGTTCACCTAAATCTAAAACGCTAAAATCTGGGTCATTTTCATAATCCATTCCTACATTTGAAGTATTTGGTGGTGTAGAATTTTCAAAAGCTTCGTTTTTAAAACGAGATTGCAATAAAGTTGAAATTCTAGGTTGTTGTTTAATTTTTTTCGGACGGTTTGTTAATGTTAGGAAATGGTCGTGGTTAAATTCTATTTTTTCTGGATTAAATTCAAACTACAAAGAAAGAAAAACGTAATTTAAACTCAAAATAAATGCCATAAACATTTTTTTTCTAATACACACGGTCAACTCCTACGTCACAGATCACAGATCCACATTAAAATACTGTCTGTGAAGTAGAATTTTGATTCTGTCAGATTTAGCCCCTTTTTTAGAACAATATTTTGTGAAAATAAAAGGCTTTCTTAGGGAACCCTTGGTATAAAAATGTGCCATAATGTCTTAAATTCGATATTTTAAGTTTAGTTTATTGTAAAACTCTATAATATACAGTTTATGTGTTAATGTTGTGCACCCTCCAAGATGTGAATTTTAAACGCAAACTGCTTGAGAAAGCAACCATATCAAGAGGTCTGGTAAGTACCATGATAAAATTTAAAAAAAATTCTATTACCTAGAACAAACCATACCCCTTGATATGGTTGCTTTCTCAAGCAATTCGCGTTTAAAGCTGACATCCTGGTGGGTGATCATCATCAGATTAATAAGCGATTTTTTAATTCTTGCGGTAAATTCTCGGGTAATTTTAAATTAAAATATCGTAAATAAGATATAAAGGACCATTTTTACACCAATGGCACCTAATTAACCCACTTATTTTTCTTTAAATAATCTTTTAAAAAGACCAATGTTGCGAGCACAGAATAAGAAAAAAATGACCGTTTTCTTTGGTTCGTAATGTTGGTTGCCTAATAAACTTTCACAGATAGTATTTTAATGCAATTCTGTGAACTGTGACGTAGGGATTGACCATGTCTATTGGTTACAAAACTCACCTTAAAATGTTCATTTTTCTTTTCGCTTCCCTCAAATTTAGTTTTCGGAACTTTAAACCCATCAAACTTCTCAAAAACGTTACTATCACAGTTTACTTCAGTAGGAACTTCGGCTACTTTCGTCAAATATCGGTTATCTATCACAACTTTTTCGTCAGTAAAATTAAAATTGATGTTTTTCTTTATTTCGTAAACTTTTTTGGTTTTATCGCTAAAGCTTATCACAGCTGGTTCTAGGCTTTTTTCTGTGTACTGGTTCAGGTTTATTTTTTGTGTGGGGGGCGTTTGAAAGACCCATTTGTTTTCGGGCACCAAGACATAGTCACAATCGGAAGTTTCACTTATGGTGTGTTTTCTTTTTAAGGTTTGGTTTTCCACTAAAAGAAAAACAAAATTTAATGTTATTTTTAGTTTTTAGAAGCTCTAAGACATTCTTCAATGCTTTTAGAATGTTTTCGAGACTTAAATTTTTGATAGAATGGATATTTTTAAACACAAAGTACTTACAGTATTCTTCCATGTTAATCGGTTCTTTTTCCCCGGCTAAAATCTTATTAATCGACAAGATTTCCTCGAAAATGTTTTCCTTTATCGTTACCAAGCTATCGTGCTTAATTTGGACCTGTAACTGAGCCCCAAAGTTGCTGCAAAAGTCGATATTGCAAACTTCTTCCTCTGTTTTCTTCGAGTAGAAATTTCTCACCGAAATATCACCAAAATTCTCTAAAATGTTGCTCTGACTAGATTGACTTTTCGATGTGAGTATTTCCCGAAACACGCCCTTGCTAAATGTACCCCCGATTGCCTCGTGTAGCCCCCAAGAGTCGTTAGCTTTCCGACCCAAGTCCTGACCAAAAACCACCTTTTCTAACCCGTTTATTTGTGGTAATCGATTAGAATTTGGTTTAGTTGATTGATTTTCGTTTCTAGCTTCTAAATACGATGTCTTTAAGCCGTTTACTTTAGTTTTTCGTCCGTCTGTTACAAAAAGAAACGTGATTGAAGAATTTTGGTTAGAAAAACATGAACGAAGTACTCACGTGTCTTTTTATTCCTTTTAAACGTTGTTGTTTTAGCTTGAAGGCTTAAAAACTCCAATGGCACCTAGAATTACATTAAACAATCACTTTTTGCTTAAAATTTTTGCACGGGGACTTCGCAGATCGTTAAAACAACAGCGAAAGCAAAGAAATTTTTGGCGGCACTTACTGTCTTTCTATTGGTCCTCCTGTTTGAATTTTCCGCCTTTTTTAAGTTGTTGCCATGGGGGGAAATTTTCGTTATATTTTGCGATGCAGGCACTTTGAATGTTCTTGAGTTTTTTCTATTTTTACCCATAGTTTTTGTAATAAATAAAACCCTTTTGGGTTTGACATAAATGACTGGTTTTGTCAAAATTTAAAAAAATTCAAAACTTTGTTGTTGCGTCACTTTGAAAATCAAATTACCCTTTTTGCGGACTCACTAGATTTTTGATAGTTTTAATTAATATTTTATTTTGCAGATCAAAGTGTTCATGAAAGTCGTGAATATTCAACTGTTTAAAAGAAAATTCGGAGAGAAGTTAGGCGCTCATTTTTAGCACAAAAAGATTAATATAATTGTAAATTAACTGAATAATAATCACGTAGCAATTAATTTCTTTTTTTAATATATTATTCGATAATAAATCTAACTATAAATTTGAAAAGTTTAATTAAACTTGATCAAAATTGGATTCTGCGCAATGGTGTGAAGTTGGCTTCCTGCATTGTCGCCAACAAAACAGAGTCAAATTTTGAACCATTTGAACTACTAATGTCAAATTTTGAGGTTATGGCGTCCTAAAAGTTCAAAATTTTAAAAAAGTTTGTGTTTTTTCAGCAATGTTGCGTCGGGCGCTTGTTTTGACGTTCCCCAAACGTGCCAAAACATACTACACAGTGTCTGGACAAAAAATAAACCCGGAAAACTCAGTAGCAAAAGGAATATCAGGAAAAATCAAAGCAACGGGCCCCATTTCAGTGGCTGAATACATGAAAGAAGTGCTTATAAATCCGATGGGGGGCTACTACATGCACAAGGACGTGTTCGGGGCCAGTGGTGACTTTATTACGTCCCCGGAAATATCGCAAATGTTTGGGGAAATGGTGGCTATATGGTGTTTAAACGAATGGTCTAAGATAGGTTGCCCGAAACCGTTTCAAATAGTGGAATTGGGGCCAGGACGGGGCAGTTTAAGTGCGGACATCCTTCGTGTGTTCAAGCAGTTCGATTTGCTGAAAGGCGCGAGTTTAAATTTAGTGGAAGTAAGCCCGTTTTTAAGTGATATGCAAGCTAAAAGACTGTGTTTTGATTCTAAGAACATTGTGGACCAAAACTCTGTTTTTTACAAAGAGGGGCTGTCGCACGATGGGGTGCCTGTGAAGTGGTTTAGGCATTTGGACGACGTGCCTAATGTTTTTAGTATTTTGGTGGCACACGAGTTTTTTGACGCTTTACCAGTGCATCAGTTTAAGAAAACTGAAAAAGGGTACAGGGAAATTTTGATTGATGTTGATGAGACACAAGAAAATAAGTTTAGGTAAGTTTTCTAGATAATAAGAAGCTTTTAAACATTAGTTTTATGTATTAAAGGTACGTAATAGCAAGGGAAGAAACCCCAATGTTGAAAATTCTGCTAAAGCCCAACGAAAATCGCCCATTAGTCGAAGTTTCTCCAGAAAGCTTAGTTTTATGCAAAAAAATCGCGGATAAATTAGAATCCTATGGCGGAATTGCACTTATAGCGGATTATGGACACGACGGAACTGGAACTGATACCTTTCGCGCTTTCAAAAATCATAAAGCCCACGATCCGTTAATAGCCCCAGGAACAGCTGATTTAACAGCTGACGTCGATTTTGCAGCTCTTAAAAACGTAAGTTTTTTGTATTTAGCTCTTAAATAAGTCTTAAGCTTTAAAAAAGCCCCCGTTTTGAAAATTTTGCTTTAGAAGTAACGCCATCTGTGAAGGCAAAAATGGAAAGTAGTTACAGAAATCTGTAATTTAATATTTTTAGTTAGCGTAGTTCTGCCGCTTGTTGATAGATGGCGCCACCAAACATTTTTTTTTTTC
Organism: Cartodere bifasciata; assembly: GCA_963920755.1. NCBI lineage: Eukaryota > Metazoa > Arthropoda > Insecta > Coleoptera > Latridiidae > Cartodere > Cartodere bifasciata. The sequence continues at coordinate 2,519,403 of OY987199.1, read as the reverse complement.
TTTTGCTTTACATGTTATTGGCCTTCGGGAAAAATATTTTTTGGCCAGTTTTGTTAATTTTACGTGTTTTTTGTAGTTTTTTTTGCGGCAATTAATTGTATATTTTTTTCTTTAGGCTGCTCTTGAAGAATCAAACAAGGTCCTAGTGTTTGGGCCAGTGAACCAACGTGATTTTCTTCTAAAAATGGGAATTGAACATCGTTTTTCAGCGTTGAAAAAATTTGCCAAGCCTGAGCAAATCGAAGGGCTGACTTTTGGCTACAATATGATCACCGAGGAAAAACAAATGGGTACTAGGTTTAAGTTTTTATCTATGTTACCTTATGTTTTAAGTGATTTTTTGAAAAAACATCCTGTTGTAGGATTTCATTAAAATTTTGAGTGGCTGTGATGTAGTATTAATTATTGTGTAAAAATGTTTTTTGTTAAAATAAAGAATTTGAAAATCATTTGTTCCGTTTTATTTATTTCTTTCTTTCACAAAAACAATTCCAGCATTCAAGTTGCGACGTTGCCAGATTGTGCAAAAATTCCTAATTTAATTTCTAAAGTTTCGTACATTTTGTACAATCTGGCAACGTCACAACTTGACTATCAATGGAATGTTAGGAATGTACAGTGTTGCCGGATTGTGCAAAATGTCTGATTTTTAAAGGAAATTTTAGTTTTGCAGTAAATATTTCGACAAATCCACTTTTGGCGATTTAGGATTTTTTGCACAATCTGACAACACTGTACATTCCTAACATTCCATTGATACTCAAGTTGCGACGTTGTCAGACTGTGCAAAAATTCCTTATTTAATTCCTGAATTTTCATACTTTTTGCACAATCTGGCAACGTCGGAACTTGACTATCAATGGAATGTTAAGAATGTACAGTGTTGCCAGATTGTGCAAAATGTCTGATTTTTAAAGGAAATTTTAGTTTTGCAGTGAATATTTCGATAAATCCCCTTTTTGCGATTCAGGATTTTTTGCACAATCTGGCAACACTGTAAATTCCTAACATTCCATTGATACTCAAGTTGCGACGTTGCCAGATTGTGCAAAAATTCCTGATTTTATTCCTGATTTTTCATACTTTTGGCACAATCTGGCAACTTCGCAACTTGACTACCAATGGAATGTTAGGAATGTACAGTGTTGCCGGATTGTGCAAAATTTCTGATTTTTAAAGGAAATTTTAATTTTGCAGTGAATATTTCGACAAATCCGTTTTTGTCAATTTAGGATTTTTTGCACAATCTGGCAACACTGTACATTCCTAACATTCCAGTGACAGTCAAGTTGCGACGTTGCCAGATTGTGCAAAAATTCCTAATTTAATTCCTAAATTTTCGTACTTTCTGCACAATCTGGCAACGTTGCAACTTGACTATCAATGGAATGTTAGGAATGTACAGTGTTGCCGGATTGTGCAAAATGTCTGATTTTTTTAAAGAAATTTTAGTTTTAAACGAATCTTGAGACAAATTCAACTTTAGATTTAGGATTTTTTGCACAATCTGGCAACACTGTAAATTCCTAACATTCCATTGATACTCAAGTTGCGACGTTGCCAGCTTGTGCAAAAATTTCTGATTTAATTCCTGAACTTTCATACTTTTTGCACAATCTGGCAACGTTGCAACTTGACTATCAATGGAATGTTAGGAATGTACAGTGTTGCCGGATTGTGCAAAATGTCTGATTTTTCAAAGAAATTTTAGTTTTGAAGTGAATATTTCGACAAAACTACTTTTGGCGTTTTAGGATTTTTTGCACAATCTGGCAACACTGTAAATTCCTTACATTCCATTGATAGTCAAGTTGCGACGTTGTCAGATTGTGCAAAAATTCACAATTTAATTCTTGAATTTTCATACTTTTTGCACAATCTGGCAACATCGCAACTTGACTCTCAAAGGAATGTACAGTGTTGCCGGATTGAGCAAAATGTCTGATTTTTCAAAGAAATTTTGGTTTTGGAGTGAAAATTTCGACAATTCCACTATTGGCGATTCAGGATTTTTTTGCACAATCTGGCAACACTGTAAATTCCTAACATTCCATTAATACTCAAGTTGCGACGTTGCCAGATTGTGCAGAAAGTACGAAAATTCAGGAATTATATTAGGAATTTTTGCACTACCTGGCAACACTGTAAATTTCTAACATTCCTTTGATAATGATGATGCAACGTTGTCAACTTGTGCAAAAAATCCAGTTTTGGACTCATAGAACGCCAGGATAAAGAAAAACTGCATTTTTTTAAATAAAGACATTTATTGGCCAAAAAATAAAATATACAATATACCAATTTAACAAGTAATATGCACATCAGTCTAAACAACTATTATGTGTAAAGAATAATTGTTTAAAAATAAGTAAATAATGCAGATAATTAACAGATAGATAGATAAATCATAGAAAATATGTATAATTTTACAGATCAATAATTTAACATAATATTTAGTAGAAATAAAAGATGGAAATTATTTTAATTACAAAAATTGCTACTTTTATGAGTACATAACGAATAAATATAGCTTTTCTTAGTATGCGTGGTTTTTGACGAAGAGTCCTTGATCAGCTGCTGCACCAACCACACTTCCGGCGGCGTATTTTCCAAGAGCAGCCTCGCTGTTAGCCTAAAATAAGAAAAAAACAGTTAAAAACTGGACAAAAATTAAAAAATGCAAAAAAAAACAAATTTTACAAAAAGCTATATCCTGATTTTCTATTGTCAAAGGTTTTGAAACTAAAACACTATCCTGTTTTTCAAATGTCAAAGATTTAAACCTTTAAAGATAGAAATTCAGGATAGCGCTTTTGTTAAATTAACTTGCGACTAAAGAAAAGCAGGATAGTGATTTTATTAAAAACTTGCGAGTATAGAAATTTAGGATAGCGATTTTAAAATGAAACCTGCGACTATAGAAATTAGGGATAATAAAGGTTTAAATCTTTACAAAAACTTACCTTAGCTCGTTTCATTAACTCAGCTTGCGCGGCAGCAATATTTTCGTCTTTTCCTGCCCACGCACGAAGAACGGAAGCTTGTAGAGCTCTTCCGTAGGAGAAGGACAAAGCCCATGGTTTCTTTCCTGGGTATTTGTTAATGGCGTCCAAATTAACAGTGGCCTCTTCTTCGGATTGACCACCTGAGAGGAAGACGACTCCGGGAACGGCTGGAGGAACGGTGCGAGAGAGAGCCAAAACAGTGCCTGTAAAAGTAGGTATTTTTGTATTCAGGGCGTAAAGTGCCACTTTTTGGTCCGCTGATGAAAGTTGTTACAATTATAGTTTCTATAATAAATGATAATAGATTTAAATAGATGGAGCATCATTTAAATACGTAGGCACAATATTTGGGCATCTGATAAACACTCAGTACTATCCATTCACAATTTAAAAAAAAACAGAGCAGGCGAGCCATAGGGTGACAGATTTTACCCTGTATATTGTCATTAATGTCACTTGTGTTTGCTGGTTATGTAAGAAAAATCAAAAAATTTAAAAACATGTTTAAGGCATCTGAATCAAAAACAATGGTCTCAACATATACAGAAGTATTTATTTTTTAATAATATTACTTTTTTCACGACCGGGCGCAATAGTGCACTTTTTGGCCCGCCTTTGTGTACGTAAAGTTAGGTTTTTTCGACCATGGGCGTCTTTTAAGCCCGCCGGGTAAAGTAAGGTTTTAAATATTTATTTTTTTCTAACTTATATTGTAAGACTATAATATAATATAAATAGTGTATATATCACGGGCGTAATTGTTTTACGAAAAACAATTACTTTACGCCCTTGGTATATAAATAACTATTATAATGCACTAATCATTAAACCATTTAAAAGTTTACACAAAACAGGAATTATTTATGTACTCACTGTTAAGAATTCCTTTTAGGTATCATAGAAAATTAGGACTTTTAGAAAAATGTCTACAATTTTCTTTATAAATTCTCACATTTCAAGGAAGAATTGTTCCTTTTTTTCAATTTTTACGCCTTTTTTATGTAACTGTCATATTATTTTTGGCATTTTTCAATTTTTAATGACAGTTCATTTAAAATGTAATGCCAACTTTGAGGAAAATTCAACTTTTTAAAGAAAAAGATTCTAGTTTTCATGGGTCACTTTGGTTTTTTTAAACTGTGAATGGATAGTACTATCGTGGACATGGAATTTAAAACGATCAATTTTTGCTTTGTTAATATGGTCATAATAGTGGCTTAAACATCTCAAGTTTTATGCGAAGTGGACATTAACAAGAAACATTTCTTTGATGTTTTACGAAGATTAGAGCCATTTTGTTATCTTAGAACAAAATTATTTAAAAAAGGAAGTATCTTCTTACTATTTTTCCCGCCGGCAGCACATTTTACATAATTTATTTTAATAAAATACATTTGACGCATATGCTGTCAAAATAACATTCGAAAACTGACATAAAAAACACATTCACACTAGAGTAAAATTCAAAAAATCAAAGGTAGCAAATAAAAAATCGTTTTAAATTTTATGTGCACGATAGTCCATCTATTTAATTCTCTTATCATTGATTTAAAACACTAAAAATAAACTTACCCTTTGCGTTTTCAGCGGTAGATGACTTGGGCCCACTTTGTCCAGAGGTGACCATATTTGGTTTTAGTAGAGTTCCCTCCAAGAAAACGTTATGGTCTTGTAAAGCCTTGTACACAAAAGCTAAGACAGTTTCTGTCACTTTTTGGCAGCGCTCTACGTCATGAGTGCCATCGGGAAGGATTTCGGGTTCAACAATTGGGACGATACGGTTTTGTTGACAGATTGAGGCGTACCTAGCGAGAACATTCGCGTTTTCGAGAACAGCCTGATACGAAGGAGTGTTTGCGTTGATTTTTAGGACGCATCTCCATTTTGCGAAATGGCAACCTGTTAACAAATATTTTTTTATGTTTGTGTTCTGTAATAAGCACATTATGAAGCCCGAAATTTGGTTTTTTAAGGTTGCTAAATTGCTTCATTATTAAACCCAAAATTTTATTGCATTAGGTTGGTTTTCCAGATGCAAAAAGATGAATTCTTCCCTTGCAACGTACTTTTTGTTTACAAATTTTACGATTATAAACTAACGGGGGACATAGTTTTTTTTTTGTAGAGGGAATAACTAAAGGAATTGGAGAAACGATATCAACGGTTACATTTTCTCAATAACGCCTATTTATTCAGTATTAAGTGAGTAAAGTTTACAAATGTCATTATTTAATATGTCTGACCTAAATTTACTTTTTATATTTGCGTTCTTTAATATGCACATTATGAAACCCGAAATTTGGTTTTTTAAAGTTGCTGAATTGCTTCATTATTAAACCCAACATTTTATTTTATTAGGTTAGTTTTCCTGATGCAAAAAGATGAATTCTTTCCATGCAAGGTACTTTTTATTTACAAATTTTGCTATTATAAACTATCGAGGGACATAATTTTTTGCTAGAGGGAATAACTAGAAGAATTGCAGAAACGATATCAACGGTTACATTTTCTCAAAAACGCCTATTCATTTAGTTTTAAGTGAGTAGTCTAAAAATGTCATTATTCGATCTGTCTGCCCTAAATTTACTTTTTACTTCAAAATATCAATGTTGCCAATCGAATAAAAATAAAATATCAAGTTAAGGTTTTAATTCAAGTTAAAAACGTTTTTAATAAATTAAATAAAGCAACTATAAAAAATAGCAAAATCACAATTTACAAGGCATTTTTTAACACTTACCATCTTTTTTGTATTGTGCACACCGTTTCCCAAGGTCATCCAGACCTTGAGTGGTACATTCATCTTGAGAACCAAACAATGGAACAACACCAGTGTCAACTTTAATACCGGGAATAATGCCTCTTTGTTTCAAAAGTTCAATGAAAGGAGTTCCATCATCGGCTTTTTGGTAGACGGTTTCGTGGAACAAAATAACCCCACTAATGTGGTCTCCAATTTTTTTGTCAGTTGTGAATAACAGTTGTCTGTATTTCCTATAAAATGAATAACAAACATTTATGTTAAATAGAAGCTTAAAATTGTCTTTTACATGGACCATGTTGAATACAAAAATTGGTTTGAGTTTATCCTGAATTTCCATATTCGCAAGTCAAAAAAGAAAACATTATCCTGACTTTTTATATTCCCATGAAACTTTAATTTTATTGTACTATTCACAATTAACAAAAACAGAGCAGACGAGCCATATGGTGACAGATTTTACCCTCTATATTGTCATTTATGTCACTTGTGTTTGCTGGTTATGTAAGAAAAGTCAAAAAAATAAAAAATGCATTTAAAGACATGTTCAGGGCATCTGAATCAAAAACAATGGTCTCAACATATACAGAAGTATTTATTTTTTATTATTATTTTATAATGTACATACTAATCATTAAACCATTTAAAAGTTTATACAAAATAGGAATTTTTTTTAAAGTGGTCACTGTTAAGTCCTTTTTGGTATCATAGGATAAATTAGCACTCACTTACAAAAATGTCTGTAATTTTCTTTATAAATTCTCACATTGCAAGCATAAATTGTTCCGATTTTTCAATTTTTACGGCTTCTTTATGTACCTGTCATCTTATTTTGGCATTTTTCAATTTTATATGACAGTAAATTTGAAATGTAATGCCAACTTTGAGGAAAATTCAACTTTTCAAAGAAAAAAGTTCTAGTTTTTATAGGTTACTCTGTTTTCATTAAACTGTAAATGGATAGTATCCATTGAAATCCCAAACAATTTTCGTTCTAATATGGTCTATTTAAAGGCGATATAAAATTAGAATAATGCTTTTTTGCCACTTGCGACTATAAAAATTCAGGAAGGCGGATTTTGATTTATTTTTTAAATGGCTTGCAAATATAGAAATTCAGGACAATGTTTTTTTTGCAACTTGTGAGCATAGAAATTTAGGATAGAGATTTTTTATTTATTCTTCTTTAGTAACCTACGAGTTTAGAAATTCAGGATAGCGTTTTTTGGCTTACCTTCTTAGTTCATCAGTATTTTCGACTCCAATGTCGGTTAAACGTTTGCCCATGGTGGAGACCGATTCATCAGCGGCAAGAATACCTTTGCCGGGGGCGACAATTGCGTTGGCAATTTTACGGAGCTCATCTTGGAGGGCGGGATCAGGGTAGTTCCAGTGGGTAGTCATGCTTCTAAAAACTTGAGGGCTGCAACAAAAAATGATTTTTTGTAAACTGTGAAAATTAAAAACGTTTCTTTATAGGATGTCATGTCTAAAAAAATTGTTAAAAAAAATCTTTATTTTTTTAATGTCCGAGAAAAATACGGTTAAAGTTCGGCAACGCTGTTTAGAAAAAATACATTTAATACATTTTTGCATTAGATTTTTTTAAAATTGTTGGCAGCTTCATTTTATACAAATTTTGTAAAATTAAATTGACTATTAAAATGTTATTTGACCAATTAAAAGATAAACAAATAGTGATTTTATATTTGCATTGTATAATAATCACATTATGAAACCCAAAATTTGGTTTTTAAAGATTTCTAAATTGCTTTATTATTAAACCCAAAATTTTATTTTATTAGGTTGGTTTTCCAGATGCAAAAAGATGAATTCTTCCCTTGCAAGGTACTTTTTATTTACAAATTTTACTATTATAAATTATCGGGGGGCATAGTTTTTTTGGAGAGGAAATAACTAGAAGAATTGGATAAACGATCTCAACGGTTACATTTTCTCAAATACGCCTATTTATTTAGTATTAAGTAAAGTTTACAAACGTCATTATTCAATATGTCTGACCTAAATTTACTTTTTACTTCAAAATGTCAAAGTTGCCAATTCAAAAAAATAAATTTTTATTCTGTATTTTCTGATTTTTTATAAATGGATTGTCTTTTTTTTATTTTACAGTATTTTTAAAAGTGCTTCCTTATTTGTTTTGTTCCTGTTTAAATGAAGATTTGTTTTTATATCTAATAATATGTAAAAAAACCAAGTTTATAATAACTTATATGTTAAATTAAAAGGCGATATCAAAATATTTATGTAATATTCCTCAAGCAAATAAACAAAGATATGAATTGTTTTGTTGATAAATTAAGAAAAAAATGCTTTAATTACAAAACAAAAACAAATTCAATCGGAAAAAACATATTTATTTACTCTTTGTATTTGTAATGATGCCCTTTTGACCTTTAAAGAAACAATAAAAATACAAAGGGGCTCAAAATATCGTAATTTTTTTATTATGATTCTTTTTATACCTGCTGTAATTTTGTGTGATCCAAAAAATATAAATGTGATTTTAATTTTGGCCAAATAATTTAAATAACAAAAATTATAAATCCATCATCATTTTACAGACAATAAATTACAAAATATATAGCGCTTTTTTTAAATGTTTTAAAGGCTAGACTATATTTATTTAAGCATTAGTCATAAATAATATAATTGTTGTTATCAGACTATTTTTTACACGTATCAAAAATTGGTTATTATTGTAACAGTGAACTTTGTTCCACAAAAATTGTTCGCGAGTAAAAAAATTAGTTACTAATTATTTGGAAATAAAAATTTTCTTTGAGCAATCTTAATTTATTGATTTTTTTAACATTTTTCCAGGGATCCCTAGGTATGTCCCAACAAGGTACCGTCGCGTTTATGCGCCAATTTTTGGACACCCTGTATTAAGCATAAATTTATTTACACTGCAAAAAACAAACTGCTTTTAAGTAGCTAAAATTATATGGAACTTTCCCTTTTTGAGCAAATGTCCTATCTAGAGTCCCCCGTAGTTGTAAAATTACATTCAGTCTTGCCCAAAAAGTGTTTTTTTTAAATTAAAAATTATATTTGGCAAAATCTTGCTCTTATAAATAAAAAAAATTGGCCCACAATTTTATTCTTCTATTAATTAAAAAAAAACAATTAGATTTAACCCTAATAATAAAGGTGTGTTTTAAAAGTTTAACCTATGTTTTTTTAATATTTAAATATCTGATAAAAGCACAAAAATATAGCTAACAGAACAAAAAAATATCATCAAATCTAAGCAGAAAAAACCAAAACAAATGCCCAAAATTAAACCCATAAGTTGTACACCTAAGTATGATGCAATTGCATAAAATATACGCAATTTTAACCAAAAAACCTAATTATTTTACAAATAAAACAATATCCCACTTCTTATGTATTTAAAACTTGGTAAAATTTAGCTAAATACACAAAAATCTACTTACGTTGACCAAAATTATTACAAAACTTACACAACCGGGCACTAAAAGTTGACTGAATAAAATTTAGAGGACAATCAAAGGTCGAGTGTCGGCACACTGTTTTATCAAATTTACCACACGTTCAAATATATCTGTCCTTGTTTTTATAACGTAAGCCATCGTAAAATCAATAAACGTGTTGGAAAATATTCTAAATTTATTCCAAGTAGTATTTTAAATAGAAAGGAGAATGTTTTTTAAGTATTTGCGTTATAAGGTTCAATATTGCTTGCTTTTTAAAGCGATAAGACAAAAATATAGAACAATTTACATTGAAACATAACGCGACATCTGTTGGATTTTTTTGAAAGCATAAAAAGTGTTCTGTTTTACCATTAGTTCAAAAGTTTCTGCACAAAAAATCATCTAAAATTAGGAATTAATTTTGTTTTGTTTTTATTATGTGTTTAATTGTAATAGTAGTTATTGTATCAAGTTTTATAAAAGTCTTTATTCAAGAGTTTGTTAAAACACGAGCGCAAGCCAGAGTTTTATAAACGAGTGAATAAAGACGTTTATAAAACGTGTTACGAACTATACTTTTTCTACGACCTCAAAATCAAACAATATTAGATTTTTAAAAGAATAAACTTTCGACTTGAAGTAAATTTAGGTTAGAAAAAACATTTTAGAAGTAGAAATGAAGATACATGTTGTTATATTCAATAAACGTTTATGTTAAATCCAAATCCTACCTCTGCTACACTAAATACTGTCTTAAATTATAAAAATATCCAAAAAGAACTCACGGTTTTAGCTTCAACCTCGCGTTTTTTAGCAGGCTTGTTGACATCCGTAAAAACTAACATTAACAACATTTGCAATGGCTTTATTTTATAAGAAATGTAAACATATACTTAATTTTTCACTGTAAAATTACATAGAATTAATTTTTATTAAAAGAACACACCAAATTATACGTTTTTAACAACTAAAAGAAATACAAAAAATATCATCTGTCATTTTCTGCAAGTAACGCTAACTTCGGCCCGTGGATAAAGAGCTTGTTGCAACTTCACCCCGTGGGTGGTAAAGTGCCGTTTTACCCATAGCTTGCAAGACATAGCTACTCTTTTTGGTATAATCAAGTCGTGCGATAAGTGTCATTTTAAAGCCTAAAGGCGGAAGTACTAGTAGAAAAACCTATTTGAATACTCTAGAGAATAAGATTGACCGAGTTTATATAAATAAATAACTGAATCAATTATTGCGAACTGATTAAAAAGCGAGTAGGAAGCCAATTTGTTTAGAAGAGTGGTACTCAATACTGTAAAATTCTAGTAGTACTGCTTCAGTATAGGTTCGTAGCACCTTGTCAATGGTACCACACCAAGGTGTCTATATTTTTTTAATAGTTCAGTTCAGTGCGAGCTTTCAATATTTTAATTTGACTTTGTATGTTTTTCGAGGTAAGGTTCGAATACCTACTGAAAAATGTAACTCAATGTTAATGTGAACGATAACATAAATCTCAAGAACTTTTTAATTGTTGTGATACTGGTACTTATCAACATTTAAATATAGTGCATTATTTTCTTAGATCATTTAAAAATAAAGGTATGTATTTGTAAGAAAAAATAGCAATGCATTTTTAAATCTGAAATAGCTCAGAATAAAAAACTAAAACGTAGGGTAAAGTTGCCAAAATTGGAACACTTTTCTGTTTGAATTTATTTCTAACCAATAAAAGACTCTTTTAAAAAACTAAAACAGCATAAGAAATATATGGATCTTCTTGTGCTACAACAGAAATATTAACAGTCTTAATTAAAAAACAGTACTTTATTTGGTGAAATTAAAAAATGCTTACAAAACCCCAATTTAGGATACTGGTCTCCTAAGTTGAACCAGTGATTTCCTTAATTGAACCGGCTATAAAGACCTTAAATAAGGAACTAAACAAATTTGCAAAAAAAAAATTAAGTTAGTTTACGGTTCGTACAAAAATATATTTGAATTTTCTTAGTAACATTAGCACATTTGGCATATGCAACACTTTGCAAAATTTTGAAAGGCTCCTAAATTGGACCGATTCAATTTAGGACATTTGTGTTCAGTGTTGGTCCAATTTAGGCGAATCTGCTTTAAATTGACATGAGAAGCCATTCAATTTATAAGATAAAACTAATATTTAAAGTTATGGTTTAAAAGTGTTAAAAGAAAGCTATAAAACTGCAAATTAGATTAGCATAAGTTAAACCCTTACCTTCCGGTTATGTAGGGTCACGGTAAGTTATACAAATATTAGATCTTTGACGTGATTTTTATAAATTTGTCAATAATTACTAACCACGCGCTGGAGGTGCTACACTTGCTGTTTATACACAATGTGCACGGCGGGTACAATTAAGAAGTCGGTTCAATTTATGCAATCTTACCCTAAACAAAGCTCTTCAAGATAAATGAGGTTTAAAGGATGCCCATATTTTTAAAAGCACTTGTGTAAACTTTTAAAGAAAAAATATTTACATTATGAATATTAATTCTTTTAAATGTTAAAAAAACGGTACAATACTTAAGTCAAATAATTCAAAACATATAAGTAAAGATTCCTAAAATTCTTATACCTAACGTTATAAAAACAAATATTCAATTGTTCAAATCGAGGGGTAAACTTTTAAGAATTTTATACACACTAAATTGTAAAATAGACACTTCTGCAATTTTTTAAGAATCTAAATTTTTGAATCTCCATTTACAGTTAAGTGTACAAAACTTGTAAACCTATTCACCCCTCGATTCATACAAAGAACCACTTGAAAGTTGTTCCTTTAAACTATTACTAGCGCAAAAAAGTCATTAGCATACAGGTTTTGTATAGAAAATACTTTTATTTGAAGACATCAATCAAAGTTTTAATTTTAATTTGGCGTGGGACTCATTTTATTTAAGCTAAGGTGGAACAACAATAGACTTGCTTTTTTATAGCCGAATAAAAACCTGCAAAGGCAAAAGACCTTATTTACAAAAAAAAATGGTTGGGGTATCAGTGCAGGCACCTGAAATTTCAGAGAGCCAACTTTTAAAAAAATATTGCCTCAAAATTGCAGTATTAATTTTATTTTTTCATTATATCTATGTTTTTTCTTTAAATAAAGTGAACAAAAATTGGTTGGGGCTTCCAAGGATATGTGTCATACTACCGGTCGTTCAAGATGACTTACATAACGTCATTACTTTCATGCTTTTATTAAACATAACGCTAATATACCAAAAAACAACAAGCAGCTGCTTTAAAACATTCAACGTACCAGCTGAAAGGTTTGTATAACATTTATGGAATGTTTTACATCGTTAATTTTGGATAATTATGTAAAAATGTGAATAATGACTCATTTACAAAGCAACTTCCATAGATGTGTAAAATATCCGCATTTTGTTTTATGCACGGACTTTGCATTAAAAGTTTCTTAGTAAATGAGTCATATTGCACTTTTTTACCTAATTATCTTAAATTGACGATGTAAAACACTCGTAAATGTTATACAAACCTTTAAGCTGGTATATTGAATGTTTTAAGGAGGCTGCTTGTTGTTTTATGGTATATTAGCGTTATATTTGATAAAAGTATGAAAATAAAGACGTTATGTAAGTTGGCATCTTGAACGACGGGTGGTATGACACATATCCTTGGAAACCCCAACTAATTTGTGTTCGAATATGGTCCATTGCTACAAGAATTTTATTTCGAGTTGGTATGCTTTTATAACTAAGACAAATGCTGGTAACGTCTACGGAAAAACACTAGCAGAATGTTTTAGAATTTAATTTAGAAAAAAAAGTTACTCATTTATTTTTTTGCATTGTGGTTCCTTCTTAAAGAATGATTCCGCATAATAAATTGGTAAACAAATCAATCATTAATATTATTAAATCAAATTGTTTGACCTGTGTTCTCATAAGTTTTTTGTTTATGTCTCAAACGAAATTGCTATCTTATACTTAAATAAATAAATAAAAAAAAAAATTGGAAATACCCTTCTTTTGCTGCTAAAGGTTCCTGTTGGCAACTCCGTTTCTCCATATTATTCGCTATGAGATCCAGTTTTCGTTGACAATTTGTTATGTTCTGAATACGGTTTTCCAAATTTTCACCCATTTTTTCTTATTTTGGTATACTAAAATCTTGACAAAAAAAGTTATAAAATTTTTCGAATAATGAAATAAAAATTGTAATTTGACTATTGTGGACACAGTTTGACAGAAATGTCAATTAAAAATAAACATAGATGTTTATAAACATTTCTGTGGCAGTGACTCTTTTTTTAAGACCAGGGTTTCACAATTACAGAACACACAAATGGTTAACATTTTTTTTTGCATAAATTAAAAATTAACGCTACTTTAATTTAGGTACTAAAAGGTACTTAAACTTTTACTACCTCATAATACAAATAGTTTCATAAACGAAATCACAAAACATTAAAATGTAAAATTACAATGGCCAATAAAAAAAACATAATTACCAAGACAAAAATGGATGATATACATTTTTTTAAAGCAAAAGAATTTTATTTTTTAACCTTGGTACATTATTATTAATATATTAAAAAAATGACGTTATTAAATTGATAAAAATCATCATTAAAAAATAATATAATAGATATTTATAAAAAAAAAAGGTCCTATGCTTTAGTTTGTGCAAATTTAATCGCAATAAAAAACTGTTAAGCCAATTTTAATTCATATTTTAAAGAGTAAATTATATAGAATTAGGAAATTGTATATAATTTAAAATCGGTTAAAATATTTTCAATAATTGTTTTCCTGTGTGACGTTTTTCAAAAATAAAGTTCCCATGGTACATTATGATTCATAAAAATAATTTGTTTTTGAGAGTTTAACTAAAAAAATTAAATATCAATAATTATCTCAAAATAAATTATGCAAACACAAACAAAAAACTGCAATTTCTCTTATTTAGTAAACAATTGAATTTTTTTTTTAAATAAAACCAAAAATTAAATAGAAAAATTACCGATATTTGTTGATTAAAATTTAATGGTAAATTTTTGTCATAAAGCACAAAGTTTAATTTAAAAATCGTGTAAAAATAATTGTCCATTCTAAGAAATAAATTAAATGGAAAAACCATTTTTTTTGTATCATTACATACACTTATTAATATTAAACAAAAAATTAGATTTTACTTACGTAATCATTGGTATATTCATACAAGAATTTTATAATTAATTTTCAGAATGATTTAAGTTAATAATTGAAGTGGATTTTTAATTTTTACCGATTTCGATTACCCGGTAATTGTTAATTTATCCGTGTATAAGGAAGCGATTTAAAAAAATTAAACACCGTTACTCAATAAAATTAAAACACTGATTAGGTATGTTATTTACCCAAGGACATTAAAGTAACTTAAGTAAAAAACTTAAAGAAATTAAATTGACCATATTTTTTTGAAATCAAATTTTTCAATTTTCAATTTAATTTCTACAGTGAAAAATAAAAAATCCAAATCAATAACTTTTCACCTAATTTTAAATCTAGCTGTTTTATTACCAATATCACAAAATAATTTATGAATAATGCAGTTTTTAATACAGGGTGTCCAAAAATTGGCGCAAAAACGCTATGGTACGTTATTCGGTCATGTCTAGGGATCCCCAGAAAAATGTCAAAAAAATACATCTCATATACCCTTGGAGATATGAGGTCCCAAAGTGCAAAACTTTGAACGCTCATACCTTGAAGATATCAGCACATATTAACGAAAAAAAGGGTTTAATACAAAGCTACAGTCTATCTTAAACCATTTTATCATTTGTTTATCTTTTAAATGGTCGAATTACATTTTTAAAATCAATTTAATTTCACAAAATTATCATGAAATAAAGCTGACAACAATGCCAATAAAATCTAATGCAAAAGTGCATGATCAAGACTCATAGATGTGATTTTTAGATGTATTTTCATAGACTGTGTTGCCAAAATGCAACTTTGTTCGCATTTTCCTCAATGAATATGACAGATGGATTTTTTTTTACAATTTTTCAGGAATCCCTAGGCATGCACCAACAACGTACCATCGAATTTATGAACACCCTGTAATTTTCAATTTATTTTAATTTGGGATTTACAATTGAAAATAAAAAAATCAAATCAATAACTTGTCATTTCAATTTAACTCAAATTTATTACCAATATCACAAAATAATTTATGAATAATGCAGTGTTCAATATAATAGTGTTTACTTTAAATTTAAATAGTAATTTTCCAATATCACAAAATTCCAATAATATAATATTGTACACTAATGTGCGACAACTATACATATTTATTATGTTTTCTTTGATAAAAAAATTCCAAAAACTAATTTTTATCGAGCGTCTAATATAACCATAGAAATAGAATGACTAGAAATGAATTGCTTATAATTATAACATTACCAGTGTGTGGGTTCAAGATCTAAAAGGCTAGCATAGGTAGGTTCCATTGAAAACGTTTGTTTATTTACGTCCACTTACTCATAAGTCCATAACTTACATTGGGTAAACAAAAAGATCTTGGCCCCAAACAATGAATTTTTATACCTTCTTTATTGTAAATGTAAAATCTCTTTGAATATAACTATCTGAAGCTAATTGTTACCATAACTTTGGGTAATTAAAAATAACTTTAAAACGAATAATAAGAGTCATTTTTATTGCTGTACAAGTGTACAAAAATAATTATTTAAAATTATATATGATTTTTATAAGAAGTGTAATAACCCATTTCCTGATGGTAATTTTTTTAATTGTTAGGTACATTTTTAGATTAACAAAAGAGCAGGTTAAATAATTAGTAAACAGGATAAATGTTATTCTTCTTAAGAGCCGGGTTTCACAATCAAAGAACACTAAAATCTGGACTTAAATGATTTCATGTTTTGTTAAATAAAAAAAATTTTTTTTTAGTTTAAAAATGGACCAATCAACACAAGTGAATTTTCCGATTGTTGACGTTAAACAATACAAAAAAATGAGACGACACAACACATCGTTTGACCTTTATGTGCCCCCCAAAGGACCTCACTTATCAAATTCGTTGGTAAGAAGAAAAAAATATGAGAATAGCAATTATATAATATTTTATAAAAATTATTAGTTTTTATTAAGACTAGAGATTGGAATTCACAGTTTCGAAGATCTGAGCTTCTAGAAATGTGTATAAGTCATCTCCGTTGAGTTTCTGTCAATTCTACTAAATAGCACATCTACATGATGGCCCCATCGTATATTAAAACTAAATGTAGTTTTGAAAACTAGAAAAATAGGACTACAAACTTATGAAGGTTTCATTTAAATCGGGTTTTTTTATGTGTCGAAAATCTGACTTCAAAAAATAAACAGTATAATGATTTTTGAAGTCAGATTTTCGACGCAAAGAAATAACCGATTTAAATGAAACCATAATACGTTTGTAGTCCTATTTTTCTAGTTTTTAAAACTACATTTAGTTTTAATATAGGATGGGGCCCTCATGTAGATGTGCTACTTAGTATAATTGACGGGAGCTCTACGGAGATGACTTATATGAGTTTCTAGGAGCACAGATCTTCTAAGCTGTGAATTTGAATCTCTAGCCTCAACAAAAGTGAAAGAAAACCTGGGATTCACAATCAAAGAACACACAATTTTTTGCATCACTGTTAAACTGGCTTTTAACATAGGCAAATTCTTTAATATTTTTACCATTTTAAAATATGTCAAAAATTAAAAAAAATTGTTATTCTTTGCACGTGAATCCCTGGTCTTACATCATGGAGAAAACCAGGGATTCACAATCAAAATTTTTTGCATCACTGTTAAACTGGCATTTAACGTAGGCAAATTCTTTAATTTTTTAATATATTTGCCTTTTTTGAAATATGTCAAAAATTAAACTTTTTGTTATTCATTGCACGTGAATCCCTGGTCTTACATCATTAATTTAAATAAACTCACCACATTTAATTTTCCAGGGCACGCTGCGCAATAATTCCCGCCCAAAATCGTTACAATTTCCAATGGAAAACTTGGCTAAAAGTAAAATATTCTTCACATCTGAGTTACAAACGGTTCCGATTCCAAAACTCGCCGTTCCTTCTTTTTCTCATTCAATAAGTGACACATCTTTTGGCAGTATATCAAGAGAAAGAACACCTACATTTTCCTGCAATTCGAGCACCAAATCACAGTTTTACAACGGTGGGATAAGTAATGGTGTTTGTTCGTTACCAAGTGACCTTAATTCGCCCTTGAGCTTTCCTATTCAAGGTCAAAACGGATTTCCACCTCCGTATAACAATACACATGGGGGGCATTCGGGGTTTCACCAAAGACGAAGGGTAAGTAAAAAAATTGTCTAAAAATCACTTAAGGTAAGAAATTACAGCTTAATTTATAGTTAAATTAAACTACCTTAACGCCATTTAACTCCTTTTAAATTAACGCATTTATAGATTCTTTAATTTCACTTATTCAAAGCAGTAAACGCCGTCTATTGGTAAATCTTAGAATCTTATTGATTAACTGGTTTTATTTTCATTTTAGAGTTTTCTTTCAATTATTAAAGATTTGGTCTAGTAGTCGATAGATGGCTCTAGTCAAAACTGAAACAGATCCCTCTTTTACCCGAAATTAGTTAAATTTACAAATATAATCTATAAGTGAACGTTAAGTGGCGTTAATTTGATCTATAAATGAGCTTTTAACTTTCGTATAATTTATTTAATTTTGTGTTAATTCGCGATACGTTAATTCTAAGTGGCGTTAAGTTAATTTAACTATAAATCACTTTTAACACTACCTTATTGGTTCACTTTAAAATCTGTCATTTGTCAATTTGAAATGGACCAATAAGCTGCCTTAAATGAACTCTGCATTAGTTACCAAAATTAAAATGTATCTGTAAAAGTTCTGTCGTCTTTTTTTGTTTATACGTTAACTTATTTTTTTTATTTCTTTTTTGTTATTAGCTGTCAAGATTTCCCGAAGAGGGTGAAGAGTGTTGTGTTTGTCGAGAACCAGACAAAAAAACTTTAACAGCAAAAGGCCTTTCTTGGAGAAACTTACACATGTCGCGGGCAAAATTAAAAGCAACGTCAACCACTTCTGAACTTTTATCTGCTTTTGCTATGGTCGCTATGGTAAGCTCAAAGATTCAGTTCTTTTAAATTCGATTTACATTGTTCGATAATACCATAGAGAAAATACATAAAGAAATCCAGAACCGGGGTATTTTTGGGTGCGCTCTTTTCAATAGCAGAATTGTTAAAAAAATCAATGCGTTTGATTTTGAAGATCATAAACATTTTCTACAGATTCCTAGAAAGAAGGATTTTTTCTACGGATGCCTAGAAAATAGGATTTTACGCACGACTTACATGTGTTAAAAGTAAAACTTTACGAATTACGCACACGTCATTTATCGTGCCGAAAGTAGTCTGATACATGTTCTTAGCCTAGTTTATCCGTCAATTTTGGAAATGTCATGAAATTGATGAATATTTTAATCACAATTTTTATTAAAAATTGCCATTCTAATACAGACGTAGAAAAAGTATGGTGCACCACACGTTTGAAAAACACTTTGCACACTCGAATTTCTTTGTGGCACTCGCCTTCGAATTCAAAATGCCTGATAGTTCAGACACTGAATTTGAAAACACTCCCCCAGTGTTAAAAGTAACTTATTTAAATAATGTAATATGAAATCCAACAAAAACACAATAAACTATATTATAGATTCTGTAAAACATAAAACAGTCAAAGATGACCCATGTTGGAAATAGATTTTCTTGAAGTTAAGCTTCTTTTGGCGCACCCAATAATACCTTGATTCTGTATATCTTTATGTATTTTATCTATGGTTGTTTTTTTTAACTACACTGTGAAAACCTTCTTTTTCAGGTCGAACTACAAATAAACGACCCAACAAACGTTCCTGAATGGCTCTTCGTAATGTTCGCAGTATGTACGACAGTTTTAGTAGCAGTGCACATTTTCGCACTTATGATATCTACGTATATCCTTCCAAATATTGACGCCATTGCCAAGATGGAAGTATGCGAACTTGTAGATGAAAGTCCACATGAAAGAATGCGTGGTTTTATCGAGTTAGCATGGGCCTTCTCTACGATATTGGGGTTGTTTTTGTTTTTAGTTGAAGTGGCGATTTTGTGCTGGGTCAAATTTTGGGACCATTCTTTTACGGCGGCTATTGCTGCTACTGTGGTTGTTATACCAGTTTTGATAGTGTTTATTTTTTTCGCGGTTCATTTTTATCATTCTTTAGTCGTTTTTAAGTGCAATTCGTCCGTTTCAGACATGCAAAAATTGGAAGAGATGAAAAAACAACTTGATGTTGTCTCTTGTCCTGTTTAAGCCCTCTGAAGAGTTTAATAAAATTATCTAACGTAAATTTTTGGAATGTTTATAATTCTACAAAATGCAAAATATTTAAACTCGATTTAAGTAAAATTAGGTTTGTTAACCAATACTCTAAATAGGCCTAAAAATTATTTTTTGTTGCTATTAATTCGGACTTTTAATTTTAAAATATGCTTCTCAATTATTACACAGTATTCCTTTTTATTTTTTAACTTTAAGTTAATCAAATTGTTGTCACTAATTTGTTAGAATATGCGGGCATATTCTAGTGGATGTCCCAAAATTGGCGCATAAACGCTATGATACGTTTTTGGGGCATGACTAGAAATTCCTGAAAATAAAAAAAAAAATCCATCTGTTATATTCATTGAGGAAAATGCGAACAAAGTTGCATAAATTCGGCAACACAGTCTAGGAAAATACATTTAAAAATCCCATGTAGGAGTCTTGATCATATACTTTTGCACTGGATTTTATTGACATTGTTGTCAGCTTTATTTCATGCAAATTTTGTAAAATTAAATTTATTATAAAGATGTAATTTGATCATTTTAAAGATGAACAAACGGTAAAATAGTTTAAGACAGACTGTGCCTTTATATTTAGCAATTTTTTTCGTTAATATATGCTGTTATCTTCAAGGTATATGCGTTTAAAGTTTTGCACTTAGGGACCTTATATTTCCGAGGGTATATGACAGTTTTTTTTAACAATTTTTTGGGGATTCCTATGCATTTCCCAACAACGTACCATGCAGATGTTGCGCCAATTTTGGGACACCTTGTACTTATTTTAAGATATTTTAAAAATTCTGCTAATTATGCGGGCGTAATTAGCAAATTAAAAAATTATTTATAACATTAGAAATAAGGTTATTTAAGATTTAAAAACTATTATTATTAATACTATACGATAAAATATTGGCAATGTTTGCTTTTTATTAGATCATTTTTAAAATATTAAATACATAAATTATATTTTTACAAATAAATAACTTTTTTTAAATGAAAAATTTTCGTTTTATTTCAATTTTGATTTATTACCTGGCAATATGCAAAAATATGATTAAAATTTAATATTTTTATTATTACTTAATCGTTATAAAAATAGAATTAGGTGCCCTGCTAGTTAATGCTTAAAAATGGCATTATTAATTTTGCACAGTTTTTATTAAATAATATTATTTGCTTGGTCAATTCAATTTAAAAATGCAAATATAATTCATCACAATAAAATAAACAATAAAAAACCGTACAAACGTGCTAAAATTCAATCTAAGTTTAAAAGAAAATTGCAAAAAAAACTAATGGAAAACAAAGCTAATGAAAAAAAAAACACTTATTAAAAAAAATTATAAATGCTAATGAAAAAAAAAAAACTCATAAAAAAAGTCTACAAAAAAAATTTCAAGAAAATTCTTTTGAAAAAAAAAAAGATAATTTAGGAAAAATTAATTAAAAGAATATGTTGCTTCTCTTAGGGCGATATACACCTTGACCTCTGTGCAGATTCAAAATCTCTCTTTTCAGTCTAGCCTCCTCTAATTTAGCTTTTTCCAACTCGTCATTTATTTTGTTTAACCGAATGTTTTCTTGTTCTTGTTTGTTAATCTTGGCCTTTAATTTCATCTGAGCGTCCAGTTCCTTTTTGCGCTCTATTTTTTTTTTCTCGTCTTCTTTTTTAAGGTCTTCTAACTCTTTGTCATATGTTTCTGTCATGTTCACTAGCAATTCGCGTTGTCGCACTAAGTCGATTTGTTTTTCTTTATTTTTGACTATGTTTTCGTCTATTTGGAGTTGTAGAGTTAGTAGAACGTCTTGGATTAGTTTGGATCTTGAGTTTTCTTCCTGTTTCCATATTTCCGACTGTTGCTCGAACATTATTTTGGCCTCGGAGTCAAACACGAACTGTAAATGTTTCTCTCTTATACGTTCGAGTTCTTTCTGCTTTTGTGTTATGGCCAGAAATTCATCTAAAGCTATTTTGATGTCGTCTTTCTTGCGTAAGTTTTCGATCTTTTCTGCTAGCTCCAGGTTTTGAATTAGGCGTACTAGTTCCTCTTGTTCTTCTAGGTTCTTTTGGACGTTTCTGGCTTTGTGTTTTAGTTTTAGTTGGTATTGTTTTATGTTGTATAATGCGAGCTCGCGTTCGGCTTTAGTTTTTTCTATTGCTTTTCTGTTTTGTTCTATTTCGTCCATTTCGAGTTTGAGTTTAAGAATTGTATCTTCTTTTTGTTTGAGTTGTTCGCTTAGTGTTTGTCTTGCTTTAAGTTCCTCTACCTGTTTTTCCATTGCTTGTTTTAACTCTTTATTTCTTTGTGCTATTATTTGTCTGTTTTTTTCTTCTTCTAGTTTTTCTTTCTGTAGGCGTTCTTCACGTTCTTTGAGTGTTTTGCGATTTTCTTCCTCCTGCAAGTCCTTTTGTAGTCGTTTCTCTATTTGTTGGTCCAGCCAACTGAGTTTAAGATCCTTCATTTGATACTTACGTTCGTATTCCCGTAAAGTCGGGTTGTTGTTTCTCCACTTATGGTATAATCCGATTTCGGCTTGGTGTTTTCGTTTTATTTCCTCATCAAGCTTAAGTCCCGAGTTTATTTCCTTTAAAATCTCTGTAGGTATGTCGTCAATTCTGTTTTTGCTTTGCTTAAGCTTACTTTTCGCTACCAGTAACTCGCTGTCCCATAATCTGTTATCTTCTTCGTATAACTTTCTCATTTTCTCTTTACGCGATTCCATAGTTTCTTCTTTGTCTCTAGCCGTTTTTAATACCTCAAGCATTTTGTTGTTTGAGTCGTAATACGTAGGAGAAGTCCATTCGTCGAATTTGGAGTTAAGTTTATTCCACTTTTGGTAGTATTTTTCAGTGCCACCCCATGTTTGTTGGTATTTAAATTCTTTTTCACGTTTGTTAACTATTATTTCTTCGTGTTGTCGCGCTGATAACGGTGGTCTGTACCTAGCTGAACTTTTATTTGATCTTCTTGAGCTTGCCATATTTTGCTAGAAATTAACAAATAAAAAGAGTTCAATTATGGTTGACTATGCAAAAAATGGTTTGAAGTGTTAAAGAGAGTTGTATGCAATACCGCCATCTAGCAAAAATAAGAGTAGTTTTAACGCTTTAACGTTAGATGGCAGCATCTTCTGCATTTATTTAAATACTTTAGAAGTAAAACAGTTTAACTAAATTTTGAATACAAATAAAATTATAAATCAATATCTGTTATATTTATATTTTATTTGCGAAAATGTACAGCGTTTATAAATAAAAAAAAAAACATAAAGAAATGCGCTAAATTTTAAGTGTGCGAAAGTTTCAATAATAAAATTTACAATCTCGTTGAATCAAAATAATTCAAAGTCTCATGAAATTATTTTGTATATTCTAGTTTACAGAAAACGTCACAGTATATGGCTAAAAATATCCCAGCTATTTCTAAATGAATGTTATATTCATTTTACAGAACAGACTAGCGTTCTTGAGATATGAAATCGCAAAATCTTAAGCGAAAGTTTTGTATTTAAAAAATGTCGGTTAATTGCCAAAAATTAGTGAAAAAATAGTTATTGAATATGTGTTTGTAATTTTAAAAGTGCATAGTTTTTTGTGACAAAATTATTATAAGTAAAAAATAGGAATATTAAGCATAAAATAATTTATTAAAAGGTAAGTTGATATTTTTTGTAAAACTCTATGAAAAGGTTAATTAAAAAAATCGAAAAGAAAGGTAAATACGCAGAATTAGGAAAAACGTGGGCGTCCAAATAAAACTAAATTATTTGATGGCCCCCACACCAAAATTCAATTTTGCATTAATTCTTGTAACAATTCTACCAAAGCTCAGTTTTTTGCCAAACATAGCACATCAATTTTAAAAAAATAACATTATTAAAAATTTAACAAACAATTTCTCTGTTTCAAAATTAGTTTACGAAACAAAATCCAATTGATAAATTAACTTGTATATTTTATTCGGTTGCGTGTAGTCTAATATTATTCTACATCAATAAAATATATGCCAAAAATCAGGAAAACTAGCTAAAACTTTAAACCCACCACTTATTATTGGCACTATATTTTGTTTTTTTTTTCTCACATCAAAAGTGTAGGAATATTGTTAATTTTAATATTTTGACCCACTAATAAAATATATTATTAGAATCAGATGTAAAATCTGCATGAAAAGATGTTTTATTATTCCTATTTTAACGCATAATTATGCCAAACTTATTTTAAGCATAAACAGTTTTTTTTTTTGACTTCACCGAAAACAAATAATAGAGACTCATAATTTAACGAAAATACTTCACGCTAAGTTAAAGTAAGAAAGATTTTGCATACAAATATTCCAATTCAAAAATTAGACGGACAAATTTATCACATTTTGCCCCCTTTTTTAATATATGGGGCTCCAAAATTTTTAATTTAATTTTTAAGAGATTTATCTAACATTTTTGAAAAAACCGATAATTAATGAAATTTTATAGATGCCAGCAGGACAAGGAAACGAAGATCCTTCAAAGGACAATGCGGCTAAAAGAACTACATTCCGCCCCCCTTGGGTCAAGGATGGGGGGCCAAATCCCCTCCCCATCCCCACAGCTGCTTGGGTCCCCAAAAATGCTCGAAGGGACAGTAATACTAGCACAGATGGTCGACCCGACAACCCTTTAGGTATTTTTTACATTTTTTTTTATTATAAAACCAAAAAAAAAAAATATCATAAAAAAACAAAAAAAAAAAAATTAGAAAAAAAATTTAATAAATAAAAAAAATTGTTTAGCAAATATTCAACTAAGAAAAACGTCAATAACACCAAAAGAACCCCAAGAAAATGGTTCCAAAGAAAACACGTTTATCAAACCATCTTTAAAACCGGTTCCACCCAAACCAGAAAATAGAGAACCTAGAGAACCGAAAGAAACCAAATTTGCAGTTAAATTAAACAAAGTTCCAGCTAAATTGAAAAAAGAAGCTACAATTAAAGCACCCAGTTTTGATGAAGAACCAAAACGAGTAAGTAATAGTTATTTAACCAGTAAGTGTGTTAATAAAGACGATTAATAAACAAGCGGTTTTAACAAGCGAGCGATCAGCGAGCTTGTTAATAAGTGAGTTTATTAATCGTCATTTAACATACGAACTGGTTACAATGCTTTTTTGCACATCGTTGATCATTATTAAATAAATTATAAAATAAAACAGTTATTTCACCAACTAACAGAAACAATGCGTCGGCCATTCAAATTCATTTAAGTTGAAGAAGAAGAAGAGCTGTCACTGAACTTTTATTAATTGTGAATAGAAAATGAATGTTATTTCCTTGAAATGTGGTAAAAGGATATGCTTCTTATTCTTTCCAGCGGTAAATATTTAATATCTTTTGGTTTTTGTTGCTTGAACCGTAATTAAAGCTACTTTAATTTTAACATTTGTAATGTAGAAACATAGATAGTAATTTTAAACATAGAAGAGCGTTACTATGGGCTCTCGTATCCATGCATTAATAGGGGTTATTAATTAACGATTTGAAGTGCGTTAATGAATGTCTTTAATAAACGATGTGCGAAAACACTAATAGTTATTAATCCCTAGGCATGCCTCAAAAACGTAACATACAACTGGTGAACACCCTGTATTTAGAATAAAAGTCATAGACATCAGAAAAATCCAACAAAACAATAGAGGTATTGATTGATTTCTGACCTAGAGAAGATCTATATTTACTATAAATAATTAGGGATCTATTTTTAAATAATGCATTCAGCTTAGTTGAACGTTCACGATTTGCTTGGTTTAGTTTTAAATAAAAAAAGTACAAATCATCACACAAACAAATATAATGTCGTTTTGGTTCGATGAATTATTTGAAGAAGAAGAAGAAGCGCCAAAAGTGTTATTTAACAATAAAAAAGAACCTACACCCCCTCGGAATGGGTGGTTAAACCAAAAACAAGTTTCTAGTGAAAGTAGCCAATCAGATTTGAGTTTTGAGGAGTCATCACAAAGTGAAGATGAGGTGTAAAAAACCAAAACACAATTTTAATAAAAAAAAAAAATGGTGATAATTTTTTTATTCTTTTCAGGAAATCGACAAATTCAACCTCTTGGTCCGAGAAGAAAGCAGAAGGCGCGTGCCTCCCCCTGTGGCTCCCCCAATGCCCCCTCCACCGCCACCTCCTCAAATACCACCTGATTTTAAACGAGACCCATTGTCCAGGGATCAAATTGAAAAATTGGAAACATTGAGGTACGTAAAAGTCGCTTTAAGTGTATGCTTTCATTAAGGACATAGGATACAGAAACAAGCAACAGTCGACATCGTGGGTTCACATGGCTGTCTTTATGACTTTTGTTTGCAAGAATAGTCTTGCGAATAATCGGAAAAGTGGCCATATGGACCCAAGATGTCGACTGTGGCTAGTTCCTATATCTTAGGAGCCTTACTTTCATTATAAAGAAAATTAGGCTGGCCAAAAATATTTTAATCCAATTTCAGGAATGGAAAAGAGAACGATGCTAAAGACAATGTTTTTTGGGGTGATCTTGAAAAAAAGTAAATATCCTAAATGTTGTTATTGTTCACAACGTCTACCTTAATGTCATTTGTCCCATGTATCGTTCTGTTTCTGTTTTATTTTATCCATAACCCAAGGTGATATTTGCAATTTACAAATGCTTTAAAAAGCAACACTTATTGCATATTGCGAAAAAGCCCTTATAAAACTTTAAGAGCCCGACACTCAGTCCTTATACCGTGTAGAGGGGCTACGGGCTGCGGTGGCCAGAATCGACTAAAAACTAGTTGAACAGATATATGAATATGTGTCTAGAGTAGCCACCTACCACCAGTACAACTAAAATGTATTGACCTTGGTCTAATTCAGCATGTTTTTATGCAAATATTCACAAAACTGAGACCCCAAATACCATAGTTAATTCTTATCCGATATTGAAAAACTTGGTGTCATTAGAAAGATAATTAATTTTCTAATACTTATTGTTTTTTAAAAATCGGTTTTGGGGCTTCATTTAAGACAGAAAAGCAGTTGTTGTTTTTTCTATAGTTACCCCTTCTGTAAACTGTTATTTTTGCTAAACTGGGGCTACAAAAAAAAGTGGGTAGTCGGGCTCTTAGGACCTTTTGTCCTTTTAACAAACAAATCTTTCAGGGCCAGACCGAAAACCCGTCCAGACTGGACCGAAATGCTAAAAGAAATCGAAGGAAACAAACGTCTAAACCACGTGACATGTAACGACAGATCAATGCCTGTTTTACCGGAAGCTAAAGCTAAAGAACACTTCCTGTATGAAAGCGAGAAGGACTTAGCTCACAATAAACTCCTTAATCAAGTAAAAAAACCAATAACAAAAAAAGATTATCTCTTTAACATAATGTCAATTTCAGATTCAAGAAGGAATTAAACTTAAGAAGGTTAAAACTAACGATAGAAGCAAGCCACAGTTGGAAGGACTAAGAAAATTCAGAAGACAAATGACAATCGAGGAGCAAATACAGAAATCCGTTTCAATGGCATCAATGCCACCAGTAAGTGCATTTCTTGTACTCAAAACTACTCTTTATTAGTTTTCTTAAACGCTAATTCAATTGCAAACTAACAAATCTCTTTTTGACCAACAGGAAGAAGTAGCAGAAGCCATCGACGAGATGGACGACATAGACAAAGTTCGTGATGACTTACAAAGCACAAAACAAATGCTTGCTTTTGAACTAAGAAACAAAGAAGCTCAAGAGCGCGAGAACAAACGTCTTCTCGCCAAAATCGCAGCCTTAGAAGCCGAACTAGAAAAGGAACAAACCAAAGAACCTGAGAAATGTTGTAGCACCACTGAGAACACCGAACAAACGGTAAAAATGTTGCTAAGATTAAACTCTTAATCAACCTAAAATTGTCTTATGTTAACAGGTTATCAAGACTCTTAAGGAAGATGCTACTAAAGCAAAGAAAGCATCCGAGGAGTTCGAACGGAAGCTAAATAAGACGAGTGATGAGTTAGAATTAACCAAATCAGAGTTAACTGACGTTAAGAAACAAAAGGAAGAATTGGAAAAACGTATACAAGATATTTTACAAGGTAATAAACATTAAAAAACATAAAAAAAAACAAACACTACAGTCACAATTAACTTTGGTAACCAATAGGCGTGTTTCATGAAGCAAATTATTTGCTTAATCGATTCCTCTTATTAAACTATGGTGTTTTGCAAATTTTTCACACAAGCCTCTACTTTCCGAGACAATAAAATAAATAAAATAAGAAAATTGCTATAAATTGGACCAACTTTAACAGCCATTTTCCCCTCCCACCTTCATAAATCTATACTTTTACTTCATTCTCAAAGTGACCTATTTTTTTACTTGATTTATTGCTTTACTTACATTTTACGTATTTTTTATTAAGACCACGATAAATTAATCAAAATAAAGATAAATACATTCCATATTTTAGCCAATCTGTCACTAAGCGCGGTTCACTTAAGAAACACAGAAAAGAATACATTTTTTTGTTGCTAAACAATGTGCTACACCTTAGAATAGTGGAAGTGGGAAGGAAAATGCCCCATAATTAAGAGAAAGTGCCTCAAAACTTTAAGCGCCAATGCTCAGTTTCTCCGCAAATTCATAAATGTTCCTTAAAGTTAAAATGACTTTTTTGTCATAAACAAAGTTTGACAAGTACCACCACCCAGACATTGACCGCGTTCGCATTACCAGCGGCTTTTTGATTTCTGCTTAATTTTTTGGTATTTATTATTGTTGCTACAATCAAGCGCTTTCGCTTTACAGTCGAACGACCTTATTGTCTAAAATTATGTTTTCTATGATAAACAGTCACTTAGATTTATTCAATGTTTTAAAACGTGCTGTGCAACCGGCCATAAAACACCTAAACTAGCCACTATGTAGATAAACAAGAGATTTTTAGTAAAAGCTCATGCCCAAGTCTACTTATTATTTTTAACCAAAGAACTCAAGCTTCTTATGAAACACGCTCATTTAAACCTTCTACGTCATTAAACCGAAGTCCCAAAGACCCTGGTTCAAACCCATGTCGACTACAACCTTTTTAATTTTTTTAAACACACCAAAAATCTGTCCATGTAAAATTAAACAAAATCCAAACTTTTGTTTTAGGAAAACGACACTCAGCATCATCCTGCAAACTCGGCAACGGCCCTAACGAATCAGACGAAGAAGCCGAAGAAGAAGAATCTTCCGACGAAGACACTGACGACGAAGAAAAACAAGAAAAGCGTCTTCAGAAACAAATAAAACAACTTAAAAACAAAATCCGGACATACAAAAACAAGGAAGACAACGCACGAAAAGAACGGGTTGCACTAAGAGAAATAATCAAAAAACACCAACAAGCAATGAAGGACGAGAAGAAAAAGTACAAAATCCTGCAAAAGGAAGTAGACAAAATGGCCGCCATGATGAAGGACAGCAGTAGCGACGATGACGAAGAAAAAGAAGAACCAGACGAAGAAGAAGCGGAAGAAGAAGAAGAATCTTCAGAAGAGGAAACCAGCGAAGAAAGCGAGAGCGAAGAAAGCGACGAGAGCGAGTCCGAGCGCAGCCAAAGCGAGCCCGAGGAATCCCCACCCCAAAAAAAGAAAGAAAACTACACTTCACGCGCAACCAGGCACGAAAACATACTTTCCGCCATTAAAAAAGGTAACTTCATGCTAAAAACCAACGCCGAACGCCTCCAAGACGAGCTAAACAAACAAAAGGAGCTAACCGTGGCGCTACAAGAAGATCTAGACTCCGTCTTATCTGAACTAGGCTAATGAAGGTGTATGGACACCTTTATATAACGCACAAGGTGCATATCCACCCTTATTTCTATTTTATTAATATATTTTGACTGCATTATTAGTATAATTATTAGATTTTGAGCTGTTTTTTTATATGTTACAACTAATTTACACCATTTAAACTATTTAAAGCCTAAAACAATGTAAATACCTAACCTAAAACACAATTTGTAAAAAACATGATTTTTTTAAATATATTAAGCTAAATATAACTCAAATGCATTAAAAAGTTTGTTATAAGTATAACAAGTAATAGAATTGTACTCAATTTGTGCCAAATAAAAGTGTGATAGTAAAAATACGCAGTTTTTTAATTTGCAAAAAAGTAACGCTACCAAAAAAATTAAATTTAAAGCTTTTTCTGGAGGAAAAACTAGAGATAATTGTTAACAATTGTTTCTTGTTAATGCAAATAACAGTAATGTCAAGGAAAAGGGCAAAAACTTACCTTTTAATCACTTTTTAACACAAAAAACGCAAAAGTTTGTATTTGTAAACACAATCTGACGTTTCCAACAGTTGTTCATTGCTGCCAACTCCTGAAACCAAAAAAACCCTAGTTAAAACATTTCAATCCAATCATTTCCATTCATTTAACTAAATTCACGATTAATAACAATTAAAAATGCACACTAAAGATTTATACAACACACCTAAGCTGTTTAAGTGCATTTAAATTAACAAATAAAATAATTTCCAAAAGTACAAAAAATTAAACAGGTTGGCAGCCATGTTTTCCTAGAAAAATCACCAAAATTCGACTAAACGTCAAAATACCCATCAATAAATCGAAAAATCGTAAAACAAAAGGCCAAAATGGCAAATTACGTTGGTCTGGACCGACTTTTCTCACTCGTTAACATAATTAAATCAAATGGGGGCCTCCGAGCGTCGCTGTACAAACTATACAGGTAAAAACACAAAGTTATGTAACATAACCTCTAAATAAATCAAAAAAGGGGCTGTTTTAACATTTGTGGGGCCTTTTTTAGGATGGACGACTTGAGAATCGGTACGCAAGTTGGTGCTGATAAATATGGTAACAAATACTTTGAAAATAAGCGGTTCTTTTACGGTAGAAACAGATGGATTGAGTATGCACCTAAATACGGTACGTTTTTCTGTTTTTAAAGTAAATGGGGGCTTAAATGTGGTTTTTAGGCACGGATTATGATGGATCTCAAGTCCCTGCTGAATGGTACGGATGGTTGCACTACAAAACTGATTTAACCCCTGATAAAGACCCTTCTAGGCCCCATCATAAATGGATGATGGATCATACCGAAAATAGAAGCGGTTTTCCTGAACAATTTATGCCGTATACTACTACAAGGCCTAAGATTGAAGCCTGGGTGCCCCCTAAGAAGTAAACTGCATTAAATTTTGTTTTATAGTATAAAAAAAGTTGGTTAAAATTAAGTCAAATAAATACTTGTACATAAATGAAGTTTGGTTTTGCTCTAGGGGTTGTTTTTGTGGAAATTTAATTTCCCTAAAGGTGCTTAGTTTAAATTTAACCTTTCATGGTTTTTTTTATCCAACAACGTAAACAAAACTAATGCCTTTTTTATTCCCAAGTGATTAAAAAAAGGTAACAGTTGCTTTTCTTTTAAAAGGTAATTAAATAAATTTTTAATTAGCAAAGTTTCAAACTTTTGTTTTCTTTGACTTCGTGCTTGAGGAAAGTTTACAAATACGAAATGAAATCATGTCAAATAAAATTTTCCTACCCCTATCAAATAAAATAAATGAAAAAGATATGAAAAGAACAAACAACTTACAAAGTAAATAAGTCATAAACTTATAAGGTCAAAAGGTCTTTTATACTATTTTTAGCAAAATAACATTGAGATAGGGGTAGTTTTTAAGAAACGAAGTTGTAACGAGCGATGTCCTGGAACACAACGAAAAAAATAGTTTAATTATTTTTAGAAATAAACAAAATCACAAAATAGTTAAAAATAAAAAAGTTACAATAAGCCATTTTTATTCTTACTACAGATGGTTTCCCCATTTAAAAAGGGGCAGTAAATTTCAAAATGGGTTTAAATAGTCAGTTTTAACAACATTTATTAAATTCGTTAATTTTATTATTTCCCTAAAAAAAATCCCTCTCCCCCTTAATGACCCCCAAATGACTTTTTTAAGAGAGATAATTTTTGCAGAAACCTTTTTAATATTTTATTTAGCACTTATTTGTAAAATTTGGTGCAGATCCATCGTGATCTAATGTTGAAAATTAAAGGGGGCTTTTTGGGGGCTACCACGCCAACCCTAAACTCTTATTAATATGCATCTTGTGGATTTAGTTTCCTGAAAAAGGATTTTCTAACCCATATAAAAAATCTGGCTGTTGTGTATTTTTGCAAAGTAAAAATCTATCTAACTTGGCCTAAATAGAACGTTTAAAGGGGAATGTCGCGAAGCATAGAAACTGTGGTTATGTAATGTTAATTGCCTAAAATTAAAAAAAAACAGCACTTTCTGGTCATTGCTCAGTGGGTTTATAAGAGTTAATTTTAATTAAAAATTGTGCTTACCAGCCACATAAATAAACAAAGCACAAGTTGACATATTATAAAGGTCCATCAATAAGTGTCTATACAGAATTTTTGGTAATTTAGAAGCACTATTTTTTTGCATTTCAAATTGCCAAAATTTTGCATTTAAACGCCTATTGATGGACCATTACAATATGTCAACTTGTGCTTTTTTATTAATGTTGTTGGTACGCACAATATTTAATTAATTAGTTTCTATGCTTCGCGACATTCCCCGTTAAAAAACAATACCTTTGGATAATTTTTTTCTTGTTGCAATTTTAATAATTTTAAAAATGTAGCTAAAAACGTCGATGTTTTAAAAATAAAGACGCATTGCAAAAAGTTTGCAATGCTATTAAATAAATGACATCCATCCAAACAAATGAACTGAATTTTTTTAGACCCATTTTTTTTAATACGTTTTTAATCACTCTTTTAAGTTTTCTAAAAACGCGACATCCGTCGTTTAATAATGAAAAAAGGTCCTGCAATTAAATAAACTAACATTTATTCTCACTTCAAGTGTTCTCAAGCCAAAAGTGGTTTGAAAATCACCTCCTTTTAAAAGAAAACTGGAAAGACTTTCATGTCACGTCTTAAGGGTCTTATTTACGGCATCCTAGGAAAGCATTCAAAATTCGGGATTTGAAGGCCCTATGAATAAATAAGGTGACGCATGCGCACAAGCAGGATTTTCCAAACGGTACCTGTCTACTAGCTCGGCATGGGAAACTCGTGAAAATCGATAGAGCTCTATATGAAAATAGCACTTTCCTCAGAAGATAAATTTTGTGTTTTTTAAAACAACGGGCATGAAAAATTAAATTATTTAAAAAAAGTGCTCTGAAAAGCATTGAACAATGCGAGGTGCTAAAAAACAAAATAAAACAACACCCCTTTAATAAATATTTAAATTATTTAAACCTAGTACAAGTAAAAATGTTAATTTTTTAATCGGTTGTGAGTAAAAAAGTTCAATTACAACAAAATGCATTACTTATAGCCCCGCGGTTACGTTTAAATAGTTGTTACTATTCAAGAAAAAAAAATGTTATATTTTAAAGTTGTCGTGATATTTTTGTATTTGTTTAAATTTTCAATGTCGCAAAAACCAAACGTAGATTCGAGAAGGCATGACGTTTACATAGCGGGGTTTTTTCCTTTTGCACGAACCGCTGATAACTCAGAAATTGGTAAGTTAATTAATTAAATTAATTGATGACCTAATCCCAAAAGGGGGCGTGTGACCTTCCGTACCTATTTAACCTAGCGTGTTAGTTTAAATTCTAAATTTAAGTTTAATGTGGTAATTACAATTACTAACAAACCATGCATATATGTTTTTGCACTACCCTATTTTTTTAAATTTATTTTTCTGCATTTTAACTTGTTTAGAATTTCATTTTATTGTGATTTTATGTGCTGAAATAGCAACAAGTTTGCATACGCAATGTCTCATTAAAATTCATACATGTACTAAGCTATTTCACCCTCTACAGGGGGTGTCCAAATATGTTATAATATTAAGACGGGCGTTTCAAATTCACAAATCTTCGAATCTGTGCTCCTAGAAGCTCGAATAAGGCATCTCCTTTGAGCTCCCGCCAATTCTACTAAGTAGCACATCTACATGAGGGCCCCATCGTATATTAAAACTAAGCGTAGTTTTGAAAACTACAAAAATGGGGCAACAAACGTATTATGGTTTCATTTAAATCGGTTATTTATTTGTATCGAAAATCTGACTTCAAAAATCATTACACTATTATTGATTTTTTTTTTCGACTACGGATACATTTTTTGGTTTATATACATTACGTGGTCTATGCCAAACCATAATACGTTTATTTACCATGGTTTTTTTAAGTTTGTAAATAATTAAAATTGCAACTTACGTTTTTCCCTAATACAGATGTGCTCGTTCAAAGATTTAAATGTACAAAGAAAAACACTAAAAGTAATATTTTACCATATTTTTAGTATTTCTTGCACTTGCACCATTTCTATATATCACAAACATTATCCTACATATTTTTAATCATAGTTATTGATGTATTACTCCGTATTTTTACATATTTTGTTGAAATTTCGAAAATAACTGACGTTTAGGAAGATGACTTTTTACGAACTTTTGAGTGCACAGAACATCATCTATGAATTTGAAACGCCCGTCTTAACACAATCTATCAAAGAGCCTAACTTTTGTTTAAATTTATTTCTAACCAATAAGGATTCTTCTAAAAAACTAAAACAGTATAAGAAATATATGGATCTTCTTGTGCTACAACAGAAATTTTAATAGTCTTAATTAAAAAAGAGTACTTTATTTGGTGAAATTAAAAAATGCTTACAAAGTCCAATTCAGGATACTGGTCTCCTAAATTGAACCAGTGATCTCCTTAATAAACCGGCTATATCACCCTTGAATAAAGAACTAAAAAAGTTGCAGAAAAGTAATTAAGTTAGTTTACGGCTCGTACAATAACATTTAAATGTTCATAGTAACATTAGCACATTTGGCATATGCAACACTTGCAAAATTTTGAAAGGCTCCTAAATTGGACCGATTCAATTTAGGACATTCATGTTCAGTGGTGGTCCAATTTAGGCGACTCTGCTTCAAATTGGCATGAGAAGCCATTCAGTTTATAAGATAATATTTAAAGTTATGGTTTGAAAGCGTTAAAAAGAAAGCTATAAAACTGTAAATTAGATTAGGATAACATAAACCCTTATCTTTGGGTTATGTAAGGTCACGGGTAAGTTATACAAATATTAGATCTTAGACGTGATTATTATAAATTTGTTAATAATTACTAACCACGCGATGGAGGTACCACACATGCTTCTAATACACAATGGATTTGGAGCATAGATGATATATGAATCAACAGATGGAGCTACCTATGTTTCATATGCGAGTCCATTTTAAAAGGAGGATTTTCATTAAATCTAGTTTTAAAAGTTGCTTATTAAAAATGGAACATCCTGTACTTAAATCTGATATTGTTAAGAATTTTTATTCGTAATTCCCTTAGTGCAATTTTATGTTGCACGTTTTAAGTTGTTTTTTATTTGGCTTTTTAACTACATTTTTAGATGTAACATTTTTATTTCCATAATAAAATATTTATAAACTGGGAAATAGAAAACGCCTCGGAAAACGCCCTTCTCTTAATTTGATTCCTTTAATTGTTACAAAAGCGTCATTAGGTATGGTTGCTTGTATCTCTAAGTACTTAATTATGTTTTTTTTTATTAAAATATTTTATTTTATATTACGTTAAAAAAACAAATAAATTTTTAAATTATTTACTAAAAGAAATTAAGTAATATTACGCCAATAGTTATTTTCTTTATTTAATTATAAATCTAAAAATATAGCTCTACTGTTTCAGAATTTAGAGTTACTACTTAATTGCTAGAAACTATATGTATATTGAAAAAAAAAAAGAGATATTTCATGTTTTTTTATTGAATTCGTAGATATTTTATTTTATGCCTCTAAAACTAAACGGAATACGTGCTGTTGGAAAAGCTATAAAATGTCAAGCACCAAGGGTTTTCTTTGTAGTTTATGGTGTACATTGTTCAAACATAAACTTTAAACTTTGCCTAAAATATAAATGTGGTTTTCAGAAATTTAAAAAGAAGCGAAATTGTTTAAAAAGTAGCATTTGAGTAGTTAGCATATGTTTCACAATTTTTAAAGGTGGTTTATTATTTAGCAATCTATAAAATACATATAAGAGGTAAAAATTATGTTAAAGGAGAATGTCGCAAAGCATACAAACTGTGGTTATGTAATGTTGGTTGCCTAAAATCAACAAAAAACAGCACTTTCTGGTCATTGCTCAGTGGGTTTATAACAGTTAATTTTAATTAAAAATTGTGCTTATCAGCAACATAAATAAACAAAGCACAAGTTGATATATTCTAAAGGTCCATCAATAAGCGTTTAAGTACAGAATTTTGGCAATTTAGAAGCACTATTCTTTTGCACTTTAAATTGCCAAAATTCTGTACTTAAAAACGCTTATTAATGGGTCTTTAGAATATGTAAGCTTGTGCATTGTTTATTTATGTTGCTGGTAAGTACAATTTTTAATTAAAATTAACTCTTATAAACCCACTGAACAATGACCAGATAGTGCTGTTTTTTGTTGATTTTGGCAACCAACATTACATAACCACAGTTTCTATGCTTCGCTATCTACAGGGTGTCCAAAAAATGGCGCATAAACGCGATGGTACGTTGTTGGGGCATGTCTAGGGAGCCCCAGAAAATTGTTAAAAAAAATCTATCTCATATACCCTCGTAGATATGTTGCCCCAAAGTGCGAAACTTTAAATGCTTATATCTTGAATATATCAGCACATATTGACGAAACAAATGGTTTAATACAAAGCTACAGTATATCTTAAATCATTTAAGCATTTGTTTATTTATTAAATGGTCGAATTACATTTTTACAATCAATTTAATTTTACAAAATTTTCATGAAATGAAGCTGACAACAACGTCAATAAAATCTAGTGCAAAAGTGTATGATCAAGACTCATAAATGGGATTTTTAGACTTATAGATGGGATTTTTAGATGTATTTTCCTAGACTCTGTTGCCGAATTTATGCAACTTTGTTCGCATTTTTCTCGATGAATATAACAGATGGATTTTTTTTGACAATTTTCTAGGGATCCCTTAAAATGCCCCAACAGCGTACCATCGCGTTTATGCGCCATTTTTTGGACACCCTGTATATCTATATTTTCTACTAGTTATTGTAAAAATTTGCCCTATTTTTCTAAGGGTTTTTCATTTTTTTATTGACACGACCACAATTATTTCTTGCCATTGTTAAAAAATAATATGCTTATGTAAAACAAGCTGCTGAATCCGAATATGATACTTAAATATTTACAACTCTTAGTTTTCAAGCTATAAAATTTCAAAGCAAACTTTAAATCGATCTTTAAACGCGACACTCGATTTTTTGAAGTATTTAAAAGGCACTTATGGGAAAAATGTTCGCTTATTTAGTGTGACTTTTTTGATACAAGAACTAAAAGAAAATAGCGTCTTACATTTTATTTTTCCTACAAAATTCCTTTCAATCCTTTTTACTACTTGGTATGCAAGTTATCCTTTGTCATGCATTTTTACCATTTACCACATCACATAGTTTTTTGCAAAGCAATATACTTCTTTATTTGAAACTATTTACATGTCTCACTTAATTTACTTTAAGGCAATATGAAATTCTTCGCCTTTTTTGCTTTGAGTTGATATTTTTACACATTCTGCTTTGAGTTGACCGCTCTGGGGTTTCTAAATATTTGCTATGGAAGTCTAGCCGAAATGAAAGCATTTTATAAAATATACAGGTTGACGTGACAGTTAGTTTTGGTCTAAATAATTTAAAGGGGAATGTCGCGAAGCATATAAATTGTGGTCATGTAATGTTGATTGCCTAAAATAAACAAAAAATAGCACTTTCTCTGGTCATACTTTCTGGGTTTATAAGAGTTAATTTTAATTAAAAATTGTGCTTACCAGCAACATAAATAAACAAAGCACACGTTGACACATTCCATAGGTCCATTAATAAGCGTTTAAATACAGAATTTTGGCAATTTTAAATGCAAAAATTGTGCTTCTAAATTACCGTAATTCTGTCCATCAATAAGCGTTTAACGCTTATTGATGGACCTTTAGAATATGTCAACTTGTGTCTTGTTTATTTAAGTAACTGGTAAACATAATCTTTAATCAAAATTAACTCTTATAAACCCACTGAGCAATGACCAGAAAGTGCTGTTTTTTTGTAATTTTGGGCAACCAACATTACATAACCACAGTTTTTATTCTTCGAGACATTCCTCTTTCAAACAATGTAGCAGATCGAAAGATAGAATCTTAATTAACGCCATTTAAGGTCCATTTAGAGATACTTAAATTGGCTTAAGGCCACTTAAATTACAGCGAACTTAACGTGCTTTGAATTGGTTAAATTAATCACTCTTTAAATGCACTAATTTGGTCACGTTAATCTTGCGTTAATTTAAGTGGCGTTAAGCCAAATCAAATATCTCTAAACTGACCTATTAATGTCAGAATTAATATTTAAAATTGACTCGCTAATTTCTTACGTCTTTTGTAAACAGTTTGCACTCTTCGCATCTTTTTAAAGTGATAAACCTAAAATTCAGTTTTTTTGTAATAAAGGTTTCTTTTTCAGGTCGAGGGGTCATGCCAAGTGTCAAACTGGCCCTTGACCATGTTAATGAACATACTGGAATTTTAAGAAATTACAGACTTCATATGTGGTGGAATGACACCATGGTAAGTTTAAAAAGAAAAAAAATTAAATTGGTTTTATTAGGTATTTAAAATTGCTACATTAATTTGAAACTGAGTGTACCTACCCCTAATAAAAAATAAGTATGTTTAAAATTGAATATATCGGTATTTATCGATTTAATACATACCGCGCTTGTAATCAAAATTTTCTTCGCCAATATAAACATTGGGGCGGAATTCTAATTTTAGAAATATCCTTCCTTATCGAGGAAAAATTTAATATACAAATAATTATGATTTGAAATTCCGTTCAAAATAAGGTTCATTCACGCTTAAAATTCAAATCGAAATTGAAATATTCAAACAAGCAGAAAAAATTGAGAATTTATGCAAGGTGATTTGGGATTTTTTGTGTACCTAAATTATGAATGAAAAAAAAAAAGAAAAAATTCCCGAGAGGGTATAAAAAGGCATGGATGCAAAATATGTATGTTCAAATCATTATAAAAACAAGCAAATTGTTTTCTTTCTGTTACGTTAAGGCTAAGGATTCACAGATTCGAAGATCTGTGCTCCTAGAAGCTCGTATAAGTCATTTACGTTGAGCTTCCGTCAATTCTACTAAATAGCACATTTACATGAGAGCCCCATCGTATATTAAAACTAAATGTTGTTTTGAAAACTAGATAAATAGGGCTACAAACGTTTTATGGTTTCATTTAAATTTGACTTAAAAAAAACAAAAATATTACAATGATTTTTAAAATCAGACTTTCGACACAAAGAAATAACTGATTTAAATGAAACCATAACACGTTTGTAGCCCTATTTTTCTAGTTTTCAAAACTACATTTAGTTTTAATATACGATGGGGCCCTCATGTAGATGTGCTATTTAGTAGAATTGACGGAAGCTCAACGGAGATGACTTATACGAGCTTCTAGGAGCACTGATCTTCGATAATG
Source organism: Cartodere bifasciata (assembly GCA_963920755.1). Lineage (NCBI taxonomy): Eukaryota > Metazoa > Arthropoda > Insecta > Coleoptera > Latridiidae > Cartodere > Cartodere bifasciata. The sequence continues at coordinate 2,480,116 of OY987199.1, read as the reverse complement.
TAGATTTGAATCTTCAGCCTTAACAAAGTTTAAATCGATGGCTACACAAAAGAAGGTCGTATCCTACAAAAAAATCGAAAACCGAATTTTTGCTTTAAGATACTACAAATAGTGGAGGGTTTTGGTTTTTGGACCAAAAAGAGTTTTTGTAAAATCGGGAAGACAGTTGCGGCGGATTTTTTTTGTTTTTTTAAGTCCCCACACTATCTTTCCTTTTTTACGGAAACTAATAATCTTCTCACTATTTTTAAATGCCATCTAAATTGTTGTTTCTCTATTTTAACATTATTAAATTTTATAACACAAGAAAATACATATAAAAATGCAGTTTTCAGTTGGTTAGACCCCTTTCCTTTTTTTAGTGCAATGCTGCCGTTGGAGTTAAAGCATTTTTTGATATGATGCACCGAGGCCCCAATAAACTAATGCTTTTTGGGGCTGCTTGCACGCACGTTACTGATCCCATAGCTCAAGCTTCAAAACATTGGCGTCTCACTCAGGTAAGCCCCAGTTTTCCAATAAAAACAAAAAAAAAACTAGGTTCACCACAATACTCCCTCCGCGTTGGATCACCACAATTCTTGTTTTGAGAGACATAATCAATTCCCAATTAAAAAAAAACATTGATTGTTTTAGCTTTCGTATGCCGATACTCATCCAATGTTCACAAAAGAAAACTTTCCAAATTTTTTCCGTATTGTACCCTCTGAAAATGCTTTCAACCCACCAAGACTGGCACTCTTAAAGGAATTTAATTGGACGAGAGTCGGGACTATTTACCAAAACGAACCTCGATACTCATTGGCTCACAATAGGTAAGTTTTCTTTCTGCATCAAACAAAAATTATGAATTTGATCGAAACCCGTAGCAAACGATCAAGACCTTTTTAGTAATACGAGAGTTTTATTCCAGATTAGTAGCTGAATTAGACACCCTAGGATATCAAGTGGTGGAAACTCAAAGTTTCACAAATGAAGTGTTTCTTGCCCTATCTAAATTGAAGGAAAAGGATACCAGAATAATTTTAGGTGGGTAAAATTACATTCAAAACTCATTAAGTTTACAAGTTTGAGAATAAATTTTAATGACCAGAAATTAAACGCAAAGATCTCTCATTAAAACCCACAATTCATATTATAAGTTGAAAACGTTCATAAAGTGCAAATAAACTCCATCTAACACTAACAGTGTTTTCTGGTCTTTAATGAGGCCTAAATACAGGCTGTTTCATTCATTTCACTCTACAAGAACTAGACTTTTACTTTTAAAAATTCTTCCAGGTAACTTTAACGAGAAATGGGCTAGGAAAATATTCTGCGAAGCATACCGTCTTGAAATGTACGGGCGAAAATACCAGTGGTTAATCATGGGAACCTACAGCAACGAATGGTGGAAAAAAGAAGACCCTGGGTTCAATTGCACAATGGAGGAACTACTCGATGCTTTAGAACAAACCATTCTTACAGATTTGTTGCCTCTTTCCACCAACGGAGAAATCACCATATCTGGAATAGTACGTACAACCGATAACCCAAAAAACACCATAGTTTAACTAGTGAACAGTGAACCTTATTTCCTATGTTATATGCTATAAAGTTCTGAGGCCTAAGAAGTGTCGGTATCTCGTAAAGGCCTCAAGAACTAATCTAGGTCACGTGGTACTGAGAGTTGTTTTGAAGTAAACGTCAAATCAAGTGTTAGGAGGTTAGGTTATTAAAAATATGATTGTCAAAGTCATATGATTACTTCGGGGACACTACAGGAGCTCGATTACCGAATACTCACCTCCATATGCTATTATTAGAATGTGATAATGCTCCCTTAAAGAATAAGTATACTGCCACATTCTACTTATGGTAACCAGTTTTCGGTAATAAAGCTACATATTGCTAACAACCATGTGATGGTGACCTAACCTATAAATTACTACTTTGACAACATCAAATATCACATAAGAGAATTATACTTTATTTTTGGTATTTACCTAAAGTATTGTTGTATCCTAGAATGTAATTAGGCAGCCAACAATACAATGTTGCCAATATTATTGTCGATTGCCTGATTCCTGCCTACCTTACTAGGTGATGGAATATCTAGTACTTAAATTATCTTTGGTTTAACACAATATTTCTTTTAGACGGCAGATGAATACCAAACCGAGTACGATTCGAGACGAGGCAACGAATACTCAAGATTCCACGGATACACCTACGATGGTATATGGGCAGTTGCCTTAGCAATCCAGAACGTAGCCCCCAAAGTACGATATTTCTGGAGAAATCAAACAGTACTAGATTTCCGGTACAGAGACGAGATTTGGGAGAAATTGTTTCTTGATGCACTTCACAACACAAGCTTTGAAGGTACGGCAATACAAAACCCAGTGCCATTTCTCGCCCTACTTATTAACGTTTACTAGGTAAAATTGCGCAGTTATACCCAGTAAACAACCAAGTAACGGACATCACATGGCCCCTTTTAGTATTAGCATAATTCTGTCTTATGAAGTCATTGTTTTAAGGTGTTACCGGTCCAGTAAGATTCTACGACAATGAACGAAAGGCAAGTATTTTGCTGAAGCAGTTTCAAGGTGGATACGAGATTAAAATTGGGGAATATAGTGCCGCGAAGCAACATCTTGATTTGACATTGGGGACACCTTTAAAATGGATTGGAAAGTAAGTCTCTTTTGCCAAAATATAGGAACTCAGTGATTTAAAAAATAAAACAAGCATTAGAATCAGCAAGCGCGTTGATTGGAGATTACAGCATTCCTGGTTCAAAACCAGTTAGGGACCACTCTTTTTTTTCTTTTTTTACGTTAATTAATCTAAAAAAAATTGTTTTGCCTAGCTAGAGTGTCAAATATCATATTTGTAATCATTTTTATTTTTTTTTTCTTTAAGGTATCCACCAAAAGACAGAACGCTCCTGATCATAGAACACACCCGTGTCAACAAAACTGTCTACGCCATTTTAGCATCTTTAGCCGTTCTTGGAATAATAATGGCATCTATTTTTCTGGCATTTAACATTAGTTACCGCAACCAACGATACATCAAAATGTCAAGTCCACAGTTAAATAATTTAATAATCATTGGATGTATGTTAACTTATACTAGTATTATCTTCTTGGGATTGGATTCCGGACTGTCAAGCATCGGTGAGTTGAATAATGACCATTTCTGACATCAATTAAACATTTTATAAATAAGACTTATTTAAAATGTTTGGTTTTATAGGAAATATTGCAAGTTGGGTAAAAAGGTAAAAATAGACGAGAATTTAAATCAAATTACATAGAAAAACGATACTAAAATGTACATGAAGATACATTTAATGCGCATGATCTATAAAAATAGCCCCCCCCTGTTTATAAAAAAAAACAAAAATAGTGTATTTGTAATTTAAAACTGGTTTAAAAATATTTTAAACATGTTGTTTAAAAATAGGCAATTACCAAATGAATAGACATGTTAGAAAATAGCCCCCTCTCCTTTATAACCTAAAAAAACTAACTTATAGCAAAAAAAAGCAATGCCCTAACATTTTCTTACAATTTTCCTATTTTTCCCAGATGCTTTTCCTTACATCTGCACGGCAAGAGCATGGACTCTAATGGCTGGATTTTCCCTAGCCTTCGGCGCCATGTTTAGTAAAACATGGCGTGTACACTCAATTTTCACAGATGTCAAATTAAACAAAAAAGTGATAAAGGATTACCAATTATTTATGGTTGTTGGTGTTTTGTTATTTATTGATTTAGTTATTATGACAACGTGGCAAGTGGCTGATCCGTTTTATCGAGAAACGAAGCAGATGGAACCTTATGTAAGTGTTTACTGGGAAAGTGTGTTTACTGGGTAAAAGTACAGTTTTGGGGGCATAACTTATTACTTATGCATTTTTTGTATAAAATGTGACGCCATTTTGTTTTTTTAGCCCCACCCATCAAGTGAGGACATAATTATAATTCCCGAAAATGAATATTGTGCCTCTGAACGAATGACTATTTTTGTTGGGTTAATTTACGCATATAAGGGACTTCTTATGGTAATTTTTCTAACATAACCTTACAAAATGGAATAATTTTAAATGTTTTAGATTTTTGGCGCATTTTTGGCCTGGGAAACTCGAAACGTGTCAATTCCGGCTCTAAACGACAGCCGCCATGTTGGATTATCAGTTTACAACGTTGCCATTATGTGCATTTGTGGCGCTGCAGTCGCGTTGGTGCTAGTTGATCACCAAGATGCGTTGTTTTTAATTATAGGTTAAAAACCCCACTTTAATCCAAAAACACAAATTCTAACCACATTTTTTAGGTGTTTTTGTGCTTTTTTGCACTACCGCCACGTTGTGGTTAGTTTTCGTACCGAAAATGTTGGAACTAAAACGAAATCCAGCTGGAGCGATTGATCAACGATGTCGTGCTACTTTACGACCCATCTCGAAAACAAGACGTGATTCCAGCGTTTCGGAATTGGAAACCAAGATGAAAGATGCCAGATTATTAAATGCCAAGTATCGCAAAGTATTATTAGAAAAAGAAGCTGAATTAAATGTAAGTCAAACAACAAATTACCTAGGTGGGGCCATACGTAGGCCACCATAGATGTGCTACTTGGTTAAAAACGTTTAAAACGACCCAAGTAAGCACAATAAAGTTGGTCAACTTACAGGCCAACTCTGGCAAACGTAATAACCTTAATGTTTTTGATTCCAGATGTTAATACATAAGCTCGGAAGTGAAGCTAGAGAAATCTTAGATGCAAGCACACTCAGTGACGCGAATCGACTTTCCGTACCAGCTATTAGAAAAGAAGCTCCAAGTGCTACTGAAACAAGTGACCTTACCTCTCTATGTAGTTTAAGTTCACAAGATTTTACTTCTTTACATCATTCGGATAGTCAAAAGTAAGGGTAGTGTATACAAAAACATAACCTTAAATTTCTTTTACTTAAGAGCCCGAGAACTCTTGTTCTCTTATGCTAACTTGTGTACAACTTAGACCGCAGTTTTTAACGTTATCACTAGAGCAATTGTTTTAAAATGTTGACAATATAATGTTAGCCCTTTTTAAAATATTTATTGTTTGGCACATTTTGTTTTGTAGCCCTAGTTTAGAAAAAATAACAGTTTAAAGAAGGGGTAACTATACAAAAAACAACAACTGCTTTTCTTTCTTAAATTAGACCCCAAAAACGATTTTTAAAAAACAATAGGTATTACAAAATTAATTATCTTTCTAATGATACCAAGTTTTTCAAAATCGGATAAGAATTAACTAAGATATTTATTTGGGGTCTAAGTTTTGTGAATATTTGCCTAAAAACGTGCTTCAAGCTGTAGTATTAAACCAAGGTCAAGCCTCTCTCTAGTTGTATTGGTGGTAGATGGCTACTCTGGACACATATTCATATATCTGTTTAACTAGTCTTCAGTCTATTCTGGCCACCGCAGTCCGTAGCCCCTTTACATGGTATAAGGACTGAGTGTCGGGCTCTTAAAGATTATCCTAACCTTTAAAATGAATTTTCCCGAACTGTCCAAACTGCATGTTACAGGAGGAAGAAAACCGGTATAGGGGACTCACCCAGACACCCCATCCCAGCCCCTCACCCCGCTCAAGTGGTACCAACCACCAAAGCTGAAGTCTTAACGCAAAATGGCGTCCCAGCACAAACCGAAGGCTTAAAAATCGAGCCCGTACCTCAATCCGTTGTTAATACTAGTTCTAACATCGATAGTAATTATAATAATATTAAAACCAATAGTGAGATAACAAATAGTAAAGTAGATGGTATAGAAATAAGAAAACCAGAGTCAATTATTACAAAAAGTGAGAGCAATCGTACGCCTACTAGATGCGACCGAAGAATGTCACGAGAAAACGTGTGCGAGAAACGAAGGTACTAAAACAAAACCACAATAACACCAAATACATTTTAAAATGTTTCAGATGTAGCATAAAAAGTGAACGAGAGCACTCGGACTCTCTCGAGGAATCCACATGTCATCGAAGAGTTAGCATCAACTCCAGGGGTACGCCAAAGAAAAAACCAGACTATGGAACGCACGTGGTTGCGAAGAGTGAGCTCTGGGACACTGGAAGTCAACACAGGTGCAGCAAAAGTCATCAAAAAATTTCTAGAGTCAATATTCCATCAGATGACGGTAAGTGTCGCCACACGACCGACGTATGTGTGTTTACTGGGTAACTTAGGCTATAAAGAACCCCAGCAAACACATAAGTGTTGGCACAGCAACTTTTTATGCCTAATAGAGTATTTTTTTGCAGAAGACGCATATATGCAGCGAACTGTTTCCGAGAAAAATCGCCACTCCAGCCAAAAACGTTCCCCGTGTAAAAAAGAGCCAATAATTACACCAAACATTTGCAATCAACAATGTAATAAATTAGGTTATTATCAATCTACACCGAACGTTGCTTCAATAAACAAATCTATCCAGCCCAAACGGGAGAAATCAATGTACAACGCTGCATCCGAAAGCGAATTATTGGACAAAGAAATACTTCCAATTTTCCAGAAATTGCTTACAGAACGGAATAAGAGCCAGCATAATATCGACTATAGTTTTGGTAGAAGTTGCCCAAATATATCGATTAAGTGCGATATTGTAGAGTATCTGTAATAGGTTATGTGTCTTATTACTATTTTTAACGATAAATCATTTGAACTACCTTTTAAAACAACTTAAAGAGCACTTAAATTTTGTTTACTGGAGTTAAACCATTCAAGGGCCGCTGCATGTGTGTTTATTGGGCTTAAAGCCCCAGTAAACACGCAAAATCGATTTTTTAAGGTAATTCAAACGATATTATTACAAATTTTTGAAAATACAATAATCATTGGCTTAAAAAAGGACGTCAGCCAATCGTAGGCTTTGAATACATTCTAAAATAATCCACACTACTTGCTCATCTTATTATTTAATAATTTAGACGTGAAAAATACTCAAAAATTGTATTTTCAAAAAGAAAAATCCCCGTAATGCCTCTAAAATATGTCTAAAGAATTGACTAGCAAACCCTAATCAACAGAATATGACTGCATGATTGTTAGGTAATCTTTTCATTGTTAAAAATAATATTTGTTAAAAAAAAATGATAAAAATATCGCATAATTCGTTTTGCGGAGAGTTTTAACCGCTTGGTTGCGGCTACGCCCATTTTTTGGGCTCGTCGTAAACAAAGAGTTGCAAGTTCAAATCCTGGTGAAGGAACACTTTTTTCATTAATTTTTTTGCTCAAATATTATCACTAAATGTGAAAACACGTTATAGTTATAAAAATTATGTGATATTGCTTATTTATCAATAAAAAACATAAAAATAATTTAAATAAGATCTCCAAACGGTTGTGTTTTTTTTATGTTAGGTAATACTTATTAATAATTCTAAAATTTTTAGACAATTAAATGTTTTATTATTAAATGAAATCTTTTAAATAAATCCTTAATAAAAACAAATTTTATTTATTTAAACAAGAGCGGGCTAGATCATTGAGAGGGATAGATCATTTAAAAAGTTAAACTTCGCAGATAGCTCATTTTTTATGACTACTTTTTTATTTTTATATAATTGTTACACATTCTATATGATGCTCTTCGCAGTAGATGATTAAAAAGGTGCATTTTTTATTTTATTAAAAAAAAAATGTAAAACTTATTTTTTTTGTAAACGGGTGAGGATACAAAAAAATTTCTGGATGCTTTTTTATAGGGAAAAATACAATCTTAATTTTATTAAGAATATTTTTTTTCGTAAAATTGATATTAACCGAAATATGAATTTATTTCAACTTTGGGGGTGGTTTCTACCCTCTATTTATTATTTGATTTTTTCCAAAACCATAGGGTTCTTCCCCAAAACAAGATTGATTTTTGCACCAAATCTCAAGTCAATTGAATAAATTGTTCTTCAGTTATCGTGATAACACGTTTCGTTACAGACAGACAGACGGACAAAAAATAAAAGTCTTAATAAGTCATGAAACGAAAAAATCTGCAATGTTTGCTCTGGGATGAATATTAACGATTTTAGAGAAGGTCCGACCAAATGCAATATATATTCGACTTTGTCTGCGAAGAGTATAATAATTTTAAAGTATTAAGAATTTAGAAACAAGTAACTGCAATTAACAATTATTTAATATCTATTTATACAACAAGTAAGGAAACGATGGTCATTATTTAACGAATGCGAAGTTTGCAAAACGAGGCTTTAGCCGAGTTTTGTAGGAGCATAAGTGAAATAATGACTGTTTCCTAACGTGTTGCATACAATATTTTATCTACGACCGCTTAATAACATAAAAAAATAAAAAAAATAATAAAAATTTTAAAAAAATTCTTGTGGTACATCCTGTAGACCTAATTGTCATCATGACAACATGTCAAATTTGCGTGAAAAAATGATCTCACTAACTAACTTATTTAATATCCGTTAGGTTATGATTTCATTACCTAACTCATTTTATTTCCGTGAAATAAAGTAAGTCATTAGGTAACCTAAATGAGTAAGATAAAGTAGCTGTTACCTAACGGTAGTAGATAAAGTATTTTGTAAAGTCTAACTTTCCCGTTTCACAATTTTATCAAAAGATGGCAGCACTTGTCTAAAAGTCCAACAAATCGATTTCAGAAAGACATGGTCATCAAAATATAATTATAAAAACAATGTTAATTTACTAAAACATTTAATCGCTTTGCTGGTGTTTTTTATACCTCATAAATATCATAAAAAAGAAATTTCATTATTATCAATTATTTGTTGAGTAATCATTATTTAAAAAATTTAACATATTTACTTATAAATTAATACATAAAATGTCAAGTGAAAGTGCAAGGCCTAAGGTTTTTTTAACACGAAGATATGTTTTTTCTGCAAGCCACAGGTTACATAGGTAAATATATTTTGAGGTTATCGACATTTTTTTTAAAGAAAATTGTTTTAGCCCGCATTTGACAGATAAGGAAAATTTGGAAACTTTTGGGAAGTGTAATAACCCAAATGGACATGGGCACAATTATGTTGGTAAGAAAAATACATTCTTTTATTAAAATTAACCTTAAAATTTGTAAAAACAAAATAAAAAAAAATCATTTTTGTTTTACATATATATATTTTTTTTTTAATAAAAAACATTTTTAGTTGAAGTGACTGTCTATGGCCCTTTAGATTCAAAAACAGGAATGGTAATCAACTTAACTGATTTAAAAAAATACATGAAAACAGCTATCATGGATCCAATGGACCACAAAAATTTAGATAAAGATGTACCATATTTTAAAAATGTAGTGAGTACCACAGAAAACGTAGCAGTTTACATTTGGAAAGAAATGAAAAAAATTATGGAAAAACCTGAAATATTGTACGAAGTCAAAATATATGAAACTGAAAATAATATTATTTGTTACAGAGGCCAATAAAAATTACATTTATAGAAATCTATATTTTTTTTACTCAAACAAAATATTGCAAAATCATGATTGAAAACATGTTTTATTGGTTGCCTAGTATTAGATTCAATGAATCTCTTAATAAACGGACTAAGGCTAAAGATTCAAAATCACTGATTTAAAGATCTGTGCTTCTAGAAGCTCGTACAAGTCATCTCCGTTGAGCTCCCGTCAATTCTACTAAATAGCACATCTACATAAGGGCCCCATCGTATATTAAAACTAAATGTAGTTTCAAAAACTAGAAAAATAGGGCTACAAACGTATTATGTTTTCATTTAAATCGGTTATTTCATTGTGTCGAAAATCTGACTTAAAAAATCATTGCAATATTTTTGTTTTTTGGAGTCAGATTTTCGACACTATGAAATAACCAATTTAAATGAAACCAAAACACGTTTGTAGCCCTATTTTTCTAGTTTTCAAAACTACACTTAGTTTTAATATACGATGGGGCCCTTATGTTGATGTGCTATTTAGTAGAATTGACAGGAGCTCAACGGAGATGACTTATGCGAGCTTCCAGGAGCACAAATCTTCGAAACTGTGAATTTGAATCTCTAACCTTAAGGACTATGGTTAAGGCTACGTTATTAACGTTACAGAAGCCCTGTGTAAATGATACTTAATACATTAACTCATTATAAAGACATTAAAAATAGCTAAGTAGGCATATTTTTCAATTTTGTGTTACGTAAAACATACTTAAGTCTAAAGTTACACTATGTTACGTTACATAAGCTTTTTGTAAATGATACTTAAACCAGATAGAAGTCAATAAGACATAAAAAATAGCTAAGTAGGCGTATTATTTAATTTTTTGTCACTTAAACGTTAAGCAAACTTAAGAGACTTAAGCTACACTATGTTACGTTACATAAGCTCTATGTAAATGATACTTAACCCAGATAGAAGTGTACGAAGGTATGGAAAAGAGGAAGGTAGACATCGCGTACGCGGGACTGAACAATTGAGAGAGATTCAAGCGCGGCCAACTAGGATTTTTTAACATTAACGAACGCAGATGTGAAATTGATGTTAGCCGTGTTTTAGCTAGTTGTTATTAATAAATTATAACAACAAATACGATGCAACAGTTGCAAAATGTTTAAGAAAATGTGATCGGAGAATAAACAGTGCGGTATCTTTTCTTGGGGCACGTCAAACTTTTTTAAAATTAAACAAAAATTTAAAAATGTTGCTAGTGAATAAAAAGACTAAAAAGTGACTTTTTTTCCTGTTTTCTTTAAATTTGGATTGGATATCAGCTCTGTCTTTGGATACTACTGCTTAATCATCTAAAAAACTCAAAATGTAAGTATTTTCTTTATTTCTAGCAAGTATAAATAGTATAATATTTTTCCAACAAATAATGGGTACATTTTAAACTTTAAAAAAATTAATTTATACACTGCGTATATTAGAAGTTTTTTAAATAGGTGTTATTTTATGTTATTTATTAAATAATCCACAAAATTGGCGCACCACCTGTATGGTACGTTGTTGAGGTATGCCTAGGGATCCTCAGAAAATTGTTAAAAAATATCTCATATACCCTTGGAGATATGAGACCCCAAAGTGCGATACTTTAAACCCTTATACCTTAAAAACAACAGCACATATTAACGAAAAAAATGGCCTAAACACAAAGGCACAGTCTATGCAAAACTATCTTACTATTTGTTTATTTTTTAAATGGTCAAATTACATTTTTATAATCAGTAGAAATAGTACAAGTGCTCTATGAATTTTCGATTATAAAATAAACGAATGCTTGTTGCATTTGCATAGTAATTTGCCATTAAAGTAAGGGTGTCGTCTAATTATGTACCGAATGCGAAGCACGAGGTGAATAATTAAAAGAAAACCGCCTTACCTTTAAGGGGCATTGCGTATTCAACAAGCACGAGTTTTTTTTTTATCGAAAACTTATCTGGAACACGACGGCAATTCGACACGATTATTTCATAGGTAATATCTAAGGGCCCTTGAAGATGTATACATAGGTATGGCCAACTTTGAATAAGTGTCAAAGTTGGCCATACCTGAGTATATTCCAGGGATCTTAGTAATATCCCTAGGGCATCAAATTTTTCCGGAAAAAAGTCGAGACCAACTGTATATACGTATTAGGATAAAATAAATAGACAAGTCAAGATTGTGAAAGATAAAATTGGTATTAACATTGTCAAATTTGACAGCCGGAGTTTTTCCGCGGAAAAATTTGCCGCCGGAAATTTTTTCACTGTAAAACGCCATAAATGATACCTCAGATCACTGTATATGACAGGAGCGATATACTCATGTATAAATACCATTTACCCAACAAAATAATATTAATTTCATTTTAACACTGAATACGACTAACCAAAAGAACAATTTTTAACAAAATTAACAAAAAATTATAACTTTGACTTCTATCCAGGTAAATTAATTCGCTGTCAGTGCCTGACAACGGGCTATTTCAGTTCAGGTTGTTGCCAACGGGTGATTTCGAGTATAATTCCCAGTAAAATGCTTCAAATTTTGGCATAAACCTCTAATTTGACATATAAATAAAATAGTCAATTTGATGTTAAAAATTTTATGAAATGAAGCTGACAACAATGTCAATAAAATCACCCTGTATATTCAAATTAAAAACCAATCTTGATTTAATCAAGCAGATCGAATCGATCATATACGATTCATATTTATTATTTATTTAATGTAGCTCTTCAACATCTAAATATTATTGCTTAACATTAATGTCACTAATAACAATAAACAAATTTATTTATATCAATTCTAATTAAATAGGATATAGGTACGATGTGCTTTACAAATGTTTATAGTTTTATATTTGTATTTATTACTTCTTAAAATAATATCTAATTATTCCTAAAGAGGGTACCTACTTTAATACTCTTGAACAATAAATTAGAAATCTATACTTTAGCTGCACAAAAAGGTTTCTCTATCTAAAGCTTTAAATAATAATTGATTAGAATTTAATACGATTTACTTTTTTTTATATAGTATCGTAGTCAAGAGATTCTTAATCCAAAACCTAAATTGTGGTTGAAAACATCGATTATAAAAGTTATTAAAACTAGTAGTTTTCGTATCAAGTTTTACGAACGAGTCTTTATTCACGAGTTTGTTAAAACACGAGCGCAAGCGAGGGTTTTATAAACGAGTGAATAAAGACGTTTATAAAATGTGCTACGAACTATACATTTCCTACGACCTCAAAATCAAACAATATCAGACTTTTAAAAGGAATAAATTTTCGACTTAAAGTAAAGTTAGGTTAGAAAGAACATTTTAAAAGTAGAAATAAAGTAACATGTTGTAATACTCAATAAACGGCAATGTTAAATCAAAATCATACATCTGCCACACTAAATACTGTCTAAAATTAAAAAAATATCCAACAAACTCACGGTTTTAGCTTCAACCGCGCGTTTTTTAGCAGACTTGTTGACATCTGTAAAAACTAACACTAACAACATTTGCAGTGGCTTTAATTTTTAAGAAACGTAAACATATACTTTATTTTTCACTGTAACTTATTATAATATTTTTATTAATAAAAAAAACCAAATTATTTGTTTTTAACGACTAAAATAAATACAAACAATGTCATCTGTCATTTTCTGCAAGCAACGCTAACTTCAGCCCGTGAGTAAAGAGCTTGCTGCAACTTCACATGGGTAAAATGCTATTATACTCACGGCTTGCAAAACAATGTCTAAAGACTAAAGACTGATTGTTTTAGGTTTAATCAAGTCGTGCGATAAGTGTCATTTTAAAGGTGGATGTACTGTCGTGGACATGGAATTTAAAACGATTTTTTATCAGCCACCTTTGATTTTTTGAATTTTACTCTATTGTGAATGGGTTTTTTTTTGCCAGTTTTCGAATGTTATTTTGACAACAAATGCGTCAAATGTATTTTATTAAAATAAATTATGTAAAATGTGCTGCCGGCGAGAAAAATAGTAAAAAGATATTTCCTTTTTTAAATAATTTTGTTTTAGGATAACAATAAGGCTCTAATCTTCGTAAAACATCATAGAAATGTTTCTTGTTAATGTCCACTTCGCATAAAACTTGAGATTTTTAAGCCACTATTTTGACTATATTTACAATGCACAAATTGATCGTTTTAAATTCCATGTCCACGATAGTATGTAGAAATACTCCTTGTATAATTTTTGGGCTCATAGGCATAAAAATCTATGACCTAGGTATTTCAAGGCTACTCTGATAGTCAGTTGTTCCGCAAGAGAAACAATTGCCAAAGCAAAGCCTACTAAGCAAACAACAGGATTCATACCTCACTTAATATGGATGAATACATTTTAAACAATTCCATCATCATAACTGCACTTTACAAAATGTTCAGCCTACTATACTTCAATTTAAATACAGATATTTTTATCTAGCTACAAACACTAGGCTGTATACGATACCATATGGTGCATTTTTAGGCAACCTTAAAACGCTACACTCATTTTTTTTTAAAGTGCTCTAATTTGCAAAATAATCTGTTTACAAAAAATCCAAATGCAGATTTGGAATCTAAGGCATAAAAGTAGTCTACAAAATAAGTTTTATTAAAATCGAAGACAAAAAATATTTTTGCTGAGATATTTTGGAAATTTTTCAAATTTAGCGAACTTTGATTAGCTCTAGCAAAAAAACGAAGACACTTGGAAAAAATCCAGTTACAGTTTTGTTTTTTACGTCTTTTTATTAGTCTAAAAATATAGTTTAGGGCAAATTAATTTTTTTGGAATTTTCGTCATTTTTTACTAAGGGGTAAGGGTCCAAATATTTTCAGTTTTTTTATTGCCACGGCCACAAATAATTTTTGTCAGCGATGAAAACTCCCATGCTTATGTAAAACGAGCTGCTAAATCCGAATCTGGTACTTAAATATTTACAGCGCTTTTAGTTTTAGTGCTATGAGCTGTCAAAGGCAACTTTAAACGCGACACTTAATTTTTTTAAAAGTGCTCTAATTTGCGAAAACAATTTTTTGGGAAAAATCCAAATGCAGAGTTGGAATCTACAGCATAAAAGTAGTGTACAAAATAAGTTTTATTAAAATCAGAGACAAAAAATTATTTTGCTTAGAAATTTTGGAAATTTTTAAAATTTAACGAACTTTGATTTGCTGTAGCAAAAAAACGATAGCACTTGGCAAAAATCCGATTACAGATTTGTTTTGTACGCCTTTTTATTAGTCTAAAAATATAGTTTAAGGCAAATCCATTTTTGTAGGGGGTAAGGGTCCAAATATTTTCAGTTTTTTTATTATCACGGCCACAAATAATTTTTGCCAATAACGAAAACCCCCATGCTTATGTAAAACGAGCTGCTGAATCCGAATCTGGCACTTAAATATTTGCAGTGCTTTTAGTTTTGGTGCTACGAGCTGTCAAAGGCAACTTAAAACGCGACACCCGATTTTTTTATAAGTGCTCTAGTTTGCAAAATAATTAGTTTAGAAAAAATCCAAATGCAGATTTGGAATCTACAGCATAAAAGGGGTATACAAAATAAGTTTTATTAAAATCGGAAACAAAAAATATTTCTGCTAAGAAATTTTGTAAATTTTTAAAATTTAGCGAATTTTGTTGTTGTAGCAAAAAAACGAAAGCACTTGGAAAGAATCCGATTGCAGTTTTGTTTTGTACGCCTTTTTATAAGACTAAAAATATAGTTTAGGGCAAATTAATTTTTTCGTAAGTTTCCCAATTTTTTACTAAGGGATAAGCGTACAAATATTTTCAGTTTTTTTATTGTCACGGCCACAAATAATGTTTGTCATCAATGAAATCCCTCATGCTTATGTAAAACGAGTTGCTGAATCCGAATCTGCCACTTAAATATTTGCAGCACTTTTAGTTTTATTGCTATGAGCTGCCAAAGGCAACTTCAAACGCGACACCCGATTTTCTTTAAAGTGCTCTAGCTTGCTAAAATATTTAAAAAAAAAAAATCCAATTGCAGATTTGGAATCTACCGCATAAAAGTAGTCTACAAAATAAGTTTTATTAAAATCGGAAACATTTTTTTTTTTCTAAGAATTTTTGGAAATTTTTAAAATTAAACGCGACACCCGATTTTTTTATAAGTGCTCTTTTTTGCAAAAACATTGTTTGGAAAAAATCCAAGTGCAGACTTAAAATCTAAAGCATATAAGTAGTCTACAAAATATGTTTCATTAAAATCGGAGAGATATTTTTTTTTCCTTAGCAATTTTTGATAATTTTTAAAATTTGGGCAACTTTGATAAGCTATAGCAAAAAAACCAAACGACTTGGAGAAAATCTGATAACAGATTTGTTTTGTACTCTTTTTTAGGTCATAAGGAACAGCCAAATCGGTAGAGTTAGATTAAAATTAGCATAAGCTGCAAATAAGCGCCGATTTCACGATAATAAAACTATTTTTTGTTGTTGTTGAGTGAACATCTAAAAGAGTTCACTAACTTTTAACCAATTGTCATATTTGTGAAATAGTGCGATATGGAATTTAATTTTTTTTTTCTTGATTCAATGATCACAAGTTTTTTATAACAGCTTTTTATAACTTTTCCCATGCAATTAAAATATATTTTTTTTAATTTAAAGTTTTAAATATTAAACCAAGAATTTAAAAATTTAAATTAAAAAATGTTTGGAATTTATTTATTATTTTTAGTTTTTTTGCTTATCAAAAATATTTCTGTTTTTATTTAAATTAAAGAGCTATAAAAGTTCGACATTCACCTGTTTAAAATTCCATAACAATCTTAATATTTATATTATACTAAAAAGTGTTAAAAAATACATTACACAATTTTAAAATAATAATAAAAATTTTACCATGCATACAAAAATCACCTTCAATACTAATTTTAAATTTCACGGCTTTTGTTGTTTAGCATTTTCTAAATAACTTCGTTAAAGAAAAATGTCGTAATGCATAGAAACGAAACAAAATGATCTGTTTCTGTGAAATATGTTGAAACCCCAACCCTTTTTGTTTCATGGAGTCAGGGAATATTAGAAACATTTATGTTTGAAAAGGGTACTTACCGCAAGAAAAAAGGTCAATGAACAATATAAGTGGTTTAAAATATGTATCACAATGCACTAAAATACCAAATTTAGTAAATTTTAAAGAACTTTTTTTGTCCATTTGCAACTTTTTTTTAATAATTTTATTCGTCACTTTTTAGATTGATTTACGAACTCAAAATCAACTATATTGTACTTCATTTCACATAGAATCATTAGATGATTTTAATTCGAATATTCCCTGTCTCCATGAAACAAAAAGGGTTGGTTTTCCAACATATTCCACAGAAACAGATCATTTTTATGTTGTCTCTATGCATTACGACATTCCTCTTTAATATTTAAATGTGACAGTGGGTTTGCAATAGGGGAAAATAGTAACAAAAAATTATTTAGTAAAATTGAAGAAAAGTTAAAAGAAAATTTTACTGTTCTTAAACAAATTAAAAATAGTTAAACTAATAATAACAAAGTTCTTAAAACATTTATTTAAGAAAGGTACAGACCAAAAGAATTTCGACAGTTCAAGGTTGCCAACAAAAAAAAAACTGAAATAATAAATTCGTTTTAGAAGTGTTTGAATTAAGATTGATGATTTGATTTTTTATTTGAATGACTATCATTTATTATTACGAAAAATGACCTTGTATTAATTTTCTTGTGTTTTGTTACTATTTTTTAAATACGTTTATTGAACTGTACCAAAATTCGACCGTGAAATTATATTCTATTTCTGTCATATGTTCAAACAAATTGTTTTAGAAATTTATTTCCTTTAATTTTGTTTAAGTTTCATTTAATTTTTCAATTATTTTTAATTTAATAATCTCGTGCAAAACAACAATATTATTTTTCAATTGGATATTTAGGACTTTCACTTTTAGTGTTGAAGGTATCAAAAGTTATGGCTAAATAGTTACGAACAATATTATCATTTTTTTCTCGTTATAGATGCAATTATTACTTCTATTGTTTCTTAATCTAATTTTTCAATTACCCAACTGTTAAAAAATGCCTGGAATTACATAAAACAATTAATAGTCGATTACGAAATTTTCTCCTAATCTGTAATGATTCTATTTTTATCCCGAGTGAAAGAATCTTTCAAAACATCTGTTAACAGTGTTAAAAAACTCGCAGGGTTTTAGACAAAAATGTAAGGGCGTATCGTTTCGAAAACTTAATTGTATCCTTTATCAGGATGTAATCCAAAAAAGGATCACAAAGGTTTTTACTAAATTAAAGATAATTAACTGGGAATGTCGCGAAGCATAGGTACAAACTGTGGTTATGTAATGTTGGTTGCCTAAAATCAGAATTTTGGCAATTTAAAATGCAAAAAATTGTGCTTCTAAATTTTCAAAATTCTGTATTTTAACGCTTATTGATGGACATTTAGAATATGTCAACTCGTGCTTTGTTTATTTATGTTGCTGGTAAGCACAATTTTTAATTAAAATTAACTCTTATAAACCCACTGAGCAATGATCAGAAAGTGCTGTTTTTTGTTGATTTTAGGCAACCAAAATTACATAACCACAGTTTCTACTTTCTATGCTTTTAACCGAATATTCTAAAAAGTGTCTTATTTGTTTTAGATAACCACCAAAATGTCACACTACACATACGAACAACTAGCGATGGTAATAGCCCTACCAATAACGACAATACTTCTAATCTGGATAACCGCCATTTTCCACAAAAACAGAAAAAAATGGAACGCCTACGACATACCAATTGTAACACTTTTCGTCTTGAGCATTATCCGAAACGTTACAATTCTAGCATACACCCTAGTTTTGACATTCCACAAAGTGTCACAGGAAACAAACGGTGCCCAAATGGGGTTAATTTTAAATCTAGAGTACTGCTCCATACTTATTTGGGTACTGAATTCTATTCACACGTTCCAAGCGTCAAATTTAACAACATTAGCAGTCATTGGTCTGTTTTCCGTTAAGTTATACAAGAAACAACAAAGTCTTAAACAGTTTTTGACATCTACGCATATAATATATCATTTGTTTTGCCTTACTACTTTGTGCGCATGTGTGGGTGTGGCCGCCATCTTGGCTAAAACAAACGACACCTCGCCTACTTTTCAAAACGTGACGTATTTTCAAAGCAACCCTTGCAAACTAATGCCATTCGATTTGGACACGAAATACAACGTGTTCATTCTGGTTTTGCACGTTTTCTTAGCCTTTATATCATTAGTGGCCTTCATCATCATTTGTTTTAACTATCAAAAAATCAAAAAACACAATTTCGACTACTTAAAAAAGTCCAACAGTGATTTAAGCGATCTAAGCTACCCGTTTGGGAACAACAACACAATCGAGACAGAAAAGACATATTATGACAATTTCACAATTCAGAGAAACGCACTGGACCACTCCAACGAGCTGCCGCCACAACATCCGTTCTACAACATGGCTGTTTCCGGTAGGAATTTTTACCAACAGGCACACAACAGAGATATTGTTTGGAGTAGCGATATATCTGCTACTGTGTCATCGACAAACAGCAAAAGGCCTTGTATTGCGAAGAAAGTAGAGGATTTTGAGGTTATACGCACTGGATTGGAGACCATTAACCCGATTTTGGTGGTGTGCTACTTGGTTTATCATCTACCTTTGCTTGTAAGTATATTTTTTTAGGGTAAATTGCATTTTAAAAAGAGTAGAGTGTGTTTGCCTGAAGTGGCTCGCAAGTGTGCCACATATTAGTGCTACTTGGGTTATGAATGCCCGGTGTGGACCGCAAAGGGGCCAACATTTTGTGCTACCTGGGGTTTAAAGTGCAAAATGATGCGAAAGTAGAAACGTGACATTTAGAAGCATTTTTAAAGCGTTGTTTTAAGTTAAAATTGTTTGACCCAAAATTGATAAAAACTGTAGGACATCACGTATGTTTGATTTTTTATGTAAAGAAAGTTAAAAACATCGAATCGTGCACAAAAAAAACAAAGAAATTAAATTAAAATTCACCTAATGATTACCTAAATCCAATTGTTGTTTTATTGAGGAAGATTTTTTTATAATTACCGCAAATGATGTAAGAATAAGAATTTCTCAAATATCCGCATTATTACACTTTTTGTAATATATTTTACGTGTATTTCTATCTAATCCAATTAATTTGAAATTGGTTCGAGTACAATTCGCTCCGGATGAATTATTTTGTAGAATTTTCTAATATAATGAAAAGGCTATACTTAAGGCTAGAGATTCAAATTCACAGATTCGAATATCTGTGCTCCTAGAAGCTCGTATAAGTCATCTCCGTTGAACTCCCGTCAATTCTACTAAATAGCACATCTACATGAGGGCCCCATTGTATATTAAAACTAAATGTAGTTTTGAAAACTAGAGAAATAGGCCCACAAACGTATTATGGTTTCATATAAATCGGTTATTTCTTTGTGCCGAAAATATGACTTTAAAAAACAAGAATATTGTAATGATTCTTGAAGTCAATTTTTCGACACAATGAAATAACCGATTTAAATGAAACCATTATACGTTTGTAGCCCTATTTTTCTAGTTTTCAAAACTACATTTAGTTTTTAATATATGATGGGGCCCTCATGTAGATGTGCTATTTAGTAGAATTGACGGGAGCTCAACGGAGATGACTTATAACGCGAGCTTTCAGGAGCACAGATCTTCGACACTGTGAATTTGAATCTCTTAAGGTTTGAAGAAATACAAAATTACAAGCAAGATAAAATAACTTTTCATTTTACATATTCTAGCGCATATTTATAAAATTAACATCATTCTACTTTTCTTAATATGAAAATATGTTAACTGTTCAAGCATGGTATTTAATGTCTTTATTTATGACAATTATGATATGTGCTTATAAAATTAGACTTTCTATTAAGAGAATACTCTTGCCGACTTTAGTAAACCAACATGAAACTGCACTCATCTTACGAATTCTTCGTAATTCAATTCAATTCTTTATTAATCCTTCTTAAAATTTATACAAATTTAATGGATAAAATCAAAAATAATGGTAGTGCCATCTGTTGATTCATACTTCATCTATGCTTCATGCCCATTGTGTATTAACAGCAAGTGTGGTGCCTCCAGCGCGTGGTTAGTAATTATTGTAGAATTTATAAAAATCACGTCAAAGATTTAATATTTGTATGACTTACCGTAACCCTACATAACCAAAAGATAAGGGGTTTGACTTATTCTAGTCTAATTTACAGTTTTATAGCTTTCTTTTTAACACTTTGAAACCATTACTTTAAACATTAGTTGAATTTTAAAAACTGAATGGCTTCGTTTGCCAATTTTAAGCCGATTTGCCTAAATTGGGCCAACACTGAGCACGAATGTCCTAAATTGAATCGGTCCAATTTAGGAGCATTTCAAAATTTTGCACAGTGTTGCATGCCAAATGTGCTAACTAAGAAAATTCAAATATATTACCGAGCCGTAAACTAACTTAATTACTTTTCTGCAATTTTTTTTAGTTCTTTATTTAAGGGTTATACATATAGCCGGTTCAATTAAGGAGATCACTGGTTCAATTTAGGAGACCAGTATCCTGAATTGGGCTTTTGTAAGCATTTTTTAATTTCACCAAATAAAGTACTCTTTTTTAAGTATGACTATTAATATTTCTTTTGTGGCACAAGAAGATCCATATATTTCTTATGCTGTTTTAGTTTTTTAAAAGAGTGCTTTTGGTTAGAAATAAATTAAATCAGAAAAGTGTTCCAATGTAAGCAACTTTACCCTATTAAAATAATTGAAAAAAAAATTACTTGCGCTAGAAAAATGCAATTAGCCATAAAAATAAACTTAGGTCATAGGATGTGTAAAATTTTCTAATGTGTGTACCTACAGCAATAAAATAATTATATTTGCAATTTTTTAATTAACTTAAAAATTGCCACTAGTTTCACTTTACTTTAAAGCATGTTAAAACTATTAAATAAGTTGACTGAAATATAATAAGCAACCAAAAACAATGGTGGTGTATCTAATAGATAGAAGCGGAGAGAATTTCAACAATCCAAAAGCGATGGGAATAGATTTAATAAACGCAGAAATAATATAACTTAAATTCAAAATTGAGGTCAATTATCTTAGACTGCTTATAGCAATAGGTCAAAAGTTTGAACTATCATGGATTCTACTAGTGTATTTAATACACAAGAATATACATCTTCGACTCGAGATTATTATAAAAGATTCTTATTTGCGTCCAGTAAATAATTTTAGTTCTTTTAGAAAATTAAATAAAATCAAAAAAACACAAAAAAAGTCTTACTTCACTTAAAGTTAGTTTCTGTTAATTTGACTAATTTTGTGTTAAGTCGAGATGCTCCGACCTCGTTGCCCAAACTATACTTGTTCTACGACCCCAAATTCAAACAATATCGGACTTTTTAAAAGAAAAAAATGTTGACTTAAAGAAAAGTTATGTTAGAATAAGCATTTTAGAAGTAGAAATGAAGATACGTTGTAATATTCAATAAACGGTTATGTTAAATCAAAATCCTACCTTTGCTACACTTAATACTGTCTAAAATTATAAAAATACTCCAAAAACAACTCACGGTTTTAGCTTCAACGCGTTTTTCTAGCAGACTTATTAACATCCGTAAAAACTAACACTTACAACATTTGCAATGGCTTTATATTAGGAAATGTAAACATATACCTAGCTTTTTACTGTAACTTTAATTAGAATTCATTTTTATTAAAAGAAAGCACCAAATTATACGTTTTTGACAACTAAAATAAATACAAAAAATGTCATCTGTCCTTTTCTGCGTGTAACGCTAACCTCAGCCCGTGGGTAAAGAGCTTGTTGCAACTTCACCCCGTAGGTAAAGTGCCATTTTACCCACGGCTTGCAAGACATAGCTAAAGGATTGTTTTAGGTTTAATTAAGTCGTGTAACAAGTGTCACTTTAAAGGTGAAGTAGAAGTAGAAAAAATAATTAATATGGAACGATTACTATGCTTATTTGCTGTACTGGTACAGAATATCGAAAGGTCTTATACATGGTGTAGGATAGCTATTGTTATTACAAAAACTTATTACAAAATACCGACATGATGGCGCTTCTTAAAAAAAGATACCTAACTGGCTATTTTGAATTTTAAATTTTCCCTAAATGGTGTTAGTTTCCATGACTTTAAAAACGTGGGGTAAATATTGTCGTTAAAGGCCATTCACATTTATAAAACAGAAAGTTGTCATTTTAAATTTTACCATAAAAAAAAATATATTTGTTATGGTCGTGAGAAAAAACTATTAAGCTACTAAAATACACTTTTCCAAAACCTTTCAAAAACTATAAATAATGATTAAGCAATATTGAACACTGGGTATCATTAAAAGAATTAAAAAGTATAAAATTTATGCATATTATCTGTTTATTCTTATTTATTGTACAACCATAATTATAAGAACCACTCATGAATACTTTTTTTTCCAATTTTTGACTAATTATACTCGTACTTAGAATGCCGCCTTCGTTTCTTACAGATAAATTGGTTATTAATATTTATAGGTTTAAAAGTAAAAGTAACCAGTAACAAATTAAATAGAGAAATTGATTTTTGTTAACGTACATCCAAATATTTATTAAACTGGAAAATAAGTATAAGGTTGATGACCGATTCATTACTTAAGATAAGAAGCGGTAAATCGCAAAAAAAATGATTTTTTTGTTTATTATTATATTTTTTTTCTTCTAGAAATTCTAGTAAATTTTATTAATGCACGTAAAAACTTTTGAACCTGAATGAATAGTTTTAGTGGCAATAAAAATATCTTCGAGTTTTGAAGCAAACTCGAAAATATTTTTATATCTATTTTAGGAAGACATACTTTTTTCCAAAATTTATTTTTTCCTTTGGGGGTTTGAATTTTATTTTGAAGTGGACTTACTTTTTTGCAGTACAAGGTGTCCAAAAATTGGCGCATAAACGCGACGGTACGTTATTGGGGCATGTTTAGGGATTCCTAAAAAAAATAAAAAAAAATCCATCTCATATACCCTTGGAGATATGAGGTCCCAAAGTGCAAAACTTCGAACTCTCATACCTAGAAGATAACAGCACATATTTACGAAAAAAATGGCTTAATACAAAGCTACAATCTATCTTAAACCATTTCACCATTTGTATATATTTTAAATAATCGAATTACGTTTTTATAATCAATTTCATTTTTTTAAATTTTCATGAAATGAGGCTGACAACAATGTTAATAAAATCAAATGCAAAAGTGTATGATCAAGACTCATAGATGGGATTTTTGGATGTATTTTAATAGACTGTGTTGCCGAAATTATGCAACTTTGTTCCCGTTTTCTCAATGAATAAAACAGATGGATTTTTTGAACAATTTTTCAACAATCCCTAGACATGCCCCAAAAACGTACCATCGCGTTTATGCGCCATTTTTTGGAAACGGCAAAAGTGAATACAACAAACTAAAAAACTTCAAATCTGACTTCTTGCGCGGGATTTAAACTTTGCTAAATAATGTTTTCATTATTAGGTACATACATACATTTTGTTTAAATGTTAAAACAAGAATTGTTTAAAGTGAACTTTCTCCACTTTAGTGTAAAAGGAAAAAATGAAAATATACAGTTTCGAGTTCTTGAAGAACATTGGCAATTAGTCAAACATCTTGCCTGATCATTAAGTTATAATATTAACATTTTACAAATCCGCGAACTAAATTTAATTTCATAATTACATTACTAACAAAATTCCAAGTTTTCTTATTTGATTAAAATCTCAGATCCTGATTAAATTGTTATACAGTAAAAATGAAAATTGTGCAGATTTCTAATCTACTCAAGTTTTTTAAATCTTTTATTATACTTTATATAAAAAACCGCTAACTTGATGGCAATTTTAGCTTATTTTCATTGTTTTTATTAATAAGCCAACTGTGTGAATAAATACTATCTTTTTCACAGAAGTTCCTTATAATGTCTTAATTGTTTAATTTTTCTATGATAAAAAGTGAGAATAATTGAAAGTTTTGGAATTTTTAGTTGTATTGTAATATCTGGAATTTTCACTACCATTTTTCTGAAAACTTAAAAGCACAAAGAATTGCTGATGATAAAAACTGATAATTTTTTTATACTCTCTTTGTTAAATTTAGAACTATTGAAAAAAATAGTACATAGACTTTTATAAGCAACAATAGACAAGTGCTACAAAACGCCTTATAAAACGAATTTTTTATACTATTTTTTATATTTGCTTCTTTTAATTTATTAAAAAGCATTTTTAATTTGAATTAAAAACTTAACTTAAAATTTTATTTTTATTGGATTGGCAACATTGACATTTTGAAGTAAAAAGTAAATTTAGGTCAGACATTTTGAATAATGACATTTGTTAACTTTACTTACTTAATACTGAATGAACAGGCGTTTTTGAGAAAATGTAACCGCTGATATCGTTTCTCCAATTCTTCTAGTTATTCCCTCTACAAAAAAAAAACTATGTCCCCGATAGTTTATAATAGTAAAATTTGTAAATAAAAAGTACCTTGCAAGGGATGAATTAATCTTTTTGCATCTGGAAACCCAACCTTATAAAATAAAATTTTGGGTTTAGTAATAAAGTAATTCAGCAACCTTAAAAAACCAAATTTCGGGTTTCATAATGTGCTTATTATAGAACGCAAAAGAAAATAATCATAGAGGAGTTTTTTACATATTGTATTTCTGTGAATAGTGTTGCCAAACTCTTTCGGCAATTTCGAACGCTTCCGTTCTACATAGTTCTAGTTCTATTTCTCCAATAAATGACAATAATGCAAAAGTTAATGAAATTGACCCCGATCATATAAAACAAAAAAACATGTTTTCTCTCAGCACTCGAGGTACACTTTTCAATTCATTTTCAATTAATGAAAGTTGCGTATCTTTGCCAATCGATCAATCAGTGTTGTAACTAAATTATCCGTATTTAGACAGCAATTAATTGTTTTCCAAGTAGGGCTCTACGGCCATAAATTTTGCTTACACTAAACGTGTACCTACTTAATAAAAAAAATGTTCCTTTATTCATTTATAAGGCTAGGTATATTAGCATCTTGATTTCAAATAATTTGAATCAATTTTTGGCAAACTCCAATTATCATACATTACGTAAAACGTATTTGAATGTTCCTTAAATCTTAAGATCGCTCTATAAAACTTAAAAACACTAGATGGCGCACTCTAATATTCTTCTTCTTTGTTTTAGATCCTTTGCATATGGCCTTCGCTCGTGGCCCCTTGGCCAGTTACCAAAGTAGCCTTGTGGTTGGGGCTTATACAAGACGTTCTACTCCCAATTTCTTTGGGTCTGGTTGATACCAGATTTGGACTCTGGGTGTCTACTGTTTACAAATGTACACGAAAAAAATCAGCTGATAAACTCCCACACGGTAAGAAATCGGTTATGGTTTATTTTTGTGAGACTATAAAATCTGTTTTTTAGGTTTAGATGGCAAGTTCAGACCATTTAGCAGCCAGCCGCAAAGTTTGGAAATAGGCGATCTGCCAATCGAGAGGAAATCAATACAATCAGTGGAGCATCGATTCCCGATTACAAATGGTTCGCTTTATACAAGTATCGATGGTCGATTGCCTGTTATACATAATTATCGAAGGCATAAAGATGTTAGAGGTGAGCATTTTTGAGAGTAAAATCAAGAAAATATGTTTTTTTGGTTGCCTAGCCTTAGTCGCAAATTAACCATTCTATATAAAGGGGGTAATAAACGAATTCAGACCATTATTTTTACTAAAAACTGTTGATCGTAAACCAACAAGTAATAATGCTTTGGTTCTACCACAGTTGTACGATGAAGTTATGTAATGTTGGTTGCCTAAAATCAACAAAAAACAGCACTTTTTGTTCATTACTCAGTGGGTTTATAACAGTTAATTTTAATTAAAAATTGGGCTTACCAGCAACATAAATAAACAAAGCACAAGTTAAAATATTCTAAAAGTCCGTCAATAAGCATTTAAATACACAATATTGGCAATTTAAAATGCAAAAAAAAAAATTAAATTACTAAAATTTTGTATTTAAACGCTTATTGATGGACCAGTAAAATATTTCAACTTGTGGTTTGTTTATTTATGTTGATGGTAAGCACAATTTTTAATTAAAATTAACTCTTATAAACTCACTGAGCAATGACCAGAAAGTGCTGTTTTTGTTGATTTTAGGCAACTAACATTACATAACCACAATATCTATGCTTCATGACATTCCCCTTTAAGTAGTGTCGAGTCACAATATCCAATAATTAATTCACAACAACGCACAGTTTTAAAAATAAATCGTCATCTAAACATGCGACAGCCTTACTAATCGTACAATGGTTCATAATTGCCAAACTTTAAGGAATTAAACACGTTTCGATGCTGAAAGTAATCTTTTTCTGCCCCTTTTTAAATATGCTTTCGCATAAGAGAAAATAAGACCCACCACATTGCAAAAAGATATCACCTCTAATGTGATCTTTCAGAAGTATCTCAAAACGATCCCTATACCGATGTACCAAAACTCTAACACAACTATTTTCCTCAACAGGTCAAAAACTGGTAGACAACGCAACATCCAATCAAGCCCTGAACACCTCACATTTAAAAAGAACAAACCTAAACGACCACTTCAACTGCCACAACTGCGAAACCGACATCGCTCCAAGCCATTCCAATTTACACCATTTGAGCCCGCACTACCTAAAGAACAGAATCAACTTCTTAGAGCTGCAGAAAACCCAAGAGATGTGCCAGATGGAAATCAACAACTACCACCAGAAGAAGGCTGAGGACCAACACCAAAGAAACATCGGAATCATCTTTAATAACAACAACAACTTCGTGGGACGTGGACGTAACGCGTTGATCAAAATGAGCCGCGAACGGCTCTCCAAAAGCGAGGACAGTTTACTTGAGATACAAAAAGAGATGATTCAAGTACGTGAAAGCATTTTGAAGAAGAAGCAACGCAAAATCGACTACTCGAGCTCAGAAGACGATTACTTAGACCAACACTTCGATTCACTGAGTTCCAAAAGTAGCTACTCCATTACGACTGAAGCAAACTGCGACTTCCACTTTTTCCAAAGTAACGACGACCCAGAGCCTCCAAGTTTTCACAAACCCGACTTAAATCTCGAACACTTTAACCCAAAAGAAGAAGATAATGCCAAAACCTACTGCATACGACGCAGCAACTCACGACGCTCTTTGGAAAACTTCCAAGCTTTCATAGAGGACCGAAACGATCTAATAGTACCAAAAATCAATCCGTTCTTCGTCGACAAACCTACAAAGATCCGCCGGTCGAACTCTTACATGACCATAGAAGATAGGAGAAAAAAGTCTCGTCCCCTAATGAGATCTGGGTCTAAATTATCCGACTGTACGTACGATTACAGACAAAAGATTAAAAGTGTGGAGTACTTACCGCAAACTAACTCGAGTACGGTTCTTATTGAAAGTGCGAACTATTTTGATTTTTATGATCCTAAGAAGAGATTTACGCATAATTTTATTTCAAGCGCGCCTGATTTGAAAATGGTTTTTATTTCTGAGTACCTTTAGTATTTATTATGTTAGATTTTAGAAGTTTAGTTTTGTCAAAAAAGGATTTTTTGAATGTTGGTCCAAAAAGTCTATAACATGTACTTTTGAATTTTATATTATTATTGGTAACAAATTTTCGCAAAGAAACTTAGTACTTCATTTTTAATTCGTTTAAAAAAGAAGCATTAAAATTTGTTTTATCCAAGTGTATTTTTAAATTATTGTTTTGCTAATTTTTTTTGCAGTACGACATTTATCTATTTTGGAAAAATTATTTCATTTTCACAAAGAAACATCTTTTATGATTTAAGATCCATTAAAACTTCGTATTTTTTATTTGTAATTTGTTTTAAAATTATAATACATATAATATGTATATCTAACTATAGCTTTAATATTTTTGTTTTTGTTAAAATTTTCAGATATTTATGCAACTCTTAATATTATTATGTTTTATAATGTACCATACAAAGAAATAAAAAAATATATAACAATAATTTGATTCTTATGAGTGATCAACTAAAAATTACGTTTAAACAAAAAATATTTTCTTCAGATTCGGTTTTAAACTTATATTTACTATTTGTATTGACTTCTGTAGGGACCTATTTTATATTTTATTTATTTCCGATTAATGAGAGTTCAATCTATTTTAAAAACTGGAAATATCCAGTTGATAATCTGAATCAAAATATTACAAAATTGGACATTTTTTTTAGAATTATATTATGCGTAATAGTAGTTTTTATTTTGACGGTAATGTTTTTTTTGTTCCATAAATATCAAGAAATTGAGACTTTTGTTTTTA
This sequence comes from Cartodere bifasciata, assembly GCA_963920755.1. Classification (NCBI taxonomy): domain Eukaryota; kingdom Metazoa; phylum Arthropoda; class Insecta; order Coleoptera; family Latridiidae; genus Cartodere; species Cartodere bifasciata. Next base: position 2,451,164 of record OY987199.1, on the reverse strand, counting down.
AATTGATCGATGTCTACTTTCATGTTCTCAAAAATAGAAAACAAATAAAATAAACATGCCTACTTAAGTATGTAAAAAGCACAGTAATTTACTATTTTTTCAAATTATAGTCAATTGTAAAATAATGATAGTATAATTTAGGTAAATTCGTAACTTTATCACGAAAATCTTTGAAATCTACCATAAAAAGGTAAACATTTTTTTAAGCAAACAGTACTTAAAAAAAGACGTTCGTGTAACAAAAAAGAAGTGACCACATTAATATTATACCAGATCAAAAAATGGTAAGGAAATTTTTTTTTATTTTAATGGTAAAAAAACTATAATTTTTTAAAATATGGTCAACTTTAAAAAACTCTAGCAAAAAAACGAAAACACTTGGCAAAAATCGGAATACATATTTGTCTTATAGGGCTTTTAATAAACCCAAAAATACAGTTTAAAGCTAATCGATTCTTTAAAAATTTGTCACACTTTTTGTAAGGGGTAAGGGTCCAAATATTCTCAGTTTTTTTATTGCCACGACCACAAATAATTTATGCCATAAATGAAAATTTGCATGCTTATAAAAAACAAAGTGCTGAATCCGAATCTGGCACTTAAACATTAACAGCGCTTTTGGTTTTAATGCTATAAGCTTTCAAAGCTAACTTGCATATTTGTATTTTATACCATAAAAACAATCTACAAAATAAGTTTCATTACCGAGAAATGTCGCGAAGCATAGAGACTGTGGTTATGTAATGTTGGTTGCATAAAATCAACAAAATACAACACTTTCTGGTCATTGCTTATTGGGTTTATAAAAGTTAATTTTAATAAGAAATGTTGCTTACCAGCAAATAAATAAACAAAGCACAAGTTGAAATATTCTAAAGGTCCATCAATAAGCGTTTAAATACAGAATTTTGGGAATTTAAAATGCATAAAAGGTGCTTTTAAATTGCCAAAATTCTGTATTTAAAGGCTTACATAACCACAGTTTCTATGCTTCGCGACATTCCCCTTTAAAGTCGAAGACAAAATTTATTTTTGTTATGACCCAAAAATCCACTCATAAGAAAAAAAAAAAATGTGGATAATTTTATTTTAGGGACACATCGTCACAGAAAATGTTAATAATAATAGCAATTGAGTTTACCTAGATCTAAAATTACTAGGCATGCAAACAAAAAATGCAAAACGACCAACCTTGGCGTCTTTTTGCAAAATTACGCAAGAATCAATCAAATGCATTTCTTTTAAAGGAAATATTTCATTATTATTATGATTATAAATTCAACCAAAGTCTTGAAACTGGTTATTTCCAGTTTTCTAGACTTTAACAGCTGACCTAATGTCTTGTGGAATCAAATCATGTATAAATTATTAATATCTCAAGTAAAGTCATTGCATAGAGTATGTTCCAAAAAAAAAAAAAAATTATGATTTGTTCAAAAGTTTACCAACAACAATTATGTGTGATAATGGATCTAAAAACTGCGAAATTGCTTATTTCGCAGTTAGGTTTACACAAACCCTTTTTAGTATCCGATGTGTGAAGACTTAATTTCCAAAATGTTGATCTGTCCAATACGAAATTAATCAAAAATCCCATTCAAGAGGTTCCAGGTTTTGATCAGCCGAGGAAGATTTGGAGTACTGTTAATCGTCTTAGAACGTGTCACAGACGTTGCAATGATATGTTATAAGTAGAATGTACTACCTAGTCCATTACGTAAATGTAGTAAATCTCCAGAAACTATTAAACATATCGTAGAGGACTGTCCAAACACCAATTTTGAAGGCGGTTTTTATGAAATGCATAATCTGATTCCTAATGCATTAAATTGGATATCAACCCTGAAACTTCTGTAATTTTGGCAATTTATTGTACCTTGTGATAAAACTGGATTGTGACCCTGGTATGCTGGAGTTATTGTTTTCATGGTTTTTCCTCTGGTCTTAAAGCAGATTCTTTATCAGTATATGAACATTATCCATGGGCAGTCCAAAAAGAACATTTCTTGCACTTTTTTTTTAATTGTTAGCAACTTTTTTCTATTATTGAATGTTCATGTTTGTCTCATACTTTTTCATTTTTACTTTTTTATAAATAATCATACGAATATCCAATCTAATTTCTTTAATTTTTTAATGCTATTGTTTTTTGTTATTCTCCAACTGTGAATCTCTAGTCTTCATGATGCCCAGGTAGAAAATTATCTTAAGCCTTAATAATCTCTCTGTTAAATTCTGATTTAACACCCTACTAATTATTATCTCTACCTGTTTAAAACCATAAATAAAATAAACAATATTAATGACCTCCCCTGTATTTATAAACCAAAGAGAAAGGAAACATATACTTCCAAGTCTTTTAACCCAATCAATTTGATTTAATTAATACAGATAAGAATGGTTAAGCTATAAATGTTTGTAATATATTTTAGTCGATGTAGTTTGCTTTAAGAGCTGAAGCGAAAAAAAGTAGGACAGTTTAAATGTTAAGTTGTTAGAATTAATAATTAAATATGCCGCCAAACGTAAGTTTCTGTTTTTACTTTTATTATTATTTAAAATAAAATATTTTCACTTTTTTATTTTTTTTTTAGTCAAACACCATAAGTCAAAGTTGCTCACTAAAAGTTGCCATAATTGGACAAAGTGCGTTCGCTGTAGATGTTTTTCACAAATTAAGGCAACATGGACATTCAATCGCTGGTATTTTTACCATTGTGGATAAAGGAAAGCGAGAGGATCCTTTAGGTAATATTATTTAATAGAAAAATATATATATAAGATATGCAAACAATTCAAAACTTTTGCTACAGATAAAACATAAAAACAACAGAATTAGTAAAAAAACTAAAGAAAAAAAAAATCATTTCAAAAAAATGATATAGGAAAAAATTATGCAGACGACAGAAATTCTAAATAAAAGATGCAGTTAATCTATCATTTTAGAGTTAATCTTATTCTAAATTGTTTATCAATAGCCATTATTAAAAATTAACATAATATGGACCAAATAAACAAATTTTAAGATAAATACAAACAATGAAGACACAACAAACAATTAAAAAACAAATGATAAATAAATTATTGATCATATTTGTGCCGAACGTTAGTTTAAATACGCAAGAAAGAGTCTAAAAAATTTAAAAAAAAACACATAATAAAAAAAGAAATAATTTGAAACTTAAATTTGTTTGTATTTTTCTTTTAATAAAAGAGGATCTAGCATTATGTCATCAACATTGCCATAATTTTTTGAGAATTACATAATAATCATTTAATATTACTTTTTTTTGTCAAACAGGAAGCGTTTTTTAATGTAAAAACATCATAAGTAGGATCGTCTTCTTCGTACAAGAAAATTGATATTTGCACATACGAGCCATAACCCTGCCAGAACTTTATGATGGGCCAATCGCTTTTAAAATGTGCTTTCCAAGGACAGAGAACCTTGTAACCATAATTGCTTATATCACGCTGAAAAGTCTATAGATTACACTAGATTCAAATTAGTTACTTAAAGTTCTGGCAGTATTATGGCTCATATGTTCACCTATCAATTTACTTGTACGAAAAAAACAATCCCACTTCTGATGCTTTAAAAAAACGCTACCTGTTAGCGATGCCAGAAATATTATGCAACGCTCAAAGAATCATGACAAACCAAACATGTATTGCATTCGGAACTTCCTTTGTTTTAGCCAAAATTGGTGCAGAAAACGATGTACCAGTCTTCAAAATCAAATCATGGCGAAAGGCCGGAAAACCCCTCCCAGAAGTTTTGGCAATGTACCGAAGTGTAAACGCCGAATTAAATGTTTTACCCTACTGCTCGCAGTTTATTCCAATGGAAGTTATCAACCACCCTCGACTTAAAAGTATATGTTACCACCCTTCGATATTGCCTCGACATAGAGGGGCTAGCTCTATTAACTGGTAAGACAATTTTGGGACCATAGTTCTAAAAATGCATGACGTGTAACCTTACGTTTTTCATCAGGACCCTTATTTGCGGTGATAAAAAGGCAGGACTCTCAATATTTTGGGCTGATGACGGACTGGACACTGGGCCTATTCTTCTCCAGGAAGAAACGGAAGTACTGGAGGATGATACAGTTGATACTTTATACAAGAGATTTTTGTATCCGGTAGGAGTATCAGCTGTAGCACGAGCTGTAGACATGGTCGCTGATGGTTCAGCGCCAAAGAATGAACAATCAGAAAAAGGAGCTACTTATGATGCCATGTTAAACAAACCAGAACTACAAAAGGTAACATCTAAAACAACCCAGGGACAGTTGCTTTAACAAAAAATGAGAAGCGTTGTAACGATTCTTGTTCTTTCCCGTACTATTTAAGAATATGCCAATTTCCAGATTGATTTCACAAAATCCGGAAACGATATCCATAACTTCATTCGCGGTATGGACTCAGTACCTGGTGCAAGTTGCCAAATAAGACTTCCTGGACACTCTGACTTCCAAGAAGTATTTCTTTTTGGCTCAACCATTTGGAGAGACCCTAAACCAATGGGACATGAAGTCGAAATTACTGGAACCCTCCCAGGTATTATCCATGACGAAGGATTAATTCTTACTGGCTCCGATGGACTATTTGTTAACGTTAAGCGAGTCAAAGTAAACGGTACGTCTATCTCCATCAAAAAATGTGAACATTATCCAAAAACAGTGCAGATGGAATACTATACAGCGTATTTTTGTAGGTCGAATGAAGTTAGCATCAACACTAAACCAAATCTCGAAACAAGTCCACATTGAACTAACACAAGAAGAAAAACTATTAGTGGAATCAGTTCGGGAAATATGGGAAGCAATTCTTTCGCTAGACGTTGACGACGAAACTGATTTTTTCGCTTGTGGAGCTGGATCAATGGATGTAGTCAGGTAATTCAAATTTTTACAACACAAAAAACGTGTTTTTCTAAAGCCAAAACGATTTACCCTCAAATTAAACTTTCAGACTTGTCGAAGAAGTAAAGGACCTCTTCAAAATCGATCTCGAAAACGAAGATGTTTTCATGCAACCAACATTCTCGGAGTTTTACCTGAACGTAGTACAAAAAAGCCGTGGCGCGTCCGGCGCCACTAGCATAAATTTTAAGGGCATTACCATAGAAGCAAATAATCTAGAAATCAAAGTACCAACACAATTATTCATCGACGGTGAATTTGTAAACGCTGAAGGTGCAAAAACATGGCCAACGTACAATCCAGCGACTGAAGAAAAGATCTGTGACGTAAGTACTAAGCGATGGGAAGAAAACCCCAAAAGACTAATCTAATTGATGAATAATTCACTCAGGTTCAATGCGCTTCGGAAAAAGACGTAGACAAAGCTGTTAAAGCCGCGAAGAAAGCTTTTGAACAAGGAGAGTGGTCAAAGATCAGCGCAAGAGAAAGAGGACAACTTCTATTCAAGTAAGAATCTCTTTAAAACTAAATAATCTTGTGAATAAGTGTCACTTAGCTTACCCACATAAAAGAGCGTCTAAAAATGCATCGATTAGTATCATTCTTCCCTTTTTAGACTAGCAGATTTACTGTCAAAACACAAAGAAGAGTTAGCAACCATCGAAACAATCGACTCAGGCGCAGTTTACACCCTAGCCGTAAAAACACACATAGGCATGAGTATAGAAACCTGGAAATACTTCGCAGGGTGGTGTGACAAAATAGAGGGCAGCACCATTCCAGTTTCACACGCTAGACCAAACAGAAACTTAACCATTACCAAAAAAGAACCAATAGGGTAAGAATCCTTTAAGAACAATGTAATAGCGAAACTTAAAACCATTTTTACAGTGTTGTGGGTTTGATTATACCATGGAACTACCCTTTAATGATGCTTTCATGGAAAATGGCCGCTTGTCTAGCAGCCGGTAATACAGTTGTTATCAAACCTGCTGAAGTCACACCCTTAACCGCTTTGAAGTTCGCTGAGCTATCAGTTCTGGCTGGAATACCACCTGGGGTTATTAACATCGTTACTGGCACAGGTATGTCTTAAAATTTCCTAGTTCCAACCCATACTTTAGCTTAAAAACGACAAATGCTTATCAAAATAGCAAACAGATGTCGCGATTAACGCATAGTTCATAGTTCTACCACTAGATGTCACTAGTCGTCGTTTTGGTTTTATTTTAGTGTTTTTTTAGGACAAGAAACCGGTCATGCTCTAGCTTGCCATCCAGAAGTACGGAAACTTGGTTTTACCGGAAGCACAGCTACAGGACAAAAGATAATGAAGGCTTGTGCTGAATCCAACCTAAAAAAGGTTTCACTTGAACTAGGAGGCAAAAGTCCACTTATAGTATTTTCAGACTGTGATTTAGAGAAAGCTGTAAGATTGGTGAGTGCTCCATCGAGCTTATATGCACCCTTATGACCACATAGAAGGGTTAAAATAACGTGATGATGTTGTTCTAGGGAATGCAAAGCGTATTTTTCAACAAAGGTGAAAACTGCATTGCAGCAGGACGGATTTTTGTAGAAGACAGTATTTATGAAGAGTTCATACGAAGGGTAGTTTCCGAAACTAGAAAAATAACGATAGGGGATCCTTTGAACAAATCCACGTCGCATGGACCGCAAAATCATTTAGCGCATTTGGAGAAGCTAGTCAAATTTGCAGAAATGGGTACGAAAATCTTTGAACGTGTAAAAAATGAAATTAATGATTTTTCTTTAGGGGTAAATGAAGGAGCAAAACTGGAGTGTGGAGGAAAACGTCTTAAACGAATTGGATACTACTTCGAACCCACTGTGTTTAGTAATGTGGAGGACCAAATGTATATAGCCAAAGAAGAATCATTCGGACCGATAATGATGATTTCCAAATTCAAAAACGGGTAAGCAAGCTCATTTACTTTCGCTCTCAAAACTTGTTTATCTTTAATCAGAACAGATGATGCTTAAAGACATTCTTGTAGAGACATCGATGGCGTTATCAAAAGAGCAAATTCAACAGAATACGGACTAGCTTCTGGAGTTTTTACAAAAGACATCAGTAAAGCATTGCAGTTTGCTGAAAAAATCGAATCAGGAACTGTTTTTATTAATACTTATAACAAAACAGATGTAGCTGCACCTTTTGGGGGATTTAAACAATCTGGATTTGGAAAAGATTTAGGTAAAGCATTTAATAAGAGACAACCTTATGAACCGAAAAAAACAAAGCTGCTTTTTTTAAGTCTAATTTTTGTTTTATGTTTTAGGAGCCGACGCTTTAAACGAATACCTAAAAACCAAGTGCATAACCATAGAATATTAATTTAATTACAAATTGTATGTTTTACATTAGTCTATTTTTTGTTTGTGTGTTGTAATATTATTAAAAATAAATCCGCATTATTATTTTTTTAATCACGAGGACCAGTATTAATGAACATTAAATTTTTAAGTGATTTTTATAATTAACGAGAAAGAAATTATTTTTAAAGCAAAAATAGCAGCAAAATGGTGAATGCAAGATATTTTATTTTATCATTTAAGTGTCAAAGTATAACAATAAGATAAACCGCAGGTCAAACTTTATTTAAATAAATACAAGTATTTACAGAATAAATTATTCTTTGGGTAAAAAATATAAGGATTTAAATTTGGACACAAAAAAATATGTCTAAAACATTGAGATTAATTGGGCTATTTAATTTTATGCTTCAGAATTTAATACTGAAGATAAAAAAATGCTTTTAAAATGCATATCCTGTACTGTTAAAAAAAAATTGAAGATCGTTCAAAGAATTATTATAAATTTCCGTTATTTATTTAACTACCTAAAGAAAAAAGGTAAGTAGACATTAACCAGAGGGTTCTTTTATTGGAAAATTAGTCTGTCACTTCAATAAAACTAAAGATTGTCTAAGTATAGCGTACCCTTTGGAATTTATACTGTATTATTTTTTTTTTACTTTTTAATCCTTTGGATGAATAGAATAAAATTACTATATAATGTAATGGATAAGAGTGAGAACAGAGAATATCTAAATAAATTGTGAATATGTTGTAAATTATAAGGTGTAAAAAATGGATAAAGGTTGCAAAGAAAATATAAAAAAAATACTGGAAGAAAAACAAAAATGAAAAGAGAAAATAAAAAAACTAATTGTGGTACTTATTACTCACCATTGTTTTGTAGATCATCCAAAAAAATTCTGCAACAAAACAAAATTACATAAATTAGGTATCTTTAAAATGAAAAAAATTTCCATAACATTATTCGATTTAATTTCTAAACACAATTTCCAAAATAAAATAGTCATTTCTAAAAGTGCTGATAAAGCAGATGAACCCAAATTATTTAATCTAACCCTAAATCTTTCCACAAAATATGACCAATATAAACAAAACGTTAACATATTTTCTGCGAATTTTTAAAATAAATTGATGGTCGCACGCTATAAAGTCGTATGCCACAAAATCAAAAATGAGGCTTTTTTGCATTATAACAGGTTTTTGTAATAATCTAAAAATTAATGGCTTAGACAAATACTTTTAAACAATCGTCTTTTAAAAAACCGAAAAATAAAAGTTTTATTTTTTGTTGTATACGACCTTTTGTTGTAAGAACGGGCGAATCAGTAACCGAATTCGAATTTAAAAGCCCTTTTGGCAAACTTTTCTTATTTTACATTAACATTTTACATGTTTGGTCCCTTTCATATTTAATTTTATTTAAATAAAAAATGTGTTAAAATCTATCAGTGCAATTTTTTTATGATTTTACTACGTTCCTACAAAAATGTTCTATTTTGCATTTGTTAGCGAAGAGTGCAATGTTTATATTAATAATAAAAGAAGCAAACTTGGAAAATTCCCTTGAATATGTAGGGCATTCTATAAGCTCGTTAAAAATATATATTTTCTAAAAGATTTTTTTTTTGCATTAATTTTGTTTCTGTAAAAAGGAAAATTTTGATCAAGGCCCCCATAAGTTATTATTTACAATAATTAAAATCTCAAAAGCTCTAAAGAGCTTTTTAAACCTAGAAACTTTATTTGCCCCATTTATTTTTTTTTGTATTTATCATTGAAGTTAAAATTTTCTGTTTCGAGTTTTTATAAGTGTATGTGTTGTGAATCAGAATAAAGTAATGTTCTAAGGTCATTTTTGGAAAGATTTCCATTCCCTAGTTTAGTAAATACATAGTTAAATACCTAATATCAATTCTTTTGATTAAATTTATTGTTTGTATAATAAAATTCTTCCGAGGGCAAAGAAGCTTAAAATAAAGAAAATTAAACCAGGAACCAGATTTAGAGTTTTGTAAAATAGAGGTATTTTTTGTGACAATAAAATTAAAAAAAAAGATACAGGCTGTCCCTAAATAAGCTTTGTTGGGGCATGCCTAGAGATCCCCAGAAAATGGTAAAAAAAACTCATATAGCCATGAAGATATGAGGTTCCAAAGTGCGAAACTTTGAACGCTCATACCTTAAAGATAACAGCAAATAGTAACGAAAAAAATGGCTTAATAAAAATCACAGTCTATCTAAACTATTTTACCATTTGTTTATCTTTTAAATGATCAAATTACATTGATATAATCGATTAAATTTTACGAAGTTTTAGTTAATTGAAGCTGACAACTATTTTAATAAAATATTATACAAAAATGTATGATCACCATTGATGAGTTTTTTAGATCTATTTTTCTAAACAGTGTTGTCAAAGATATCGAACTTTAACCTTATTTTCCTCAAATATTATTAGAAATTTTTTTATTTTATTAGCAATTTCTTAGGGGTCCCTAGACATACTATCGTGGACATGGAATTTAAAACGATCAATTTTTGCATTGTAAATATGGTCAAAATAGTGGCTTAAACATCTCAGTTTTATGCGAAGTGGACATTAACAAGAAACATTTTCCTGATGTTTTACGAAAATAAGAGCCTTATTGTTATCCCAAAACAAAATTATTTAAAAAAGGAAATATCTTCTTACTATTTTTTTGATCAGCAGCACATTTTACATAATTTATTTTAATAAAATACATTTGACGCATTTGTTGTCAAAATAACATTCGAAAACTGACATAAAAACCCCATTCACAATAGAGTAAACTTCAAAAAATCAAAGGTGGCTGATAAAAAATCGTTTTAAATTCCATGTCCACGATAGTACGTACTGTACAGGTGGTCTGCAAATAAAACTAATTAATCAAAAAAAACCTTCGACTTATGCGTATGCGAAAAATAAAATAACTAGAATCAAGTCAACAGCCCCATTAAGAGATGCGATAAAAAATACGTTAATGTAATTTGAAAAATAATGCCTTCTGTAATAAAAGTAGTTGCTATTTTTAAAACAAAATCAATTCAAACTTCTTTTATTTCTCAGAAAATAAGTTATTTAAGGCCTATTATTGAAAAGAAATACAAGTAATTAAGGAAATAAATAAAATTATTTAAATTTTTGTTTAGATCAACATCGAACAATTTCTTTTCTTCATTTATCTTATCAAAAATGACTCTGCTCAAACTTGTGAGTAAACGAAGCTTTATCCGAGGCTATAAAACAACTGTTGAGCTTTAGCTTTGATTTAGTTGTTTGAAAATGGCGCGACGAGACCCACCTAAGGGGGGCTTGTGCCTTTTATTATTTGTTTTTTGTGTTGTACTTCAAGCAACTGCTGAAGGTAAGTCATAAATATAATAAAAAAATACAATAAAACGCAATTTTAAATTACGAGCCTTGGTTTGGGCGCCAATTTTAAATTTCCTTAAAAAAAAACATTTCTACTGACAGCTTCTTTTTTTTTTAAATATAATATGCTAAAACTGGGTTAGAATACGAAAGTTTTTTAAAGAAGCCCATCGTTGGGCGCCATTTCATAAAATGCAAAAAAGCATCTTTTTTTTGTAGCAATTCTTTTTTGTTTTGAGTAACCAACAAAAAAAATAGACAATTTTAAAATAAACTAAGGCCACATTCAGCCTAATATTTCTATTTTTTTAAAGCCTTTGTAGAAACCCATAATAAGCAAAAAAAAACCTCTTCGTCCCCCCTAATAATATTATTTTTTCATTTTAAAAAAACAGTATTATTTTCTAGTTTTTTGCTAAAAAAAACTATACGTGATGAAGGGGTTACAAGAATAAAGCCCCACCTATGCAAAGCCACCTTTATTTTTTATTAATTTTATAAAACCCCCCGTTTTTTATACTTTAAAAAAATCGGTACAATTTGAAATTTTATTCGCCAAATTTTCATTATCTTATTCTTCAAAATTTTCCGAAAAACTTATCCTCCTAAGATTGCATTTATCAACCAGTGTAACAATATTATTGACATTTTTTCAAAAGATAATTATAATAATTATTTATCAATTCATTATGTCAAACAGAGTAATAAATAAAATCCATTAACAGATAAATAATTTGCTGTAAACATTTTAATATTTTTCTGTTTTATTTGCTTAATCTTTGAACTTGTATTATAACAAAAAACAGTCAATAATGTTGATTATTCTGCATAAATAGCCTGAAATAAGAATAGTAAGTAAATATGTAATTTTTTTTTTTGGTTAAAAAAAATTAAAATTTTATTTTTTTTTATTTAAAATGACGTTCCCAATTAACATTTTCTTGTTAAGATTTCTTTATCATTTAATTAAAATGCGTCTATTTAAGGAGTCCAATAACAAATTAAACATACTATCTTGTCATATACAAAATATTTTCATTACTCATTATTATTTCTTAAAAAAGCTCTAATTGTAATCGTTAAATGAGTAGGTAGATAAAAGTTCCAATGCTTTTATAAGGTATATAAAAATACAAAAGACTTTACGAAGTAAATTATTTCCGAATTAAAAACATTGTTAAACTCATTGTAAAGGAACTACACCTTATTATTCACTTAAAAATTATTTAAAATAATAACAATCAACACTAAAGGCGAGCTCACACTTTTTTTGCTGCAACCTTATGAATATTATACCCAATTAAAATAGATAATTTATAAAAGAAGTCGTTCTTTATTTCGTAAGGGTTTGCACCCATCAAACCTGAAGTGATTGACAGCTGTTTCGCCCTATTGGGGCTCATCAGAATCACGTATCAGGAATAGCCGATGCATAACCTTAAGAAACTAAGATACTTGTACTTGAAGTGTTACCGCCATCTGCCGAGGCAGATTTGACTCACACATAGGCAATCTCTTCATGTCGATATGATGAGCCCCAATAGAGCGAAACAGCTGTCAATCACTTCAGGTTTGGTGGTGCCCTTAAGAAATAAAGAAGAATTTCTTTTATAACTTGGTTGTTCCGCCTAGGATCGAAAGTGTGTCTTAGATTTCACCATTTCATATAAGATAATTTAGTTAATTTAAAAAATCCAGTATAAAATGTATTTTCCAATAAATTTTTATCTAAAAATTATGCCAAATAAAGCTAAAAATATTTGAACTCGCGACTTTACGAACTGATAATTTTTTTTAACAATATCCCGAAAATGTCATAGGTTACTTGATAACTATATTGGGAAATCTTTGCAAATATTTCGTTTTTAAATAAAAAAAAAACTTTTCTTAAAATTGTTGATAAGAACGTTACTATCTCTAGTGAAACTTATTTTTTCTGGAAGAAGCCTATAATCAATTTTAAAACAAATGATGTAACAGCTTTTTTTGATAACAATCATAATTAAGCAATCCCAGAAAAATAGCAAATTCCCAATTTCGTAAAAACGCCTCTGTCCGTCTGTATGTCACGCTTTTAGTAACAAACATAATTTTACAGAACAATGCAGATCAGGATGCAATGGAGTAACACCAAACATTTTTAAATACAAGGAAGGAACAACTTACAAATACTCTTACGATGGTAAAATAACAATTCTTCTATCAAGCGCCGAAGGTCAACAGACATCGACGGCAGTTAAGGCCACAGTTCTTCTTACCCAACAAGGAGACTGTAACCAAATTTTGCGGCTGCAGAATGTCCAAGTTTTGGGCGCAGACGGAAAGGTAACTTTTAAAATCCTCTTAGGCAACTCAATTTGTAACACCCTTCCTTTGTAGAAATTCGGGCCAATCCCCGACATTGAAAAACCAGTCCGCCTCAACTTCCACGACGGTCATATCGAGGACATCATCTGCACCGAGCAAGGTGACACCCAAAACTCGATCAACATCAAAAGAGCTATTGCCTCATTCTTCCAAGCAAACCCTAAACACACTCATGAAACCGATGTCTTTGGTCGTTGCCCTACCGACATAACCACGAACCAAGAAGGACCATTGTTCGTGATCCACAAGAACAAGAACCTAAACAAATGCGCCTTCAGAGAAACCATTAAACAAGACTACTGGTCCACGGCCTTTGACCTAAACAGCGAGATTAAATCAAGCCCTATTCTAAACGCTGATTACTCCTCGAAGCAAAAGCTGAAGAACGGAATCTTAGACTCCGCTGCTGTTATCGAAAACTACATGTTTGTCCCCTTTTCCGTTGGTAAAAACGGAGCTAAGGCTGTTGTTGAGTCCAAACTTCAACTAGAAGGTACCTCAAACGACAACCCTACTACCAAGGCCGCTCAACCCAAATCTCTCATCTTTGAAAACCCACACCCTGTCAACACCCCCAAAAGTAACTCTGCTGCCATTCTAAACGCAGTTAAAGAAACAGCAAAGACTATTGACATCACAGTTGGTGAAAACACAGCTAAAGAATTCATCAACCTCATCAAAATCTTACGCGTAAGCAACAAAGACGATCTTCTTTCCGTTTACAACAAAGTACACTCAGGAGCTGGTTTCCCAGACCCTAAAGCCGCACGTAAAGTCTTCCTCGACGCTCTGTTGAGAAGCTTACACGGAGACGCGATCGAAGTCGCAATTGAGCTCTTAAAGAACAAGGAATTAACCCCCACCGAGGAGAAACTCCTATACCTTGGCTTCTCATTCGTGCGCCACGCAACAGAAAAGTCTCTAATTGCCGCATCCGAACTATTGAACCGTCCAAAACTCCCCCGTGAGGCTTACTTGGGTATTGGTACCTTAGCTGGTCACTATTGCAAGGAACACTCATGCGAAAAGAACGAGGGAGTCAACAAACTTATCAAGAAACTAACATCCAAACTTGGAGACGGTAAAGCAGCCAACAGGAACGAGGAAAATGACATGATCTTTGCCTTGAAAGCGCTTCGTAACGTTAACAAACTCAGCGATGAGGTTTTGTCTAAGATTGAAGGAGTTGCTCAGGACAAGAAACAACCCAACAGAGTACGTGTCGCCGCTTTGGAAGCGTACCTCGCTGATCCATGCAAAGACAAGCTAAGAGACAGCGCTTTGAAGGTTTTGAAGGACATTCAAGAAGACTCCGAAGTCAGGATTCGCGCTTACTTAGTCGTAGCGCAATGCCCCAATGGAAAGGTCACCACCGCTATTAAGACCCTTTTGGAAAACGAACCCTCATACCAAGGTAAGTCCTATTTCTAAACGTCTGAACCTATTCTTAACCTTTATTTTGATTCCAGTTGGTGGATACATTGTCTCCCATATTAAAAACATTCGCGCTTCCGCCAACCCCGCAACCGAACACATCAAGCAACATTTGGGACTCGTAAACCTACCCAAGCGTTTCCCAATTGACCCCAGAAAATGGTCCTACAACGCTGAAGTGTCTTACACCATCGATACTCTTGGTCTTGCCAATTCCATGGACAGCAACGTCATTTACTCGCAAAACTCTTGGTTGCCTCGCGCTACCAACTTTAACCTAACAGGAACTGTCTTCGGACACACCTTTAACTTCCTTGAGATTGAAACCAGACAAGAGAACTTAGACCGCTTGTTGGAACACTACTTAGGACCCAAGGGAGTCCTTCGTACCTCCAGTTTACAAGACCTGTGGAACAAGGGCGTCAAACCAACTGAAGAATTCTTCAAAAGCGTACGCAACAAGGTTGAGAAGACCCTCAGAGCAAGACGTGACGTTTCAAAGAGCGAAATCGACGCCATAGGCAAACAAGTTGAAATCAAAACCAATGAATTGAACAAGGACTTGGATCTCGATTTGAGCATCAAAGGTTTCGGTAGTGAACTCTTGTTCTTGAACGTTAACGACGACATCAGGAAATGGAACCCCAACCAAATGGTTGATAAGATCCTCGCTGAACTCAACAAAGGACTTGACAGGTTGAAGAAGTTTGAAGAAACCGTTCGCTCTAACATCTTGTTCTTGGACGCTGAGTTATCCTACCCTACAACTCTTGGTTTCCCACTTCGCTTAGCTGTTGAAGGATCTTCGTCCACTCAGCTTAAGACCTCTGGTTCCATTGACGTTCGCGCTTTAATGCACCCAGGAAAAGACATCATCGCCAAGTTGTCCTTGATCCCAAGTGGCTCCATTGAAGTAGCTGGTCGTCTTACATTAGATGCTTTGGTCGTTGAAAACGGTCTTAAAGTAGCATCCACCCTCCATACAGCTACAGGAGGTGAACTGAGCGTTGAAGTAGTCAACTCCGGAAGAGGCGTAGATGTTAGATTCGGTCTACCTGTCGAGCAACAAAAACTCATAACCGCCAGCCACGAGATCGTTTTCCAAAGCCGCGAGCTTGGAGCACCTGAAATCAACATCCCACTTAAGTTCGCACAAAACAAAGACTTCTCCATCTGTCTGGATCAATTGAGTCCAATCATCGGGCTTAGTTTCTGCGGAGACATTTACGGACCCAATCTATCCGGTAAACAAGTACCAATTCTACCTTTCCCCTTGGCTGGTGACGCTAAAGTTGCCATCACAATTGACAAAGAAGACCTCTCTCAGTTCCACTTCAAAGAAGTCTTGCACACTGACCGTGACAAAATAGGAGGTGAATTTATCTTGGAGACTTTAGACAAATCCGGCAAACAAAAGGTTGCTTTCGAGATCCAGACTTACTGGACCCCAGAGAAGTTTATCAAGGCTTCTTTAATCCTTCCTCTTTCTTCGGCCACCACTAAGAAAGCTTCAGCTGAAGGTCGCATCATCAACAACGACAAGGAAAAGTCCATTTTGGTCAAGGTTATCAATGACAACGAGGAACTTTACGGTAAAATTGGTGTGTCGGTTGAAGGAACCGAAGCCAAGGCTACCTACAAACCAATCATGGAGTTCAAGGCACCTGGACAACGTAAGTTACATTTCAACACAATTGTTCTTATCTAATAAGCAAATTCTTTCAGCTACCCAACAGCTACCCTTCAAGGTTGAAGGTCAAGTAATCGCAGAAAAGAGCGGCGCCAACCTAAAGTACACCTTCGACAACGTAAAGTTAAACATCCCTAGCGGACCACCAGTAGAAATCAAGGGAAACCTTGGTAAGGAAAGTGATGCCCTATTCACCGATCTTACTATCAGCCAAGGTCAAAATTCCGGTACAATTAAAGGACGTGTCCAAGCTAACCATAAATTACTTAAGTTCAACACCGAAGTTACTAACTCCATTAACCCTGAATTCAACTTCAACGCTAAGGGAGAGTTGAAGAAAGAAGGCGAGAAGATCGAAAACAGCTTCCAGTTGATTCACGGCAAAGACTTGGCTAGCAAAATCAACAAAATCAACATCGAGAACAAACTTGAGCACAGCATTAATGCACCTAAAAATTTGGCAATTAAAAAATTCACCACTCAGAACAAGCTTACATACCCTCTGTTCAAGGTCGACGCTAAAGCCGATTTTGAATACGTGCCTAGAAAGGTTGATTACGACATTAGCCTACAGTACAACGACGTTAAAGTTGGATCTGAAGGTGACTTAAAGTACAACACTAAAGCTGAAGGAGACTACAACGTTGACCTTCAAGCCTGGGCTTTGGATAACCGCGTTGAACTCAAATCGAGCAGAGCCGTTCTTCCCAACGACGAATCCAAAATCGAGAACAGCTTGGTTATTAGCGGAAAGAGAGTCGAAATCAACGGAAAATTGAAACATCACATTAAAGCACACGATCTCAACATTGGCTCAGACTTAACTGTTAAGTTGCCAACGCACCCTAACCCATTCCAGTAAGTCAAACCCTTTACCATAACCATTTTATGCTAACAACTTTTATTTTCAGAATCAAAAACGGCCTTATCTACAACCCAACACTACTCGACGCTCACCACAAAGTCCTAGCCGGCGCAACACCCTTAGTCGACTTCTTCGTGAAGGCAACCAAAGGAGGAAACGTAAACGGAGACCTCAAGGTCAACCTTAAGGACATTCTAGTCATCAAAGGTCAAATCAAGGCCATCAAAGGAAAGGGAGACGCCAGTCTCTTGGTTGACGCGCAAACAGTTAAAAAATCCGTCAAGGCTGAATCACAATTCAACGTCCACGAACCAAACTACAACGTTGACTTGACATTGTACCCACTTTACGATGAAGACAAGAACAAGAAGATCGTTATTTCAACCAAGAACAAGATCACACCCGAAACAATCGACTCAAAGAACATTGTCGATATCCTAAACCACAAATTCGAGGTTAACGCTAAAGGCCACAGGTCTGGCGACTACCTTAACGGCAAACAAGGTTTGGAAGTCGATGTCACTCTTCCTAACGCGCACTACTTCGTCGGTAAATACAACAGAGAACGTTCCTTGGTGAAAGGAGTGTTCAATGGAAACGTAATTGCTTCCGCAGAACACAGAAAGAACAAGAACTCCGTTGGCAGAAAATTGGCATTCAAGGGAGAAGCTAAGAACACTAACGTGCAAGAAGGTATCGTCGACGTTGCGTACAACTGGTCCGCTGACGATGGAAATGGCAAGAACGTTAACATTGACTTGTCCGTTAAGAGACACAAGAACGGCGACAAACATACCGCCGAAATTAAAGTAAGTCTGCTTTCTAACATCAAAATTTACCTTTATTAATTCGTGACTTATTTTCAGAACAAGGTAACAGGAAGCATATTGTCTCACCCAATCGAGAACGTCCTAAACGCCGAGTACCAAAACTACGCAGGTTCCTACAGTACCAAATCTAGCTATGGTAACAAGAAACTCCTAACCACCAAAGGACACTACGACATTAAAGGACATGGAAAGCCCATTACCGGAGATTACGAAGTTGAATTACTGACAGACTGCGATTACGTGAAGACCATTAAAGCCTCAGGTAAAGGAAGCTTCAAGAGGCCCGAGAGCTTAATCAATGACTTCGCTGAGGCTAGCGCTAGCAACAAATTGTTCGTTGAAGACCCTGTAAGTACTCAACAAGCCATTTTGTTTATAACTGGCTTAATTGTGGCGTTTGTTACAGAAACAAGTTATCATCAACTACGAAACCGAAGGCTCTTACAAGATCAGCAGCAAAGAAGGAAACCTCCACGGCTCAATCAAACAAGGCGATCAACCTCCAATTAAGAGCAGCCTCTCCTACAACGTTAAAGACAACAAGAACGGCAAAAACGTGCACTCCAAAGTCGATCTCGAGTTCGGAGGCGGTAAAAAACTAGGCGCTGAGCTCACTTTGACCAGACTAGCCGCTCACGAATACAAAATCGACTTGGCTGTTGAAACACCTGCCGCTGCCATTAAGAAAAACCGCCTTGCTGTACACACCAAGCGCTCCGAAGACGGCAAAAAGATCCAAAGCGAAGTAGAACTAGAATCAGACTCCAAGAAATGGACCGGTAGCTCCGACCTTAACCTCTCCGACAAAACCCCAAGCATTGACATTCAAGTCAAATGCCCTGAGGGAAAACTATCCCAACTCGTAGCCAAGGTTAAGAAACACAGCCCTGTTGAATTCGCTGGAGAACTCAAGTTGGTAAACGAAAGAAAGAACTTCGTCCTGGAAAGCAGCGTAGACGCCAACTTTGAAAACGTTGAAAACCTGTCAGTTACCATTACTGCTCATTGCCCTGCATTGAAAATCGAAAAGGTTATCATTGAAGCCAAAAACAAACCTGACCCAGCCGGACGTAAGATCGAAATCAACGCCAAATCCGGCGGACAAAACCTACTCCAAGGAAGTGCTGGTTACACCGCTCGCGAAGAACTCGGCAAGTACATCGTTGAAGGATCCGGTTCATTCAAAGTAAAGGAACAAACCCAATCCGCCAACTTCAAATTCAGTAGACAAAACCTAGTCCAAGACAAGAACGGCGAGAACGGAGTTGAAATCTCATTTGACGCGTCCATGGGAAACAAAGCTCTTGACGCTGAACTCAAGATCACGAACAAACAATTCCGACTCCTTAACTCTTACTGCGAGGAAAAGAAGGAATGCGCTCACATTGAAATCGACTCCAAAACCAACTTCGATGAGTTATCTAACTTCAACCAAGTCGTTGAGATCAGCATTGACTTGAGAAAACTTGGACTCAGCCACGAATTCGGACTTAAAGCCGTTACCAACCGAAAGGGATGGGTGTTGGACCACACAGTTGACATCCACTTCCAAAACCCTGAGAACTCTAAGTACCAATACAGCGTTTACTTGCACCCCAAGGAAGCTGGTGTCTCTTTAACTACCCCTAAACGTGTTGTCGCCCTTGAAGCCAAAGTAACCCTACCAAAGTAAGTTTCGTTTTCAGTTTAAAGCAACTTGTGCTCATAGTTTGGTTTTAGAAACCTTAACCTTAAGGACGGAGGCAAAACCTCAAGCGAAATTGTCTTCTACTTGGACAAGAAGAACCAACCCGGAAAGAAAGCTTCCTTGACCTCTTGGTTAAGCTACGATCCTAAGACAAGCAAATTCACTGGTGAGGCTAAACTAAACGCACCTGGACTTCCAAGGGTAAGTAACTTTAAACCTTAATCTCTAGGTTTAAATAAACGTAAAACATTATTTCAGACTTTGAAAATCGAAGGATGGGTAGAATACGCCGCTCTAAAGAAGGTAGAACCATTCCTAATCAACGCGCACATCGAAGCCGACATCTTTGCCGACCCCAAACAAAAAATCATCTACACCTCCAAGACCTCAATTGAAACACCAAAGGACGACGGTTCATGGGAAACCGTAATGAAAAACACAATCAAGAGCGAAGGCTTAAAATTCCTGTTCGAAATCGATGAAGGCAAAATCTACGACCACAAAACCAAGATCTTCAACTACCATTTGGACTACAACCACCAACTTGGCGGCGATGTTTTTAAATCTGGTTACAAATACAAGCAAACCCCACAAACACTAAACGCTCACATGAACGTTGGTAAGACTGTTCTCTTTGACGTTAACAGCAAATACCAACTAAGCAAGGAGTCTCAAGTCGTCGATACCGAAATCAGTGGTTATGGAGTTAAGGATCTATTGGTTCACAGCGAAGTCAAGAACTGGAATAGCTTTAAATTCAGTGTCGCCAAAAAAGGTAAGCTATCATCATTTGTTCAAAAAACAACATTATTTATTCCCAACTCTTTCAGAAACACCAAATGACAAATTCCAAGCATCAGGAGCCATGATCCCTGGCCAAATCGCCGACATCCGTTACGAAATCACTAAAGGAGGAGCTAAGAACGACTTAATGCACGCGTCCCTTAAACTTGACGAGGCCAATTTCCTGAAAACTGACTTCGCAGTTGACCACAAGAAAATTCAAAACTTGGTCTTGAACCCTGCGCGCCAAGCAGTTGTTGAACACTTCCGTAAACTTAGGAGTCTTACTGACAAGAATCTTGAAGCTATTCAAAAGGACATTAAACCTTTTGGCGAACAAGCTAAAAACGCAGTTCCCAATCTAGAACCTGTTAAGAATTACTATGGCGGAGAATTGAAGAAGATCACCGAGGAAATTGCTGCTGACAAGACCATCAAAGAACTCAATGATTTCTTGTAAGTACCAATAGTTCTCGGCCCTGATTCTTTCCAAAAAATCGTATCTTAAGAATGTTCAAATGTTCCTCATCGTTCTAAAATAATAATCAAACGCTTCTTTCCAGGAAAAAGGTCTTCGGTCAAGTAGCACACATCGTAGCCGAATACCTCAACACCGTAAGCGACTTACTCGAAAAGATTTGCCAATCCCTGAAACATTCCTTCGAAAAGACCTTTGAAATCATCCAAAAGGAACTTCTTCCCCAAGTCCGCGACATCAGCAACAAGGTATTCCACGCCGTAGCTGACGCTCTTGACGAAATCAGCGAGATCTTCTTCACCTACGTTGCCAAACTGAGCCAAATACTCGAACAGTTCCAACCTCAATTCCAAATGATCAGCACTGCCTTCAGTGAAGTGTTCCAAGAACTTGGACGATTCATTGCCAAGTCTTACGAAACTCTTAGGGAAGTGGTTAAGGAACAATTCGAACGTATGTACAACGAATTGAAGGCCTTACCACTGTTCGAACAATTGAAAGCAAACTACGAAGACGTAAGTCCGTTGTAAGACATTCCTAATACATTACTTACCATTTTTTTTGTAACAGTTCGTCAAAAACGGTCTTCCAACCAACGAAGCGCTACTCAACGTTCTTAAGGACCTTACCGCAACCATTAAGGATGCTATCCCAATTCCAGAAGTCAAGAAAATAATTGAATTGATCTCCAACTACATTGAAAAGAAACTTAAGCGCCAACCCGTCAACGATGTCGAAGAAATCAAGAAGATCGTCAACGCTATTGCTTCAACTGGCAAGAAAGTATTCGACCAAGGATTCAGCGCCGCAATTCCAGAAAACTGGAAGAACACCAACGTTATGCCATTGCCTCTTGAACTCATTTCCAAACTACCAAGATTGGTCGCTATTAGATTCTCGCCCATAAGCTACATCTTACAAGAACAACCAGTAGGAGTTGCTGATTTGATTACTTCTTTGATTAACAAACCAAGAAACGTTGTATTACCATTCCCATGTAAGTCTTGGACATTAAGAGTAAATTAGAATGATTATAATGCGCTTATTTTCCAGTGACCGCTCTTATCGTACAAGGACAAAACATCTACACCTTCAACGGAAAGCACGTTACGTTCCCTGGAGCATGCAGCTACCTCTTGGCTCGCGACGCCGTCAACGGTAACTTTACAATTGTTGGAACCTTAGAAAACGGAATTATGACCGCTATTACCCTTGCTGATAAACAAAACACCATTACGCTCAAGAAGGAAGGACAGATCCTACTTAACAACGGTATGCATACTGTAAAATAAAGTGCAATCATTTCTAAATGGTGTGTTTTTAGCCGCTCACGAAATCCCAGCCCGTAAAGGCGACCTCTACTCGTGGAGAGACTACACCAAGATCGTTCTTGGCTCAAAGGCTGGCGTACAAATCAGTTGTGGCCCCGAACTTATTGGTTGTATTGTTAAAGTGTCTGGATTCTACCACGGACAAGTTAAGGGACTCTTAGGTAAGCGCCAATACCCCCACAACTAAAAGGACAAATTTAATGCTTCTTCTTTACAGGAACTGGTAACAACGAGCCCTACACCGACTTTACCATCCCTAACGGCAAGATCGTAACCTCAGAAAACGAATTTGGCGACTCATACAAAATGTCCGCTGGATGCCCAGCAACCAAAGCAGTTGACCACAACCACGGACCTGCTCACCCATCATGCAAGAAACTCTTCGGCTGGGAATCACCTTTACGGTACTGTTACCCCTTCGTCAAGACTGAACACTACCAAATGGCTTGCGAACACGGTTTAGCTGCTGGAATTAAAAACACTGAAGAAGCTGTTGCTATTGGTTACGTTGCCGCTTGTAACGATCATGGAATTCCTCTTAGGTTGCCCAACGAATTCGGTAAGTTACAACATTGTCAACACCAGAAAAAGGACCTAACGTTAGGATTTTAGCTCAATGTGAAAACGGAGAGAAGAAACAAAACGTAGGAGACGTTTTTAATGTCAAGACACCAGGAAACGCTGCTGATATTGTTCTGTTGGTTGATACTGACAAAGACAATGAAGTTCTCTACAAGGATTTAGTACAGCCTTTGGTACAACAATTGGTTGGAGACCTTAAAGCTAAAGGAGTTAGGTAAGACACTACTTCATAAGTACGCTCTTTTGGAACCCCTTAGATAAAACTCTGTAGTAAAACAGTTCTATAAAAGTTGGCGTCCCTCAAAAGCTACCATGCGGCACCCCAAACAATATACTAACTAACTTTTTTCAACAGCGACATTGAGTTCCACTTAATCGCTTACGGAGGCGAGAACAAATGGCCAATTCACAACACAGTTGGTGGAAAGCTCGTCTTCAAGGACAAGGCACCTGCACTTCAATTCTCTGAAACACCCAAGCAAGAAAAACTGGTAACCGGAAACCACAGACTGGATGACCTTGTCGAAACTATTAGATCTGTTGGTCACGACTTAAAACTTGCACTTGGTAAGTGTTTATTATTGTAAAAGGGAAAGAGATGTTTACTAATAATGGTTTTTGTCTTAGGACAATATGTGGACGCTCAATCGTACGACGAGGCACTCAAGTATCCGTTCAGAGCTCACGCTGTTAAGTCTGTTATTGTTGCTAATTCACACCCATGCGAAGTTGGAAGATTCCTTCCCGTAAGTACTTTCAATAATTAAGAGCCCCATACTCAGTCCTTATACCATGTAGAGGGGCTACGGGCTGCGGTGGCGAGAATAGACTAAAGGCTAGTTGAACAGGTATATTTTTATCATGAATATGCGTCTAGAGTAGCCACCTACCAGCCGTTCAACTGCAGAGACGCTTGACCTTGGTCGTATTTGAGATGCTACACTCCTTTTTTGTGCCAATATTCACAAAACTTAGACCACAAATATCTTAGTTAATTCTTATCCGATTTTGAAAAACTTGGTGTCATTAGAAAGATAATTAATTTTGTAATACTTATTGTTTTTTAAAAATCGTTTTTGGGCCTTTATTTAAGAAAGAAAAGCAGTTGTTGTTTTTAGTACAGTTACCCCTTCTTTAAACTTTTATTTTTGCTAAACTAGGGCTACAAAACAAAATGTGCCAAACAATAAGTATTTTAAAAAGGCCTAACATTATATTGTCAAAATTTAAAAAAAAATTGCTCTAATAATAACGCTAAAAACTGCGGTCTAAGTTGTACACAAGTTTGCATAAGAGAAAATGGGTATCGGGCTCTTAAGAGCCGCAAACAATATTTAACGCCTCATCAAACGCAATGTTAACAAAATGTTGTTTTTTAGATCCAAATTGCAAGGACACTATTCTACAGACAAAAGGAAATTAACCTTAACTTGATAACCCCAGTTAGCGACTTCAAGATTAAGGACAGCAAACACGCTAAAGACGTAGTAGGATTTAACGCTGAAGCAGTTTTCACTGTCGGAGACGCCAAGAAGAAATCCGATGGATCTTCCGAGTTACACAAAGATCTTGACTACTCTAACTATTGCGTCGACTTTACCACGCACGTAAGTTTCTTTGACAAATAAGAGCTACCAAATGATCTTGCTTGATAAAAGGTTCTAAAATGTTGTTTCTCTTTTTGTAGAACGGTGGTAATGTTTTCATCACCGACAACTTCAAGAACAACAAGAAGGCCTTCATTGACGTTGCGGCTAACGCTATTGCAACCCAATTAACGAATTCTGAAGAAATCCTAGAGTGTGAATGTAAATTTGTGGATGCCTACAGAGCGCAAAACGTTTGTAATGTTGCTTCCTCCAAAGACAAAGCTGTAAGTTTGGTTACAATGAACGTGGGTTCAATTCCCAAGACGTGATGTTTAAAGTTGCCTTTTTTATTTGTTTTTTTCTTTTATTTATTTAGTTTTTTTGTTTTCAGACAAAAGCGTAAGCAGACAACAACCAATAGTGTATAAATTAATTTTCTTAATTAAGTATACGTATTTTTCAATTTCCTATTCTTAGTCTTAAGGTATTATAAGTGATTTTTTACATTAAAAAATAAATTATACCTCTTTTTTTGTCAAAATCATATCCTGTATTTATGTAAAAACAATTCAATATGTATTATAGGTACGTAATTATTTAAATAAATGCCATACCTGTTTAAATACAGTTTCACTTATAGTATTTGTGTATTTTTTACGGAAAAAAAATGTAAAAAAATACACCACTTACTGCTTCCACATGTTAAAATGTCCAATATGGTTTACAATGCCGTATAATCAAATATTTCATCAAGATTTCAAACATTAAACTAACAATCATTAATTACGGATAAAATTATAACAAAAAAATCAAACAAAAAAAAACGAAGAGTCAAAAGTTAATGACTTTAAAGTATTCCTTAAACCGAGCTAGGATTGGTTGAATGCACGTGGCCGATGCTTTTTTGTCACCCCACATTTCAAGGAGCATCACGGTAACTTGATCCGTACAAGATATTAAAATAATATGCTCCCGAGTGCACTTGTCTTTAGCATTAGAAAGAAATGCCTAATCAGACATTAAGGTTAGAAAGAGATAGGGGGTCTTAATGTGAGTCTTAATATTTATAATATGTGTGTATATGAAAAATGTAAGCCCATTTAAGATGTTTTATTTATCTATCACACATGGTGGTTGCTTTTTTGTCATTTTGTTTTGATGTACAGGTTTTATTTTATACAAAAACGGGGTTAATATTCTTCAGTGTTGTAAAAAATGATATGGTTTAGGTTCATAAGTAGAAGCTTTTTTTGTAGATAGAAACGAAAACAAAACTATTAGAATTTTTAAATTAATTTTTTTTTTACATTTGCGTTCTATAATAAGCACATTATGAAACCCTAATTTTAGTTAAGGGTTGCTGAATGCTGAATAGGGAACATGAACGTAAAAGATTTTGGCCAAATATTGCATTTTAGCTAAAGAGGTACATGGTTGGAATACGTTATTGCATATTTTAATTTATTTAAGCCAGCCACTATTTTTTAATTAATTTTTAAACTTTGGGGTACATAAAAACACCCCCCACTACTTTTTAGGGTACGAGCTGACGTCACAAACTTGATTATGTTGGCACTCGTTGTTTTGAAATCTGGTGTCAAACATAATTTGACGTTTTAAAAAAAATTAGTTTTAATTTTGCATTTTTTAATATTTTTATTTCTTGTTACCGTATTTTAGGCATGTGATAAAGTTGCCCAGTTGAACATGTGCAGTGTTCACCAATCGCGAGTAGTAGCGGTGTGATTTATTGTGTGAATTTTTACTTGGCGTTTTTTTGCATTTAAAAACGAAATCAAAAATTATGACGACTAGTTGAACCCATGCAGAAGGATAATTGTAATCTGTTTATGTTATTTAGTACCTTATTTTCATCATTGATGAGTTTTGGAAAAATATAATTTGAATTCTTCACCACTTCGGCACATTACTTTCTGACGTTTATTATTACAATAATGATACAAATAATTGTAAGCAGCTTGACACATTAATTTAAATTTATTTTGGAGGAGGCAAAATAAACTTTTTGCAATTCTTTTTCGAGTAAGCACATTTTGGACAAAACTTGCAAGTAAAATGGTCTTTTTTATTATTTTTTAAATTTAAGTCAAAAATGACAACTGATGACAGCTGCAAACGTTACCAACAATTTTTTTTTTCTGAAGGGTAGGAGCTGACGTCATCACGTACGAAGTGTTTTTGAACTACCAATTTTAAACGATTTTAAATATTTTTTTTCTGCACAAATATTAATTTCTGGGATCATATTTAAACACAAACAATATTGTTTTTTCATGGAGAATCGATATAAAAAATAAAAATAAATCATTCATGTTCCCCACTGCTTCATTATTAAATCCAAAATTTTATTTTATTAGGTTGGTTTATTTCCAGATGCAAAAAGGTGAATTCTTTCCTTGCAAGGTACTTTTTATTTACAAATTTTACTGTTATAAACTATCGGGAGACATAATTTTTTGTAGGGGGAATAACTAGAAGAAATGGAGCAACGATATCAACGGTTACATTTTCTCAAAAACGCCTATTCATTTAGTATTAAGTGAGTAAAGTTTACAAATGTCAATATTCAATATGTCTGACCTAAATTTACTTTCTGCTTCAAAATGACAATGTTGCCAATCCAATAAAAATAAAATTTTAAGTTAAGTTCTTAATTCAAATTAAAAATGCTTTCTAATAAATTAAATAAAGCAAACATACAAAATTCTATAAAAAACTTGTTTTACCTGGACGCGTGCTAAAAAACGTTTCTTATAAAACATCATTAATTTGATTTGCTTAATTTTGTCTGCAAAGAGTATAACATCAACTTTATGTTTTAAAGCAAAAAATAATTAAGTTTAAAAATTCCCACACCCTGAAAATACCATTAAAAATCCCTGTTAACTCGCAGACAGCTCTTAGACACCTTAGTCTAAAAAAAAAAACACATTATACTCAAAAGGGTAGCATTTCATATTCCATATTTATTTAATATACGAGAGATGAGTTGTCACTACAAGATGAAAGTTTTTATATGGATCATTTGTCATGAAAAATATCACTTTCATACTCCTCACAAAGTTTTATGAACTTTTATAGCTCAGTGTAAAAAAATTAAGAAGCTTTACTTTTTATTAATATGTAGACCCATATGGATTTAGGAGTTATGTAAAACTTTTAAATAAAAGTCAGATGGTCGGCATTAAATTTCGGGTTAAAAAAATACATAGTATTAAAAATGTGTTTATGTCTTTAGATTTAGTAAGGTGCATATATTATACTCCTCGCAGACAGTTAAAAATATGGAGTATACATCAGGAGGAAGTCCAAAAATTGGAGCATAAACGCAATGGTACGTTGTTGGGGCATATGTATGCCTATATGTCTATGGACCCCTAGAAAAATGTATAAAAAAATCCATCCCATATACCCTTGGAGATATAAGGCCCCAAAGTGCAAAACTTCGAACGCTCATACCTTGAAGATAACAGCACATATTAACGAAAAAATGGTTTAATACAAAGCTACAGTCTATTTAAACCAATTCACCATTTGTTTATCTTTTGAATGGTCGAGTTACCTTTCTATAATTAATTTAATTTTACAAAATGTTCATGAAATGAGGCTAACAACAATGTCAATAAAATTTAATGCAAAAGTGTATGATCAAGACTCATAGATGGGATTTTTAGATGTATTTTTTTAGACTGTGTTTCCGAATTTAAGCAACTTTGTTCGCCTTTTTTTAATGAATATAACAGATAGGTTTTTTTAACAATTTTCCAGGAATCCCTAGGCATGCCCCAACAACGTGCCATCGCGTTTATGCGCCATTTTTTGGACACCCTGTATAATTATATGTCGAATTACAAATCAAGTATGAAAAAAATAATAATTATAAATGTCATTTATTGGAATTACCAAAAAATGGCCATCAACCGGAGTCCTTCAGCCTTTGAAAAATATGAATTTACCAAAATCAAAAATTTTAAAGTTTAAAAATAGATAGTACATGTTTTAATAAATTATGAAATCTAAAATAACATTTTTAAAATAAAAATTGTCTCCCAGATCGTTGAAAATCCAAGAAGTCGCGTGGTAGCTTCATAAAAAACAATAGAGAAATATAATAGAGCGCACTTGTTCCATCTGGTTATGACATGTACCATAAATATAACTTATGGATGCTGAAAGAATATACCGACGCTTTTAAGTATCATTTACAAAAGTAGACAAAAAATTTTGATAAAACGCATGAATTTGCAAAAATTTTCACAGATCCACATTAAAAAACTGTCTGTGAAATTAGAATTTTGATTCTGTCAGATTAAACCACTTTTTCAAAACAATATTTTGTGAAAATAAAAGGCTTTCTTAGGGAACCCTTCGTATAAAAATGTGCTATAATGTCTTAAATTCGATATTTCAAGTTTAGTTCATTGAAAAACTTAATAATATACAGCTTATGTGTTAATGTTGTGCACCCTCCAAGATGTGAATTTTAAACACAAATATACAACCATATCAAGAGGTCTCGTAACTACCATTGTAAAATTAACATTTTTTTCTATTACCTAGAACAAACCATACCCCTTGATATGGTTGCGTTCTCAAGCAATTCGCGTTTAAAGCTTACATCTTGGTGGGTGATCATCATCATCAGACTAATGAGGGATTTTTTAATTCTTGCGGTAGATTCTTCTAATTTTAAATTGAAATATCGTAAATAAGATATAAAGGAACATTTTTACATAAATGGGACCTAAATAACTCCCTTATTTTTCTTTAAATAATGTTTTAAAAAGACCAATGTTGGAAACACAGAATAAGGAAAAAATGACCATTTTCTCTGTTCCGTAATGTTGGTTGCCTAAAAAAATTTCACAGAAAGTATTTTAATGTACTTCTGTGAACTGTGACGTAGGGCTTGACCGTGTCTATTTTACTAAAAAAATTTCACAGAAATATCTGACGTAAATAAGATCGAATAAAAAAACACATCTTTTGTGTCAAAGTGATACCTTTAACTTATTGTAAAGAATGCTTTTTCCGTACTTACTCTCTTTTAAATTTTAATAACTGTTGTTAAAGTTAAACTTTGTGTTTTTATCATATGCATTTTTTATACACAAAATATAAAAGTACAGAATCCACACGTGTTCAAAGTGAGCCACAAGAATTAAACATTAAGAAAGTTAAGATATAATTACTTTTGTATTTGCGGGAGACTTTTTTGGATTTAAAAATAACCTTGTTTCGGATTTTAGATGGATGAGCCTTAAATGAAGCCCAATTCGATTTCTGATTTTATTTTTTGCTGCTTTTAATTAACGTAAAAGACAAGTTTATTTTTTTTTAATTTACCTTATTTTGTAGCAAGGGGTAAGGATCCAAATTTTCTCAGTATTTTAACTGTCGCGGTCAGGAATAATTTTTGCCACTAATGAATGCCATTAATGCTTATGTAAAACAAGCTGCTAAATCCGAATCTGACACTTAAAAAGTTCCAACGCTTTTGGTTTACTTGCTATGAGCTTTTTAACACAACTTCGAACTTGACACCCGATTTTTTAAAATGCTCTCATATTCAAAATGTTTTTTTTAGAAAAAATCTAAATGCAGATTCTTATTCTACAACAAAAAACTAAGGTACAGAATAAGTTTCATTAAAATCAGAAACAATAAGTATTTTTGGTAAGCATTTTTAAACATTTTCAAAAATTGGCCAACTTTGAAAAGCTCTAGCAAAAACACAAAAGCACCGATTGCAGATTTGTTTTCTACTGATTTTAATAAGCATAAAAACATACTTTAAGGCAAATCTATTTTTTCAAAATTTACCTCATTTTGTAGCAAGGGGTAAGGGTACAAATTTTCTTAGTTTTTTAATTCTCACGGCCGCAAGTAATTTTTGGCAGCAATAAATGGCATCAATGCTTATGTAAAACGAGCTTGTTAATCCGAATCTGGCACTTAAAAAGTCCCAACGCTTTTGGTTTAATTGCTATGAGCTTTTTAAGGCAACTTCGAACGCGACACCCCCATTTTTTCAAAATGCTTTAATTTCCAAAATGTTTTTTTTAGAAAAAATCTGAATGCAGATTCTTATTCTACTACGAAAAAGCAATTTAGAAAATAAGTTTCATTAAAATCAGAAACAAAAAATATTTTTGCTAAGCATTTTTGAAAATTTTCAAAATTTGATTAACTTTGACAAGCTCTAGCAAAAAAACAAAAGCACTTGGAAAAAATCCGATTGCAGATTTGGTTCCTATGGCTTCCAATTAGCATATAAACATAGTTTAAGGTAAATCTATTTTTCAAAATTTACCTCATTTTGTAGCAAGGGGTAAGGGTACAAATTTTCTTAGTTTTTTAATCCTCACGGCCGTAAGTAATTTTTACCAGCAATAAATGGCATAAATGTTTATGTAAAACAAGCTGTTAAATCCGAATATGACACTTAAAAAGTTCCAACGCTTTTGGTTTATTTGCTATGAGTCTTTTAAAGCAACTTCGAACGCGACACCTGATTTTCTTCAAAATGCTCTAATTTGCAAAATATTTTTTTAGAAAAAATCTAAATGCAGATTCTTATTCTACAACAAAAACGCAATGTACAAAATAAGTTTCATTAAAGTCAGAGAAAAAAAATATTTTTGCTAAGCATTTTTGAAAATATTAAAAATTTGACCAACTTTGAAAAGCTGTAGCAAAAAAACAAAAGCACTTGAAAAAATTGTAATTGCAGATTTGTTTTCTACGGCTTCTAATAAGAATAAAAACACACTTTGAGACAAATCTATTTTTTTAAAATTTACCTTATTTTGTAGCAAGGGGTAAGGGTACAAATTTTCTTAGTTTTTTAATTCTCATGACCACAAGTAATTTTTGCCAGGAATAAATGCTATAAATGCTTATGTAAATCGAGCTGCTAAATCCGAATCTGGCACATAAAAAGTTCCAACGCTTTTGGTTTAATTGCTATGACCTCTTTAAGGCAACTTCGAACGCGACACCCGATTTTTTTCAAAATGCTCTAATTTTTAAAATATTTTTTTTGGAAAAAATCTAAATGCTGATTCTTATTTTACAACAAAAAAGCAATTTAGAAAATAAGTTTTATTAAAATCAGAGGCAAAAAATATTTTTGTTTTTTCATTTTTGGAATTTTTTTAAAATTTGACCAACTTTGAAAAGCTCTAGCAGAAAAACAAAAGCACTTGGACAAAATCCAATTGCAGATTTGTTTTCTACGGCTACTAATTAGCCTATAAGCAAGATTATGAGTATTTTAACAAAACAGAAGAAGGGTAAATATGAGATGCAATGCTACCAGATTACGTCAGTTCATGGGTATCTACGACCAAACTGAATTTTACCCGAACAGAACCCGAAGAAATCCAGAAGCTATCCAGACATTTAAGCCCAAGGCATGCTGGATTTAAATCATAGTTAACCCGACTCCCACATAATGCAGTAGCACTCTAGATCTTGTGTGTCTTTTTTTTTATTTTTTTTTCTTTTACCTTATTTTAATTTTTATTAATTTTCGGTTATTTTTTAAGTTGCGTTTATAAGTTTTTTTGTGTTCGTTTTTTAAGTTGTTTAAAGTTATTATTTTAATTTTTTGTGTGTGTTATTTTTATGCTAAAGAAGTGCTCTTTTGAAAAATAAGAAAGGTCAGTATTTTGTATTTAAACAAAGAATTTGGTATTTTCTTTATAATTTTTTGTAACATAAAACAGTTTTAGGTATTACATTTTGATTATTCTTTTTCAAAATGTTTTGTCTTAAAAAAATTCGCAAATACATTTACCGGGAAATGTCGCGAAGCATAGAAACAGTGGTTATGTAATGTTGGTTGCCAAAAATCAACAAAAAACAGCAATTTCTGGTCATTACTCAGTGGGTTTATAAAAGTAAATTTTAATAAAAAATTGCGTTTACCAGCAACATAAATAAACAAAGCACAAGTTGACATATTCTAAAGGTCCATCAGTAAGCGTTTAAATACAGAATTTTGGCAATTTAAAATACAAAAAAAGGTGCTTCTAAATGGCCAAAATTCTGTGTTTAAACGCTTATTGATGGACCTAGAATATCTCAACTTGTGCTGTTTATTTATATTACTGGTAAGCACAATTTTTAATTAAAATTAACTCCTATAAATCCAATAAGTAATGACCAGAAAGTGCTGTTTTTTGTTGATTTTAGGCAATCAACATTGCACAACCACAGTTTCTATGCTTCGCGACATTTCCCTTAAAAAAAGGCGCCAAATTACAAAATTAACCTAACATAATCAGTAATATTTAAAAGCTACAAAAATGTACAAAATATCCGATTATGCAAAACTAAACATTTTAATCACAAAAATAAATATTTATCAAACTTATTAAACTTTCAGATGCTCCCAAAACCAATTAATATAACGAACGATTTAATCGAAACGATGACATCAACTCAGCTCGAGCTAATGGAAAAATTCAACCTAGCTTTTTACGAAGGCCAAAATTCATTTCAAAAAAACGACACCCCTTTAAACGATTATTTCACCCCCGACGATAATTTATCTCCATTATCCCAAACGTCATCCTCCTTTTTATACGATGATACGATGGACCTTACCGATTTTTTAATGAACGATCTTGACACGCCGATTAGTAACGCCAGTTTTGATTTTGAAACTTTTGGAGAAAATTTGGATTTGGACTCTACTTCTTTGGACATTTTTGGAAGTGGACGACAAAAATTAAACTCCGAATCGTCCGATTATAGCTGCGAAACCGGTAAGTGCCTTTTTTTACAAGAAGAGTAAAAAAAAATTTAAAAGCTCCAATTTTGATAAAAAACCTCAAAACAAACTTTTTAAAAAAGAGTGTCTAAGGAACCGTCCATTGGATGAGAGTGTCTTCAAACCCGTCGCTTGGACCAAACTCCTGTTTTCGTGCAGAAAAATACAAACTAAACCATTTGTTACAGATTTTGACAGCAGTCCTAACTCCTACAACGATCTTTGGGAACAACCCTACCAAAATGACCTTCCTGAAGAAGACTTCACCTCTACAAAAGACGATTTTTTGGACTACATCGATTTAACTGAAATTTGCGATACTCTCTCAACAAGCTCGTTTAATTTTGAAGAAATTACCAATTACAACGCATTTAATTTTGAAAACGGCGCCAAAAATTGTAATTCTGCTCTACCACCTATCGAGTCAATCACAAGAAACGGATTTGATTATGGACAGTTCTTAACAAACGCTACGTCGAACGATTTTCACATCATTGACGAGGTATGTTTCTTCTTAGGGAGTGTCTTACGACACGTCATTTGGGTATAAAACTTCAATTTTGACAAAATCTTTCAAAACAAACTAAACAAAAAAAGGAAGTGTCTAATGACCCGTTTTTTGGATGAGAGTGGCTTCAGAACCGTCGCTTGGACTAAACCTATGTTTTCTTGTAGGAAATTCAAATTAAGACCGAATGTCCATCAAACTTCATGGAAAGCCCCTTTAATGAGATGCAGTACGAGCATTATTTGGATGACGACAAGTCGCAATATTCTATGGCAAGTCAAGATACTTCATATTACAGCCAAAGTGAGGATTTTTTTGAGGACAATTATTCTTACTCTATGAATGGACCTCAAGAGGAGGAGAACACTGTTTTAAGTACGAATTCGGAAGATTCGCAGGAAGATATTTTTTTTAATGGGCCTATTGTTTGTAAATGGTCAAAATGTTATAAAGAATATGATAATCAAAAGTTCTTGGTTAAGCATATTGAGAAAATTCATGTGGAGCACAAAAAAGGTAGGTTGTTAAATCTAAATACATAAAAAATAGCTTTAAATAATGTTTTTGTAAGAATAGGTTTAATTTTTTTTTTTTTTTTCAGGAGATGAATTTATCTGTCTTTGGAAAAACTGCCCAAGAAAAACGAAACCTTTTAATGCCCGTTACAAATTATTGATTCATATGCGAGTGCACAGTGGAGAAAAACCAAATAAATGTCCGGTAAGTTTTGTTACAGACTAATTTTCTTAAATGGGCGTGTTTCACAAGTACCATATTTAACTATTTGGTTAAAAATAAAAATTATACTTAGGCATGAGCTTTCACTAAAAATCTCTTGTTTATCTAATGGCTAGTTTAGGTGTTCTAGCCCTCAAAATTTTAAACATTTGGGGCACTTTCCCTTGATTTTGGGGCATTCCCCTTCCGCCCACATTCACTATTCTAAGGTGTAGCACATTGCTTAGCAACATAAAAATGTATTCTTTTCTATGTTTCTTAAGTCAACCGCGCTTAGTGACAGATTGGCTAAAATATGAAATATTTTTATCTTTATTTTTTATTAAAAGTTATTAAAGCAATAAATTAAGTAAAAAAATTGGTAATGTCACTTTGACTATGAAGAAAAAGTAGATTCAAAGGGGTGAAAGGGGAAAAAGGCTGTGTTTGAGCTGGTCCTATTTAACGCAATATTCAAATTTTATTTATTTTTTTTCTCGAAAAGTAGAGACTAAAAATTTGCAAAACACCACTGTTTAATAAGAAGAATCAATTAACCACATTTTTTTTTATGAAACACGCCCATTAAAAACAGAAAATAAATAAAAATAACTTACCATTTTCTTTTTTACAGTTTGAAGGATGCAATAAAGCATTTTCACGATTAGAAAATTTGAAAATTCACCAAAGAAGTCATACCGGTGAACGGCCATATTTGTGTCAGTATACCGGATGCAGTAAAAGTTTTTCGAACAGTTCAGACCGAGCGAAACACCAACGGACCCATTTTGACACTGTAAGTAAAAAAAATTATTAAAAAAAATTAGAAAAAAAAAATGTAAAACAAAAAAATTTGCCTAAATAAAAAAAAAAATCCAAAAATAAAAAATTACTTTTTTAACTTAAACATTTTTTTTTTGCAGAAACCGTACGCATGCCAAGTAAAAAACTGCCACAAAAAATACACAGATCCAAGCAGTCTAAGAAAACACCTGAAAAACCACACCATAGAAGAACAGATGGCCTTGAAAACAAAAAGCTACACAAACAACCGAACGGATTACACCTACACCAAACAATTTCTCGACCCACACAAACAAAAAGCAGTCAAAAACAATATCGTAGTTTTTACAAACATAAGAACAAAAAACCCAAACTTAGAACACAATTACTCAAACGTCAAGTGTCAAAAATACAAGAATGACAAGATAAACACCATAAAAGAGGACTTAAAACATAAGATATCGTTAAGAATCAATCAGAAATATTTTTAAAATCATTTAGTTGTACGAAAAATGTGATAAATTTGTAAATATTGATCTGCGCTAACAAATGATCTCATTTTGTATGTTTTTACTGTTTTTAGGTTAAGTTTCAAAACGATTTAGATAATAAGTAACGTTGTACAAATGTTTTTAAATAAAAAAGCTTTAAAAAACCATGTTTTTATATTTGCGTTCTATAATATGCACATTATGAAACCCAAAATTTGGTTTTTTAAAGTTTCTGAATTGCTTCATTATTAAACCCAAAATTTTATTTTATTGGTTGGTTATCCTGATGCTAAAAGATGAATTCTTTTCTTGCAAGGTACTTTTTATTTACAAATTTTACTATTATAATCAATCGGGGAACATAGTTTTGTTGTAGAGGGAATAACTAGAAGAATTGGACAAACGATATCAATGGTTACATTTTCTCAAAAACGCCTATTCTTTCAGTATTTAATGAGTAAAGTTTGCAAATGTCATTATTCAATATGTCTAACTTTAATTTATTTTTTACTTCAAAATGTCAATGTTATGCTATAAGGTTGGTCATAAAAAACAAAATTTCATCTTAAATTTTTAATTCAAATTAAAAATGCTTTTTAATAAATTAAATGAAGCAAATATAAAAAATAGTATAAAAAACTCGTTTTATAAGGCGTTTTTTATCACTTGTCCATTGAAAAACTCGCCGCTGCGCGGCTCTTTTTTCAAACCTGGACGCGTGCTAAAAAACGTTCCTTATAAAACTCTATGTTTTAATATACTATTTTTACATTTAATTCGATTTAAACATTTGGTGTGAACGTAGTCACATTTAAATGCGTGTAAACGTAGTCAAGTAGATCAAATTGATGAAAATTAGTTCAAATGCCTTAATTTCCTGAATTTGACGTTTTGTGTGTCATATTTTGCAATTCTCGGACAATTTTAATGTTTTTCTAGCCCGAAAAACTAATTTTAAAGCAACAAAATCACTTTACTACCAAAAACATGACTGAAAATGTAAGTTTTTGTTGGATTTTGGTTTATATTGAAGATTTGTAGACAAAGCTATTTTTTTTAATTTTCTTTGTTTTTGTGATATTTTTAGAAAATCGAAGCAAAACACGACTGGTACCAAACAGATGTGGCCGTAGTGATTACAGTTTTGCTCAAAAATGTTAAACAAGACAATCTTAAAATCACCTTTGACAAAAATAAAGTTGAAGTCGTTTACAGCGAAGAAAATTATGGAAATTTGGACCTAGAATTTAAGTTATCCCATGAAATAATCCCTGAACAATCCAGCTACAAAATAACCCCCGTTAAAGTAAGCCAAACCCCCGAAAAAAGCAATTTTTTCTATATTATTCATTTTAGATTGAAATTAAGTTAAAAAAATTAGAAGGCTTACGTTGGGACAAATTAGAAGGCGACCCAAGTATCCCCACTCCGCAGGCCATCCCTATAACCCAAGCCTGTTCAAATGCGGGCCCCCCAGCTTACCCCACCTCGAAAAAAGGAAAAGATTGGTCAGCAATCGAAAAAGATATAAAGGAACAGGAAAAGCAAGAAAAACCGGAAGGAGAGGAAGCTCTCAACAAACTGTTTCAAGAAATCTACGGAAAAGGAAGCGACGAAGTCAAAAAAGCCATGAACAAAAGCTACGTAAGTCTAGAAAGCCTCTTATTGGCTAATTTTAGAAAGCGCCATCTATTGAGCATTTTTGTAACTTCTAACACATTTTCCTAATTTTGGCCTTTTTTGGCTCTATTTTTAGATGGAAAGTGGTGGAACAGTCCTAAGCACCAACTGGGGTGAGATTTCCAAACAAAAAGTCGAGTGCAAGCCCCCAGATGGAATGGAATTTAAGAAATGGGACAGCTAAACTTTTAAACATCATAAAATCATAAAAATGCAAGAAATATCACTAAAATGCAGAAATGCTCTGTTTTTTTTCATTCATAACGCTAATTTTCACCTTTGTTTTTATTAACATTACATTTACTTGTATTCATTGCCAAATAAAAGAAATCATCAAAAATCGGCCAGTTTTACTTTTGGCGTCCCCTTAAATTAAATGCCTTGAATTTTGGCTAATTCGAAACATCTGAAGCTAGCCTGAGTGCTAATTTATATAATTTTGAATAAAACTTACCAAAACTGCACGTTTTCATCACATTTTCACAAATTAAACAAGAAAAAACACGTTTGCACAGTACGAAAGCAAAAAGTGACAAAAAAAAGGACGCGCGCATCACGAGAAAGGCGGCTATGACGGAGCATTTGATCTACTCGCCCACATTACCGGTATTGCAGTTATCTACTTGTACAGCAATCAATAAGTCAAACAAAACGTCAGAATCGAACGAAAGTTGTCAAGGTTTTGCTTTAAAAAATAAAATATTTACTTAAAATGCATTTAAATTGTTGTTGTGTTTGTTCAACATGTGTTTTGGTATCGAATTTACCTCACGTGAGTTATCTATCGTTATTAATTGATCCACTTTTGTTTAATTAATGAATTTAGGTCAAATTTGTAGGTTATAATTACAAAAAGTATTGTTTCAATCGTAATGATTTATTAATATGAGTCGGATTGTGTTTTTAATAAATAATGAGGTAATTATTTTAAAGTTAATTTTCCAATTGTTGGAAAATTTAAAAACCTTGAGAGATAATGACTTGTAAATGTGTTCCTCAATTATTGGTATTACACAGTGAGTACAGCCCCTTTTGTAATTATTGATGCAAAATTTAATGGCAAAACATGTGTTTAGTTCATGTGATTTTGTAAAAACGTGAGCTTAGTTTTTTTTACACATACGCAAGACTTATAAATCGATTATTCAAAAAGGTGTTAATTATACAGTAGTCACTCGTTACCCACGTCTTTTTTATTTGTTTTTCCACTTAAATATCTCCAGTCAGCAATTTTAAAGTAGTTTCCTACGTTTTCTAGATTAGAAATGTGCAATTCATCATGGTAAAGCTTAAATAAGTTCCTAAAAAAATCGGATACTTCAGTAATGATTATCTTGGTTTTCTGATTTTTTTATTGGTCTATTTTGGAAAAACGTGAAAATGGAAAACTCTGTTTACGCCAAGGATCTGTCCTATCCCATTGAGGAGAAGAAAATGTGCCTTGTATACCGTTTATTTGGTAAGTTCTATTTCTATAAAAAAAACAATCGAAAAATCTTAAAAAAATCATAATAATGTGGTAAAAAAAAATGTAATAATAAATGCGAAAGAAATCACATGACTGCGGTAATGATTTTGTTATTAATTATTAAAAATAAAGACTTGTTTTATCCAACACTAGCAAAATTTCATGCTATGTCCTGTTAGAAAATATCCCTTTGCTATATAAACAAATCATACTTCAATTAAAGTTATTCATAACGTATGCTAAATAATTTAAATTTGAGGACACTATGTTGCAAAAAAGTTCAAGGTTACCTATTTTATAATTTTTATTATAATAACAAAAATTAGCCGGAAAATTTATTTCGTTTTTCGATTATTTGTAAAATTTATGACCATAATTTTACTAGTCATTAAAATGATCTATTTTCCAGTAAATTTATTTAACAAAGTAGATAATAAGCCCAGTAATCAGCCCATAAAGTACAATAAAAATAAATAAAAATTAAACTTTAAGGTTATACAGGGCGTGTAAAAAAATATGGGCATTTTTGCACATTTTATTAACATTTTTAGTTCCATAAATGTAACTCTTGTAAATGCTTAATTTTAAAAACTGTGTGATGTTGTGAATTAATTATTACACATTATAAATTGACATTCTTTAAATGGTTTCTTACTAGTATTTGAGACATTTTACAGTTTTTTATTTAATTTTGAAGCACTTTGTAAAATCTTCAAATGGCTTAATTTCATGGACAATTTTAAGCAACAAAATAAATAATTTCATTGTCAAACTGTTGTGAATCCAAAGAATCATTACTTACTAGTTCACGCTTAACAGTTTTGTGCAAAAATTATGGCTTAAATTTGTTTATTTCACTAGAAAAATATCATATTTTAAAAGTGCCCACGTTTTTTTGGACATCCTGTAAAACTGATAAAATTATGTTATTTATGGGCCGAAATAAAAAATAGGTCGCTTTTAGATTTACGGCTAGACAGTATTTTTTTAATAAGAGAAGCTAAAACAGTTTGAGTGAACTATGTCGAGGGCTTTAAAAAAAATTAAACTTTGCACCAAAAATTGTACGATAAGAAAAAATGAAAAAGTGTAATAAATGTTATCAAATTTAGTGAACCAAAATCCAATAAATTCTTCTTTGGACCATTTAAACAATGTTTCCTATCGAAAAAATAGATTAACTAAACCTAAAAAGGATGCAATAAAGATAACTAAATACCTACAGGGTGTCCGCGTTTAGTTTGCATTTTTATATGACAAATAAAGGGTAATTGGTAGAAGAAATATTTTAAAAGGGTATACTGTTACAATACAGCCCTTTAAGTGAGGTAGTCTAAAAATTCTTGATCAAAAATATCCAAAAAAAGTTTGTCAAACCATAATGAAATTTGCACAATCAATAAAGGTAAAAAAACGGCTATTCTGGACCCATTTTACAATTTTGAGCACCTCTTGAAATAGAGAACACTAAATTGCATCTTTTCTTGTATAATTAGTTCATTTGTTTGGAGAAAAACATTGTTTACAAAGTCCAAAACAAAAATGCTAAAAAAAATAATGTTTAGATATTTTTTTTACTGTAATTTTCTTTAACAATTTTTTTTAGGCCAAGTTCCTGCTCGTTTGGTCCTGTACCTTTTGTCTTGGTCAGGATTTTTGGTATCTTTTATGATGCGAACCGACATAAACCTAACAATTGTGGCAATGGTAAAAGATTCCAAACAAACACAAACTTTTAACGTTTCTCAAGAATATTGTTTCGTTGTTAATGAAAACGACACTTCATCAGTTACTGTAAGTATCATTAAAGAATATAAACACCTTTAATCATTTATGTAATCATTTGTTTCCTTAAGAGCCCTATATCCCACCTTCTCTTATGCAAATTTGTGTACAACTTAGACCGCAGTTTTTAGAGTTATTATTAACGCAATGACTTTGAAATTTTGATAGTATTACCTTAACTTCTTTTAAAATACTTATTGTTTGGCACATTTTGATTTGAATCCCTAGTTTAGCAAAAATAACAGTTTAAAGGTGGGTAAACCATGCCAAAAACAACAACTATTTTTTTAAGAAATTTTGAAAAACAATAAGTATTACAAATTTAATAAGCTTTCCAATGACACCAAATTTTTAAAAATCCGATAAGAATTAGCAAAGATATTTAAAGTCTAAATTACGTGAATATTTACATCGGAAAGGGCTCCCCTCCGCCAGCCTCTAGCGTACAATGGAAAAAGGATGTATCTGATTTTGTTTATGTTTACTGATTTATACGTTTCTTGGACCATGCGAAAACGATAATCATACTTTAAACATTATTTTATTGATAAATATTTAGATATTAATACGTCGAAGGTGTACCTGCCGTTCAATGTTAAGCATATTGAATAAAACCTTATTATTTCAAAATCTGATTTTTGCACATACACTCTTTTTCCACGCTACGGTAGGCCCTCGCATGCTAGCGTTCCCCGCACCGATTCGCGTCTCACCATGGTAGTCAGAGGAGATATGAGGCTCTTAAAAAGCTTTGAAGAAAAAAATTATGAATAATAATATTGCAATATTTTCACTTTTCTTTTTTTTTAAGAATTATGGAGGAACATTAGAATGGTCAGCACCTGTCCAAAGTTATATTTTGGCCTCATTTTACTGGGCTTACGTTATATCTCAAATAGTAGGAGGGGTAGCCACCCAAAAACTGGGAACAAAAAAAGTTTTTGGATATGCCCAATTAGCAACTGCCCTTTGTTCTTTAAGCATTCCATGGGCAAGTGTAACCCATTATGGGCTAGTTATAGCCCTTAGAAGCATCCAAGGATTTGCATCGGTAAGAAATTCCACATTTTTGCAAAAATAAAATTTTTAAAATTATTTTTTTATTATTTCCAAACTTTATTTCAATTTAAATAATATGCATTCAAATTCTTATTTAAATTTGTTTTTTAGGGCTTAACGTGGCCAGCAATGTACGCCCTAGTCGGCCACTGGATCCCTGTTCCAGAAAGAAGTCGGTTCATGTCCAGTTTTCAAGGTTAGTCCCATTTTTACCCTTTCATTGAATAAAAACGCATAATTTAATACATTTGCAACATCCAGACGTTAAATCTAGTCCCCTTAGCTTTAAAAACAAGCTGTCATAAAACAACATGGCGCCTGCCACTTTTAATCAGCTGATTTGCGTTTTTTTCTATTTTGCGCCATATCTCCCAAACTAAACGCGTTAAAGCGATAATTTAAACGACATTCGATGCAAAACTAACATATCTTTCTTCTTTAACAGGTTTCAGCATTGGAATAGGCATAACCTATCCACTATGCGGGTTTTTAATCGCCAACCTCGGCTGGGAATCAGTATTTTACACAACAGGCTCTCTTGGCGTTGCGTGGTGCTTTATTTGGTACCTTTTGGCGTTTGACAGCCCAGAAACGCACCCTAGGATAAGTTTACAAGAGCAACAGTACATTAAAGATAACACTGACACTGTTCATTCGCAAATGAGGGAACAAAAGGTGCCATGGGTGGCCATATTTACGTCACCACACGCTTGGGCTATTGGGATTACTACGTTTGGGCGGATTTGGGTGCACTACACTTTTATGATTCCTGGGCCCAAGTATATGAAGACTATTCTTGGATTTAGCATCGAGAAGGTAAGATTTTAGGTTAAAAACACAAGAAGGCGTGAAAAAATGGCGTCTGCCGCTTTAAAACAGCTGATTTTTGGCGTTTTGGTTAAAACAAGATGGCGGCTGGCGTTTTCAATCAGCTGACTTGTTAAATTGTTTAATTTTGGTGTTATTTTCAGAATGGTTTGCTCTCTGGACTGCCTTTTATATGTAGTTACATAGCATCTGTGTTTTTCTGCTACATAGCTGATAAATTAATGACTAAAAACATCATGACATTGATTAATATTCGTAAATTGATGACAATGCTCTGTAAGTATTACAACAAAAAACAAAAGCTTATTTTTGATGAATTTTACTTAATGGTTATTTTTCGCACATCGTTTATTAAAGACATTCACTGACGCACTCCAAATCGTTGATTAATGACCCCTATTAATGCATGGATACGAGCCCATGGTAACGCTCTTCTATGTTTAAAATTGCTTCCTATGTTTGTGCATTGCAAATGTTAAAAGTAGCTTTAATTACGGTTCAAGCAACAA
This sequence comes from Cartodere bifasciata, assembly GCA_963920755.1. NCBI lineage: Eukaryota > Metazoa > Arthropoda > Insecta > Coleoptera > Latridiidae > Cartodere > Cartodere bifasciata. Next base: position 2,408,235 of record OY987199.1, on the reverse strand, counting down.
AAACCAAAAGAAATTAAATATTTACCGTTGGAAAGAATGAGAAGCAGATCCTTTTGCCACATTTTAAGGAAATAACATTAATTTTCTATTTACAATGAATAAAAGTTCGGTGACAGCTCTTCTTCTTCTTTAACTTTAATAAATTTGAATGGCCGACGCATTGTTTCTGTTAGTTGGTGAAATAACTGTTTAATTTTATAATGTATTTAATAATGATGTACGATGTGCGAAAAAACATTGTAACCAGTTTGTATGTTAAATGGCGATTAATAAACGCACTTATTAACAAGCTCGCTAATCGCTCGCTTGTTAAAACCGCTCGTTTATTAATCGCCTTTATTAACACACTTACTGGTTAAATAACTATTATTTTTTGCAGCTCAAGTGGTACCTGGACTTTTGGTTCTTTTAATCAGCTACCTAGGATGTGATGTTAATTTTGTTTTGGTAGTTTGGTTTATAGCCGTAACTATGGTAACAGCGGCGTACGCAGGCGCAATGGCCAATGTTGTTGACATTGCTCCTAATTTTGCTGGACCTGTACTTGCATTTGCGCAAACTATACATATGGCGGCCAGTTTTTTAAGCCCTTTGGCCGCATATCACATGTTAAACGAAAAAGAACATTTAATGTCAGCTTGGAGAAGAGTTTTCTACGTTACGGCTTTTGTTTCTTGCGTTACATACGTTGTGTATCAATTTTGGGGATCTGCTAAGGTAAGAAAACGCAATTCTGAGTTAACTGAATGTAGTGAAGCATAAAAATTGTGGTTATGTAATGTTGGTTGTCTAAAATCAGCAAAAAACATCACTTTCTGGTCATTGCGCAGTGGGTTTATGCGAGTTATTTTAATTAAAAATTGTGCTTACCAGCAACATAAAAAACAAAGCACAAATTGACATACTGTAAAGGGCGATTTATAGAACGTTACTTTCACTTTACTTCGGCGTTACTTCACTTCCGCGTAACTTAACAAATTTGCTTAATTTATAGATTGTAAAGTTACGTGAAATTGGGAACAGGTATGCGCATGTGTCTGAACTCGCGACTTCTGACTTTTTACACCTGGGCGGTAATTACGGAATATCGCTTCGTACGAAACCTACATAAGAAGACCAGCAGGTTTCGTACGAAGCGATATTCCGTAATCAGCACCCTTGACAATAAGGGTGAATATTTCATTTTTGCAAATTTTGCGCATGATCGGCCAAGCTCGGCTTTTGACAGTACTACTTACAGCTAAATGAATCAGCAAAGTAGCGCTAAAGTGAAGTATAAATTTGCTAATACATTCCCATGTATTTTATTTAATTTTCTGTAAAGTTACGCCGAAGTAAAGCGGAAGTAAAGTGAAAGTAACGTTCTATAAATCGGCCTTTAAGGTCCATCAATAAGCGTTTAAATTCAGAATTTTGGCAATTTTAAATGCAAAAAAACAGTGCTTCTAAATTGCCAAAATACTCTATTTAAACGCTTATTGATGGACCTTTAGAATATGTCAACTTGTGCTTTGTTTATTTATGTTGCTGGTAAGCACAATTTTTAATTAAAATTAACTCTTATAAACCCACTGAGCAATGACTAGAAAATTGTTTTTTGGTGATTTTAGGCAACCAAAATTACATAACCACAGTTTCTATGCTTCAGAGCTGTATACTGGTTAAATAACTATTTTTTTTTTGCAGATTCAATCGTGGAACGGAACAAATGACAATCAGGACAAAATATTTGAAAGAGAAGAATTAATGAAAGAAAAAGAAAAAACAACGGTTAGTTTTACAAAATCACAAAATGGCACCAAAAGTTCTATACAGCCAAAAAATAACGACAATTTTGCCTAATTTATAATATTTTTGCACAAAAATAATTGCACTTATATTGGGTAAGTTTTAAATAAAAAAAGCAGTATTTTGAATCGTTGTGTACGATTTTTTTGGAATAGTAACAAATAGGTAGTTTAGCCTAGGCAAAAATTTTGTCCACAAGTTAATGAAAATATAATTAGTACTTATATTAGGAAAAAATTATATGAAGGTCTACCTCAAATACTAAAAACTGTTTTTGTGATAAGGCGATTAGTGAAAATAGTATTTTTTGTGACGTGGCACAATTTTAACCATTGGTAATAGTAGGTCTAGTGCTAGATAATTTGTCAAAAATAATTAATATTATTATTTTTTTATTAAGTTTAACGCAAAAAAATAAAAGTAATGCGATTTTAATTTGACGAAATGTTTGACATTATTTAAAAAAATACGGCTATTACTTTTTTTATATAGAACTCGCATAATTAATTTATGTTTAAGTTTCAGACAATTTTACTCTTATTACTGTAAAATATACAGAGTGTCCAAAAATTGGCGCATAAACGCGATGGTACGTTGTTGGGGCATGTCTAGGAATTCCTGAAAAATTATTTTAAAAAATCCATCTGTTTATATTCATCAAGGAAAATGCGAACAAAGTTGCATAAATTCGGCAACACAGTCTAGAAAAATACATCTAAAAATCCCATCTATGAGTCTTGATCATACACTTTTGTATTAGACTTTATTGACATTGTTGTCAGCTTCATTTCATGAAAATTTTATGTAATTAAATTGATTATAAAAATGTAATTCGACCATTTAAAGGATAAACAAATGGTGAAATGGTTTAGGATAGACTGTAGCTTTGTATTAAATCATTTTCGTTAATATGTGCTGTTATCTTCAAGGTATGAGCGTTCGAAGTTTTGCACTTTGGGGCCTCATATCTCCAAGGGTATATTAGACGGATTTTTTTTAAACATTTTTTTAGGGATCCCTAGACATGTCCCAATAAGGTACCGTCGCGTTTATGCGCCATTTTTTGGGCACCTTAGCATATTTTGCAACACAAAATATTCTCTTTGACAATTTTACTCTACTATTAGTGTAAAGCTACCAAAAAAATGGTAAAAAGTTTTAAAGTATTTAATAATGTACATTAACTGTTATACACAATTAATTAAACTAGAATAGAACATTCCAAAATTAAATGCATTCGGGCTGGCCAGGATGCCAAAAAACTAAAAAGAATCAAATTCGATTTTTTTTAATTTAAAAAAATTTAAGACAAGGCTTTTACAATCAAAGAATTGTTGATCTTTGATTGTAAATCTCTGGTCTTGAAAAAACTGTATTGTGATTGGTGATTTTTCTTTTGAATTTGATTCCTAGATTTTAATTCTTAACAAACATTTATGTAATCAGCCTTTTTACATAAATGTTTTTGTACATTTACTATAAAATTTATTTTTTTATGGTGCTTTTTTAATTAAAAAAAAATGTTAGCAAAAAGCAATTTGATTTCGACTTTTTTATTTGCATCTTAAATCATTGTTTGACATTTTTTAGATTAAAATATAAATTTACTATGGTTCTCGTTTTAAAATTTGCGCTCCTGTTAACAAAAAAAAATAAATTTTTAAAAAGAATGGTACATTTTGTTTTAATTAAAAATGCACCATTAGTTGTATAAAGTTTTTAAATGTTTTAATATTATTTAGCATTGCAAAAAGTGCCAAAATATTCTCTTAAAAGTACTTACAAACAAAAATTGTATTTGTACTTATAGTTACTACTTAACATTCTTAGAAATTATAGACTTTAATAACTATACTTATATATTATTAATTTACCTCACATTCTAATGTAAGAATATTATTTTATTTCCGTTTTTTTACAATGGTTTCTGGAAATAAAAAACAACTATTTTTTTCTAAAATTTGTTTAATTTTTTTTAGGGTATAAAATATTATTTTTTTTAATAATTTGTTGTGGGAAAAAATATCCACTTAAGCGGTAAATAATAAAGAAGTGCGGCGCCTATTCTAATAGCACCAATTTGTCAAAAATTATTTTAATTGTATTTAATGTGGTTCCAGTCGATAATCGATAATACCCCAAAAAAGAACAAACTACGTCCACTTAAGTTTTATCCGGAAACATTTACAAAATTATAAAACTTAAGCATTTAACCCTATTTAGGTATAATTTAGGTAAAACAATAAATAATCCGGGACTTGTAATTTTCAACGACGAGAGCGACAGCTGTAATAGTGCGGTTAAACCTTTTCTAAATTGGCAAGAAGAACAACTATTATTAAACTTAAGGGTGGTACAAGGCGTTTTTTTGATGTTAAGACCTGGCATTACAATTCGGGAAGCGGAAATTAAGTTTCTTTAATTTCACTTTGAGGCGTTGCGTGACGAGTTACCTTTTTAAAAATGAAATTAAGACGTGATACTTTAACTTCTGGCATTAGGTTTAAAGTTAATATTCTTCTGGGTGGCAGAAAGTTATTAGAAACGCTTTTTTGACATGCATCAGAAGCGGTGGTCCTTCCAAAACTAAAGGTTTGCAAAAAAAGTATGTTATTTTGGGAATGCCAATGGACAATGTTCATATACTGATAAAGCATCTGCTTCAAGGTCAGAGGGGACAATAACTACAGCATACCAGGGTCACAATCCAGTTTTATCACAAGGTACAACAAATTGCCAAAATTACAGAGGTTTCAGGGTTGATATCCAATTTAATTCATTAGGAGTCAGATTATGTATTTCATAAAAACGACCTTCAAAATTGGTGTTTGGACAGTCCTTTACAATATGTTTAATAGTTTCTGGAGATTCACCACTTTTAAATACTGGACTAGGTAGTGCATTCCACTTATAAAACATATCTTTGCAACGTTTGTAACACGTTCTAAGACGATTAACAGTATTTCAAATCTTACTCAGCTGATCAAAACCTGGAACCTATTAATTGAGTCTTGGATTAATTCCTTATTGGACGGATCAACATTTTGCCAATGGAGCGTATTTGTATAAAAATTGGTTGGGGTTACCTAGGAGATCTTTCATACCACCCGTCGTTCCAGATGCTAACTGACATTACTTCTGAATTTTATATTTTTATCAAATATACCAAAAAACAACAAACTGTCGGTTTGAAACATTCAATGTACCATCTAAAAGGTTTTTATACAATTTAGAGATTGTTTTACAACTTTAATTCTTTATAATTAGATAAAAAAGAAAATTATGGCTCATTTTCAAAAGGAAATAATCCGTAATTTTTTGGATGCACGGATTTTGCATTAAAAGTACCTTTGTAAATGAGTCATTATGCCCTTTTTTACCTAATTATGAAGAATTGAAGTTGCAAAACACTCCGTAAATGTTATACAAACCTTTTAGCTGGTACGTAGAATGTTTTAAACCGGCAGTTTGTTGTTTTTTGGTATATTAGCTTTATATTTGATAAAAATATAAAATTCAGAAGTAATGTCAGTTAGCATTTTGAACAACGGGTGGTATGACAGATCTCCTAGGTTACCCCAACCAATTTTTGTACGAATACGCTCCATTAAGTTTGCACACATCCAATGCTGAAATAAGGTCGTGTACAAATTCCTCTTTAACTTTTATGTTTCTTCAAGGTATTTAAATCATGAAATAACCTTCCGAAAAATGCACAGAAAGAAGTAACTTTTTTTGCAGAACAGTACACAAACCAAATTTTAAAAACTGGCCTGGTTGTAGCACAAAAAACGCTATAGTAAAGCTAAGGAAATTTCCTCTGTATATTTTAAAACACAAAACCACCATCTAAAGCTTCTTAAAATGGTTAGGATCAAGTGTTAAACCGAAAGGCATCCATTTTAAAACAGTTCCCCGATAAAAAAAGAAGATAGCCGCTACAAAACGTTTCTACGGTACACTAGAACCATTATTTAAATCCAAAAAGTCATGTCGATGATAGTTTAAAACTTTAAAAGGCGTGTTCAAGTGAACAGTACAACGTATAGATTCTTGGTTGGATCTCCAGTCACGTCTTCAGAAGCACGTCCCGAGCAAGCCTTCTGCTGTAGAAAATAAGTACCACGGTACCATGTAATTACCATCTTGGCCATGTAGCTTCTACTTTAATAATATCTTACCGCTTTATTCAGCAATGTATCCATACAGTTTTTTTTTTGGTTTGATAATAGGTATGCCAATTTCTAAACAGCAACTTCTTGCGATTCTATGGATACCTATAGAATGTCGAAAGGTCAAACAAAATCAGTTTGCCTGGTGGTCACTACCAAAACGATGCCGATGTCCAATAATTAATTCGCAAGAACACATAGCTTTTTAAGATAAAGCATTTACCCGAAATATGGGACATGCAAAATTTTACTGCATGCCTTTTGGTTTAACAACGGCACCCGCTTATTTTCATCAACATAAGATAAAAAATAGTTTAATTTACGATATTCCAAATATCCCTTCGATACCATTATGGATTACATTCTCAAATATTGTCCTTAATTATGTTAAATAGCTCTTTAGTGCTGGCAATCAAATCAAAATTGCTAAACAACCGCGTTTAGTTAATTCGGTAATTTAGTTAGTTGATCGGTGATTTAAGTAGTTAAAACCGAGACACTAGACAGACAGTGTTTGAGATAATGATTTTCGGTCCTAATCGTTTCAATTTTTGCCTCATAAATTTAATAATTCGACCAGACGCGTTGTTTTGTTTACCTACATTGGTTCCCAGTAACTTGGTCTTATACAAAGATGTTCAAATTGGCGCATAAACGCGACTGTACGTTATTGGGGCATGCCTAGACAAATGTTTAAAAAAATCCATCTCATATACCCTTGGAGATATGAGGTCCCAAAGTGCAAAACTTCAAACGCTCATACCTTGAAGATAACAGCACATATTAACGAAAAACGTGGTTTAATACAAAGCTACAGTCTATCTTAAACCAGTTCACCACTTGCTTATCTTTTAAATGGTCGAATTACATTTTTATAATCAATTTAATTTTGCAAAATTTTTATGAAATGAAGCTGACAAAAATTTTATTAAAATCTAATGCAAAAGTGTATGATCTAGACTCATAGATGGGATTTTTAGATGTATTTTCGTTGACTGTGTTGCCGAATTTATGCAAATTAGTTCGCATTTTCCTCAATTAATATAACTGATGGATTTTTTTTAACAATTTTCCAGGAATCCTTGACAAGTCGCAAATAACGTACCACCGCCACCGCGTTTATGCGCAAATTTTAGGACACCCAGTATCGATATTGTACCAGTAGGTATTTTAGAATGTCCGTTTGATTGCAATATGTTATATAAAATGTAAGCAAATAAGACTTTTTTCTGCTACCGGTTTCGGGATATTATATGTTCCTTTGTCAGGCCAATAATTATAACTATAAATTGCACCAATTATTTCCCTAGGTCAGACAAATGTATCTAAGACATTCCAACAACTAATACCTTCAAGAACAAATAACCTAAACCATTCTTTTTAATTTCTCATCGCTACTATACCTTATACGGAACAAAGATGATTATTGTACAATTGGAATGATACCAATCAATCGCGTGATCTAGTCGACCTTTGCGTGCTTCCATCAAAACAAAACACTGCTGCGGCAATACACCACACAAACTACAAAGCGAGATGAATGACTAATGAAGACACCTGCCTCATGCACATCTAACTAAAAACCACCGACGACTTGATGCCAGTTTGACAATATAATGACACCTTATCACAATCAGTTCGACAGCGCACGAGCTTTCATAAAAGTTTCTTGTTGGAAGGCATTTGTTTTTTAAAAGTGTGACACGATAACTACTTTTTTCAAGAACAGAATAGAATGCCGGCTCTTTGACTAATTGTTAAAAATTTGGGTCACATTGAGGCCGTTCAATTGTAAAGCGAAAGCGCAAGCGCTTGTCAATTAACTGTCATTTTTAATCGTAGCAAAAATGAAATATTCACCTTTCCCGCCGTTGGTCACCCTCGTGGTCGTTATACTTGGGAAACGTCAGATATTCGTCAGATTGACACGAATCATTGTGATGCTGGTGTTCATTTAGTTTCCCAAGTATTACGACCGCGATTGTGGCCTACGGTGGGAAAGATCTATAGCAAAAAATCAAGCAAGAATGAAAAAGCCGCTGTCAATTCGAACCCAAAAACCATGGCGTTTGAATGATTTTTGATTTCTCTTTTTGATCTTCAAAATAATTATGATACCTTTCTCGCACATCGTTTATTAATGATAGCGTTTAATGGAGAGTTTATACAACTTCTTTACTTCAACTTCTTTCTTCTTTACCTCATAGTCTTCTAAGATAAATATGTGTGAATGCTATTTGGCGTTTAAACAGAAAGTACAGAAAGAGACGGAGGTAAAGATTTTCTGTTTGAACGCCAAATAACATTTACACATATTTATCTTAGAAGACTATAGGTAAAGGAGAAAGAAGTTGGGGTAAAGAAGTTGTGTAAACCGTGCATAAGACTTGGGTTTCAAATTCATAAATGGTATGTTCTCTGCACTCAAAAGTTCGTAAAAGTCATCTCCCTAAATGTCACTTATTTTCGAAGTTTCAACAAAATATGTAAAAATACGGAGTAATACATCAATAACTATGATTTAAAATATTTAGGGTAATGTTTGTGATACATAGAAGTGGTACTGAGTGCAGGAAATAATAAAAATATGGTAAAATAGTACTTTTGGTGTTTTTCTTTCTACATTGAAATCTTTGAACAAGCATCTATATTAGGGATAACGTAAGTTACAATTTTAATCATTTACAAGCTTAACAAAACCATGGTAAATTAACGTATTATGGTTTGGCATAGACCACGAAATGTATATAAACTAAAAAATGTATCCGTAGTCGAAAAAAAAAAACAAAAATAGTATAATTAGTTTTGAAGTCATATTTTCTAAACAAAGAAATAACAGATTTAAATGAAACCATAATACATTTATATAGCCCTATTTTTGTAGTTTTCAAAACTACATTTAGTTTTAATGTACAATGGGGCCCTCATGTAGATGTGCTATTTAGTAGAATTTGCAGGAGTTCAACGAAGATGCCTTATACGAGCTCATAGGAGCACAGATTCAAAGATTTGTGAATTTGAAACCCAAGTCTTAATCGCCTTTATTAACACACTTACTGATTAAGTAACTATTATTTTGCACCAGCAAAGTTTTTCTTTAAAGAATCCTTGACGTCAGGACACACTGCAAAACCGTGGTAACTTTCAGGAGACCTTTTATTTGACGATTCTGCCGACAGGACATGAAATAATCGCTTTTCAGTGTTTGAGAACATCAAACGGTAGAAATAACAAATGGATAGAGTAATAAATGTGGTTAGGACACGTCAGGAACGTAATAAGTTCTGTGGGAACTATCCGATGCTACCGACATACCTATAACACATTGAAGTTTACTTCGTGATGTTTTATAGACCGGTTTTTCACAGAAGAACATTGAAGTGCAAAAAAAAAACATTGAAGTGCAAAAAAAAGTAAGTATGATTGGTTTTTTTAGTGAAAGAGTAGAATTCAAAATTAAGAGACGTTACTGTTTGATGGGAAGAAGCGTGTCCTCTTATTTGCGGACAATTTGCGGACATTTTCAATTTGCAGACATAAATGGTCAAAAATGGAAAGGTTAGAGATTGTGAGTTTTTTACCTGATGCATATCCAATATGCATATTTTTTTTTTGAATTTCAGGGTTTTAGACTGACTTTTATGAAAGCACTGGGGGACATTTTTTCACTGAGGGACATTAGGTTAGGTTAAGTTTTGCTGCTAAAATGAAAATATAAACTCTAGCTATGTCGGTGCCTAGCGGTGCGTCCAAAATTGTGTGCATTACACTGAAGGACATATTACTAGGTGTTGTTCTCGGTGTTGTTATGTAAAAAACTTATCAACACATTATCAGAAAGCATTGTAGTTTAAAATTATTTGATCTTTTTACTAAATAAAAGCATTAAATATTATTATTGACTTCTGCACATAAACATCTCAAATTAAAGGATAATCTTTTTCTTACTACAGGTAAACGGATTAACTCTTACTTAATGACTATGTCCGCAAATTGGAGAGTATTTTGGAATGTACGCATATTGGATGTTCGCAAATAAGAGGGCTTCGGAAAGAAGACAGTATAATCCAGTTATAAAATTCATGAATGAATCTGTTTTGAAACTAAAAGTTTCCACGATATGTCCCGGGGAAAAATCGGAAGCTGAGATATTATGCCAGAGTTGGGTAAACTATAATTACGGCTGACATCTCTGAGATATATTGAGTCCGTAACCAGTCATTATCGCCTATTATACTGCTTGGAAATCTATACTCTAATTATACTGCCATATAATCACGATTATGCTTTTCTATATTATAATTTTAACAAACTTGTTTGGTGTGTACCCTTTTTAGAGGTGTAGAACCATTTAGCGATCGAGTAGGATGATAGTCATCTACTCTAGGTATCCCATATTTAAAAAAAGATCTATGGCAATCAAAAATATTAACCTTAAATCACCTTAACATTCCCTTTGCAAAAAAGAATGGATATATATGCCTGTTGCGCCGATGTTTAAATTTGAATTTACAAAAATATTGTGTATTGCGGAAAACGGAAAGCCAGCAAAAATTGGTAGACGGGAAATTTAACAAGCCCCAGCGTTTATTCGCGATAGTTGGAATATACCTGAAAATGTATTTAAATCGAGTTTTCTTAATCCTTTTTACCTGGTTCTTCTTAGCTCCTGGTATAACAATAGACCTTTTATAAACAATAGCGGCGCAATACAAACTATTTCTGTATGACCAAATCGGCGCAACAGCAAGTGTTTTCTTAACCACCGGCGCAATGCAAATACACCCAAAAGAATGCTTCTTGTAGATTTTAACAATAACTGGACATAGAAAAAGTAATTCTATTCTAATGAAACTAAATACACCATTATCAAACAAAGTTTTGTTTCTCCGAAACACCAAACCATTTTTTAAGAAGAATTTTCAGCCCACGATGAGATTTAATTACGGTAAAATTAGGCCGTCATAATTCAACCAAATTTGCTCCTTAAGGCGACAGTAATTCGGGTAATTCTCAATAAAATTTATCAGAAACCAGAAGCTAAGCAATTATGACGAGACCAATTTTTGAATTTGGAATATGTGTACATTATTTTACTAGTGGGCATTTTATTACTTCTTGATTTACATATTTAATAGATGCTGATCGAACTATAAGTGGGCATATAATTTTTTAAATGCTAAACCACTAGCATCAATTGCCAAAATTTAAAAAAAATAAGAAATAAAATATAATAAATTATATCCATCTATTGATTTTTGATCTGTTTAAGGTTATAGATTCAAATTCATAAATGGGATGATCTATGCACTCAAAGGTTCGTAAAAGACATCTCCTTGAATGTCAGTTATTTTCAAACAAAATATGTAAAAATACGGAGTAATACATTAATAACTATGATTAAAAATATTTAGGATAATATTTGTAATACATAGAAGTGGTACTGAGTGCAAGAAATAATAAAAATGTGGTAAAATATTACTTTTGGTGTTTTTCTTTCTACATTGAAATCTTTAAACGAGCACATCTTTTTTAGGGAAAAATGTAAGTTGCAATTTTAATTATTTACAAGGTTAAGAAAACTATGGTAAATTAACGTATTATGGTTTGGCATAGACCACGTATTGTATATAAACCAAAAAATGTATCCGTAGTAAAAAAAAATCAAAAATAGTGTAATGATTTTTAAAGTCAGATTTTCTACACAAAGAAATAACCGATTTAAATGAAACTATAATAAGTTTGTAGCCCTATTTTCCTAGTTTTCAAAACTAAATTTAGTTTTAATATACGATGGGGCCCTCATGTAGGTGTGCTATTTAGTAGAACTGACGGAAGCTCAACGGAGATGACGAGCTTCTAGGAGCACAGATTGAAGATCTGTGAATTTGAATCTCTAGCCTTAAAACCTCGAGAGTTTTGTATTATTCCTTATAAAATATTTACTTTGCTATAAGTCAATTCAGATGGGATATAGGTTCCTAAACATTTAGAAGGTTTAAAATACATAATGTTAACAAAAAGATGTTTCGATAATCATTAATCAATGGACCAACCAATAAAAATTAAAATATAGGAAAGGTTCTAAAGCTAATCAAGGTATAATGACCGGTTTTGTTATCGTAGATCTATGGTTAGGTATTACAATGGAGCTGACTTTGGTCTCATATTCATTCATATGGTGTCCCGAGTTGTGAGATGCCGGAAATTAACTTTTACTATCTACCCTTCTGCCTTCAAGAGGGGGCGGAGAAATACCCATTTGTTATAATTCATTTTTTTATAACTTACCATTTAAAAAATGACGTTTACTGCTGTATTGATTTCTTCATTCTACAGACTGTCTTCTTCAAACTAGCAAAACTAATTTGCTAAGGTTTTAATAATTTTAGTGGATGCCATTTGGAAAACATATGCTCCCGATTAATTTCTTGCTGAAATAAAACGGTTTTTATATTTGCGTTCTATAATAAGCACATTATAAAACCCAAAATTTGTTTTTTTAAGGTGGGTGAATTGCTTTATTAGTGGTTTTCCATTGCTCACGGATCACAGGATAATGATCCGAACCTGACCAATCACAAAGACTCCGTGGCTCACGGAGTCATTATGATTGGTTCAGTTCGGATCATGATTCTTATTATTAAACCCAAAATTTTATTTTATTGGTTGGTTTCCCAGACGCAAAATGATAAATTCTTCCCTTGCAAGTACTTTTTATTTACAAATTTTACTATTATAAACTATCGGGGGACTTACTTTTTTTGTAGACGGAGTAACTAGATGAATTGGAGAAACGATATCAACGGTTACATTTTCTCAAAAATGCCTATTCATTCAGTATTAAGTGAGTTAAGTTTACAAATGTCATTATTCAATATGTCTGACCTAAATTTACTCTTTGCTTTAAAATATCAATGCTGCCAATCCAATAAAAATAAAATTTTAGGTTCAGTTTTTAATTTAAATTAAAAATGCTTTTTAATGAATGGAATAAAGCAAATATAAAAAATAGTATAAATGAATCGTTTAGCACTTGTCGAATAAAAAATTCGCCCCTGCACCGTAAATTTTCCAAACCTGGACGCGTGGTAATAGTATATTACTACCGTGGGTGGAAAGGGTTTCACTTCTGTCGAGAGAAAAAGATGGTTTACCAAGGCGCGTAGCGCCGCGGTAAACCATTTCTCGAGACAGAAAGGAAATTTCCACCGAGGTTAGTATACTATTGTATTTACAACTGCTTACGTTTATGTTTAATTTTAAAAAGCTTTAATTTTGCAAATTAATATTATTCATTGTTAACATCTTAGTTAACATGATTTTTTTTTTAAATTTATTACCATGGTTACATTACAATTGCTTGACATCGAAGTAAAAAAATAGTTATTTTTAATTTTCAAAAAACGTCATTTCTTGCATTATTTTAAAGTCTTAAACCAACTAATACTAAAAAAAAACATAATGTCAGATAGTGATAACGAATGTACAGAATTAAAAGAGTGTGCGCAAAAGGCCGAAGAGGATTTGCTCCCACAAAAGAGTTAAATCCGACTTGTTTTCATTACCCAGGCGGAAAGTAGTTACTTTCCGCCCGGGTGGAAAGTGACAGCTTAATAAAACTAATAAAGTGACATTTTCCAACTTTTAAAAAGTCAGAAATGTCATCATTTCATATGCAGTTGTAAATAAAAAACATTCCATATAAAACTATGTTTTAATATATTATTTTCTGTTATTTCCTTTGGCACTTACCTACCGCAAAATATTTTAACTATTCTGTACAAAAACTTTATCGTCAACGTAGAACTATCTCTTCAGGTCTGATGTCTCGGATCATAAAACCAAAAGACACGGTACTGTAAATAACCGTGCAAACCATGTAAAACAAAAAAAAAACATGGTACGTGACTTAGGCATCGGGTGTGATTATGTTCTGGACATTATAGCAATTTGTGCGACCATCCAACGATTATGATAATAACGTAATGTCGAAGCTATACTAAACCAAATTATAGGTCATATGCCATGGTTTCACCGTTGCTTAAGTTGGTCTTAAGTTTGATCCTTCGACATTGCTAAAACAAAAAAATAACGTGTTTTTTGAAACTAAATTTATCATACAAGGTGTCCAAAAATTGGCGCATAAACGCGACTATACGTTATTGGGCCATGCCTAGAAAAATGTTTAAAAAAATCCATCTCATATACTATCGTGGACATGGAATTTAAAACGATTTATTATTAGCCATCCTTGGATTTTTTGAATTTTACTCTACAGTAAATGGGGTATTTTTATGTCAGTTTTCGAATGTTATTTTGACAACAAATGCGTCAAATGTATTTTATTAAAATTAATTATGTAAAATGTGATGCCGGCGAGAAAAATAGTAAGAATATATTTCCTTTTTTAAATAATTCCATGTCCACTATGGTACGCTATTAGGGCATGTCTATGAATTCCTGGAAAAATGTTTAAAAAAATCCATCTTATACACCCTTGGAGATATGAGGTCCCAAAGTGCAAAACTTCGAACGCTCATACCTTGAAGATAAGCACATATTAACGAAAATGGTTTAATACAAAGCTACAGTCTATCTTAAACCATTTCACCATTTGTTTATCTTTTAAATGGTCGAATTACATTTTTATAATCAATTTAATTTTGCAAAATTTTCATAAAATGAAGCTGACAACAATGTCAATAAAATCTAATGCAAAAGTGTATTACCAAGACTCATAGATGGGATTTTTAGATGTGTTTTCCTAGACTGTGTTACCGAATTTATGCAACTTAGTTCGCATTTTTCTCAATGAATATAACAGATAGATTTTTTTAACAATTTTCCAGGAATCTCCCTGTTTTTGCGTTATACAGGGTGTTCGCGATCAATGTGCTTTTTTTTAATGGGAAATAGCTGGTAAAAAAACAAGACATTTAGTAAAAACAATTTTTTTAAAAAGTACCCCCCTTCGGAAATAATGATCTTTAAGCAGGTAGACTAAAAACACTTAATCATAAATATTTACCAAATGGTTTGTCCAACCATCATGAAATTTGTGCAATCAAAAAAGGTAATAAAAACGGCCACTTTAAACCCATTTTGAAATTTGGGGCCCCTTTTAAAATGGGTTAACACAGTCTTAATAAAAACTGCATGTAATTTCTTTACCTTTTTTACCAGTTGAAATTTTTGAGAAAATGTACCGTTTATGAATAAACTGTCAAAAACACTCTTAATGACGTCAGATATTTTTAAAGAAAGGAAGAAATAAAAATCAGAGTTATGGAATCATTTTTTTATTGATAGGACATAAAATTAGACAATATACATTAAAGTTGAGTTTTTTTATACACAAGCATATGAATATCTAATAATTATGTTTTAATATTTACAAAAATTGTACGATTTTTTCTATATTATTTCATTTCAATCAGAAAGCTTCTAATTATCTTGTAATATTAATAGAAACATTTTACATTACATTTGTTTAAATAATTAATTTAATAATGCTAATTTATTTACAAAATATGCATTTTAGGTAAAATATTTTTACAGTAATTTATTATTAAATAAAATAATTGAAATAGGAAAATAAATTGGCACCATAAAGTAAATAAAAATAGCAAAAATGTTTGGGTATTACACATAATAGTTACTATTTGTTTAAGCATTGTTATTTACAATAATTACAAATATTCACATTCAAAAACTAACAGAGGGAAAAGTAACATAAGCTGGCAAATACCGCATTTTAAATAATTAACCCCCTTAAAAAAAATAATGCCAAAAAACATTTTAAAATAGTAACATTTGAGAGATAATATCAACATATCATTGCACATGTAATTATTAGTAACAAATTTAATTTAAAACAAATTTAACTACTATCCGTTCACAGTTAAAAAAAACAGAGTCACCTAGAGTTTTTTGGTTCCATTGGTGTAAAAATGTTCCTTTATATCTTATTTACGATATTTTAATTTAAAATTACCGAGAATCTACCGCAAGAATTAAAAAATCCCTTATTAATCTGATGATGATGATCACCCACCAAGATGTCAGCTTTAAACGCGAATTGCTTGAGAAAGCAACCATATCAAGGAGTATGGTTTGTTCTAGGTGATAGAAAAAAATGTTAATTTTACAATGGTACTTGCTAGACCTCTTGATATGGTTGCTTTCTCAAGCAATTTGCGTTTAAAATTCACATCTTGGAGGGTGCACAACATTAACACATAAACTGTATATTATGGAGTTTTACAATAAACTAAACTTGAAATATTGAATTAGGACATTACAGCACATTTTTATACCAAGGGTTCACTAAGAAAGCCTTTTATTTTCACAAAATATTGTTCTAATAAAGTGGCTAAATCTGACAGAATTAAAATTCTACTTCACAGACAGTTTCTTAATGTGGATCTGTGATCTGTGACGTAGGAGTTGACCGAGTGTATTGTGAATGGATAGTAAGAATAAATATCATAATACCCCTCTTTTAAAAAAAAACATTATTCTCTAGCCCTTTTGGCTAGAGCCTTTGCCAGCTACCAAACAAGCCCCTCATTTAGTTGTTGGGGGTTATCGGAAAAACTACCCGGTGACATAAACTCAGGGCTTCCCCGTCCGCCACTACCTTGCATCATTTGGTCAGGGGGGCCTTGGGGCATAAACTGACCTTGCTCCCCTGGCATGCCCCCGAAGTCACCCCCCATTGGCATTGGCCCTCCGTGATCCATAGGTCCACCTTAAAAGAAAAATCATTTGTAAGAAATGAGATAATTCGGGATAATTTTATTATTAAGCATAAAAATTGTATGGTATCTATAAAGGGCGATTTATAGAACGTAACTTTCACTTTACTTCGACGTTACTTCACTTCCGCGTAACTTAACAAATGTGCTTAATTTATAGATTATAAAGTTACGTGAACGTCTGAACGTCTGAACTCGCGACTTCTGACTATTTACACCTGGGCGGTAATAACGGAATATCGCTTCGTACGAAACCTACATAAGAAGACCAGCAGGTTTCGTACGAAGCGATATTCCGTAATCACCACTCTTGACAATAAGGGTGAATATCTCATTTTTGCAAATTTTGCGCATGATCGGCCAAGCTCGGCTTTTGACAGTACTACTTACAGCTAAATGAATCAGCAAAGTAGCGCTAAAGTGAAGTATAAATTTGCTAATACATTCCCATGTATTTTATTTAATTTTCTGTAAAGTTACGCCGAAGTAAAGCGGAAGTAAAGTGAAAGTAACGTTCTATAAATCGCCCTTTAAAAACAAAATAGTGTCTTACCTGCACCGAAGGGCATTCCTTGACCAGGATTCCCACCAGGATGATGTCCAGGGAAGAAGGGACCATCATGTGGATGGAACGGAGGACCCCCGTATCCAAACTCAAATTTCCCGTCAGCTCCAGCAAAATAAGGAAAACCTGGAGGGCCATCTTCAAGCCCTCCGGGTGAGAGATTCATTGGGAACCCTCGCATTTTGCGGGAGCCTCCAAAGAAGGGACCTCTGCCCATTGATGTTAGTTGTTTTAGACGGCGTTCCTTTGAGCGCTTGTTTTGGAACCAGACCTGAAACAAAACGGGAGAAAAATTAGAATATAGTTAAGCGGGAAGTTTTAGGTGAAAGGAATGAAAAAATGAACCTATTGCCGCCAATATTACTACTCATAACTTCTTTAATCATATTTCTTATTGCATTGTATTCTTTGGTACTGCTACTAATCTTAAAATAATTTTTATTCTTCTGAAAGGGCCATATAGTTTCTGCGCAATCTAAAATATATAAAGATGTTTTCGGGAATGTTATAAATAAGAAAAAAATATAGGTGTCTTACATTTTGTGTATTGTTTTCTCTCCTTCATTTCTTATTATAATTTTTATTAATATTTATTTACAACTGCATATGAAATGATGACATTTCTGACTCTTTAAAAGTTAGAAAATGTCACTTTATTGGTTTTATTAAGCTGTCACTTTCCACCCGGGCGGAAAGTAACTACTTTCCGCCTGGGTAATGAAAACAAGTCGGATTTAACTCTTTTGAGGGAGCAAATCCTCTTCGGCCTTTTGCGCACACTCTTTCAATTCTGTACATTCGTCATCACTATCCGACATTATGTTTTTTTTAATATTAGTTGGTTTAAGACTTTAAAATATTGCGAGAAATGACGTTTTTTGAAAATTAAAAATAATTATTTTTTTACTTCAATGTCAAGCAATTGTAATGTAACCTAGGTAATAACTTAAAAAAAAATAATCATGTTAACTAAGATGTTAAAAATGAATAATATTAATTTGCAAAATTAAAGCTTTTTTAAAATTAAACATAAATGTAAGCAGTTGTAAATAAAATAGTATACTAACCTCGGTGGAAATTTCCTTTCTGTCTCGAGAAATGGTTTACCGCGGCGCTACGCGCCTTGGTAAACCATCTTTTTCTCTCGACAGAAATGAAACCCTTTCCACCCACGGTAGTAATATACTATTCCCGATTTAACTTTCATGTAATATTTACTGCACTGAATAAATTTGTCTTTTTCGTATCTACCAGTAACAATAAATAAAATTACAAAATTTGTAGGAACAAAAAAGTTACGACAATCTTTATGCATTCTACCGGTGGTAACTCCATTTCTAGGGGGGCTTCAAATGTTAAAACAAGTTTGAAAAGAATGTTTTTATTGCGGTTAATATTTCCTACAGGGTGGCCACTCAAAGTTAATTATTGGATTCCCTGACTTTTTTTCTTTGCTTTTTCCTGACTTTTTTAAGATTTACAAATTAACAAATTTCTCTGGGTTATTTTTTTTTTGTAAAATAATTTTGCAGAAAAGAATAAGTTAAAAATTTTCCCTGACTAAACATATATTTTCCCTGACATTTTCTTAAAATTTGATTAATGCCCTGACTTTCCCTGACTTTATTAGGCACTTTTACGATTCCCTGACTTTCCAGGTTTTCCAAGTAGAGTGGCCACCCTGTTCCATCAATTATCATGTTTCAACAAACCATTTGCACGATATTTACGATCTAGTATTTTTAGTGTACTAGACTTAAAGGGCTAGTTTTTAAACGGTGCCTCCTAGCCTAGGACATGTCGCGGGTATCTGTCTATTTTATCGTCCTTTATCTACCCTTTAAAGAAACGCGCCGTTTCAGGACATCCTGTATGTATTTACAAGTAGACAAAAATAAGATAAGTTATTAACGGAAGGCAAGACATTAAATATAAGTTCATTTAAAGATTATTCGAAGCGCAGTGAGGCGAGAAGACGCACATGTAGAAGGAAATTAGCCACAACCATAAGGTGTGGCCCTATTTGTCAACTCTATGTCAGACTACGTCTCAACATTCAACACTAAATTAACATTTTTTTAAAGTTTAAATTGGTATCTATTTGGGTTAAGTTTATTAAGTGAAAAAAGGCGATCAAAATCCTTGGTGAAACTTTGGTTAGCTATTTTGCTGTTACCTATATTATTTGCATTAAAAACAATATAATATTGCTTTAGAATATGAAATAGTTTAAATGTTTTAAAGAAGGCTCTAAGAATGTCATTTGTGTAAAGGACCAATCCTAAAAAACCGTGTGGTGTTGCGAATTAATTATCATTTTTATTACTATTATAACGCAAATTGGCATTTCATAATATAAAGGTATGCCATTTGGATATTTAGCAGCGCCTCAAGTTTTTAGCAACATATTAATGAACTATTCTTTTCTTTCGTGTTTTTTGTTAAAACTGTAAGTTTTATTTTATGTGGTCCTTATAGAAATATTATAAATGATAAATGACCGAGTAAAACCACAGAAAAAGTAACATGTTGCAGTAACGCCCCCGACTGAACAACTGGTCCCTTTTTGTACTTCTAAAATGCGAACAATATAGCTCTCAGTGTGATATATTTGTCACATTCTACGATGTTCACAACTGGCAGTCGGGTCTATGCCATAAAATAGATACTGAAATATTACAAAAGAGGGTGTTTAGTGCCCTTTAAAGGGGTGGTTACGGTTTGAGTTGTACAAGGCCAATAATCGTAATTATAGTTGTAAACGAAATTATGATTTTAGCTGTTGTTGACATGTGCAGTGTGGTTAATTATTGGAAAATTAGCCTAGCACCAAATAGCTCTATGTACAGGATGTCCCCGAAACGAGTGCATATTTTAAGAGGGTAGATAGAGGACGAACAAATAGATTAATATACTCGACATGTCCTAGGCTAGGGGGCACCGTTTTAAAACTACAGTCCTTTAAGTCTAGTTCACTAAAAATACGTGATTGTAAGTATCTTACAAATGGTTTGTCAAAACATAATAAAATCGATGGAATCATTAACGGCAATAAATACATTGCTTTCAAACTTGTTTTCACATTTGTAGCCCCACTAGAAATGGAGTTACTACCGGTAGAGTGCATAAAGATTGTTGTAACTTTTTTGTTCCTAAAAATTTGGTAATTTTATTTATTGTTGCTGTAGATGGGTCCAATAAGAAACTTTCTTGCACATGAAGCTTCTCGCTTAACTGTACCGATTTAAATTAATTAATAAAAAAGAGGTTTATTGTATTCACTATCTTGCACAAAACTAAGATTTTTTGGGTGATTATTCCGTTACTGTCTACTGTCACTCAACTAAAGTAGCTTGTTTATCTAGTTTTAAGTAATATAGGAAGTACAATGAAACCATTTTTAATTCATTATTCCAAATTGGTACAGTTATTTAGAAGTTCTAGGTGATAAATTGTTTCATACAGGGTGTTATTTTGTATACTTTACTAGCGTTTTGCTCAGCTATGTGCAATTTGATTTCCATGAAATTTTCTGGAGTGACCATTTAAGAACTGTGCTTGCGACTGTAAATACAATATTTTAATTTCTCTAATGGTTTTGCAGAAAATGACAGTAACTATTAGACTCATCAATTTTTTTGTTAATAATTATTTTTTTTCGGAAAATCTGGATTACTTTACGTACAAATCATTTTTTACATTTTTAATAAGCCTTACCATTGCTTCATAATCGATTTAAATAATTTAATAAGTTTTCCTAACATAGTCGGCTGATTTTGTCTTTTTTTATTAATTATCTTACGTAAATGGGCTACAGATTTAAAACTTTTCTGTGTTCTTATTGTGTTGACAAATTATGACAATCGTGATTTATTGTTAATAATTTCAAAAAAATGAGTGTCATAAAAGCAAAACAAATTCAACGCCTGCCCAAATAAAAAAAAGAGCCATTTTAGCCAGGTATTTTAAGAAACTTTTTTTTATAACAACGGAGATTCTGAATTAATATTTAAAAACTGATTTAAATGCAAAATAATAAAGCTTTTTCAAAAAAAAATAAATATTACCAGAAAAATGTAAGAAAAAGCTAATGACTGTCCTTTTCTGCAAAAGTAATAAACCAATTAAAATTTTGTATTTACCAGTCGAAAGCACAGTTCTTAAATGGTCACTGCAGAAATTTTCATGGAAATCGAATTGCACATAGCTGAGCAAAACACTAGTAAAGTCTACAAAATAACACCCTGTATTGAACCCATCTAGAAGCAACAATAAATTAAATTAGAAAATTGTTAGAAACAAAAAAGTTACGACAATCTTTATGCACTCTACCGGTGGTAACTTCATTTCTAGGACAGTGGATCTGTTTATTATTTCGTCCTCTATCTATCCTAAAAGATGCACTTGTTTCGGGGACACTCTGTATTTTTACAAAAACTAATATCGGGTAAAGGTTACCGTCAGAATAAAAAGCTTCCTACCAAGAATTCAAATTTTGTCCACCTTTCCAATAAAACTGCTATAATTTATTTGACGCTTTAGTATGCTGTTGAAAAAACAAAAGCGAATCGAGCGTCCCGAGGATTATGGTCCACGGCCTCCTAGTTTTAAGTCGGCTATAATAAACAAGTCACTATCGTCGTAAAAACCAATGGCGGTCCTTTTCCACATATATAAATATTATTTTTAATATGGATTTTACGATTAATAAATATTTTATAATGTTCAGGTGTTAAGAAGTTGAGAATTTTGTGCGGTACTTTAGAATCCAGTTGAACTCTTTTGAATAATAAAATGTCACGCCAAATACTGGTGTTTTTTGCCGATCTATTTTGCATTTTGACTTTTTTAATGGGCACGTAAATCATTTTTAAAAAGACCTCTTTAGACTCAAAGGGCAAGGAATTCTTTTCAGTTTTTTAGACTGAATTCCTAGTATTTAAGTTTGGTCACAAATCTGAGAGATCGTAAAAATTAATTACCTAGAACTAAGTTATATTTCTTTTAATCGTGTAATAGTATACTCTTTAAATAGGTATAAAAAAAACTAGAGAATCATTTTATCAAGAAGCTGTCGCATAAACAATTTTAGCTAAAAAAGTGTGTTTAGTGTAAAGGCTTAAAGGAAAATTTCGCGAAGCAAAGAAACTGTGGTTATGTAATGTTGGTTGCCTAAAATCAACAAAAAACAGCACTTTCTGGTCATTGCTTAGTAGGTTTATAAAAGTAACTTTTAATTAAAAATTGTGCTTACCAGTAACATAAATAAACAAAGCACAAGTTGACATATTCTAAAGGTCCTTCAATAAGCTTTTAAATACAGGATTTTGGCAATTAAAATGCAAAAAATAGTGCTTCTAATTTGCCAAAGTTCTGTATTTAAACGCTTATTGATGCACCTTTAGAATATGTCAACTTGTGCTTTGTTTATTTATGTTGCTGGTAGGCATGATTTTGAATTAAATTAACTCTTAAGGCCGATTTAGAGAACGTTAGTTTTACTTTACTTCCGCTTTACTTCGGAGTAACTTTACAGAAAATTAAATAAAATACATGGAAATGTATTAGCAAATTTATACTTCACTTTAGCGCTTCTTTGCTGTTTCATTAAGCTGTAAGTAGTACTGTCAAAAGCCGAGCTTGGCCGATCATGCGCAAAATTTGCAAAAATGAGATATTCACCCTTATTGTCAAGGGTGGTGCTTACGGAATATCGCTTCGTACGAAACCTGTTGGTCTACTTATGTAGGTTTCGTACGAAGCGATATTCCGTAATTACGGCCCAGGTGTAAATAGTCAGAAGTCGCGAGTTCAGACACATGCGCATAACTGTTCCCAATTTCACGTAACTTTACAATCTATAAATTAAGCAAATTTGTTAAGTTGATTTTAGGCAACCAACATAACATAACCACAGTTTTAATGCTTCGCGACATTCCTCATTAACTAAAACATTTAGTTATTCAATTCAAAACAAAAAACGCCAAAGGCTTAAAAACAATCCTACCAAACAATATTTTCAAATGGACATGTGTTTAAAGTTTTGGTAAATATATTAGAGAGCCCAAAGGCGCTATCGTTAAAGTCCTGTCTAACCATGAAAAATTAAAATAAAAGTTATGACCACTTGTCTCTCTCGTTTCCTTTTACTCACGGCGCTATTTTATACCGAATGAAATGACTTTTGTTGAAGAGAATTTATTACCCTGAGGTTTATTTGTACGCTTGATGCATGGTCAATGTTGGAATTTAGATTTAGCAAAGTTTTGCCCTAAGAATTATAATTATAGGTTAGGTTTGTAATGATTAATTAGGGAACTACCTTTCAAAAACAGAAGAAGAATGTTTTTTTTGGGGGAAGAACTAAAACATCCTTTTTAATTATACTGTTGCTTAATAAGGCAAACGTTATAATTTAAGAAATATTTCAAATTCTTGAATTTTTATACGGATAGAGGTATTTAAAATAAAAATAGAAGTAAAAATTCACGCTACATATCTTTAGGCTATACAAATTCTACACATTCTTAAATTAATTTAAACACATTTAGTTAGATGTTCAACATTTTCCGCATTTCTTAATTACATAGGTACTTGTGTTTTAAATATTATAGCATACAAAAATTACCGATTTTGTGTTAAGGTGTCCCTAAATAGGCTTTAAAATTTGCATTATATAGAAAAAGTCAACTCCTACGTCACAGATCAGAGATCCACATTAAAAAACTGTCTGTGAAGTATAATTTTGATTCTGTCAGATTTAGCCACTTTTTAAGAACTATATTTTGCGAAAATATGAGGTTTTCTTTGGAAGCCCTTGGTATAAAAATGTGCTATAATGTCTTAAATTCGATATTTCAAGTTTAGTTCATTGTAAAACTCTATAATATACAGTTTATGGGTTAATGTTGTGCACCCTCCAAGATGTGAATTTTAAACACAAATTGCTTGAGAAAGTTACCATTACAGGTCTGGTAAGTACCATTGTAAAATTAACATTTTTTTCTATTGCCTAGAACAAACCATACCCCTTGATATGGTTGCTTTCTCAAAAAATTGGCGTTTAAAGCTGACATCTTGGTGGGTGATCATCATTATCAGATTAATAAGGGATTTTTTAATTCTTGCGGTAGTTTCTCGGGTAATTTTAAATTAAAATATCGTAAATAGTGAAAGTGGCCGGAAGGGGAAATCGAGGAGAAGTGCTCAAAAATTTGGAGCGCTAGAACACTTAAACCAGTCACTAGATAAACACGAGATTTTAGTGTAAGCTCATGCCCAAGTTTACTTTTTATTTTAAACCGCAAAATTAAAATTTGTTAACGAACTAACCATATTTTTCTTAGAGATTACATTTTTCTAGGTGCTTTAAAATAATTCTTTTGTAAAGTTTAAGATACCTAATAAAAATGTAATTCCAGTTTCTTAAAATAAACTTGTAGCTGTAAAACGACACTAGACCACACGGAAGAAAATTAAGATTAAGTCATTTTTTCTATAATTAAAAAGACACATTTAGAAATAATTACAAAAACTGTTTCTCTATGGAAGTGTCTATCAATCCGTTTCATAAACTAAAAACTTACTTGTATAACTCGCATTGGAAGCCCCGTTTCTTTCGCTAACTGTTCCCGTATATGCCTTGTTGGTTTGGGTGTTTGCGAAAATGCTGTTTTTAAAACCTCGAGCTGTTTGGCCTTTATCGTTGTTCTAGGACCGCGCCGTTTCGACCCTGTACTACTATCATCAGGTGATTTGTTTTCAGTTTGTGAGTCACGCATTTCTGCATCGCCTTCGATCGAGTTTTGATCTTCGGAGTCGTCCTGACCCGTTTTTGAATCCTGGTGAACAAAAAAAAACATATATAGTTATTTAACCAGTAAGTGTGTTAATAAAGGCTATAAATAAACGAGCGGTTTTAACAAGCGAGCGATCAGCGAGCTTGTTAATAAGTGAGTTTATTAATCGCCATTTAACATACGAACTGGTTACAATGCTTTTTCGCACATCGTAGATCATTATTAAATAAATTATAAAACAAAACAGTTATTTCACCAACTAACAGAAACTATGCGCGGTCGGCCATTTAACTTTATTAAAGTTGAAGAAGAAGAAGATCTGTCACCAAACTTATATTAATTGTGAATAGAAAATGAATGCTATTTCCTTAAAATGTGGTAAAAGGATCTGCTTCTCATTCTTTTCAACGGTAAATATTTAATTTCTTTTGGTTTTTGTTACTTTAATCGTAATTAAAGCTACTTTAACATTTGTAACGGAGAAACATAGATAGTAATTTTAAACGCTACTATGGCCCACAGTAAGAATGCATTAATAGGGGTCATTAATCAACGATTTGGAGTGCGTTAATGAATGTCTTTAATAAACGATGTGCGAAAAAGTATTTTTGCAATCAGTAGATCTAATAGCAACTCTCCTTATTTGATAAAACGTCGTTAAATAGTGTTTGGAATCTCTACAGGCATTCAAAAAAAATAAACTTACTTGTCCTATTGAATTCGTTATATCAGAATGTCCTAAAGAGTTATTATTCGTTTCTCCTGGGTTCGAACCCAATGAACTATGTAACGATGAATGGTGTTTTAGTATCGAAGACGCTGTACTGTTATCATCGTCCTCTTCGTCTTCTGATGCTGAACCCATTAAAGATTCTGGAACCAAAATATTTGATTAGTAATGCGAAGACAAAAAGACTTATTGTATTAAGGATAAACATAGATGGGGCCTTGGTAAAGTTATTATTGTCGCCCGAAACTTAATATAAGAGTTATAAGACTGTCGCATGATTTAAACAACTTTGAACGAACATAACCTACGTGCTTTTTGCACGTTTCTAAAAATGTGATTCGTGAAGAGGCTTAATCCTAGAAACTATGTGGTGTTACCAATTAATTATTAAAAATCGTAAATCGACAATCTTTAAGGTAATGGTCACATTTTTCATCGACAGTTTAAAGGGCGATTTATAGAACGTTACTTTCACTTTACTTCGGCGTAACTTCACTTCCGCGTAACTTAACAAATTTGCTTAATTTATAGATTGTAAAGTTACGTGAAATTGGGAACAGTTATGCGCATGTGTCTGAACTCGCGACTTCTGACTATTTACACCTGGGCGGTAATTACGGAATATCGCTTCGTACGAAACCTACATAAGAAGACCAGCAGATTTCGTACAAAGCGATATTCCGTAATCACCACCCTTGACAATAAGGGCTAATATCTCATTTTTGCAAATTTTGCGCATGATGACCAAGCTCGGGTCTCGAGTTAGTACGACTTTAAGCTAAATGAATCAGCAAAGTAGCGCTAAAGTGAAGTATAAATTTGCCAATACATTCCCATGTATTTTATTTAATTTTCGATTAAGTTACGCCGAAGTAAAGCGGAAGTAAAGTGAAAGTAACGTTCTATAAATCGGCCTTAATGGATTTGGGTAAAAATTATGGTAAAAATTCTCTTGCTAAGACCTTTATAGAGGTTAAATTGCGTCTAAAACTAAGCAACCAATAAAACGTACTTTCAATCATGTCCATTCTTAAGAATTCGTATCATCCATTGCCCGTTTATTTAATAAAACCTCTCTGTGTCAAACCAAAAAAAAGGTGTTAATACAAAAGTTGATTGTATGAAATTTCATAGATTGTTCAAGTCTGTCGGTGTCCCAGCATGATAACACTAATTGGGGTCTGTTTTACGAAAAGAGCCACGCTGAGATTATGGGCTTTGGTATAATTGGTCACTTTTGAAAGCCGACGTGAGCTTGCAGGTACACCGACGGACTGAGAACTTTACATGCCATTGCCAACAAAACATGACTTGAGATGCAAATTTTACGTTGGTCAACTTTGGTGGCAATTACAATTCACGAGACAAGGTGTACAAATTCGAATGGGTACAAAAAAAAAGAGTAGTTGGGCGCCAATTATCAAAATAAGGCAAATTGCTTAAATCTTTTAAAGCACATAACTTATCAAATTAAATCCACATTAGATAATTTCTTGTCTATGAGAATTATTAACAAAGGAACATCCTTCTAAATAGTTTATATTGGTTCCGTAGGGAAACAATTTTCACAAAATACTCTTTATTTGAATTATGCGAAATCCCAAAGGCACCTGCCAATAAAATGTATCATAATTCTTTTTTCTTAGCGCACTAATCCTTCTTATCGTTTCGATATTAAAAATAAATGTAATAAGACCACATTTTTCTATCAGTTTAATAAGTGTACGAGTTTGATTATAAAAACGTTTCATACCAATAGTCTTCAAAGCAACCGACATCACTAAATGGGAACTATAAGTTTGCATAAGAGTCAGGTTAAATTATTATTGTGGTACTAATTTTGTTATTTTATGAATCTAGAAATTCTCACGTCAACTCTTGTACATTATAATGATTCTTTATACATATCGTCAATTACAACATAAACCATAGTTTTATTGACTGCCATTTGGAATAGATTAGGCACCAAAGTGATTTTGAAGTTCAGCAGATTATTTTTAGTAGTTTTTGGGACAAATCGATTGCAGCAGTTGTGTTTAATACAATTTGCTCATATGACAAAGAATGTCTAAATATTTGAAGGGAATAAAAATTGATGGTTGCTCTTTTCTTGTGGGTAAAAGCGTCCTTCATGGTGTAATACATGTAGCGTGTAGTAATCGTCATCTTCGATACAGTGTTGAGCAACGTTTTCTTTTTCTTTGGTTTTTATAATGGTGCAGTCACGTTTTCAAAGAACAGTGGTTTCCAAAATGTTGTCCCGTGCGACAACGGTACACAATTTGTTAATAGTTACTTTGTAATCTTTCTCGATAACTTTAATGGATGCTTTATGGAACATACAAACTTATAAGACCAAACATATTAAATTTGTTTGAGTACTCCTGTTCTTACAGTTCTTTAACTTCACATACAAAAGCTTATCAAACCTAAAATCAAAATATTACCAACCTACAGTGTCAGTAGGAGCTCCATTATTATTGGTTCGTACTCCTTGACGGACATCTCACCGAGCGATGTGCTTTTGTTACACAAGGCATCGCTCACATCAGGAAGGCCATGTTAGACCTTTCAGCTTCTTTTATTGTTAAAAACTAATTAAAACTACCGATCACGTAATCTCCCGGCGATTGTCAGTTGATGGTGGATTATGACTCATCAATATGGATTCTTCGGAGTGGTAACTCAAGAAAAATTAAGCTTAAACATGATTTCTTGACATTACTTACAGTTTTTTAATGTAAAGAAAGAAGCATGCATAAAAAAGAACATGATAACGCAATAGTTTTGTATATTACTCAAGCTTTTTACAGTGATTTTATTGATTATTTTAACGAATTTAATTCTGTTTGCCACAAATTTACTTTTTCCAAATGACCAATGTAACCTGTTTGGTTTTGTTTTAATTGTTTTCGATCAAATAGTTTGGCAGAGTGGACTATGTTTATTGATCATTTTGAAGCATTTAATAGTGTTTGTCACATGTTTAAAACAAAATATATACAAATAAGTTAACCCAAGATGTTATATTTTAGATCTGATTAACCATTTGACAAAGTAGATCTATTGGAGTGTTTATTGATCACTATGAAGCACTTGATGGTGTTTGTCACAATTTTATCATTTCAACAAATATTTGCGGTGTAATCGAGTCTAAAGTGTGTCGAAGTGTGTAACAAACAAATTACTTCCGAGTTAAATTCCCCCTTTATGTATTTTCTGGAAATGAAGACACATGTCCGATAATTCCAAATGTAAACAATTTCAAGTATACACTTGAATTAAGTGTTGCAACACTCATCAATCTTCTTAGGGTGATCTGCAGTTAATGTGAAATGAATACAAATGTATGTAGAATTGTAGAAAACATCAGAAAGGGGAAATAATCATTACCTATAATATGATAGGCTAGACGGTAGTTTTAGTGATGCGAAAACAATGGCTCATTAGGTGTCTACGATTTGGGTAATAATTAGTGTTAATTATTTGCTGTAAGTAAGCATTATCCAGTATCCTTGTGACTCTTGGCAAATAAAAGTAAATATGGTTCATCAAATCTCATACAAGTGAATTATTTACAAGAAAAGATTAATCAAATTCCTAAAACTAATCAATCAACACTTAAGTCTACAATGTCAAACGCTTTATTCAGATCTA
This sequence comes from Cartodere bifasciata, assembly GCA_963920755.1. Classification (NCBI taxonomy): domain Eukaryota; kingdom Metazoa; phylum Arthropoda; class Insecta; order Coleoptera; family Latridiidae; genus Cartodere; species Cartodere bifasciata. The sequence continues at coordinate 2,378,764 of OY987199.1, read as the reverse complement.
AGACTATTTAGTTAGGCTTAATCCTAAAAACATTTTTGAGTACAAGTTATGGTGTCGTGTCACTTGCGCCCAGTGGCACTTGCGCTGCGGATTAAAATAGTAGCACTTGCGAGTGTTTAAAATTCAGGTATAAAAACAAAATATCAGAAAGTGGCATTTGCGCTGTTGTATAAAATTAAAGTAATTAAATGGAGGATTATAATGTTCAAATCATTAAGTGGGTTAGATAATTCAAGTTTGGTATAATATTGGTTAACATTTTTGATTCATATTTTGGTCGTAGTGGCCGCGGTCTCATTAACTTCCTTTTGCCTAGATTTATTTTTATGTATCCGATGTATTATTGAGATATAATATTAGAAAATTATAAAACAGAGAATAATATACACACTTTCATTATTGTTAAAACAAGCCAGCATGTGTTTTTGAGTTTTATCGTTTCAGACAGACTGTTTTAAAAGTACTGGATGACATTTTTCCACTGGGGGAGCCTAGGTTAGGTAGGTTAGGGTAAGTTTTGCTGCTAAAAAGAAAATTTAAACATATGTGCTCATGTCACAACTGCAATGAAAAATGTATACCTACATTAATGAGTTTGAATTTTGAACGCAGCGCAAATGTCACTTTTTAATCCGTAATTTTCATACCTGCTTAATCCTGTACCTTCTCGAGACGCAAGTGCTACTTTTTTAAGACCTTTATCAAAGGATTGATTTGCGTCTAAAACTAGACAACCAATAATACATATTTGTAATGAAACTGTTCGCTAATTGTAGGGCTTTAAATAATTAATTTCTCATCGCTTCTACTTCGACAGATGGAGAACTGATTGTTTTTTAAAATCAAGTAAAAAAAAACAACGCGTGTACTAGATACAGGTGCTACAGAAAAACAAAACAAAGATCACGATTTCACAACTACGAACGTATAAAGACAACTACATTATTTGTTCACACAAAAGTATAAACCAAAGGAATTTCACACTGCTTCATTTACCATAAATTGCAGAGTATAAATCAATGTACATACCCGAGCCAATGGAATAGGATAAGTAATAGTGAACAAGAATATAAAGAACAACAAGTGTAAAACGATTAGTATGGTTGTTTTCTTGTCTCAATAAACCAAGGTATTCCCTCACCCACGTTAAAAATAAAATACACACTGTATAACTTATGACGCGGACTCATACTGTGCCGTTGTAAATAATTGGGTGAGGAAATTTATTGTTTTAGTTTGCGCTTATCAAAATGCATTCGATAGTGTGAATCACATTACATACAAAAATTGGCGCATAAACGCGATGGTACGTTGTTGGGGCAAGCCTAGGAATTCCTGGAAAATTGTTAAATATAATCCATCTGTTATATTCATTGAGGAAAATGCGAACAAATGCGGCAACACAGTCTAGGAAAATACATCTAAAAATCCCATCTATGAGCCTTGATCATACACTTTTGCATTAGATTTTATTGACATTGTTGTCAGCTTCATTTCATAAAAATTTTGTAAATTTAACTTGATTATAAAAATGTAATTCGACCATTTAAAAGATAAACCAATGGTGAAATGGTTTAAGATAGACTGTAGCTTTGTATTAAACCATTGTTTTCATTATTATGTGCTGTTATTTTTAAGGTATGAGCGTTTGAAGTTTTGCACTTTGGGACCTTATATCACCAAGGGTATATGAGATGGATTTTTTTTAACATTTTTCTAGGGATCATTAGACAAACAGTCAAAAGCTTTGCTTAGATCTATTAACATACTCACTAAATTGAAGATTTTTAATAATTGATAGTAGAAATTTCTCTTGGCCAATTAAAGTAATTTCTTTCTAACTTATCATTATTGTGATGCGTAACACTATTATCTAACATATTCTTTCATTTGCAATGGGTATGATGTTAGTGAGAAATCCTAGTTCTAATTTGATTCCAAAACCACACATGTCAAATTACTGAAATTGATCAAAACAATTAAAAATAATTTAAAACCCAATAAAAGAATAAAGAACCCAGGTAAACATTTAAAAACCTTAATTATCACCAAGAGTATATGTTAAAACAACGATTAAATTAACATAGTAAGAGAAGCCGACAAACCGGCGAGTAGGATTGAAATCATTAAATATTTATGAACTAGAATCTAACGTGGAACCGACGGACTGGTCGTTATCATTTGTTATGTTACAATATTATGAGAAGTGATCTTTCATATTTTTTTTTGTGATCTTGAAGAAGTGCAATACCCTTTTGTTTTAATCAATAACAACAAAAGTACCAGAGCCTAAGATTCTAAACAAAATATTAACTCGCGCAAAGAAACAATTTTTAACCTTACGAAAGATTTGACTCTCAAAAGAAAAAAACACACATTACCTTTACACAATTTACAATTAAATAAATCTCACTTTTACTTTCATATCAGACATTTAACATACAAGAATCAGTGCTACAGAACGTAGGTATCATATCCAGATATAAAACAGCCTAAAGGCTCTGTCTACCACTTTTCTGACACTTGACCACTCGCGTTTAGACTGGCCGTAGACATATATCAACATATCAAAAGTTAAGACAAGGGTTAGAAGGTTACAGCCTAAAGCAAATTTCATTTAAATCATTTAAATAATATTAAGAATGATAACGTGAAGTGCAATTTTTTTCGTTGCCATGCGTTTAACGCGGTATCATTTTAATTTGACAGGTTGTTCGATTTGTGTTGCGCATTCGACTCCTTTAAGGCTAAAAATTCAAATTTACAAATTCGAAGATCTGTGCTCCTAGGAGCTCGTATAAGTCATCTCCTTTTAGCTCCCGTTTGACTTGACCACAGACCAGTCAAATGTTGAAGAATATAGAGGAAGTAGCTTTTGTGGTAAACACTGTCAAAGGCTTTGCTTAAATCGATTGACACATAAGGTGAATGTAAACAGATTTTGACATAGTTGCTAGCTCAAGGTAAACTGTAGTGAAAGATTACCATAATAAACAATTTGGAAGTTTTTTGTAACAAAAGGTTAATTAGATAAGATCTTGACGACTTAATTCCATAAAAATTAACAATATTATTCATAGTTTACGCGTATCTTTGCATTAAATCAGTAAAAAAGAAAACAAACTAATAATTTGTCATGCTTGGTGCTTCCTCCAAGACAATTATTTAAAAATTATGTTAGGTGGTAGGGTATAAAACGTCTATAATAAATTGAAAAGGCATAATAGCGAAAAACAACTCTAAATTGTCAAATCGTAACTCTCAAAACAATCATATTGTCTGTATTGTATTTTTTAGTCGTTAGTTACCTTTATTGTGGTGTGTGGGATATGAGTTTTAAAGTTATTGGTAAAAAAGCGTCAAATTTGTCAAGTCGTTGTTTAAATTTATGCAAGTTAGGCACGCAGGAGGCCGAGCCGTCTAAAAATAAAAGAAGACGACTATTCGCGTTATGGTCTGAGTACCTGGCTTTATGCAAGAACCTTTTAAACTTTTAACCATCCTTGACGCATTTCAAAATTGGTTTTTGCTTTGCAGGCCTCTATGAATGAAAATATGTTTCATATAAGTTGCTTATTAAGTTATGGTGGATTCAGGAACTATTAAATTAAGAAATTAAGTTAAATTAAGAATTAATTTAAGAAATCTACAGCAGCTTATTGGTTGATTTGACACTGACAAATGAGAAACTTCAATGTCAATGTCAAATCAACCAATCAGCTGCTGTAGATTTCTTAAATTAATTCTTAATTTAACTTAATTTCTTAATTTAATAGTTCCTGAATGCACCATTAAAAATAGTTAACTCAATGTTCAATAAAAAATAACATTGCCGTTATTTTTGACTAACAGTGTCGAATTCTTTTACCAGATCAATAAAGACATACCCAAAATAACAACGAAACGTTCCTTTATACTTTTTTCAAGCAAAATTCCATGATATACGCAAAAGCAGTAAGGTACACAGACGCACAAACACACAAAATCAAAGATCAATACATTATTCCAGAACATCGCTTACAGCAAAAGTTAAAACCTATACTGTAACCTATCGGGCTTCGTAAGGGAGTCTGCAAAAACACAAGCCCTTTGTTGAGAGTTGTTACCCCGTACTTGGACAAATATTATTTTAAAGGGGATTTTTTCCGGAGCATGATATAGAACCGTCGGCAATTATTGTTCAAATCATCAAAGTAAACTTAAATAGGCGGTAGACCGACCAGTTGAGAATATTTATTTTAAACCACCCTTGACTTGAATTTTAAAGTTTTGCATTTAAAACTGGGTTCAATTCTATACGTGGGAATACTTTTGCAAGGGAGTATAACCACGATTTCTCTTATCAAAACATAAAAAAACATTCCTACACATTGCCTTTTACTCACAACTCTAAATCTACAAATGGGTGTATTTGCATTGCGCCGATGATTAAGAAAACACTTGCTGTTGCGCCGATTTGCTCATACAGAAATAGTTTGTATTGCGCCGCTATTGTTTATAAAAGGTCTATTGTTATACCAGGAGCTAAGAAGACCCAGGTAAAATGGATTAAGAAAACTCGATTTAAATCCATTTTCAGGTATATTCTAACTATCGTGAATAAACGCTGGGGCTTGTTGAATTTCCCGTCTTACAATTTTTGCTGGCTTTTCAGTGATATTATCAGTAGCTTTCTGTTTTCCGCTGTTAGATATGTATTGTCTTAGTAATTTGCTGACAGGGATTCTTAATTTATCTTTAGTTTGTTTTTTTTTTAATTTCAGGGCTAGATAGAATTTTGGAAAAGCACTGGGGGGACCTTTTTCCACTGGAGACATAGATTAGGTAGGTTAGGTTAAGTTTTGCAGCTAAAATGAAAACTAATGACTAATTTGTTAGGGTGACAAAGGAAGGGATTAAACAGATGCAATCCAGGTATACGAAATGACCCAAAACAATAGGTATCATAAAAGTGGCGCAATACACAATATTTTTGTATATTCAAATTTAAACATCGGCGCAACAGACATATATCCCTAAAAATTATCAATTTGTCCATATTTTACAAACGAAAGTTGTGAAACTAAAAAAACTACGGATCAAGCAACCGTATTCATATTCGGAAAGCATACTACAGTCATTTGTTTGGGTAAGCCACGGGCTTATGCAAAGCCGCCTAGTGTTTGCTTATTGAAATTGAAACTTTAAGGGGATAAACAATTTTACATCAAAATATCACGAACGAACGATTATACTTTTGTCTATGTAGTTGGGAAAAGTGACAGAGAATAGTTTTTCGCATCAGCAAAATGATGTGTGCATACCTCTAGAAATTTGTATGAAAAAATGTCTTTTCTAATCTCTGAGAAAATTACCGTTGAAACTCTATAAGTTAGGAAACACTGTTTAAGAAAATACAAACCTGGTCTGTGATTCTGAATCATACATTTTTGCATTAGATTAAATCGAGGATTTAGGTAATTGGTTATTGTAAGGTGTAAGCAATGAAAATACTGCCAATTCTTGCGGAAGAAATGGACTAAAAAAGGATGCACGAAAAAAAAAACAAAAATACGACTACAAACGTATCATGGTTCCATATAAATTGCACATTTCTTTTTGTCGAAAATCTGACTTCAAAAATAATTATAATATTATTGTTTTTTTTTTGAGAACGGATACATTTATTGGTTTATATACATAACGTGGTCTATGCCACATCATAATACGTTAATTTACCATGTTTTCTTAAGCTTGTAAATGATTAAAATTGCAATTTAAGTTTTTCCTAATAGAGATGTGCTCGTTCAAAGATTTCAATGTAGAAACAAAAATACCAAAAGTACTATTTTACCATATTTTTATTATATCCACTCAGTACCACTTTTATGGATCACAAACATTATCTTGAATATTTTTAATCAAAGTTGTTGATGTATTACTCGAAAATAATTGACATTCAAGGAGATGACTTTTACGAACTTTCGAGTGCACAGATCATCCCATTTATGAATTTGAATCTATAACCTTAAGAGGGGTTGTTGTGCAGAAGAGTATTCGTTTCAATCATTCAAGATTCACAAACCAAGCGGAATTTTTAAAATCTAATGGTAGGATTAGATCGACCATATTTCCTTTTTTGAAGTCAGAAAGTTTGGTTTTAAAATAATATCAAAAATATAAAATATAAGCAAAAAACCAAAAACCTACTTTATTTTTTTTTTAACGCAAAAATTTGTTTTTCCTAAATTTAAAGTACTTATTCCGTAAATACATTTAATAACAGCTCATGTATCAAAAATCAACACCTAAATTGATCAGGTTTAGCTTTTTTGAATGAATGAATGAACACATGCAGAATACATATTTTGCGGCATCTATATTTTTACATATTCAAGACGGGGCCGGCTGCTTAAGGTCGGGGTGCATGACAACTTACAATTTAATCATTTTGGAACAAACAAAAAATCAGAATTCTTAAAATCTAAAATAAATTAAGTGCCCTGCCACCTTAAGCAACCAGCCCCGTCTTAATACTTCCAATTTAAAAACCGGAAATTAGGATAAGAAACAAGGTTCTGTGTTTCCAAATAGTTTATGTTTGCAACAAATCTGTTTTTTGCTTCATCAGCATTAAATTGAACGTCGGTTGTGCTCCATCAAATTAACATCAACTAACAATCGTAGTAACCAGATTTTTTACCCAACCTAACGATATAATGATATAATGAATTAAGTTTCTTCATACAAATTAAGCGTTAGACATCCAGTTGCATCTTTTACTTAATACGCGTTATTTCAAATTACTAATCTTGGTTTAATAAGCTGTGAACTAATCAATCATCTTGCCACTACACAGTTCCATGTTGTCAAAAGTGACCTTGAATTAGAACAATACAGTCAGATGCATCAAAGTTACCTTTTTTGTTGTTGATTTGTAGAATGCGCTTTTTAAATGTTTATAGTAAAGACCTTGGATTGGTTAAAGCAACGTAAAACCGCATTTTTTTATGTGGTACTGGCCTAAAACCACGGTTATTCAAGTGTAACGTTTCGTAACCATTAATTCTGTATTTGTTTCGTTTGATCATAATCGTGATCTTTTTTTGAATCAGCTGCTGTCACAAAGAATGCATGTTTTACTGGACCATGTGTGTGACTAACCAAACATTTTTAAAAAACAGTTGTTTCTTGATTGGCGCACCACTAATCATGTTACGTGTGAAAATGGTTTACAGTTTACATTCCAAAATTGCAAAAAACAAACCATGCCAGAAATGTGTATCTTTGCGGTATTTAAAAGCAGTAATGTACATATAAAAATTCTGCTTCGGCAGATGGCGATAACATCTCAAGTCCTTCTTTCGATATTTGTTGAAATACACAAGAATCTTAGTTTCTTAAAGTTATGCATCGACTATCCCTGATACATGATTCTGATGAGCCACAATAGGGCGAAACAGCTGTCACTTCAGATTTGGTAGGTGCATACCTTTAATAAATTAAGAAGGACTTCTTTTATAACTTGGCGTCCCGCCTAGGGTCGACGTGAATCTTAGATTCCACCATTTTACCACAGTAGTGTATGTTAACAATCTTAAAAACGCATTCATCAAATGATCAAAAAGTTTAAACTTCAGAATAAAAAGACTGCAAAAAAGTCCTTCTTAAAATAAAATTCAAACTTTGGAGCAAACTCGAAAATACCATTGCCACTAAAACCAATAATTTTGCTAGGCTCGGCCACACACGTTTCTTATGGTATAAAGGTTTCTTCGTGCAATTTTTTACAAAAATGTATGATTCAGAGTCTTAGATGAGGTTTTTTACATGTATTTTCCCAAACCTTGTGTTGCCTAACTTTGAGAGCTTCACTAATAATGTAGTTTTAAAAACTAGAAACAACAACAAACAATCAAAAAGGTTTAACCAAAACCAAAAGCAAAGATTGTGGTTCTTAGTAAACTTATTTATATCATTATTTTCCTAAATGCAAAGTGAACAATACGTTATAAAGCATATTTTAGACATTGATGGATTAGTTGTTACAGCACTACGTTATTAGCGCATAAAAAATGTAGTTACCTAGTCTTCACAGTAATAAATATCGTTACGGAAAATTGAGCGAATCAAATCGAGTTCAAAAAATCACGAAATTTGAAATGTTACGCCTATCACTCTAACGTATGATAGATTTCTTTTCTTGTTTTGATTATTCTTATATTGCAATTTCAGGGCTATTGTTCAAAATTGTATGTTTTTTATTGAATTCGTGGAAACATTAGATTTAGTTGCATTGAAATATGTGCGCGGTATAATTATTTTCCTACCAACTAAAGATGAGCATTTATTTGCTGTGAAATTAAATTATGAATAGTTATTTAGTCCGTGAATTTTGGGTTATATTTTGCACACAACATTTAAAATCAAAATAAATTTGACATCCACGATTTATTCTGTTTTAATAGACCTACACAAGGCGTTTGACAACGTGAACCACGACATTCAACTTGCATTATGTATTAATAAACAATAGGTTTACTAGAAAAAATAAATATAAATCCGTTTTAGTCTTTTTAGATTTACGCAAAGCCTTTGAGTGCCTGAATCACCAAAAAACGTTTAGTTAGTTAGTTTAACACTAAATAACATCATTTTAAGGTTTTTTTCATTGCAATATCGACCAATAAGCATAAGAAAAGCATATTCAACATAAATCTTTTATAAATGTTACCAAAAAAAATGTATTTTTAGGTTGTCAAAGGCTTTACTAAAATCGATAAACACATATCACTAGTTGTTGGCCCAAATGCGCAATATGTGTTTGTAGATCTTCATAAAGCCTTTGAGGGCATGTATCATAAATAGATTGATAATATTAAAGAGGAATGTCACGAAGCATTGAAACAGTGGTTATGTAATGTTGGTTGTCTAAAATCAACAAAAAACAGCAGTTTCTGGTCATTGCTCAGTGGGTTTAAGAGAGTTAATTTTAATTAAAAATTGTGCTTACCAGCAACACAAATAAACAAAGCGCAAGTTGACATATTCTAAAGGTCCGTTCAATAAGCGTTTAAATACAGAATTTTGGCTATTAAGAAGTACTATTTTTTGCATTTTATATTGCCAAAATTCTGTGTTTAAACGCTTATTGAAGGACCTTTAGAATATGTTAACTTGTGCGTTGTTTATTTATGTTGCTGGTAAGCATAGTTTTTAATTAAAATTAACTCTTATGAACCCACTGAGCAATGACCAGAATGTGCTGTTTTTTTTTGATTTTAGGCAACCAACATTACATAACCACAGTTTCTATGCTTCGCGACATCCTTTGTTAACCTGATTTTAAGGTAATTTTCGTTACATTATTGATCACTAAACCCGAGTAAAGCATATTCAAATTACATAATCCATAAATATATAATAAAGTGTTGCTGATTGTGCGTATATGTATCGTGCAAGTAAAGGATTCTAGTTGTCAATAAAGTGCAGGATACCTAAACAAGTGATGAAGCGCCGACGTACTATAGCTCCTCCTAAGTTAACAAAACAACCAATCGGAAAGAAGATGGAACGCATTTCATTTCCCCTTTTATTGTCACTATCTCTAAATCGAGCGACGGGCAATGTACATACCTTCATAAAATAAAAGTCCCCGGTGCAACCGAAAGGAGAGGAAATGTAAAGTTTTTGTTGGATTCCTTTGCGGCGCGTTTGCTTGGGGGAATTAATTTTATGGATACTTTTTTGTGCTTGTTTTAACAATATCAGAAATGAGTAGGATATGTATAATAGTAGTTTTCGTATCAAGTGTTATAAACAAGTCTTTATACACTAGCGTAGCGAGTGTTTTAACAAAACGAATGTATAAAGACGTTTATATGCGAGTTACGAACTATGCTTTTTTTACGACCCCAAAATCAAACAATATGGGACTTTTTAGGAGAAAAAAATCCCGACTTGAAGAAAAGTTAGGTTAGAAAAAAACATTTAAGAAGTAGAAATGAAAACATATGTTGTAATATTCAATAAACGGTTATGTTAAATCCAAATCCTACCTCTGCTGCACTGAAAACTGTCTAAAATTATATAAATACTCCAAAATCAACTCACGGTTTTAGCTCACACGCGTCTTTTTAGCAGACTTGTTAACATCCGTAAAAACTAACACTAACAACATTTGCAATGGCTTTAATTTTAAGAAATATAAACATATACTTAATTTTTTACTGTAACTTTTATTAGAATTCATTTTTACTAAAAGAAGACACAAAATTTTACGTTTTTGACAACTAAAATAAATAATAACAATGTCATCTGTCATTTTCTGCCAGTAACGCTAACTTCGGCTCGTGGGTAAAAAGCTTGTTGCAACTTCACCCAGTGGGTAAAGTGCCATTTTACTCACGGCTTGCAAGACATAGCTTAACGATTGTTTTAGGTTTAATCAAGTCGTGGGATAAGTGTCATTTTAAAGGTGGAAGCAGAAAAATTATTATTGCATTTGAATTTTATGCTTAAGTTGTAATTTTTTTATGATATTTTAGAAAAAAAATCTTACCTTGATGATGTAATGATGGTGTAGGTATCGCTGCCGTTTTATTTCCACTTAAATAGTCTTCTTTACAAATAAATTTATTATCATCTAATACATATAGTTGTTCACCTGTTGACAATTGTTTTCGACACACTAAACAAGTAAAACAGTTTAGATGGAACACTTTGTTTCGTGCTTTTCTCACTAGGTCACTTGGTGAAAAGCCCTCACCGCATCCGCCACATTTTGTGCCGTATCTTCTGAAAAAAAAAAAAAAAATTATATAAAAAATAAAAAAAAAAAATTATATTAAAAATATAAAAAAAAAGAAAATAATGTCATCCACAATGCAACTTATTTTTGATACAATTTTCTAAAAGTTTTTATAACTTAAGACTTGGGTTTCAAATTCACAGAACTTCGAATCTGTGCTCCTAGAAGCTCGTATGAGTCATCTACGTTGAGCTTCCGCAAATTCTACTAAGTAGGACATCTACATGAGGGACCCATCGTATATTAAAACTAACTGTAGTTTTAAAAAACTACAAAAATAGGACTACAAACGTATTATGGTTTCATTTAAATCGGTTATTTCATTGTGTCAAAAATCTGACTTCAAAAATCATTATACTATTTTTTTTTCTTGTTCGACTACGTATACATTTTTTTGATTATATATCGAGTGAGCAAATAAAAGCGGCCCCTAAGTAGGCTATAAACAATGTAAAATCTGTCAATTAACAATATTTTGACAATCCTCATGGCCTACTTATGGGCCGTTTTTATTTGCTTACTCGATACATTACGTGGTCTATGCCAAACCATAATACGTTAATTAACCATGGTTTTTTAAGCTTGTAAATGATTAAAATTGCAACTTACGTTTTTCCCTAATATAGATGTGCTCGTTCAAAGATTTCAATGTAAAGAGAAAAACACCAAAAGTACTATTCTACCATATTTTTATTATTTCTTGCACTCAGTACCACTTGTATGTATCACAAACATTACCCTAAATATTTTTAATCATAGTTTAGTTATTGATGTATTACTCCGTAATTTTACATATTTTGTTGAAATTTCGAAAATAACTGATATTCAGGGAAATGACTTTTATGAGCTTTTGAGTGCACAGAACATCCAATTTATGAATTTGAAACCCGAGTCTTAATAATTTCTTGTAGAAAGTAGCATTTCTGTTAGTGTCACAATTACATATTTATGTCTGTGCATTCTTTTAGAACACGCATTAACCATTTTTCTACGCTCATAATTTAAAATATAAAAGTACCATTAGATGGTATGTTTACCATTGGAACATAGCCGTTAGCAATGGCAAATAATTAGAAAGGATTCTACAAATGTTTTCTTCAGAAGTTAATTCATTATTATCACCTAATAAAAGTTTTCATTTATCTCCAGTAACATTTTTTTTTGGAAATTGTCTCATAAATGGTATCTCTAAATTTTGCTCCACCCATTTTCACTATTTTCCATTCGTTGATTTTTTTAAAACAAGATACCTTATCAATTTGATAACAATATTAATTTAGAACCTCGTAAACAAGCTAAAACTGACATAAACGATTGGATAGTGTTAATTTTCTAATTTAGATACGCTATACTAGAACCTAATAATCATAAATTATTTTACAAAACACAATCTAAATGGAAACATTTAAAATATATCAGAATAACCGAATTCAATTATTTGAAAATTCATTTCAATAATTAAAATCCCGTATCAAGCCATAACTTATTCCTTATCAAAAAGTATGGACATAAAAGAAATTTCAATTATTTCTTGGGAATAAAAATTAGAAATAAATGAATTATGGAGTCGATATAAATTTTGTCATGAGCGGGAAATAAATCAATAATATGAACTATAAATATTAATCAAAGGAGTACAGGTAGCACTTTGAGCTCAATTAAAACATAAATATGATTTATTTCAGACTTGTAATTATTAAAATTGCAATTATTTGAAATTTTGCATTTCTAAATTTTAAATATATTCTACATTGGATAACTTCTTTTTCAACTTATTCTAAGCTGGAGAAGAAAAAGAACCGTTTCGAAACTGTACCAACAATTTTTTTAAACTACTGATTTTTAATGTTATTAATGTTGATGGGCGTTAAGTATGGATATATGTTGCGCCGATGTTTAAATTTGAATACACAAAAATATTGTGTATTGCGCCACTTTTATGATATCTATTGTTTTGGGTCATTTCGTATACCTGGTTTGCATCTGTTTAATCCCTTCCTTTGTCACCCCAACAAATTAGTCATTAGTTTTCATTTAAGCAGCAAAACTTAACCTAACCTACCTAACCTAATGTCTCCCAGTGCTTTTATAAAATTCTATCTAAAGCCCTGAAATTTAAAAAAACAAACTAGAGAAAAATTAAGAATCCTTGTCAGAATATTACCAAGACAATACAAATTTAACAGCGGAAAACGGAAAGCTACTGATAATATCACCGAAAAGTCAGCAAAAATTGTAAGGCGGGAAATTCAACCAGCCCCAGCGTTTATTCGCGATAGTTAGAACATATCTGAAAATGTATTTAAATCGAGTTTTCTTAATTCTTTTTACGTGTGTCTTCTTAGCTCCTGGTATAACAAAAGACCTTTTATAAACAATAGCGGCGCAATACAAACTATTTCTGTATGACCAAATCGGCGCAACAGCAAGTGTTTTCTTAATCACCGGCGCAATGCAAATATACCCTTTAAGTATCTAATATGAACTTTTGATGATTTCTTTCGTAGATTTCTTTTTTATTTATCTCAAAAAATCGGCCAACCATAAACCGTCCCTTCTGAGGAAGACAACATTACAAAGAAAAGTGCTATCAACACAGACTACAAAAGGGACAATGCTTTTTACATTCATAAAAGTAAACGTTTTGAATACCAAGGGGATGGCCAAAACGGCTCTTTATTAGCATAAATAAATGAGAAGGCACTTTATCTATATTTTAACAGCCTCAATGTAAAAGATAAGGGGCGATCAATTGCATATTCTGTTATTAAAGAGGGTTTGAAGTCTTTTTTTACTCCATCTTATATTGGAGGAAAATTTGCAATTCTGGAACACATTATAAGTGCTCAAATTTGGTAAAACCATTTTTTTTGAATGCTTACGTATATCTTTGATGTTTGAAGGTCCATTACCCCAAAAAAACTAATCTAATGAGAAATCTCCACGTATTATAGTCTTTTAGATTCAAAAAACAATTTCGATTAACTTCAAGTGAGTTGGCACTATTTTGGGAAGCCCATTTTATGATGTAACCATCCTATATATTGGCTTACCTTCATAGTAGCGCAATGAACAATATATAAAGAAAAAAGACTTTTGTATTTGGAAGTCACGTACCCATACATTGAGTAAATTAGTTTTTTTTTATTTCTTAAAGTTTTCGGCAAGTCATTTTGGTTTAATTAAAACTCGGGAAAATTCAAGTTTGTAGTAACAATGGCAAGGTGCACGTTTTCTTAAGTCATTCACTAATTTCACGGTTGCCGAAATTAACAAACTTGATGTGAACGTCACAAATAATGCTCATATTAAGATTTGGAAGAAGAATTTGGAATTCTGAAATTTGGGTTATATCACTTCTTTACAAGGTGTCAAAAAATTGGCGCATAAACGCGATGGTACGCTATTGGGGCATGTCTAGGGATCCCTAGAAAAATGAGATATGAGGTCCCAAAGTGCAAAACTTCTAACGCTCATAACTCGAAGATAACAGCACATATTAACGAAAAAATGGTTTAATACAAATCTACTTAAACCAATACAACAATACTATCTTAAACCATTTTATCATTTGTTTGTCTTTTATGGTTGATTAGATGTTAATAATGAATTTGATTTTACCAAATTTTCATGAAATGAAACTGACAACAATTAAAAATCATGGATTGGTTTTAAAATGCCCTTTCCTTAACAGAGTTGTCAAGTTAATCTAACTTTAACCTATTTTCCTAAGAGATAAGAAAAGATGGATTTTTTTAACAACTTTCCAAAGATCTCTAGGCATTCCCCCAAGGCATACCAGTGTGCCAATTCTGGGACAGCTTCTATAAGATAGGTTACGCGTTTGTAAAGTTTATAGACGTTGGTCTCGTTAACCCCTTGTTTAGGCTGCAAAATAATACACCGTGTAAAAATCGTGTTAGTTTAGCAACTTACATTTTGTAATTTGATATTAAGTAAGAAATGAATACCTTTTTAATACTGGGAAGGTTCCAGCTTTGGTAACTTTTATGTAGCATTACATTCTACAACATTCGCTTGTTCAATTCTAAATAGGGGGTGTATTTGCATTGCGCCGATGATTAAGAAAACACTTGCTATTGCGCCGATTTGGTCATACAGAAATAGTTTGTATTGCGCCGCTATTGTTTATAAAAGGTCTATTGTTATACCAGGAGTTAAGAAGACCCAGGTAAAAAGGATTAAAAAAACTCGATTTAAATACATTTTCAGGTATATTCTAACTATCGCGAATAAACGCTGGGGCTTGTTGAATTTTCCGTCTTACAATTTTTGCTGGTTTTTCGGTAATATTATCAGTAGCTTTCCGTTTTCCGCTGTTAGATATGTATTGTCTCGGTAATGTTCTGACTAGGATTCTTAATTTTTCTCTAGTTTGTTTTTTTAAATTTCAGGGCTTTAGATAGACTTTTATAAAAGCACTGGGGGACCTTTTTTCACTGAGGGACACTAGGTTAGGTAGGTTAGGTTAAGTTTTGCTGCTAAAATGAAACCTAATGACTAATTTGTTGGGGTGACAAAGGAAGGGATTAGACAGATGCAAACCAGGTATACGAAATGACCCAAAACAATAGGTATCATAAAAGTGGAGCAATACACAATATTTTTGTAGATTCAAATTTAAACATCGGCGCAACAAGCATATATCCGTAAATATGTAAACTCCATATTGATAAAATTTGGCTATATTGGAAGACCAATTGACTTACTTGAAAAAATCCGTCCTACAGAACAGTTTCCCTTCCCTGGAAAAGCATTTATCTGTCAGGGGGATACAACATTCAAAACATCGAACGCATTCCGCGTGCCACGTTCTTTCGAGGACGCTAAGAAGAAACTTATCCAGAATTGGCTTGTCGCAACCAGCACAGGCCACCATTCCGGCGGCTGCCGATTCCAAACGACCTGGAAAAAACAAAACATTAGATTAGAATGTTTAATTAAAGCAGTTGAGAAAGAATCGATATTATAGAATGTCCCAAAAATGGCATTTTGGGACATTTAATACACACGGTCAACTACTACGTCTCAGATCACAGATGCACATTAAAAAACTGTCTGTGAAGTAGAATTTTGATTCTTTCAGATTTAGCCACTTTTTTAGAACAATATTTTGTGAAAATAAAAGGCTATTTTAGGGAACCCTTGGTATAAAAATGTGCTATAATGTCTTAAATTTAATATTTCAAGTTTAGTTCATTGTAAAACTCTATAATATACAGTTTATGTGTTAATGTTGTGCACCCTCCAAGATGTAAATTTAAAACGTAAATTACTTGAGAAAGCAACCATATCAAGAGGTCTGGTAAGTACCATTGTAAAATTAACATTTTTACTATTACCTAGAACAAACCATACCCCTTGATATGGTTGCGTTCTCAAGCAATTCGCGTAAAAGCTAACATCTTGGTGGGTCAACATGATCATCAGATTAATACGGGATTTTTTAATTCTTGCGGTAGATTCTCGGGTAATTTTAAATTAAAATATCGTAAATAACATATTAAGGATCATTTTTACACCAATGGGACCTAAAAAACTCTCTTATTTTTCCTTAAATAATGTTTTCAAAAGACCAATGTTGATGGAAACAAAGAATAAAGAAAAAAATTACCATATTCTTTGGTCCGTAAAGTGCCAAAGAAACCCTTTAAGTTTACTAAGACTATACCGAAAGTTTTGTAAGAATGCGATACGGTAATAGTAAGATGCCATCTTAAGCAACCGGCCGGCCCCGTCTTAACATCAAATACAAATAATTTTGCGAACTAAAAAAAAATCTTCATTTTTTTATGAGAGTTTTCTTTAAACGCATATAAGAAAAAAATTAAGACTCTTTAAAACTATAAAAACAAACACGTTTTAACTGCAGCCTATATTGGATATATTGCGGCGAAACAAACATTATAACCTACCGCCAATAAAATATACAATTTTCATTATATTTTTACGATCATATTTATTACATATGATAATAACTTTTATAATAAGTTGCAGTAACACGAAGGCGGCCGTAAAAATTCAGAATTGGTTTTTAAAAACCGTTTAGATAACTATACACGGTATAGAGGTGCACATTTAAGGTTATAAAAATATCTATATTTTTTGCTTTAAAGTTATTACACTACACGTTTATTATCGACATCGCCATTTTAAACTTATCACATTTAAAAAGTTTTTGTGTTTTAAAGTTCATTCGAATAAAAAAACCTTAAGAATCGAAAATAGTATCCTTATTTCAAATCTATACAGGCTGTCCAAAAAGTGGCGCATTAACGCGATGATACATTGTTAGGGCATGTCTAGGGATCACCAGAAAATTGTAAAAAAAAAAACTCGTATACCCTTAAGGATATGGGGCCCCAAAGTGAGAAACTTTAAACGCCTATATCTTGAAGATAACAGCACATATTAACGAAAGAAATGGCTAAATACAAAGGCACAATCTATCTTAAATTATTTTTATGATATTTCTACATTAGGTCTAATTGTTTAGTATGTAAATAGCATTTGTTTTAAACCTACACATTTTGGCATAATAAATAGTTTAGTATAACCTAAATACATAATTGGCATACTTTATAATGATAAATCTTTGAATAATAATTATATTAAATGTTAAACGGTGTCCACACTTTAAGTATACCCATTTGTTAAGAATTATAAAAATAAAAAACGTTATATATAATTTTTTGATCTAATTACTTAAATGTCATGTCATCTAAGAAGAGTAAAATATGTTTTAAGACAAGGGTTTCAAATTCACAGATCTTCTAATCTGTGCTCCTAGAAGGTATTATAAGTCATCTCCGTTGAGCTCCCGTCAATTCTACTAAATATCACATCTACATGAGGGCCCTATCGTATATTAAAACTAAATGTAGTTTTGAAAACTACAAAAATAGGGCTACAAACGTATTATGGTTTCATTTAAATCGGTTATTTTTGTGTGTCAAAAATCTGACTGCAAAAATCATTGTATTATTTTTGTTTTTTTTTTTTTTCGACTACAGATACATTTTTTGGTTTATATACATTACGTGGTCTATGCCAAATCATAATACGGTAATTTTCCATGTTTTTTTTAAGCTTGTAATTATTAAAATTGCAACTTACATTTTTTCCTAATACCTAGAGATGTGCTCGTTCAAAGATTTCAATGTAGAAAGAAAAAACCAAAAATACTATTTTACCATATTTTTTTATTTCTTGCACTCAGTGCCACTTCTATGTATCACAAACATTCCTAAATGTTTTCAATCATAGTTATTAATGTATTACTCTGTAATTTTACATATTTTGTTGAAATTTCAAAAATAACTGACATTCAAGGAGATGACTTTTACAAACTTTTGAGTGCACAGATTATCCCATTTATGAATTAGAATCTATAGCCTTAAAATAAGTAAAAACTGTTATAACATAAGATGATGAAGAAGATTTCGTTTTTAAGTTAATGTAGACTATTTATCTGACCAAAAAAGAAATATTAATGATGTACATCCGTCATGTTTAATATTTATTGCTATATTTCTGTCAGTAGATATGTTTTAACATAATTTATAATGTGTTTTCTAATGAATAGACTATATAATTAATAGGTAAACGTATAATTTTAACGACTAACCTTTGTCAGCTTCTAGAACAATAAAAATTATTTTTATCATTAACTCATCTTTGCATTCATAAGTTATTTCTTCTGACATAACAAACATATTTCCAAATACTTAGGCATTCAGTAAACATATGGAGGTACACATAAAAATTTATTTAACGAAGACTTAAAAAAAAAATTCTAGCTACAAAAGTACTTACTCATACAAAAGTACTTGTATGAGCACGTCTTATTCCGTCGGCTAACAAAACACAAAGTGACTGCAGCAAGAATCATTTGTAAGAAAAGACATTTTGCCATTCCTTTATTTACTGTCATCAAAACTGTAAACTTTTCATGGTAAACAGTGTTTATATTTAAATCACTGGTTTTAGACCACTCTACTTAATTGTAACAATTAAAATTGTCCATCATGAGATTTGTACAATCAATAAAGGTAATAAAAACGGTCATTTAAAACCCTTTTTGAAATGGGTTAAACACTTGTAGTGTTAATAAAAACTGCATGTAAATTCTTTATTTTGTAATTTTTTTTTTAATATTCCAATTCAAGTTAAAACTTATTTACCACTTGAAATTTCTGAGAAACTGTACCGTTTACGAATAAACTGCCAAAATCACTTTTAGTGTATCCCATATTTTTGCATAAGACTAGACCTTCTTTTGAAATTTCTATGTCACTGACCATTGTCACTAAATTGCAGTAAGTTCTTTGTCAAGATAAATGCAAAATATGAGGTACATTAAGAGAGCTTATTCAAAAACAATAGTATCTCAGAACCTTTTAGTATAAAAAAAGCTTTCAATTGAATTGGGGTATTCAAAAAAATAAAAAAAATTACAAAATTCTTAAAGGTAAAGGAATTACATGCAGTTTTTATTAACACTATCAGTGTTTAATCCATTTTAAAAGAGGCCCCAAATCTTAAAATGGGTTTCAAATGACCGTTTTAATTACCTTTATTGATTGTACAAATTTCATGATGGTTAGACAAAACATTTGGTAAATATTTATGATTACGTGTTTTTAGTCTACCTGCTTAAATGCCATTATTTCCGAAGAGGGGCACTTTTTCAAAAAACTATTTTTACCGAATGTCTTGGATTTTTTTCAGCTATTTGCCATATCAAAAAAAGCAAACTATATGCGGTCACCTGTATTTTTACTTAAGATGCTGCTTTTAAGATCTTTTCATTACCTTTGACAAATTTGGTGTTTCAGTAACATTCTAATAAAACATGAACGACATTATAAAGCTCTTTTAAAGATGATATTTGGTTTGTCCACTATATTTATCTAGCGACAACGGAGTGATACTTTTTGGGAAAATATTGCATCTGTAATTGAAGATACTATTAATGTTAATGTAGTTTGTGTCGACCAATGGATTAAAAACATGTAAATGCCTTTAAAGAAGATCAAATTTTGATTTAAATTCCTTTTGACAAGGCCTTAAACATTTCAGCAGTATATGGAGGAGAAATTAATTTGTTACTATTGTCAGGTATATTTGAATTATAATGAATGCCGTTTGGTCTAACTAGCGCCCCAAAGATTCCAATAATACCAATAAACAAACCTATATTATGTGTTGAGTGTAGAAAATTCGAATTCGGCCCAATGGAAGCATGGGCCAAACTAGCCCTAAGAGTGAGGGCCCCAACGTTCTGGCAAGAAGGGGGACCTTCCAGAAAGGTCGCCAGCTTTACGCTTAATGTTAACACACTGAACTTGTTTAAATCCTTAGGGTTAAATAATCTAGTCACTAGATCTTTTCACTTTTCACCGCGCGCGTTCTAATATTACAAAAGCATCAAAACAACTGAGTATTGATGTTGCGCACACTGCGATCGCGATTATAAACAGTGGTGTAAAAATTCAAGCGCTACGCGTTCTCTATTTGGGTAGAAACAGAAGTATACTGTCAGTTTCCAACAACTTTGGTGACGTTTCCCCTACTAAACACATCGATTTTTGCCCCCACCACTGGAATTTGAGTCGTGCGCCAATAAAAATGGATAGGCACGCCCTTTTTTTAAACTCCTCCCCTCCGGGTAGCCATCAGCTTATGATCTTATCGCAGGTTTGTTTGGTGCGGATTCTGTGCATCTCTTCTTATGTCACTTTGCAATGTTGTCTGTACTTTGGTGATTGTTATCTGAGACATGACACAGGAGCCAAAAGCAAGGTTATAATTATTTGCTGCTGTTTTTTGGTACGAAAACGTTTTTCTCGTTGTACTGAAACCTTACTATGGTTGTGATAGCCAAAACTAGTAAAATAAATTAAGGCTTTTACTACCTTTGCGCATAGGAGATAATTTTCTTCGCTCGATGTATTTAAATGGAACGTATTCGTACATAAATTGGTTGGGGTAACCTAGGAGATCTGTTATACCATACGTCGGTTCATATGCTAACTGACATTACTTCTAGATTTTATATTTTTATCAAATATAAAGCTTATATACCAAAAAACAACAAACTGCCGGTTTAAAACATTCTATGTACAATCTAAAGGGTTTGTATAACATTTAGAGTGTGCTTTAATTCTTTATAATTAGGTAAAAAAGGAAATTATGACTCATTTACAAAAGGATTTCCGTGAATGTTTAAAATAATACGGATTTTTTTTTGTATGCACAGATTTTGCATTAAAAGTTCAATTGTAAGTTAGTCATTATGCCCTTTTTTACCTAATTATGAAGAATTGAAGTTGTATGACACTCCGTTAACGTTATACAAACCTTTTAGCTGGTACATAGAATGTTTTAAACCGGCAGTTTGTTGTTTTTTGGTATATGATAAAAATATAAAATGCAGAAGTAATGTCAGTTAGCATCCGAAACGATCATCTAGGTTACTTGACAAGTTTTTGTTTAATTTCTTTTACAATATTTTTATAAATTTTACGATGTTTTATTATTATTATTAATTGATGGAAGACGACAGCCAACGTTTGGCTCATCATGGACTGAAATGGAATATATTGCAGTCCAAATAGTCGTCACTTAGATGCCCGGACCATGTCCCTAGGACTCTCCCGGGCTTGCAAAAGTTGCCGCCACCAATACCGAACAACTGAATAAAAACGAATTGTAATTTTCTTGTAACTTTAAGAAGAATCATACGAATATATATATATCTAGGTTACTCCAACCAATTTTTGTACGAATACGCTAAAAAAATGTAAAGAAAGAATTATAAAACTTGGATGAATCCCTTTGCGATTATTAGTCTTTATGAATAATAAAAACGTACTTAAATATGACAAGAATTAGCAAAAAGGTCTGCAGGGAATGTGAAATTATTCCCTTCAGTCTTGAAATACATAAAATTAAAACTTGCAACTTTAGCATTTTTATTTTTGCTTAATCTGAATTTGGCTTACCTGAACCAAATATTATCGACAATGGAAAACAAAAAAACTGCAAAAAAACCTTTTTAAAAAATCATGTTTTAATTACAACATAAAAAACTAAACATTTAATGCCCTAGACAGTAAAATAAACTTTTCAAGGTCATATTGTATGAAATTAGAAAAAATCAGAATTCACCACAACCCTCCCTGCGGGTTTTTTTGTAGCAAAAATCACGCCAATGTTTGATAACGTAGATAAAAAAATGATTACTCACCTTATAAATGAGTTTTTGTTTTAATATTAATAGAAACAACATAATAATAGTTTCTAATCTAAAATGACTTGCATTTCGGAAATTTAGGCAATGAAATAATTAAATCTAAATGTAATTAAAAGTTTCAAACAAAAAGTAATAGTATTACCGTTTCTTTGACAAAACAATTGATGATTGCACAAACTTCAGGCAGCAGTTGATTAAAATTGTAAAATTTGTTTTTACCATTAAGAGCCTATTTAAATTTAAATGGATTTTTTTAAAATCAAGGCCAAGTTGTTTGATAAAGAAATAATGTAATTTCGATGCAATGAGAAGTCAAAAAAAAATTAACTTATACATCAGTAACAGTAACTTTAACAACAATAAAATTAGTTTTTGAAAAAGATAATTCTTATTTGGGATAATTTAATTTAAGAAGTTAATTAAACAAATGGGTTCAATAATTATCTAAATTAGATTAGTTAATCCAAAATAAAGAAGAAAAATATTTTGATCTACATTAATTGCAAAGAAAACTTGCAGATTTTTTGTTTCCTTTTTGTTATTTTTTTGTTGCATTATGTTTATTTATTTTAAATAAATTAAACAATTTCTCTAATACCCTACCAATTTCGGTAGTTCTTTCAACATTTAATTTTTTTAAATCTTCTTTTCTGTCACCAATATCTGAAATGTTCTTACTTTAGGTTTTAAATTCGTTTTGACATCTCTTCAAGATTTTGTAATGCTTATCTGTTTTAATCCGATGTAAAATTTAAACCAGTACCACCGGTCAAAACTACAAGCCAATGGAAGTAACTACCGAATTAGTCAACCAGAAATTTTAAGCTTTTGGAAAATGTAGAAGTCGGTAACTTTTTAGTTCTTTATAATATTGACAACATCACCAAAAAAATAATTTTCTTTAGGGTTTAAAATATTTAATTTTATCTTTTTATTATGTGGTTTGTGTTAACGAATCAAAAAACGTTTTTATTAATAAGGGAAAAGCTAAAATTTTATATTTTGCTAACATGACATCATTGTTGATGTAATAATTATTGTCCACATAATCATCAACTATTTAACACCATGAAATCTATTCCAAATTAAAAGAATCACCTAAAACACACCTATTTTTGATGTCTAATCCAAATTTGATGGCATTATAATTTTCTGTAAAATAAGTCAATAGTCCTAATGGTCTTATTGTTATTTTAATGTTTTTCTTTGAAGGCTTGGTTGGTATAATTCCAGAAAATGTAAATATACAATACGTAAACCATACTTAAACCTGTTGTGGCACCCGTGGTTTGTAACAGACCCCTTCTAATCTCTGTGTATAGATTCTAACACAAAACCTGACAAAGAAGGAAATCAGCGATGGGTGGCCTCAACCAGGCTAATTTTAATACCTTGTTAATCTTTTACTATTCACTTTTGGGTAAGATTATACACCCATGGAAACTGATAAGCTAAAGTTAATATTAACAAGTGTAAGAATATTTTACAAAAGAGGAAACATTATTGATAGGTCCGATGATTCTGTAAAAATTTTAGTAGATTTAGGTTTTTGGATAATTTTAATCTGTAGATAAAATCTATTTAATTGTTTCTATCCTCAGTAGTCATTATTGGTATAGATATGTACATTTCAAGTTAGACAAGTTTCCTATAAACCCAGATTTGCAGAGGTTAAAATCTAGGAATTTTTACACCACTTCTTTTTAAGTATCCGATGTATGGAAGCTTAATTTGCAAAATGTTGATGTCTCACATAAGGAATTATTCGAAGATCCCACTTAAGAAGTTCCAGGTTTTGATCAGCCGAGGAAGATTTGGAGTACTGTTAATCGTCTTAGAACGTGTCATGGACGTTGCAATGATATGTTTTATAAGAAAAATGCACTACCTTGTCTGTGCGAATGTGGTGAATCTTCAGAAACTATTAAACATATCGTAGAAGATTATCCAAACACCAATTTTGAAGGCGGTTTGTATGAAATACATAATCTGACTCCTAATGCATTAAATTGGATATCAACCCTGAAACCTCTGTAATGTTGGCAATTTATTGTATCTTTTTATAAACCTAGATTGTGTGGTATGCTCGAGTTATTTTTCCCATTTTCTGACCTTGAAGCAGATGCTTCATCAGTATATAAACATTGTCCATGGGCATCCCAAAAAGAACATTATTTGCACTTTTTTGAATTATCAACAACTTTTTTCTTTTACTGAATGTTCATATTTGTCACATATCAATACTTATACCTACATTGACTTGTAATCTTTGATAATAATTAATAAGCATACATAGTAGCCATTATTGGTATTATAAACATATTTACAGAAAATTACCCACATAAATAAATGTGGGTACTTCCTAAATTAAAATGTCTTTTGACATAAGTTTTAACTAATTCATGTGTGTATTCCACACGACATGTGTTCTTTAATTCAAATAAGAATAAGAGCATTGATTTCATGTAATTAACAGATAATTACTTGGACAGGAAACTTAAATGAGGCAACTTGACATTTTATAAAAATAGCTCAACTAAGTAAGTGAATGTTTTTGCTTTAATAAAACGTGTGCGTTAATTTTCATGGAGCTAAATTTGTATCTAAACTCTGTTCGTTGAAACAATAATTTCTGTGTTGGGGAGGCAGAAGGGGATAAGTATATTTGACATTTAAAAAAATGTGTTTTTTGGACACCGAATTTTAATAGAAACATTTAGATATTTACAAATTGGATCAGCCATATACGTACTGTGGAATCTATTTTTTTATGTAGCTACTCATTACTGCATTAATATTGTTTAATATTTGTGAAAAAGCCATTTTTAGAGTGACATGCACAAATGACATTTCTATACTTATCCCCTTTTGCCTCCCTACCACAGATTTGTCTCTGCAACTAAAGTTATTAGGCCTGTCGCATGATTTCATTCTTAAAAATCACTGTTATTATACTCTTCGCAGACAAAGTCGAAGAGTATATTGCGATTGGTCGGACCTTCTCTAAAATGGTTAATATTCATCCTAGAGCAAAAATTTTGCAGATTCGTTCGTTTCATCACTTTTTAAGACTTTTATTTTTTGTCCGTCGGTCCGTCTGTCTGTCTGTAACGAAATTTGTGACCACCATAACTCAAGAACGGTTTATCGGATCGACTTGAGATTTAACTCAAAAATCAATCCCATTTAGAGGAAGAGCCCTATTGTTTTTGGTCAAATCAAGTAATAAATAGAGGGTTAAAAACACCCCCAAAGTAAAAAAAAATTCATATTTTCGTTAATATCAACTTTACGAAAAAAAAATATTCTTAACTAAATTAAAGATTGTATTTTTCTCTATAAAAAGCATCTAATATTTTTTTTGTATCCCCACCCGTTTACAATAAAAACAAGTTTTACGTTATTTTTAATAAATAAAAAAATGCACCTTTTTAATCATCCACTGCGAAGAGTATCATATAGAATGTGTAACAATTATATAACAAACAAAAAAAAGTCATAAAAAAAACCCAACCCATTCATTGATCTAACCCGCTCTTGTTCTCCTTTAATTTTACAATATGCAAGCTAATTTTCGTTGTGTTTTTTGCTTAATTTAAAAAATGTTTCCTACCTAAAAAATCAACTTATAAAATGCAATGAATAACCTTTAGAATAGTGCGTGTAAAACCAAACAAATTGCAATTTTTTCCTCAAACAAACCGAGAAATATCACCCCAAGAAATACCTGATAAAGAAACTATTGTATCCGAGCAAGCGGAACCTGCCCAATGGACAAAAACAAAAGCAATACATCATTTTGAAACCCCGGTTAGTTTGCGGGACAGAATGAAAAATGAACATCGGTCACAGAAACTGCCGACGCCCTCTTAGAATGTAACCCACACCTTTAATATCTTACATAAAAAGGCATGTTCTAAGTCCGTTTTTATGAGTAGCTTCAGTCAAAATTTAAGTTGTTTTTTTACCATGTGATGCTCACAACAAAGTTAATTAGTCTATGGTAATCAGGTTTGGGAATGATTTTACGTATTTTATAAATAATTCAAAGAAAGATAGCAACCAAAACATAATCGTTTTTAGCTTTAATTGTTTTAGAGTTGCGCGACTTTGACAAAGCCTTTGACTGTGACAAAATTAGCTTGTTTGTCTTCGAAATTGCGATTGAATGTTGTAGCTTCCACAATTTTGTTTTATTTGTTTTTTCAATGAAAAACAAATCACTAACACTTAAATTTCGCAAGAAAATAATAAACAGTAGATAAATCGTAAAATTTACGCTAAAATCTGTCTTCAAATAGTTAAGTAAATGTTATTGGTAATTACTGAATGGAACTATGTCTAAATAAAACCAAATATTTATTTGGACATAAAAAATAGAGATAAAACTTTCTTAAATTTACTTTAATTGCCCATACTACCGCAGATACATATGGTCCGGAATAATGAGCGAGTTCATGAAACTTTTTAACAGAGATTCCTTTATTTGGTAGTGTTTTGATGATTTTGAAATGTAAGTCAAATCTTACAGAAGCTTGCTTGAGGTCATTGAATTTATTTCTTATTTTATGAAGTTCTCTGTGATAAAAACTAGGCGCCAAAAAATGATTTCTCACGATTTTAAAAAGGCTGCAAAAAAAAGCTCCAAGTACAAAATTCATTACCAATACAGAGTTTTTAAAAATTGGCGCATAAACGCGACGGTACGTTCTTGGGGCATGCCTAGGGATTCCTAAAAAATGCAAAAACAAAATCCATCTCATATACCTTTGAAACTATGAGGTCCCACCGTGCAAAACTTCGCTTATACCCTTGAAGATAACAGCACATATTAACGAAAAAAATGGTTTAATACAAAGCTACGGTCGATCTTAAACCATTTCACCATTTGTTTATCTTTTAAATGGTCGAATTACATTTTAATAATTAATTTAATTTAAGAAAATTTTCTAAAATGAAGCTGACAACAATGTCAATAAAATCGAATGCAAAAGTGTATGATCAAGACTCATAGATGGGATTTTAAGATGTACTTTTCTAGACTGTGTTGCCGAATTTATGCAACTTTGTTTTCATTTTCCTTAAAGAATATAACAGATTGATTTTTTTTAACAATTTTCCAGGAATCCCTAGGCATGCCCCAACAACGTACCATCGCTTTTATGCGCCAACTTTTGGAATAGGGAGCAATAACAAATGTGGAAACAAGTAAAATATTTCTTCTGATCATCACTTTTAAGGCAAAGTACATGGTTATTAACGAAGCCCAAAAAACAAAACTTTGACGGTCCCGCGCCCGAAGTCATCAAAAAAGCACCTAATCATAAAAATGCAAATCACGGACAACTCATAAATGAAATGACCTTTGAAGGTGGGTGCTATGCTTAGTTAGGTTATATTAGACATGCACAGGTCTCTAGATGGTAATGTGAAAAACAAGAGAGTAAGGTAGAGTCCGTGTAGACGGGGCGTGGATACGCCTGGTGTGTGAAAGAGCCCCCGTGGTGCTAATGGCGCCCCCCTTAGACAACACACTTGCCGAAACGGCACTACACAGCGAGGGGCCACTACGTCTCGCTTATAAGCACTTTTATTTACTGTACCTTTGGTTTACAGATAAGGAAAATCACCTCTAGCACCTTGCTACATCTATTTATCTTACTGTGATAAAAAAAAAACGAGAATTATGAATTTTATGACAGATCGAATGTAATACGGATTCGTTTATGTGAAGCTGGATACATTTTGGGAGGTTTCATTTGGTTAAGGCTATGTTATTATTCTTCACCTAACAGACTTAAATCAAGGAAGCCCATATGCCAGGAGGATTTTATTTATCAGCCCTTTTCCGTTACTGATATATGGAAAAATAAGTGGCAAGAAATTGATGATTTAACCAACAAAGAATTAATTGAAGATCCAACAAAGGTAGTTCCAGGGTTTGATCAGCCTAGACAAGTTTGGACAATTGTTAATCGCCTTAGAACGTGTCACGGACGTTGCAATAATATGTTTTATAAATGGAATGCAATACCTATCCTGCTGTGTGAATGTGGTGCATTGCCAGAAACGATTAAACATATTGTAGAAGAATGTCCAAACACTAAATTTGAAGGTGGTTTTCAAGAAATACACCAATTAACACCAGAATCATTGAATTGGATATCAACCATGAAACATTTGTAACTTTTTAGCTGTGATTTAATGTACCACCACAATTTTGACTAACACTGGTATGCCTGAGTTCTTTCCATGGTTTTTCTCGGCCGCGAAGTAAATGCTTTACCAGAAGAATAAAAATCGGCCATGGACGTGAAAAAATGAACATCACTTATACCTTTTGGAAATTAAACATCTTCCATTTTATAATGTTCATTTGTACCTATTCTTGAACAGAATGCACTTTCTTATTTTTTTTTTTGTGCTGTCTGTGATAAAAAAAATTAAATTGCTTGATTTTTTTTCATCTAATTACCTGAAATTCTAAACTGCTTACACAGATAGCTATTTCTTTCTTGGATATAATTTCGCACAATTTGTAACATGTCAAGCCTAATCGTTGCGCCAGCTAAAAGAATTAATAAAACCAGTGATGGGTCCAGTCCTAAATTCATAAAATCAGACTGTTAAAAATTGCCGAAAATTTAAGACCTGTATCCTAAGAAACAACAAATGATGCTAATCAAAAATCCATAACATCATAGTTTACATGGAAAACTAAGAGCCGACTTAAGGCCCTCACAGCTTGGGGCTTGTAGTTCAGGAAACCCCCGCCGAGAGGCACTGTCGTCACTTTGCACAAGACGGCCGTTTATGGTATAAAATAATAAAAATCATTGTATTAGATCTTGTGAGCGCATTTGACAATGTTTGCCAAGGTTATTTAAATAATTGTGGTCATATATTACAGCCAAATGCAACCCGCAATGCGAAAGAAGGCATTTCCCGAGGCAAGTATACTATTTTACTCAAATCACAACACTAACAATGATTTTTATTCTTGAGTCCATAACTCAAGCATAATAAAGTATAATCTTATTAGAATCGAGTGTTGTAGTCTGTTGTAGAGAAAAGCCATCATGTGTGTGGAACGGTGTTACTAATAGGGCACCCTGCAGTGAGCCCCCTTTTAGCCCTAGGGAACCCTTCATGTACACAACTGTTACTACTTGTTCCTTGTAATGTTTGAAATGACATATGGACGTCAAGTCTATAAGGACATTATGTTTGCGAAGACCTCCCTGTGATAGGATTATTTGGCAAACATTGGATAATCGCAAAGGTGGATTTTTATGAGTAGGTCAAGGGGGCAGTTTGGGGGGCTACTACACAAACCCTAAACTCTTATTTGTGTCAATTTTGCTTCCTAAATAGATGTTCTATAGACACCGTCAAGCCCTACCTCACAGTTCACAGAAGTGCATTAAAATACTATCTGTGAAATTTTTTTAGGCAACCAACATTACGGACCAAAGAAAATGGTCATTTTTTTCTTATTCTGTGTTTCCAACATTGGACTATTTAAAACATTAATTAAATAAAAATAAGAGAATTTTTAAGGTCCCATTGGTGTAAGAACGCTTCTTTATACCCGAGAATTTATCGCAAGAATTAAAAAATCCCTTATTAATCTGATGATAATGATCACCCACCAAGACGTCAGCTTTAAACACAAATTGCTTGAGAAAACAACCATATCAAGGGGAATGGTTTGTTCTAGGTAATAGAAAAAAAAGTTAATTTTGCAATGGTCCTTACCAGACCTCTTGATATGGTTGCGTTCTCAAGCAATTTGCATTTAAAGTTCACATCTTTGAGAGTGCACAACATTAACCCATAAACTGCATATAATAAAGTTTTACAATGAACTAAACTTGAAATATCGAATTTAAGACATAATAGCACATTTTTATACCAAGGGTTCCCTAAGAAAGCCTTTTATTTTCACAAAATATTGTTCTAAAAAAGTGGCTAAATCTGACAGAATCAAAATTCTACTTCACAGACAGTTTTTTAATGTGGGTCTGTGATCTGTGACGTAGGAGTTGATCGTGTGTACTTATAAAAAAATTTTGGCTGTTATATGTTTTTTGCAAGGTAAAAAATTATCTATCTTGGTCTAAAACAGTTTAAAAAAATGTGTAGCGTTGTTCGGTCTGTAATTTATGCTCTAAAAAGTTATAGGTCATCCTGTTGTTTTTTTCTGTGGCACAGCACACTCTTCATCTAAAGAATAACTCCGTGGTGTTCTTTTGTTCTTGGTCCATAGAGTCAGAGCCGACTTGAAAGCGTTAGTTGTGATCCGTAGAGGTAACATTAAATATGAAAAACACGGCTTTTGTCGGCTAGTCTTGCACCCCCATTGAGATGTTGATAGATTGATTTGTTTTTTATTTTATGTATTACCAAAGTTTTATAGTTTGTGAGGTCGATACCTTTCTGAGGTTTGCTCTTTTAAGTTCGGAACCTTCCTTAATGTGATTTATTTTATTGTGTGATTTTTTACGGATCGTTTATGTCGAAACAGTTTTGGATGACAACATTAGCATTATTATATTCTTCGCAAAATGCATCTTCATCCAAATCTTTGCCCATAAACAGAAAGTTTCATATTTTCGACTACCAATAACAAAAAGTCTTTCTGACGCAATTTCGTTTAGTTCAAAATCATGTTTAACAATAAAGAAATTCAACATGACTCACTATTTTCAGTAGTCGCAATCATTACATGTAATTTCACGGTTCGGCTTTAAAAAATAACCTCGAACTAACCGATACATTAACTGTCCATCTACAAGAAAACATATCATGTTCAGTTTTGATTTTTTTTGTTTAGGTTAGATTTCTATACAATATTTTTCATTGGATCAATTTCAAAATACGTCTTGGTATTTTTGCAAATCATTCTTGCGTGATATTTTGGAAAAGGGGTTTCAGTTACCGTATTATATTCATCAATGACTAATAAAGCAATTATTATTAGGAGTTAAAACTGCTACAGTTATAAAAATCGAATGTTTAACTGCAGAGGATTTGAAAAAAAATTTCAAAGGTGATAAACGGAAGTGTCTCCATCAAAAATGCTAATTGACACCTAAAAATGTACACCCCAGTACCAAAAAAATGCAAATCCGACATTCCATTGGTTAGGTTTCACGGTTGGTCAACATTGGACATAATTATCTGAGTGAAAAATAGCGACTAATTTGTTTAGTGACAAATGCCTAAAACACACGTGTTTGTTACGAAATGTGTTGACAAGCATCATCGGCTTGTTGACACGTTGTATAACATATTTTACCTTGCAAGCATTTCCGTATATGATGCGCCTATCCGAGATATACAGGCATTTTAATTAACCGGAATTACCAAGAAGAATTCTGGAATTGACAAATCATTTGTAAAACATGTGGTCACATTCTTCAAGGGTAAAAAAGCAATATCTTTTCTTGGTGTCCCATCTGTTATCACGCAAAAATTAGGCTTTTATGAGTAAAAAGATTTGGTTGCAGAAATGAATACTTTATTTTAATAAACTAACTATGGGAATTGGTCAACAAATAAAGCCAATTTTTGTCATAGTTCATTCTTACAAGTTTCAGAAAACTAGTATTTGATTTGGGATTAATCCAGAGAGAACTTAACAAAATTGTTAACATTGTTATGTACAACAAATCTCCAGGGGGGTTAGAAAATGAAGCATAAGGAAATCTCATTACAAATCTATTTCGCACAAAATTGGGTTAGGTGAATTTGATTTTCTGGAGTTGCTACACTACAAACGATTCATGTAGAGTAGGCGATAGTGAATTATCCTTTTCTTTTGTGCGCCTTTTTTAAATCGTCGTT
Organism: Cartodere bifasciata; assembly: GCA_963920755.1. Classification (NCBI taxonomy): domain Eukaryota; kingdom Metazoa; phylum Arthropoda; class Insecta; order Coleoptera; family Latridiidae; genus Cartodere; species Cartodere bifasciata. The sequence continues at coordinate 2,346,848 of OY987199.1, read as the reverse complement.
AAAAATAACATTTGATGTCCAATTTTGAAAATCAAGAAAAATACCTCCTTCTAAGAGGAAAGTAGATAAAAACAAAATAAAAAAATTGTGAAGATGCCTACAAAGATGTTGCCCTCTTTATTTAACGCTCCATGATTCCAAATTTAAAAATAAATGACAAAATTATCCCTCGCGAGTCACCCTACGTAAACCCCAAAGGCAAAAGGATATTCTTACTTAATCTGACCCAAATGAAAACTTAAAAACCCGACTACATCATATCTCGAGGTCCACACTATGCTGTGTACGTCCTAGGGGATTCTACCAGGGTAGGGAGGGCACTCAGTCGAGAAATAGACTTTAGTCGAATTAGTGGTCGACGTTGGTATGTGTATAGGGTGACAAAGTCTCTACATGATATAATACCGACCCTTTGCAGCTTTGGGAACGACGTGTATCAAAACAGAATTTCACAATCGGCAAAGCAGGACTAATAACTTCTTATTATGCAATAATATAATACGTTACATAAAGTCACCGGGAATATTTCCATAAGTTTGGAAAAATTAAAGGATGCAAATACAGATGTCCCCGAAACGAGTGCATCTTTTAATTAGATAGTGTGCATATAAATTGTTGTAACTTTTTTGCCCCTAACAATTTGGTGATTTCATTCATTGTTGCTGGTAGATGGGTTCAGATATATGCCTTTTGCGCCGATGTTTAAATTGGAATATACAAAAATATTGTGTATTGCGCCACTTTTATGAAACCTATTGTTTTGGGTCATTTCGTATACCTGGTTTGCATCTGTGTAATCCCTTCCTTTGTCACCCCAACAAATTAGTCATTAGTTTTCATTTTAGCAGCAAAACTTAACCTAACCTACCTAACCTAGTGTCCCCCAGTGCTTTTACAAAATTCTATCTAAAGCCCTGAAATTTAAAAAAAACAAACTAGAGAAAAATTAAGAATCATTGTCAGCACATTACCAAGACAATACATATCTAACAGCGCAAAACAGAAAGCTACTGATAATATCACCAAAAAGCCAGCAAAAATTGTAAGACGGGAAATTCAACAAGCCCCAGCGTTTATTCGCGATAGTTAGAATATACCAGAAAATGTATTTAAATCGATTTTTCTTAATCCTTTTTACCTGGGTCTTTTTAGCTCCTGGTATAACAATAGACCATCTATAAACAATAGCGGCGCAATACAAACTATTTCTGTATGACCAAATCGGCGCAACAGCAAGTGTTTTCTTAATCACAGGCGCAATGCAAATACACCCATGGGTTCAATAAGAAACTCTCTTGTCACCTGAAGCTTCTTGCTTAACTGTACCAGTTTCAAAAACGTGATGTTAAATAGGGCCAATGGTTTGACTTCAAATGTTTCCACCACACCAGTTAAAACAAATTCATCATCAATTTACCCTTGAAATCAAAGGGACAAAACAAATTACATGTTTATCTGGCATAAAATACCACCCCTACTCATGAAGCCAGTTACAAAGAGGGCCAACTTCGAGACTTAGTAGGGGTGCTGTACGTTTTCTTGATGGGTAACACAAATATGAATATTGCTATTATTGCCGAACAATAACAACTGTTATACTGGTTAATACAGGATGTTACACTACATTAAAGTTACCGATAAAGCCCGATTTATACGTAAATTTTACTTTACTTCCACTTAACTTGCCTAATTTACTTGAAATGAGGAAACCTAATTGGCAAAATGTGGATGTGTCCAATAAGGAATTAATTAAAAATCCCACTCAAGAGGTTCCAGTTTTGATCAACCGAGAAAGATTTGGAGTACTGTTAATCGTCTCAGAACGTGTCACGGACGTTGCAATGATATGTTATACAAGTGAAATGCACTACCTAGTCCATGTGAATGTGGTGAATCTTCAGAAACTATTAAACATATTGTAGAGGACTGTCCAAGCACCAATTTTGAAGGCGGTTTTAAAGAAATACATAATCTGACTCCTAATGCATTAAATTGGACATCAACCCTGAAACCTCTGTAATTTTGGCAATTTATTGTACCTTGTAATAAAACTGGATTTTGAACCTGGTATGCTGGAGTTACTCATTTAATGGTTTTCCCTTTGGCCTTTTTAAGCGTCTGCAAAGTATAAAGTCTTTTGTAGATCATCCTGTATAAAATAAGTAAGTGGCAAAGTGATTAGACATTATTTGGAATGATTTATGGGTACTACACCGTATCAAATGCATAAACGTGCCTTTATAATCGATATACATTTAGGTACAATCATTGTAACTGGAACGATTTTATTACTCAACGCGATATAAAGAAATTTTTTTATATTTTCCTGCTACTCGTTAAAATGCTTAGAATCGAAAGGTGTAACAACAAAAAATCCACTTTTCTCTTCACCTGTATAGTAAATTGAAATCAAAAAGAAATACTGCCACTAGTCTCCCGAAAAGTCCAAAAAATAAAACACCACACGTGTTCAATGTCACAGTTAGAGTGATCAAAAAATTTAAATAAAATACCTTGTCTACTTAAAATCTTGCAGGCAGCTACCGTATATAAGATTGAAAAATGACACTCAGCCAATCCAATTCTCAATGGCATTGAATTCAAATCCATTTAAAAACGGACTGAGCAACTGTATCTGAAATATCTCTTCATCTAGAACTAAAGTTTAAAGTAGACGTCCGGATAAAATTTAAAAACGAAACGGGTGCAGTTTTGACATCATTTTAGGAAGATGGATACATTTCTTCGGTTTATAAATATCTGTGAAGTTCATCGGAAAATCAGAGGCGTACCAAACATTTAAATCACAATTCTAAAAAATCAAGCTAGGTTGTCAGAGTCAAGACGCTTCATTTGAAAAGTTTAAGGTCATACGCATGAACTTTTGACCTTGAACCTATAACTATTTGCAAATTAATCTTTTGTTGTTTTGAAGACGTTGATTTTAGCACCCTAACCTTAAAATTTAGTTCTCCACCACTGATTGAATTTAAATATGTCGTGGGTTTACAAATCTTGAACTTAACATCAATATTAAGAGCTCCTGTTAACAATAGGTGCTTAAAATTATAGACACCTGCTGATGCTTACCTATAGTAGTTTGAATTCAAAATATAAGATTACCCTTTTCCTGATAATTTTATATGACCTGTAGAAAATCACAGCGTGATTTTTGTTTGGTTATATTTTTGGGTAACAATAGATCTAATGATCTTATTATATTATTTTACTAAGTACTTCCTGCTTGCTTGTTAGACAGTATAGTATAAATGACTTTTCACTGTTCTGTTTAAAATTCATCCCTTCTAGTTTGAGACAGATAGGTATCACTTAGATTTAAAGGGATGAAACACTTTGGATTTTATAGTGAAGGATTTGGGAATAAGCCTATTAAATTTTCTTTCGTAGAATACGCAATGTGTTGTTTTAAAAAACCTAAATTTTGTTACGACGTAGTCAAAAAGAAAACACCCTGTTTAGGTTAGGAGTGTAGCTAATTTAGACACCCGCTATAGTAATCTCCAAATTATTATTTGATTATTATATATAACTTTAGTTCCCTTGTATAATTTCCCTTAAATTTATGCCACATGCCCGAATCTGTTTAGAAGCCCACTTAATTTGAATAATTTACTAATTGAGTTTACCCATGACTTCTATTTTTTGTTGGGGCATAAAAGACCTCAAAAGGCATTTATAATTTTGAGAACGTTTTATAAATATATATTCGTATGATTATTAATAAAGATTACAATTTAAATTCAAGGCATTTTCGCAAACGTTGCGACAATTTCCGATAATTACAAGATTTTAAAAGAACACTTGAATGAATACCGTTGTCACAAAAACTTTGCAGGACTTCACCTATTAAATTTTTAACAGTATTGACTCTTTTAAGAGCACTTTTGAGTGCTCTGTGGACATTGTAGTCACAGAATAAACACGCGCAACTTGTCACAGCACTCTTTTAATGTTTAAATTCGTTGGTCCAATTTAATTCATTATTGACATTCCATTATTTGAAATGTTGTTTACCATTTTAGAACCCGTGTTGCCGTGGGGGTAAAACGATCTGTTTTTGTTTTATTCCCGTGATCTAACGGCTTTGTGTTGAAATCCTGTAAATATGTGATTTTTTATTTGTAATTTAAATACAAATGAATTGCTTTTTTTGCATGATGTGTTTTTTTTAAGCAATTTTCTTTTTGCGCTGAAATTTTTAAGAAGCTCAGCAACGTGTACATTTTCGTTTCGTTTATCCTGGATAAAATAAATAAAAAAGGCGAAGTGGTTGCCAACCAGCCAGCAGCAGCGTCTTGAAGTGTTCTCTTAAGATCCTTGCGTCTGATTGGACCAGAAAAGTCTGATGGGAAATTGATTTTTGCAAGTGACGTCAATTCTCGAGGGAAATACATTTCGCTCCAACGGTAGGTTATTGTCGCGTGGTTTAAATCTACATTTTAAATCTTCTTCACCCTGCAGGATGCCCGATTTTAACGTAAATATTCAAAGAACGACCCAAAAAAATAATGACAATTTTTGGACGTTCCTAAAAAAGCAGTCATTGTTTTAAGCCAATGTAAAATTGTAGTTTTGTAAGCATTGTGTGTTTTAATCTTACTTTATACAGTATACCTTATAAAAATAGTTTTCTTTTCTACCGCTTTGGGTCAAGTTGGCCCTGACGAACAGCAGGGCGCAACCAATCTTGCTTTTTGACGTGCAACAAATCGACAGCTATCAGTCATCAGCTATAAATTATTATACCCACTACCAAAATTTACTGTATATCTTTCTTCTGTTAGACGGTACTCAAACAATGACGTTCTGAGATGTTCTAACGAGATAGATATTGTGCTCTTTACATATCGTTTCAGAACATTTCTTAAGACAACATGGTATTACAAATTTTGGCGCCCAAGCAGAGACTTTTAGTACAAATTCGCGTTTTTTTTCGACGCCTTTTGATAAGTAAAGTTGCACCTAATAATCAACATTTATGACCAAAAAACAACCACCAATTAATCATAAACAACCCTTATACCACGAGACGATACTTGTACAGAATGTTATCCCCTGGGTCAGTTTGACCGACTGTCAGTTTCTACACTGGTTAATGTTATTTGAAGTATCATCACTGCACAGCCTACGAGTGTAGCATCATCCCTAGGGGTTAAAATAGGCCCCTAGGGGATGTTGTTGGGATTGAGGGATGCATTCAACACCAGGATATCGAGACGGCCATGAGGGTATGTCAAATTCTACAAGGGTCAGATACGGAGCACTTGCTTGCACATATGTTGTAATTTATAATGTTGGTATTAAAAGGTTTTATAAAGTGTAAACAAGAATTAAACTGTAAATGTTAATGGTTTAAATTGAGCTGTTATCAAAAATGTATCTGATGTATGGATACAATTGGCAAAATGTTAATGTCCCACTCAAGAGGTTCCATGTTTTGATCAGCCGAGAAAGATTTGGAGTACTGTTAATCGTCTTAGAACGTGTCACGGACATTGCAATGATGTTATTTAAGTAGAATGCACTACTTAGTTCAATGTGAATGTGGTGAATCTCCAGAAACTATTAAACACATTGTAGAGGACTGTCCAAACATCAATTTCGAAGGCGGTTTTTATGAAATACGTAATTCGACTAATGCATTAAATTGGATATTAACCCTGAAATTTCTGTAATTTTGGCAATTTATAGTACCTTGTAGTAAAACTGGATTGTGTCCTTGATACGCTAGAGTTACTTTTCCGATGGATTTTCCTCTGGCCTAGAGTATATTCTAAATCTAGAATCTTAGGCTACCTTATAGATCAATACATAAAAATGTAGTTGCATATTGCTGTGGTACATACTTTGTATTGCCAAAGGGCATTGCGAAAAAACGTAAATTCGCACATATTCTCTCGTTGGGCGCCAAGTTTTTAGTTTCGCTTTAACACATGAACGAAAAGTTACCTACATTCTGTTCTTTGTCAGGTATTGTGTTTTTTTTTATACACTATACACATTACACGGTACGGCGTTAATTTAAAAACTGAGTACTTACTTTCAAGTATGACTACAATACATATTGCTTAGCATGACAAAGCAGATTTGTATGTAGAACCATTTTCACGTGGCGTCATCTCATTTTTTTAGTCTTTAGATTCAGTTATCTACCAAACAATTGCTAATAACTCTTTTGAAGTTTCGATTCGAGCTTATCTTCTAGAAGCTAGGCAAGAAGCGTGGGAATTTTTCCTATCCTCGCGGATGGAACAAGGTTGTACATTCTTGTGGTTTCGTTAACAATCATGTGCGAGAGTATGATTTTTTTAATTCGTTACGTCTAGTTTTATTTGGACAATTTTATCTTTGTTGTGGTTTCTTGGATTTTTGTTGTTGGTTTCAGTTTAACACACTTTTGCTAGCCTTTAAAAGTTGTCTTGACTTTTTTGGCTTGTTTCAAAATGGAGCGTATGTCTAGGATCGTATGTCACAAATGTGAACATTCAAGAATAGAAAAAAGTGCAAGTAACGTAATGTTCTTTTTGGAATGCCCATGGACAATGTTCATATACTAATAAAGTATCTGCTTCAAGGTCAGAGGGAAAACCATGGAAAAATAACTCCAGCATACCAGGGTCACAATCCAGTTTTATCACAAGGTACCTATTAAGTGGGATGTTTGATTAATTCCTTAATAAACACATCAACAGTTTGTGAATTAGGTTTCCATACATTGGTCAATGCAATATTTAGAGTATTTGGCCATTTGGGTATAGAACAGCGTTATTATAATAGTAGTTAATTTTTGTTTCAGCAAATTATATGTAGATTTTAGATCGAACAAAATTTATAATGCTTGCTTCGATTTAAGATTTTAAATTCACGGTTTCCCGGCAACGCGTGCTTCGCGCTGTGTTGTCATGGAAACTTGACGCGCCACTCCATTTTCCACAGCAATCCTGATCATTTTTGATTTACATTGGAAATCGCAAGGCTTAACTTTTTTTAACTTTTTCCTAAAATTTGTTGCTTTTTGTTTTAGTAGAATTATTTTACGCAGTACACACTCACTTACAGTGAGTTTACGAGTCAAACTTTCAGATATATGGGTATTGTTTAGTTTCAATAAAATATTTATGATTATTTGCTTATCACGTATTAAAACTTATGTAAAACCATAAATTTTCTTAGGACGCGCACGTTTAATTCTATGTGCTTTTAAACAGATTATCGTTTAAAAAGCATTAAAATTACAAACATTTATGAGAGACTATTAACTACTGCGATTAAATAGTGAGAGGGGTTTAAGGCATCAGTTAATTTTTGTTAAAAACAATTAATAGGCTACTTGTTTAATTAACAATCATTTAAGACTCATGATTTATAACCTAGTAAAATAATAGTTAGAATTTAATTCACTTAAAGTAGACTCGAAACTTAAAAAACGTGTGGTACCTACAGCTCGTGGTTAGTAATTTTTGCCAAATTTATAAAAATCACGTCAAAGATCTAAAATTTGTACAACTTACCGTGACCCTACATTACCGAAAGGTAAGGGTTAGCTTATCCTAGCCTAATTAACAGTTTTATAGCTTTCTTTTTAACCATAACCTCAAATATTAGTTTTATCTTATTTGAATGGCTTCTAATGCCAATTTTAAGCAGATTCGCCTAAATTAGACCAACACTGAACACGAATATCCTAAATTGAATCGGTCCAATTTGGGAGCCTTTTAAAATTTTGCACATGTTGCTTATGCCAAATGTGCTAATGTTCTAAGAAAATTCAAATATATTATTGTACGAGTCTTAAACTAGCTTAATTACTTTTCTGCAACTTTTTTTAGTTCTTTATTCAAGGGTTATATAGCCGGTTCAATTAAGGAGATCACTGGTTCAATTTAGGAGATCAGTATCCTAAATTGGACCTTTGTAAGCCTTTTTTAATTTCACCAAATAAAGTACTCTTTTTTGATTAAGACTATTAATATTTCTGTAGTAGCACAAGAAGATCCATATATTTCTTAAACAGTCTTAGTTTTTTAAAAGAGTCCTTTATTGGTTAGAAATCAAAGAGATTTTATATTTACAATAGAGAAGGTATAAAAATTCATTGTTTTGAGACCAAGATCTTTTTGTTTACCCAATGTAAGTTATATGGACTAATGAGTCAGTGGACGTAAATAAACAAACGTTTTCAATGGAACCTATCTATGCTAGCCTTTTAGATCTTGGACCCACACACTGGTAATGTTATGATGATAAGCAATTCATTTCTAGTCATTCTTCTTCGATGTTAGAAATAAATTCAAACAGAAAAGTGTTCCTATTCAGGCAATCTTACCCTATGATTTTTAAAATATACCAACTGCCAAAAAATACATGTTTTTTGCGAAAAGTATGTTAAGTACCAATTGCAAAAGTAATGTTTTCAATTACTTTTTTGTTCAACTGCCTATATACATAAAATTTTAACTGCATATGGGATATTTTAAAGATGCATCGGTGAAGACTGTAAGTTGTGTTTTTTTAATGTCTTTCAGCCTTTGACACTTTATAGCTTAGGCATAAAATAAATTGAAAGTATTTTCAAATGATTGAAGTGAACGGCTTTAATAAAATTCCAAAAAAAATATGCAAAATTAGCTATCTTGCTGAAGGCGACAATCAACCTAAAGCTCGGTTTTATTTTCATTTAATTTGTGTAAACAGCTCTTGAGAAATACTGAAAAATAGTATACGCACACGGGTTTTACTCTTCACAAAATATTTTCAGTTTTTTTGCTCTAATTTTCAAAAGAAATGTTTTGGGAAAAAAAATAAAGGCAGATTTGTAATCTATAACCCAACAGTAGTCTACAAAATAGGTTTCATTAAAATCCAAAGCGATTTTTTTTTTATGAAGTAATTTTGAAATTTTTTAAAATTTGGCCAACTTTGAAAAGCTCTAGCAAAAAAATGAAAGCACTTGGAAAAAAATCCAATTACAGATATGTTTTCTACGTTTTTTTATTAACCTGAAAATACAATTTCAGGCAAATTGATTTTTTGAAATTTGCCTTATTTTTAACTAAGGGGTAAGGGTCCAAATATTCTCAGATTTTTTATTGCCTCAGCCCCAAATAATTTTTGACATACATGAAAACTGGCATGCTTATGTAAAACGAACTGCTGAATCCGAATCTGATACTCAAACATTTACAGCGCTTTTGGTTTCATTGCTATGAGCGTCCAAAGGCAACTTGAAACGCGACAATCGATTTTCTTCAAAGTGGTCTAGCAACAAGAAAAAAGTTTTAAAATAAAATCTAAATGCAAATTAGTATTTTATACCATAAAAGCAATATACAAAATAAGTTTCATTAAAATCGGACACAAAAAATATTTTTGCTAAGAAATTTTGGCAATTTTCAAAATTTGACCAACTTTGAAATGCGCTAGCAAAAAAACAAAAGCACTTGGAAAAAATCCGATTGCAGATTTGTTTTCTAAGTCTTTTAATTAACGTAAAAGCACACTTTAAAGCAAATTGATTTTTTGAAAATTTGCCGCATTTTTAACTAAGGGGTAAGGGTCCAAATATTCGCAGTTTTTTTCTTGTCACGGTCACAAATAAGTTTTGCCAGCAATAAATGCTATCAATGCTTATGTAAAACGAGCTGCTAAATTTGAATTTGGCACTTAAAAAGTTCCAATGCTTTTGGTATAATTGCTATGAGAGTTTTATGACAACTTCGAAGGCGACATCCGATTTTTTTCAAAGTGCTCTAATTTTTAAAATAATTTTTTTAGAAAAAATCTAAATGCAGATTCTTATTCTACAACAAAAAAGCAATGTACAAAATAAGTAATAAGACAAAAAATATTTTTGCTAAGAGATTTTGGAAATTTTCAAAATTTGGCTTTGAAACGCTTTATAATTTAGGGATTAAGGAATTCGTCTGCCGAAAAATTATTTGTTAACTTTTTTTTTTACCATTATCTTTATATTGCCATAATATACAACATATCAAAAGTCCCCTAAGATCCCGGGCCGGCGTCATGCCATTTAAGAGGATCAAAGGTCTAAGAGGACAGTTTTTGGTGAATAAGTCTCTTTCTATTGGTCTCACAAAAAAACAATGTGATTGTAAATTTTAGATTGGACAATTATCTACAAAAAAATTCATACACATTTTTCCATCGAGCGACCATTATTGCGTAGTAGTGTCAATTCTGCATGACGTTGGTTTATTTTAACACCGGCTGAAATACACGAACGTGGTAAATTTCTTCCAAATTTTTTCAACCAGGGTTATAATTTAACCTTTAAGATAACTAATCGGCAATAAATGGTATTGTGAATTATCAACTGCGTGTATACAGGTGCTCCAAAAATGAATTTTGAAATGTCTGTAATTCCTCAGGTTAATAAAACAAATTAAATTTTTTACAAAGAGGTGTTAGCTCTTGTCCTTTCAATAAGTTACAACCCCTTAACAAAGCCCCAAAATATTTATTAATCTTTAAAAAAAAATTTTTTAAGAAAATGTGACCAAATATTTCATACTAAGCAAACTATGTATTTAAGGCCTTCTCAATAAATTGAATGGAATTACATAGTGTTTAACATGATGATGTTCTCTATTGCTCCCAAGATGATGGTCCCATCACTTTAAAATTCCATACAATTTATTGAAAAGGCCTTCAATACATAGTTTGCTTTGTATTAAAAATTTTGGCACATTTTTTTATAATATTTTTTTTTTAAAGATTTATAAATACTTTGGGGCTTTGTTAGGGGGTTGTAACTTATTGAAAGGACAAGAGCTAACACCTCTCTGTAAAATTTTTAATTTGTTTTATTAACCTGAGGAATTACAGACATTTCCAAATTCATTTTTGGAGCACCTGTATACACGCAGTTGATAATTTACAAGACTTTTTATTGCCGATTACGTATTCTAGAGGTTAAATTAAAACCCTGGTTAAAAAATTTTGAAAAAAATTTACCACGTTGAGGTATTTTAGTCGGTGTTAAAATAAACCAACGTCATGCAGAATTGACACTACTACGCAATAACGGTCGCTTGATGAAAAAGTGTGTATACATTTTTTTGTAGATAATTGTCCAATTTAAAATTTACAATCACATTTTTTTTGTGAGACCAATAGAAAGAAACTTATTCACCAAAAACTGTCCTCATCGACCTTTGACCCTCTTAAATGGCATGACGCCGGCACGGGATCTTAGGGGACTTTTGATATGTTGTATATTATGGCAATATAAAGATAATGGTAAAAAAAAAAGTTAACAAATAATTTTTCCGTTTTTCGGCAGATTGCATTAATATTTGTTTTATTTTTCTGGGTTATTAGCAAAAAAGCGAAAGCACTTGGAAAATATCCAATTGCAGATTTGTGTTTCTATGCCTTTTAAAGGTTCTAATTACTTTTTGTTTCAAACACATTTCAAAAGGTAATTAAAACATATACTTTTTAGGGCATTTGCGTTTAAAATTATTAATGCAATTTTTTTACATCCAAAATTCTCAGAATTAAAAAAGAAAACCAAAGACCTGTTGTCTAAGGACTAAATTCTCATTAATTTTTTATTTATAGACCAAACGCGATAAATTTTCTCTCCACTTGTGATTCCAAGAACATAATTTTTATTCATAACATCTATGCCTTTCTTGACTGTAAAAAAATAACTTAAAAATTAATAAGTTTTAAAAGTTTGCGTCCCAAACACATCAAGCTATAGTTTATAAAGACCATCATTCATAAGTTGGTGATCCGCCCACTCCACTGTTTCAGCATTCATCTGTTTTAAAGTCATAGAACATCCTTGCTTGGCCTGCTTGATTACACCGGTCTTTATATCATAGACCTTTCAGAACATGGACACAGACTGGAATCAAACTTTAACACAGATTGTCGCGAAGCATAGAAACTGTGGTTATGTAATGTTCGTTGCTTAAAATCAACAAAAAAACAGCACTTTCTGATCATGCTCAGTGGGTTTATACAAGTTAATTTTAATAAAAAATTATGCTTACCATCAGAAACATAAATAAGCAAAGCACAAGTTGACATATTCTAAAGGTCTATCAATAAGCGTTTAAATACAGAATTAAATGCAAAAAATAGTGCTTTTAAATTGTCAAAATTCTGTATTTAAAAGCTTATTGATTGACCTTTAGAATATGTCAACTTGAGCTTTGTTTATTTATGTTGCTGGTAAGCACAATTTTTAATTAAAATTAACTCTTATAAACCCACTAAGCACTGACTAGAAAGTGCGGTTCTTTGTTGATTTTAGGCAACTAACGTTCCCCTTTAAAGCGTTTCCTGAAGATGGTCTACAAAGTCCGAAACATAAAAACAACCTTTTATGTTGTCGAAAACATGTCCAACATTTACTTGGCATTTAACCTGTATTTTTGTAATACAATTTCTATTGAGCTTTTAAATGATATGACCTTGACATGATCTTGAACCCATGATTCTCGTTTATCCATCTTTCAAGTTTGAGACTTCTAACTATTGTAGTATTAGAGCTATTTTAATGTGAACATTTACAAATGTTATAGATTTTTTTCCTAGACATAATTTTTTTTCAAAGCTTTTTCGGAAGGAGCCCCTTGAACTAAAATGGTTTAAAGGCACATTTTTTCTAAAACTATTTTACCATTTGTTTATCTTTCCAAGTTTTGATCGACCGAGGAAGATTTGGAGTACTGTTAATCGTCTTAGAAAGTGTCACTGACGCTGCAATGATATGTTATACAAGTGCAATGCACTACCTAGTCCATTATGTGAATGTGGTGAATCTCCAGAAACTATTAAACATATTGTAGAGTACTGTCCAAACACAAATTTTGAAGGCAGTCATTATGAAAATATTCTAATGCCTTAAATTGGATATTAACCCTGAAACCTTTGTAATTTTGACAATTTATTGTACCTTGTAATAAAACTGGATTGTGACCCTGGTATGCAGGAGTTATTTTTTCTATTTTCTGGCCTTGAAGCAGATGCTTTATCAGTATATGAACATTGTCCATAAACATTCCAAAAAGAATATTAAGTACTTGCATTTTTTCGAATTATTAACAACTTTTTTCTATTATTGAGTGTTCATTTTTTATCTTACTTATAATCAAGTTAGAGTTCGGAGGAAATGGTGTAAAGCATAGAAATAGAATAACTAGACATGCATTGCTTATATCATAACAATTCAGTGTCTGGGTCCAAGATCTAAAAGGCTATCATAGGTCGGTTCCATTGAAAACGTTTGATTATTTACGTCCACTGACTCATTAGTCCATATAACTTACATTGGGTAAACAAAAAGATCTTGGCCCCAAACAATGAATTTTTATACCTTCTCTATTGTAAATATTCTCTTTGAGTGGCTTACACTTGATCTTTTTTAAATGTCTATGGTTAATTATTTGGTGCCTGGCCGTCTTCGATTTAAAAACTTGCTTGCTTACGATGTTCTTCTGTTTTCCACGGTCGCTATGGCAGGTACCGCCTTTGCTCCTATATAATAAACGGTTGTAGCCACAAAACATAACCTATAATTAGTAGATAGGCATGCATATTTTGTTATATGCCTAGGTTATTAGATTACCAAAGCCTATTTGATTTTTTTAAAAGTGTGGGAGGCCACATGTACTTTCTTGGACAATTCTGAGCATGATAATCGATGATTTCCTTAGTTGTAAAGGCGTATGGGAAAATTTTTCTGTTTCTAGATTAAAAATATTCAAAATTAAAGGGCTCGGTAGATATTTAGGTGATTTATGGTATTTTGTCTAGGTTTACATCAAGAAAAAGAATCTTAACAATAGACAACAAATTAAGAATGTGGTACGATGATTTTTAACCTAGGTTTCGATTTAGTTGTCCTAAAGGCATTGGTTTTTACTCAACAAAGAGTATTTACTGGACACAACTCTTGAAAACCTGCGGGGTGATTACGGAATATCGCTTCGTACGAAACCTAATGGTCTTCTTATGTAGGTTTCGTACGAAGCGATATTCCGTAATCACCCCGCTGGTAAGTTTTAGTGAACCAGTGACAGGAGAAATAGCAAATAGCTTGGTGACTTTGGTTAGGTCATGCGTAGTAGAGTCTCAGAAGGAGAACTGTCAGAAGCATGAGGTTATGTTATTAACATTTTTTCTATTCTGCAATGGTACCCTTATGCTAGCCTTTCACGTAGCTTCTTGCTAGCTTTTAGAAGCAAGCTTCTTCCCTGCTATTGGTGGATTTAAATGCTTAAGTCCAAGAAGCAAAACTGACATCTGTCATATTAAATTGCATGGTTCATACGCACGACAGAAAGAAGCTGCTTCTAACCTAACAATATAACCTATAAAATACTATTATTTGTTTATCGTGCATTTTGTTCATCCGTTTAAATGAATACTAAATACTTTGAATACAAAATACACGTCTCGCTCCAGCAAATACAAGTCCCAAAATAAAAATAAAATGAAAAAGAACCTGCCGCAATGACAGTATGCGCGCGCATTGTTAAAGCAGCAAGAAGCTCAAAGAAATCAAACTATGTTCAACTTCTTTTCGGCTTCTTTCAACAAACAAGAGCAGCTAGCTTCTAAGTTCTAGAAGCTAGTAAGAAGCTACGTATAAGGCTAGCATTAGACGCATGTTTCTTTTTGCCGACTTCTTTGCTGCTATTGGTTAAAAATGACGTTAATGACATTTAAATGTAATTTTTAACCAATAGCAGTAAAGAAACCGGCAAAAAAAAGCTGCGTGTAAGAGTACCAAGTATTTCTGTTTTACTATCCATTTATGTTTTAAAAAACCGCAGTCACCTATGAAAACTAGAACCTATTTTTTTGAAAAGTTTAATTTTCCACAAAGTTGGCATTATATTTTTAATTTACTGACACTAAAAATTCAAAAATGCCAAAATTAATATGACAGTTACATAAAACAGGCGTAAAAATTGAAACTAGTGATGGGTTAGGTCAGTGAATAGGTTAGATTAGTGAGCCTGTTAGAGTTTTTTTTATAAAATGCCGACATTTAATAGGATACTCCTCGCAGTAATCAGAAAACAATAAAATTAAAATAAACAATAATTTTTTAAAATTACAAAAAAAAATCTGCGAAGAGGTTATGCTATTAACTTTTCTATAAAAAAAAAGATTTATTAGTGAAAAGCCTAAATGCGTAGTAATTCTGTCACTGACGTTTAGGATTTAATTTGGCTTTAGAAAGATGCACTTGTTTTATTTTTTTTTTGCAAAGCCACCTTGACCGAACCTAGACTTATGTGACTTAGAGCTTTTTTATCACTTAAAATCTATTTTTTTGACCTTTTTTGTCTTAAAAACTTCACAAAAAAAAAAACAAAAAATATATTTTAATACAGAATTAAATTTTCTTTGATTTTTATGACTTAAGTTTTTTTTGTAAATTTAAAAATAACGAAGATACGGCTTTTTTTTAAATTGGGGGGTTTACGTGGGGCCGGACAAAAAAAACTTAAATATACTTTTAGTAGAGAATTAAAAGGGCTTTAAAGTTACCAGAAAAAAAATTATGTTAATTTGATAATAACTGAAATATGAATTTTTTCTCACTTGGGGGGTGCCGCAGCCCCCCTTATTATTTTTCGATTTCTTTCAAAAACAATAGGGATCTAGATTTTAATGAGAACGATTTTTCCTGAAAATTTGAACTTGATGGGAACTTTGGTTCTCAAGTTAGAGTGTCTACAAAAAACGTGACAGACGGACAGACGGACGGACAGACGGACGGACAGACGGACGGACAGACAGACGGACGGACGGATTTTTTGAAAGTTGTTCAAAATTCGATGAAACGCACGAATCTGCAAGAATTTTTGCTCTACGACGATTTTTGACGATTTTAGAATTTTCAAAACAATCACAATATACTCCTCGTTTTCGACTTTGTCTGCGAGGAGTATAAAAAAGAATCGATTTCTGCTTGAGATATAAGAATTTATGAAAAAAATTGCAGACATTTTTGTAAAAGTGCTAATTTATCCTATTTTATAAAATAAATAATGTCAATGTCAATCGTCAAACTGTTTAACAAACTGTTCACTAATTGTTTTCTTAGTAAGCTAGACCATTTTCGGAAAACAAATGATTTACAAAGAATGATGACCAAGCAAAACAAAACATAATCGACTTCATGCCAGCTTAAATTTAAGCGTAAAGTTTTTTCAGTATATCATAGAAGTACCAAGTAAGATTTTGCCGACTGGTGCTTTTTTGGACCATTATGATAATAACCGAGAAATATACTTTCGGAAGTTCGGTAAAAGATAAAGCAAAATATTTATTGCAGAGGAGTGATGTTAGTTTTTAGTATTTGTGGTTTTATAAAAGTCATTAAATTTTAGGATCGTAAGCCGAAATGCTTAGATAATTGCTTTTGGGTAGGCGTAAAAAATTCTTTAAAATCAAAAATTAGAAGCGACTTTTTTAAAGCAAAAAATATAGGACAAATATTGTAAACAATTTTAATAATTTTTAAAGGACTCCTAAATTGGACCGACTCAATTTAGGATATTTGTGTTCAGTGTTGGTCCAATTTGGGCGAATCTGCTTAAAATTAGCATAAAAAGCCATTCAGTTTATAAGACAAAACTAATATTTGAAGTTATGGTTTGAAAGTGTTAAAAAGAAAGCTATAAAACTGTAAATTAGGTTAAGCTAAACCCTTACCTTTCGGTTATGTAGGGTTACGGTAAGTCATACAAATATTAGATCTTTGACGTGATTTTTATACATCTGTCAAAAATACTAACCACGCGCTGGAGGTACCATATTTGCTGTTAATAGGCAATGGCCATGGAGCATAGATGACGGAAGAATCAACAGATGGAGCTAACTATGTTTCACATGCGTAATATAGCACCGCCGCGCCGGTCCAACTTAAGAGGTGGCTCATTTTATGCAATCTTACCCTATAGACTATAGTATAGGGCAGTTTTTTTGTTTTTTTATTGTAAAACGCTGGTTTTAAGACGTGAAAGGCAAGTAGTCATAAATCGCTCTGTAAATTAAGTTAATGCCAATCTACTACAATAAAAAAAGCGAAGTACATCTTTACATTCTAATTAGGATCATTTATTACAAATGATCCTTAAAGCTAGAGATTCAAATTCATAGATTCGATAATCTGTGCTCCTAGAAGCTTGTATAAGTCATCTGCGTTGAGCTCCCGTCAATTCTACTAAATAGCACATCTACATGAGGGCCCCATCGTATATTAAAACTAAATGTAGTTTTGAAAACTAGAAAAATAGGGCTACAAACGTATTATGGTTTATTTAATTGGATTATTTCTTTGTGTCGAAAATTTGACTTGAAAAATCATTACAATATTTTTGTTTTTTGAAGTCACAAAGAAATAACCGATTTCAATGAAACCAAAATACGTTTGTAGCTCTATTGTTCTAGTTTTCAAAACAACATTTAGTTTTAGTATACGATGGTGCCCTCATGGAGATGTGCTATTTAGTAGAATTGACGGGAGCTCAACGGAGATGACTCATACAAGCTTTAGGAGCACAGATCTTCGAATCTGTGAATTTGAATCTCTAGCCTTAAAATGGCTATCAATATCATTGAGAATAAAGGTCTAAGGTTATTCAAGGCTCTATGAAATCTTGTATTATACCCAAGACCCTAATATGTTAAAGAGAATCTCTGCAAGAGATAAAGTAATTTATCAACTATATTTCACTTTTGACAAATTATTGATGAACCATAGGTACTAACTGACGTGTAAACTACTCATAAACAAAATGTTAATCATTCATATTCAAGTTGTATATGGCTTACGCAATTTCTTTGTTGAATTTAGAATTTGTTCTGCAAGATCAATAAGCGATAAATAAAAAAATAACACAACTCTTGCCATGGAACTATGAAACGTCAAAACAGAACAATCGACAATCAATTAGTATTCGGCCAAGAAACTACGTAAATTAGAAGAAATTAAACTATGGATTAGTATTCTACAACAAAAAAGCTATCTACAAAATATTTTTTATGAAACATAACAAATGTTTGCTAAGTTTTTTTTTGTAAATTTGGTCATCTTTGAAAAGCTCTAGCAAAAAAACAAAAGCACTTAAAAAAAATCCGATTGCTGATTTGTTTTCTACAGCTCCTAATTAGTTAAAAAACACACTTTAAGACAAATCTATTTTTTCAAAATTTACCTCATGTTGTAGCAAGGGGTACGGGTACAAAATTTCTCTGTTTTTTATTTCTCACGCCACAAGTAATTTTTGCCAGCAATGAAAGCTATCAATGCTTATGTAAAACGAGCTGCTAAATCCGAATCTGGCATTTAAAAACTTCCAATGCTTCTGGATTATTTGCTATGAGGTCTCAAAGGCAACTTCGAACGCGACACCCGATTTTTTTCAAATGCTCTAATTTTCAAAATATTATTTTTAGAAAAAATCTAAATGCAGATTTTTATTTCACAACCAAAAAGCAATCCACAAAATGAGTTCCATTAAAATCAGACACAACATTTTTTTTTGCAATTTTTTATAATTTGGCCAATTTTGAAAAGCTCTAGCAAAAAAACGAAAGCACTTGAAAAAAATCTGATTGCTGATTTGTTTTCTACGGCTTTTAATTAACCTGAAAACACAGTTTAAAGCAAATCTATTTTTTCAAAATTTACCTTATTTTGTAGCAAGGGGTAAGGGTACAAATTTTCTCAGTTTTTTAATTATCACAGACACAAGTAATTTTTGCCAGCAATGCATGCCATTAATGCTTATGTAAAACGAGCTGCTAAATTCAAATCTGACACTTAAAAAGTTCCAACGCTTTTGGTTTAATTTCTACGAGCGTTCGAAGGCAACGCGACACCCGATTTTTTTCAAAATGCTCTAATTTACAAAATATTCATTTTAGAAAAAATACGAATGCAGATTTTTATTCTACAACAAAAAAGCAATCTACAAAACAAGTTTTATGGAAATCGGAGACAAAAAAATATTTTGCAAAGCATTTTTGAAAATTTTTAGAATTTGGCCAACTTTGAAAAGCTCCAGCAAAAAAACGAAAGCACTTGAAAAAAATCCGATTGCTGATTTGTTTTCTACGGCTTCTAATTAGCTCTAAAACACAGTTTGAGGAAAATCTATTTTTTCAAAATTTACCTCATTTTGTAGCAAGGGGTAAGGGTACAAATTTTCTCAGTTTTTTAATTATCACGGCCACAAGTAATTTTTAACAGCAAGGAAAAGCATTATTGCTTATGTAAAACGAGCTGCTTAATCTGAATCTGGCACTTAAATAGTTCCAACGCTTTTGGTTTAATTGCTATGATCTTTAAAAGGCAACTTCTAACGCGACACCTGATTTTTTTCAAAATGCTCTAATTTTTAAAATATTTTTTTTAGAAAAAATCTAAATGCAGATTTTTACTCTACACCAAAAAAGCAATCTACAAAATAAGTTTCATTAAAATCAGAGACAATAAAATTTTTTGCTAAGCATTTTTGAAAATTTTTAGAATTTGGCCAACTTTGAAAAGCTCTAGCAAAAAAACGAAAGCACTTGGAAAAATGCTGATTGCTGATTTGTTTTCTACAGCTCATGATTAGTTAAAAAACACACTTTAAAGCAAATCTATTTTTTCAAAATTTACCTCATTTTGTAGCAAGGGGTAAGGGTCCAAATTTTCTCAATTTTTTAATTATCACGACCACAAGTAATTTTTTCCAGCAATAAATGTCATCAATGCTAAAGTAAAACGTGCTGCTTAATCCGAATCTGGCACCTAAAAAGTTCCAACGCTTTTGGTTTCATTGCTACGAGCTTTAGAAGGCAAGTTCAAACGCGACACCCAATTTTTTTTTAAATCCTCTAATTTTTAAAATATTCTTTTTGAAAAAAATCCAATTGCAGATTTATATTCTACAACAAAAAAGCAATCTACAAAATAAGTTTCATTGAAATCAGAAACAAAAAATATTTTTGCTAAGCATTTTTAAAAAATTTTGCCATAAAGTTTACAAAAAAACAATTATTTGATGTTTTTAAGACAGTTCAAAATGTAGACGTCAGTATATTTTAACATTTTTGTGTTATTTTAAAGCAGCAAAATGGCTAACAAAAAAAAGGTATGAAAATCTACAATATAACAAAATTTAAAAATACCAAAAACTGGTTTATTTTTAGAAAGAAACAGAAATAAAAACAATCTTTTATCCAAATTTAAATTTCAAAAAATCAACTCCTAGCATCTGCCCGTAAGAAAAAAAAACATTATCTCATACGCAAATGCAAAAAAACACATTTTTAGCCTAGGAGCCCACGACATAAAAGTAACCCCTTTAAGGGGGCTCCCCACTCGCATAGACTACAACAAAATGGTAACAGATTACGAAATTGCGGAACTACCCCCGGATTTCATACGCCCAAAAGGCTTTGAAGACTTGAGATGCGTCATCATCAACAAAAAAGAACCAAAAAATGGCAAAATAAACAGAAAACTACAAGTAGGCCAACCTAAGGTAGACCTTATAGGGGTGGAACCACCCTTAGAAGCCTTAGAGGATGATGCTTTAACATCTGTAAGATCAAAAAAGTCGTTCCAAACCTATAGCAACTTAAAACTAACCAAAAAGGTTAACCTTCTTACACCGTTAACAGCTAACACCAAAAAAACTCTTAAGAATGTCTCGATAGTAGAAGTGCCCCAAATAACCCCAATTAACACCCTTTCAAAATCGGCAAAAAGCCCAGTTACGGCAGAAACACGAGAACAAACACCTAACGACTTAAATTTCACCAAAAGAAAATCTAGATACATGGAACGACTGTACAGAAAAATGACAAAAACACTCGAAGAAAACAAGAAAAACAAAGAATTAACCAAATCGCAGTTGGCCCTGTTAAACAATCGCTACGCGCATTTGTTTAAACCCTTGGTGTTCACAGAAATACCAGAATTTATGTCGATGTACGAAAGTGCCATCTATAAGTTACAGGAATATTTTCCTGCTTATTTTAAATTCGTGAAACATAAATGTTTAGGTGCCCTTAAGAATGGACAAATGGGTGAGCCGAACGTTCGGCAATATGTTGTTTCGTGTTCGAATCAGTCAATTAATAGACTCAAAGCTTTGAACGCCTTTTACAAACAGTTTTACTTTTATTACCTCAATTTTTGAATTTAACTCAATACAGTTTTTTGAACAGTTTTCTGTACTTTTAAAGTCTTGCTTTTTTTAGTATAAGGAATGGAATAAGTTTTATTGGTTGCCTAATTTTAGGCTTATCAACCTCATAAACAAATTTGGTCTACAGTTTTTGCAAACAACTGCCTAACGTAAACTAGCAATTTTGTAATTCAAATCTGGAGAAAACGTTTCGTTTTTAGGTGTTGCATCCTTATAAAAAAGGAACTTAAATAGCGCCATCTGGTATTTTAACATGTCAAAGTCATGCTCTTAATGCCGAAACCCATTGTTTAAGTTTTCTCTTCGCGAAAAGTTTAAAAATGGATTTTTCTTTGGCATGACTTCCAGAATTGTTAACTATGGAAGTTTCGTGCGTTTGTATAGATTGGTTTTCATGCAAACACTAAGCACGGTTAATCGAAAAACGGCAGCTTTCGGTCACGTCAAATACACGGTTTACTTGATGTACAAGCCCTAAGCATTGTTTACAATTAGGTTTTGTAACTTAACGTAAAGTAAAAATGGCTTAGAAAAGTGACATACTAAAAAATAAACTTTGAAGTGTTTCTTCAACATTTTTAACCTAAAAAAACTAATATATAAATACGTATTGTATTAGTTTACGTAAAAACACTTAATATGCACTATTTTTCAAGCTCATAAGTTATACGGTCTAGTTCACCTAAATTTAAGGGCTGTCTACGCTGTCTTACGGAAGTACTTTGTAAACAATGCTTATTTCTTATATCTGCGATCTCACAACTGGTAGATGCAAAGCTAAATCTACCCCATACAAGGCATTCTCAATACCATGTCAAAAACAAATGACGATTTTCTGTTTATCGTTTATACCTTACTTCTTTTATTATATCGCGGCCAACTTTTCCTTTTTGTAAAGGTCCTTTTATTGCCGAGTTGATTTAGGATTCTTACAGAATTCATTGCTTTTTGATAATTCTGTGGTAGGGAAGCAAAACGGGATAAGTATTTTTGACATTTAAAAAAATGTGTTTTTCGGACAGCGAATTTTAGTGGAAAAATTTAGATATTTACAATTTGGGTCAGCCATATACGTACTTTGAAAACTATTTTTTCAGCAAGCTTCTCACTATTGCATTAATATTGTTTAATATTTGCAAGAAAAACATTTTTATAGTGACATGTACAAATGACAGTTTTATACTTATCCCCTTTTGCCTATTTACCACAGAATTAATAAATAAAGTTATAGGTTATTTTAATCAATAGTCAAGAAATTAATTGTGTCAATAGGACCCAAAACTTTTAACTAACTATGTGATAGTTTTTCTACTTTTACCTTTAAAATGACACTTATCGCACGACTTGATTACACCTAAAACAATTATTTAGCCATTGTATTGCAAGTCGTGAGTAATGGCACTTTACCCACGGGGTGAAGTTGCAATAAGCGCTTTACTCATGGGCCGAAGTTAGCGTTACTTGCAGAAAATGACAGATGACATTTTTTGTTATTATTTTAGTCGTTAAAAACGTATAATATGCTGTCTTTATAATTTAAGACAGTATTTAGTGCAGCAGAGGTGGAATTTTGATTTAACTGACTTAAATTTACTTCAGTCAAAAATTTATTGTGCTCAAAAGTCCGATATCGATTGATTTTAAGGTCGTAGAAAAAGTACACTTCTTAACACGTTTTATTTAACATGATACGAAAACCAATATTTTCTCGCAAAAGAATAACATTATGCACATTTGTAATGTGGCGGATGCGCCGGGATATTCCATCTTGTTTTTTCTGTTCTCCTGATAACTGAATAATTAAAATTACCAAATTAGTTATAAAAACAAAACCGCAATAAAAAAAAGTAAAAAAATCAAACATGGCAGTAGGTATAACATAAAATAAAAGTGTAATATTTTGGTTTGATGTTCAACAATTCACAATAAAGTGATATTGGAGCTAAATGTGGAAGATCACAGGTGGCTGTTGGTTGTAATGAGGCAATTTAAATGCATAACACGAGGGTCGGCTCCGATCACAACCGAGCGCTCCCGGGGGACCACAGCCTTCCTTGTTCTGACCCCTATCTATTCATTCACCAGATATCTGGATCCTGCATGCTAGCTGCAATCCTGCTCCAGACTCCAGGATGTTCAAAACTCAAATAGACCACATTCGTACAAAAATTTGTTGGGTAAGCCATGGAAATATGTCATACTACCAGTCGTTTAAAATTACAACAAAAAACGAAAAGAAAGTGGTTTTGGCAATTTTAATTATTCAGTAATCAGGAGTACAGCAAAAAAACAAGGTGGAATCAGCGCATTCGCCACATTTCCTTTGAGAAAATTACAAAAATAAAAGATTTCGTATTAGGTTTGATAAACGATTAAGATGTTTATAAAACGTGTTACGAACTATACTTTTTCTACGACCTCAAAATCAAACATCAGACTTTTTGAAAGAATAAATTTTCGACTTGAAGAAAAGTTAGCTGAGAAAAATCATTTTAAAAGTAGAAATGAAGTAACATGTTGTAGTATTCAATAAACGGTTATGTTAGATCAAAATCCTGCCTCTGCTACACTAAATTACTTACTAAAATTAATAAAATATCCAAAAACAACTCACGGATTTAGCTTCAAACGCGCGTTTTTTAGCAGGCTTGTTGACATTGGTAAAAAACTAACACTAACAAGATTTGCAATGGCTTTAATTTTTAAGAAATGTAAACATATACTTTATTTCCACTGTCACTTTTATTTCATTTATTTTTATCGGGTGAGCAAATAAAAACGGCCCATAAGTAGGCCGTGGGCATTGTCAAAATATTGTTGATTGGCAGATTTTACATTGTTCACAGCCTACTTATGGGCCGTTTTTATTTGCTCACCCGATATAAATAAAAGACACCAAATTATACGTTTTTGTCAACTAAAATAAATACAAACAATGTCATCTGTCATTTTCTGCAAATAACGTTAACTTCGACCCGTGGGTAAAAAGCTTGCTGCAACTTTACCCCTTGGTTAAAATGGTATTACTCACGGCTTGCAAAACAATAGCTAAATAATTGTTTTAGGTTTAATTAAATCGTGCGATAAGTGTCATTTTTAAGGTGGAAGTAAAATGAATTTTAGGTTATGTCCGTTTAAGGTTATTTAAATCATGCGACAGCCTTAAGAAACTCTTGTAGGCCGACCACTTTTGCGTCGGTTCGTCATCAGGTACCTTAAGAATTAATGGCGTGTTGGAAACATAACGAAGTAAAATTAGTAAAGTCATTCCAGAGTCATAAATCCAGCATGGTATGACATCAGCATATGCTCCAATTAAAAGCCAACTTGAAAACAGACCTTATTCCATCGTAACTGAAGCACTACTGCTTTTCAGAGGCAATATTCTACTTATTTTACACCTATACGAGCTGGAATTTAAATTTATCTTATCTTGAGGATATGCTATTTTGATCTTGTATGCTGGTTTATATTTTCTTTTGATTTATTATGTATTGGCGTTTTTCTTTTGTGTTTTTTTTTTTTTTTTTGTTTCTTTATTAAAATCCATGTCTATCGGTTGTTTATGTTTTCTTATTTTTTAAGAAACAATCGCTTCGATAGTGGCTTTCATTTGGGCCAACATTTTATAGGTAATTTTTTTAAGAAAGAAGTATTTTCTTATATTCAATTATTATTTTTTCATATATTATACGCTCGTATTTTTCTGTGAATGGGCTACCCCATGTTTTATTGGGTGTATTTGAATTGCGCCGATGATTAGGAAAACACTTGCTGTTGCGCCGATTTGGTCATACGGAAATAGTTTGTATTGCGCCGCTATTGTTTATAAGAGGTCTATTGTTATACCAGGAGCTAAGAAGAACCAGGTAAAATGGATTAAGAAAAACTCGAAAATACACTTTCATGTATATTCTAACTATCGCGAATAAACGCTGGGGCTTGTTGAATTTCCCGTCTTACAATTTTTGTTGGATTTTCGGTGAAATTATCAGTAGCTTTCCGTTTTCCGCTGTTAGATATGTATTGTCTTGGTAATGTGCTGACAAGGATTCGTAATTTTTCTCTAGTTTGTTTTTTTAAATTTCAGGGCTTTAGATAGACTTTTATAAAAGCACTGTGGGACCTTTTTTCACTGGGGGACACTAGGACACACTTAGGTAGGTTAGGTTAAGTTTTGCTGCTTAAATGAAAATTAATGACTAATTTGTTGGGGTGACAAAGGATGGGATTAAACAGATGCAAACCAGGTATACGACGAATGACCCAAAACAATAGGTATCATAAAAGTAGCGCAATACACAATATTTTTGTATATTCAAATTTAAACATCGGCGCAACAGGCATACAGGGTGTTACCAAATAAGTAGGAAAAAATTCAGGGGGTAATTCCTGAACCCATTTTAAGAAAAAAAGTTCCTATAAACATATGCCCGATTTTGACTTTTTTTTTTCTTACAGCCCCCTAAGGGCCCCCACTATTAACACGTTTTTTTTTAATTTTACAAAGGGAAAAATATTTCTAGTATTTAGATAAATCAAATAGGTCCCATAAATTTTTTTGAAAAAAATATTCTTTTCGAAATTATAGCGAAAAAATTGATTTTTTAGAGGTTTTTGGGGGGGCTGTATCTCAAAAACGAAGGATTTTCGGACACATGTTCATATGAACTTTTTTTCTTAAAATGGGTTCAGGAATGACCCCCTAAATTTTTTCCTACTTATTTGGTAACACCCTGTATATTCGTTTTATTCATTTTCATATTATAAACTCGACGAAATACATGGGACAATTAAAAATGTTTCGCAGTATTTGCGTAACGTGGTAGTTTTGAATGTTTTTCGACAAATCCAACTCAAAGTACGAGCATTAGAAAGTATCCAATGGATATCAGGAATCTCGTTTAGTCCTTAGTCAAGTGTACGGAAACCAGAGAGAAACATGCATCAAAAATGTAATTACAAAATAGGCGGGGTAGAGCACGAAACCATTACTGGGTTCGGCGGTAGAATCTACCTTCCTTATACCTAAGCACTCTTCTACACTCACAAAGGTTGTTATTATGTGGTGGCATCCCTGCAAGCAATCAGAGGTACCAACTGTAGTAGCTACCGTTCCCAACCCAACCTGCAGCCGCAGGAAAGTTAGACAATATCTTTTCTGAAATGCTTGCTCTTCATGATATTTCTTTTATATTTAAACGTGCCACAGAGAAGTGGAATTACAATTTAATATGGGAACTATACCGACGAAATTATAGGTTTGGATTTTGCGTTTGCAAATTAACTTATAGATTACTGATGGCGCTGCGATTTTTTATCTACTATTCTTTCCAAGAAAAAGAAGGTTATTGCAAAGTACAGAAGTAATATTTTGTAAGAAATAATACAAATCCTTTGAGGTTTTGTGCTAATTTATGGAGAATATTAAGAATAATGAACATGTTATAATGTGTCGAAAGTGTTTGCAATTTTCTAAAAGAAAGTTGTTACATTCCGAAGTGGCAAAAAGGAGACGATTCAAGGAAGCCCTCTTATTTGCGGACATCCAATATGCGGACATTCCAAAATACTCTCCAATTTGCAGACATAGTCATTAAGTAAGAGTTAATCCGTTTACCTGCAGTAAGACAAGAATTATACTTTAATTTGAGATGTTTATGTGCAAAAGTCAGTAATAAAATGTATGCTTTTATTTAGTATAAAGATCAAATAATTTTAAACTACAATGCTTTCTGATAATGTGTTGATACATTTTTTACATAACAACACCGAGAACAACACCTAGTAATATGTCCTTAGTGTAATGCACATAATTTTGGACGCACTGCTAGGCCCCGACATAGCTAGAGTTTATATTTTCATTTTAGCAGTAAAACCTAACCTACCCAACCTAATGTCCCCCAGTGGAAAAATGTCCCTCAGAGCTTTTATAAAAGTCAGTCTAAAACCATGAAATTCAAAAAAAATAAGCATATTGGACTTTACCTAGGTAAAAATACTCACTACCTCTAACCTTTCCGTTTTTGACCATTAATGTCCGCAAATTGGGTTTGTCCGCAAATAAGAGGACACGCATTCAAGAAATGCTTATCTTTGCGATATTTAAAAGCAGCAACAATCAATAAAATCATAAAATGATTAAATTATTATCCAATTTCTTTCAAAAACAATAGCGATCCAGTTTTTAATAAGAACAATTTTTCCAGAAAATTTGATTTCGATTGGACCTTTTGTTCTCAAGCTAGAGTGTCTCCAAAAAACGTGACAGACAAACGGACGAACGAATTTTCGATGATTCAATAAAGCGCACGAATCTGCAAGAATTTTTGCTCTACGACGATTTGAGAATTTTCAAAACAATCACAATATACTCCTCGTTTTTGACTTTGCCTGCGAGGAGTATATTAATGCTTGCTGCATAAAATAACTTCTTGTTCAATCGTTGTGCAGCAAAATTCCTACTCATTCAGAAATTGACTGCCTAAATGAAATACTTGGTTAATGTACTAAAAAAGAATTTATTAATATATCTCCCCTTGTACTAAACACACTAGTTTAATGTACTGAAATAATTAACCTGCAAGAATCTAAGGGTTTCATAAACCAAACAAATAGTGAGAAAAGAAATCATACTGTGAATTTGTAGCCCACAAACAAGAACTTGAGAAGAAACTGTGGTAATAGAATCAAAGGCGCTTCAGAAATCGAACAATATAGCTTTTTTGGGGGTGGTCTATTTGGTCTATTGTTATACCAGGAGCTAAGAAGACCCGGGTAAAAAGGATTAAGAATACTCGATTTAAATACATTTTCTGGTATATTCTAACTATCGCCAATGAACGCTGGGGCTTGTTGAATTTCCCGTCTTACGATTTTTGTTGGCTTTTCGGTGATATTATCAGTAGCTTTCCGTTTTCCGCTGTTAGATATGTATTGTCTTGGTAATGTGCTGACAAGAATCTTAATTTTTCTCTTTTTTTTTAATTTCAGGGCTTTTATAAAAGCACTAGGGGACCTTTTTCCACTGGGGGACACTAGGTTAGGTTAAGTTTTGCTGCTAAAATGAAAACAAATGACTAATTTGTTGGGGTGACAAAGGAAGGGATGCAGATGCAAACCTGGTATACGAAATGACTCAAAACAATAGGTATCATAAAAGTGGCGCAATACACAATATTTTTGTATATTCAAATTTAAACATCGGTGCAACAGGCATATATATCCCTTTTTTGGACAGCCCGTTCTTCCATAAAGCCTCGTCAGTCATGAAAAAATCGTAATTTCCAATGAAAAGATTAAGTTATTCCTTCAACAACTGGGCGTCGCAAAACCGACGTCTGGCGTCGACACTCCTTTTCATCATATAAGGACGTCATACATGTATTTTAATGCAAGTTTATGGGCTCGTTGGGTCAGAATTCGCTGTGATCTAGATACGCCTTTTGTTTCACTAATCTTGAGCACGCTCCTGTTCTACGCTTTGTTTATCTCTACTTTCATACATGCACGCTCCTTCGTTCCTTATCGAATGAATATTGTCATTGGGTCAACCCTGTTTTAGTTATTTTTGAAAGAAACACAAAGCACTAGGTAAAAAGACTAAGATCGCTATAATAAAAGATAGAGACATCCCTGGGGCATAGACAAATTATTAAATTCATTCTCTTTGCCTGGGGTAAACATTTTCATCAAGAGGGCTGGGTAATTTAGTCCAATTGTCAAAAAACAAATTTTAGGTTGGGTGATATACAAATGTCATCACAAAAATTACCTGTCAGATTTGTGAGTTATGTTAAATTTACTTTTATAAAGCAAGAACAGCTACAAAACTAATATTAAACTGTTTAATTACAATCTTTACCTGTGCCAGTACCTCATCCTTGTGAATTTATCAAGATTTCTCCTAAACTTCGCTTGGATTCTACGACGAAACTAATATCGAGGGCAAAGTATATTAATATGCTTTTTTTATCGTCCGGTGCATCCACAAGAAAAATATTCGTGTAAATGCAAGTAAAGTAATTGTGATGATTGATTTTAATTAATTTATTGAAATAAGGAAAGTTTTTTAATAAAAAACGTGCACACATAATGAGATTTGTAAAAATATTTTTAAACACTTACCAATTGCCAAAGTTTTACCAAAATTTACGCTTATTTCAAATAAAAAGGAATATAAAACATTCAATAAATATTAAATAACTGGTTTCGCACGTAAAGTAAGCACTGTGTTTTTATATTTTGTAAAAAAACCATTTCTTAACAGGGGTAATTGTCTGTCGCGGAATCCAAGCGGAGTTTTAAGAGAAATCCTGGCAAATTCGCAAGTATGAGGTGCAGTCACAGGTAATGTTTGTAATTAAACAGTTTTATTTTAATTTTGTAGAAGTTTTTGATGTATAAAAATGAAATTTATAATTTTCGCAAAAAAAAATCGATCACTGGCATTTGCATCAACTGACAAATGTCTTATTTGACAGTTGGACTAAATTGCAAGGCCTACTTTGCGAAAGGCGAAGAAGTCTCCACCTCCTTTTAGCGCCTTAGGTTCAAACCCAGGAGCCGCGTAGCCTTTTTTAATTTTTTCTTTAACTTAAAAAATTAACATTTAAATTTAAAGTCCAAATATGCTTTCTACCTGTTAAAAAATGTGATTGTATTATTACTGCTGTCGAGTTTTCTTCATTTCATAAAGTATACGTTGTGTTGTTATTTATAAACGTAGATTCCATAATACGAAATTTAACTTTTATTGCTGTGAATGTCAAGCTTCATTCTAAAACTATAAAACTATGTGCCTTAAGTTGCCTTCTAGGTGGTATATTTGACCATTATATGAATTTAACACGTATTCAATTTTTTACATTATCGCTTGTAGAAGCTATCAAATTTTTAATTATAATCTAAATTTACGGAATTTTCAGTTCCAACAAAATTAAAGCTTTATTGAAAAATCACTGGCTGAAGGACTTCGGTCGATGGCCCTATTTTTTAGCACATCGTTTATTAAAGACATTCATTAACGCACTCCAAATCGTTGATTAATGACCCAATTAATGCATGGATACGAGCCCATAGTAACGCTCTTCTATGTTTAGAATTACTATCTATGTTTCTACATTACATATGTTAAAGTGACTTTAATTACGGTTCAAGCAACAAAAACCAGAAGAAATTAAATATTTACCGTTGAAAAGAATAAGAAGCAGATCCTTTTACCACATTTAGTGAAATAACATTCATTTTCTATTCACAAATAATAAAAGTTTAATGGCAGCTCTTCTTCTTCAACTTTAATAAATTTGAATGGCCGACGCATTGTTTATGTTAGTTGGTGAAATAATTGTTTTATTTTATAATTTATTTAGTAATGATCTACGATTTGCGAAAAGCATTTAACCAGTTCATATGTTAAATAGTGATTAATAAACTCATTTATTAACAACAACCGCTCGTTTATTAATCGCCTTACTTTATAACACACTTACTAGTTAAATAACTATTTTTTTAAAATACATGATTCCCACTACTTCCACCTAACCTAAACTTAACTTCAACCTAACTTTAACTTAACTCCAACTTAGCTCCTACTTAACTTCAACTTATCTAAGAAAATTGCAGATTTACTATAGAAACCTTCTCTAAATAAGGCTTTCCAAATACAAGAAGCATTATTTGAGTCATATGTTCCTTAAACAAGGTATGTGTACATTCAGAGTATCAGATGTGGAATAGAAATCCCCCGAGACTGACTTTAGGGACATAGTAACGCGCTTATTGAAGCGCAATCTTAAATCTGCTGTTACAAAGCTGCACTAGATCTGATCTGAATATAAATCAAATCGGCATTAAAATACTATCAGTGGTGCCAATCGCCCGTTAACACAGATGCTATCTTGAGGGAGCAACTAGAGTTGTAGTGAGCTCTGACGAAAGTGTAGTTGGATATTTAGCCTTAAATATTGGGGTGTCCTTGAACTATTTTAAGGTCAAAACAAATTTTTAGGCACATCGATTAAAAACCTGAACCTGAAAAGGTTGTTAATGATTTAAAAAAGTGCAAGTAATGTTCTTTTTGGGACGCCCATGAATAATGTTCATAGACTGATAAAGCATCTGCTTTAAGGCCAGAGGAAAACTATGAGGAAAATAACTCCAGCATACCAGGGTCACAATCCAGTTTTATCACAAGGTACAATAAATTTCCAAAATTATAGGGGTTTCAGGGTTAATATCCAATTTAATGCATTAGGAGTCAGATTATGTATTTCATAAAAACCGCCTTCAAAATCGGTGTTTGGACAGTCCTCTACAATATGCTTAATAGTTTCTTTACATAATGGACTAGGTAGTGTATTCCACTTATACAACATATCATTGCAACGTCCGTGACCGCACGTTCTAAGACGATGACCAGTACTCCAAATCTTTCTCGGCTGATCAAAACCTGGAACCTCTTGAGCGGGATCCTTAATGAATTCCTTATTGGACACATCAACATTTTGCCAATTAAGTTTCCAAACATCGGATACTGAAAAGGGCTCGTGTACAAATTCCTCTTGCCATAAGGGCTTCCTTAATTTTAACCGGTTGGGGGGCACCTCTGCAAAATCTTGGTTTATGGGAAACTTGTCCAACTCGAAATGTATTTTGTTCCACTTTCTTTTAGCCAATTAAGTATTCACACATCGGATACTGAAATTAAAAGGGCTCGTGTACAAATTTCTATTGCTTTGTTTTAAATGAAATAGAGGTTTGAAAAAAACTCGTTTGTTATGTAACCTTTAGTTATTGTCAGCTTGATGAAGGTGCTGTTATCTTCGAAACAGGTCGCCATATCCATTTTTTGTTAGAAAAAATGTGAGAATGTAATTATTTATGAGATCCTTTGAATCTTAAACACTAGTAATTGTTTGTTTGTTTAATGTTTTTCTTTAATTATTTCCATATTTTTCGTTTTGTTCGTTTTAAAGTAAAATTAAATGATGGCTTATGTTGAGAATGTTAAACATTAATATTTCTGGATATTGCGCGCTTCAAATATCTGATCACAGGATATACAAGGAAAGAAAGTGCTACCCCTGCACTAAAGTGTACATATTCCTGTACTGCATATTCCGTTATCAGCAGGAGCCTGCAGTGCGTGTCACATGCAGATAGTGTGATTGACATAAGCAGGCGTCGGTCGGCGTCGGTTGGTAAATGCACCCCAACTCGACACGCGTCCGTCCTGCGAGATTAGCCACGTTAGTTCCGCTAGTTGCCGTCGTTCTAGACTAAAGCGCTTGCTGTCTATCTGTAGTCCGTCTGTCCGTCACTTTGCTGTTACCGACAGGACAGGCTTCCTTGCTTGGTGTAGGCCGTAGGACATCTCAACCACCCTTTTCTATTTCTTGTTTTCTTGTTTAAAGTGCACCTTTGGGCACGTGTATTTAATTATACTCTTTGCTGATGACTTAGTCCAAAATCAGGAAAACATATGGTCTCAATTTCGAGGCACTTGGAGTCTGGCGTTACACAATATTAATTATTGAATTTTGTAAATCGACATTCGAGAAATGTTGCATTCCTTATTTAATTTTGAAGCTCTTTTGTAAAAGCCTTCATATGGCCCATTTCATCGACAATTTTGAGCCACAAAATAAATAATTTCATCGTAAAATTGTTGTGGAACCAAAGCATTGCCACTTGCTGGTTTACGATAAACGATAAGCACTTTTTGGTTGAAATTATGGCCCAAATTTGTTTATTAAGACCTTCATGGAATGGTTGATTTGCGTCTTAAACTAGGCAACCAATAATAGTTATTTAACCATTAAGTGTGTTAATAAAGGCGGTTAATAAACGAACGGTGTTAATAAGTGAGTTTATTAATCGCCACTTAACATACGACATACTGGTTACAATGCTTTTTCGCACATTGTAGATCATTATTGAATAAATTATAAAATAGAACAGTTATTTCACCAACTAACAGAAACAATGCGTCGGCCATTCAAATGTATTAAAGTTGAAGAAGAAGAAGAAGAAGAGCTGTCACCAAACTTTTATTGTGAATAGAAAATGAATGTTATTTCCTTAAAATGTCGTAAAAGGATCTGCTTCTCATTCTTTCCAACGGTAAATATTTAATTTCCTTTGGTTTTTGTTATTAAATCGTAATTAAAGCTACTTTAACATTTGTAATGTAGAAACATGGATAGTAATTTTAAACATAGACAAGCGTTACTATGGGTTCGTATTCATGCATTAATAGAGGGCATAAATCAACGATTTGAAGTGCGTTAATGAATGTCTTTAATAAACGATGTGCGAAAAAACATATTTCCAAACATGTTCCCTCTTAAAAACGTACTTTTGTATTTTTGTGTTAAAATACTTCGAGTCTAATAATAGGAAGTTTTGGCAATGTTGTACCTTCCGTGAACATTTTGTTTTACCATAAATGTTGCATGTTGAATAACAAGGTGTCTAGTTATCAACAGGAAATGTCAAACAAACAAGATGCGTGTATGTACAAATTCGTTTTGCTGATGTTTTTTAAGATCATGTAATGTTGATTGAATTTTTATACATTTTATACAAAACCACTGAAAAGTAATAAATTTATGTGTTTTTATTAATGATACTGTTTAATGCCACTCAAAATCGCTCATTTATGACCCTTATTAATGCATTAGCAACCGTGCATGGCAACCGTGTCTATGCTTAGGTATTTTTATCTGTGTTTAAATTTTGGAATTCTTGTAATCTGAATTTTTAAACATAAAGATAAAAAATCATGCTTCACAGTAGATACGCGGCAATGAGTTAATTTTAGTAGCGAATCCTGCACTAGGAGAACGTTATGCCAGATTGTCGAAGCTGCTTTTCCTGCAATTTCAGCAAACAGCTAATCTATATTCATAGTCCTTTCGCAACCCCGTTCCATTCTGTTTCATGCCGATGCGATGGTGTTGCACTGACAGTTCTATCTCGCAAGCCACCTAGCGGACATTTTCTCTACTAACAAATGCACTAGATATGCATTTATTTTTTAGCAGGATTGAATTTTTGCTTTAACGTACAGAATGTAGCCGTTGTTTTGTTATACTCTTCGCAGACAAAGTCGAAGAGTATATTGCGATTGGTCGGACCTTCTCTAAAATCGTTAGTATTTATCCTAGAGCAAAAGACTTTTATTTTTTGTCCGTCTGTCTGTAACAAAACTTGCTATCACGATAACTGAAGAACGGATTATTCAATTGACTTGAGATTTGGTGCAAAAATCAATCCCGTTTGGGGGAAGAACAATATTGTTTTTGAAAAAAATCAAATAATGAATAGAGGGTTGAAATCACCCCCAAAGTTGAAAAAAATTCATATTTCGGTTAATATCAATTTTACGAAAAAAAAAGATTCCTAACTAAATTAAAGGTTGTTTTTTTTCCTATAAAAAGCATCTTATAATTTTTTTGTATCCCGACCCGTTTACAAAAAAAAAATAAGTTTTACGTTATTTTTAATAAAATAAAAAATGCACCTTTTTAATCATCTACTGCGAAGAGTATCATATAGAATGTGTAACAATTATATAACAATAAAAAAATAACCTATCTGCGAAGTGTAACTTTTTAAATGATCTATGCCACTCACTGATCTAACCCATTCATTGATCTAACCCGCTCTAGTTTTGTATTGTATTGTGCTTAGTAAATCAAAGTTAACATTTTTTACTTATAATAATAATATAAGTTAAATCAACCCCTAGCTTAAAACATCCCTTATATAATCAGGGTAGGGACATTCCTGTAAAATAATGACTTGTACTTTTAACTAAAATGCAAATGAAATGTTCAGTCGAGAGACTTGACGTGATTCTTACCACTAATTCTATAATTTTCCGCCCACCAGGGAGAATACAAATACCAATGACTTTTGTCAACTAATCAACTTAGGCCATGCAAGAAAAAACAAGTGAGGGTGCTAGATCTGCCCGTACTTGATCACAATATAGGGGTTTGGAAAATTAAGAATTTTGAGCTTTATTTCTCAGTGAAATAAGGGGTTTGAGTAGGATTGTAAATGTTGGGTTATTTTTAGGTGTTATTACAGTAATGACCAATTTTGTTTATTGCATTTTGAGTACAGATAATCAAGTTTTGGATTTTGATTGAAGTTTTTGATGATTTATTATACTCTTCGCAGACAAAGTCGAAGAGTATATTGCGATTGGTCGGACCTTCTCTTAAATCGTTAATACTCGTCCTAGAGCAAAAATTTACATATTCGTTCGTTTCATGACTTTTTAAGACTTTTATTTTTTGTCCGTCTGTCTGTAACGAAATTTGTGACCACCATAACTCAAGAACGGTTTATCGGATTGACTTGAGATTTAACACAAAAATTAATCCCATTTAGAGGAAGAGCCCTATTGTTTTTGAAAAAAATCAAGTAATAAATAGAGGGTTAAAATCACCCAAAAGTAGAAAAAAATGCATATTTTCGTTAATATCAACTTTACGAAAAAAAATATTCTTAATAAAATTAAAGATTGTATTTTTCCCTATAAAAAGCATCTGGTAATTTTTTTGTATCCCCACCCGTTTACAAAAAAAATAAGTTTTACGTTTCTTTCAATAAAATTAAAAATGCACCTTTTTAATCATCTACTGCGAAGAGTATCATATAGAATGTGAAACAATTATATAAAAATATTCATAAAAAAAGACTTCTGCGAAGTTTAACTTTTTTAATGATCTATCCCACTCACTAATCTAATCCATTCATTGATCTAAGCCGCTCTTGTTGAACATACGGGGTGTCATTTGAATTACATACAATTATGATGAAATTAGATGATTTTTAAAGAGCTACAGAATCGTTAATATTGGTAGAACACGGGGTAGAACATTATTCTTTCAAAGAATGTTCCTTAATGCAAAAAAGCAAATTTCCATGTACCAAATATAAACATAACACCTAAATTTACCAAGTACAGTCAAAACTTCATAAACAAAGTTTCACCCAAACATTAAAAAGTTAAAAACTCCTCGCAAAGCCCCAAACTAAAAACTAAAAAAAAACACTTACCAAACTGCAAACTTCAGCCACGCTGATGCCATATTATTTGAATATTTGACCTGTGAACTTCGACCGCCGCCGAATACACCACCGCGGCTCCAATGTGGTAGCGAGGCTATAACTTTTGCATCAGACTGTACTATGATTGAATTGGTCTTCTTGCTCAGGGTGTACATAATAGACATCGGGCTGTATGCCCGTTAATCTGTGTTTCCTCGGCAACCGGGGAGGCCTATCAACAATGCTCGACACCCCCAACCCTCTGAGAAGGCACATGCTACCCTGGGTTTTGGTGTGTTCTTAAATAAGTCTTGGAGGAGAGACAAACCAGGTGAGGTTGTAGAAGATGCATTTTTGATTTGGTTTTTGGTTTTACATAATCTGAAATAAAAAAGGATAAGAATTAATTATTGTAGTGCGATCTTGAGAATGGTGTAAAGTACATCGAAACGTCGACTCGTTAAAAACAGACTTTTGTTTTATTTGGATCCTATCCCGCTAATTTTTCTTCAATAAGAATTAAACTTGTAAAGATTATTATGTAAATTAAAATGTATTTAGGGGGTAGAAATTTCCATACAGGGTGTTTCTGATGCAACCAAAAATAATAAATAAAAAATATCTTTATTGAGTTAAACTCAAAAGGCCATTGACCGAGGTCCTTCAGCTGATGCAACCATTAGAATGTACATATCATTATTATGGAGAAAAATGTATTAAGAATAGTTTAATAAGGA
The DNA here is from genome assembly GCA_963920755.1 of Cartodere bifasciata. Taxonomy (NCBI): domain Eukaryota; kingdom Metazoa; phylum Arthropoda; class Insecta; order Coleoptera; family Latridiidae; genus Cartodere; species Cartodere bifasciata. The sequence continues at coordinate 2,309,824 of OY987199.1, read as the reverse complement.
ACGTTTTTTAGCAAGCCTAGTAGTTTGCAAGAAATAATTTTTTTGTAAATTTATTACAGAGATTATAAGGTATTTTTAGTAAAAGTTTAAATGGATTTCTATGTTTGAAAAATGTAAAATTTTCGGAAATTTGAAATCGCGATTTTTTCCACCTAATATTTGAGATATTTTATTTCTTAGTCGCTGCTCTACAGAGTGTCCAAAAATTAGCGCATAAACACGGCGATACGTTATTGGGAAATGTTTAGGGATAATCGAGACTAATAGATGGGATTTTTAGATGTATTTTCCTAGATGGTGTTGCCGAATTTATGCAACTTCTGTTCGCATTTTCCTCATTTTCTTTTAACAATTTTTCAGAAATCCTCAGGCATGCCCTAACAGCGTACCATACAGATGGTGCCCCAATTCTGGGACACTCTGTATAAAGTAGTTTTGTAGAAGTTTCGAAAAATTCCTATTTTCGAAAAGTTAAAAATTTTTGCAAAATGCGATTATTTTTATTATGGCATTTTGTGTGTCCCTGTCCTAAAAAAATATCTACAAGGACTATTTTTTATGTGTTTTCAGTAAAAGTTTGAAAGAATTTCTATGTTCGAAAAGTGCAAAACTTACGGAAAATTGAAAGCGTAATTTTCTTTTATTAGGTTAGCCCTCCTATTAATTGGAAGCAGGCAAACATTTCTAATTTGAGAAGATCAAACTGTATCCTCCCTTAAAATAACGGGTCTTTAAATCGACACCAATGAAAAGACTCCGCACTTTTTACAAAATAAAAAAATAATTAATTAAATTCTCTATAAAACGGCTTGCTCTAATTTTTAACTAGGATATTGAAGGTATTGTCAGTGAAGAGTTGAACTGTAAAATTAGGTAGGTAGAGCAAATAATTAAGTCATTAGTTTTGTTTAATCCGCATATAATCTATGTTGAAAACGGTAGCGGTCAGTTTATGGTCATTTTAATCTGCGCTGGATTATTTCAATTTATTGATCAAAATACCTTGGTAAAAGGCATATAGCAGACCAAAAATGGGTTTTTATTTGGTATTGCAGAAATAAATAGCAAAAAAATATTTGATAACATTAAAAAAATTACAATAAGAGATGTTCCATAACTTTTATGTAGGGATTATTTTTTTTATTTTAGGTATTTTACATACCCTACTTTCAGTGGTTATGAATGATTTTTTAAGCCCAAAATTGACAGACTGTGTTTATGCAGAAAACCACCAAAGCATAAACATTTCCAGCTAGGATAATCCAAAGGTGTCTAGATGGTGTCATGTTACTAATTCCTACTGAAAGGCCGAAAGATATCGGATCCCGTTCTAATACCAAATCCGACGTTAGTTTTGGGATATCTATGCCTTGTTATTGTAACAGTGGTAACCCTGAATAAAAGATCATTCGTGCGAAAATATTATGTTTGACACTTTGAACAATGGGGTGCTCTTTTGTAAAAAGACCACACAGTATATTAAAACTACTAGTTTTTTTTGCAAGCTGCCCAAATGAACATTATAAAAAGGTGACAATACTTTGTAAAAGGTATTTTTTTTATCTGGGGCTTACCATATTTTTTCTTAATTATAAATTTTGCAAAGAAAATAGTTTTTCTTTTCTGTTAAAGTTCATTTTGGAAAGAAATATGTCTTTGCGGTATTTAGATGCATTAATGAAAGGACTTATACAGGGTGTCTAAATATTGGCGCATAAACGCGACGGTACGTTGTTGGGACATGCCTATGAATTCCTGGAAAATTGTTAAAAAAATCCATCTGTTGTATTCATTGAGGAAAATGCGAACAAAGTTGCATAAATTCGGCAACACAGTCTAATAAAACACATCTAAAAATTCCATCTATGAGTCTTGATCATACACTTTTGCATTAGATTTTACTGACATTGTTGACAGCTTCATTTCATGAAAATTTTGTAAAATTAAATTGATTATAAAAAAGTAATTTGACCATTTAAAAGATAAACAAATGGTGAAATGGTTTAAGATAGACTGTAGCTTTGTATTAAACCATTTTTTTCATTAATATGTGCTGTTATTTTCAAGGTATGAGCGTTCGAAGTTTTGCACTTTAGGACCTCATATCTGCAAGGGTTTATGATATGGATTTTTCTTAACATTTTTCTAGGGATTCCTAGACATGCCCTAATAACGTATACCGTCGCGTTTATGCGCCAATTTTTGGACACCCAAAATAAGAGAGACTTTTTTTGTTATCAACATACTTAGCATAGCAGCCAATTTTGGAATATCTGTAAAAAATACCTTTCTTATTTTGACCTGACAAATCCCGGTACGAAATTCATTATTTTAATTTTAAAAGAATCTGTTCTTTTCCCATACAGAGTATAATAAAAAAAAAACGTACATCCGAGTAGCCCTATGCAAAACCATAGATAACAAGCCACGTGCCAAAGCGTCGCTTCTAGAGCATAGAGTAAAGAGAAGTGTCAACAGAAACACCGATCTGCACAGGAGAAAAGGGGGCTGCTTTACATCCTAACCTGTGCTTGTACTTAATTCTCTATTCTCTTGATTTAAATACGATATTCCCCAATGATCGTGCACGCTTGCTATTTATAAAGGATTGCGTACAATTATACAAATTTGTATGGTTTGTAATTGAAGAAGCCTTTTAAATATTTACCTTAACAGGGGACCAACATACACACTCTATAATGTTTGTCCCCAAACCAATTGAAATTCAATCTTATTTGTTTGATGGGATTTATTGTCGGTGTGATTATTTGAACAAGTTATTTATGCACCAATACGTATAGCAGCACGTTAAAGGTCAAATCAAAGTCAACAAAAAACTACCCCCAAGGCCCCTTTTTAAAGTGGTACAAATTGATGTACATATATTTGCAAACAGGTGCAAAAATCACACATAAAACTACTAAAACTAGCACATATCGCCTTGCAACAAGGGACAAAACATAAAAAACTATCAATTAACACTTCCCAGTGCGCGAATATCACCCCCTATCAAGAAAATCCCATAAATAAAACCTATTACGTAATAAAAATGTGTATTGCACAATACCTGTCTCGCTTCGCCAGAAATCATCATCATTCAGTTTCGCGTTTTGTTAGATCCACAATTAATGACACCACATTTATTTAACGGCATTTACTCGTTTAATTCATCCCCTAAATGAGACCCCCCGCCTATTGGGGGTGCTTATCTTTAATTCACTGAAAAAGGACGCTTCGATTTAAAACGCAGGTGTATTTTGATCCAGTTGCCTTGTGACAGTGTTTACAAAACATCTGCCTGCGAATAAAACCAAACATTCCCTAAGAAAAAATGCTCTTTGAATTTGGAAAAGCTAACTCAAAACATGGATTTAGGTCTTTGTTGTGCCCTTTTCAATGTAATCCAAGCATTTCACACCTCCTAAACAAGATTAAAAAGAGCAACCAACAACAAAAACACCATTAAAAACACATTATACGCTCAAATAAATTGCAATTATTATTTGCGAATAATGCTGAAACAACATGTGTGGGCATGTCCAATATTAGAACTTACCTTTATTTTATGACTTGCCGCAAGACACATTATTACTTGTCGTAAAAGCTGAGAAAATTAGGAAAAATCTCGGAAAAGCACGCACGCACAAACACACGCATTGAAAATCGCGTCGGACTACAACTAGCGACACCTAGCGAAAAAACACAACACCACTTGTTAAACAAACAGAAATCTGTATTACCTTTAGAGTTTTGACATATGACAGCAAACAAAATCTGACAATTGACAGCCTTCTTGTGCGAATCACACCTTTCACGGGTTATATTTAAGAATTTGAGCTTTTTCCGATAAAAATCATGGCTATTAGTTTATTAAACCCAAAAGCTGAAGTGGCAAGAGCTGCCCAAGCCTTGGCTGTAAATATTTCAGCCGCAAAAGGTATTCAAGATGTGATGAAGTCAAATTTGGGCCCCAAAGGAACAATGAAAATGTGAGTACGACCGAACACATGATTTTAAAAAGTTAATTTTCGGACTTAAGATGTATTAAATGATTGTGTATACGTTGTGTTGTTATTTATAAACGTAGATTCCATAATACGAAATTTAACTTTTATTGCTGTGAATGTCAAGCTTCATTCTAAAACTATAAAACTATGTGCCTTAAGTTGCCTTCTAGGTGGTATATTTGACCATTATATGAATTTAACACGTATTCAATTTTTTACATTATCGCTTGTAGAAGCTATCAAATTTTTAATTATAATCTAAATTTACGGAATTTTCAGTTCCAACAAAATTAAAGCTTTATTGAAAAATCACTGGCTGAAGGACTTCGGTCGATGGCCCTATTTTTTAGCACATCGTTTATTAAAGACATTCATTAACGCACTCCAAATCGTTGATTAATGACCCAATTAATGCATGGATACGAGCCCATAGTAACGCTCTTCTATGTTTAGAATTACTATCTATGTTTCTACATTACATATGTTAAAGTGACTTTAATTACGGTTCAAGCAACAAAAACCAGAAGAAATTAAATATTTACCGTTGAAAAGAATAAGAAGCAGATCCTTTTACCACATTTAGTGAAATAACATTCATTTTCTATTCACAAATAATAAAAGTTTAATGGCAGCTCTTCTTCTTCAACTTTAATAAATTTGAATGGCCGACGCATTGTTTATGTTAGTTGGTGAAATAATTGTTTTATTTTATAATTTATTTAGTAATGATCTACGATTTGCGAAAAGCATTTAACCAGTTCATATGTTAAATAGTGATTAATAAACTCATTTATTAACAACAACCGCTCGTTTATTAATCGCCTTACTTTATAACACACTTACTAGTTAAATAACTATTTTTTTAAAATACATGATTCCCACTACTTCCACCTAACCTAAACTTAACTTCAACCTAACTTTAACTTAACTCCAACTTAGCTCCTACTTAACTTCAACTTATCTAAGAAAATTGCAGATTTACTATAGAAACCTTCTCTAAATAAGGCTTTCCAAATACAAGAAGCATTATTTGAGTCATATGTTCCTTAAACAAGGTATGTGTACATTCAGAGTATCAGATGTGGAATAGAAATCCCCCGAGACTGACTTTAGGGACATAGTAACGCGCTTATTGAAGCGCAATCTTAAATCTGCTGTTACAAAGCTGCACTAGATCTGATCTGAATATAAATCAAATCGGCATTAAAATACTATCAGTGGTGCCAATCGCCCGTTAACACAGATGCTATCTTGAGGGAGCAACTAGAGTTGTAGTGAGCTCTGACGAAAGTGTAGTTGGATATTTAGCCTTAAATATTGGGGTGTCCTTGAACTATTTTAAGGTCAAAACAAATTTTTAGGCACATCGATTAAAAACCTGAACCTGAAAAGGTTGTTAATGATTTAAAAAAGTGCAAGTAATGTTCTTTTTGGGACGCCCATGAATAATGTTCATAGACTGATAAAGCATCTGCTTTAAGGCCAGAGGAAAACTATGAGGAAAATAACTCCAGCATACCAGGGTCACAATCCAGTTTTATCACAAGGTACAATAAATTTCCAAAATTATAGGGGTTTCAGGGTTAATATCCAATTTAATGCATTAGGAGTCAGATTATGTATTTCATAAAAACCGCCTTCAAAATCGGTGTTTGGACAGTCCTCTACAATATGCTTAATAGTTTCTTTACATAATGGACTAGGTAGTGTATTCCACTTATACAACATATCATTGCAACGTCCGTGACCGCACGTTCTAAGACGATGACCAGTACTCCAAATCTTTCTCGGCTGATCAAAACCTGGAACCTCTTGAGCGGGATCCTTAATGAATTCCTTATTGGACACATCAACATTTTGCCAATTAAGTTTCCAAACATCGGATACTGAAAAGGGCTCGTGTACAAATTCCTCTTGCCATAAGGGCTTCCTTAATTTTAACCGGTTGGGGGGCACCTCTGCAAAATCTTGGTTTATGGGAAACTTGTCCAACTCGAAATGTATTTTGTTCCACTTTCTTTTAGCCAATTAAGTATTCACACATCGGATACTGAAATTAAAAGGGCTCGTGTACAAATTTCTATTGCTTTGTTTTAAATGAAATAGAGGTTTGAAAAAAACTCGTTTGTTATGTAACCTTTAGTTATTGTCAGCTTGATGAAGGTGCTGTTATCTTCGAAACAGGTCGCCATATCCATTTTTTGTTAGAAAAAATGTGAGAATGTAATTATTTATGAGATCCTTTGAATCTTAAACACTAGTAATTGTTTGTTTGTTTAATGTTTTTCTTTAATTATTTCCATATTTTTCGTTTTGTTCGTTTTAAAGTAAAATTAAATGATGGCTTATGTTGAGAATGTTAAACATTAATATTTCTGGATATTGCGCGCTTCAAATATCTGATCACAGGATATACAAGGAAAGAAAGTGCTACCCCTGCACTAAAGTGTACATATTCCTGTACTGCATATTCCGTTATCAGCAGGAGCCTGCAGTGCGTGTCACATGCAGATAGTGTGATTGACATAAGCAGGCGTCGGTCGGCGTCGGTTGGTAAATGCACCCCAACTCGACACGCGTCCGTCCTGCGAGATTAGCCACGTTAGTTCCGCTAGTTGCCGTCGTTCTAGACTAAAGCGCTTGCTGTCTATCTGTAGTCCGTCTGTCCGTCACTTTGCTGTTACCGACAGGACAGGCTTCCTTGCTTGGTGTAGGCCGTAGGACATCTCAACCACCCTTTTCTATTTCTTGTTTTCTTGTTTAAAGTGCACCTTTGGGCACGTGTATTTAATTATACTCTTTGCTGATGACTTAGTCCAAAATCAGGAAAACATATGGTCTCAATTTCGAGGCACTTGGAGTCTGGCGTTACACAATATTAATTATTGAATTTTGTAAATCGACATTCGAGAAATGTTGCATTCCTTATTTAATTTTGAAGCTCTTTTGTAAAAGCCTTCATATGGCCCATTTCATCGACAATTTTGAGCCACAAAATAAATAATTTCATCGTAAAATTGTTGTGGAACCAAAGCATTGCCACTTGCTGGTTTACGATAAACGATAAGCACTTTTTGGTTGAAATTATGGCCCAAATTTGTTTATTAAGACCTTCATGGAATGGTTGATTTGCGTCTTAAACTAGGCAACCAATAATAGTTATTTAACCATTAAGTGTGTTAATAAAGGCGGTTAATAAACGAACGGTGTTAATAAGTGAGTTTATTAATCGCCACTTAACATACGACATACTGGTTACAATGCTTTTTCGCACATTGTAGATCATTATTGAATAAATTATAAAATAGAACAGTTATTTCACCAACTAACAGAAACAATGCGTCGGCCATTCAAATGTATTAAAGTTGAAGAAGAAGAAGAAGAAGAGCTGTCACCAAACTTTTATTGTGAATAGAAAATGAATGTTATTTCCTTAAAATGTCGTAAAAGGATCTGCTTCTCATTCTTTCCAACGGTAAATATTTAATTTCCTTTGGTTTTTGTTATTAAATCGTAATTAAAGCTACTTTAACATTTGTAATGTAGAAACATGGATAGTAATTTTAAACATAGACAAGCGTTACTATGGGTTCGTATTCATGCATTAATAGAGGGCATAAATCAACGATTTGAAGTGCGTTAATGAATGTCTTTAATAAACGATGTGCGAAAAAACATATTTCCAAACATGTTCCCTCTTAAAAACGTACTTTTGTATTTTTGTGTTAAAATACTTCGAGTCTAATAATAGGAAGTTTTGGCAATGTTGTACCTTCCGTGAACATTTTGTTTTACCATAAATGTTGCATGTTGAATAACAAGGTGTCTAGTTATCAACAGGAAATGTCAAACAAACAAGATGCGTGTATGTACAAATTCGTTTTGCTGATGTTTTTTAAGATCATGTAATGTTGATTGAATTTTTATACATTTTATACAAAACCACTGAAAAGTAATAAATTTATGTGTTTTTATTAATGATACTGTTTAATGCCACTCAAAATCGCTCATTTATGACCCTTATTAATGCATTAGCAACCGTGCATGGCAACCGTGTCTATGCTTAGGTATTTTTATCTGTGTTTAAATTTTGGAATTCTTGTAATCTGAATTTTTAAACATAAAGATAAAAAATCATGCTTCACAGTAGATACGCGGCAATGAGTTAATTTTAGTAGCGAATCCTGCACTAGGAGAACGTTATGCCAGATTGTCGAAGCTGCTTTTCCTGCAATTTCAGCAAACAGCTAATCTATATTCATAGTCCTTTCGCAACCCCGTTCCATTCTGTTTCATGCCGATGCGATGGTGTTGCACTGACAGTTCTATCTCGCAAGCCACCTAGCGGACATTTTCTCTACTAACAAATGCACTAGATATGCATTTATTTTTTAGCAGGATTGAATTTTTGCTTTAACGTACAGAATGTAGCCGTTGTTTTGTTATACTCTTCGCAGACAAAGTCGAAGAGTATATTGCGATTGGTCGGACCTTCTCTAAAATCGTTAGTATTTATCCTAGAGCAAAAGACTTTTATTTTTTGTCCGTCTGTCTGTAACAAAACTTGCTATCACGATAACTGAAGAACGGATTATTCAATTGACTTGAGATTTGGTGCAAAAATCAATCCCGTTTGGGGGAAGAACAATATTGTTTTTGAAAAAAATCAAATAATGAATAGAGGGTTGAAATCACCCCCAAAGTTGAAAAAAATTCATATTTCGGTTAATATCAATTTTACGAAAAAAAAAGATTCCTAACTAAATTAAAGGTTGTTTTTTTTCCTATAAAAAGCATCTTATAATTTTTTTGTATCCCGACCCGTTTACAAAAAAAAAATAAGTTTTACGTTATTTTTAATAAAATAAAAAATGCACCTTTTTAATCATCTACTGCGAAGAGTATCATATAGAATGTGTAACAATTATATAACAATAAAAAAATAACCTATCTGCGAAGTGTAACTTTTTAAATGATCTATGCCACTCACTGATCTAACCCATTCATTGATCTAACCCGCTCTAGTTTTGTATTGTATTGTGCTTAGTAAATCAAAGTTAACATTTTTTACTTATAATAATAATATAAGTTAAATCAACCCCTAGCTTAAAACATCCCTTATATAATCAGGGTAGGGACATTCCTGTAAAATAATGACTTGTACTTTTAACTAAAATGCAAATGAAATGTTCAGTCGAGAGACTTGACGTGATTCTTACCACTAATTCTATAATTTTCCGCCCACCAGGGAGAATACAAATACCAATGACTTTTGTCAACTAATCAACTTAGGCCATGCAAGAAAAAACAAGTGAGGGTGCTAGATCTGCCCGTACTTGATCACAATATAGGGGTTTGGAAAATTAAGAATTTTGAGCTTTATTTCTCAGTGAAATAAGGGGTTTGAGTAGGATTGTAAATGTTGGGTTATTTTTAGGTGTTATTACAGTAATGACCAATTTTGTTTATTGCATTTTGAGTACAGATAATCAAGTTTTGGATTTTGATTGAAGTTTTTGATGATTTATTATACTCTTCGCAGACAAAGTCGAAGAGTATATTGCGATTGGTCGGACCTTCTCTTAAATCGTTAATACTCGTCCTAGAGCAAAAATTTACATATTCGTTCGTTTCATGACTTTTTAAGACTTTTATTTTTTGTCCGTCTGTCTGTAACGAAATTTGTGACCACCATAACTCAAGAACGGTTTATCGGATTGACTTGAGATTTAACACAAAAATTAATCCCATTTAGAGGAAGAGCCCTATTGTTTTTGAAAAAAATCAAGTAATAAATAGAGGGTTAAAATCACCCAAAAGTAGAAAAAAATGCATATTTTCGTTAATATCAACTTTACGAAAAAAAATATTCTTAATAAAATTAAAGATTGTATTTTTCCCTATAAAAAGCATCTGGTAATTTTTTTGTATCCCCACCCGTTTACAAAAAAAATAAGTTTTACGTTTCTTTCAATAAAATTAAAAATGCACCTTTTTAATCATCTACTGCGAAGAGTATCATATAGAATGTGAAACAATTATATAAAAATATTCATAAAAAAAGACTTCTGCGAAGTTTAACTTTTTTAATGATCTATCCCACTCACTAATCTAATCCATTCATTGATCTAAGCCGCTCTTGTTGAACATACGGGGTGTCATTTGAATTACATACAATTATGATGAAATTAGATGATTTTTAAAGAGCTACAGAATCGTTAATATTGGTAGAACACGGGGTAGAACATTATTCTTTCAAAGAATGTTCCTTAATGCAAAAAAGCAAATTTCCATGTACCAAATATAAACATAACACCTAAATTTACCAAGTACAGTCAAAACTTCATAAACAAAGTTTCACCCAAACATTAAAAAGTTAAAAACTCCTCGCAAAGCCCCAAACTAAAAACTAAAAAAAAACACTTACCAAACTGCAAACTTCAGCCACGCTGATGCCATATTATTTGAATATTTGACCTGTGAACTTCGACCGCCGCCGAATACACCACCGCGGCTCCAATGTGGTAGCGAGGCTATAACTTTTGCATCAGACTGTACTATGATTGAATTGGTCTTCTTGCTCAGGGTGTACATAATAGACATCGGGCTGTATGCCCGTTAATCTGTGTTTCCTCGGCAACCGGGGAGGCCTATCAACAATGCTCGACACCCCCAACCCTCTGAGAAGGCACATGCTACCCTGGGTTTTGGTGTGTTCTTAAATAAGTCTTGGAGGAGAGACAAACCAGGTGAGGTTGTAGAAGATGCATTTTTGATTTGGTTTTTGGTTTTACATAATCTGAAATAAAAAAGGATAAGAATTAATTATTGTAGTGCGATCTTGAGAATGGTGTAAAGTACATCGAAACGTCGACTCGTTAAAAACAGACTTTTGTTTTATTTGGATCCTATCCCGCTAATTTTTCTTCAATAAGAATTAAACTTGTAAAGATTATTATGTAAATTAAAATGTATTTAGGGGGTAGAAATTTCCATACAGGGTGTTTCTGATGCAACCAAAAATAATAAATAAAAAATATCTTTATTGAGTTAAACTCAAAAGGCCATTGACCGAGGTCCTTCAGCTGATGCAACCATTAGAATGTACATATCATTATTATGGAGAAAAATGTATTAAGAATAGTTTAATAAGGAACGTTTTTTAGCAAGCCTAGTAGTTTGCAAGAAATAATTTTTTTGTAAATTTATTACAGAGATTATAAGGTATTTTTAGTAAAAGTTTAAATGGATTTCTATGTTTGAAAAATGTAAAATTTTCGGAAATTTGAAATCGCGATTTTTTCCACCTAATATTTGAGATATTTTATTTCTTAGTCGCTGCTCTACAGAGTGTCCAAAAATTAGCGCATAAACACGGCGATACGTTATTGGGAAATGTTTAGGGATAATCGAGACTAATAGATGGGATTTTTAGATGTATTTTCCTAGATGGTGTTGCCGAATTTATGCAACTTCTGTTCGCATTTTCCTCATTTTCTTTTAACAATTTTTCAGAAATCCTCAGGCATGCCCTAACAGCGTACCATACAGATGGTGCCCCAATTCTGGGACACTCTGTATAAAGTAGTTTTGTAGAAGTTTCGAAAAATTCCTATTTTCGAAAAGTTAAAAATTTTTGCAAAATGCGATTATTTTTATTATGGCATTTTGTGTGTCCCTGTCCTAAAAAAATATCTACAAGGACTATTTTTTATGTGTTTTCAGTAAAAGTTTGAAAGAATTTCTATGTTCGAAAAGTGCAAAACTTACGGAAAATTGAAAGCGTAATTTTCTTTTATTAGGTTAGCCCTCCTATTAATTGGAAGCAGGCAAACATTTCTAATTTGAGAAGATCAAACTGTATCCTCCCTTAAAATAACGGGTCTTTAAATCGACACCAATGAAAAGACTCCGCACTTTTTACAAAATAAAAAAATAATTAATTAAATTCTCTATAAAACGGCTTGCTCTAATTTTTAACTAGGATATTGAAGGTATTGTCAGTGAAGAGTTGAACTGTAAAATTAGGTAGGTAGAGCAAATAATTAAGTCATTAGTTTTGTTTAATCCGCATATAATCTATGTTGAAAACGGTAGCGGTCAGTTTATGGTCATTTTAATCTGCGCTGGATTATTTCAATTTATTGATCAAAATACCTTGGTAAAAGGCATATAGCAGACCAAAAATGGGTTTTTATTTGGTATTGCAGAAATAAATAGCAAAAAAATATTTGATAACATTAAAAAAATTACAATAAGAGATGTTCCATAACTTTTATGTAGGGATTATTTTTTTTATTTTAGGTATTTTACATACCCTACTTTCAGTGGTTATGAATGATTTTTTAAGCCCAAAATTGACAGACTGTGTTTATGCAGAAAACCACCAAAGCATAAACATTTCCAGCTAGGATAATCCAAAGGTGTCTAGATGGTGTCATGTTACTAATTCCTACTGAAAGGCCGAAAGATATCGGATCCCGTTCTAATACCAAATCCGACGTTAGTTTTGGGATATCTATGCCTTGTTATTGTAACAGTGGTAACCCTGAATAAAAGATCATTCGTGCGAAAATATTATGTTTGACACTTTGAACAATGGGGTGCTCTTTTGTAAAAAGACCACACAGTATATTAAAACTACTAGTTTTTTTTGCAAGCTGCCCAAATGAACATTATAAAAAGGTGACAATACTTTGTAAAAGGTATTTTTTTTATCTGGGGCTTACCATATTTTTTCTTAATTATAAATTTTGCAAAGAAAATAGTTTTTCTTTTCTGTTAAAGTTCATTTTGGAAAGAAATATGTCTTTGCGGTATTTAGATGCATTAATGAAAGGACTTATACAGGGTGTCTAAATATTGGCGCATAAACGCGACGGTACGTTGTTGGGACATGCCTATGAATTCCTGGAAAATTGTTAAAAAAATCCATCTGTTGTATTCATTGAGGAAAATGCGAACAAAGTTGCATAAATTCGGCAACACAGTCTAATAAAACACATCTAAAAATTCCATCTATGAGTCTTGATCATACACTTTTGCATTAGATTTTACTGACATTGTTGACAGCTTCATTTCATGAAAATTTTGTAAAATTAAATTGATTATAAAAAAGTAATTTGACCATTTAAAAGATAAACAAATGGTGAAATGGTTTAAGATAGACTGTAGCTTTGTATTAAACCATTTTTTTCATTAATATGTGCTGTTATTTTCAAGGTATGAGCGTTCGAAGTTTTGCACTTTAGGACCTCATATCTGCAAGGGTTTATGATATGGATTTTTCTTAACATTTTTCTAGGGATTCCTAGACATGCCCTAATAACGTATACCGTCGCGTTTATGCGCCAATTTTTGGACACCCAAAATAAGAGAGACTTTTTTTGTTATCAACATACTTAGCATAGCAGCCAATTTTGGAATATCTGTAAAAAATACCTTTCTTATTTTGACCTGACAAATCCCGGTACGAAATTCATTATTTTAATTTTAAAAGAATCTGTTCTTTTCCCATACAGAGTATAATAAAAAAAAAACGTACATCCGAGTAGCCCTATGCAAAACCATAGATAACAAGCCACGTGCCAAAGCGTCGCTTCTAGAGCATAGAGTAAAGAGAAGTGTCAACAGAAACACCGATCTGCACAGGAGAAAAGGGGGCTGCTTTACATCCTAACCTGTGCTTGTACTTAATTCTCTATTCTCTTGATTTAAATACGATATTCCCCAATGATCGTGCACGCTTGCTATTTATAAAGGATTGCGTACAATTATACAAATTTGTATGGTTTGTAATTGAAGAAGCCTTTTAAATATTTACCTTAACAGGGGACCAACATACACACTCTATAATGTTTGTCCCCAAACCAATTGAAATTCAATCTTATTTGTTTGATGGGATTTATTGTCGGTGTGATTATTTGAACAAGTTATTTATGCACCAATACGTATAGCAGCACGTTAAAGGTCAAATCAAAGTCAACAAAAAACTACCCCCAAGGCCCCTTTTTAAAGTGGTACAAATTGATGTACATATATTTGCAAACAGGTGCAAAAATCACACATAAAACTACTAAAACTAGCACATATCGCCTTGCAACAAGGGACAAAACATAAAAAACTATCAATTAACACTTCCCAGTGCGCGAATATCACCCCCTATCAAGAAAATCCCATAAATAAAACCTATTACGTAATAAAAATGTGTATTGCACAATACCTGTCTCGCTTCGCCAGAAATCATCATCATTCAGTTTCGCGTTTTGTTAGATCCACAATTAATGACACCACATTTATTTAACGGCATTTACTCGTTTAATTCATCCCCTAAATGAGACCCCCCGCCTATTGGGGGTGCTTATCTTTAATTCACTGAAAAAGGACGCTTCGATTTAAAACGCAGGTGTATTTTGATCCAGTTGCCTTGTGACAGTGTTTACAAAACATCTGCCTGCGAATAAAACCAAACATTCCCTAAGAAAAAATGCTCTTTGAATTTGGAAAAGCTAACTCAAAACATGGATTTAGGTCTTTGTTGTGCCCTTTTCAATGTAATCCAAGCATTTCACACCTCCTAAACAAGATTAAAAAGAGCAACCAACAACAAAAACACCATTAAAAACACATTATACGCTCAAATAAATTGCAATTATTATTTGCGAATAATGCTGAAACAACATGTGTGGGCATGTCCAATATTAGAACTTACCTTTATTTTATGACTTGCCGCAAGACACATTATTACTTGTCGTAAAAGCTGAGAAAATTAGGAAAAATCTCGGAAAAGCACGCACGCACAAACACACGCATTGAAAATCGCGTCGGACTACAACTAGCGACACCTAGCGAAAAAACACAACACCACTTGTTAAACAAACAGAAATCTGTATTACCTTTAGAGTTTTGACATATGACAGCAAACAAAATCTGACAATTGACAGCCTTCTTGTGCGAATCACACCTTTCACGGGTTATATTTAAGAATTTGAGCTTTTTCCGATAAAAATCATGGCTATTAGTTTATTAAACCCAAAAGCTGAAGTGGCAAGAGCTGCCCAAGCCTTGGCTGTAAATATTTCAGCCGCAAAAGGTATTCAAGATGTGATGAAGTCAAATTTGGGCCCCAAAGGAACAATGAAAATGTGAGTACGACCGAACACATGATTTTAAAAAGTTAATTTTCGGACTTAAGATGTATTAAATGATTGTGGTTTGAGAAGAAATAAACTTAAACGTTTAAAATACTGCTATTTTGGCACCAAAAACGTTATAAAGCGTTTTAATTACAGTTTAAATTTTATAGGTTAGTTTCGGGTGCGGGGGACATCAAAATAACCAAAGATGGTAACGTTTTGCTTCATGAAATGCAAATTCAACACCCAACAGCATCTTTAATCGCTCGGGCATCAACTGCTCAAGATGATATGACCGGTGATGGGACAACTTCCACAGTTTTGGTAATTGGCGAGCTTTTAAAACAAGCAGACATTTATATAGCAGAGGGGCTTCACCCTAGGGTTTTGGCTGATGGTTTCGACAAGGCCAGAGCTAAAACGCTTGAAATTTTGGAGAAATGCAAAATCGTAACGGAGCCAACACGTGAAATTTTGCTTGATGTGACTCAAACGAGTCTGCGTACTAAGGTGAGCTTTGGGGCCCCAAAAAGGGGCTGTAATTTGATGCGAGGTGTCTTATTTAATAGTTTCAAGCGTTAGGTATCATTTCGTTACTTGTTTTGTCCAAAAATGCGTGTTTTTGTTAATGATCTCGTATAGTTTAGCAAAAATTGCTCTGAAAGTTTCGTAGCAACTTTTAGCACGTTTTATGCCAATATTTGGCCCCAAAAGGGGGCTGTAATAATAAGCAAGATGTCTTATTTTATAGTTTTAAGCGTTAGGTATCATTTTGTTACTTATTTTGTCCAAAAATGCGGTTTTTGTTAAGGATTTCGTATAGTTTAGCAAAAAGTGCTCTGAAAGTTTTTATAGCCACTTTAAGCACGTTTTTTGTAATTATTTGGCCCCAAACACAGTTATAATGTTAGGACAAGCATTTTACTAAATAGATTTAAGCGTTAGGTATCATTTCGTTGTCAATTTTGCCCAAAAATACACGTTTTTTACATAATCTCCAAAGAATGGTCTTAAAGTTTTCGTAGGCGTTACACCCCCTTTATTATACTCTTCGCAGACAAAGTCGAAGACTATATTGCGATTGGTCGGACCTTCTCCAAAATCGTTAATATTCGTCCTAAATTTTTACATATTCGTTCGTTTCATGACTTTTTAAGACTTTTATTTTCTGTCTGTCTGTAACGAAATTTGTGACCA
The DNA here is from genome assembly GCA_963920755.1 of Cartodere bifasciata. NCBI lineage: Eukaryota > Metazoa > Arthropoda > Insecta > Coleoptera > Latridiidae > Cartodere > Cartodere bifasciata. Next base: position 2,293,485 of record OY987199.1, on the reverse strand, counting down.
CCATAAGTCAAGAACGGTTTATCGGATCGACTTGAGATTTAACACAAAAATCAATCCCATTTAGAGGAAGAACCCTATTGTTTTTGGAAAAAATCAAATAATAAATAGAGGGTTAAAAACACCCCCAAAGTAGAAAAAAATCCATATTTTCGTTAGTATCAACTTTACGAAAAAAATATTCTTAATAAAATTAAAGATTGTATTTTTCGCTATAAAAAAGCATGTGGTAATTTTTTTGTATTTCCACCCGTTTACAAAAAAAATAAGTTTTACGTTGTTTTCAATAAAATAAAAAATGCACCTTTTTAATCATTTACAGCGTAGAGTATCATATAGAATGTAGTCCGAGAAAATCTTACAAAAAATCCTTATTTTTCAGAAATTTTTCGGGCAGCACAATTTTTGTGGAGAAGTGTAGTATTTTATATCTAGAATCATAATTACCATGTGCGCACTCATGCGCATATTAGCATTTTGTGCTAGAGCCCCTCAAAGAGCCCCCTTTCATTCGTAATACTACATCATGGTGGATCTACACCATTTTTTGCAAATAGACACCAAATAAGGTTCTTAAGTGATATTCATAAAAAAAAATTATTCCAAAAAATTCCTCCACCCCCTAAATGGCCCCAAAATGAGAAATATTTACCACGTTCAATTTACACCAAATTTTACAATCAGATGCAAAATTAGGTTTTAAAAACCCTTTTTAAAAAATATTTAAAAAAAAAATTTTTTTGCCCCTTCTGGGGGCTATTTTTTATGGGGGGGGTGAAGAAAATTATTTACAGAAAAAGTTTTTTAAAAATGTTCTTTAGAACCTTATTATGAACCTATTTTCAAAATTTGGTCTAAATCCAACGTGATAAATATTACTCATTTTGGGGCCATTTGGGGGGTGAAGAAATTTTGTTGAGAAAAAAATGTTTACGAAAATCATTTTAGAACCTTGTTTAGTGTCTATTTCAAAAATTTGGTGCAAATCCTTCATGATCTAGTATTACCAATTAAAGGGGGCTCTTTGGGGGGCTCTAGCACAAAATGCTAATATGCGCATGAGTGCGCACATGGTAAATATGTTTCTAGATACCAAATACTACAATTTGCCATAAAAATTGTGCTGCCCGGAAAATTTCTTGACCAAATGTAAGATTTTCTCGGACTAATGTGTAACAATTATATAAAAGTAAAAAAAATAGTCATAAAAATTGAGCTATCTGCGAAGTGTAACTTTTTAAATTATCTAGCCCACTCACTGATCTAACCCGCTCTTGTTTTTGTTTAGATTCATCAAAAGATGGCCGACCACCTTGCAGAAATATGTGTCGACGCCATTTTAGCTATCAAGCGTGACGAAAAACCAGTGGATTTGCACATGGTTGAAATAATGGAGATGCAACACAAAACCGAATCAGAAACCTCCCTCGTTAAGGGTTTAGTAATGGATCACGGGGCACGCCACCCAGACATGCCCAAAAAACTCAAAAATGTCTACATTTTAACATGTAACGTTAGCATGGAGTATGAAAAATCCGAAGTTAACTCAGGTTTCTTCTACAAGACGTCAGAAGAAAGAGAAAAAATGGTTCAAGCCGAAAGGGAGTTCATCGAATTGAGGGTTAAAAAGGTTATTGATCTTAAGAAAAAACTTTGTGATGGTACTGACAAAACTTTTGCTGTTATCAACCAAAAAGGAATCGACCCCATGAGTTTGGATATGCTCGCTAAAGAAGGTAAGTTATATTCTATTTTTGTTTAAATATGGTATCAATTGAGAGAAAACTAAAAAACAAATTTAATAAGCCAAAAAAAAATATAGGTTTGCGTTTAATTTTTTAGAAATAAAATGGTTTTAATACATCAAGATTCAATGGCAAATTTGTAACTTTCGGTTAGAATATTTGGTGCAATTTTATTTTTTTACAACAAGTGCTAAAAAACGCCTTTTAAAACGAGTTTTTCTATACTATTGTTTATATTTGCTTCATTTAATTTATTAAAAAGCATTTTCAATTTGAAAACCTAACTTAACATTGTATTTTCATTGGATTGACAACACTGACATTTTGAAGACTTATTGAATAATGACATTTGTTAACTTTACTTACTTAAAACTGAATGAATAGGCGTTTTTGAGAAAATGTAACCGTTGATATCGTTTCTACAAATCTTCTAGTTATTCCCTCTACAAAAAAACTATGTCCCCCGATAGTTTATAATAGTAAATTTTGTAAATTAAAAGTACCTTGTAAGGGAAGAATTCATTTTTTTGCATCTGGAAAACCAACCTAATAAAATAAAATTATGGGTTTAATAATGAAGCAATTTAGCAATTTTAAAAACCAAATTTCGGATTTCGTAATGTGCTTTTTGTAGAACGTAAATATAAAAAGGTTTTTTGGACATTTTAGCAATAAGCTGTTTAAGTTTCGTGCAAAAATGTCAAGCCTAAGATGCACAATAATTTTTTTTTTTAAATCTGATGCAACTGGCAAAAATTTGGAAAAACATTTTTTTTTTTTGCAAGAACTAAAAAAATAAGAGATTTTGGACTTTCAACGTACAATGTCGTATTTTTTGATGACGTTATGGAAAAATATTTTAGTTCTTATGTAATTAAAAATATATGGGATCATTTCAATACAAATAAAGCTATCATGAAAGGATTTTAGTCTAAGCTTTTATCGTAACATTGCAGAAAAGCATAAAAAATAGTATTTATAAAGATTAATTCAAAAAATTATCCTACCTTTTGGTTTGTTGAGTTAATCGTAAACAGTGTTATTTTTTATGCCTATGTACAATGTTTACATGAAAGCTAAGATGAAATTCCTCTTTCATGAAAGCTTTATTTGTATTGAAATGATCTCAATATATTATTAATTACATAAAAACTAAAATTTTTGTCAGCTATGAATCGAAGCGCATTTTTAAGGGCGATTTATAGAACGTTACTTTCACTTTACTTCGGCGTTACTTCACTTCCGCGTAACTTCACAAATTTGCTTAATTTATAGATTGTAAAGTTACGTGAAATTGGGAACAGGTATGCGCATGTGTCTAAACTCGCGACTTCTGACTATTTACACCTGGGCGGTAATTACGGAATATCGCTTCGTACGAAACATACATAAGAAGACCAGCAGGTTTCGTACGAAGCGATACTCCGTAATCACCACCCTTGACAATAAGGGTAAATATCTCATTTTTGCAAATTTTGCGCATGATCGGCCAAGCTCGGCTTTTGACAGTACTACTTACAGCTAAATGAATCAGCAAAGTAGCGCTAAAGTGAAGTATAAATTTGCTAATACATTCTCATGTATTTTATTTAATTTTCTGTAAAGTTACGTCAAAGTAAAGCGGAAGTAAAGTGAAAGTAACGTTCTATAAATCGGCCTTTAACAACCTTAATATCTCCAGTTTATTTATTTTGTCATTTTTTTCAGGAATTGTCGCTCTTCGTAGAGCTAAGCGAAGGAATATGGAACGTTTAGCTCTTGCTTGTGGTGGTCAAGCAATGAATTCGTTTGACGATTTACACGAATCTCATTTGGGCTACGCTGGTCTTCTTTACGAACATGTTTTGGGAGAAAACAAATACACTTTCGTAGAAGAATGTAAAGTGCCCCAATCTGTCACCATTTTGGTAAAAGGGCCCAATAAACATACCATCGCCCAGATAAAGGATGCTATTAGAGATGGACTCAGAGCTATTAATAATACCATTTCTGATAAAGCTGTTGTTCCAGGTAAGATTTACTTTGAGAGGGGAATGTCGCGAAGCATAAAAACTGTGTTATGTAATGTTGTTTGCCTAAAATCAACCAAAAACAGCACTTTCTGGTCAATGCTCAGTGGGTTTATAAGCGTTATTTTAATTAAAAATTGTGCTTATCTGCAACATAAATAAACAAAGCACAAGTTGACATATTCTAAAAGTTCATCAATAAGCGTTTATATACAGAATTTTGACAATTCAGAAGTACTATTTTTTGCATTTTAAATTGCCAAAATTATGTATTTAAACGCTTATTAATGGACCATTAGAATGTCAACTTGTGCTTTGTTTATTTATGTTGCTGGTAAGTGGTAAGCACAATTTTTAATTAAAATACTCTTATAAACCTACTGAGCAATGACCAGAAAGTGCTGTTTTTTGTTGATTTTAGGCAACCAACGTTACATAACCACACTTTCAATGCTTTGCGACATTCCCTGTTAATTGAGCTAAATTGCAGTTTAATTTAAAATTCTAAAAAATCCAAAATTCACCTAAAATTGCATTTTAAGTTTTTGAAGCACCATATTTCAGAAAGGTGCATGCAAAATAATAACTAGAATGGGTAGAAGTCGAAACAAATAGAAGTTACTCTTCGCAAATGAGTAGCTCGAGTAGAATTCGGATTTGGTAAAAGTGCGATTTTATATTTTTTAAATCAAAGCTAAATCAATTTGTTATATAATTGCTACACATTCTATAGAATACTCTTCGCAAAAAACAATTATAAGATAATAGTTTTTGAAATAAAACATTTTTTTTATTTATCTGCGAAGAATGCAAACTATTAACAGAAAACACGAAAAATTTCGTTAACGAAGAGGATAAATGTCAGTTTTGACGTTTAACATATTTGAGGTTATTTGTTTTGACAGCTGCTTTTGTTTCTTTGGTTAAAATATTTTTGGCATGGCCTTCTTGACCGAATCGTGACGCGATTTGGACTATTTTGCTGCTAAAATCATTAATTTTTTGTTTTTTTAACCTCACTGTCTACATTTACAAAAAAAACGAACAAACATTTTTGATAGAAAATTAAATTTTCATTAATTTTGTAAAGAATAATTTTTTTGTAGATTGAATAATAACGGAGATAGGAGGTTTTTTTGTGCTGGGGGTAATTGGGGGGTCGGGCAAAAAAACTAACGAATACTTTTTTGTAAAGAATTAAATTTTCTATGTTTTATGTCGAATAATTTTTTTTGTAAATTTAATAATAGTTGAGCTACAATTTTTTTTTATTTGGGGGGCTTAAAAGGGGGCTTTGTAGTAATTAGATTCTTGCCAAAAACAATAGGGTTCTTCCTCTTATAGAGGTAGATTTTTCCTGAAAAATTGAGTTTGATATCGCTTTTGGTTTTTAAGATAGCGTGACCACAAGAAACGTGACAGACAGACAGACGGACGGACAAAAAATGAAAATCTTAAAAAGTCATGAAACGCATGAATCTGCAAAAATTTTTGCTCTACGACGAAAATTGACGATTTTAGGATTTTCTGATCGATTGCAATATACTCTTCGGACCTAGTCTTGCGAAGAGTATAATAATCAGCCATATAAGAACGTTTTAAGTTGACAAACGGACTTATGTGTTTGATTTAAAATCGATTTTTGGATTTCTTTCGGACGGATTTTATCTTTTTTTTCTCCATATTTTTAGGTGCTGGCGCCTTTGAAGTAACAGCAAATAAAGAATTAATGATTTACAAGGACACCGTAAAAGGAAAAGCTAGGTTAGGAATTGCAGCTTACGCCGAAGCTCTGTTGGTTATCCCCAAAGTTTTGGCAACCAACTCAGGTTTTGATGCTCAGGTAATTTTTTTTTTGATAAAACAGAAAATTTATCCAAAACTTTTACCACTTTAAAAAGATTTTTTTGGCTTTTGAGACTAGAAATTCAAATTCACAGTTTCAAAGATCTGTGCTCCTAGAAGCTCGTATAAGTCATCTCCGTTGAGCTCCCGTCAATTCTACTAAATAGCACATCTACATGAGGGCCTCATCGTATATTAAAACTAAATGTAGTTTTGAAAACTAGAAAAATAGGGCTACAAACGTATTATGGTTTTATTTAAATCGCATATTTCTTCGTGTCGGAAATCTGATTTTTTATTTTTTGGTTTATGTACATTACGTGGTCAATGCCAAACCATAATACGTTAATTAACCATTGGTTTTTAGGCTTGTAAATGATTAAAATTGCAACTTACGTTTTTCCCTAATATAGATGTGCTTGTTCAAAAATTTCAATGCAGAAAGGAAAACACCAAAAGTAATATTTTACCATATTTATTCTTCCATGTATCACAAACATTATCCTAAATATTTTTAATCATAGTTATTCATGTATTACTCCTTAGTTTTACATATTTTGTTGAAATTTCGAAAATAACAGACATTCAGGGAGATGAATTTTACGAACTTTTGAGTGCACAGAACATCCCATTTATGAATTTGAATCTATAGCCTTAATATTAATCTCATTGTACATTTACTTACTAAATTTTTGTTTTATTCAGGATACAATTGTAAAACTCCAAGAAGAATCCAGATTAACCCCCGATCCCGTAGGAGTTGACCTGACCTCAGGAGAGCCGATTATTCCCAAAAACTTAGGAATTTACGATAACTACATTGTCAAGAAACAAATTATCAATTCGTGTTCAGTTATTGCCTCTAACCTTATTTTGGTGGACGAAATTATGAGAGCTGGAATGAGCTCTCTTAAAGGGTAGACAACTTTTGATTAGGTTTTACTTTTTGCGCTATTTTTTCGTTCAGGTATTACTTTAGTACTTATCTAATTTGCTTTTAATTTTTAACATTTGTGTTTTTTGATAATCGGTCTTGATTTGTAACGAGCTTTTGAATTTAATAAAATAATCTCATAAAAAACTGTCTTTTTAATTCTACCATTACATATTTCAATATTTAAACAAGAGCGGGTTAGATCAGTGAGAGGGATAGATCATTTAAAAAGTTAAACTTCGCAGATAGCTTATTTTTTATGACTATTTTTTTATTTTTATATAATTGTTACACATTTGTTTGATACTCTTCGCAGTAGACGATTAAAAAGGTGCATTTTTTATTTTATTGAAAGAAACGTAAAACTTATTTTTTTTGTAAACGGGTGGGGATACAAAAAAATTACCAGATGCTTTTTTATAGGGAAAAATACAATCTTTAATTTTATTAAGCATATTTTTCGTAAAGTTGATATTAACGAAAATATGATTTTTTTTCTACTTTGGGGATGTATTTAACCCTCTATTTATTACTTGATTTTTTCCAAAAACAATAGGGCTCTTCCTCTAAGTGGGATTGATTTTTGTGTTAAATCTCAAGTTGATCCGATAAACCGTTCTTGAGTTGTGGTGATCACAAATTTCGTTACAGACAGACGGACAAAAAAAGTCTTAAAAAGTCATGAAACGAACGAATATGTAAAAATGTTTGCTCTAGGACGAATATTAACGATTTTAGAAAAGGTCCGACCAATCGCAATATACTCTTCGACTTTGTCTGCGAATAGTATAAAAATTACGAAATGCAGTGGAATAAAATTCAAATATTCTTATAATAATTGTGATTAATTAACCTAACAAAAAAGCTTAACATAAAAATATGTTTTAAAAACAAAAATATGTAACTAACAAAGTTTAAATGGAAACATGTAAAAATTAAAACTAGAAACATGTAAATTTAAATCATGAAAAATCATGCATAGAAAATGTTAAAAATCATTTATCTCGTCGACAAACGTTTCTAACAAATCCTCGCTAAACGAATCAGCGTCCTCCAAAGTTGCTTCCGACTTAAACATTTTATTTAGCCCCTTTTCTATGGGATCCCTTTTTTCCAAAATACCTTCATCTTTTTTTAATCTTTTCGGCGTAGGTTCTCCCAACTGCAAATCCATCTTTGTAGACTCAATATGCTCAATATTCTGCTGTATCTTTTCATTATTAGCCATATCTTTTAAGGTTTCTTCTGAAAACGAAACGCTCGGGACGGACATATCAGAATTACAAGTTTTTAACGTAGAATTTAGTTCTGAATCACTGTTTTGCAGCTGCAAATCGATGTCTTCAGATGGAATAATGGTCTGGCTCAAAATTACACAATTTGGGGGCTCAAATTCAACATCATTATCGTTAACTAGGGCGTCCATTTCAAAAGTGGGGCCCTCTATACTAACCCCTTCTAAATCATTCAAAACAGCGTTAAGATTGTCGTAAAATGCGGTATTAATGGGCTGCGCCAGCCGCTCAATCGCAAACAGCCCCCTTTCACACGTTTCCACCACTTTTTCGCCCCCTAAAGGCGTTGCAGCCCCCCTAAGCAAAATCTGCGTTAGCACCTGTAGTGATGGTATTATTTTGACTAAATCTTGTTCTAAAAAGCTGACCAGTGCCAAATATAGCTCGGTTTGTACCTTGAGGTCGTTGAATGGGGCTGTAGCGCCCCCAATTTGTACGTCTAGCAAGGTTTTCACGACGTTAGAGTAGATTTTTGAGAGTAGAGAATCGTTTATTGTTATTTCGCAGTGGGTGAACATTAGGACGAGGCATTTAAGCCCCAATGTGCATAGTTTGGCCCCCAAAATATGAGTTTTAGTTTCAACAGGAGCGTTTACTTGTGGCGCTTTCTTGTTCTTAGTTTTCTTGAGATTTAGGTTAAGCACTATGGCTTTTTTGCTAGGAAAAACATCGCTTAGTATTACGCCTAGTAGTTTTTCCTGAAACGTGGTACTTGCGGCGTTTTTTGTAAGTTTAATCCACGCTCCTAATACCATATAAACCGCTTCTTTGTAATGCGAATTTGTCTTGTAGCACAAACAGTTCGATGTACGTTGCAAACCGTCTAATAAAATTTGATTTATTGAGTGCACGAAAGGCAAAAGGTTCGTTCTAAACGTGCGAATTGTTAGTTTTAGGAGTTTTAGCAGCTCTAATTGAATTGAGTTCAAGATAGCCCCGTAATGGTTTGATATAAACGCACTCTCCTCTGAAGTTAAACAAAAATGTAACGACATACCTCTTGCGATTATATCCAACAATTCTTGCGGCACTATTTTTTTACACACTGGGAAACTCTTACACAAAAAGGCTTGCACGAAATAAACACAGTTTTTAAGCCGTAAAGCGTTGAGTTCCAATATTTTCGAAGCGTCATAACTAAGCGAAATCTTCTCCAGTTCAAACGCCTCAATGTTTTGCAGCGAATCGGCGAAATTAAGTTCAAATTGGTTTGCAGATATCAACCCGTATAGCTTGTGTATAGTTGCAAAGAAGCGTCGTATATTCAAAGCGTAATTATTAACGAAATTAATCCCGTCTGGCCCAGCTGATCCACATTGCTGCAAAACCAAGAAGGCGGTGCCCGCTAGTTTGGAAACATCTGAATGCGGACACTCGATGAATTTTAATAAAAATGCTTCGAGCGTTTTCTTGTGCGGGTTAAACCAACTAGAGTACTTTTCCATGCACAAAATTAAGCATTTTAACGCTGTTTCCATTTGAAAACCATTCTTCTGAGCCGTGACGCATAACTCCAATACCTTGAGTAAGTACTCCGACGTGAATTTCTTGTTAAACTCGCCCAAATCCGACGCGTTCTCGATCAAAGCGGCTATGACTTCCAAGTTGATTTCACGCAGGTTATCTTGTTGATGTTTTGAAACGCAAAAACTAAGCCAGTTTGAGTAATTCTCCAAGATTGTAGTGTTGTTGAAGTGTCCCAAGCATTGTACCAGTAATTCAAAGCCTTTTACCCTTGTAGAAGTCGTGGAAAGCAGTTTATTTATCTTGCTGACGACTACATTCGAAATTTTGCTGTTTTCACTCGTATCGGCTGTTATTTTGGTTAAAATGATGTTTAGCATTGAGGATTTGAGCTCTGGATCGTTGTGCAGCAAAAAGGCTTGTTCCAAGGTACTGTCCATTTTGATTTATCTTTATTTTAACTTGTTTTACGTGAAATGTTTGTTAGAAAACGTAGTGCATGCTTTTTTGACGTTAGAAAGTGAGGTTATGATGCTAAAGCTACGTTTATGTTTACGTAACGTAAGAACAGTAGTTCAAATGCAACACTAAAGCTGAGTTTGGTGATTTTACGCTGCTTAAGCCGCGTTTAGAGCATATACGAGGGGTTTTCAACAAGTTTTAGGCTAAAAAATGGTTTTTATTAAGTATTGGTTATTTTAATTGCAGTTTTAGGATTATTCTACGTAATTTAAGGTAAGTTTCTTCATTTTAGTGGGTTTTAATATTTGAAACGAACACATTAGGCTCTCATCTACCGACATAGTAGCACCACAGTTGTCAAATTCGCCTAAAATAACAATTTGGATTGTTTTTATTTAATTTCTAGTGTATTAAATCACTTACCGCAATAATTTGGGGCACTAAAAAGCGTAACAAGTTGTCTTTTAGCGAAAAACTCGTATCCATCTTCAACAACTTGATGTGCGCGACAAATTAAATCAAAATTGTGCTTAGCTAAAAATTTTGTGACGATCTGCAATCAGAAAATTGTAAAAATCAGGTTTCAGGTATAATAGGGTTTTATAAGGTAAAAAAGCGTACATCGGGTCCAAAAGAGTGAGACACGCCCCTATCATTTTGGGTCCAGCCCTCTTCGATATTAGGGTCCGCCCACAGTAGATCACAGATTATTCCGCTCTCTGGGACATCTGTGGGTCTTGAAATTCTTCTTATTTGTTCCATGGAATGCAAATCTGGACTTATACCTTTAAAGAAATGTTTTTAAAGCAAGAAAATTGTTAAAATAACAGTATCAAAAGCTTAATTTTAGGTTATTTTTTTTGTAGGTTAGAAAAATCGACTTACCTCCATGACAACAAAAAATTCTTTCGTCTATAACAGCCGCAACTGGTAGACTATTAAAGCAATCAGTGAATGATTTCCATAATTTAATGCTGTACCTAAAAATATACAAAAATACAACATTTAGAACAGTAAAAAAAATGTTGCTCTAAAAAAAACTTATTATTATTATACTCTTCGCAGACAAAGTCGAAGAGTATATTGCGATTGGTCGGACCGCAAAAATTTTACATATTCGTTCGTTTCATGACTTTTTAAGACTTTTATTTTTTGTCCGTCTGTCTGTCTGTAACAAAATTTGTGACCACCATAATTCAAAAACTGTTTATCGGATCGACTTGAGATTTAACACAAAAATCAATCCCATTTAGAGGAAGAGCCCTATTGTTTTTAGAAAAAATCAAGTAATAAATAGAGGGTTAAAAACACCCCCAAAGTAGAAAAAAATTCATATTTTCGTTAATATCAACTTTACGAAAAAAAATATTCTTAATAAAATTAAAGATTGTATTTTTCCCTATGAAAAAGCAACAGGTAATTTTTTTGTATCCCCACCCGTTTACAAAAAAAAAATAAGTTTTACGTAGTTTTCTATAAAATGAAAAATGCACTTTTTTAATCATCTACTGCGAAGAGTATCATATAGAATGTGTAACAATTATATAAAAATAAAAAAAGACATAAAAAATAAGCTATCTGCGAAGTTTAACTTTTTAAATGATATATCCCTCTCACTGATCTAATCCGCTCTTGTTTAGAAGATTTTATTTAAAAAAAATAATTTACCTTCGTTTGCATTCGTCAAAAAAACCATAAACGCGGTTAACAGCTGCTGCTTCGTGATTTCCACGTAACAGAAAAAAATTCTCAGGGTATTTTATTTTATAAGCCAAAAGTAAACAAATAGTTTCTATGGAATTTTTTCCTCTGTCCACGTAGTCTCCCAAAAACAGGTAGTTTGACTCAGGGGGGTATCCCCCATTGTCGAATATTTTAAGCAGGTCTAAGTATTGCCCGTGAATATCGCCTTAAAAAAAAATCAAAAAAAAAACTGCTTAAAAAATAGGTTAAGAAAAAATTTAAATAAAGGTATTATTTAAAGGGTTCAAAAATTTAGAAAGAAAATACTATTATTTAAATTTAATAACATACTTACCGCATACTTTTAGGGGGGCTTCTAACTCCAGTAAATTGGGCTGCCCCAAAAAAATTTCTCTCGATCGCGAAATAAGTGTTTTTATTTCTTGTTCAGATAAAAATTTATTCGTGGAACCGCTTTTGGTTTTTAGTTTATGTTTAGCTAAAAATCAGAGTTTGTAAAAATATGGCATAATACAGATTTTTTAAAAGAGATGAAATTATGATTCGGTTTTTAAAAACAATTTTTTGTCTGTTCATAATTTTTTTTAAATTAAATACCCTTTTTTTTATTTTGTTTAGTGTTGTTATCTCTTTATGAATTATGGGATTAAGCATTTTACATTTGTTTCTGTTGTTTTTAGTATGCATTTTGTTTTGCAAAACCAAAATTTGTATTTTTGCAAAAACAAACAAAATCTTTTTTAAATAATTAAAAAACTATGAAGCTCTAATTTTATTTTTTGCTTACCTTCGATAAGTTTTGAAATAATATTATCAATATTCACAGAACCATTGTCACTCATTTTTATTATCTTTTTGCCCCAAAAAAAGTTTTTTTTTGTTGTGCTAATAAACACCTAAATAAAATTTTCTAAATTAGACAAAAACTGTACCGATTCCTAATACTTTTTCCTATTATCTACTAAGATTACTAATAAACGTTTAATACCTCTTATCTTATCATTCTTTTAAGTACTTTTCTGAGTAATCAAGTACATTTTTTTTTATCGTAATCTTGATTTATTCCAAATGATTTCTTTATATTTCCACTTTTAATTCAAGTAGGTATCACACACTTAACCTATTTGTTTAAAAGTTTTTCGGGCTTGCCACAGTTGTAAAAACATTAGGTGGTTCAACTTCTACAAATTTGCCACCTATTATTTTTTACCACTGTGGAAATTTTATAAAAAAACGTTTAGCATCGTGTAGTCATATATTTTTTAGTTATAACAGCAAACAATGTTTCACGTATACTTTAGTGTTGGAGACAAAAAAAATATACAATATGTTTATGTAAATTCGTTATTCCAATTTGGATACAAAAAAATTCTTCTGTCGCATTTTTTTTCCCTTGCCTTACTTTTATTAAACCAATCTAGTTTCCCAAAATTGGCATTTTTTGCATAGATAAAATGGGCAGAAGAATTTTTTATTGTTAATGTTGGTACATTATATTTTGGCAAACCCTCGTATTTAATAAAATTAAAAAAATTATACAAAACTGTATTGGTTATCTACAGCTCGATTTGTCGCCTCTGTTATTTCTTCTAAAGGTGTTTCTTGTGTTCTAACACTTCCATTATGTGTACGAACCTAAAAAAAATATTCTCAAGCAAAGAAAAAATTTAGACTTAAAATTTTATTATTTAAATTTTAAGCCCAAATTTTTTTCTAAAAAAGCGACACTTACATTTTTCAGACATTTTTGTGCAAAACATTGACCTAAAAATAAGAATAAAAGGTGCTTTTTACAAAATAAAACCAAGGAAACAAAAAATAAAACTAAAAAAATTGAATAAATAATTTTTAATACTTATTATTATAGGTGAAATAAATATTTACATCATTTGTACTAAAAATACTTTAATTTTACAAAATAAAATAGGCCAAAAAAAATTGGTTGGGGTTTCTATGAAAAACTGTCATGTTTATAGAAACCCCAACCAATTTTTGCATAAATATGGTCTATTATTATTTTATTTCACTCGCATTTTAAAAAGGCGTCTAAGACACTGAATTTTCAGTATTTTAAAGGCATTCAACGTTTTTTTTAATAAAATCCTAAAACCTGGACGTTTTTTTTTTCATAAATTAATATTTTGACAATTTATATTGTACTACCTACTGCAAAAAAATGTCTAGATTTACTCACTTCATTAAAATAATATACAAAATGATCAAAATAAAAAAACTGTGCAAGACACAAATCAAAATTAATAAAATTATAAAACGTACATAATAATTAATAAGTAGAAAGAGAAAAAATAAATTAAAAGCTATTCGTAATACACGCAATATTTACAAAAAAAAATCACAACTATAGAACATTAAAAATAAAATATGTACAAAAAAAAAAGGGGAACTATATAGATCCGTTGCACAAGAATTTTTGTAAACCTAAACACTAATTTTAGGATTAACCATAAAATAACGATAAAAAGTATCTTTAAAAAGCTTTTAGTAGACGTTTCTTAAGATAGTTAAGGGCAATTTTCAGTAGTAATAGTACGAGTGCTCTATGAATTTTCAATTATAAAATAAACGAGTGCTTGTTGCATAGTAATGTCCCACAAAAGTAAGGGTGTTGTCTAATTATTTACCGAGTACGAAGCACAAGGTGAATAATTAAAAGAAAACACCCTTACGTTTAAGCGACATTGCGTATTCAACAAGCATGAGTTCTTTTAAAATCGAAAATTTATCAAGAGCACGCGGGTTATTCGACACGATTATTTCATTTATAAATACTATTTACCCAACAAAATAATATTAAATTCATTTTAACACTAAATACGACTAACCGAAAGAAGGATTTTTGACAAAATTAACAAAAAATCATAATTTTGATTTCTATCCAGGTATTTTATTTCGCTGTTAGTGCTGGTCAACCGCGGGATATTTCAACTCAGGTTAATGCCAACGGGTGATTTCCAGTATAATTCTCAGTAAAATGCTTTAAATTTTGGCATAAACCTCTAATTTGACATATAAATGAAATAATCAGTATTCACTTTTATTGCTGACTAAAACGATACCGTTAGCGAGTAGCCTAACTAATTTTCGTCACAAAACTGGATCTTCTAGAAAATAAGGTCTCCAGGATTCAAAAAAATACAGATGAGAGTGCGCCGGCCTGATAAAGTGAAGTATGCCTTGCTACGAATCACGTTTTGTCTGCCAAAAAATATGACTTTTCTCTTGTTGGAATTCTGTGTTGGGGAGGCAGAACGGGATAAGTATATTTGACATTTAAAAAAATGTGTTTTTCGGACACCGAATTTTAATAGAAACATTTAGATATTTACAAATTGGATCAGCCATATACGTACTGTGGAATCTATTTTTTTATGTAGCTTCTCATTACTGCATTAATATTGTTTAATATTTGTGAAAAAACCATATTTAGAGTGACAAGCACAAATGACATTTCTATACTTATTCCCTTTTGCCTCCCTACCACAGAATTGTCAATAATTAGCAGGAAAATGCTTCAAATTTTGGCATAAACCTTTAATTTGACATATAAATGAAATAATCGGTAAAACCGGAAGTGCAAAATGTCTCTATTGTCCAAAACATCTTAATAAACCCCCGTATACAAAAGTTTTTAAGAAACATCAACTTTTTAATGCCAAAAATCATTATTTTATGGTAAAATACACCAAAACATCAAGTTATTATCTCACTTGACGCGTTTCCGGTATAGGCGGAGCCCTCCTGTCACCTCCATTGGTTAAAGGGGAGTGGCCACCCATAGCCCCGCCCCCTGAGGCTTGACCACGCCTTTCCATAGACCCCTGCGCCTGCGCTATCGCGTTTTGGTTGATCACGTAGTCTGTGAGAGTTACGTCACTGTTTCCCCCACTTTCTAAAGGTATAGGTTGCTGCCGGAAGTGCTCTAACATCTCGTAAATGGATTGGAACCAGAAATGTTGGACGCGACACTGGCCTTGGTCGTTTATGGTCATGCGCAGATGCTTTGCACGGCCCTAGAGTAAAAAAATGTAAAATAAGCCTAGATTTTTGAGGTTATTTTAATTTTTAATGGGTTTTATATGGAATCATCAATAGTTATTTAACCAGTAAGTGTGTTAATAATGGCGATTAATAAATGAGCGGTTTTAACAAGCGAGCGATCAGCGAGCTTGTTAATAAGTGAGTTTATTAATCGCCATTTAACATACGAACTGGTTACAATGCTTTTTCGCACATCGTAGATCATTATTAAATAAATTATAAAATAAAACAGTTATTTCACCAACTAACAGAAACAATGCGTCGGCCATTTAAATTTATTAAAGTTGAAGAAGAAGAGCTGTCACTTTTATTAATTGTGAATAGAAAATTAATGTTATTTCCTTAAAATGTGGTAAAAGGATCTGCTTCTTATTCTTTCCAACGGTAAATATTTAATTTCTTTTGGTTTTTGTTGCTTGAATCGTAATTAAAGTTACTTTAACATTTGTAATGTAGAAACATAGATGGTAATTTTAAACATAGAAGAGCGTTACTATGGGCTCGTATCCATGCATTAATAGGGGTCATTAATCAACAATTTGGAGTGCGTTAATGAATGTCTTTAATAAACGATGTGCAAAAAATATATTTTTTTTTAATTTACTAACCTGAAAATTGAAGGTTAGGACAAATTCTCCGGTTCGCGTCTCACTTTGGCGCACCAAAAAAAGTCCGTGACCACTGGCGCCCCCATGTAAAACCAATTGAGTAGCCTCACTTCTCCCCAAAAGTCCATGGAACCAAAATTCTTTTTTTAACGTTTGGCCAATATCTGTTTCCATTGCTTAAAAAAAAAACATTATTTTACAACTTTGGGACCATTCAGAACCTTAAAAGAAAATCCAAAGGCAGGTTTGTATTCTTTGCCATAAAAGAATTTACAAAACTAGTTTCATAAAAATCAGAAAAAAAAATATTTCTGCAAAGTTTTTTTAAATTTGGTCAACTTTGAAAAGCTCTAGCAAAAAAACGAAAGCACTTGGAAAAAATCCAATTGCAGATTTGTTTTATACGCCTTCTAATAAACCTAAAAACACAATTTAAGGCAAATTCATTTTTTTGAAATTTGCCGCATTCTTTATCAAGGGGTAAGGGTCCAAATATTCTCAGTTTTTTTATTGCCACAGCCACAAATAATTTTTGCCATAAATGAAAACTCGTATGCTTATTTAAAACGAGCTGCTGAATCCGAATCTGATACTTAAACATTTACAGCGCTTTTAGTTATAATGCTATGAGCTTTGATATGCAACTTTGAACGCGACACTAGATTTTCTTTGAAGTGTTATAGTCGCAAGAAAAAAACTGCAAAAGAAAATTCAAATGCAGATTTGTATTCTATGCCATAAAAGCAAGCTACAAAATAAGTTTCATAAAAATCAGAGACAAAAAATATTTTTGCAAAGCATTTTTGAAAATTTTTAAAATTTGGGCAACTTTGAAAAGCTCTAGCAAAAAAACAAAAGCACATGGATAAAATCGGATTGCAGATTTGTTTTATACGCCTTTTAATAAACCAAAAAACACAGTTTAAAGCAAATTGATTTTTTAAAAATTTGTCGCATTTTTAACTAAGGGGTAAGGGTACAAATATTCTCAGTTTTTTTATTGCCACGGCCACAAATAATGTTTGCCATAAGTGAAAACTTGCATGCTTATGTAAAACAAGCTGTTAAATCCGAATCTGATACTTAAACTTTTACAGCGCTTTTAGTTTTAATGCTATTAGCTGTGAAAGGCAACTTTAAGCGCGATACTTGATTTTCTTTAAAGTGCTCTAATTGCAAAAATAAAACTCCAAAAGAAAAACCAAACGCAGATTTGTATTCTACACCATAAAATTAAACAACAAATTATAAGTTTTATTTAAATCGCCGACAAAAAATTATTTTTTGTTTTTGGGGGGTCAAACATTGTAAATTTTTATTGGCATGACCAAAAATAATAATATATTTTAAAATTTACTTACTAGTATTTTCACCATTACTTGGACAAATTTCAAAATTACTGCTAGACGATAATCTGTCGCCCCCACGACCATGCCTAGGGGGTAATTCGGGGGCATGGTATTCTTTTGAATTTTCAGGGCCCCCTGGTCCATTTTCTGTCCCAGGACCGGCTCTTATGCAGTATCTTATCGTTGCTAACCAAGATCTAAAAATACCAAAGACATTTTAAATTTTCCTTTTAATTTGTGCACAAAAATGGTGAAAATAGGGGTAAAAATAAAAAATTTAAATTAAAAAAATTAATACCTCATATCATCGGTGTCTTGTGCTTCAATAACAAACTCCATATTATTCGCTGCTTTCAAAACAAACGTATTTTCATGGTCAGGCATTTCTAAAGCTGTCGTTTCTCTTGCCTCCATAATAAGGGCGCAAAATACCCCACTTCGGGGCTAAAACACAAAAAACATCCACATAAATTAAATTTAACAAATTAGCGTACAAAAACCAACCTTGGTGCTTTTGGGGGGCGAATAAAACTCCAACATATACCCCCCTACGGCTTTAACAAGGGCTAATCTGCATCTCTCCCATTTTTGTGGCCCCCCTGGCTGATCTAAACTTTCAGGGGTTGAATAGTTTACTATGTTCTCTTTCCGGCATTCCACTATTATTTTGGCTAACTTAGTTTTGTTGTGGTTGTCGCCCCCTTCGTTGTTTTGCTTGTGAAAGAGATCGCGCCCTCGGCGTAGCATTTTAAAACTTAACCTTTAAAAAATGGGTCATATTAAAGTGTTTGGGGGTGTTTTAATTAATGTACCTTCTGAAGAATGGTTTGTGGTGCATTTTTGGAGATCCTTCATCGTTTTCTGAGCTTTCTTCGCAACGTAAAGTCCCGTTTGCGGTCTTGGTTCCCTGTATGAGCTGTCGTTTGTTGTAGTCAACTTCAAACTGGTCACTAAAAGTGTCCAGGAATTTCCGTAAGAAGTCCTTTTGGTTCACGGTGTTCCTTGCATTCTCCGGAAGGTTTAAATTAACGAATTGTAGGCAACTTTTAGCGAAATCTTGCGCTGCAGCGGTAGCGTGTCGTTCACAAAATTCCATCCAAGCTCCTTCGTTGCTCACGGAGTTTGTTTCTAAAGCAGCAGCCATTTTTAGTGCACGGTTTGATTACTGGGGCATTATTACAATTGGTATTAATCTGTTTATTATGATTTTGATTAAACCTCGCCGATTTTTCACAACAGAAACGCCATAAACAAATTGACGTGCGAGTGACAGAGGTGCTTGCCCTTTTGACATTGTGCACCTGTTGTGCCAACTTGACAACACTAAAAACCCTAGAAAACACCACAGGACCGTACTTAAAACTTCTGAAGGGCCAACAAAAGCCTAAAATGGGCTTAAAACCCAAATAAAAGCGTTTTTGAGGTTGCGAAACAAAATAAATGCTCTAAAACGTATATGCGTAGTTGTTTATTTGATAAATTAAACTAAAGGTACATTCATAATCAAATTAACAAGTCTTAATACAGGAATAACAACATTTCCAAAAAAAATATGCAAGTAAACTTAAAAAATATTAAATAAAAATAAGAATTCATCTAATAAATGTATAATCCAAAGAAAAAAAACTCAAAACAAGCTTAAAACGCTTAAAAAAACGTATTTTTAGAAAATGGCGCCCAACACACGTAATATAACCTAATCTCTTTTCTTTCATGGTATAAAAGTAAACATATGCCTTAAATTCATAGTATCTTCACAGTGTATGGCTCGACTTCGAAAGTCTGCTTTAGAATAGCGCTGAAAATCAGTTCAGCGTTACATATAATCTTGATTTTATCTTTTTTGTTGCGCAGCAAATCTGCTACGAGATGAATGTCTTTCTCGTGCGTTATTATGATGTACGAGTACGGTGAGGTTATATTAACCGAATCAATTTGCGCAGAAGTACGTCTGTTTTTCTCTACGAAACCGCCGCAATTTTGAATAAGCTCAGTTATAACCTTTTTCGAAGGGAAAACCGAGGGGGTTACCCAGAAATACTTCCCCTGGAGAAGGGCGTTGCGGTTTTTGATCGACAACGTCTGAGACAGATCGCATTTAAACTCAGAATTGAAGTGTTTAGTATCGAGCGAGTAGTTATTCTCGTCTAGGAACTTATTCTGTGACAGCGAGTCGAATAACCACTGTTCGGGTAATATCGGAATGCCTCGGCAAATCGCGAATAGCAGTTTGTTGCTACGCGCAAGCGTAGGCATGACTAAGTGCGTACAATCGACGTGACTTTGGGCTACGCTACCACCCAAAGTTTTAACTACTTCTTTTAGCTTTTGCAAGTTAGGTGAGCGCGAGAATAGGATTTTATAACATGGGTTAGCGTGCGAATTGTCTATGTTCGCGTTCTCGTCTACAATGTTCTCTAATTTTGGCTTTTTAGGGCTTTTAGGTAATATGACAGGACTAGCAGAGCGTTTGACACGTTCGTACGATTCCTGACTTATATTAATAGCCATCTTCCAGGCTAGCATTAAGTTAGGAACCAGTTTAGGATCAAAACTAAAGTTTGGCGGTTGTTGGAATTGCTGATAAATGATATTCTCTGTCTGGTTCATGGCCATAAAGTTGCCTAACATGATTTCAGTCAGCCATTGTACATTCACGACTGGTATACCCCATTTCTTAGCGTGAGCGAACTTAGGCCCTTCGTTCTTCGCGCTTATCAACAAAGTGTTGTGTTTTGAGAAATAGGATGTGAATTTTGCGCCTGTGTATGATATCATGTGCTTCACGCGATTACGCTCGTTTCCGGTAAAACCGGAAATAGACACTAGATGCTTTGAAGCGGGTGTGGTGTCCAGATAAATATTAGGAATGTGCAATGCAACCCATGGCGGTAAAACTTGCTTCCGTTTCATTATGTCGCTTAACCAATACACTGTAACGCATCGTTTACAATCTCTTAAGGCTTGCATCACTACCCCGTGACGTTGTGTCTCACATAAGACATGTGTCACACGCGAGCAATACTGTTTCTCAACCTCGCCTCCGTGTTTTTCTATCTTTTTTTCCCACCCTGGTAAGCTCTCGTTAAGATAATCTTCTATTTCAACAACTACGAAGATACACCCAAGTAAATAAAGGTCTGGTGGAAGTTTTAGGTTAGGATTGTGTCCGTAGAAGGGCCCTGGTCGATGCTGTAATGGAACTACGTTGGCACGCGGCGAGAATTGAAGTTTAGGCGGTTCGGTGGGCGTGGCCACTGGGCCCACGCCCACTGGCCCAGGAGGGCGGATTATCTCGCCGTTTGGACCGTTTATAACGCGTCTTTGTTGAAGCGCTAGTAGATCCAGTCCTGCAAGAAAAGAAAAAGCGTTTTTTTACGTCCCAAAATACGTTTTAACCTATCCAATAGCTTATAATTGAATAGTGTTACTTGATCTTTAAAAAGCATTCGACAACGCATCTAAATTTACAATGGGGTAGTTGAATGGGTCAAAAAAAAGCTAGTGTTTGGTTAATGATTCTATAAAGTAGACATCTTGGGCAAAAAAACATTCTTAGAGCCACCCGTTTTTTTTTTAAATACATTTAACATCAAATAATCATTCGAAAGTTTCTATAAAGAGCGGACTGTGACGCCGGATAGGATTTCAATGTTTGCATGCGCAAACACATTTAACGGAGTAAAATGATAGATATTAACCCGAAGTACAGGCAACCAACCATACGTAGTGTATTTATGCCTCTTATTATTAAGCGATCTTTAGAGGCAGCGGACCATAGATTGGATTTTAATCCTCCCAAGTATTAAGGTTAGAAAAAGTTGACAGGCTACCTCGCTTTTAGTTTTTGATGTGAAAGATGTTTAGGGTACAAAGTAAATAGTTTTTGTGATTATATTATGATTGGGTAAGTGCATTTTATTTCTAATTAACAATAATCATCAATTTTACGAGATACGGAAAGCGAACTTTGATTATCTTATTAGGGGTTTTCCATTGCTCATGGATCACAAGTATCCATTAAATCATCATCCGAACTGGACCAATCATAAAGACTCCGTGGGCCACGGAGTCTTTGTAATTGGTCAAGTTCAGATCATGATCCTGTGATCCGTAAGCAATGGAAAACCACTATTGCCCTGCAAGATGAGTTGTCAAATATCTCCGTAATCCTCTCTGACGTCACATACCGTAAATATTTACACGTTCTTTCTCAAAATCTAAGCTATTGTTTTTGATACATGTAATTATTGTTGAATTTTATCGCCGAAGCAGTATAATTTAATGTTAATGTTGTTAATGTTTAACTACCCCATTTAAAAGTGTTACTAGATCTTCAAAAGGCATTTGACAAAGCATCTAAACTTTACAATTGTACTATCGTGGACATGGAATTTAAAACGATCAATTTTTGCATTGTAAATATGGTCAAAATAGTGGCTTAAACATCTCAAGTTTTATGCGAAGTGGACATTAACAAGAAACATTTATCTGATGTTTTACGAAGATTAGTGGCTTATTGTTATCCTAAAACAAAATTATTTAAAAAAGGAAATATCTTCTTACTTTTTTTCTCGCCGGCAGCACATTTTACATAATTTATTTTAATAAAATACATTTGACGCATTTGTTGTCAAAATAACATTCGAAAACTCACATAAAAAAACCCATTCACAATAGAGTAAAATTCAAAAAATCAAAGGTGGTTGATAAAATATCGTTTTAAATTCCATGTCCACGAGTACTTACCTCTTGTATTTGGATTTAAAGCCGCATTATGTTGAGCCGTCATAAGCCTTAAAGTACCAGCAGCCGAAGGTTCAGCAATGGGGGCCTCTTGCCCAGGCACCTGAGGACCGGAAGTCCCCCCACTTTGCAGTCTAATACTTAGCATATTAGCCAAAGCCGTTTTTGTTTTAGGTTGTAGTGGGTTTTGCTGTGCAGGGTCCGCTGCGATAGTATTAGGATCAGTTGGGCGTATTAAGGCAGGTTGCGGTTGCGCAATAGGGCCCTGTTTCTATAAAAAGTTAGGTTATGTCAACAAAAATAAGGTTATGTCAGAAAAAATCTAATTTACTAGGCAAAAAAGTGTAAAAATCTAGTTTTTACCTGCGCTTGTTCTCTTTGAAGCTGTTGCAACCGAAACTGACGTAACTGAAGCTGTTGTTGTTGTTCAGTCAACGGTGTTTGTTGTTGTATAGGGCTTAAACCAGGGGTTATTTGTTGAACTTGTGTCGGAGCCCCACCAGGAGGTACATTCAACGTTGTTGATGTTATTGTTTGTTGTTGCAAGTTGTTTGGTATGACTACACCTTGTTGTTTGGCTTGTTGTTGCAGCCATGCAACTTGTTGTTGCGGGGAAAGCCCCGGAGGTACTGAACCTTAAGAAAACAACAAGAATATTAGGTGTTTTTGTTGGAAACAACAAACATTGTTGTTTTTAGTTGGCAACAACAAAGATTGTTGTGTTTTGTTGCAAAAATGGTTGTTTTTTGATACAAAAATTGTTGTTTTATGTTACAAAGGTCAAACACTGTTGTTTTACAAAGTTGGTGTTGTTTTATGTTACAAATGGCTAAAAAAATGTTGTTTTTGTTGCAAAAATTGTTGTTTTATGTTACAAATGGCTAAAATTGTTGTTTTTTGTTGCAAAAATTGTTGTTTTATGTTACAAATGGCTAAAATTGTTGTTTTTTGTTGCAAAAATTGTTGTTTTATGTTAGAAATGATAAGAATGGTTGTTTTTTTTTGTAAAAAGCAACAAAACTTGTTGTTTTTTGTTTCAAAACTTGTTGTTTTATGTTGCAAATACCAAAAATCGTTGTTTTTACTTACCTCGAATTAAAAACGTATTAGACATTTGACCTCTCTGTTGCGCCTGTTTCTGCAACAACAACTGCTTCTGTTTCAACCGTTGCACAAACAACGCTTGTTGTTCAGGCGGCATTTTCTGTAACTGATGATGCGTTTGCGCATCAAGTTGTATAAACTGGCGTTGCGGAACATTTGGTTGTTGTTGACCCGAAGTCCACTGAATTCTAGGTCCTGTTTGCATTATATTTAACTGCTGTCTAATCTGTGGACCTTGCTGTCCTTGTTGTTGTTGCCAAATTTGTTGTTGTTGCGGGCGCACAACTTGTTGACCTTGATTAAACAACAATTGTTGCTGTTGTTGCGGGCCTAGTTGTTGATTTATCACTTGTTGTTGGCCTAGAACTTGTTGTTGTGGTGCTTGTTGTTGGTTTAACAGTTGTTGAGGCTGTTGCATTACTTGTTGTTGGCCTAGTTGTTGCGACATGTTTAAGTTTTGTTGGTTTATGCTTGTTTCTTGCTGATTTTGTTGCATAAATTGTTGTTGCGGTTGAATACCCATGCGTTGTTGTTGTTGATTGACTTGTTGACCAATGTTAATGTTGTTTTTTAGCATTTGGTTTTGTTGCAAGCTTTGCTGTCCTTGATTTGACTGCGTAACCAATTGTTGCTGTATTTGTTGTTGATTTGGCATTTGTTGTTGTTGCACTTGTTGATGTTGTTGACCAAGCATTTGGTTTAGACTCATCTGGCCTAAAGACTGGTCGTTGTTGATTATTTGTTGGTTAGATCCCATTTGTTGATTAATGTTGTTGATTTGTCCTTGTTGTTGTTGGTCGTCTGACACTTCCATAGGTTGTTGTTGGTTGAATTGACTTGGTAAAGATGGTTGATTCATTGGAGCCATTAAATTTTGCCGGATTTGGTTAATTTTTTGTTGTTGACTTAGCTGATCAATCGTTGATTGTTGTTGTTGATTCATGGGTGTTTGAATTAGTTGCTGGTTTATTTGTTGACCTTGTTGCTGTTGTTGCTGCTGCTGAAGGATTCGGTTCTGCAGCAACTGTTGTTGGTTTGGCAACAATTGTTGCGGTTGATGTCCTTGCTGTTGTTGTTGCTGCTGTTGGGCCAGTTGTTGTTGTCGTTGTTGCAACAATTGGGTTATTTGATGTGGCGCCAATTTCTGACCAGCTTGTTGCTGTATTCTGTTGACCAATTGTTGATTATTTTGACTTAGTTGATTTTGCAACAATTGTTGTTGTTGTTGGGGTTGTGTTCCTATTTGCTGCTGTTGCACCGATTGTTGGGGGCCTAGTTGTTGTCCTTGTTGGGCGAGAAGGCGTTGTTGTTGTTGCAACATTTGGACCTGGTTTATTCTTTGTTGCAAAAGTTGTTGTTGTTGAATTTGTTGCGGGTTTAGCGGGGCGCGCACTTGTTGTTGCATGGGACGTTGTTGTTGTGGGCCTAATAAGCGATTTAGGCCTTGGTTTTGTTGTTGTAGGAACTGTGGTTGTTGTTGTTGTTGCTGTTGTTGAGGCGCATGGTGGACTAAACCACGTAAGTTTTGCGTTTGTTGTTGCGGGTTTGATAGCAATTGTTGTTGGACTTGTTGCTGCGCCATTCCACCAACTTGTTGACCCATAACATTTTGTTGAACTTGTTGTTGTTGACCCATGACGTTTTGTTGAGGCAGTTGTTGCTGCGGTTGGCTTAACATCTGTCCTAATTGGCCAAAGTGTTGATTTTTGGCTGTTTGGATTTTTTGTAGGATTTGCTGGTTTGTTAGAGCGTTTTGCATGGGGGCTGTCACGTTAGGGGGCACTACATCGTCTTTGTTGGCTAGTGGTGGTGGTTGGTTGCTTAAAAACATGCGTTGTTTGAGTTTATCAAGAAGTGCTTGCGTTGAATCGGCAACAACGTCGGATTTGGACGCATTTTCTTTAGATTCTTCCTCGAAACCTGTTATTGTGGTTGTGCTTGGAGCAGGTTTAGGCCAGTTTATTAGTTTTGGGTGGTAAATGTCATGTGGGGCAAGTTGTTTAGCCTTAATTGACTCGACAACCCAGTCGGGGGTTACTATTGTAATTATATCGCTTCCCAAGTGATAAGCCTTATCATATTTAGCCCCAGAAGTGTTAGTAGTTACCAAATAGTCGCATTTATTATCCAAGTTTAGTTGCACTGTGCCTCCGTGGTAAGTTATGAGGCCCCATAGGTTTTCCAAGTCCTTTCCCGGTTTCGAGAGGCAGAACGTTTGCCTAGCAAATATTCGCTGTCTGCCGTACGCATAAGGCTTGGTATCGACTAGTTTGTTTAGTTTTATGCACATATCTACCCATTGGGGCAGTATCGCCGGTATTTCGTAGACATCGCTAGCGTCGATTAAATCGTTTTCTTCGGGATCATTACCGCACAACAAGTGAGACACAAAGTCGGAAAAGTACTTGGAATGCGTCGCTCCACTGTTTTCAAGCGTTTGCACCACCTAAAAGCAAAAAATTCATTCAAGTTTAAGTACTTTTTCGACTTAAGTATAGGAAAAATTGTACTCACGCTGTCGTCAATTTCACCGCTAACGTAAAAGTTAACATCCTTAAAAAGTGTCGGATTAGTTTCCCTTTTAGTATTTTCACTCATTTTTGTTGTTTATGCCTTAAAACACTGTTTTGTGGCGTAATTTTGTTTACTTTTTTAATGCCATTTTGTATCAAAAAAAGTGACATTACCTGTCAAAATAACTTTGACCGCACAAGTGCCACCAACTGCAGCATATCCAAAATAATTATTTTTTAGCCATAAATTAACACAAGGGTGCTTAATTATAGTTTAATTCGTGTTTTTTAACGTTTTTTGATGCATTTGCTAGTATTTTGCAACGTATAATTGGCTAAATGTGTAGTTTTGGATTAATGAGTCTAGGGATTTTGTTGCTGTCGATTGTCGAACCTGTAGCATCAAAGCGAAAATTCCACCTCCGCTACTGAGCCTCAAAAAAGTAAAGTTTATCAGTAAAAAGGCTCGTAGTAAATCCATAAAAATCCGATCCATCTTTTAGTTTATACCCCAAATAAGTTGAAGAAACCATCCCCAACCCCCAAGACAAATGGCTGAAGCAGATAAATTGAATATTGATAGTATAATAGCGCGTCTATTGGAAGGTAAATAGTGAAGGTCAACTTTGTATCTTGTTGACAAATTAAATGGCGTCTAAAAGATACGCCTTGTATTGTGTCAAAATTGGAAAATATAAGTGTTTGTGTTGTTTTAGTACGTGGGGCGAGACCTGGAAAGAATGTGCAGTTGAGTGAGAATGAGATAAAGGGGCTGTGCTTCAAAAGTCGAGAGATTTTCTTGTCGCAGCCTATTTTGCTGGAACTTGAAGCCCCGCTTAAGATTTGTGGTAAGTAATTAAATCAGCAGCTTTCTCCTTGATATTTTAATGCGATTAACCCGATTTACCCGCGGGTTTAGTCTAGGAAAAATACATAATGTTGCAAAACACGGTTGAAAGTTGAAAAGATAATAAACATTTAATTAAAATTCGATAACATTTGTTGTTTTTAATTTTAGGTGATATTCACGGTCAATACTATGACTTGTTGCGTTTATTTGAGTACGGAGGCTTCCCTCCAGAGTCAAATTACTTATTTTTGGGAGATTATGTAGATCGTGGGAAGCAATCTTTGGAGACAATTTGTTTGCTTCTGGCGTACAAAATTAAATATCCTGAGAATTTCTTCCTGCTTCGTGGAAATCACGAGTGTGCGTCAATTAATCGCATTTATGGGTTTTACGACGAGTGTAAACGCCGGTATAATATTAAGTTGTGGAAAACCTTCACGGACTGTTTTAATTGTCTTCCTGTTGCCGCTATTGTTGATGAGAAAATTTTCTGCTGCCATGGAGGTAAGTTTTACATAAAACAACAAAAAAACACATAACATTTTATTTACATGGTACAATAAACTGTCATTGCTAACAGGTAGCGTTTATTTAAAAACATCAGAAGTGGGATCGTTTGTTTCGTACAAGTAAATTGATAGGTGCACATATGAGCCATAACACTGCCAGAACTTTACAGTAACTAATTTGAATCTAGTGTAATCTGTAGACTTTTCTGCGTAATATAAGCGATTCTGGTTACAGGGTTCTCTGTCCTTGGAAAGCCCATTTAAAAGCGATTGGTCCATTATAAAGTTCTGATAGGGTTATGGCTCGTATGTGCAAATGTCAATTTTCTTGTAGAAAGAAAACGATCCCACTTATGATGTTTTTAGCGTTAAAAAAAACGCTACCTGTTTGACCTGCCATTTTGTTGGACTAAGAAAAGTAATATTAAATATCAAGTTTCTCTCTAAAAATGCTGATAACTTGGTTTACATGTTGCTAGCTTCTATAATATTTAGCGATACGTTTTTTGGCTTCGTCACAATACTCCCTCCCGGTTTTTTAAGTTTTTTATTTAAACACATTTTTTTAGGATTAAGTCCTGATCTTCAATCTATGGAACAAATAAGAAGAATAATGAGACCCACAGATGTACCTGACCAAGGACTTTTGTGTGATTTACTTTGGTCTGATCCTGACAAAGATCAAATGGGATGGGGGGAAAATGATAGAGGTGTTAGCTTTACTTTTGGTGCAGAGGTAAGTCTAAATTTATGAAAACATTCCATAGACTTAAAAAATTGGCTTGTTTTAAAAAAAAAAAAATTTTGCACATCGTTTATTAAAGACATATTAACGCACTCCAAATCGTTGATTAATGGCCCCTAATAATGTATGGCAACGAGCCTATAGCAACGTTCTTGTATGTTTAAAATTATTATCCATGTTTTCATATTACAAAATGTTAAAATAGCTTTAATTTAATTACGGTTTAAGCAACAAAAACCAAAAGAAATTAAATATTTACCTTTAGAAAGAATGAGAAGCAGATCCTTTTAAGACATAACATAACATTCATTTTCTATTCACAGTTAATAAACGTTCGGTTACAGCTCTTCTTCTTCTTCAAATCTTCTTTATTAGATTTCTCTCATTTAACTATGGTGTTTTGCAATTTTAAGATCACACAAGTCTCTACTTTTCGAGAAACAAAATAAATAAAATTTGAAAATTGCGTTAAATTGGACCAGCTATAACAGCCATTTTCCCCTTCCACCTTCTTAAATCTATACCTTTACTGCATTGTCAAAGTGAAATTATCTGTTTTTTTAACTTAATTTATTGCTTTACCTACATTTTAGGTGTTTTTTATTAACGCCACGATAAATAAATCAAATAAAGATAAAAATATTCCATACTTTAGCCAATCTGTCACTAAGCGCGCGGGTTGACTTAAGAAACATAGAAAAGAATACATGTTTATGTTGCTAGGCAATGTGCTACACCTTAGAATAGTGGAAGTCTCAAAATCAAGGGGAAGTGCGCAAAAAATTCAAAATTTGCAGCGCTAGAACACCTAAACAAGCCACTAGATAAACAAGAGTTTTTTATCTATTGTTTTTTTTTCTAGGTTGTTGGCAAATTCCTGCATAAACACGATTTTGATTTAATCTGTCGAGCTCATCAGGTAGTTGAAGATGGATATGAATTTTTTGCGAAGAGACAACTTGTTACCTTATTTAGTGCCCCCAATTATTGTGGTAAGTTATAAAATTTTGTGTACCATTTTAAAATGGAGCGTATTCGTACAAAAATTGGTTGGGGTAACCTAGGAGATCTGTCATGCCACCCGTCGTTTCAGATGCTAACTGACATTACTTCTGAATTTTATATTATTATCAAATATAAAGCTAATATACCAAAAAACAACAAACTGCCGGTTTAAAACATTTTATGTACCAGCTAAAAGGTTTGTATAACATTTACGGAGTGTTTTACAACTTCAATTCTTCATAATTAGGTAAAAAAGGGCATAATGACTCATTTACAAATGTACTTTTAATGCAAAATCCGTGCATCTAAGAAAATTCGGATTATTTTAAACATTCACGGAAATCCTTTTGAAAATGAGTCGTAATTTTCTTTTTTTTATCTAATTATAAAGAATTAAAGATGTAAAGCACTCTCTAAATGTTATAGAAACCTTTTAGATGGTACGTAGAATGTTTTAAACCGGCACTTTGTTGTTTTTTGGTATATTAGCTTTATATTTGATAAAAATATAAAATTCAGATGTAATGTCAGTTAGCATTTGGAACGACGGGTGGTTTGACAGATCTCCTAGGTTATCTCAACCAATTTTTGTACGAATACGCTCCATTAACTGTTATTTTTACGTACTAAATCTCATGAATGATGATCCTTTTACCGGTTCTGTATACTATTTTTTATCAGTTACTATTTTTTGACATTGGTTATTTTTTAAAATTGATTATTTTTGTTTTTTAAAGGGGAATTCGATAACGCCGGAGCCATGATGTCTGTGGACGAAACTCTAATGTGTAGCTTCCAAATTCTGAAACCAGCCGACAAAAGAAAATTCCAATATGGATTAAACACTGGGCGACCGGTGACACCCCCTCGAGGTACCCCAAATAAAAACAAAAAGAAGTGAATTTCATTCTCTATTTATTTTAAGTTAGCTAAAATAAGTCATAAATATTGTGAAAAAATATTTTACTTTCCTAACTAGATGCAGAAAAAACTGATATTACATTTTAATTTTGTTTTACGGCAAAAAAATCAAAATTTTAAATATTTTTTTTATTGTTAACATTTAAAAGGAAAGTTTTTTTTACAAACTTGTTTTTATTCAGTTGAAATGTAATATTGGTAAGCAGATGCTCTTGAAAAGCAACGTTTTTTTGTTTGTGTTATATAAGTTATTTTTTTAACTACTTTAAATTTGCGAATTTTAACTTATTGTTAGTTTTTTAAACTGTCGAAACGTTGGCTTTTAAATATAAATAAATAATATACAATTTTAAAACGTAAAGAGCATATTTAACCACTTAAAATTTAAAAATCTCAGTCAGACCTATTTAGTTAACGTAAAAATTAATTTTACCTTTAAATATATTATTTTTTTTTTATTTTGGGCAATTTTAAAAACTTTAAAAAATGTCCCATAATTAAAAAAAACAACATAAAAGTTAAGGTTGATTTTTAAATTTACAAAAATAGGTCTGAAATTTAGTATACTGTAAGAATACCTCGAAAAAAAAAACCTTATTTGGAAAATATTCTGTCCTTTTGAAATATTTAGCAAATTTTTTGCAACTTGCTATTTTAGCTAAAAAAATAATTCCAAAACATGACAGGAATTAATATTATATTCTTAAACACCTAAAAAAAATTTAAATTTAACTTGGACTTAAAAAAAAAGGTAAATCCAAGTAGACTTAATTTTTTCCAAAAACAAAATAAATCTTGCAGTTCTACAATAATTTAGGCAAAAATCACAAATCAAATGATTATTTTTAATGCAGTGCATACAACAATTATAATTCCTGTATTATTATATTATATCTTAAGTTTTATTTAATTATTATTGACTTATGAAAAATACATTTTTGCGTACCTACCCTAGGCATTTTTTTTTTATCGTAAGACCAAGATTCACAGTCAAAAAATAGTAAAAGTTTGATTTTTTTATTCCAAAACTATTTTAAAAATTAAGGCTGGAGATTCAGATGTACAGATTCAAAGATCTGTGCTCCTAGAAGCTCGTATAAGTCATCTCCGTTGAGCTCCCGTCAATTCTACTAAATAGCACATCTACATGAGAGCCCCATCGTATATTAAAACTAAATGTACTTTTCAAAACTAGAAAAATAGGGCTACAAACGTATCATGATTTCATTTAAATCGGTTATTTCTTTGTGTCGAAAATCTGACTTCAAAAATCATTAAAATATTTTTGTTTTAAGTCATATTTTCGACACAACGAAATAATTGATTTAAATGAAACCATAATACGTTTGTAGCCCTATTTTTCTAGTTTTCAAAACTACATTTAGTTTAAATATACGATAGGGCCCTCATGTAGATGTGCTATTTAGTAGAATTGACGGAAGCTCAACGGAGATGACTTATGCAAGCTTCTAGGAGCACAAATCTGTGTACCTAAACTATTTTAAAACTTCCAAAAGTTAAAAAATTATAGAGAAGTTAGAAGTGTTACAGAATATTCTTTGCTTGTAAAACCTTGGTCTTAAATTTTACATAAATACAATTCTTTTTTGTATTCTCCTTACCTTTTTCAATGATTTTGAAGAATTTAATAAAGTTTCTTATTTTTCACTCTAAAATGGTTTTATTTTTCATATTTATCCTTAAAAATTCGCAAAATAAAAATAAATAATTCACGTTAATTTGGAGCTTTGAAATTTAGCATACAGCTTGCTGACTGTTTTAAATAAATTTGCCAAAAATGGTTATCGTAACTTACCTCATTTCTGCAATATAGGGCTGCAAACCATTAAAAGGTTTCTGTCAAAAAATAAAAGAGACTTTTCAGTTTTTAAAAAGTTTTATTTTTTGTAACTAAATTTTAAAGTAACATTTCGTAAATCAAAAAAGTGTGAAGAATTTCCGCAATTTCACAATGAATTGCGTTAAACTGTGAGATGATCCGTGTTTTTAGTCAAACATTTTTTTTTTATTTTCAAACTATACCATTCTAATGTAAACACCTTAAAATTTTGACCATGCTTTTTGTATAAGGCCTATTTTTGCCCATAGGCGAAAAATAGGGCTTGTAAAAAGGAGCCAAACTTAGCCTACATTTAAGAACATCTATTTTTATGATAATTTTTAACACATGCCTTATCTAAGTAATATTAGATTTACCAATTATTTCTGAGATCAAACTTATTAAAAAAAAATCTTCAGGGCGTTTTTTTTTAAACTTCATTTTGGGAAAGGTTAAAAATAAACTCCCTAAATAAGTATTTCCAAACACCAATTCGTTTCCTAACTACTTTTTACTCGCAATTTGTTGTCAGTCTCTTTACCTTACACCATTTTTTAGAAAAATAATTTTTTACAATATCTAGACCAATTTTGATATTTTCTAGTTTTTATTAATTGGTAAAAATAATAGAATTTCATTACAATCAATTTCTTCACGTGTGCTGTTAAATTAACAAGTTTAATTACTGTTCTTTTAATTATTTAAATAAACTATTTTACTTCTTATTATTATCAAATACAAAAAATGTCCAGCATCATATTATAATAATAATAATTTAATAAACTTTTTTTTGTTTGCAACATTAATGGTAATATCATTTATTTATTACTAAAAAGCTAATTATTAATACAATTTTTGGGAAAATATGCAGTTCAAAAATTAATGTTTATTTTTTTATTCTTACGGAACACTGAAGAGTATTTTAAATACTGTTTCAGTTTTTTTGACAAACGAGGTACTGTGTAGCGTATTTTCTATCGACCAATTTAGGAGCGTATTTGTAAAAAAATTGGTTGGGGTAATCAAGAAGATCTGTCAAACCACCCGTCGTTTCAGATGCTAACTGACATTACTTCTGAATTTTATATTTTTATCAAACATAAAGCTAATATACCAAAAAACTACAAACTGCCAGTTTAAAACATTCTATGTACCATTTAAAAGATTTGTATAACATTTGCGAAGTGTTTTACAACTTAAATTCTTTATAATTAGGTAGAAAAAAAATATTATGACTCATTTACAAAAGGATTTCCGTGAATGTTTAAAATAATCCGCATTTTTTGAATACACGGACTTTGCATTAAAAGTACATTTGTAAAAGAGTCATTATGCCCTTTTTTACCTAATTATGAAGTTGTAAAACACTCGTAAATGTTATACAAACCTTTAGTTGGTACGTAGAATGTTTTAAACCAGCAGTTTGTTGTTTTTTGGTATATTAGCTTTATATTTGATAAAAATATAAAATTCAGAAGTAATGTCAGTTAGCATCTGAAACGACGGGTAGTATGACAGATCTCCTAGGTTACCCTAACCAATTTTTGTACGAATACGTTCCATTACTGAAGTTTGTTTCAAATTCTGTATTAATTAAGTACTGCTTTTTTGATTCCTATACAACTTTTCTTGAAAATAAACATTAATTTTTTAGGTTCACAATATCTATCTTAAATTGTAGCCAAAACGAAAAAAAAACCAGTTGGTTGCTCCAGAAAATGGTACAGTTAAGACTAAAAAATGTGGTACCAATTTTCTTAAGTATTAAAAAGTAGTTTTTGTGACTAGCTTGCTAAAACTAAAACCATTTTTGTAGGTATTAAGCAATTTCTTAGGTGTAAACTCTAATTGTTATAGTTACTGTCACATTTTTATTTTTTAACGGACATTGGACCGTTCTACGCAAAAAGGTACACATTGACATTTTTGACCAAACCATATTTTAGTCTAAGTATGACAATTTCTTTTTGAAATAATTAACAACACTGGATAATTTATAAAAAAATTGGATGTAAAAAATGTTTATTTGAAAAAAATGTAGGGTGTTACCTTTTTGCGTAAGACGGTACAATGCAGATTTTGCTAAAAATAAAAATGGATAACACTCTATGTAGGTAGGTACCTGAATTTTAATAATTTTATGCTTCAACAAAAAATATCTAAAAAAATTCAATTTTAATATTTTTTGAAATTTTGACTCCGTTAAAATTATAACCTATTAAAAATTGTAAAATACAAAAATAAGTGTGTTGTAATCACAATAATATTTATTTTGTAAAAACACAATTTGAAATAGCGTTTTTAAAAATGTATTATTGGGAATTTTTCATTGGTTTTTTACTATTATTTTTAAATATCGCCACTGTTTAAAAAAATAAAATTAAAGCGTTGTTTTTTTTTTAATTTTAAAGAATGTGTTAAGACCCGTTATTATCTATTTATATCAGAGCTTAAAATTAGCCAAAATATTAACAATATAATACATAAAATTAAGGTGAAATTGCAAAATTTTAGAACTATTAGGGGGCACCACTTTTTTTTATTTATGAAAGAAAAAAAGTGCATAAATAAATAAAAAGTAAGAAAAATAAATGTTTTCTTCATAAGTTTTATGTTGAAGACTGCTGCATTTTTTTTTTGATTTAAAAAGTTTTTGTAAAAAGCAATTAAAATTTTGATTTTTGAAAATTTAATTAAAGTTGCAATATTTTATTCAGCTTCATTTTTAAATAATTGTTTTTTTTTTAATTCATTAATACTGGATGTCCGCGTTTAGTTTGCTTTATTATATCTTGTATTTTGTTTGACAAAAAAAAATAAAAAGATAGAAATTAAATAAATAAAAGATCTTTATTATAAATACATAAATAACATCACAGAATATAATATAAAGATTAAATCCATAATAATACAAATTCTAACAAAAAATACCCAGAATGTCCACTATCAAACCAACAAACTAAAAAATTAAATTCAACAAAAAAAATTTTTTTTTGTCATTTTTTGCAAAAAATAAACTATTTTGGTTTGTTGCTTTAATAAAACACCCTGTATGTTCAAAAACATGTAGTGTGGTGCCCTCAATCAATTATTTATAACAAATAAAACCATCTAATAAGTTAAAATAATTTAGCATTATATTTTGTAACATATAATAGAGAATCTAACATTTATAGTGATTTAAAACCACTTTTTTTTTCGGAATCAACTGTCAAATCACAATTTCTACCATGCGCCATCTTTCTTTCCACTTTGAACCAAAAAAAAAATCAACAAAATTAAATGATAAAATTTACAGCATGTTTTTAATATGGCAGTTATTCTGAATCAACCTTTATAACTATTAAAACTAAAAATATGTTTAATAAAGTGTAACAAACTTTAAAGATGGCGCCAGTTGAAAGAACTGTCCAATTTTATAATTTGTTATTATATTTTAATAAATCTAATTAATAGTCTAAAACGGCGTTTTAAAACGCCTACTTTAAACTTGTCCCACTATCTGGTTGGGAATTATTACCAGCCTAAAAACATAAAATATTTCATTAGAGACCGTTTTAATAAACTCACTTATTAACAAGCTCGCTGATCGCTCGCTTGTTAAAACCGCTCGTTTATTAATCGCCTTTATTAACACACTCACTGGTTAAATAACTATTAATAGACACCGTCAAGCCCTACGTCACAGTTCACAGAAATGCATTAAAATACTATCTGTGAAATTTTTTTAGGCAACCAATATTACGGACCAAAGAAAATGGTCATTTTTATCTTATTCTGTGTTTCCAACTTTGGTCTTTTTAAAACATTATTTAAAGAAAAATAAGAAATTTTTAGGTCCCATTTGTGTAAAAATGTTCCTTAATATCTTATTTACGATATATTAATTTAAAATTACCCCAGAATCTACCGCAAGAATTAAAAAATTCCTTATTAATCTGATATGATGATCACCCACCAAGATGTCAGCTTTAAACGCAAAATGCTTGAGAAAGCAACCATATCAAGGGGTATGGTTTGTTCTAGGTAATAGAAAAACATGTGAATTTTACAATGGTTCTTACTAGACCTCTTGATATGGTTGCTTTCTCAAGCAATTTGCGTTTAAAATTTACATTTTGGAGGGTGCACAACATTAACACATAAACTGTATGTTATAGAGTTTTACAATGAACTAAACTTGAAATATCGAATATAAGACATTAAAGCACATTTTTACACCAAGGGTTCCCCAAGAACGCCTTTTATTTTTACAAAATATTGTTCTAAAAAAGTGGCCAAATCTGACAGAATCAAAATTCTACTTCACAGACAGTTTTTTAATGTGGATCTGTGATCTGTGACGTAGGAGTTGACCGTGTGTATTCTCTCATCATTGTACATTTAGTACAGTCAATTCGTATGTGGACATCGACAAAATTCCTGGTAGGGCCGCCTTTTTTATATGATGTAACTGGATGTCCAAAGAGTAAAACCCAAAATTGGCGTATATCTACCTATTGCAGAAACGGAGTTATGGCCCCCCAAAGGGTCTCCTTTACTTCATCACGGTGGAACTGCACCAAATTTTGCAAATAGATGTCAAATAAGGTTTTAAAAAAAAAATTCTAAAAAAATTTCTTCACCCCCTAAATAGCCCCCAAAGAGTAATAACCAATTACGTTGGATTTACACCAAATTTTGCAGATAGATGTAAAATGAGATGCTAAAAAATATTTATTAATAACTAAAAAAAATTCTATGCCCCCCTAAAAAGCCCCCTTCGTTTATGGGGCGAAGAAATTATTTTTTGAAAAAAAAGTTATAAGGAAATATTTTTAATCTATCTATCTGCAAAATTTGGTGTAAATCAAATGGGATTGGTTATTACTCTTTAGCGGCTATTTTGGGGGTGAAGGAATTTTTTTAGAAATTTTTTTTTTATAAAAATCTTTTTAAAACCTCCTCTGACATTTATTTCCAAAATTTGGTGCAGTTCCACCGTGATGAATTAAAGGGGGCCCTTTGGGGGGCCATAACTCCGTTTCTGTAATAGGTAGATATACTCCAATTTGGGGTTTTACTCTTTGGACATCCAGTTACATCATATAAAAAAGGCGGCCCTACCAGGAATTTTGTCGATGTACCCTCATTATTTAGGACAGATTGACTGTAGTAATTTTAGAGACATACTTACCATGTGAGGTTGGTCAGAGGCAGTAGATCCAGCCTGGGACCCCCCGGGACCCTGCTGCTTCACCTTTTCGCAATAATCGGCCAGGATATCACGGAACCGAGACCAGCTTTTCTCAGGAACGGTAATAGCCGTACGAAAGTTGGTCTTTACTTCCGAGATCCGCATATACACCCCGCGGTTATTTTGACCGATGTCGAAGTAAAAGTTCTTGTTATCGACGTGCATGTGCCGACCTTCTGGCAATTCAGCTTTGTAAGCTGGTTCGTCACAACTGAATTCGTCTAAGAGATCAGTTAGAGCATCCCTGAATTCGATCATACCTAAATGAATACAAAAAAAAAATTGTTTAAAAATAATAAAAAATGTACTAGGCTAATTTAAAAGGAAACCAACAAGAAAAATAATCATTCAAATGCAGATTCGTATTGTACAGACTAAAAGCAATCTTCTCAAAAGTAGTTTCCAAAATAAGTTTAAATTTTTTTTTCTGAGAATTTTTGAAAATAAAAAAATTTTTCTTACCTTGTGCAGGAATGGCAACTTGGGATCTAGGTCCCCCTCTGGTAATGGTTTGGGAAACACGCAAGAACCGGCCCCGCGAATTTTCCTTCAGGTCCAAATAGTAGCGCCTGTTATCCTTAATCATCATTTCGCTTTTTAGTTTTCCGTCTTCGGGAACATTGTCCGGATTGGGTGGACCTTTAAAAAATGAAAATAAAGTGAAAATAGGACGATTTGTTTACATTTTTATTTGCTTTAGAGTAAAGAATTAATCGTAACAACTGTGTGGTGTTGCGAATTTATTATTGGATATTGTAAACTGGCATTCTTTAAGGTAATGATTCCTTACTAGTATTTGAGGGATGTTACAGTTTTTTTTATTTAATTTTGCAGCATTCTGTAAAACCTTCATTCGGTCTAATTTCATCGATAATTTTAAGGCTATAAATTTAAATTCATAAATGGGATGTTCTGTGCACTCTAAAGTTCGTAAAAGTCATCTCCCTGAATGTCAATTATTTTCATAATTCCAACAAAATATGTAAAAATACGAAGTAATAATCAATAACTATGATAAAACAATTTTAGGATAATGTTTGTGATACATAAAAGTGGTACTGAGTGCAAGAAATAATAAAAATATGGTAAAATAGTACTTTGGGTGTTTTTCTTTCTACATTTAAATCTTTGAACGAGCACATCTATATTAGGGAAAAACGTAAGTTGCAATTTGAATCATTTCCTAGCTTAAAAAAACCATGGTAAATAAACGTATTATGGTTTGGCATAGACCACGTAATGTATATAAACCAAAAAAATGTATCCGTAGTCGAAAAAATAAATATTATAATGATTTTTGAAGTCAGATTTTTAAAACAAAGAAATATGCGTTTTATGTGAAACCATAATACGTTTGTAGCCATATTTTTCTAGTTTTCAAAACTACAGTTAGTTTTAATATACGCTGGCGCCCTCATGTAGATGTGCTATTTAGTAGAATTGACGGGAGCTCAACGGAGATGACTTATACGAGCTTTTAAGAGCACTGATAATAAGATCTATGAAATTGAATCTCAAGCCTTAATAAAATAAAAGATGAAAATTCGTGTAAAAATTACCCGCAATAAAAAATTAGATCGTTTAAAATTCTAAGAACAAACTTACCCAATGACGAATAAAAATCACTAAAAGCGGATAAATGATCACGAAATTCGGCTGCAGTGGATAGAGCAAGGAAAATTTGAGATCTTCGCCCATCTGCTCCAATCTGAATAAACAAATGTAACTTTTAGAATTACAAAACCAAAAACTACATAATAAAAAATGTACAAAAATTAAAATTTTCTATTAAAATATCATATGGTTTTCAAGATATTGCAAACTAAAAGCCCCTTTAAGGGGCGAAAACGGACACATGTTTATAGATAGATTTTTTTATTTTGGTCCAATGAATTCGCCATTTTAGTTTATCGGTCAATTTGTATACTTTCAAAGGAGTAACATTTTTAAACTAAAAAAAACTTACTTCAGCTACTTTAATGAAGCGTCCTCTCCGATTTTGCTTTACATCCAAGTAGAATCTTTTGCTCTGAATTTGAAGCATTTTTGTGGCCAGTTCCTGTTCGACCTGTCCATGTTGACCTACAAAAAAACTTCATTATTTCAACTCATTGCAAAAAGTGCCCCCCTCCGCTTCTCTTTAACAAAAAAAACCTACTAGGGTCGTGCCAATACTGAATTTTCGTAGACCAATCAAAACCCGAACTTTCGTCCATTATTTTCATTAATAATTATCACAGAAAAACACTCTTAAACCAAACAAAAAAGTCACATTCTTGTAAAACCATACGATAACCCGTGCGGACTTTGAAAGATGAATGAAATTCTATAAAATGATTCAGAATGCTATAGTAAGTATTGTATCTACACTTCTAAGAAGATCCAATGACTCATTACGTTATTTTCATTCAGTACCGAAAGGAATTTTGCTAAGGAATTAAATAATAATGTTAATGAACTCTTAAAGTGAAACTAGGATATAGAAAAGGTGCTATTTTTGTTCTAAACCATGATTTTGTGTCTAAATTTTAAAACAAAGGACATACCTGGATCATAATCTGTCCCTTGCTCCATACCGGAGTGATATTCTAAAAAAATTCACAAGTTTAACTTTAAAAAAATGCAATATTGTAGTACAAACATAATTTGCACCAAATAGGAAACCTTTTCAGTTGCGAATAGTCAAGTTGGGTTTAATTTTCAACAGTTTTAGAACTTAAAAATTGATTAAATAGTCCCCAAAAACCCCAATAAGGTTGATTTTGGCGAATTTTGACATTTAAATTGATCTACAAGTCAACCTAACATTCCTTGGCCAAGGTCACGGAAAAAAGCGACAAAGTACTTTGCTATCACCCGATTTTCCACCTAAAATCAAAATTGCCCTCTATTCCCACCATGAAAATCAGATTTAGCGATTTTTTTCACGTCAAATACAACCGTTAAAATAGCAAAATTCCAATTAGTTTTGGAAATATTACAAAAAATCGGAAAAATAATTTTAAATATTACGCCATTTTGCTTTGATTGTCAAATTTAGCAGCCACTTTATCGTGTCCATATGAGCCCAAAACAGTTTTTTTGGGGGGCTTTGTACAGTTATAGGGGTTAGCTAAGGGGTGAAGTGGGTTTTTATAAAAAAGGGGGCTTACTTTGCGAGCTAGATCCTTCATCTCCACTTCCTATATCCGACATCGCACCGAACCACACACAGCCTCTGCACGTCACTAAGATGGGGGAAAAAATTAAGACCCTAGATGAACTAACCGGCCCACATCGAATTTTTAAAACGACCTTGCGCAAAAAATGTTTAAACAAAAACGCTTTTTTAATAAAAATACAAAATAAACAACAAATCAGCAAAGTAAATAAACAAAGCTCACAAATTTCAGTGCTACTGCACTATTTTTCGCTTAGCGCTCTTTTAAATAATGTAAAACAAAAAGTTTATTTTGGGACCTAAAAATCAATCAAAATAGCTAACATTCTTTACTGATTCTAAAAACGCATAAAATGCATTCAAATTTGGCTTCGTCAGCCTTTAACAATCTTTAAAACCGTAATTGTGTTTTTATTAGTTTATCGCAATCAC
This sequence comes from Cartodere bifasciata, assembly GCA_963920755.1. NCBI lineage: Eukaryota > Metazoa > Arthropoda > Insecta > Coleoptera > Latridiidae > Cartodere > Cartodere bifasciata. The sequence continues at coordinate 2,252,953 of OY987199.1, read as the reverse complement.
ATTTTCCAAAATACTGAATCGATGCTATAAATAAATGTAACATTCATAATTTTATCAGAATTGCATTATTCAAATCGTAAAATAAATAAATGACGTCATATCTTTAATATTTATTACATAATAAGCGAAAATATTTAAAAAATCCCGTGCGTATTCATAAGTTCTGAGTTGTGACGTCACGGCGTTTGCGTAGTTGGCACTACCGGCAGACCGTGGGCAACAAAGATGGCTATGCTTCTGTCGGCCATTTTCTAAAGTGAGATAGAATAAATTGTTTTTGCGATTTTTTGCATGTTTTAACAGTTTAAAGGGGTAAGTATTCAACTTTTCGTTTTTACTAACTATTTTAAGTAATATTCAAAGCGTTACATGCGGTATTACATTGATTAAATCATGCTTTTTCAAGAATAACGCTGAGCGTCCTACGTAGGTATAGCTTTGTTAGAGTAGAAAGGTAAATGGTTTTCTTTGTTGCTTGTCGAGTTATTTCATTTCCACTTATCGCTAGCGTCTTTGTTGTAAAAAGAGATAAATTTAGAAGATGCATTTTTATAAGTTCTAAGCAGGGTCAACAAAAACTGCATTAGCAGTGTTGTTGATGCACAAAAATGGGGATGATGCCCTTTGGGCTAGGGCCCCACCCTACGACATTACATATTAGGACATCACAACTATTTTTCACATACATAACAACATTATAACAAAATGCATTAATTTCAGAGCGGGTTTTTGGATATAATACATAAGGGCCCCCTTAAAAACCCAAAATGTTTGACCCCAACACCATAACAACGCAGGGCAACCAAATACAGTACCAGCCAGCCCCACAGCAAGCGAAAGACACCAAAATCGAGGATGGCAGCCAAAAAGAAAGCTTCCCAACTTCGTTTTGCTACGCTAACGTTAATATGATAACGCATAAAATAGCCCCGGCCACTTCGCAACCCCATAACTCAACAGTTAACATGTCCCAGCTAACAGATGACAAGTGCTACATTACTCAGCCCTTCAGTTATAACTACGCGCTCGTTAATCAGATGTCGCTGACGCAAAACGCAATTTCGAACATAACCTTTAAATGCGAAATTTGTGGGTTAATGTTTGCGCAGTTGCATCATTTAAATCAGCACAAGAGAACACATCAAGGGCAAGAAGGTCAAGGTGAGTTTGAATTAGGTGAGAAACAGAATTGACAAAAATTAGGGCTTTAAAAATAAAAAAATAAGAATTTGTCACATTTTTGTGGCTCCTCCCACTTGTAGTGGTCTTAAGAATAAGAATTTATAGTTTAGCAAAAGGGCAATAGATGGCGCAATTTCTTTTTTTTTATTTCTGCTCTGATTGGCCAAGATAGAAATTTTTTTAACTTGCAAAAATGAAAAAATATATAACAGCCATTTTTTTAGAACATGTATTTAGGAAGCTAAATCCACAAATGCACTCAAATATGAGTTTAAGGTTGGCATGGTAGTCCCCCACAAAGCCCCCTTTAATTTGCAACATTAAATCACGATGGATCTGCACCAAATTTTACAACAAATGCTGAATAAGGTTTTAAAAAGATTTTTGGAAAAATTATTACTCTACAAAATTAATTATCCCCTTAATGGCCCCCGAAGAGGGGGCATATTGTATTTACTACAAATTTGCATTTAAAAAGGGGGCCTTTATAGAGGTTTTGACATTTGGTCAATAAAAGTTTTTTAGAACGCTATTTTGCATCTATTTGCAAAATTTGGTGTAAATCCAACATGATTGAATATTACTCTTCGGGGGCCATTTGGGAGGCAAAGGAATTTTTTTAGAGGAATATTTTTTTGCAAAAATAATTTTAAAATCATATTTAGCATCTATTTGTAAAATTTGGTGCAGATCCATCGTGATATAATGTTGCAAATTAAAGGGGGCCTTTTTAGGGGGCTACCACGCCAACCCTAAACTCTTATTTGTGTGCATTTTGTGGATTTAGCTTCCTGAATAGATGTTCTAACCGCACATATGAAAATCTGGCTGTTATATATTTTTTGCAAGGTAAAAAATTATCTATCTTGGCCTAAGATTTTTTTCATGATTTTTTATTATTTTTTTGTTTCTAGGGCAAAATCAACCCCAACAAATAACCCTACAAGTTCAGCAACCCCAACAACCTACTCAAATTCAAATAGTATCAGCTGATCGCATTCGTTTTTCCTGTGAAGAGTGTGGCTTAACTTTTGCTACGCAAAATGAACTGAAAAATCACAAAATTCAAACACATCAGGTAATAATTGTAATTTTTAATTTTTATCGAGTAAGCACTTAACATTTTTTTGATAAAATTTGGACCATAGTTACATAATTGTTTGATGCACATCCTGTAAAAATTTCAGCCAATTCCTAAATCTGGGTTTTCTTTTATTGCAATTTTAAATTTTCATGTTTAACATGGAAAAAGATAATTTTTTTCTTTTTTTGGCTAATGTTATTATTATACTCTTCGCAGACAAAGTCGAAGAGTATATTGCGATTGGTCGGACCTTCTCCAAAATCGTTAATATTCCTAGTCCTAGAGCAAACATTTTTACATATTCGTTCGTTTCATGACTTTTTAAGACTCTTAATTTTTGTCCGTCTGTCTGTAACGAAATTTGTGACGACCATAACTCAAGAACGGTTTATCGGATCGACTTGGGATTTAACACAAAAATCAATCCTATTAAGTGGAAGTACCCTATTGTTTTGGAAATCAAGTAATATATAGAGGGCTAAAAACACTCTCAAAGTAGAAAAAAATTCATATTTTCGTTAATATGAACTTTACGAAAAAATATATCTTTAATAAAATTAAAGATTGTATTTTTCCCTATAAAAAAGCATCTGGTAATTTTTTTGTATCCCCACCCGTTTACAAGAAAAATAAGTTTTACGTTGTTTTCAATAAAATAAAAAATGCACCTTTTGAATCATCTACTGCGAAGAGTATTTTATAGAATGTGTAAAAATTATATAAAAATAAAAAAATAGTCATAATAAATAAGCTATCTGCGAAGTTTAACTTTTTAAATGATCTATCCCACTCACTGATCTAACCCGCTCTTGTTTAAATTTCAGTCGCAACAAGTACAGGTCCAAACCCAACCAGCACAAAATACGCTAAAAATCAAAAATTGTGAAACTTGCGGCGCTCCTTTACCACAAGACAATAACAAAAAAAGGGCTGTTTTAAAAGTAAAATGCGAAACTTGTCTTTCGGCCGAGGCTATCCAACCCCAAATTTTCGTTGTGGCTACTACCCCTGATACAACTAATATTAAATTTGAAGAAACTTCCACTGGTACTCAAACTTCTGGCAATACTGTTGGTAAGTTTAAAAAAATATTGTATTAAAACATAGAGTTTTATATGGAACGTTTTTTAGCACGGCCAAGTGCTAAAAAACGCCTTATAAAACGAGATTTTTATGCTATTTTTTATATTTGCTTCATTTATTTGATTAAAAAGCATTTTTAGTTTGAATTAAAACATAACTTAAAATTTTATTTTTATTGCATTGGCAACATTGACATTTTGAAGTATAAAGGAAATTTAGGTCAGACATATTGCATAATGACATTTGTAAACTTTACTCACTTAATACTAAATGAATAGGCGTTTTTGAGAAAATGTAACCGTTGATATCGTTTCTCCAATTCTTCTAGTTATTCTCTCTACAAAAAAAACTATGTTCCACGACAGTTTATAATAGTAAAATTTGTAAATAAAAAGTACCTTGCAAGGGAAAAATTCATCTTTTTGCATCTAAAATTTTGGGTTTAATAATGTGCTTATTATAGAACGCAAATATAAAAAAAGATTAAATTATTGACTAAACTCGAAATTGACTGTTTTTTTGTTTGTTTAAAGTGGGGACTCAAAATACAATACCGATTGGGGTACCTAAAAATAATCACCCTGTAAAAAGACGAGGGGTGGCCAGCGTAACGAAATGTACAAAATGTAACGGAAGTGGAATTATTTTTATTGGTGGGGCCAAAAATCAACAAGCTAACGTAGATAAGCCGTTCCACTGCAATATTTGTAATGGTAAGTGATTATTTTTTTTAACAAAAAGGGTTATTTATTTTTAAAAAAATCAACCCCTCGCCTTGCGCCAAAAATCGAAAAATTTATTATTTTTTATTAAAATAGGCAATATTTGCTGGAAAAAATTACGCTTTTTGTTCGGTTTTGTGTGTAAAAAACATTTGTTAAAAATTGAAATAAAAGGAAAAAAATCAAAATTAGTAAAAATTAGAAAATTGAAAACAAAGAAAAATCAAAATTCGTGGTGGTAAGTTTATTTTATTTTTTTTTCTCTATTTTTTTTTGTTACTTAGGGTGTTTTTTAAATCTAGTTTGTTTATCAAAAAGAATTGGTTGGGCTTTCCAAGGATATGTGTCATACCACCTGTCGTTCAAGATGCTGACATAACGTCATTACTTTCATACTTTTATTAAATATAACGCTAATATACCAAAGAACAACAAGCAGCCGCTTTAAAACATTCAATGCATGTATAACATTTGCGGAGTGTTTTACATCTTCAATTTTAGATAGTTAGGTAAAAAAGTGCATAATGACTTATTTACAAAGGAATTTTCAATGCAAAGTCCGTGCATCCAAAAAATGCGGATTACTTTAAACATTTACGGAAATTCTTTTGTAAATGAGTCATAATTTTCTTTTTTTATCTAATTATAAAGAATTAAAGATGTAAAACACTCTCTAAATGTTATACGAATCTTTTAGATGGTACATTGAATGTTTTAAACCGGCAGTTTGTTGTTTTTTGGTATATTAGCGTTATATTTGATAAAAATATAAAAAATAGAAGTAATGTCACTTAGCATCTGAAACGACGGGTGGTATGACAGATCTCCTAGGTTACCACAACCAATTTTTGTACGAATACGCTCCATTTGTTCCGCCAACTAATAACACATTTTTAGCAACACACTCAAAAGCAGTTTCTAATTTTTCGCTGGTAAAAAAGCGAAACAATGTTTAAACAACTTTTTTCGCATTTTCTCCAGTAAAATGGTCTAACGATTTTTAAAACACCCTAAACTAATTTCTTTTATATTTTTGTTATGTAAATACTCAATTCTTACCCTATCATATGTAAATTTCACAATTTTTCAACGCAAAAACCATTTTTACGCTCTGTATCCGGCCCCATAACATATTAAGAACCAGAAAATAAACAGAAAACTAAAGAAAAAACAATTTCCAGGCTCATTCAGTCGTTACTCATCTCTATGGTCACACAAACGCTTACACACCGGCGAGAAAAACTTCAAATGCAACATCTGCGGTCTAGCATTCGCTAAAGCAGCGTATCTCAAAAACCACTCGCGTATCCACACAGGCGAGAAACCATATCGCTGCAACGTATGCGGTATGCAATTCTCGCAAAGCCCTCATCTCAAGAACCATGAACGTATCCATTCAGGCGAACGCCCATACGTATGCGAGGTCTGTGAAAAGTCATTTGCGCGCCACTCAACCTTATGGAATCACAGACGGATACATACCGGGGAGAAACCGTACAGGTGCGACATCTGTGGGTCGTGTTTCAACCAAGCGACGCATCTTAAGAACCATGCCAAGGTACACTCAGGGGAGAAGCCTTTTAGGTGTGATATATGTTCGGTTGGGTTCTCGGATAGGTTTGCTCTTAAACGGCATAGGAATATTCATGAGAAGTACGGGCGGACTAAACCAATGGAACCTGCTGCGACGGTTAATAATACAGAGAATGATGCGCTGATTTCTACGACGGAAGCAGGTGCTGATATGGAACAGCATGAAGAGGAAGAAGAAGAAGAGATGCTTGAGACGAAATACGTTGCTAAGTTTGAAAATGTTGAGTTAGAAGAAGAGATAACTGATATTTCTGAGTTACAAGTTCAGTTGTCTTAAATTCTTATTTTTTTATTGTTTTATTGGTTATTTGAAGAAGAATGTGATTTTGACAGTGACAGATCGCTTTAGTGACGTATGAACCACATTAGAAAAATGGTTTGATTTTTAGGCTGTGTATTATTTACCAAAGGAAGATTCTGTCAGCAGATAAGAAATTCTGCTTTGTTGTTTTATTCGCAGCAGTAGAATCTACCGGCAGACTTTTTTTTTGCAGTCAACATATGCTAGCCTTTCACGTAGCTTCTTGCTAGCTTCTAGAAGCTAGCTTCTTAGCTGCTATTGGAGGATTCAAATGTTTTAAGTATGCGCGCGCAGAAGAAGTTAAAATAAATCAAGCACGGTTTGATTTCTTTTAGCTTCCTGTGCGCGCGCATACCTAAAACATTTGAATCCTCCAGTAGCAGCAAAGAAGTTAGCTTCTAGAAGCTAGCAAGAATCTCCGTGAAGGGCTGCCAATTGCGCGCGATTTTTCGAAAACTAACACTTCTAACCTTACTTTAACCATTATCAAGTAGGCACCCAAGCGCAAATTTTTTGTTTCTCTATTTTTTGGAAGATGTTGTTTTTATTATTCATTTGCTGGCAAAATCTTCTTCTTTATTGAAAGATCTAAATAATACGCATCCTTAATGCCATACCACCCGTCGTTCAAGATGACCTGACATAACGTCATTTCTTTCATACTTTTGTCAAATATAACGCTAATATACCAAACAACAACAAGCAGCCGTTAGTTTAAAACATTCAATGCACCAGCTAAAAGGTTTGTTTAACATTTACGCAGTGTTTTACATCCTCAATTTTGGATAATTAGGTAAAAAACTGCATTTACAAAGGAACTTTTAATGCAAAGTCCGTGCATAATACAAAATGCGGATTATTTCACACATCTGTGGAAGTTTCTTTGTAAATGAGTCATTACGCACTTTTTTACCTTATTATCTAAAATTGACGATGTAAAACACTCCGTAAATGTTATACAAACCTTTAAGCTGGTACATTGAATGTTTTAAAGCGGCTGCTTGTTGTTTTTTTGGTATATTAGCGTTATATTTGATAAAAGTATGAAATTAATGACGTTATGTAAGTTGTCATCTTGAAAGACGGGTGGTATGACACATATCCATGGAAACCCCTACCATTTTTGTTCTAATAAGGTTCCTTCAAGCTTGACGTTTCGTTTTATGATGAATTTTAGGTTATGTCATCCTTTTAAACCCGAGGTTTTTATTTTTTCAATTTGCGCTGTTAGTTTATTAATTATTAGCTTACAAAAATGACTCTTAATTTTATTTATTGATTACAAAATCATATTTTTTTGCATAAAACTATCCTAGAAAAAAAAAAATCAAGAATGAAATAATTTTGTTTTTATTAATTATTTTTTTGTTAGATTATTTTAAATCTAAAGTTCATGTAGCAATGTAGAGATGGGCCCAAAAAGTCTGTAGTATTTACAAAAAGACTGCTCTTCCGCCATAATTTTTTTATATTTCCAAAATTTTATTTTTTCTAATTTTTTCATATTGAAAATTCAACATTTTACCAGTATAACAACAAAAATATGCAGTCGCATATGTATACGTTAGCATAGGATTTTACTATTAAAACTAACTTTAAAAAAAAGTAGCAATAAACAACAACATTAATTGTAAAATTTTATTTTGTAAATATCCATTGTATAGATTTTGAGTTTTTTTTTCTAATTACGGGCCATTTTATTATAAAAATTTTAGTTTATTGCATGTACATAAATGTTTAGCACGAAAACAATAAATTAAACAGTACTCTATACACGTTTTTTATTTAAAATTGCATAAAAATTCAAAAAAATTGCATAAAACTATAAAAATAGCGCATACAACGGCATAAAACTACAAAAATAAGCCATAAAATACAAAAATGTTACGCCACTGGTTATTAGTAGTAGATCAAATGCACTTTGCAGTAGGTCAAGCGTCGCAAATGCAGTGGAACGCTTCCACTGCATTAAACGTCAAAAAATTAACAAAAGCCCTGTTTTTTTGTGCTGTGCTCCAATTTTTAAGCTTTTTTCTGCTTAAAATAACAATGTCGAATTACGGATACTCAAAATCAAATAACCCTTTCGAAGAAGATGATATAGACGACGAGTTATTCCTGAAAAACTCCCGCAGGCAGCCACAATCACAAAGCAATGGTTTAGAGGAACAATTAATGTCAATACAAGAGCGACAAAAGATAATAGAAGATCGTACCATAAATTCAACGCAAAGGAGTATAAGTATTTTAAGAGATAGTGAACAAGTGGGTATTGCCACTGCAGAAGAACTGTCCAGACAGCGGGAAAAACTCGAAAAAACTGATAAACAACTCGATGAAATTAATAACACTTTGAGATTCTCGCAGAAACATATTAATGGAATAAAGTCCGTTTTTAGTAGCTTGAAGAACTATATGTCGGGTAAAAATGATTCTAGCCCGAGTACCAATTCGCCTAATTCTGGTACTAGTCAAGTTAAGGTAAGTATTTTGTTGATTTTTAAAAGAAATGGTCGAAAAACACTCAAAGTAGAAGAAAAAATTGCTTTCGTGGACTTTATTTGTTGATTGATCATGTTTAAAACATATTTGGCTAGAATGGTTAATGTAGCTTGTCTCGTTTTCAAAATATGGGCCTCCTAAAATTAAATATGTGCTTTTTTTTAAGGCCCCTTAATAGGCTTTTCCCTTTTGCAACAGAAAGTAGGTTAATTACTATTTATTTTCTCTTAATTTGTGTTTAAAAATGTTCCTTTGTTAATGTTAGTTTAGAAAAAAGGCCCCACAAATGTTTTACACAAAATAAATGAAAATTAATTTCGTTTTGCTTTTGCCACGTTTGTGGGTTTCTTTTCAAGTTACTGTGATGCAAAAAATATCTAAATAAGAAGTTATTTCTTATAAACAAGAGACTGTCTATTAAATTATTGCAAAAAAGCTTAGTAAAAGACCAATGTCGTAATGCATAGAAACAAAATAAAATGATCTGTTTCTTTAGAATATGTTAGAAAACCAACCCTTTTAGTTTTATTTATTTTATTTATTTAAGGAAATACGGAATACAAACGGGCTAGTGAGGCCCAAGGAACAGTATTCACAAAATAAGGAATTAATCATAACAAGTTAAGTAGTTGTAAATTAAAAACAATATAGTACAAACAATATAGTTTCATGAAGTTAGGGGTTATTCGAATTAAAATCATCTCTCATGTATTAAATAATGATTCTACGTAAAATGAAGAACAATATGGTTGATTTTGGGTTCGTGAATCAATCTAAAAAGTGCCAAATAAAATTATTAAAAAAATGTTGCAAACGGCCAAAAAGGTGCTTTTAAATTTACTAAATTTGGCATTTTAGTGCATTGTGTTACATATTTTAAAGCACTCATATTGTTCATTGATCTTTTTTCTTGCGGGTAAGACACTTTTTTAAACATAAATGTTTCTTATATTCCCTGACTCCATGAAACAAAAAGGGTTGGTTTTTCAACATATTCCACAGAAACAGATCATTGCATTTTGTCTCTAATCTATGCATTATGACATTCCCCTTAAAGAAAACGCGTTCAATCCAGCTCTCTTTTTGGGTACAGTACACTAAAAATACAATTTTTTAAGTTATTTTTAGCACAATTGCTTTTTAATTTAAATAACATTTCTTTAAAAATATCTGAAAGTGGCTTTTGTCTAGCACATTTTATTATTTATACCTAATTTCACTTTAATAACAGTTTAAAATAGTGCAAATTGCTATACATGTAAAACATTAAAAGGAATGTTTTCTAAATTTGAGAGCAATTGCATTTAAAATAATTAGAGATGTGCTTATGATCAAATCATTTTGGTATGGTCATAATCTCTGGTCAAATTTGGTGATATGAAAAATTAAATTAAGGCCATCTAAATACTATATTTTGACGCATAAATCCCACTAAGCCAATTTTATGTAAAAGGAAATAGCAAAATTAAGACAACAACATTAAAAATTTAGCAAAAAGTGGCAGATTAAAAAAATATTTAGAATTTGACCGAGAATTTGACCAATTTCCCAAAATTTGGGTGATCAAATGACGGTAAAAATACCTAGTCAAAATCTTGGTCAAATACCACTGGCACATTTTTAAAAATAATAAATAAAAAATCTTTTTAAGGGACTTAAAAAAAGTTTACATTTTTGGAGCCAACTTGGGACAAATTATGGAAAACATTTTTGGCAAATATTGTTTAAATATGATCAGTAAATTGTCAAATCCTATGGCCTTAAGTTAACTTAAACGATTTTTTAACAGACTTTACTTTTATATTAAAAAATATCCATTTTTGTAGGCATCGGCCTCGAACCAAGAACTAAAAGAAAAAGTCCAATCATACGACCGTTATGAAAATCACCCTGCTACCAGGTTACGAAATAACGAGTACACAAACCAACAACAAGAACAATCCTCAGGTTCTAAAGAGTTTAGTGCTCGTCTTGATGCCAATTTACAAGAAATGTGTTCCAATATATCAAGATTGAAAGGCCTAGCGTCAGATCTTTCATGTGAAATAGATTCGCAGAACGATCTAATAGGAACTATTTTGGATAAAACAGAAAATGCTGATATGACCATTACTAGACAGAATAAAGACATAAACAGGTTGCTTAAGAAGTAGATGTGTTTTTTAAATTTTATTCCATATGCAAGAAACTTTATCACGAAAGAAAACCTCATTATAATCTAGTGCAAAAAGAAGTTAAAAAAAGAGACATTTTTCGTTTGGTTATGGAGAAAAAAAAGGCATAAAACTGTTTTGTTTTTTATTAAAAAAAATTAGAGATGTGCTTATGACCAAATCATTTTGCTATGGTCATAATCTCTGGTCAAATTACAGTCAAATATGGTATTTAAAACTTTTGAAGAGAACCCTTGGTAATGTCATATGAAACATTGTATTATGGTCATCTAAATACTATATTTTTACGCATAAATCCCACAGCCAATTTTATGTAAAATGAAAAAGCAAAATTAAGACAAAAACATTAAATATTTAGCAAAAAGTGGCAGATTAAAAAATTATTTAGAATTTGACCGAGAATTTGACCGAGAATTTGACCAATTTCCCCAAATTTGGGTGATCAAATGACGGTAAAAATACCTAGTCAAAATCTTGGTCAAATACCTCTGGCACATCTCTAAATTGTGAAAAGAAACATTTGGCTTTTTTACAAACCTGAATGTAAATCTGAATGTTTTTCTCAGTGTTATTTATAAAATATAGGAGCTAGCAACATGTAAGTCCATGTTGTCATGATTTTTAAAGAATAACAAAATATCTAATATTACTTTTCTTAGTTCAACAAAAAGGCAAATCAAACAGGTAGCGTTTTTAAATGTTAAAAACATCATAAGTGGGATCGTTTTCTTCCTACAATAAAATTAACATTTGCACATACGAGCCATAACCCTGCCAGAACTTTATGATAGCCAATCGCTTTTAAAATGTGCTTTCCAAGGACTGAGAACCCTGTAACCAGAATCGCTTATATTACGCAGAAAAGTCTATAGATTACACTAGATTCAAATTAGTTACTTCATAAACTTCTGGCATTGTTATGGTTCATATGTGCACTTATTAATTTACTTGTACGAAAAAACCGATCCCACTTTTGATGTTTAAAAAAAAGGCTACCTGTTAGCAATGCCACTTTATTGGACTAAACAGCTCAAAAAATTATGACAACGTTCGATGAATTGTTATTTCTGTTGCCTGCTTTCTATCTAATTAATATTACCCTAAATGAAATTAAATATTTCCAAAAATTATTATTTAAAACCAAATTTTATGTTTTTTAAATGTTTATGATTTAAGTTAATAAATAAAATACAAATACCTACCTTGTTTTTTTAACCCAATTTAGTACCTTGTTTAAAATTTGAAAGTATTATATTTTTTTTTGCAAAGTAGTAATGCAAAATTACTTATTCATTTATTTATTTTTTTTAATTAGTTTAAAATTAAACTTTTTAAATAAGATAATAATACCCAAATAACAAACTTCCTATACTAAGAAGATGTTTAATGTAATATTAAAATATTTCCAGACTAAATATTTAAAGGGGAATGTCGCGAAGCATAGAAACTGTGGTCATGTAATGTTGGTTGCCTAAAATCAACAAAAAGCAGCACTTTCTGTCATTGTTCAGTGGGTTTAAAAAAGGTAATTTTAATTAAAAATTGTGCTTACCAGCCACGTAAATAAGCTAAGCACAAGTTAAAATATTCTAAAAGGTCATCAAAAAGCGTTTAAGAACAGAATTTTGGCAATTTAGAAGCACTATTTTTTTGCATTTTAAATTGCCAAAATTCAGTATTTAAACGCTTGTTGATGGACCTTTAGAATATGTCAATTTGTGCTTTGTTTATTTATGTTGCTGGTAAGCACAATTTTTTTTATTAAAATTAACTTTTATAAATCCACTGAGCAATGACCAAAAAGTGATGTTTTTTGTTTATTTTAGGCAACCAATATTAGATAACCACAGTTTCTATGCTTCGCGATATTCCCCGTTGAGGGATTTTATAAAAATACAAAAAAGTTATATAGAAATATTTATTTCAAATTTATATTACAAAAAATCATAGGTATAAAAAATAGTAAAATTACTTAAAATCTAACTTTTGTATACAATAATAAGTATATAATACTATAAAATGAGTATAAAGCTTTTCTTCGTTTATATTAATTATTTACAAGTTGAAAATAATAAATGACTTCCATTCAAGATAAAAAAACAATTATCTTAAAATTCTGATCTACTAACTTTTAAACAACTCAGCTTTTCCACTAAATCATTCAAAAACCCTAAAATTAAAGCTTTTAAAAAATCGTTTGTCACCGTATTTTTTTATATAAAAGCTCCTAAAACTACAAAATTCATAATAATCACATTGTGTTAAAAAAATAATAATAATAAAAAACTGGCAGATATATCATACAACCGCGTTATTTTGGTCTAATTAGGCAATTAGTAGTTGCCACCGGCGCCAGATGGCACTCCATACTCGCTAGAGGGCGCGTTTGGGGCTGGAGCGATAGCAGGGACAGATGGGGCCGATCCAAAGTGGCTTGTACCACCATTAAGACCTTGGGGCTGACCAGATGGTGCGTAACCTCCAACTTGTTCGTCTTTCTGTTGGCAAAAACACAAAATAGGCGTTAAAACACGATAAAAACATGTGTTGCTAAAATTGACCACTAGGTGGCGCGCTTGAGTACAAGTCGCTTGAAACAAGCCAAATCTACTAAGTAACGATGACATTTTTTAATTTTGTGTTATTTTGTTATTTAGTTTGGGAGCTTTTCCCTTTTGATTGAACTAATCCAAAAGCAAAAAACTTACTTGGGTCTTGTATCTGATGAAATAAACCTCAGGCTTGCTAGGTTGTGTTGGGGCGACAGTTGGGATGTTAATCTCAGGTGCTTCTTCAGGCTTCTTAACCAAAACGTACACAAGTGTCTTTTCTTCGTTTTGGGGTTGGACTGGGATAACGGGAGCGGTTGGGGTAGGAGCAGTTGGGGCCTTGATGAAGATAATCTTGTAGTGTTTCTGGGGAGCAGCTACTTCGATTGGTCTACGTGGGGCATGGTACTCGGGCTCTGGTGGGGGAACATGGACGTAGACGTGCTTGTGTACGGTTGGTTGTTGTTGAGGGGGTCCGTAGACTGGGTGTTGTCCACCGAATCCGCCTGAAGGGGCGCTTGGGACGTAGCTTGATGGGCCGGATGGTTGGCCGCTTGGGTAGCCGCCGAAGGATGGGGGTTCGGGGCGACCGTAGGCTACGGCTGCGATAGCTGCTAGCACCTTAAATGTTTAAAAAATTAGATTACTATATAGTACAGTCAATCCGTATTTGGACATCGACAAAATTCCTGGTAGGGCTGCCTTTTTTATATGATGTAACTGGATGTCCAAAGAGTAAAACTCCAAATTGGCGTATATCTATCTGTTTCAGAAACGGTGTTATGGCCTCCCAAAGGGCCCCCTTTAATTCACCACAGTGAAACTGCTCCAAATTTTGCAAATAGATGTCAAATAAGGTTTTAAAAAAAAATTTATAAAAAAAAAACTCTAAAAAATTCCTTCATCCCCTAAATAGCCCCCAAAGAGTAAATCACGTTGGATTTACACCATATTTTGCAGATAGATGTAAAATAAGATGCTAGAAAATATTTATTAATAACTTTTTTTCAAAAAAAAATCTATGCCCCCCTTAATAGCCCCCTTCGTTTATGGGGGAAGGAATTATTTTTTGAAAAAAATGTATAAGGAAATATTTTTAAGCATCTTATTATGCATCTATCTGCAAAATCTGGCGTAAATCCAACGTGATTGGTTATTACTCTTTGGGTGCCATTAAGGGGGTGAAGGAATTATTTTAGAGATTTTTTTTATAAAATTCTTTTTAACACCTTATTGACATCTATTTGCAAAATTTGGTGCAGTTCCACCGTGGTGAATTAAAGGGAGCCCTTTAGGGGGCCATACCACCGTTTTTGCAATAGGCAGAGATACGCCAATTTGGGGTTTTACTCTTTGGACATCCAGTTACATCATATAAAAAAGGCGGCCCTACCAGGAATTTTGTTGATGTCCACATACGGATTGACTGTATTAATAGAGGAAAGTCGGACACGAAAAACAAAACGAAAGTATTAAGGAGCTTCCGATTTGCAATACTTAAACAGTAAACTATTAACATTGTTTTTAATTTAAAACAAAGTAAAAGTTTAATTAAGTGCTGTTGGGTTTTTTAAATGGAATTTTTAGTAGTGTTGTAGTAGTGACCAGTTTCCTAATGTAGTATAGTAACATTGACTTTACTTTGAGGGCCACATTAGAAATTTAGAGTTCAATAGTACCTAGGAATTTATTTCTAATCCAAATAAAATATTCATGGGATTTATTATTATTATTAAAATATTTAAATGAGTCTAATGTATTGAATTAAAAAAAAAACATTTTCTACGAAGCGACAGTTATACTTAATTAGTCTAGGTAGTACACTTTTACTTTTTTTTTAGTTCAATGATTTATGATGTATTTTTCTTTAATGTGGTTTTTTTTATTCTTCACAAAAGATCATAATTTCTCTCAGGCATAACATATGTATAATGCATACTTAAGAATAAGGATATTAAAAAATTACATAATCGCTGTAATTGTTGCATTATTATATTTTTATTTACCGTAAAAATTTGTTGTTACTTTCCTACGTTTAATTTTTATTTCAAAATTTGTTTTGTTCTTAAATTTGGAAATTTGTAATTTGCATAAAATTTGTGCTCTACTTGGTTGGGATAATTAATTATTTCTGCAAATTGTTTAATGGTAATTTTTGATGATGATTAATTACTACGCCGTTTTGATTACTATGCAATTTTAATGTAATTTTATTATATTGAAATATTATTAAAAAATGTAAAAAGGTGAAATTGCACCAAATTTTGCATATAGATGTCGAATAAACTTTAAACAAGATTTCTGCTAAAAAAAATGTTTAAAAAAATTCCTTTACCACTAATAGCTCCCAAAGAGTAATATCCAATCATTGAATTAACTCCAAATTTTGCAAATAGGTACAAAATAAGGTGCTTAAAAAGCTTTTCATAATATTTTTCTCTAAAAAAATTCCCTTACTTCATGAACGATGGGGGCTCTTAAGAGGGACATTTTTTCGAAAAAAATGTATTAGGAAATATTTTTTAGCACCTTATTTTGCATCTATTTGCAATGTTTGGTGTACATCCAATATATTTTGAAATAAGAAATCCAGTATTTACGGTGCTACTGGTATAAAAATGTGAGATGATTAATATCTGATGCAGTTTTTAATCTTCATTAAAATAATGAATAGAACGAAAGTTTTTCTTATAAAAACACTTTTATGCAATTTTAAGAGCAAGCAATTTTCTGCTAGCTACGCATTGTTATATTTTTATTCAAAGGCGGTTTTACTTTCTACTTTATTTTTATATCATTCCTTTTTCGTTATTAAAAATTATACGGTATCATAAAAAAATTTGTAATGAGAAAATAATTTTTGGAGTCATGCAGCATTTTGTAGAAATGGGTAATAAAAATTAAGTACTAACAAAAATTCTCCCATAATAAAATTATTGTTATTTGGGATTTAATGACAGATATAACGAAATTTTATTTATTGTATTTTAAAGAGATTTTTATCTCTTTTTTACAATTTTTTTTATAAGATTATTTTTGCCCAAAGAATTTATTTTGAAGGGCAAAATCTATTGAATTAATTATTTGTAAAGATTTGAATTTTTAAAACAAACCAATTATTAGCAAAAAAATGTTTTCAATAATTTTTAGCTTTTATTTTAATTAAAGCTGAAAGTAGAGAACTCGTAATTAGTAAAACGTTTAAGGAATTTAATTACATGGTAATTAAAACATCAATCACTTAAATGGTTAGAATAATTAGAACTGAAAAATCTATACAATTAATTCAGGAACTGTTTAAAAAAGCAAATTGGCATAATTTGAATCTTTAAATTTAATAACAATTAAATTTACTTTATTTCTGCATTATTAATTAACAGAAGTTAATAATAACTAGGACAAAAATTATTTGGTCTTTGCAAAAATAGTTTTAAATTATAATAAACGCAAAGAAGTATTTTGTGAGACTTGTAGACGCAGACGCCCTCTTATGATGAAAAAATGAATTAATTGGTTTATGAGTGTGACCAAAAGAGGGCGCGAAGTTTTTACATATTTTATTGCATTCTAAAGCAAAAAAATAAGGTTTTGACATAAAATTGATGTATGTAAATGAGTTTAATAAATTGATTTATGCTATTTTTATGTTTACGATAATTTTTATTATTAATTCTTGATTAATTCAAATCTAAACTAAAGCAAAATATTACAAAAAACGACCAAATGTTAAAAAAGTTGCTTTTCAAATACGTTTTTAGAAAAAATAATTGGCCAATAATAAAAACCACTTTTCGTGCATCAAGACACAACTTTTAGAATATTGAAGATTGAACTAAACCAAAAAATGTCCGTACATTTTTTTGGCGTTAAATTTTCAGAAGACAAAAAAATTTATCAAAGAAATATTTTTTCAATTTTAAACAAATCACATTAGTCCTTTTCGAGTTTGTCACTTTAATCACTTTTAGGCGCACTATTTTTTCTTAGTCCTTAGGATCGCAATCATAAAAAAATAACACTGTTTTTTTTTATTTTAAATACGTACCACAAAAGTATTCATTTTATTCTTGTATGAGAACACCACCAGAAAAGAATGTGAACTGTCTTTTAAAATGATCTTATTTCTATTTATATGAACATCTCTCAATCCCCAAAATTTGTTATTAAATTACTTATAGTATAAGGTAGCTAAAATAAGGTGGGGGTCCGCGGCATACCATCTATCGGTCGCGGTAAAGGTGTAAGTACCCATACTTTAATTCATAGTATACTATTACTTTGTGGTCATAGAATTCATAGAAAAAGTCTTTCAAAGCATCCTAGATCTAAACCGCGGCTAATCTTGTCTTCAGATCATTTTTTAAAAATATAAAAAGATGTCTTAATTTTATTATATTGGCAAGGTTTCTACAAGTTCACAGGGATCTTTTTTAAACAAAAGGACGACTAATACTAGTCTGTATAGTCCTGTAAGTCCCTTAATGTATGGTACGTTGTTGGGGCATGTCTACCGATCCCTAGAAAATTATTAAAAAAATCTATCTCATATACCCTTGGAGATATAAGGTCCCAAATTGCGAAACTTCAAACGCTTATACCTTGAAAATTACGGCACATATTGACGAAAAAAATGCTTTAATACAAAGCTACAGTCAATCTTAAACTATTACCATCTCCCCATTTGTTTATCTTTTAAATGGCCGAATTACATTTTTATAATCAATTTAATTTTACAAAATTTGCATGAAATGAAGCTGACAACAATGTCAATATAGTCTAATGCAAAAATGTATCCTAAAGAATCTGCTATGTCATAGACAAATTATTAACTTAGACTGACAGTGACGGCCTTTTTCATGAATCGCGGTATTTCAGATATCTGTAAAATTTTACAGTTTTCTTTGGTGATTTTATTTTAAGGTTAGGTTTTTGTACAGATTTTTATTTTGATTTACACCAAGTACCTACATAGATGACATTTTATTAAAATTAAATTAAAAATGTCAAATAAACTTCAATTATAAAAATAAAAATAGTAATAAAAACTCCTGATACTTCCTTCTACAACAAAGTTTACGTACGCGCTTGTTATTTAAGTGTTGCATAAACACAAAATGATTGAGTAGATCTACTTTTTTGCATTCCAAAGAATTTTTTGCCAAGATTGGTGAATTTTTGCATTTATTTAAACAGTTAACTCCAGTTTTGATTTATTCAAGCTTGTCGTAATTGCCGTCGTCATGTCTTAATTTAAAGCATCCACTGTTTCTTTTGGGGACAGGAACCGCTGCCCGCTTATTTCATTCACAAATACACTATTTTTCTGAGTATTTTGATAGTCTTGAATTTTATGGGTTCAATTTTGATTTTATTTTAAAGAGTTGTAGCAGATTAGAGTTATTTTTACATCTAATGAAGGCAACATTAACAATAATCACTTAATTTTAAATAAAAACATGTTTTTTTACCATTTAAATATTGTTTTGAATAAAGTCAATTTGACATAAATAATATGTTTAGTTTAGAGCACTTACTAGATTTAATTTTTGGTAGAATAAAAAAACAACGACATCTACCCATGAAAGTTTGTAAGGCAACTACATTTGCTAGAAACTTCGTTTCTATAGGTATGGCGGACACGGGTAATGAAACAAATGACTAAATTGCTGGTCAATTTGTGCAAAAAGTCAGATTTGAACCTAAAACTTATAAAACTTCACTTTTAGTAAAAATGTCGAAAATGGTTCCAAAAAATGTGTTATTTTTTTCGATTAATCGTAGTTTAAAGGAACATTTTACTCTAAACACCTTTTGGTATATATTTTATTATCAAATGCATGTAGATACTGTTGACAAAAGAAATTCTTGATTAGAATTTTCGCCCCATTTTACGGTATCTTAATATTTATATAAAATAAAATATTTTTAAAGAAGATAGTGCTTTGGATGTTTGGAAATAAAAGCAAGATAGAATACTGAAGTCTGAAACATGAAAATTTGGAAATAACGTTTTTTTTTTAATATTTTAACATTGTGGTAAAATGCAATTTAAGAAACAATTTGTCTATCCAAAATTTCAAATAATCAATCTGACTATACAAGAACAAGCAATAATATGTTTTTCTTTAAAATACATACGTTTTTAATCTATTGGCCACAAATTTACGTGAGTAATAGTAGTTTACCTAACAAGTGCGGAAAGTTGTACTTTACCGCACGCGATGGCAGTTGAACGAACGACGCGAAGCGGAGTTCGGTCATGCCATCAAGGGCGGTAAAGAAACTTTCCGCACGTGTTAGGTACAACGTTTTACCTACGAGCAAAAAAAAATAAATAAACACTTATTATGCGTGCGGTAAAGTACTTTACCGCACGGCGTGCGGTAAAGTAACAGCGTGCGGTAAAGTGACACTTTCCACACGCAAATGCGTGCGGTAAAGTGCACTTTACCGCACGCTCGTAGGTAATAGTAGTTTACCTAACAAGTGCGGAAAGTTGTACTTTACCGCACGCGATGGCAGTTGAACGAACGACGCGAAGCGGAGTTCGGTCATGCCATCAAGGGCGGTAAAGAAACTTTCCGCACGTGTTAGGTACAACGTTTTACCTACGAGCAAAAAAAAATAAATAAACACTTATTATGCGTGCGGTAAAGTACTTTACCGCACGGCGTGCGGTAAAGTAACAGCGTGCGGTAAAGTGACACTTTCCACACGCAAATGCGTGCGGTAAAGTGCACTTTACCGCACGCTCGTAGGTAAACATTTTTAAAATTACATTTTCATTGCACCAAACTTAAATTTTGAATATTTTATTACATTTTAAGTCTGAAAAACTTCGGTCGTATGTTATATTTGTATCATTTTCTTCACCAATAAATAATTAATTATTTTATTATTATTTATTACATTTTATAGAGTTTTTTCAAATATAATTTGCTGTATTTTTCAAAATTTGACGCATGTGAAGTTTTTAGATTATTATGTCAGAAACACAGAAATTTAAAATATTATTTATTCTTTAACTAGAAACTAGTAGACTAGTGACATGAGTATTAACTTGTCTCTAGCTCTGTAATCAAATTGACATAATTCATAACCTAAAAAATTTTAAACATTAACTTCTTTCATTTGACGTTTTGCACAAATTAACCAGCAAAATGCTTGGATACGGTTTCCGCTCTACCCATAAATACGTAGTATTTAGATTTTAAGTGCCCTAAAAGTTTGAAGCCTGAAGCGCCCTCTACTTTTCAGAGTGGCCCTCTACCTTTTAAAACCTCGCGCACTGATACTCTAGTAAATTCATTCTCTTTGGCTATGTTTTTCAGATGTATCTACAAACTGTGTTGCCGAAATTAGCATCTTTGTTCGCATTTTTCTTGATGAATATAACAGAAGAATTTTTTTCGACAATTTTCTGGGGTTCACTGAGAATGCCCCAAAAGAGTACCATCACGTTTATGCGCCATTTTTTTGACACACTGTATAAAATCAAAATAAAAAATCTTCAACAGACACATAAATGCGTGATAAAAATATAATGATGATATTTCTTGCTTACTAATAATTGCCAATAGACACATTCAAGTAGGTAAGATCATCATTTAAAGATTGATTAAGAAATGTTCTTCGAAATTGCATAGCTGCCTAGATTTTAAGGTTATTTATTTTGTATACACTCATGTTTTTATTATTTTATTTGTAAAACGTCTATAGCATAATACCAAATAAAAGAATCTTTTTAAAATTAAATGGGTAATTCAAATTGTCAATGACATTCTTAATAATAAGCGAGGTACTTAACGAGGTATTTCAACTTCATTCAAAATAAAAGTGATGAGATTTTATTATGAAATTTATATGTATGCCTTTTTCCATGTAGAGAGTCGCCTTTAATTCGAATTTAATTATGGTTTATAATTAATTATAGCGGTATGGCTGGGAGAGTTTGTATTAGATTTTGCAAATAGATAACCACCGTTTTTGGCAAACAAAAACACCAATCAAATGAAGCATTAAGATTTAAGATATGATAGCCAAAAGAAGAAATCTCTTTCGACTTTAGCTTTCAAGAAGTTGCAATCAAAAGATGGCCCTCAAATTAGGGACATCTTGTACAGGGTGTCCAAAAATTGGCGCATAAACGCGATGGTATGTTATAGGGGCATGTCTAGGGATCCCTAGAAATTTTTTAAAAAAATCCATCGCATATACCTTTGGAGATATGAGGTCCCAAAGTGCAAAACTTCGAACGCTCATACCTTGTAGAAAACAGCACATATTAACGATAAAAATGGTTTAATACAAAGCTACAGTCTATCTTAAACCATTTCACCATTTGTTTATTTTTTAAATGTTCAAATTACATTTTTATAATTAATTTAAATTTACAAATTTGAAAGGAAGCTGACAACAGTGTCAATAAAATCTAATAAACGTGTGTGATCAAGTTTCATAGATGGAATTTTTGGATGTATTTTCCTAGACTGTGTTGCCGAATTTATGCAAATTTGTTCGCATTTTTCTCAATGAATATAACAGATGGATTTCCTTTAAAAAAATTCCGGGAATCCCTAGGCATGCTTCGACAACGTACCATCGCGTAAATGCGCCAATTTTTGGACTCCCTGTACAAGAACAGATGTAAATAATAAAAAATTAAACCACCAAAAATTACCTTATTATGAAATTTTAATAATCAATTTAAAGAAGGTAATAAATGCGTTATAAACCTTGACTGACGCCGAATAAGATTATCAGTTTTAGTGTTTTTAATAAGGTAATTTAATATGACGGAATGAAGAAATATGTTCTTGCAATATTTGATGTACTATACACCAAGTGTAATCTTGAAATTCCTATTAGTTACACTAATATGTATACCTAAGTACATCTAAATACCTCTGGGCCATTTACAGATGGATAGGATTGTCCTTTTTAATTATAGGTGCTAAAAAAGCACTTTGAATTGATGCTTACTCTTTCATTATTACATTATACGTAAGATCTTTCTTCATACTAAAATATTATTTTGACCATACTAGTGTTAGTAAAAATACTAGATGCTTTTCACACTTAAAAAACGTAGTTTTTAAAAAATCATGACATTTTTTTTTTATATTTTTATAAATTAAGTACAATAATTTAATTGTAAATAAGATAAATTCAGATGACAGGCGAAACGGAATAACCGGAGTTCAAGGAAGCGCATTCGCCATTTTTTTAGTGTACACTAAACTTTTTATTAATTCATTCTACATGGTGTTACCAAATAACTAGGAAAAAATTCAGGGGGTAATTTCTGGACACATTTTAAGTAAAAAAGTTCATATAAACATGTGTTCGAAAATCCTTCTTTTCTGAGATACAGGGTGCCAAAGTTTCTAAAAAAATACTTTTTTTTAAGATTACCAAGAAACTAAACCAGATATTTATTTAAAACTTAGTACGGGTAATTTTCTTACCATTAGGCATAAAGTGCGGTAGAAAAAAAATAAAAATTATAATTGGAAGGGGCACATTTGGGGGTACCATGGGGGTTGTTCACCCCCAACTTTTTTGTGTGTTACTTTCTTGGTATTTTCATAAAATAATTAGAAGCCCTAGAATATGATCTTTAAAATTAATGTCCTGTTCTTTTCATAAAACTAACCGTTTTCGAGAAAAAAATTCATTGCTCAAAGGCAACAAAATTTCTTTTTTAAGTTTGGCCTTTTTATGTTAATGTAAATAAAACATAGTTAACAATGAAGGGTTAATTAATTTCTTTTTTTTAATATTATTTCAAATAAATATCTGGTTTAGCTTTTTAGTAATCTTAAGATTAAATTTTTTTTTGAGAAACTTTGACACCCTGTATCTCAGAAACGAAGGATTTTCGGACACATGTTTATATAAACTTTTTTTCTTAAAATGGGTTCAGGAATTACCCCCTGAATTTTTTCCTAGTTATTTGGTAACACCCTGTATTTTAATCAGTCAGTTAAACATTTCTTTAAATAAAGGTAACAAAAAAGTAAAATTAAATTTGAAAATATTTGTTTGTTTAAAATAGACAAACACATGTAAAAGCAAAGTGTATACATATAATTATAAAAATGTTTTGTATCTAAGATAAATTAGCATAATTTAAACTGACATATTAGTATTAAATTTCTTCGCAAAATATTTAAAGTGAAATTAAAAACCCGGTAGCTATTATTTGTTTTTATTCTATCAAACATTCAGACCACTCCTGTTATTTAAAGGTATAAAACTTTGGCCCATTCTACAGGGTGTTCAAAAATTGGCACGTTGTTGAGGCATTCTTAGGAATCCCTAGAAAAATGTAAAAAAATCCATCTGTAATATTCATGGAAGAAAATGGCAAGTTGCATAAGTTTGGCAACACTGATTGTGAAAATACATCCTAAAAACTCATCTAGATTCTTCATCCTACATTTTTGCATAAATTAAATTTTGTCAAAAATAAAACATATTATAAATTAAAAAAAATAAATATAAATTCTTTCAATAGTTTGGAGGAAAGAGAGAATTACAAAACTTTCTAAAATATACACACTTTAACTGGTCAAAAATGTTATAAATTTTCAAAAAAGTCAAACTTACATTATACCATGTATAATAACATAAAGAAATCTTTCATTTAACATCAAGTAGACCTTGCTACAATTTAATGGACAAATAGGGGAGCAGTTTAAAAAATTTCAAAAAATTGACAAACTTTTTTTTTATGACGAAACTATAAAAAATTTTTGAATAAAATTTGAAAATCTGATTGTAGCTAATAAAAGCCACTTTTATTTCAAATAAATAATAATATAACACAATATAGCAGTTTTAATTGTTTAGAAAAAACAGGTACCTTTGTTTTAGTTTTGGGAGGGGTGGTAAACGAAATGTCACGAAATTTGGTAATACGGTTCCTTTAACATCGACAATAAAAGGATGTTAATCAAAAGTTGTAGCAAATACTCTAAAGGGCTTAAAAAAAATAAAACTCAAAAATCACCCCAAAAAGGGGTAAAAAAACAGTTTTTCGCTAAAAAAAGGGGGTTTCCCCCAATATTTTTTGTAGAAATTTTACGATGTTGTTATACTTGCTAATACGAACATTTTGAGACCGGTTTCGCTACTACTCGGTAACAAAATTACATTTTTTAACAGAACTTGATTCCACTAAATGTATGTTTGGTCCTTTAGACTTTGCAAAGCGGACGAAATAAGAAAATAAAACACAAAATAAGGTTTTTTAAAAATACATTTCCTATAAATTTACAAAATATACAACATTATCAAATCTATTTCCGTCTTGAATTAATAAGTTTCGTCAACGTCATCACTTGTTCTCCATGTTTCGTCAATAACTTCTTATCTTCAGGTTCAAGTTTACTAAAATCAATCGATCTTTTCTCTGCGGTTTTTTCTACTTCGTTGCTTATCGTTTCAACAGTCGTCGAAGACACTGAAGGAGGTGTAATTATGTCCGAAACTGGCACTTGTGGTAACGGATCTTGTACAAAATCTGTGCTGAAATCAGTGCTAAAATCGCTGTTACTTCCAACTAAATCGTCACTTTCTTGGGGCGGGTTCGAGTTAAAGAATAAGCTTAATAGTGAACCGGAACCATCGTCTTGGGGCACTTCCGGTAAAAACCTGCTTACTAGTTCCCCAACGCGTGTCAACCATTCTATTCCACGTCTCGTGTTTATCAGGTTTTCTTGCGAAAAGAACGTTCTAATGATTCGAATAAGTTGTATCTTCAGTTGGACCACATCAACCACAAATTTGAGTTTTTTCTGAAATATCCCTCCGCTAAATAGTTGTCTTATGAATTCAAATCCAAGGCTAGCGAATTGGTTGTCGAGTCTTGGTTCTTCGTTGAATTCTGATGAGTCGCTTTGGCACGAAACGTTGCTTGATAGAAGTAGCACAAGGCTAAGTGCGAAAATCTAAAACAAAATATTTCGTTAGTGTGTTTTTTTACTACCATATTAATAGGGAATGTCGCGAAGCATGGAAACTGTGGTTATGTAATGTTGCTTGCTTAAAACAAGCGCGGATTTGGGTAATTTTGTCGGGGGGGGGCGTAATAAGCTGGAGTCCTTCCCCGGATGAGCGCCGCAGGCGATTTTTTTTTGCAATAAAGCCCAATATATACTATTTTTAGCGGAAATTTAGAAGTCTTGGGGGGGGGTAATTACCCCCAGTACCCCCCCCCCCCATAAATCCGCGCTTGGCTTAAAATCAACAAAAACACCACTTTCTGGTCATTGCTATGTGTGTTTATAAGAGTTATTTTTAATTAAAAATTGTGCTTACCAGCAACATAAGTGAACGAAGCACAAGTTGTCATATTCTAAGGTCCATCAATAAACGTTTAAATACAGAATTTTGTCAATTTAAAATGCAAAAAAATAGTGCTTCCTAATTGCCAAAATTCTGTATTTAAACGTTTATTAATGGACCTTTAGAATATGTCAATTTGTGCTTCGTGTATTTATGTTGCATGTAAGCACAATTTTTAATTAAAATAAACTTTTATAAACCTACTGAGCAATGACCAGAAAGTGCTGTTTGTTGATTTTGGACAACCAACATTACAGTTTCTATGCTTCTCGACATTATCCTTTAAAACAAGGTTTCCAAGGATATGTGTCGTTCAAGATGCCAACTGACATAACGTCATTATTTTCATATTTTTATCAAATATAACGCTAATATACCAAAAACCAACAAGTGGTCGCTTTAAATAAATAAATTTATTGATGTTTAAGATCCTCATTTGAGGATATAACATAGGTTATATTTGATTAGTTAATTAGTAAGTATACAACAATATCACTTTTTTATTATAATTAACAAACATTTGGTAATACATAAAAAGAGGTGTGAGCACTTTCGGATACTACGTGAAATTCATAGAAAAGAATTCTTCGTTAGAATAAAGCGGAAAATTTAAGAACAATGATTTTAATTCTTTTTTTGCTGGTTTAATATTATATGTTTTAAATCTATTAGGCAAATTATTGTAGGCTTTAGATGCCATATAAAAGGAACTCTTTTCGTACGCTGTTGTTCTGTGTATCGGGTAGGCAATGTCAGAGCTGGCTCTTGTTTGCGGGCCCGAGTTCCAATCAGAATTTTTTTTGAATAAATTAAAACATACAATGTACCAGCTAAAAGGTTTGTGTAACATTTACGAAGTGTTTTACATCGTCAATTTTGGATAATTATGTAAAAAAGTGCATTTGCAAAAAAAAAGGTGTGTGAAAATAGTCCGCATTTTGTTTTATGCACGGACTATGTATTAAGTTTCTTTGTAAATGAGTCATTATGCACTTTTTTACTCAAGTATCTAAAATTGACGATGTAAAACACTTCGTAAATGTTAAACAAACCTTTTAGCAACATACGATTTTTTTTGGAAAAAATTTGCCACTGATTTTAAAAAAATGTAACTTAAATCTAAAACTTACAATTTTCGGTAACATGTTATCACAATTTTAGTTAACTTCACTTTTGAATTTTGATGTGTACGATAAGAGGACTAGAAATAGACTATAAGTTTTCAAAAGTCAACATTCTATATAAATTAATATTTTAATTACCTGCAAAAATACTTGTTTATTACAATTAGGCTTAGCATAGGTATTATTTGGCACCTAATTTTACAAAATTACCTGTAAACAAAACCCTATAGATTAGGATCAAATGAGTTCGGCGAACTCTGCTAAATAAATTTGTCCATTTGGAATAATTAGGAATTAACAAAATTTAGGTATACCTAAAAAGGGTAATTTAGATTTTCTAGAAAACAAAAGGGTCAATGCAAAATTAATTATTTTTTCTGTCAACAATCTTAAGTTTTTGATTGTTCATCAGGTTTACTCTACTAGGTGTCTAAAAATTGGCGCATAAATGCGATGGTACGTTGTTGGGACATGCCTAGGGATTCCTGGAAAATTGTTAAAAAAACTATCTGCTATATTCATTGAGGAAAATGCCAACAAAGTTGCATAAATTCGGTAACACAGTCTAGGAAAATACATTTAAAAATCCCATCTATGAGTCTTGATCATATACTTTTTTGCATTAGATTTTGTTGACATTGTTGTAGCTTCATTTCATGAAAATTTTGTAAAATTAAATTAATTATAAAAATGTAATTCGACCATTTAAAAGATAAACAAATGGTGAAATGGTTTAAAATAGACTGTAGCTTTGTATTAAGCAATTTTTTTCGGTTATATGTGCGGTTATCTTCAAGGTATGAGCGTTCAAAGTTTTGCACTTTGAGACCTCATATCTCCAAGGGTATGTGAGATGGATTTTTTTAAACATTTTTATAGGGATTCCTATACATGCCCCAATAACGTACTGTCGCATTTATGCGCCAATTTTTGGACACCCCGTAGATTCTGTATCTATGTGAGTTTAGGTATCAAGTTTTGAAAAAATTCTTATGTTGGAAAATTAAAAATCGCAATTTTTTTCACTTAGGGTGTGTTATTGTTTAGCCCCTAATGATTTGCAAGAAATAATTTTTCTGTAAATCCAATAAAGACGTTATAAGGTATTTTTTGGTAAAGTTTAAAACACTTTCTGTACGCGGAAATTAAAAAAAAAAATAACTTTTTAAAAAATGGTCAATAAGTAAAAATCGCTAATTTTTCTAGTACGGGTTGTTTATTGTTTAACCCCTAATGGTTCGCAAGGAATGCTTTTTTTGTAACTCTGTAATAAACATTATAAGGTATTATAAGTTACAAGTTCCAAACACTTTTTGTTTTCTGCAATTAAAAAAAAATAAGTGTTGAAAAAATGAAAATCTCATATTGTTTTAGTTAGGGTGGTTAATTGTTCAGCCCCCGATCATTTGCAAGGAATAATTTTTCTGTGCATCTATTATGGAGATTTTAAGGTATTTTTAGTTAAAGTTTAAAAGACTTTTTATGTCCGGAAAATAAAATAAATTAGTTTTGAAAAAATGTTGAAAAACTAAAAATCGTAAATTTTGATAATTATGGTAGTCTATTGTTTAATTCCTAATGTTTTGCAATAAACCGTTAAAACCTTAACGTTTTCCCGTTTGCAAAAATACTTAATATCCATGAGGCATTGCTCAAAAATTTATTTAAAAAAAGAGACTTCAATGCTCGATCAGAACAGAAAACCATTATCCTTTTTTTTTGATGGGCTACATTTTTCAGGTTATTTTATTCTAATTTATTAATTAAAATGCATAATAAAATAATTCAATAATTTAGTAGTAATTAAA
This sequence comes from Cartodere bifasciata, assembly GCA_963920755.1. NCBI lineage: Eukaryota > Metazoa > Arthropoda > Insecta > Coleoptera > Latridiidae > Cartodere > Cartodere bifasciata. The sequence goes on along the minus strand of OY987199.1, from coordinate 2,224,480 downwards.
ATTGTTTAATCATTGGTACATACTTTCTAAACGTAAAGGTGTAAAAATTATTAAAATTGCAATACACCAAAATTGCATATTCATTATTCATTTAGTACAAAAATGGTCATCCTTAAGAATTGCGTTTTGCTAATTTGCATTTATTGAAAGGCAATTTAAACGAATTTAAGGGGGCCCTTGGGGGACTATAACCCCATTTTAAAAACAGATAAAAATACGTAAATTTGGGGTTTAATTCTTTGTACAACTAGTTATAATATAGAATATATATAACATACAGGGTGTCCGCCTATAATTTGCATTTTTTGATATGGCAAATAGCTGGATAAAATCCAAGACATTCGGTAAAAACAGTTTTTTGAAAAAGTGCCCCCCTTCGGAAATAATGTTAGACTAAAAACACGTAATCGTAAAATTCACCAAATGTTTTGTTCAACCATCCTGAAATTTGTACAATCTGTAAAGGCAATAAAAACGGTCATTTTAAACCCATTTTAAAATTTGGGGCCCCTTTTAAAGTGGGTTAAACACTGGTAGTGTTGGTAAAAACTGCATTTAATTTCTGTATAATAAAGTTAGCCCTGTAATTATTGTAATTGTTTTTTTTACATAATTCTTAGTGCTAAGTAGTGAATTTAAAAATCGCAACAGTATTTCACAAAAAATAAACGATTTTCAAGTAGAAATCAACAACAATCATTCTAAATTTTAATGATAAATTTTAAGCTCCAATTCTTATTAACTATCTAGCTAATATAATTGCTAGTTTTGTTGTAGATGTAAAACAGATTATTTTACAATGAAATAATCTGGATTCAGACGAATAACTGAATAAATTGCCCATCGTCAGTAAAATTACATAATTTTTTATGTTATACATTACTAAAAAAATCTTACGCCATTCACAAATAGAAGATTGATCATTTAGTAAAATAATACTGGGTGGGGTCTGTTCAAGGTGTCCAAAAAATGGCGCATAATCGCGATGGTACGTTGTTGGGGCATGCCTAGGAATTTCTGGAATATTTTTAAAAAAATCCATCTATTATATTCTTCGAGGAAAATGCGAACAAAGTTGCATAAATTCGGCAACACAGTCTAGGAAAATACATCTAAAAATGCCATTTATGAGTCTTGATCATACACTTTTGCATTAGATTTTATTGACATTGTTCAAACAAAGTTGCATAAATTCGGCAATACAGTCTAGGATAATACATCTAAAAATTCCATCTATGAGTCTTGATCATACACTTTTGCATTAGATTTTATTGACATTGTTCATTTCATGAAAATTTTGTAAAATCAAATTGATTAGAAAAATGTAATTCGATCATTTAAAAGATAAACAAATGGTGGAATGGTTTAAGATAGACTGTAGCTTTGTTTTAAACCATTTTCGTTAATATGTGTTGTTATCTTCAAGGTATGAGCGTTCGAAGTTTTGCACTTTGCGACCTCATATCTTCAAGGGTATATGAGGTGGATTTTTTTTAACATTTTTCTAGGAATCCCTTGACATGCCCCAAAAACGTATCGTCGCGTTTATTCGCCATTTTTTGGACACTCTTTATATCTCATAAAGGAAATAATAGGCATAATTTTTAAGACCATACCAAATTGGAAATCTTCTTTACGTCTAAAAAAGAAAATTTCAATCAAAAACTGTATAACCAATAAGTTATGTCTCAATTTGCTATTTATTGCTTGTAATAAAATCGGTCTCGTAATATTTAAAGAAGAGAGCAATAACTATTTATTATTTAAATAATTGAACAATTAAACCTTATATAGATTGTACAGGGTGTCTTTTTAAAATTTCCAATAGACATTTACCCACAAAAGCGTTAGTTTTGGAAGGGAGTCCTGTATACCGCATAATTTAGAATTTAATAAACAATTGTATTCTATTCAGCTAGTGTTTTGTAAACCGAATGTTTTACAATAATGGTAAATTAGATGTACTACATAAAATTGCAAAAGCTTACACTATATCTTGATCAAAATTTTAGTTCCCATTGTTTTTTTTAACTGGGCGCTTAAAGAAATATGCATCTGGCAATTTGTTGCAAAAGCTTGCCATAAAAATTAAGAGTGCATTTTATTAACAATTCCATAAAGGTCCGAATTTGAAACTATTAAAAAAGTGCAATTAATGTGCTTTTTGGGATGCCCATGGATAATTTTCATATACTGATAAAGCATCTGCTTCAAGGCTAGAGGAAAAACTATAGAAAAAATAACTTCAGCATACCAGGGTCACAATCCAGTTTTATTACAAGTTACAATAAATTGCCAAAATTACAGAGGTTTCAGGATTGATATCCAATTTAATGCATAAGGAGTCAGATTATGTATTTCCTTAAAACCGCCTTCAAAATTGATGTTTGGACAGTCCTCTACAATATGTTTAATAGTTTCTGCAGATTCACCACATATTTTTTGGACTAGGTAGTGCATTCCACTTGTATAACATATCATTGCAACATCCGCAGTGATACGTTCTAAGACGATTTACAGTACTCCAAATCTTCCTCGGCTGATCAAAACCTGGAACCTCTTGAGTGGAGTTTTTGATTAATTCCTTATTATACACATTAACATTTTGCTAATTAAGTATCCACACATCGGATACTAAAAAGAGATCGTGTACAAATTCCTCCTGCCATAAAGGGCTCAAATTTATGCAACTTTGTTTGCATTTTCCTCAATAAATATAATAGATGCATTTTTTTTAACAATTTTCCAGGAATTCCTAGGCATGCCCCAATACCGTACCAATGCGTTTATGCGCCAATTTTTGTACACTTGTATTTGAATTCTTTTACAGCACATTTGGCTTTGAAAGGCTTCTAAATGGGACTGATTAAATTTATCATATTCGTGTGCAGTGTTGGTCCTGCTAAGAGTATAATAATAATTACCGACAAAAACTAAATTAATAAATCAACTCGGCTTTATCTAAGAGATCTATTGAATCGCTGTGAACGACTTCTAAAGTTCTATTGATTTACTTCCTGGCTGAATATTCAAGAAGCGTTTAAATTGCAATGTTTAGCATGATTTATTAGATAATATCCCACAATCATCGTGCTGTTGAAAACAATAAAATGTTGAGTGATGGTTGTAGATCAGTTATTGAAATATCTCATGCTCCGCTCCAATCTCACGATTATGCAGCAGCCAACAAAAGATTCTATAACATTTATTGAAGAAATAAAAGAAAATCGTCTGGAAAAAATCTTTTATCCGTCTTCAATACAATCATTTTTACATAACTCTGCTATAAGAGGAACAAAACTACTAGTAGTAACAATAGGGAAAAATCTAGATCCCTACTGTTTTTGAAAGAAATCGAAAAATAATAAAGGGGGCTGCGGCACCCCCCAAGTGAGAAAAAATTCATATTTCAGTTATTATCAAATTTACAGAATTTTTTTTTTGGTAACTTTAAAGCCCTTTTAATTCTCTACTAAAAGTATATTTAAGTTTTTTTTGTCCGGCCCCACGTAAGCCCCCCATTTAAAAAAAAAGCCGTATCTTCGTTATTTTTTAATTTACAAAAAAAACTTAAGTCATAAAAATCAAAGAAAATTAAATTCTGTATTAAAATATATTTTTTGTTTTTTTTTTTGTGAAGTTTTTAAGACAAAAAAGGTCAAAAAAATAGATTTTAAGTGATAAAAAAGCTCACATAAGTCTAGGTTCGGTCAAGGTGGCTTTGCAAAAAAAAAAGAAACAAGTGCATCTTTCTAAAGCCAAATTAAATCCTAAACGTCAGTGACAGAATTACTACGCATTTATGCTTTTCGCTAATAAATCTTTTTTTTTATAGAAAAGTTAATAGTATAACCTCTTCGCAGATTTTTTTTTGTAATTTTAAAAAATTATTGTTCATTTTAATTTTATTGTTTTCTGATTACTGCGAGGAGTATCCTATTAAATGTCGGCATTTTATAAAAAAACTCTAACAAGCTCCCTAATCTAACCTATTCACTGACCTAACCCATCACTAGTTATTTTTTTAAAAATGATTGTATTCTTATTAAAATAATGTTCCTAAAAATTTTTGAAACTTTTTTCAAAAGTGCCAAATAGTTTAGGTATTAACAAAAAACTAACTCCTTACTTCTATGCAAGATGGGGGCTAAACGTCACGGGAATTTTGTGGGAATTTTTCACTTTTATGTTCCTGGGGGTAGTGGCTACAAACCTGCATAAGCAGATCTTGGTTGGGATTTTTTTCTGGGGGCATTATTAGAATGATTGGGCTACATCAGAAAAGATGCAAGAGGAATTTGTACACACACGACCCCCTTTCTAAGATTATTTATTTGGAAATTTAATTGACAGTGAAGATGGCATGCGGCTAAAAGAGAGTGGGATAAGATACATTTCGAGTTGGACAAGTTTCCTAAAAACCAAGATTTGCAGAGGTTGCCCCCCAACCGGTTAAAATCAAGAAAGTCCTAATGGCAAACGAAATTTGTACACGACCTCTTTCCAGTATCCGATGTGTAAAAACTTAATTAGCAAAATGTTGATGTGTCCAATAAGGAATCCAAGATCCCACTTTAGTGGTTCCAGGTTTTGATCAGCCGAGGAAGATTTGGAGTACTGTTAATCGTCTTAGAACGTGTCACCGCGGATGTTGCAATGATATGTTATACAATACAATGCACTACCTAGTCCAATGTAAATGTGGTGAATCTCCAGAAACTATTAAACATATTGTAGAGGACTGTCCAAACACCAATTCCAAAGGCGGATTTATGAAATACATAATCTGACTCTTAATGCATTAAATTGGATATCAACCCTAAAACCTCTGTAATTTTGGCAACTTATTGTACCTTGTAATAAAACTGGATTGTGACCCCTGGTATGCTAGAGTTAGATGACAAAGAAATAACCCATTTTAATGAAACCATAATACGTTTGTAATACCTATTTTTCTAATTTTCAAAACTACATTTAGTTTTAATATACGATAGGGCCCTCATGTAGATATGCTATTTAGTAGAATTGACATGAGCTCAACGGAGATGACTTATACGAGCTTCTAAGAGCACAGGTCCTCAAAACTGTGGCTTTGAATCTCTAGCCTTAATCCAATTACCTTATGGTAATTTTATGCAGTAGCAAAAAGTGGTACGCTGTTAAGTAATACGAGGAAATTTCAAATTATGGACATCACTAAAATGCAGTCGTTAAAATATTAATAAATATTGATAATTATTTAATGCATTTTAAACCAAAAAAAGATTAATAATTTGATGGAACTTGTCGCACTTTCTTATATTGTTATAAAAACAAGTTTCCTTATTAAATAACTGCATAATAGCAAAAAATAAGAATAGGTACTTCGAGTGAAGTTGACTAAATTATAAAACTTTTGTGTTTGAATTTATTTCTAAACAATAAAGCACTCTTTTAAAAACAACTAAAACAGAATTAGAAATATATGGATCCGCTTGTGCTACAAAAGAAATATTAACAGTGTTAATTAATAGAGAGTACTTTATTTGGTGAAATTAAAAAATGCTTACAAAAGTCAAATCTAGAATACTGGTCTCCTAAATTGAACCAGTGATCTTCTTAATTGAACCGGCTATATAACCCTTGAAAAAAGAACTGAAAAAAGTTGCAGAATAAGTTAGTTTACGGCTCGTACAATAATATATTTGAATTTTCTTAGTAACATTAGCACATTTGGCATATGCTAGACTTTGAAAAATTTTAAAGGCTCCTAAATTGGACCGATTTAATTTAGGATATTCGTGCTCAGTGTTGGTTCAATTTAGACTAATCTGCTTAAAATTGGCATAAGAAGCCATTTAGTCTATAAGACAAAACTAATATCTGAAGTTATGGTTTAAAAGTGTTAAAAAGAAAGCTATAAAACTGTAAATTAGATTAGGATAAGTTAAACCCTTACCTTTCGGTTATGTAGGGTTACGGTAAGTTATACAAATATTGGATCTTTAACGTAATTTTTATAAATTTGCCAATAGTTACTAACCACGCGCTGGAGGTACCACACTTGCTGTTAATACACAATGGGCATGGAGCATAGATGACGTATGAATCAACAGATGGCGCTACCTATGTTTCATATATTACCCTACATTGTGGTCAAAGATTTTGACCAGCATATTGTTCAGTGAAAACTAGCTTAAAATCATGTTTGTAATGTAGCACTTTTTAATTTAGGTTACAAGGACTACCATAAACTAATTTAATTTCAAGGCAAAATCGGACGTGATAGGTTTGCCTTCGATTTCGATTAGGCTTCAAAATTAAAGGAAAGTAGTTTTTGCGATTTTTAATTTTTTTATAAGTGACCACTATTTTTACCAATATCAAACCATTACTTATCAATTATCATAAGCATGGTGAATTTCGACAATAAGTAAAAGTTAAACGATGTACGAAGACGTCATGAGGAAATTCCCATGATCTGATTGATTGATTTTTGTAAATATCTAAATAAAATTGTCTATTTTAATCCAACATTTTGATTAATTAAATATTGTAGAGCTTTATAAGCACGATGATTCAGAGATCTAACGGGCGGTTAAATAATTTGCATAAAGTCTGTAAAACATAGTAAAATTTGCTTAAAAATAATTTGTTCTATGCATAAACTATTAATTTTAGTGTGTCTATAATAAAACTTATGCTAATGACCTTGTCTAGTGCAGTGACAATTTTATAACTCAATTTTAATTTGCATAAACTCTAAATCTTTGCTAAAGTATGGGGGCGTTTCTCGTATTTTTTTATCACCTTATAAACCAAGAAATGTTGGCAAATTATTTAAAAATCAGGTCTTTATAAAAGTGAAAATAACTTTATATTTATTAAAAAAAAATTATAATTACTTAGAAATAAATAAAAAAAAAATGTTACCTATTAAAGAAATAAAGTGACGATTCCTAGACCAAATTATGTAAAGATGTTTCAAAGAAGTATTTAGCAGTCGCCTAGGCATTTACTTTCGGTTTTCAAATGATAAATTAGTAACCAGATTTCATAAATAGTTTCATAATAAAAACCTATTGGTAGGTAGCTTAAAAGAATCAAGATATTTTAATCTGGTACTTTCATACACATTATGGTAATTGACTAACATCTTTATACTTAAAAAAATATTCGATACGTTTTAGAGTTTTATACTCCTCACAAAAATATTAGAAAGAAAGAAAAATTATGTGGGTACTATCCATTCAGATTTTAAAAAAACCAGAGTCAACTATGAAAACTAGAACCTTTTTCTTTAAAAAGTTGAGTTTTCCACAAAGTTGGCATTAAATTTCAAATTTACTGTCATTAAAAATTAAAAAATGCCAAAAATAATAGGACAGTTACATAAAACAGGCGTAAAAATTGGAAAAGCGAAGCAATTTTTGCTTAAGATGTGAGAATTTATAAGGAAAATTGTAGACATTTTTGTAAAAGTGCTAATTTATCCTATGATACCTAAACGGGCTTCTTAACAGTGAGTACTTGCATAAATAATTCCTATTTTGTGCAAACTTTTAAATAGTTTAATAATTAGTGCATTATAAAGTAATTTAATACAAAAATAAACTTCTGTATATGTTGAGACCATTGTTTTTGATTCAGATGACTTGAACATGTTTTTAAATGCATTTTTTAATTTTTTTGAATTGTGTTACATAACCAGCAAACACAAGTGACATTAATGACAATATACAGGATAAAATATGTCGCCCTAAGGCTCGCCTACTCTGGTATTTTTAAAATGTTAATGGATAGTAAGGATGTAGATAAAAAGAAAAATTTGGCCAGCCAAAATTGCGAAGAAGATCACTATTGACCTAGTTATTATCCGAAATTTAATTAATGCGTATTAATTTTTTATTGAAGTTTTTTACATACTTTCATTTACTTTAATGTTTGCTAATAAAAAACAGAACATAAAAAAAAATGTTATATTTACAAGTTATAATTATAAGATTCATTACATAAAATAAATTATTAATATTAATACTAAACCAAAAAAAACACATTAAGTTAATTAAAAAAATAATAACTAAATTGCATCTCCATACGAATTAGTTTTCTTTTCATTTGTCCTGTCGAAAAAATGTTTATCTAGACCTACTACACCTAAATTAGGTTCCAAATTACTAAAATCAAGAGTATCAGCTTCAAGAGGTGTCCCATCAAAATCAATAAACATGTTCTTTTGTTCAAAATTAGGTAAAGAATTGAATACATTATTCATTTGAAACGGCAGTCGTTTTCTATCCTTCCGTAATTTTCTATGATTCTTTGATGGCGCTTTTTCTGTGATCGGACTTACAAATACTTGCTCCCCTTCTAAATTTTTCACATTCCCATTTTGTAGAGCATTTGTTATACCCTCAGATGGCTCTATTTTAACAAATTGTGACACATATAACTGTTTTTTGTTTACGTTGTTTGTAGCAGTTGTTTTTGAACTTGGGTCAAAGTTGGCTATGTTTGAAAATTTAGGTAGAGTACCGTAGTTTGGTTTTTCTTCAGTTGGCATGTCGAACTCCATTGTTTTTTGGACTGTTTTGGGGTTTGTTATTTTTGACGAGGTAACGAGTTTGGTTTTTAAACCAAATCGTTTGCTTGTGTCAAATATAGGGAGTTTTTTGAAAACGTACTGTGGTTTTTTGTTTTTTATTACATTTTGGGCTTTGTCGTAATTTTTTGTATTTTCTGGTTCTAGGGTTACTGTTCTTGTGGTTTCTGTGGTAACTTTTGGATCTTTTGTTGTTTCAGCATTATCTGAAATTATTTGTACAGCTTTTTCTGTCGAAAATTGTGTCTTTTTCGATTCTACAACTTCCTTTTGGTTGATTTTTTGCGCCCCAAAATGAGGTAGTGTTTTAAATACATAATGTTGCTTTTTGGTTTGATCTTCATTATTTTTTATAACTTCTGTTGCTTTTGAATAATTTTCAGTTGATATTACTACGTTTTTTGAAGTGCCTCCAGATTCTAAATTTGTTTCTGCAAAATCTAAAGTGTTCGGAACATTTTTGTCTACAACTGTTGCTATTTGTGATTCTACAACATTAGTTTTTGAACCAAATTTTTTATTTGTACCAAAGTTAGAAAGTGTCTTAAAAACGTATTGTTGTTTTTTATTTTCAACAGTATTTTTTCCTGTAGTTTCTGGTATTTTAAAATTTTCTTCAGTCACTAATTCTATATTTTTTTGACTAACAAAATCGAAACTATTAACTGTTTTTGGCACATTTCCGTCTATAATAAATGATTTTTGCGGTTCTGTAATTTCAGTTTTTGAGTTAAATTGCTGTTTTATATCATAAAGAGGCAAAATTTTGAAAACATAGAGCTCGTTTTTAGTTTTTAAAGAGTCTTGTTTGGTGCCATCAATCTTAGTGTTTTCTTCAAATTTTGTATTGACTTGGGATTCAATTTTTACATTTTCTAGGAACGGTTTAAAGTCTGTTTTTTTGGCAAATGGTTTATTGGTTTTAATTGTTTCTGGCATGTGTTGGAAAAATATTGGAGACATAGGTTCCTCAGTGATTGTGTTGAATTTTTGGTTTATGTCAAAATGTGGTAACAAGTTGAAAATATACAATTCTGCTTTATTTTTAACTGTGTTTTGGTTTTTTGTTTCTATTTTTGGTATTTCATCCGATTTTACATTAATTTCAGCAGCAATTTTTGTATTTTCAGTAGTAGCTTTAAATTTAGTTGTTTCTGCAGGTTTTAAGAAAACATTTTCTGGAAGCGGTTTAAATTTTTTAGTGAGGTCAATTGGTGGCATATGTTGGGAAAAAATTGCTGACATAGGTGATTCCGTTTTTGGGTTAAATTCTTTGTTTATGTCGAAATGTGGAAGAAGATTAAAAATGTACAGTTCCGCTTTATTTTGATTTTTGTTTTCTGATTTTGTGATGTCTTTTAAGTTTGAATTTGTTTTGGTTGCAATTTTAACACTTTCTGTTGTAGTTTTAAATGTATTTGTTGCTTCTGGAATAGGTTCTTTAAAAACAGTTTGGGGTATAGTTTGAGTTGGAATTAAAACATTTGTTGCTCCCGAATTAAATGTTTTGAGCGTATCAAAATGTGGTAGAATTTTAAAAATGTAATTATTTGGTCTTATGTCAATTTGTACACCTTTTTTTGCCTCTGGTTTTTCAACATCTTTAATCTGGTGTACATCTTTTAGTTCTGGTTTAGTAAAAACATATTTTCTCTCAAATAAAGGCAATGATCCAAAAATATACGTTTCAGTTTTCTTTTCTGATGGAAAAGCATTATTAATGTTGGATTGGCTAAGTGGTGTATTTTTAGCTGTGTCAATATTTTCACTTTTTGGGACATCAAAGTTTCCACGAATGTCTATTGATTCCGGTCCGTTGTTTTTTACTAGAAATTTAGTATTTGTTTTAAATTGTGGCAGGCTTTTAAAAAGGTTTGGAGAATTATTTTTTATCAGTAGTAAGTCGTTGATGTTTGCTAATTCTGAAGGAGTTTTAAAAATGTGTTGTCTATCAAAATATGGTAAAAGCTTGAAAATATATTCTTGTTTTGGTCCTGATGTATCTGGAATTATAAAAAATTAAATTAAAGAAAGCAGTCAGGGAAAAGTTGGGTTATTTTGAAAGTTTGTAAAACTTTCTAGAGGCACTACAATTTTAAAATCCTTTACTGAGAAACTTTCAATCGAATTATGTACTTGTTTGTTACAGTTTTATCGCAAGGTGTCTTCAGAGATCTGTCCAAATTAGCGTTACGCTACGTAATTCCTAATACAGTGTGTTAATAAAAACGATTAATAAACGAGCGGTTTTGTGTGAGTTTATTAATCGCTATTTAACATGCGAACTGGTTACAATGCTTTCTCGCACATCGTAGATCATTATTTAATAAATTATAAAATAAAACAGTTATTTCACCAACTAATTGAAACAATGCGTCGGCCATTTAAATTTATTAAAATTGAAGAAGAAGAAGAAGAAATGCTGTCATCGAACTTTTATTAATTTTAAATAGAAAATGAATGTTATTTCCTTAAAATGTGGTAAAAAGATCTGCTTCTCATTCTTTCCAACGGTAAATATTTAATATATTTTGGTTTTTGTTGCTTGAACCGTAATTACAGCTACTAACATTTGTAATGTAGAAACATAGATGGTAATTTTAAACATAGAAGAGCGTTACTATGGACATGGTATCCATGCACTAATAGGGGTCATTAATCAACCATTTGGAGTGCGTTAATAAATGTCTTTAATAAATGATGTGCGAAAAAATATCTTAAAATTTACCTTTCGTTACGTCTGCTGTTGAAAATTTAACATCTTTCACCTCCTGCGGTAGTTTTTCTGCAAAACCATTTCCCGTATTAAAACTTGGCTCTTCTTCTTCTTCTTCACTATCATAACAGTCTGGTTGGCCTTCGCTTTCTACTTGAACTGGCCAATAAACTTTATTGCCGTTAAATTGATATGTTTGAGCAGGATATGGACCGTAATTTATTCTTGATTGGTGAAAATGTTGATTGTAGATAGGCCAATGATGGTGATAATTATATTGATGGGTTAAAGGTCTTTGAAATGGGGTGCCAAAGAATTTTTGCGCCAATGGTCTGTTATCATATGGGTTGAAAACTCTTGAAAAAATGCCTGTTGATCTTTTATTTTTAAATGGTGGTATGTCATCGCATTTTGAAAGTGTTAGAAATGTTAGTGCAATTATTGCAGCCAGCTGAAATAAAAACAAAAGTCATTAGTAATTTTTAAAATATTTTTGCTAAGCATTTTTAATTTTTTTTAAATTTGGTCAACTTTGAGAAGCTCTAGCAAAAAAACGAAAGCACTTGGAAAAAATCGGTTTGCACATTTGTTTTGTAGGCCTTTTAATTAGCCTAAAACACAGTTTTAGGCAAATCAATTTTTGCAAAATTTGCCTCCTTTTTTAACTAAGGGGTAAGGGTCTAAATATTTCCACTTTTTTATTGTCACGTCGACAAATAATTTTTGCCATAAATGAAAACTCGCATGCTTATGTAAAACAAGCTTATGAATCCGAATATTATACTTAAACATTTGCAGCGCTTTTAGTTTTATTTCTATGAGCTTTTAAATGCAACTTTAAACGCAACACTCGATTTTTTTCAACGTGCTCTAGTCGCAAGAAACAAACTTTAAAAAAAAATCCAAATGCAGATTTGTATTCTGTACCAAAAAAGCAATCTACAAAATAAGTTTTATTTAAATCAAAGACAAAAAATATTTTTGCTAAGCATTTTTGGAAATTTTGAAAATTTGACCAACTTTGAAAAGCTCTAGCAAAAAAACGAAAGCACTTGGGAAAAATATGTTTTCAGATTTGCTTTGTACGCCTTCTAATAAGCATGAAAACATAGTTTCAAGCAAATTGAATTTTTGAAAATTTGCCTCATTTTTAACTAAGGGGTAAGGGTCCAAATATTCTCAGTTTTTTTATTGTCACCGCCACAAATAATTTTTGCCATGAATGAAAACTCGCATGCTTATGTAAAACGAGCTGATGAATCCGAATCTTATACTTAAACATTTGCAGCGCTTTTAGTTTTAATGCTATTAGCTTTTAAATGCAACTTTAAACGCGACACTCGATTTTTTTCAAAGTGCTCTAGTTTCAACAAAAAAACTTTTAGAGAAAATCCAAATGTAGATTTGTATTCTATACCATGAAAACAATCTACCTAACAAGTTTTGTTAAAATCAGAGAGAAAAAATATTTTTGATAAGCATTTTTGAAAATTTGACTAACTTTAAAAAGCTCTAGCTAAAAAACAAAAGCATTTGGAAAAAATCGGATTGCAGATTTGTTTTATACGCATATTAATTAACCTAAAAACACAGTTTAGGGCAAATCAATTTTTGCAAAATTTGTCTGATTTTTAACTAAGGGGTAAGGGTCCAAATATTCTCAGTTTTTTTATTGCCACCGCCACAAATAATTTTTGCCATTAATGATAACTCGCATGCTTATGTAAAACGTGTAGCTGAATCCGAATCTCATACTTAAACATTCACCGCACTTTTAGTTTTAATGCTACGAGCTTTCATATGCAACTTTAAACGCGACACTTGATTTTTTTCCAAGTGCTCTAGTTGCAAGGAATTAACTCCAAAAGAAAATCCAATTGCAGATTTGTATTCTATACCCGAAAAGCAATCTACAAAATAAGTTTTATTTAAATCGGAGACAAAAAATATTTTTCCTAAGCATTTTTGGAAATTTTGAAAATTTGGCCAACTTTGAAAAACTCTAACAAAAAAACAAAGGCACTTGAAAAAAATCGGATTGCAGATTTGTTTTATACGCATTTTAATTAGAATAAAAACACAGTTTAGGGCAAATCAATTTTTACAAAATTTGAATCATTTTTAACTAAGGGGTAAGGGTCCAAATATTCTCAGTTTTTTTATTGCCACGGCCACAAACAATTTTTGCCATTAATGAAAACTCGCATGCTTATGTAAATCAAGCTGCTGAATCCGAATCTGATACTTAAACATTTACAAAGCTTTTAGTTTTAATACTATGAGCTTTCAAATGCAACTTTAAACGCGACACTCGATTTTTTTCAAAATACTCTAGTTGCAAGAAAACAAGTTCAAAAGAAAATCCAAAGGCAGATTGGGATTCTATAGCATAAAAGCAATCTACAAAACAAGTTCCATTATTGTCGGAGACAAAAATAATTTTTTGCTAAGAAATTTTAACAGCAAAAAAAACAAAGCCGTTGGAAAAAAATCAGATCAAAACACTATATAAGAACTTACGCAAATGTTTGTCGCCATAACTATAAGAGCACCAAAATTTAACCTTTCTACCCTCTAGCAGGGTTGATACTGGCATAAATTTTGTGCTTAAGGGCCTTAATTTTACCTCTTTTCGGTTCCTCTTATTGCATTCTCAATTTAATATTAAAACTCCATTTAGCTTGTTTATAAATGAGATGAGTACCTGGAATTCCTAATGACATTGTATAAAATCAACTGCAACACTGAAGGACCTCGTATTAAAGTGCTAAAGTTGAAATGACAAAAAGGCAAAAACACAGTGATGGATTTATTTTTTTTGCTGAAAAAGGGATAGCATAATTTTTCATAATATTTAGCGTTGTCTATTTTTTCCAACACTTCTTTTACTAAGCTAAAAACTAACGAGATCCAGCGTTGGGGCTATCAAAATGTTAAATATCTTCATCCTTAATTATATTACATCATGATGGCTAACTTTCTCTAAGAATATTTTAAGTTTTTAAGCTTAAATACTATATTTGGAAATCTAATTGAATTTATTTAGTAGGTGGTACCTAAATTTTGTATGTACCTGAATAATTTTATTAGGGGTCAGATGCAACCTTAATTATTATAGTTCGATATGCAAGAAGTTGCTCCATAGTTTTTAAGATAGAAATCAAAAGTATACATCGTTGTCGGTCTTAGTAAACCAACAAAAAGTGGAATCTAAGATTCACTTTCAATCCTAGGCGGAACAGCCAAGTTATAAAAAAGTCCTTCTTTATTTCTTAAGCACTTATGATTAACAGCTGTTTCGTACCTTGTTATAAAACTGTATTGTGACCCTGGTATGCTGGATTTATTTTTCTCATGTTTTTTTTCTGACCTTGAAACAGATGCTTTATCAGTGTATGAATATTATCGATGGGTATCTTAAAAAGAACATTATTGCACATTTTTGAATTATTTACAATTTTTTTTTTATTTTCTTTTATTAATAATCATTCGAGATAGATTTAAGTGTTTATTACTTGTAAAACTTTAATGTTAAAGGGGAATGTCGCGAAGCATAGAAACTGTGGTTATGTAATAATATATATGATTACCTAAAATCAACAAAATACAGCACCTTCTGGTCATTGCTCAGTGGGTTTATAAGAGTTACTTTTAATTAAAAATTGTGCTTACCAGCAACATAAATAAACAAAGCACAAGTTGACATATTCTAAAGATGCATCAATAAGCGTTTAAATACAGAATTTTGGCAATTTAGAGTAACTGTTTTTTGCATTTTAAATTGTCAAAATTCTGTATTTAAACGCTTATTGATAAACCTTTAGAATGTGTCAACTTGTGCTTTGTTTATTTATGTTGCTGGTAAGCACATTTTTTTAATTAAAATTAACTCTTATAAATCCACTGAGCAATGACCAGAAAGTGCTGTTTTTTGTTGGTTTAGGCAACCGACATTACATAACCACAGTTTCTATGCTTCGCGACATTTCCCATTAGATACCGTAAGTAAAATGGCTATATGAAAATGACATTTGTTGTCCACATTTCGGGGGTTTTAATAGTTCTTTAACCAGTAAGTGTGTTAATAAAGGCGATAAACAAACGAGCGGTTTTAATAAGCGAGCGACCACCGAACTAGTTAATAAGTGGGTTTATTAATCGACATTTAACATACGAACTGCGGAACTGGTTACAATGCTTTTTTGCACATCGTAGATCTTTATTAAATAAATTGTAAAATAAAACAGTTATTTCACCAACTAACAGAAACAATGCGTCGGCCATTCAAATTTATTAAAGTTGAAGAACAGAAAGAAGATCTGTCACCGAACTTTTATTAACTAAGAATAGAAAATGAATGTTATTTTCTTAAAATGTGGTAAAAGGATCTGCTTCTCATTCTTTCCAACGGTAGATATTTATTTTTTTTTTGTTTTTGTTGCTTAAACCGTAATTAAAGCTACTTTAATTTGTAATGTAGAAACATAGATAGTAATTTTAAACATAGAAGAGCGTTACTATGGGTTCGTATCCATGCATTAATAGGGGTCATTAATCAACGATTTGGAGTGCGTTAATGAATGTCTTTAATAAATTATGCGCGACAAAAACCACTCTAAACTAAACTTCGTTAGAAAGAAGTCAAAAGACAGCAACTTGTAGATATAAAAATCTAAAAATAAATTAGTTGGTTTCTGGGATAAGGTCATTTATAGAAATGGTGAATAATGTTGCTTGTTGTGTCGAAATATTGGGAATGTTTTGTTTAGTGCATTTGTATTTTGTACATAGTATCTAGTCGCTTCTGTAAAAGGGCGTCTTGGCGCCTAGACTAGAAGGCGTCTTTTTGTGACGTCACTTTACGTTGGAAAAATGATACTTAGGACCGTAGACCAAATATTACAGAAATGCCCAATCCATTTTGAATTTTAAAACTCTGTTAAAGGGGAATGTCACGAAGCATATAAACTGTGGTTATGTAATGTTGGTTGTCTAAAATAAACAAAAAAACCACTTTCTGGTCATTGCTCAGTGGGTTTATTAGAGTTAACTTTAATTAAAAATTGTGCTTACCAGCAACATAAATAAACAAAGCACAAGTTGACATATTTTAAAGGTCCATTAATAAGCGTTTAAATACAGAATTTTGGCAATTTAAAATGCAAAAAAAATTGGGCTTCTAAATTGCCAAAATTCTGTATTTTAACGCTTATTGATATACCTTTAGAATATGTCAACTTGTGCTTTGTTTATTTATGTTACAGGTAAGCACAATTTTTAATTAAAATTAACTCTTATAAACCCACTGAGCAATGACCAGAAAGTGCTCTTTTTTGTTGATTTTAGGCAACCAACATTACATAACCATAGTTTCTATGCTTCGCCACATTTCGCTTTTTATGAATACATTTTTTTGATTATTTTTTAACAAAAAAAAATTAACATTTTGATCAAAATTCATACAATTTCCGCATCACATGGTTTTGTTGTTAACTTGGATAGAAAGTTACTTTTTTTTTATTAATTAGTTGTAATAAAACATTTAATTAATACTCCTACAAAATAAAAATCATTTGATTTAATTTTTTCTTAATTTTATTCTTTCAATGAATAATAATAGAGAATTCTTGCTTGTATTGTTTGGTACAATAATACTATAAATATATTCCTAATTAGACATTGTTATTTTTGCAATTAATAATAAAAAAACACATTTATACAGAGTGTTCAAAAATTGGCAAGGGTACATTGTTAGGGCATGTCTATTGATTCCTGAAAAATTGTTAAAAAAAATCCGTATGTTATATTCATTGTGGAAAATGCGAACAAAGTTACATAAATTCGGCAACACAGTCTAGAGAAATACATCTAAAAATCCCATCCATGAGTCTTGTTCATACACTTTTGCATTAGATTTTATTGACATTGTTGTCAGCTTCATTTCATGAACATTTCGTAGAATTAAATGGTTATAAAAATGTAATTTGACCATTTAAAGATAAGCAAATGGTGAAATGGTTTAAGATAGACTGTAGCTTCGTATTAAACCATTTTTCGTTAATATGTGCTGTTATCTTCAAGGTATGAGCGTTTGAAGTTTTGCACTTTGGAACCTCATATCTTCAAGGGTATATGAGATGGATTTTTTTGAACATTTTTTTAAGGATCCCTAAACCTGTCCCAATAACGTACCGTCGCGCTTATATGCGCTAATTGTTAGACATTCTGTAAATTAAGTCGCAAAAATTTAGACAAGCGTTTATTGTAAATCTCAGGTATTAATAATGCTCATTTTTGTGGACATTCTGTATAGTCAACAAATTTAAGAGAGATCCTTGAATAGGAAATTTTCCTTGCCATTCAGGATGTTTTAACTATCAATTTTAGAATCTTAAATTTTATTATCCATATATTTTCATGACCCATTTCTTGCCTATTTTCAAGGAATGGGTATTTCAATTTACCAAATTAAAATTATTTTATTACTGGTTTTAAATCATACTAATAAAATTTTCATTCATTTACAAATCGTCAGGATTCCAAAGCACACTCTGAAACAGATAAACAAGGATAACTACTAGCGTTATCCTTCTTTCAGGATTTTCAGGAGACAAATAGGGATGTTCGACGATGTTTTACAGGATATCTTCCCACGCGTTTATCTGGTTGGTTATATATTTTACGAATTCTTGGAGAAATTGCTTAGATTCCTTTTAGTTATCCTTGCAAAAGTTTGCTTGACAAAATCCTTAACAAGTGCGCAGTTTTACAGTTATTGTGTTTTTGTGAATTTTTATTAATATTACGTAAGTATACATCTGCATTTTTATGTTAAAATATATTGATTTTGAATAATTTCTGCAGTTTAAAACTTTTTTGCGCATTTGGTTTTAATTTAAATATTGCCAAACCATTTTTTTTACATTATTAAGAGATACTTTAAATTATTTTTTTTTTTCAGATTTTACCACTTAGAATAATGTCAAAAATTATTCTGATTTTCGTCTTTACTTTTATGGTTTCAAGTTTCTTTGTGGTGGCAGAATCCAGATATTTGGCTACCAGAATGACAGGTTATAAAAGATCGGTTAACCAAGGTGACCGAATCGACAGACTTCGATCTGTTTTAAAACAGGTAAAGCATTTTTTTTTAAATTAGTTTTTAAAGTTAAAAAAAATCACAAATTTACAAAAACGAAAACATCCTGTATGTTAACTAATTTAAAGAGAATCCTTGTTAAGGCTAGAGATTCAAATTCACAGTTTTGAAGATCTGTGCTTCTAGAAGCTCGTAAAAGTCATCTCCGTTGAGCTGCCGCCAATTCTACTAAATAGCACATCTACATTAGGGCCCCATCGTATATTAAAACTAAATGTAGTTTTGAAAACTAGAAAAATAGGGCTACAAACGTATTATGCTTTCATTTAAATCGGTTATTTCTTTGTTTCGAAAATCTGACTCCAAAATACAAAAATATTATAATGGCTTTTGAAGTCAGATTTTCGACGCAAAGAAATAACCGATTTAAATAAAACCATAATACGTTTGTAGCCCTATTTTTCTAGTTTTTAAAACTACATGTAGATGTGTTATTTAGTAGAACGGACGGGAGCTCAACAGAGATGACTTATTCGAGCTTCTAGGAGCACAGATCTTCGTATCTGTGAATTTGAATCTCTAGCCTTAAACAATTTTGATGGATTACATATTTAAATTTAGTCAAGTAATTATATTCATAAAGTATTACAAATCGTCAGTTGCCTAGTTGATAAAAAAATTAAAATAATCCATAAAAAGACTAGTAGAATATTTGAATAATTAATTGTATCGCTTTGGAATTAGTAGGCTTAGACCACTTAATCATCTTCATACCAAAACAAGTGAAAGTAAAACTTTTATGACGACATTATAATATTCTAAAAAAATGTTCCGAGCAGCGCGTATGAACAATTGCTTAGCATTCTTGATGGGTGTTAGTTCTTTTATACAGGACGTTGCCAAAAAATAACTCCAGCATACCAGAGTCACAATCCAGTTTTATTACAAGGCACATGAAATTTCCAAAATTACAGAGGTTTCAGGGTTGATATCCAATTCAATGCACTAGAAGTCAGATTATGTATTTCATAAAAACCGCCTCCAAAATTGGTGTTTGGACAGTCCTTTACAATATATTTAATAGTTTCTGGAGATTCACCACATTCACATTGGACTAGGTAGTGCATTCCACTTATATAACATATCATTGCAACATCCGCGGTGACACGTTCTAAGACGATTAACAGTACTCCAAATCTTCCTCGGCTGATCAAAACCTGAAACCTCTTGAGTGGGATCTTTGAATAATTTCTTATTGGACACATCAACATTTTGGCAATTAAGTTTCTACACATTTGATACTAAAAAGGGGTTGTGTACAAAATCCTTTTGCCATGAAGGCTTCCTTAATTTTAACCAATTGGGGGGCAACTTTTGCAAATCTAGGTTTATAGGAAATTTGTCCAACTCGAAATGTATCTTGTCCTACTCTCTTGAGCTTAGATTGGACGTTTGATGGCGCCATGTAATTTTTTTAAATTAGATTAGATTAATAAAAAACAAATAAACGCAATTTTTCCAAATTAGCTGTCTACCACTATCTATTTAGAAGTTAACATTCAATATACGGCAATAAAAAGGAAAGTTCTAACAAAAAAAATTGTTTACACTCCCTGTCAACAGTGAAATATAGTAGATCGTGCCAAACTAATAATTACAATAATTTATGTGTTTAAATTCTGATCATTTTTCATACGCACTTTTTAGCATGTGCGGTGTGGTCATACATTTTTTACATAACTTTTTTCTAGTTTCTGTAACACTCTGTTGTATTAAATAACAGGAAAAGTAAATAGTAAGTTCGTGAGTAAGTTATGACTGTAGATCAAGATCGTGACACATTTCTTTTATTTATTTCAACATTTAGTAGGGAAGTAGAATCATGCTTTGTTCCGATTATTAAACTCTTTGCAAGATTATGTCCGAAGAGTATTTTGCAATCAGAGCAAACCTAAAATCGTTAAAGCTTGATTTATAGTTAAATTAAATTAACTCAACGCCACTTAAATTAACACGATCAAATTAATGCACTTATAGATTTCTTAATTTCACTAATTCAAAGCAGTAAACTCCATCTATTGATAAATCTTAGAATCTCTTATTTCACTGGTTTTATTTCCATTCTGCAGTTTTCTTTCTAATTTTAAATATTTGGTCTAGTAGCCGATAGATGGCTCTAGTAAAAAAACTGTTACAGATGCCTACTTTACCTGAAATTAGTTAAATTAACCAATATAACCTATACGTGAACGTTAAGTGACGTTAATTTGATTTAAATCAGATTTCAACTTTCGTAAAATTAGTTTATTTTTTTTTCATTCGCGATACGTTAATTCTAAAGTGTGATTTATAGTTAAATTAACTTAACGCCACTCAAAGCTACCTAACTCCACTTAACTTGACGCGATCAAATTAATGCATTTATAGTATAAATTAACACGTTACTTTAGAACAGTAAACGCCATCTATAGGTAAATGTTAGAATCGTATTTTTACCGACATTAGTGTCTATTCTTTGATTATCTTTGTAATTTTAGAAATTTGTCTAGTAGCCGATAGATGGCTCTAGTGAAGATGCTCACTTTACCCTAAATTAGCTAAGACTTGTCAAAATTAAGAAATATAACCTTTAAGTAAACGTAAAGTTAAGTTAATTGGATGTGTAAATGCGATTTCATCTTTCATATAATTCATTTAATTCGCGATGCGTTAATTCTAAGTAAAGTTAAGTTAATTCATCTATAAATTAAGCTTTTTTAAAGTTGCGTTAAGTGAATTCAACTAAAAATCAAATCAAAAGCTTCAAAAAAATCCCCCTTAAAGTTATAAAAAATACGTTATAATCAAATAACCGAAATGCACTTTTTTAGTTTTTCAAAGGTAACCGACAAACGGTTGGAGATAATCAAGTTCTGCTTGCGGGAGGTTAATGGGCATTAAAATAAGCAACTTTGCTCTTACATAAACGATCTGGTATCTCTTAAGATAAGCGAGATCCGAATGGTAGTCCTTGAATTTGCGACACCCTGTATAAACTACCAAATAAATAAGTACTCCTTTGCCTGAAGCGAGCCTTAAGCAATTCGCTGGCACGTGGTTATCTTCAAAATCTAAAAAGAACAAAATGACGTCCTATTAAGTATTACTTACCGACCACCATCGTCAAAAAAAGTTACGACACCATCACTTTTACTAATGCTATTTAGGAAACTATGTACTTAAAAAATAATTACTTTTTTTATGTAATTGTAGCTAATTGAGATCCAAAACGAGATAGAAAATGAAGAGTATTTTACAACTGACCAGGATTCTACACCCAAATGGCATCCGGATAGTAAATTATTTTATAAAAGGGAGATTTCTGGTAAAAATAAACAATAATCGAAGTGACCACTGCTGGAAATATGGGTATGAGTCAAGAAAATAATTTTAGCCAAAAAATATCTCCTTTATTACTTAGATTTCTATGTTTCAAATCGAAACTTATTTTTGCTATTCTCTTTATATTCAAACCGTTTAGTTAAAAACGACCCCCTTCGGTTTAAATAGCAAAAAAAGCAAATTATTTAAATTTGGCTTCACCACATCCCTCCTTCTTTTTTATATCTTTCTAGTCTTTCTTTGTTTTTGGCTAAAATTATCCAACAACTTATCTAATAATATTTTTAATTACCGTAGATAGATGAAAAAAATAATTTTTTAAAAGAAATATAAATGTACCTACTAATAAATTTTAAGCAATAACAAAAAAATTGTTAATTTATTGACAAATTGTGGATGATGCATATGCATAATTATTTTTGTAAGTATTTCACTTCTTGAATATCCTTTTAGTACCTTTAAGTTATCATTAGTAAGTCTAAAGTGGTATTTCTGCAATATTTATTTATTTTAATAAATTGTAAAATAAGCATCTTTAAGCGTCATTTACAATGAGTTTTAACTACTTGACGTAAGGTAAACTTTTGTACCTAAATTATTAAGCAATATTATATATTTTGTTACATATTTACAAAAAGTATTTCTTCTTTATTTATACATATTGTAAAAAATAAGGGGGCTGTTACCTTAAAAAATTTGCCATTTGTGTTAACAGGGAATGTCGCAAAGCATAGATACTGTGGTTATGTAATGTTGGTTGCCTAAAATCAACTAAAAACAGCACTTTCTGGTCATTGCTCAGTGGGTTTATATGAGTTTATTTTAATTAAAAATTGTGCTTACCAGCAACATAAATAAACAAAGTACAAGTTGACATATTCTAAAGGTCCATCAATAAGCGTTTAAATACAGAATTTTAGCAATTTAGAAGCCCTATTTTTTTGCATTTTAAATTGTCACAATTTTGTATTAAAACTCTTATTAATAAACCTTTAGAATATGTCAACTTGTGCTTCGTTTATTTATGTTGCAGGTAAGCACAATTTTTAAATAAAATTAACGCTTATAAATCCACTGAGCAATGAATTTAGAAGTCCTATTTTTTTGCATTTTAAATTGTCACAATTTTGTATTAAAACTCTTATTAATAAACCTTTAGAATATGTCAACTTGTGCTTCGTTTATTTATGTTGCAGGTAAGCACAATTTTTAAATAAAATTAACGCTTATAGAAAGTGCTGCTTTTTGTTGATTTTAGGCAACCAACATTACATAACCACAGTTTATATGCTTCGCGACATTCCACATTAAAACAAAAAAATTTCGTTGTTTATCATTAATTTCTAGCATAAGGAAAAACTAAACAATAATAATTTGTCAATAAATAATCGCCCAATAAAAAATGTTTAAATAATAGTTACTATTATGTAAAATTTTATCTTTACCTAATTGTTTATTGAACTTTTTTGGAAAATTATTATGTAACCGTGTGTCTTACTATGAACTATAAATTTGTAATTATACAAAATGTAAATTTGAGCATTATAATAAACGATATGGAACATATTATTTGTTTTTTTAGCACACAAAAGAATATAATATTTTAACCATAAAATTAAATATTTGACTGAATTTTAAAATAGAGTTAACATAGCGCCCTCTAAAGAATATAATAAGAAATAAATTGTAATCCTTAGGATTACCTTTCAGTTTTATAGTTCCAAGTTCTTCCACAGAGGTCCCCATTCTGACTTCTTTAAATGATTAAAAAGGATTTCTTTCTTACCAACTGAATATCTTGATTCTTGTTCAAATACAGTTTCGTACAATAAAATAAAGTTTATTGTAGAAATTATGGTTTAAACCTATGTTTAAACTAAATGGAGAAAGTTATCAAAGAGTTTTAGATAGCAAAACTTGTTCGTAAGATGTCGCTAGTTGAATGAAAAACGTTCTGAAAAAGAGAATTTTTTTTAGAGGATTTGATGTGCATTTTCATAATTTAGATAATTAATCAATTATCTTAATTTTGGCATCCTAGTTTTGTAATTTTGTAGACAGTCTTACCTAACATATCATAATTATTTGTGAATTATGGGTACTGTCAATTTTGTTTCTTCATATTTATATAATTTTCGTTTTTTTCTGAGAAAATTGGTAATTGGGATTTTATAATTTTTGTTTAAGTATTTCATTTCTGACTATTTATTCTATTGAGGACGATTTATTTATTGTGAATTTTTGTTTGTATTGTTTGCAAGATCATAACATTTTTTGTGGTCTTTAAAAAGTTTAATTTTTATGTTAACGTTTATTCCAAAAATTCTTCGCTAATTTTTTTAAATTTTGTTTCTTTACCCACGTTTATATTTTAAGATTTATTTTCTTAAAACTTTTGGTTAGACTGTGAGAAATAAAACTTTTTTTTAGCAATTTAAGTAATTATACATTTATTTAAAATAATTTTTTTATATTTTTTTGTTTTTAATGACATAATTTTTTTTTAATTAAAAAGATAACCATTTTATATAAAAAGATAAGTAGACATTATTTTCTAAAATGCTAAGAACCAATTTTTTTAATAATCAAACAAAAATATTTGCAATGAAAATATTTATTTTGAATTTTATAAAAAAAGTTATAAAGGATATATCTAAATTTAAAAATGTTTCAGTTTTTATAGTAATGGTTTTTTCTTAATTAAAGAATCATTTTTGCAAATAATAATTTAAAAGTTATTAATAGTATAGTAAAAGATTAATTTTTAGTCAAGTTCTAAAATTTTCATTTGCAAAATTGTAGACATTTTTGCTATCAATTTTAATCCCCCTTTCCATATTTATGTTTTTATCAAAACATGATAAAATAAAACAAAATACATAATTATAAAAATATTTATTATTTAATTTGTCACCGTATTTTATAAAAAAAATATACAAAACATCATATAACATATACTGCACTATATACAAAAAACATAAAAAACTTGGACAAAATTACATAAATTCCTGAAAATTTTTAAATACGGCGATCCTCTTTAGTCTTTAAACCAGGAAAATATAAAATTCTGTCCAAACCTCTTACAATATAAACAAATCAACTATACTCTATATTATTTTATAAAAAAGCCATAGAATATAGTTTGTCACAGAGAATTGGCCAGGTAAATACAGCTCCTTGCTATAAGATAATAAAAAGCTATATAAAAAACCACTTAAGTGGATATATGGAGCTGTATAAATAAATGAGCCGGGGTTTGGTATTGACTTAATAAGGACCGGATCCACCAGCAGATGGGGTTCCATAACTGGTTGAGATTCCACCACCGGATCCACCGCCATGGCCTCCGCCGATTCCTCCACCGATTCCACTGCCGCCACCGTGTCCTAAAGAACAAAAAAAAATATTAATAAAAAAAAAAAAAAAGTCGAAAAAATACCAATTTTTGATAAACTTTGGTACGCATCTGGTTGTTTCCCTGAAAGCCTATTTAATGACGTTTCTTATGAGGGTAAAACCATCCAGATTGGTTAAGTAATAACGAAAATATGATAAAAAAACCAGTAGCTAAATTTTAAGGATAAAAGACAAAATTGTTTTGTTGAAAAATGACCCCTTTTTTGAATAAAATTTGGCACGCTTCTGATGTTTCTCAGAAAGCCTATTTAATTATGTTTCTTAAAAGGGTAAAATCATTCAGATCGGTTAAGAATTAACGAAAATATGATAGAAAAACTAGTAGCTGAATTTTAAAAATAAGAGAAAAAATTGTTTTACTGGAAAAATACACCTTTTTTTTTGGACAAAATTGGTACGCCCCTGAGTTTTCCCAAAAGCACAATAAAATTTGGCTTCTAATGAGGTATCACTTATTAAAATCGGTTAAGTAGTTTTAGAAATATTAAAGAAATACTATTTAACGAAAAAAAAAAAAAAAAAGTAAAAATTACCTCCGCCAATACCTCCTCCGATTCCACCGCCGTGTCCACCGCCAATTCCACCGCCAATTCCGCCGCCAATTCCTCCTCCAATTCCGCCGCCAATACCTCCTCCAATACCACCTCCAATACCGCCACCGAATCCACCGCCTCCGGCTTCCTTCTGCAAAAAGAAAAAAAAGTTACATAAAAATTAGATAAGAAAAACTACACATATTTAAAGTGGCATAACTTTTTTGTTTATTAAGGAATATTTGTAAAATTTGGTACTAAGAAGAAGTAAAGTATGATCTTTAAGGAGGGTGGGTTATGTTTGACAAGTCACTTCCGGTTTAGCCAAAAATGGGGAAGATAGATGAGATAGATAAAAATTAGGTAAAAAAAACTACATATATTTAAAGTGGCATAATTTGTTTGTTTCTTGAGGTATCTTTTTGAAACTTGGTACTAAGGAAAAGTAATATATGATCTTTAAGAAGGGTAGGTTATGTTTAACAAGTCACTTCCGGTTTAGCCAAAATTTGCAAAAAAAAGGCAGATGATATTTATAATGTATCCATATTGATTGATGATGATTTGAGACGATGTTAATTAAAAGAATGCCAACAAATATTAACAGTAAGTTGATTAATCATATTGTTTAACTTCCGGTTTATTTCCAAATGTGAAATGAAAACATTACCGCGATGAAACTAATTTAAAAACTAATAAACTTTTACTGATTGCTAAAGCAAATTTCTTATATCCAATGTTTAACTATTCAATAATTCTAATAATGTTATCTATTACAAATTAAAACGTAAACATGGTTAATAATAAGAAAACAAATTAACGCGGCAAATTTAGCATACCTAAAATGTGCTATATGGAAAGTTGAACGTGCATAGGAGGACTTTTTCTAAAATAAATAATAGTTCATCAACTAATACTTTCACTTCTGTAGAAGATTGGTACCTAACAGCAGATGATCCACCAGGTTATTCCCATAATGAACGTTTGTTGCATTTAAGAAAGTAAGTTCACGGATTTGTCATTATTAAACAATTATACAGATGGTTATGTAAAAGACAACTAATTTTACACTTAAACATCTTCATTAGACTTCAAGTTGCTGAAAAAACGCGTTACGTGGTTGATTTACGTAATTTAGGACTTTACTTCCTGGAACCACCGCTAGGTGGAGAGAGCGTTACATCTCCTTTTGTTGACTAGGTCCAAAAATGGTCATAACCAGACGCGTTTTCGTAATTTTTTAATTTTATCCCGTTTTGTGTTAATCTTCATTATTTTAATGATTGGTTGATTGAAATAATTAAAAAATAATTACCTGGGTCTTGTATCTGATGAAGTAAACCTCAGGTTTGCTGGGTTGAGTTGGGGCAATTGTTGGGATGTTAATTTCTGGTGCTTCTTCTGGTTTCTTAACCAAAACGTAAACAAGGGTCTTTTCTTCGTTTTGGGCTTGAGCTGGGATTATTGGAGCAGTTGGGGTAGGGGCAGTTGGCGCCTTGATGAAGATGATTTTGTAATGTTTCTGGGATTGTTGTTGGAAGATGGGTCTTTGGGGTCTGAACTCCTCAGGCTCTGGTGGGGGAACATGGACGTAGATGTGCTTTTGGACAGTGGTTCCGCCACCACCTCCAAATCCACCGCCGAATCCGCCGCCAAATCCGGATCCACCACCGAATCCGCCGCCGCCTCCGCTACCCCCTCCGAATCCACCGCCTAATCCGGAGCCTCCTCCTAAACCGCCTCCAAAACCACCTGGAAATAAAAAACGCACATTTTAGTCATTTGTTTCGAATTTAGTGAATTTTAGAAGCATTACACGTGAGTTTAATTTAAAAAAAGTGAAAAAAGGGTATGCTGCTGTTGGGATTTGAACCAGACAACATTTAATGGATGTCTTTAGTTGCAAAACGTTCTAAAGGTTGAATTTCTTGATTTTTTGTCTAATTCTGCTTTAATAAATGCATTTTTTGCTAATGTTGTCAATGTAAAAAAATAAAAACATCTAATTTCTGCAATAACAGCCCATTACTTCAATTTTGACACCATTTTCATAATTTTAAAAGCAACTTTAGTGAAAAAAGTTTCCGTCGGAGCTGGGGTTTGAACCTACCTCCACCGCCACCGCCGCCTCCAAATCCACCACCGAGTCCACCGCCACATCCGGCGCCGCCTCCCAATCCTCCGCCACAACCTCCACCGCCTCCAGATGGGGCGCCATATGAACTAGATGGGGGTCCTGGGGGGCTGTATGAATATCCGGCTTCGGGCCTGGCACTCACCAAGGCTACCAACCCTGTTAACAGCTGAAACAAAAAATAGTATGAAAATAGACGAAAAAAAAAATGAAAAAATAAAAAAAAAAATATATAAATATAAAAGAAGGTAAAAAAAATAAATGTAAAATAAAATTTTGGGAGCATTAAAAGAGAAGGTGACTTAAGCAAGATATAAAGTTGTGTGTGTGAAATTTTAAATTAAAAGTGCTAAAACAAAAGTAATAAATTTAGATAATAAAACAAAAAGTGTGAAGTAACTAAACAATTTAAAATTAAAAGAAATTAGAAAATTTTCACATGTTAAAATAAAACTTTAAAATTGTGAGACTGTGTGAAAATTTTAGGATTGTTTCAAATTTAAATATTATGTAGAAGCAAAAGATGTACTTATTTCACACATATAATTACAATTAAGTTAATTATGGATATGTTTATAAACTTATAAAGTATGTAATCTGTGAGTTTTACTGAAATCGATAGAGCATATAATTATTTTAAAGCGACTATTAGAATTTTTAATATATATGTATTATGGAATTTTAAATTAATATATATTCATGCACTTTTTAAATTGTTTAATGCATTTATTAATTTTAGGGAAATAAATAATGTTAATAATGGTAAAATATAAAGAAAGTAAAATAATAATGAATAAAAAAAAACTGTAATTTTTTTTTAAAGGTGAAATTTTAGGTTTTGAAATTTAAGCCTTTTGAAGTCATAAAGCACCTAAATGGTTAATCTAATGGCAAAGAATATGGATAATTTTGGTGAATAAATAATGTTAATCATGGTAAAATATAAAAAAAGTAAATTAATAATAAAAATATTGTAATTTTTTTTTTTTCAAAGTTGAAATTTTTAGATTTGAAATTTAAGCCTTTTGAAGTCATAATCCGCATAAACGGTTAATGTAATGGCTAATAATATGCAAAATGAGTTTGAAATGGTCACTTTAAAACACGGGGGCACAAACTAAGCACTTTTCAATTTTATTTTTTTATGTTAGTGTCGAAAATTCACTTTTGCTTATATTTTACGTTAATATAAATGAAATAAAATGTAAAAACCTACCACAAATGGTTTCATATTGTTGGTTGGGGCACAACACTTGATCAAATGATACTGGGCTACAATCAAATTCTGCTTAAATACTCTAAAGATCCCTCTCTTCTAAAAAGATGGACCCTAGGATGTTCGCATCTCATCTCCCCAGTTTTGCATTCACTTACTTGTGTGTTTATCAAAATCAAAAATGTACTTTTACTAATAATATCATGTGTGTGACAATTCATTTCATCACCCAGGTTTATTTTATTATTTTTATTTATTAATTTTTTTAGTTGGGTTTTACATATTATTCAATTTGTCAATAATTGCCAATTTTGATGTATTGAGGAAATTAGGTAATTTTGAAACTATATCGTCTGATTTGGTTATGTGATTTTTTTCTTGGTAATGTTGCCAAAAAAAAAGGTGCATTTTATGACTGAATTAATTTTATTTTAATTTTAGGAATATTATTTTAATAGTGTATAAAAAAATTGGTGGTATTATTAGTATTTAACACTAGTTTTGTTAAATAGCTATGATATTAGAAATTGTTTTGTGCTTTTACATATCATTTATAATCTCTGAGGAAAAATATGGTCCAAGATATTTTGGAAAATTTTTTAGTTTCTAGAAAAAAAACTAAAAATTTTATCCATGATTTTTAAGGATGTATAGGACTATAATCGGAGTAAAAAGTATGGCAATTTTTTAGTTAAATTACGGCATTTTTAGCTGCAGTACAATGAAAAAAACTATTATAAATAGTACTTACAGCTTTTATCTACACATCAAACCAATTTCCTTGTTATTTTACAAGATTTTAGAATATTTTCAGTTTTTATAAAATACTTTTGACGCAGAAAAATGAAGTTATTAAATCCTAATAAAATAAAAATTTCAAAATTCTTTTGGGCCTAATAATTGTTTGTGTTTCACAAAAAGTGTTTAAATGCTCTTAAAAAGTGCATTTGTGAAAATAAATCACCAAAAGATATTCAAATTTGTAGTAAAAATTCAAAAATAAACATGTAATTTTTAGTTGGAAATCGTGGCAACACCTCGGAAGTTGGCAATACTGTACTTGTACGTTGACGTGTTATAAAATTTTTAAAAATGTCAGTAAATGATGCGATTAAAAACGAAAATGTATAAAGTTTATGTTCCGAGCTAATAAATAGTGACGTTACATCAAATTATTTCAAAATGATTTAAAAACAAGCACCTACCAAGAATGTTTGCAATACATATCTCACTAAAATCCAACAACAATCTTAAGAAGATGGGTGTCGAAGTTGTGCCCCTAATCAAATATTGAAGAAAAATTGCCTGTTCAAGTCTCAAGTTACATGTATATTAAAATGCTGGAAATGAAACATTCACCACAATTAATGCAGTGAGGCTGGAAGTTATAGTATTTAATTCATTTGACAAAAATGCAAGATCATATTTTTCTGAAAAAATAAAATGAGAAATCCAATTTACAACGATCCTAAATTATTACTATGGTAAGGAACCCCAAGGATCATTGGCCTATGAATTTTGCCGGGCGCTATGCGCCGTGATAGATCCCGCGGTTTCGTAGTACCGTCTGGCAAGGACAGTACTTGGATGGAGGATCACTTACTAAACAAAAAGCTAGTTCTTACCAACTAAATTAAGTAAATAATAAAATATTTTATAATTTCTGTATTTAATTTTAGCACAAAGTGTATCTTATTTTACATTCTTTAATTTTGTCGATTAATTTAACATTTACAGTAAAACTTTCGTGTGCGTTTATGCGTTTAATTTCCAAAACCTTCACTTAAAACATGTTTAATGCCAAAGAGCCGACTATTTGATGAATTCCTAGAATTTGAAGAAACTTGAGCCTAATACTTAAAAGTATAATAAAATTTTTAAAAACCAAAATCTGCAGTATTTTTGAAGCAAAAACTGACATTTTTCAAACTTTTGCCCTAAATGAGACTAATAAAACCCGCGTAGAGACTATCAAACATAGATAAAAATACACCGCGTTTGTGTTCACCTCCGCAGCGTTGCCATATTTCTTGGTTAAATAATTTTTAAAGTGTAAATATTTTAGATTATAATTAATATCTCGAAAACAAGTCCGATGACCCCCAAAATTTTCTTTACTATTATCTTTTTAAGACCTTCAGCTATGCGTATACAAATTTAGAAAAAAAGTTCATTGTTTTTTCTACTTTTTTTTCGCTATAGTATCCAAAATCTTGTAACATGTTAACATAAAATAATGTTAAACTATGTTATATTACAATTATTTCTGATGTTTAATGATTAACACTATTAGTTATTAACCCTTTTACCCAAATTAATCAGAACTTTAACAAAATTCCTTAAGATTTCTAAATAATTAACAGAAAACATTATAAACTTTAACCCGTGTTTTTTCTGAAACGGGTTAGTAAACCGAATTGAAATTTTTAGAGAAGCTTTATATTCATAATAGAAACCTTGTGTGCAATTTTTATCGATTTCTCATTGTTTTTGCAAACCATCCAATACATCCTTATTAATTTTTGTCTTATATTTTATTGACTTGTGGTCAGCTTTATTTCCTATTTTTTTTTTTTAAATTAAATTTATTTTTGTAATATACAGATCTCCCAAATGTTCTTTCTTTATATTAAATTGTTGGGGCATGTCTGGGAATCCCCGGAAAATTGTATAAAAAAAAGGTCCCAAAGTGCAAAACTTAAAATATCTATCTGAAAACAACAGCACATATTAACAAAGGCACACAGTCTATCTAAAATGTTTTGTTAATATTTGCGTTCTATATTAAGCACATTATTTAACCCGAAATTTGGTTTTTTAGGTTGCTAAATTGCTTCATTGTTAAACCCAAAATCATATTTTATTAAGTTGGGTTTCCATATGCAAAAAGATGAATTCATCCCTTGCAAGGTACTTTTTAGTTACAAATTTTACTATTATAAACTATCGGGGACATAATTTTTCTGTAGAGGGAATAATTAGAAGAATTGGAGAAACGATATCAACGGTTACATTTTCTCAAAAACGCCTATTCATTCAGTATTAAGTGAGTAAAGTTTACAAATGTCATTATTCAATATGTCTGACCTAAATTTACTTTTTACTTCAAAATGTCAATTTTGTTAACCCAATAGAAATAAAATTAGGTTAAGTTTTCAATTCAAATTAAAAATGCTTTTTAATAATTTAAATGAAGCAAACATAAAAAAATAGCATAAAAAATTCGTTTTATAAATGATGTTTTTAACACTTGTCCATTGGAAAACTCGCAAACCTGGACGAGTGCCAAAAAACGTTTCTTATTAAACTATATGTTTTAATATACTATTTTGTATTTTTAATATTTATCGTCTTTAGATACGAATGCTCCAAAATTCGCGAATAATTTTTGCGCAATTTTTTTAATGATTTTTTCGGTAGCTCCTTTTAAATTTTTTTTTAGCTAATGATTCTGTGATTTATCCACTCATTGAATCATTACATAATTCTCTTATTTTATTTTATTAATTCCAACAAGGAATATAATAAGTTTCATAATTGTGGGTGCTGTCATTATTTTTTTTAAATGTCAACACTTAAAATCTAATCTTAAAAATCTATTATTAATTCAATAATAATGTATTGTTTCTCCTCTTCACTTAATCCTAGATGCTCTCAAGCCAATTCTAAATCGCGCTATAAATGATTAAACGAACAAAAAGATGCCTAATTAGAAGTGTCAAAAGTTCTAGCTTAACATAATGAAATGTTGGCAAAAAACTTTCCAACGCAATCTACCTATCGTAGAAAATGGATATACTTGAACACTACGTAACATTTACAATGTATTTAAGACCAAAAAATAACATAAAAAAGTTTGGTTTCGAAAATTTGACTTTAAAAATCATTACAATATTTTTAAGGTTAGATTTTGACACAAAAAAATAACTGATTTTTGAAACCATAATACGTTTGTAGCCCTATTTTTCTAGTTTTCAAAACTACATTTAGTTTTAAGGCTTTAGGTTTAAATTCATAAATGGGATGTTCTGTGCACTCAAAAGTTCGTAAAAGTCATCTCCCTGAATGTCAGTTATTATCGAAATTTTAACAAAATATGCAAAACTACGGAGTAATACATCAATAACTATGATTAACAATATTTAGGATAATGTTTGTGATACATAGAAGTGGTACTGCAAGAAATAATAAAAATATGGTAAAATAGTACTTTTGGTGTTTTTCTTTCTACATTGAAATCTTTGAACAAGCACATCTATATTAGGGAAAATATTTTTTTTGTTTTCAAAACTACATTTAGTCTTAATATACGATGGGGCCCTCATGTAGATGTGCTATTCAGTAGAATTGACGGGAGCTCAACGGAGATGACTTATACGAGCTTCTAGGAGCACAGATCTTGAAGATCTGTGGATTTGAAACCCTAGTCTTAAGTTACGGTGACTATTTATAAATAGCACTTAAGAATTAAATTTTGCAAGTCATTCCAAATGTACAATATGCAATTGCTGATTACAATTTAACCAAGAAATTATTGTATTTATTTAGTTATTATTATTTTAGTATGGTGAATTTTCATAGGTGTTTTACCCTAAAAGGAGCTGCTTAAGTTATGCAAACAAAAATTTCTATTATTACAATGCAGTGCAGTGTTTTCCAAATTTACAGGACTATCCGTAAAAGTGCAGGATCATTTTAAACGTAGGTACAGAATGTCCTAAAATTGGCCCATAAACGCGATGGTTGTTGGGGAATGCCTAGGGATTCCTGGAAAATTGTAAAAAAAAACATATGTTATAATTATTAAAGAAAATGCGAACAAAGTTGCATAAATTCGGCAACACAGTCAAGGAAAATACATCAAAAAATCTCATCTATGAGTCTTGATCATACACTTTTGCATTAGATTTTATTGGCATTGTTGTCAGCTTCATTTCATAAAAATTTTGTAAAATTAAATTGATTATAAAAATGTAATTCAACCATTTAAAAGATAAACAAATGGTGAAACGGTTTAAGATAGACTGTTGCTCGTAACATGATTCAAATAGTATTTTTTGCATTATAAATTAACACCATTGAATTTGCAGTTTTCTAAAATATTACCAATAAGAGGGTAAGGGTGCAAAAAATAAACCATCTCCTAAATTGGACCGGTGCTATATCTCGCATATGAAACATAGGTAGTTCCATCTGTTGATTCATACGTCATCTATGCTTCATGCTTATTGTGTATTAACAGCAAGTGTGGTACCTCCAGCGTGTGGTTAATAATTATTGACAAATTTATAAAAATCACGTCAAAGATCTAATTTTTGTATAACTTACCGTGACCCTACATAACCAAAAGGTAAGGGTTTAACTTATCCTAATCTAGTTTACAGTTTTATAGCTTTCTTTTTAACACTTTCAAACTATAACATCAAGTATTAGTTTTATCTTATAACTGAATGGCTTCTCATGCCAATTTTTAAGTAGATTCGTTTAAATTGGACCAACACTGAACACGAATGTCCTAAATTGAATTGGTCCAATTTAGGAGCCTTTCAAAATTTTGCAAAGTGTTGTGCATATGCCAAATGTGCAAACGTTACTAAAGAAATTCAAGTATATTATTGTACGAACCGTAAACTAACTTAATTTATTTTCTGCAACTTTTTTTATTTCTTTATTCAAGGGTTATATAGCCGTTTCAATAAAGGAGATCACTGGTTCAATTTAGGAGACCAGTATCCTAAATTGGGGTTTTGTAAGCATTTTTTAATTTCACCAAATAAAGTACTTTTTTTAGTTAAGACTATTCATATTTCTTTTGTAGCACAAGAAGATCCATATATTTCTTATACTGTTTTAGTTTTTTAAAAGAGTCCGTTATTTGTTAGAAATAAATTCAAACAGAAAGGGGTTCCAATTTAGGCTACCTTACCCTAACAGTGGATAATAAATTAACATATGAATGCAGATATATATATTTGGTTAACTAGTTAATAAAAATTCAAACACAATGAAGTTATTTTACTGTGCTTATTATAACTTAAAATAGAAAGGTAGACAAATAAAAAGATCCTTATTTTATTTGGTTTTCAAGTATAAAGATACATTGTTGTCAATTGGTGAAAAGTCAATCACAAATCATTTTATAACTTTGACATCTTTAAGGCTAGAGATTAAAATTTACAGATATTCTAGATCTGTGCTCCTAGAAGTGCGTATAAGTCATCTCCGTTGAGCTCCCGTCAATTCTAGCACATCTACATGAGGGCCCCATCCTATATTAAAACTAAATGTAGTTTTAAAAACTAGAAA
Organism: Cartodere bifasciata; assembly: GCA_963920755.1. NCBI lineage: Eukaryota > Metazoa > Arthropoda > Insecta > Coleoptera > Latridiidae > Cartodere > Cartodere bifasciata. The sequence goes on along the minus strand of OY987199.1, from coordinate 2,189,097 downwards.
AATAGAGCAACAAACTTTTATGGTTTTATTAAAATCGGTTATCTCTTTGTGTCGAAAATCTGACTTTAAGAGGGCCGGCAGGTTGTTGTTCAGAAGAGTATTCGTTTCAATCATTCAAGATTCACAAACCAAGCGGAATTTTTAAAATCTAATGGTAGGATTAGATTGACCATATTTCCTTCTTTGGAGTCAGAAAGTTTGGTTTTAAAATAATATCAAAAATATAAAATATAAGCAAAAAACCAAAAACCTACTTTATTTTTTTTTGAACGCAAAATTTTTTTTTTCTTAAATTTAAAGTACTCATTCCGTAAATACATTTAATAACAGCTCATGTATCAAAAATCAACACCTAAATTGATCAGGTTTAGCTTTTTTGAATGAATGAATGCACACATGCAGAATACATATTTTGCGGCATCTATATTTTTACATATTTAAGACGGGGCCGGCTGCTTAAGGTCGGGGTGCATGACAATTTACAATTTAATCATTTTAGAACAAAAAAAAAATCAGAATTCTTAAAATCTAAAATAAAGTAAGTGCCCTGTCACCTTAAGCAACCGGCCCCGTCTTAAATATCATTATAATATTTTTGTAAAACATTAACATTTTGAATATTTTTACTTAATACTGTTTTCAATAAATTGTTAACCTTGAACCTATAAAATTATGTAAAACTAAGTTATTCATTCAGATCAAAATGTAAATTGGATAGATCTCATTAATTTCTATTAATCCCATTAAGATAAAAATATATAACATTGATATTGATGGGAGTGTGAGATTTCTAGTTCTTTTCACAATAGTTGCTTCCGATTAGTTTTATTATAAATTTATTATAATTTTTATACTTAAAGCAGCCTGATCGCCTGCTAAAAAACGTTTCTTGTGAAATTTGATGTTTTAATAAACTATTGTAAATGCCACTTAAACGTTACATGCTACAATTACTTTTTATAGTTAATCCAAAATAATTGATTATAGGGTCTGAAGCTTGGTAAAAGTGAACCGATTATCATAAAATAAAAGTGCATCCGATACCATCCCAAATTTACAAGGACAGGTGGACAAAATATATGGCTTCTTTTATAAATTTCTCCTGTTCTTTGTACTTTCATTTAAAGAATTTTATAATGTGGTAAAATATCTGATATGCGATGAGTAACCAATGTGGTTTGGTTTTTTATTTTTTCCCATGTACTTTGTTTGGTATATATATTCGTATGGTAATAGTGCTTGATGCGGTTGAAGATAAGGCACTTTTATTTATACTCTTTGCTTGTAAATAAAAGAATATATAAAGCGGCCCTAATAACTTAACCAACAAAAATTAATCGTTAGGCCAAGATAGATAAATTTTTACCTTGCAAAAAATACACAACAGCCAGGTTTTTTTATCACCAATCTGTACCAAATTTTAAAAATACATGCTAAAAAGAACCAAAGCATTACTACTGATAGTTCACGCTAAACAGTTTTTTGTAAAAATAATGTGTTGTTTGTTTAAAGTAAAATTTTAAAAATTGTTATTTTTGAAATTGGTGTAGACATTTTTTAGAGTGGTTTTCCCTTTGCTTTATAATCATATCCGTGAGAAAAAAGGCGTGTACCAAATTCAAAGAAATGAGACGCTTATTATAATTAATATAATGTCGCTAAAAATTATGGTCTACATAAATTCCAAAACAAAAGCGTTCCGTTAAAAAATGAAAGTAAGTTGTTTGAATTTATGGGTCTGAGATGTCAAACGTATACAAAGTTTCATTTAATCTTGCAGGACGAGTAGGTAGACCAGCTGTATATATTTGGGCCTTCACGACTTACTAAACGATTTGCCAATAATACAATTTTTTTTTATCTTTTTGGAGCATCGTAGTTCCGTTTTTTATTTATGATTTTTTGATAAATGAAATGATGTGACCTCCTACGATCCTTAATAATAATTAATTTAGCAGCGAATGACATTTAGCGTTTTACTTTTGAAAGTAACGATTAAATGAAACTAGAGCGAGTTTTAAAGAAAATTAATAAAAAAATAACAAAATTAGTAAAAGATTTATTAACTTAATTAATTTGCTTAACAATAACGGCAATTAAAAATGTAAGATCTTTTTTTGCATGTAGAAAATTGTTAAAAAAATATAGTCATATAAAATTTTGGATATTTAATTCAAATCATGGAAAGTGCTCAAAAGCGCTTAAGCAAGTTTTCTATACTATTTTTTTATATTTGCCTTATTTAATTTATTAAAATGCATTTTTAATTTGAATTTGAAAACTTAACTTATAATTTTATTTTTATTGGATTGGCAACATTGACATTTTGAAGTAAAAAGTAAATTTAGGTCAGACATATTGAATAATGACATTTGTAAACTTTATTCACTTAATACTGAATGAATAGGCGTTTTTTGAGAAAATGTAACCGTTGATATCGTTTCTCCAATTCTTCTAGTTATTCCCTCTACAAAAAAGATGTCCCCCGATAGATTATAATAGTATAAGTTGTAAATAAAAAGTACCTTGCAGGGGAAGAATTCATCTATTTGCATCTGAAAAACCAACCTAATAAAATAAAATTTTGGATTTAATAATGAAGCAATTTGGCAACCTTAAAAACCAAATTTCGGGTTCCACAATGTGCTTATTGTAGAACGCAAATATAAAATTTATGTTTTTACATTTCTTAAAAATGTAATCCACTGCATATGTAGAGAATATTTAGTTGTGTTTCATGTGGGCCTGATGCCTTACGGTGGGCGAAATAAGATGTCCAAAGGCAAGAGGTCATCATGCTTCATCAGAAGAGTATTTTACAGAAACCGAAGTTTACTTTCACGATACTTATGCTTTAGTACTTGAAATCTCGCCGCAGCAGTAAACCTATAAAAGTTCTTTGCTAAAGTTGAATGTTGATGTTGAATTTGCCACTAGCGCTTTTCATTTCATGTTTAATTACCTATCTTTTAAGATCAGAGACATATTATTGGTTTTATAAGTTATAATAACCAAACATTAGATATTTAGACAGTGGCGTAGATAATTTAACTTATACAGGAGGTCCAAAAATTGACGCATAAACGCGATGGTACGTTCTTGGGGCATGTCTAGGGATTCTTGGAAAATTGTTAAAAAAAAATCATATGTTGTATTCATTAAGAAAAATGCTAACAACGTTGCATAAGTTCGGCAACACAGTCAATAAAAATACATCTAAAAAACCCATCTATGAGTCTTGATCATACACTTTTGCATTAGATTGTTGTCTGTTTCATTTTATGAAAATTTTGTAAAATTAAATTGATTTTTAAAATGTAATTTGACCATTTAAAAGATGGAACAAATGGTGAAATGATTTAAAATAGACTGCAGCTTTGTATTAAACCATTTTTTTCGTTAATAAGTGCTGTTATCTTCAAGGTATGAGCGTTCGAAGTTTTGCACTTTGGGACTTTATATCTCCAAGGATATATGAAATGGATTTTTTTAACAATTTTCTAGGGATCTCTTTACATGCCCCATCAATAACGTACCATCACGTTTATGCGCCCATTTAATTAAAATGGAATCATTCTATTTCTGGAATAGGCCAAAAGAATGCAAATAATATGTCAATAAAATCTAATACAAATAAATGTACAATCAAGAATCATAGATGAGTTTTTTACATGTAGTTTCCTAAACAGTGTTGCCTAACTTATCGCACTTTATCCCTATTTTTCTTAGAGATTAAAAAAAATAAAAAGATTTTTTAGGAATGCACCAACAAGTTAAGTACTATACATATAATGCGCAAATTAAGGGACACTCTGTATACTAGTTACCATATGTTCAAGCATAGAGGTAATGTACCTATATGTAATAGACATGTAATAATGTCTTGAGAAAAGACTGGACATAGAAGACTTTCACATTGTTCTATGACTTCTATACGACGACGGTAAATTGGTGGCGGTGTGAAGACACCATCGATAGTTTAGTGACCGGGACTGCATGATTTATTTTATTTATTATTTAAATATTTAACTTCTTTTCATGTACGAATTACATCGCATGTTACATAAAAGAAAAAGGCTAAACAGTGCCCAGTGGGTTATTAAAGTAAAGATGTAACCAATTTCTTGAAATTAAGCGTAAAAAATAATTTAAATAAAAATCTTGCACAAAAAAAAGGATAACAGTTTACTGTCTTGATTTTGCGTTGAAGTCTCTTTTTTAAACTCATTTTAAGGCTAGTACATGTCCATATATTTATTTTTTAGCTTAATACCATGAGAAATGTTTTTAGAACTATGTAAAAAGCAATAAATATTAAACATATTTTTTATTAGCAAAAAATAAATGAAATTTTTCGAATGTAAGCACGTAAAAAATCGAAACATAATCAATAAAAATATCGATAATAAACTGATAAATTTCATAAATTCTCCATTACTTTCGCTGAGTTAATAAAGTTTCCCGAATTAAAAAATGTGCATTTAAGTATCTTTTACAAAGAACTACATCGAGACATATCGTGGACATGGAATTTAAAACGATTTTTTATCAGCCACCTTTGATTTTTTGAATTTTACTCTATTGTGAATGGGTTTTTTTTATGTCAGTTTTCGAATGTTATTTTGATAACAAATGCGTCAAATGTATTTTATTAAAATAAATTATATAAAATGTGCTGCCGGCGAGAAAAATAGTAAGAAGATATTTCCTTTTTTAAATAATTTTGTTTTAGGATAACAATAAGGCTCTAATCTTCGTAAACCATCAGAGAAATGTTTTTTGTTAATGTCCACTTCGCATAAAACTTGAGATGTTTAAGCCACTATTTTGACCATATTTACAATGCAAAAATTGATCGTTTTAAATTCCATGTCCACGATAGTACATGACACAAAAAAATTTACACAAGGTTAGAATAATTTAGGCAACACTGTTTGGAAAAATATATAAAAAACTCATCTATGATTCTTGATCTTACATTTTTGCATTGGATTTTTTTGACATTGTTGTCAGCTTTATTTCATGCAAATTTTGTAAAATTAAACTGATTATAAAAATGTTATTTGGCCATTTAAAAGATAAACTAATGGTACGATAGTTTTAGATAGACTGTGCCTTTGTATTTAGTCATTTTTTTCGCTAATATGTGCTGTTATCTTCAAGGTATACGCGTTCAGTTTCGCCCTTTGAGGCCTTATATCTCCAATAAATTATGCTTTACAATTTTCTTAGGATTACAGAAAAACAATTATCTTTATAAGATAAGCAAACGTCAAACTTTAAAAGATCAAAATAAAAGGGACAAATTAATGTATTTTGCGTTATTTAACGTAGCATTATGTTATGTTTACTGTTTGTAAACACTGCTTTTTACAAAAAAAATGCACGTTTACCTTTGCAAATTCACTAGAGCTTCAGACACGAGTTATTTACTTTCTTGAATCAAAAGTCTGACCTTTTAGACTTGTGGTTGAAATTACGCTATTTAAAAAATTGTATACTGTTACTGTATAGCTTCTTGTCAAAGTTATGCAATTATCGGGATAATTAATCTATTTCCTTTTGCCGTAAGTCAAACGAAATTGTTTCCTGACATATTAAATTAACGAGCTAAGATAAATTAACGTCTTTAGGCTACTTGTCCATTTGTTAAATTTAAAATCACCCATCTGACCCATCAGGTGGTTTAAGGATAGGCTCAAATGTCATTTTTATATTTGCGTTCTATAATAAGCACATTATGAAACCCGAAATTTAGTTTTTTAAGGTTGTTGATTGCTTTATTATTAAACTCAAAATTTTATTTTATTAGGTTGGTTTTCCAGATGCAAAAAGATAAATTCCCTTGCAAGGTACTTCTTATTTACAAATTTTACTACTATTAGCTATCGGGGGACATAGTTTTTTTGTAGAGGGAATAACTAGAAGAATTGGAGAAACGATATCAACGGTTACATTTTCTCAAAAACGCCTATTCATTCAGAATTTTGTAAGTAAAGTTTCCAAATGTCATTATCAATAAGTCTGACCTAAATTTACTTTTAACTTCAAAATGTCAATGTTGCCAATCCAATAAAAATGAGGTTTTAAGTTAAGTTTTTGAGTTAAATTAAAAACGTTACTTATAAAACTGTACGTTTTAATGTACTGTATTACGGATATTATCTTGCGAAGAGAATAATAGTTACCCAATAACAGTAGGGCACTCTCTATCTTAAGACAGACCATAATTTAAACTTTTTTAACACTTTGCAGATCCTGCAGATGTTAAGAAACCTTAATAAAGGTTTATCTGCACATGTATCTCAATAATTTGCCAATAAATTATCTCAAAACGTATAAAATTGTTTATTTATTTTACTGTTTCAGTTCAATTTCTAGGACGATTTCAATTACACAATATTATTACTATTTAATATAAATTAATCGATGAAAAGATCATGAACTAAATAGCATAAGTTTTAAAAAATAAGTGTTGCAAATGTAAGCTAAAGTTAAGATATTTTATTTGAACATTACATCTCAATGTAGGTATGGAACTGCAAGAAATACAGGGTGTCCAAAAATTGGCACAAAAACGAGATGGTACGTTATTGGGGCATGCCTAGGGATCCCTAGAAAAATGTTTAAAAAAATCCATCTCATATACCCTTGGAGATATAAGGTCTCAAAGTGCAAAATTTCAAACGCTCATACCTTAAAGATCACAGCACATATTAACGAAAAAAATGGTTTAATACAAAGCTACAGTCTATCTTAAACCATGTCACCATTTGTTTGTCTTTTAAATGGTCAAATTACATTGTAATAATCAATTTAATCTTACAAAATTTTCATGAAATGAAGCTGACAACAAGGTCAATATGATCTAATGAAAAAGTGTATGATCAAGACTCAAAGATGGGATTTTTAGATGTATTTTTATAGACTGTGTTGCCGAATTTATGCAACTTTGTTTGCATTTTTCTCAATGAATATAACAGATGGATTTTTTTAACAATTTTCCAGGAATCCCTAAGCATGTTCCAACAACGTATCATCGCGTTTATGCGCCAATTTTTGGACACTCTGTATAAATACATGGTATTTCAAAGTACATTTTAGGTAATTGAATTTAATACGATTTTAATTTACTTTAATATGTTTTTTAGTGCCAAGTAAGTACACTTAAAATTAAATACTATTTCGTAAGTGAAGAGTCTATTTTTTACAAAAAAACCGGTCCTATTGGTGCTTTATGAAAAATAATTTGAATAAAAATAAAAATGATTTTTTTTTTATTTTGGAAAAGTTTACGATCTTATATCGAACAATAATAAAATAAATAATATATTCCAATAAATTTCGTAGGTGTTTACTTAGTTTGAATAAAACGGTCGAGTACCTATTTTATAATTTTTCATACTTTCACTTTTATCATTTTAATTTTTGTTAAATCTTTGACATTTAATGTAATTCAAATAACTTTAGTTTAACTACAAAGTATGAGCAATCATTTTCCTAAATTGGCAATCTTCAGTTTTATAATAGATATCTACTTGTCATTAAAATATAATAAAATCATAATAATAGGGTTTCAACGAATAGAATTTATTTTTATACTGAAACTTTCATACAGGTTGTTTCTAAATTGGTTAGCCAATAACAATAATAAACCTATAAGTTAAATGACGTTTATTTTAATCTACTGTGTGTCCAAAAATTGGCGCATAATCGCGATGGTACGTTGTTTGGGGCATGCCTAGGAATTCCTGAAAAATTGTTTAAAAAAACCATCTGTTATATTCATTGAAGAGTATGCGAACAAAGTTGCATAAATTCGGCAACACAGTCTAAGAAAATACATCTATAAATCCCATCTATGAGTCTTGATTATACACTTTTGCATTAGATTTTATTGACATAGTTGTCAGCTATATTTTATGATAATTATGTAAAATTAAATTGATTATAAAAATGTAGTTTGACCGTTTAAAGGATAAGCAAATGGTGAAATGGTTTAAGATGGAGTAGCTTTGTATTAAACCATTTGTTTCGTTAATATGTGCTGTTATCTTCAAGGTATGAGCGTTTGAAGTTTTGCACTTTGGGACCTCATATCTTCAAGGGTATATGAGATGGTTTTTTTTAAACATTTTTCTAGAGATCTTTAGACATGCCCCAAAAACGTACCGTCGCGTTTATGGGCAAAGACAGCTTTTACGTTAATTTAACTAGCTTTAAGCTAATTTAGGTATCTCTAAATGGATCTTTTACTACTGTCTATAATTTCTAAATTGTGTAAACACGTAAATTATACTAATTTTTCGCAAATATGTGGCATACTTTTACAATAATGTCCTCCTACAACAATTTTATTGGTACCTCAAATAGAAATTTTCTATTGTAATTTACATAAAAAAATAAACTTCTCTTTTGGTAAAGAAACTTACATCATTTTTTCAACATAAGTAATAAATAATTTACCAAATTCAATACGTTGTGCATTTTTATTCTTATTAAATAAATGAATAAAAAATTAATTATGCATGGTGAAGAATATAACTGATGGTTAAAAAAACAATAAAATAAAAAACAAAAAAAAGTACTTTGTATGCCTACTTTCTTTAAGAATAAAGATTTAAATTCACAGTTTTAAAGATCTGTGCTCCTAGAAGCTCGTATAAGTCATCTCCGTTGAGCTCCCGTCAATTCTACTAAATAGCACATCTACATGAGGGCCCCATCGTATATTAAAACTAAATGTAGTTTTGAAAACTAGAAAAATAGGGCTACAAAAGTATTATGATTTCATTTAAATCGGTTATTTCTTTAAATCGAAAATCCCACTTCAAAAAGCAAAAATATTTTAAAGATTTTTAAAGTCAGATTTTCTACACAAGGAAATAACCGATTTAAATAAAACCAAAATGCTTTTGCAGCCCTATATTTCCAGTTTTTAAAACTACATTTAGTTTTAATATACGATGGGGCCCTCATGTAGATGTGCTATTTAGTAGAATTGACTGGAGCTCAACGGAGATGACTACGAGCTTTTAGGAGCACAGATCTTCGAAACTGTGAATTTGAATCTCTAGCCTTAAAAAGGTGTTGTTTAAATAATTTCGCTTGGATATCGAGTGCATTTTGGCGGGAACAATAAAATACATCGATTGCTAATTGAATATTTATTGGTGCTAATAGATAATTATGTTCCAGGAAGCTATAAAAATAAAAGTTTTCGATTTTTACACTTAACAACTAGTAATGAAAGTTTTTAAGTTTTTTTCTTGACAAATATGTTATTTAAAATGTGCAAAAAAAATCCAGACTCGCCAAAGGCAATATTTTTAACTTACTTATAAATTTTAAACCAAGATAAATAATTTCTAACCTTGCAAAAAATATTTATATAAAAGCCATATTTTTTATATGTGCGGTTAGAACATCTATTCAGGAAGCTAAATCCACAAAATGCACACTAATAAGAGTTTAGGGTTGGCGTGGTAGCCCCCCAAAAAGTCCCCTTTAATTTGCAACATTAGATCATGATGAATCTGCACCAAATTTTACAAATAGGTGCTATATAAGATTTTAAAAATATTTTTTAAAAAATTATTCCTTTTAAAAAATTCCTCTTTTCCCTAAATGGCCTCCGAAGAGTAATATTTATCAAGTTGGATTTAAAACAAACTTTGTAAACAAACAAAAATATAAATGGTCAATAAAAATAGTTACTTTATAATGGCTATATTTTATAGACAGGTAAACCTACTTGCAAAAAAGATTAGTAACAGGTAAGCCTATAAAATTTATTATTTTAGAATAATTTCTACTTACCTCATTTACATATTCTTAAGAATATTTTGTATTTTTAAGTGTATAAAAAACACACATAGATTTCTTAACCTCTTTCTTAATAAGAATAAAACAAAAACATAACATCTACATTAGGTAAATTTTTGATCTTCCACTTCTTTTTAAGGACAAATGTACTTAAAGATTTCAACTAGTGTATAAGTACAGATTACTATTTTCTTTTTAGGATATAAGTAGCAATATCTTGTTTTATCGATTACCTTTTCCAATTTTAGGTGTTAATACAATACCAGTAAGATACACTTTTTTGGAAGGATATTCGCTTGGCAAAAATATGTGCAATTAAAATCTACACAGGGTGTCGCGAATTCGAGGGCCACAAAGCACAAGTTGACATATTCTTGAGGTCCACCAATAGGCGTTTAAATACAGAATTTTGACAGTTTAGAATCACTATTTTTTGCATTTTAAATTGCCAAAATTCCGTATTTAAACGTTTATTGATGGACCTTTAGATATGTCAACTTGTGCTTTTTTTATTTATGTTGCTGGTAAGCACAATTATTAATTAAAATAAACTCTTATAAACCCACCGAGCAATGACCAGAAAGTGCTGTTTTTTGTTGATTTTAGGCAACCAACATTACATAACCACTGTTTCTATGCTTGGCGACATTTCCCGTTAAATAAAAATTTAATTCTTTCATAAGAAAAAAGAACATGATAATAATTTTTAGGTAACGAACGTAGTAGTTTATTTATTTTAACCAGAATCTTATTGCAAACAAAATATGTCTTCATAATATCAAATTTTTATTAACAACCCTTGAAACTATAATAGGGAAAAAATGACGATAATTTATAAGAAACGAAACGTTCTAGAAATTTTTTTAACCAGAATCTGATTCTTAAAAAAAAAGGGTCTAGTTAATATAAAGTTTTAAAAACATCCCCTAAAAAACAAAAACGTTACAGCCAAATAACCGAAATGCACTTTTTTAGTTTTTTAAAGATATCCGAAAAACGGTTAGAGATAATCAAGTTCTGCTTGCTGTAGGTTAATGGGCATTAAAATAGGCAACTTTACCTCCCTTTAACTGATCTTGTATCTCTTAAGATAAGCGAAGTGCGAGATCTCAAAGATGCCCCTCGATTTTGCGACAGCCTGTATACCAAAACAAATTAAAAAACAATCTAAAAAACTAGCTAAAAACAACTTTAATTAAAAGCTACACCTCCAAATGAGAATATGTAATTAGATATAATATTGTGAAATTTGTTTTCTTCTCACTTATTATTGTAAAAGGGGGGCACATTAGTGAAATTTGAATTTGCAGTATATCGCAGATGTTTTTAAATTTAGCAAAATTAAATATAGAAAATTAGACTTGCGAAGTATGTATGTAGGTAATAAAAACAACAATTAAAAAATGTAAATAGTGTTTATTTTTTTAAGGTATAATATACAAAACATTTGGTTCTTATAATATGGAAATTTATTTAGAAAAATAGGCGAAACTCAAAATTATTTAAATTTAACTAAATTACAAGTTATTGACTTGTTTTTTCCTTATACGAAATAATTCCCTTAGCTATTAAATCTGGAATTTCGACTGCCAACCAGGGCCCCAACTAAAAAAAATAAATAAATAAATAGTCAAAAAATATTCTTTTTTTTTTAGTTTTTAATTTTTTTATGCAATAAAATCACAACCTAAACTAAACTTTTAATTTCATAGTTTTACTTACCCCTAATGCCATAGCATGCCCAATCCCAAATTTGGGCACATTCCGTGCCCAAAGGGGCTTAAAATGATCACTTAAACAAATCTTACCCCCTCGGTACATTTTAGCAGTTTTCCCGTCCAGTTCAGGCAACGCAATTTCAGGCGCAGTTGTAGGGTAAGTTACTGGAATCTAAAATCACCCCCAAGGTTTAAAACAGTCTTTTTTTGCCCCATTTAGGGCTACTTACGTCGAATTCTACATCAAACTCGTATTTCAACAAATCATGAATAAACCAGCACTTTCCAAACCATTTAGTACCTTCCTTGTTTGACTCCAACCTAAACCAATCATTATCAGCGTCTTTGTTTACTTGGACGTACTAAAAAGAGCCCCCATATGTTAATAAATTAAATAACCCCATTATAAAATGTAAAAATGTACCTTAATAAGTGACTGGTATTCTTCTTTTAGTCTCTCGACCCATAATTCCTTGTCACGGGGCCCTGCCTTGACTTTGAGCAACGGAATATTGCTTAGGGCCTTTTTTGTGCCCTCGTCTACCATGTTTTAGCGCTAGAAAGTTAAAAACGTCAAAAACATATGGTGGTAAACGTCATGCTTTCTTGCGGTTGGCTACACTGCTTGAGAACCGGCAGTCGACGCATTTTTCTGTTTTTTAACGAAATTGTACAATTTTGGAGGTGTTTGGACATTTTAAGGCGTAAATACGACGTACTGGGTGCTTGTGTGCCCCAAAATTAGCTTTAATTTGGTTAATAAACGCAAACAACAAATTAAGCGAGTTGGGGTTTTTTGCTGCGCGCTGTTGGTACGCATGATTCCACCAAATTTGTCCCTAAAGTTCTGTCTGACGATTTCATACGGTGTGAACTACATTTTTAAAGCATAATGTTAAAAAATATCAAAAAATCAAATGGCTAATACATTTTTTGGGTTCGATCCTAGTTTAACTGTAAGTACGGCTCATTTTGTGCTATTTTTTAAACGTCAAGAAGGGTACAAAATAGTTTTTATGGGGCCTTGCTTCGGTGGTTTCAAGGTGTGAAATCAGGTTTCTGGAGCTGAAAAATTAACCTTTTGGCCAATTTTAGGGGGTATATTGCTTTAAATTAATGCAATAGTTGTGTTTTGCATGTTTTAATACATTTGTTTTGTACATAAATGAGGTTGTTTAGTATTTGCGCAATAATGTTTATAAACACGTACATGCACGTTTTTGTTCTGGTTTTTACAGAACGAGAACATACTTCCTGACGATGACGATTGTTTTGACAATGAAGAGGAGTATGACGCATTAAATGACGAAACTTTTGGGGCGCTAGAAGACACAGCTTCATTAGATGACTGGGAGCAGCAACATGAGCAGTTTGCTGAGTTTGCCCAATGTTCTAAGCAGTCTGAGCAGATTGGTATGTACTTTTAGGCTTTGTTTTAACAGAAAAACAGTGTAGCGTTCTTTTCTGCAGAGAAATCCATTCGCGACATAGTAATTGACAACACAGAATCGTTGCTATTGAGTAAAAAAGACTCAGTATGGTCGTATACGCCCCCCACCAAAAACGGGAGCGCCCCATTTGACAGCTCAATACTCTCCTCACTTCAAAAAGCCTCAAAATCATTCGTAAGTCACCCCCAACCCCTATTTTTAACCCCCCCCCACGTAAAAAACTATTGTTTTAGATTGAAACACATTTGCCTGAAAAATCATCATACCAAACTAACCTCTTCTCCTTCCCCCCCAATTCACACCCTCCCCAACAACCCCCAACCCCCCAAAATCAACAAATAAGCACAAAAATATGTACAGTTGAAGAATTGGAGAAAAATCTAATAAAACACTCAAAACAAGCCCCTCAATTAATTGGGGGCCATGGGAGGCATTTACCGCCCCCTCCGCCTGGGCATGGGAGGCCGCAGCATCACCACCAACCCCCACCGCAAATGCCCCCACATTTTGGGGGGCACCCACAACATCAAATGTACCCACCAGTGCGTATTTTAAAAAAATATAGAAAATAGGTTTTAATTGTTTTTTGTAGCCTCAAATGGGGAATAATAGGTTGCCCCCTGGTATGCCCCCAATGGGTATGCCCCCTCCGAACATGAGGCATGCAATGCCGCCCCCTAATATGCCCCCAGGGTTTAGAATGATGCCGCCTCATCCGTTTATGCAAGGGAATGGAATGGGGCCCCCTAATAGGCCCCCTGGAATGCCTTACCCCCCTTTTCCGGTAATTATTATAAAAAAAAATATTTAAATGTAACTTGGAGATGTGCACAATTTTTTTAAAATTATTTACCATGTTGCAAAACAATTTTTTGTTGCAACATGTTTTTTTGGCTGATAAAATAACATTTTCAGGTAAATCAGAATCATCCAATGAATTTCCAACACAATCAACGCAATATTATGCAACAACAGAACAGAAATAACATGAACATGCCACCAAATTATCCAAATTTTCAGCAAAATATGCAACATCCCAATATGCAACAACAGCAACAATTTAGAAATCGAAATGAAAATAATAACTATCGTTTTAAACACGATTCAATATCCTCAAGTCCTGATTTAAATCGGGATGATTATGACGATCTCATGTCTATGAGAGAAAAACAATGGTTGCTAAATATTCAAATGTTGCAACTTAATACTGGGACTCCCTATTTTGACGATTACTACTATACCGTAAGTTGATTTGTCTTTTAAAGCATTTTTTTGTGTTTTCTTATGTAATTCGGGGCTTCCTGATTTGTAAAATTTGGAAAAATGTTTTTTAATATCTTATTTTTATTTACGATATTTCAAGTTAAATTTACTGTAACTACTATCCATTCACAATTTAAAAATAAACAGAGTAGGCGAGCCATAGGGTGACAGATTTTACCCTGTATATTGTCATTAATGCCACTTCTGTTTGCGGGTTATGTATGTAAGAAAAGTCAAAAAAAATTAAAAAAAGCATTTAAAAACATGTTCAGGGCTTCTGAATCAAAAACAATCGTCTCAACATATACAGAAGTATTTATTTTTTTATTAAATTATTTTATAATGCACTAATCATTAAACCATTTAAAAGTTTAAACAAAGTAGGAATAATTTATGTAAGTACTCACTGTTAAGAAGTCTTTTTAGGTATCATAGGATAAATTAGCACTTTTACAAAAATGTCTACAATTTTCTTTATAAATTCTCACATCTCAAGCCGAAATTGTTTCGCTTTTCCAATTTTTACGCCTGTTTTATGTAACTGTCATATTATTTTTGGCATTTTTTTCAATTTTTAATGACAGTAAATTTAAAATGTAATGCCAACTTTGTGGAAAATTCAACTTTTCAAAGAAAAAGGTTCTAGTTTTCATAGGTGACTGTGGTTTTTTTAAAATGTGAATGGATAGTATATAAAGGGATTTCTAAGAAATCCACTTATTTTCATAAAATATTGTTTTGAAAAACTAGTTAAATCTGACAGAATGTAAATTTTTATTTCACAGACAGTTTTTTAATGTGAATCTGTGCTGTAGCACCTTTTTTTTCTTATATTTTTGTCTGCTTTTTAATTTTAGTTTTTTATTTTGTAGGTTTTTAAAGAACGAAAATCAAAAACTAAGGAAACATTGCCAATAGATAGAAATTTAAGACAATTTCAAAATAACAGGCAAAGGAGAAATAGTGACAGACAAGAAAATAATACTTTAACTCCAAGAGTTTATACACCTTTGGTTTTTGAAAATTCACTTGGAAAACTACAAGTAAGTATTTTTTTTTCCAAAACAGAAAAGTAAAAAACCTGTTTTTTTCCAATTCTTAATTTTAATTTAAAGTCCTAAAATACAGGTGACCCCGAAACGAGAATTATTCCAAATTGGTACACTTAAGCGAGAAGTTTCAGGTAATAAGAAAGTTTCTCATTGAACCTATCTACCAGCAACAATAAATAAAATTACAAAATTTTAAGGACCAAAAAGTTACGACAATCTTTATGCACTCTACCGGTGGTAACTTCATTTCTAGGTGGGCTACAAATGTCAAAACAAGTTTGAAAGTATGTGTGTTTTTATTGCCGTTAATAATTCCATCAATTTTATTATGTTTCGACAAACCATTTGTAAGATATTTACGATCAAGTATTGTTAGTGAAGTAGAGTTAAGGGGTGTAGTTTTTAAACGGTGGTGCTTCCTAGCCTAGGACATGTCGAGTGTATTTGTCGATTTTTTCGTCCTCTATATACCCTCTAAAAAGATGCACTCGTTTCGGGAACACCTGTATGTCCAAAACCAACCATTTTTTGTCTGCGAATTTCCGATCTTGACACTTCTGGTTATACTCTTCGCAGACAAGGTCGAAGAGTATATTGCAATTACCTTCTCTAAAATCGTTAATATTCATCCTAGAGCAAACATTTTTGCAGATTCGTTCGTTTCATGACTTTTTAAGACTTTTATTTTTTGTCCGTCTGTCTGTAACGAAATTTGTGACCACCATAACTCAAGAACGGTTTATCGGATCGACTTAAGATTTAACACAAAAATCAATCCCATTTAGAGAAAGAGCCCTATTGTTTTTGGAAAAAATCAAGTAATAAATAGAGGGTTAAAAACACCCCTAAAGTAGAAAATAAATCATATTTTCGTTAATATCAACTTTTCTACGAAAAAAAATATTCTTAATAAAATTAAAGATTGTATTTTTCCCTATAAAAAAGCATCTAGTCATTTACAAAAAAAATAAGTTTTACGTTGTTTTCAATAAAATAAAAAATGCACCTTTTTAATCATCTACTGCGAAGAGTATCATATGTGTAACAACTATATAAAAATAAAAAAAATAGTAATAAAAAATGAGCTATCTGCGAAGTTTAACTTTTTAAATGATCTATTTTACTCACTGATCTAACCTGCTCTTGTTTGTTTTTAGTGTGGATCGGTAACAGCGCCCAGAAAAATAATAGACACTGATGTAGTAACTTATGAAAAAGACCAAGACTCAAACTCTGTGACAAGAGATACCAGAAAAACAAAACAACTTTTACTAGAACTGGAAAGTCTATACAGTCTTCTTTTAAAAGCAGAAGATATTTCTAATCCTATGGCGATTAATAATTTGAAAACTTTACGAGATATAAAGCAAAAACAACGCTTAAGAGAGCTGGATTTAGCCACCACAACGGAGCAAAAACAAGAAGTATTGGAACTATTCAAAAAAGAAAGTGAACCTGTGGTAGAAAATCAAAGCGATTATATTCATAAAATCGTAACTGCGTTTTTACAAGAGGACAAGTTTAACAATTTTCTGAGTATTCGTAAAGGAAAGGTAAGTTTTTTTTGCACCAATGTAGATTGTTTTAGAATAATTTGGCCTCCTTAATTTACTTCATTTAAGAGCTTAATAATTAATAAAGAAAAACCTATTTTTAGATTTCTAGGCTTTTATAATGAGTTAAAAATGCATAGGGTTTCTCTAGGGATTTTTCATTTTTTTAGAGATTTGCCAGTGGTATTTGACCAAGATTTTGGCTAGGTATTTTTACCGTCATTTGATCACCCAAATTTGGGAAAATTGGTCAAATTCTCGGTCAAATTTAAATATTTTTTTAATCTGCCACTTTTTACTAAATTTTTAATGTTGTTGTCCTAATTTTACTATTTTCTTTTACATAAAATTGGCTTAGTGGGATTTATGCGTAAAAATATAGTATTTAGATGACCATAACTTAATTTTTCATATTACATCACCAAGGGTTCAAAAGTTTTTAAAAAATTTGACCCAATTTGACCATATTTTACCGTAATTTGACCAGATTTTGACCATACCAAAATAATTTGGTCATAAGCACATCTCTACATTTTTTTATCCTGTTGTTTAAAGGTCTATATTTTGTGCCTTTTGAACATAAATTAGTTGGGTTTTCCAAGGATATGTGTCATATTACCCGTCGTTCAAGATGCTGACATAACGTCATTACTTTCATACTTTTATCATAACGCTAATATGCCAAAAAACAACAAGCAACCGCTTTAAAACATTCAATGCACCAGCTAAAAGGTTCGTATAACCTTTATGAGTTTATGTTTTAAATTGTCAATTCTGAATAGTTAGGTAAAAAAAAGCGCATTTACGAAGGAATTTTTAATGCAAAGTTTGTGCATAAGACAAAATGCGGATTATTTAACACATCTATGGAAATTCCTTTGTAAATGAGTCATTTTGCATTTTTTTACCTAATAATCTAAAATTGACGATGTAAAACACTCCGTAAATGTTATACAAACCTTTAAGCTGGTACATTGAATGTTTTAAAGCGGCTGCTTGTTGTTTTTTGGTATATTAGCGTTACATTTGATAAAAATATGAAACGTTATGTCAATCTTAAAAGGCAAATGTCCTTGGAAACCCCAACTAATTTTTTTTTTAATATGGTCCATTACATAAAACAAGAATCTGTTTTTTGCGTTTTATACACATTTTAACATGCGAATTTTTATTTAAACAGGTTTGGTAACATTTTAATAAAAACATTTTTTTCTTCTAGATGTTTTTGTTAAGGCTACTGCCCCATTTGGCAACTGAGCAATTTTCGCCATTTTTACTGGAAGCATGGTCAAAACTATTGCTTAGTTTACCAATAACAGGAAGAAGAGATACTTCCGGTGATCTTATTTTTCCTAAATTTCATCCCTTGTTCAAAAGGTAATTTTATTTATTTTTTACATTTTTAGGTTATTTTTTAATTTTTTTTATCGATATTTTTAAGGTATATTCAAACGGTTACCATGTCAGACATTTTGGATATGGTTTCTGGTTTAATTGAAGTTATTAAACCCTTAGAAAATAGCAGAAGTACACCTTTAAGCCATCAGGGAAAAAGTCCACTTTATTTTGTGCTTTTAAATAAGGTAAGTTTAAAATATTATTTTTTCTTAAAATGTCAAAAAAACACCACTATATGGCGAACATACAGTTGCACTTTTCCAACTGTATCATAGATTTTTTATTTTCACTACCGGAGACAGTAAATGTAACTTTTACTGATGCTACCAAATTTTTTTTTCCTGAAACATCATTTAAAAAATTGTTGATTATTTCATTTATATGTCAATTAAGAGGTTTATGCCAAAATTTAAAGCATTTTACTGCGAATTATACTGGAAATCACCCGTAGGCAACAATCTGAGTTGAAATATCCCGCGGTTGACCAGCACTGACAGCTAATAAAATACCTGGATAGAAGTCAAAATTATGATTTTTTGTTAATTTTGTCAAAAATTGTTCTTTCGGTTAGTCGTATTCAGTGTTTAAATGAAATTAATATTATTTTGTTGGGTAAATAGTATTTATAAATGAAATAATCGTGTCGAATAGCCCTCGTGCTCTTGATAAATTTTCGATTTTAGAAGAACTCGTGCTTGTTGAATACGTAATGTCCCGCAAAAGTAAGGGTGTTTTCTTTTAATTATTCACCTCGTGCTTTGCACTCGATAAATAATTAGACAACACCTTTACTTTTGCGGGACATTACTATGCAACAAGCATTCGTTCATTTTATAATTGAAAATTGGAAAATTCAGTACTTGTACCATTGAAAACTTTTAATTAATAATTTTAAATTATTTTTTTTTGTGGTAAAAGCAATTTTTAATGTTTTTTTCAGTTTGGTACTTCAGCATTAGTAGTTCTTTTCATACGATCAGAACTTTTAATTGCAACAAATCAGGCAAGTGAAAGCCAACGTTCTGATTGGTTTAATTTCGTAATTTCATGGGCTGACCTTTTAAACCAGGTAAGTAGGGTTGCTATGCCCTTAGAGCCTATCCCCACCCAAACTTTTATGAAACATTGTAGTCGAATTTCAAATTTAACACAAGACAAAAAAATACTTATGAATAAGTATTTCGTCGATCAAAACTAAAAAAAATAAATGACGTTTTTTTTAAATAAAAAATAATTTTAAACTAGGTTCTAAAATATGCATAGTTATTTATTCAAACGGCAATTTTAAAATGTGTTTCTATTTTTTTATAAATACAACAATAATTAAAAAAAAAAAGTACTTTTGCATCAGCTTTTTAATTGTAAAATTTGTTAAAAAAAATTGTTATTTAGTTGAATCGTGTAGTTTTTGTAAACTTTTTAATTTTATTGTTTTTTTAATCAAAATCACTCCTAATGCTAATATTTATTTCAAAAATGCATTAGTACATTTTTTTGTTTTATGTTTTTAATTGTAACCCTTTAGTTAAGTAGTTGGTAAAAAAAAATTATTTCAAGATATCGAAATATTTTTAAAAAGGATATCTTTTTTTTTATTATTAAATTTAAAAAGCTTCTTAAACTATTGTAATATAGTTACGTCAAACAAAATGTTATCAAATAAAATAAATTTGGCTATTAAAATTTGTATTTTTTAAACAAAAAAGCGCAAAAAAGGCACAACAACGTGAAAAATTAAGCAAAAATACATTTTAACCTACGCCACTGGTGCGTAAAGCTTAGCTCACGTCTTCCGTAACGTAAGCGCGTTTGAACTACTGCCATAGATCAAATCATCACTGTATCTATGATCATAACCTCACTTTTAACAACTTTAGCCCCATTTTCACAAAAATGTCTCTAAATAACGCAATAAACCGCATAATAGCCCCAAATCTTCGCAAAATACACACAATTAGATGCCTTAGTACTAAAACACAAGAAAAGGAGACGCATTTCGGGTTTGAAACGGTAAAAGAAAGCGAAAAAGCCGACAAAGGTAGGTTAGCTTAAATTTTAAATAAAAAGGAGTTTTTTACAATTGTGGGGGGCTTTTTAGTACACAAAGTGTTCGAAGATGTTGCCAAAAGTTACGATAAGATGAATGACGCCATGTCGCTGGGTATACACCGTATTTGGAAAGATATTTTTATTAGTCGTTTGGCCCCTAGGAAAAATACGAAATTACTCGATGTAGCTGGGGGTACAGGTACGGAAAATGTCTTAAAACAACCCTATACGCTTCTATTTAAGTTTCTACACCAGTTTATTCATTTAGTTATGTTCTAGGCGATATAGTATTTCGATTTTTGAACTATGTACGCGACAACAATAGCGATAAAAACTGCCATGTAGTTGTAAGCGATATTAACGAAAACATGCTTGAAGTGGGTCGTAGGCGAAGTCAGGAATTGAATCATGACCCCAAATTAATAAGCTGGAAGCAAGCTGATGCAGAAAAGTTGCCTTTCGACGATAATTTCTTTAATGCATATACGATAGCTTTTGGGATCAGAAATGTAACTCACATCGATCAGGCCTTAAAAGAGGCACATAGGGTGCTTAAACCAGGGGGGCGCTTCATGTGTTTGGAGTTTAGTCAATGCGAAAGCCCCCTTATGCAATGGTAAGATAAATTTTGTTAAAAAACACTTTTAAAACCTTAATTTCTATTTTTTTTTTTATTGGCTGAAGGACCTCGGTCAATGGCCTTTTGAGTTTAACTCAATAATAGTATATTAAAACATAGAGTTTTATAAGGAACGTTTTTTAGCACGCGTCCAGGTTTGAAAAAAGAGCCGCGCAGCGGCGAGTTTTTCAATGGACAAGTGATAAAAAACGCCTTATAAAACGAGTTTTTTATACTATTTTTTATATTTGCTTCATTTAATTCATTAAAAAGCATTTTTAATTTGAATTAAAAACTTAAGATGAAATTTTGTTTTTTATGACCAACCTTATAGCATAACATTGACATTTTGAAGTAAAAAATAAATTAAAGTTAGACATATTGAATAATGACATTTGCAAACTTTACTCATTAAATACTGAAAGAATAGGCGTTTTTGAGTAAATGTAACCATTGATATCGTTTCTCCAATTCTTCTAGTTATTCCCTCTACAACAAAACTATGTCCCCCGATTGATTATAATAGTAAAATTTGTAAATAAAAAGTACCTTGCAAGAAAAGAATTCATCTTTTAGCATCAGGATAACCAACCAATAAAATAAAATTTTGGGTTTAATAATGAAGCAATTCAGAAACTTTAAAAAACCAAATTTCGGGTTTCATAATGTGCATATTATAGAACGCAAATATAAAAAGATATTTTTTATTTTATTTTATATTCTATTTTTTTAAATAGAATAAACTGAAGGGCCCCCTTTTTTTTATTTTGTAGGGTGTATGACCAATACAGCTTCCAAGTAATTCCAGTTTTGGGGCAAATAATCGCAGGTCAGTGGCAGCCTTACCAATATTTAGTCGAAAGTATAAGGCAGTTCCCCAATCAAGAAAAGTTTAAAAAAATGATACAAGAAGCTGGTTTTCAAGAAGTTTCGTACGAAAACTTGACATGTGGGGTTGTTGCTATTCATTCTGGGTACAAATTATGAATAAAGGGGCCCCAATTTACTTCAGGTTTGTAAATAAAAAATATAGTTATACGAAAAAAAAATATTTATTAAATAAGTTGTTAAAAGTGTTAAAACACAGTTTTGAACAGTATTGGATCCCAAAATATAACAAATTATAATGTTTTTTGTTGTATTTTACGCTATTATACTTAAAAAACTAAAATAATACCTATTTATTCTATTCTTAAAGTCAAAAAAATCAGAAAGCTTATATTTACACCAATTTTTTGGGGGTTTAGCGCCCTCGCCCCATTGGGCCGCCTTGGTTTTGCCAACCCCCTCGTCCTCCTCCACCCCGACCGGGCCCCATTTGCCCTCTTCCGCCGCCCCTTCCCCGAGCAGCTACAAAAAAACAATATTTGTAAATATTTCACTTTAATCAAATTTAAAGCGGTTTTTAGTGGTTCTAAAGGGGCTACTGGGGCAAAATATAATTAAAAAGAACTTACCCTGCGCTCGCAAAATGGCACTTTTGCCTCTTCCAGCCGTCCCAGCTTTCGTTTGCTTTTTAAACATCGGCGCATTTTTGAGCATATCTGGTAATATCAAAAACCTAATTTTCGACCCACGAATGTAAACATTTTCCAATTGAGCCACTCTACCATCTCGATAGGTCACTGTAATCTGCGTCATTTGGCAATTCATATTATCTTCGGCTTCGATAAGTTTTCCTCTGTACACTTCGCCGGTGATGGTTTCACACGTAACTATATGTCCTTCGGCTTCATGAAGCACTTTAATTGGTACACCGATCGACATTGTAACTAATTTGAGTTCTAGTTTTGGGAAAAATCTAAGGATTTGTTGGATGTTTACAGATTAAAATTTTAGTTTTGGCAAATCGTTTGAGATACGTTTTGCTGTGTTTTGACAGCAAACAAAACAAACGAATTTGACAGTTGTTATGACGCTTGGTGTATTGAAACTACGCATCTTGATCATATGAACTATCACGAATTTTGGGGCTTCAAAACCTTTTTTAAGCCAATTTTCTTCTAATTTGGCAAAAATAACTGCACAGAACATTGGGGGCTGTAGATTTACGTCAATTTAAACCATTCCACAGCCAAATCAATGCAAAATTAAAGTGACGTTTAACATAACCTCAAAATACAACATTTCAAAAGTTTGCAAACACACGTGAACATGAATAACAACGAAAATAGCAATTTTTCTGCTGAAACTAAAGCAGGAGCAAGTGCTCCTATGTCAGAGGAAGAAAGGCTGAAACTAGCAGCCAAGTTAGATAAGGAATTGGATGAATTTATAGATAGTTTGCCTAAAAAGAAGTACGACGATGGATGGCCGGAAGATCGATGGGAAGAGGTTTTTTTGATGTTTTTAAGGTGTTTTATGTAATTTCTTAGTGTTTTGTTTGGTAGGAAATGGAAAAGCATCCTTTTTTTATGACGAAAGCACCGGAACCAGGAGCTGAATTGCACCCGCTTTACGAGGGGTTACAAAAGTTGAAATATGACCCTGATGAGAATGAACCAGAAGGTAAACAGTGGTTTTAAATACTTTTTAACTGTTTTTAAGTGCTATTAGGCTTAAAAAATCGTTTGTAGATCTTGCACTTTCCTACAAGGAGGATGGAAACTATAATTTTAAGTATAAAAATTATCGTTTAGCTATAATGGCTTATACCGAGGGCCTAAAAGTTAAATGTGGAAATCCAGAAGTAGAGGCCACTTTGTACAACAATAGAGCAGCAGCACATTATTTCCTTAAAAATTTCAGGTACCCTAAATGTAAAAAACTGTTTTATTATACTCTTTGCAGACAAAGTTAAAGAGTATATTGCAATTGCTCGGACCTTCTCTAAAATCTTTAATATTCATCCTAGAGCAAACATTTTTGCAGATTATTTCGTTTCATGACTTTTTAAGACTTTTATTTCTTTGTCCGTCTGTCTGTCTGTAACGAAATTTGTGACCACCATAACTCAAGAACGGTTTATCGGATCGACTTGAGATTTAACACAAAAATCAATCCCATTTAGAGGAAGAGCCCTATTGTTTTTGGAAAAAATTAAATAATAGATAGAGGGTTAAAAACACCCTCAAAGTAGAAAAAAATTCATATTTTCGTTAATATCAACTTTACGAAAAAAAATATTCTCAATAACATTAAAGATTGTATTTTTCCCTATAAAAAAGCATTTGGTAATTTTTTTGTATCCCCACCCATTTACAAAAAAAATAAGTTTTACATTGTTTTCAATAAAATAAAAAATGCACCTTTTTAATCTACTGCGAAGAGTATCATATAGAATGTGTAACAATTATATAACAAACAAAAAATAGTCATAAAAAAGACCTATCTCAGAAGTGTAACTTTTTAAATGATCTAACCCGCTCTTGTTAATACCTTTATTTTAACAGGTCCAGTCTTAAAGACTGCGAACTATCTCTTAAAATAAAACCAAACTACATAAAAACATTGCAAAGAGCAGCAAATTGTTGTTTCCAAACTAAAAAATACGACGAATGTACGAAATACTGCGACCAAATTTTAGAAAATAACAAAAACAACAAAGAAATATTGGAGTTAAGGCAAAAATCAATTAACGCAGCTAAGATTAAACTAAGGGACGAGCGGAAACGAGAATTAAGCGAGAAAAAATCAACATTAGAAACTAAAAACTTGTTACAAGAAATTAAAAACAAAAAAATCAACATAGAAGGGGTTTTAAGTTTAGAAAAACTTGAACCCTGTTTTCCACAATTGGTTAACAACCGTGTTTTCTTGGACGAAAACAATAACTTAATATGGCCTGTTGTTTTTCTTTATCCAGAGTACAAAATAATGGACTACATTCAAGGTTTTAACGAGACACATTGGTATTTTTTATTTATAAATTTTATTTTAATGCGGAATGTCGCGAAGCAGAGAAACTGTGGTTATGTAATGTTGGTTGTCTAAAATCAACAAAAAACACCACTTTCTAGTCATTGCTCAATGGGTTTATAAGAGGTATTTTTAATTAAAAATTGTGCTTACCAGCAACATAAATAAACTAGAAATGGGTAGAAGTCGAAACGTGTAGAAGTTGCTTACTCTTCGCAGATAAGTAGCTCGAATAGAATTCGGAATCGGTAGATGTATAATTTTATACTTTGTAAATCAAAGCTAAATCAATTTTTTATATAATTGCTACACATTCTATGCTATACTCTTCGCATAAAACAATTATAGGATAATTAATAGTTTCTTATAAAAAAAAATAAAATCTGCGAAGAGTGCAAACTATTAACAGAAAACACGAATAATTTAGTTAACGAAGAGGATAAACGTCAGTTCTGACGTTTAAGATATTTTAGGTTATTTGTTCTGACAGCAGGCTTTGTTTCTTTGTTTGAAATATTTTTGGCATGGCCTTCTTGACCGACGCGTGACGCGATTTGGACTTAAAAGTTTTTTGATACTGAAATCTTTTAATTTTTGTTTTTTTAATCTTACTGGCTAACTTTACAAAAAATGAAGCAACATTTTTAATAGAAAATTAAATTTTCATTAATTTTGTAAAATAATTTTTTTTTGGAGATTGAGTAATAACGGAGATAGAAGGTTTTTTTGTGTTGGGGGGTAATTGGGGGGTTGGACAAAAAAACTAAGGAATAATTTTTGGTGAAGAATTAAATTGTCTATGTTTTATGTCGAATAATTTTTTTTGTAAATTTAATTATAGTCGAGCTACGATTTTTTTTTCATTTGGGGGGCTGAAAAGGGGGCTTTGCTGTACTCGGATTCTCGTCAAAAACAATAGGGTTCTTCCTCCCATAGGGATCGATTTTTCCTTAAAATTTGAATTTGATAAAAGTTTTGGTTCTTAAGATAGCGTGTTTACAAGAAACGTGACATACACCCTACCGACCGACCGACCGACCGACCGACCGACCGACAGACGGACGGATTTTTTCAAAGTTGTTCAAAATTCGATGAAAAACACGAATCTGCAAGAAATTTTGCTCTAGGATGAAAATTGACGATTTTAGATTTTTCGTATCGATTGCAATATACTCTTCGGACCTAGTCTTGCGAAGAGTATAACAAAGCACAAGTTGACATTCTAAAGGTCTATTAAAAGGCGTTTAAATACAGAATTTTGACAATTTAAAATGCAAAAAAATAATGCTTCTAAATTGCCAAAATTGTGTATTTAAACGCTTATTGATGGACCTTTAAAATATGTCAACTTGTGCTTTGTTTATTACTTTATTTATGTTGCTGGTAAGCACAATTTTTAATTAAAATTAACTCTTATAAACCCACTGAGCAATGACCAGAAATAGCTGTTTTTGTTGATTTTAGGCAACCAACATTACATAACTACAGTTTCTATGCTTCGCGACATTCCCATTTAAACAAAAAATCATAAAATCTTCAAAAAAAAGTTTTAAAACCTACGTTTATTTTAGTTTTGAGCAACAGCTTGAAGCAGTTTTTACTACTTTCCCAGAATGGGACCACGAAAAAAAGTACACCCCTAATAATTTAGTAATTTACTATGAAACAGAAAAGAAAAAAATAATTGAAGTAGCTCAAAAAACAACACTGCAAAAAGCTATAACCGCCCAAAGGTTAGTTTTTTTTATAAATTATGATTGAGTAATAATATATTATAATTTTTAGCTACGTTGTACGAGGAGGTACCCCATCTTTTATTATTTTAGTAAAAAACTCTAAGGCGGAAGAGCGGTTTTTAGAAAACTATTAATTTCTTGTACAAACAAGTACTATTATTAAAGATTATACGTAAAAACTGTGTTTTAATACCTTTTAAATACTAAACATGTTCAATTTTCCTAAAAAAAACGCATATTCTTTGTTATAACTGTATTTTCTAATAAAAAAATCAAATTACGCGCCAAACGCACAGTAACTTTGTCGAAATAACCAAACTTGCGTTGGGAACACTGTCGCGTTGCCGGCGTTTAGTTGGCACCCCTGCCATGCGCATAGAATAACAAAATGGCGGCGTGGTGGTTGAGTTGATGCAGTCGCCGTGTTATCAGATTATTTATTCAATAAATAAACAAACGTAGCTGTTATCAGTTGTAAATAGCATTAAATGTGCACAAAAACTGCCTTACAAACATTTCCCAGTGAAAACACAAGTGGGTGGCCAGTGGATGTGTGAAAAAGTTCATCAAAAAATGTAATGTTATTTTCTTTGTCTTTTATGGTCGACAATGTGAATACTACACATATTGTTGTGGAATTTTTGTGAGTTTTTTTGTGTATTCGCCTCATTTCGGACCTATTTTATGGCTTTAATCAATGAAACACGTAAGTTTTTATCGATTTATAAGGGTTTTGTCTGGTTTTAAGGTAATTTTCATTAAAAAACAGAAGTAGGACATGTAGATTCTTGGGCGTATTCAAAGATGAATGTTTTCAGTATTTGTCTGGTCTGTAATTTTGATTTATAGGAGTTTTCGTCCAATTTTTATTAAAAATATTGATTTGTTGGTGTATTTATCGCACTTTTTCCTTAGCTCAGACTTGTTTCTGTCTAATTTTCGATAATGCAATACGGGAAATTGGTAATTAGGGCTAAAAATAGACGAAATTGCTTGATGTTACTTTAGATCATTATAGAATGTATTCTTTGCAGATTACCTTTGCTACATACGCGGCTGAAGCCTCCTTTCATATAAAATGATGTAAGTAAATGTTTATTTTTATTATTAAAGCGATTTATTATTAGAAATTATGTAAGCTTAGATCTGAAGACTCTGATTTGAAAGATTATCGATGAAAAGAAATTCCACCATTGTAAAGATTTGTTGGCTTTCCCATTTATTATTTCTATTTAATTGATTTTAATCTTTTATTGTAATTAGAAAAGTTTTTAAGCCGCCAACAATCATAATTTCACTCGTAAGACTTAAAAAAGTAAACTTGTTTTTATACTCCTCGCAGACAAAGTCAAAAACGAGGAGTATATTGTGATTGTTTTGAAAATTCTAAAATCGTAAAAAATCATCGTAGAGCAAAAATATTTGCAGATTCGTGCGTTTCATCGAATTTTGAACAACTTTCAAAAAATCCGTCTGTCCGTCTGTCCGTCTGTCTGTACTCTGTCACGTTTTTTGTAAACACGATAACTTAAGAACGAAAATCCTAATCATGTTCAAATTTTCAGGAAAAATCGTTCCTATTAAAATCTTGGTTGGGATTGTTTTTGAGAGAAATCAGATAATGACAAAGGGGGCTCCAGGGCCCCCTAACTGGAAAAAAATTTATATTTCGGTTATTATAAAATTTATAAAAATTTTTTTTTGGTAATATACAAGCCTTTCCAATTCTTTACAAAAAGTAATCGAAAGTTTTTTTTGTCAGACCCCACATAAGCCCCCCAATTAATAAAAATGCCGTATCTTCGTTATTTTTCAATTTACAAAAAATAATGAAGTTATAAAAATGGAAGAAAATTAAATTCTGTATTAAAAAGTATTTTTTGTTTTATTTTTTGTCAAGTTTTTAAGACAAAAAAGGTCAAATGAAAAGGTTTTAATGATATAAAAGTTCTAAGTCACGTAAATCTAGGTTCGGTCAAGGTGGCTTTGCAAAAAAAAAATCAAAACAAAAGCATCTTTATTAAGCCAAATTAAATCTTAAACGTCAGTGTCAGAATTGATATTTATTTATGCTCTTCGCTAATAAAATTATATTTTTTGTTATAAGAGAGTTAATAGTTTGGCCTCTTCGCAGATTTTTTTAAGGAATATTAAAAAAATATTGTATTTTTTTATTTTATAAGTTATTGTCGTGCTACTGCGAGGAGTATCCCATTAAATGTCGGCATTTTATAGAAAAATCTAAACGGCTCATTGCTCAAACCTACTCCCTGATCTAACCCACTCAAAGGTCTAACTCACTCGCTGATCTAACCCACTCTAGTTTTGTTTTAAAAAGAAGTTGGTTGTTTTAATTTAAAAGTAAAACTGAAGTGGTTAATTGAATTGGATAATAAAATCAGTTTAAGTTCAATTGGCTTACAAAAGACTCAAAAGAAATAACTAGGAAAAAATTTAACGCCTTTTAAAGTGGTTATAATAAAAAATACAGTTCAACGATTTCTTTATAAACAAAATCATCATAGCTAAACGGTTTTATTGACTATAAAAATTATTTTCGGTAGGTACCATACTTTGTCAAGCAATAAATGATAAAATCACACTTCGAACTAAGTTCAGAAAAAACATTTTACCATTTGCGTACAGTGTCAAACTTTAGGAATACAATAACATTTAATACTTTTATTGCCCCCCTAATTTAAGAAGAATGCAATGATGGATTTATGATTAGTTATTTACTTTACTATTTACCAAGAAATTCACAGTACCTACAATACAAAAGTTAAATTTGAAATAACGGCAACTCGGCAACTTATATTGTAGAAATATGGTCGGCACGTTTTGCTATGAAACTTTTCTAACTTTATATTATCGGACCTACACGTTAGCTTTTTAAATTAAAAAACTAGGGTGGTCCAGAAGACAGAATTTATGAGGATCTACAAAAATTGGCACATAAACGCGACGGTACGTTATTGGGGCATGTCTAGGGATCCCTAGAAAAATGATAGAAAAAAACCATCTCCGATATACTTGGAGATATCTGATCATACACTTTTGCATTAGATTTTATTGACAGTGCTGTCGGCTTCATTTCATCAAAATTTTATAAAATTAAATTTATTATAAAAATGTTATTCGACCATTTAAAAGATTAACAAATGGTAAAATGGTTTAAGATAGACTGTAGCTTTGTATTTTCTCTTTTCTTGTTAATATGTGCTGTTATCTTCAAGGTATGAGCGTTCGAAGTTTTACACTTTGGGGCCTTATATCTGCAAGGGTATATGAGATAATTTTTTTTGTACACTTTTCTAGGGATCCCTGGACATGCCCTAATAACGTACCGTTTGGACATCCAGCATTAAAATAAAGAGCAAATTTGCCCCATTTTAAATGTACCACCCCCCCATAAAATGACTTGTTCCAAAAGGACAGTAAGTCTAAAAATTAAATTCTACATTACTTACCTAACTAAAGTATAAAATAAGTAGAATAATAATAATTTCGAAAACGTCCTTCTGTATACTACTTAATATTTTATACTTTTCCACCCCTTTTATATTATTATATGGCTCGAATATCTTTTTTTATTAATGCAACACGCCTACTTTGACCCAAAAACAGCCTTTCCGACGTTTAGACAACGAAATTAAACATTTAATGAAAAAACTTCTGATCTTATTTTACCCTTCGCAAGAAATCTATATTCTACAACTTTAAGTTTTATTTTTATCGTACACCACAATTTCTTGGACCATCGTGTTTTTCTTTTGAATTTTTAACTACTTTAAGGAAATAGGAAATCCGTCCGTCTGTCACGTTTTTTCTAAGCAAACACGCTATCTCAAAAACGGAAAGTAGTTACAAAAAGAGATAACATCTTTTTAAACATGTCGTTTCACACGAAAAGTTATTTTGTCTGCGAAAAGTATTCACTGGTAAACAAGAAAATTAATTCATGTACAAGGTGTCTAAAAAATGGAGCATAAACGCGATGGTACGTTGTTGGGACATGCCTAGGGATTTATGAAAAATAATTTTGGGACACTCTGTGTGAAGGTATTTCTTTTTTTCGATAATGTACCCCCTCGATTGAAAGCCAACGTGCGTCTAAATATTTAATCTACTTTGAAAATTTAAACTAAACTAATCAATAACCTCTTTCCAGAAAAGTAAGCAAGCAACGTATATTTTCTTATATTTTGTGTTGGTAAAGAATGTTGTTGAGAGAAATAAAACTAAAGTAAACATATCCAGAGAATTTTCTAGACTTTACGGGTCCATTGCATAATTATTTGCTTTCAAAATAAAGTGAATTTCTTAGTAATTTCTCAAAGTGTTTGTATTATTTTATTAAAAATGTGAACCAGTTAAGTGCTCAAAACAAATATTGGGTAGGTGACTCAGAATTTAATTTCGCACATTTTCCTTATTGAGCACAAAAATAAGCAATATTAAATCTTTAATAACTTTGTAAAAATGATGTTTAAAAAAACATCACGTTTTTTTTGCAAACATGTTTTTTTAAGAACAAATAAAGTCTTGTACAAATATTTAGACTAGGAAAGGAAAATCCTTATTGTTTTAGTACAACTAAATATTTTTTGTGACCTCATAGCTAATATGTTTTTGTGGCAAAATAGAGAAACTAAAAAGAAACACATTTTACCAAGTATTTTCTGTAATTCTCATAGGAATTCGTTTCGATATTTTATAAAAGTTTGAGAGTTATAAAGTTACCAAATATATTTTTTCTAACATAAAGTAAATGGGTTCCTACTTAACTTTTGATAGAAACTTATGTTTTTAACAAAAATGTATTATGTACCTAAATAGTTTAGGTTTTAACTAGAAATGGGTGGAAGTTAGGGGAATTGTGCCTAAAATGACATCCTTTTGTTTGAGATTAAATAATTCCTTTAATTTATAAGTTAATCCTTATACAAGGAGTCCAAAAATTGGCGCATTAACGCGATGGTACGTTGTTAAGGCATGCCTAGGGATTTCTTAAAAATTTAAAAAAATCCATTTGTTGTATTTATTCTGGAAAATGCAAACAAAGTGGCATAAATTCGGCAATACAATCTTGAAAAATATCTAAAAATCCCATCTATGAGTCTTACTCATACACTTTTGCATTAGATTTTATTAACATTATTTTCAGCTTCATTTCACGAAAATTCTCTAACATTATTTCGATTATAAAATTTAATTTGGCCATTTAAAAGATAAACAAATGTTGAAATGGTTTAAGATAGACTGTAGTTTTGTATCAAACCATTTTTTTGTTAATATGTGCTGTTATTTTTAAGGTATGAGCGTTCAAAGTTTTGAACTTTGGGACCTCATATCTTCAAGAGTATATGAGATGGATTTTTTTAACATTTATTTAGGGATCCCTAGACATGTCCCAATAACGTACCGTCGCGTTTATCCTGTATTTCTTATACTGTTTTAGTTTTTTTAAAAGAGTCTTTTATTGGTCCTAAATATTGTTTTGCAAAAATGAAAAATGTAGAGGAAAAATTCGTTTTAAAAAATCAACCTGCAGATAATTCAATACATCTTGCATTTTTCTGATTTTACTTTATTCTTATATGCCTTCTTTGAATGTTATACAACCGGGGCATTATACGAAATCGAATTTCGGGATACGAAACGAAATCTCATTCCTTACAATACATCAAAACTGAGATGAAATATGAATTGTAGTAGGCATTGAAATAGATAGCTTACAATATTTCACATATCCAGTAATAAATTCTTATATTTCCAATAAAAATTGTATTTTATTTCAATATGTTTCTGTTATTCCCGTTTGGATTACTTTTCTATTGTAGCTACTTATAGAATCACATACAGAGTGTCCAAAAATTGGCGCATATAAACGCGATAGTACGTTGTTGTGGCATGCCTAAGAATTTCTGGAAAATTGCTTAAAATATCCATCTGTTATAATCATTGAGGAAAATGCAAACAAAGTTGTACAAATTCGGCAACACAGTCTAGGAAAATACATCTAAAAATCCCATCTATGAGTCTTGATCATACACTTTCGCATTAGATTTTATTAAAATTGTTGTCAGCTTCATTTTTTAAAAATTTTGTAAAATTAAATTAATTATAAAAATGTAATTCGACTATTTAAAAGATAAACAATGTTGAAATGGTTTAAGATAGACTGTAGCTTTGTATTAAATCCTATTTTTCGTTAATATGTGCTGTTATCTTCAAGGTATGAGCGTTCGAACTTTTTCACTTTGGGACCTCATATCTCCAAGGGTATATGAGATGGATTTTTTCAAACATTTTTCTAGGGATCTCTAGACATGCCCCAATAACGTACCGTCGCGTTTATGCGCCAATTTTTGGACACCATGTAATAGTCTAGAAAAATTATTCTGATTGTTTAAAACCTGTTAGCACAAACTAGAATTATTTTCTAAATAGGGCGCTATATTTTGAACACGAGTAGAGTTTTAATTAAAAATTCTAAACCTGTAGTCTCTAATTAAAAATATGCAACGGCTATGAAATTATTTTTGAAAGGCAAAACTGGGGTAAATTGTAAATTTGATATGCGGAATTGTGGAAGCCATATTTTGATGATAATTTGATTAATTAACAAAAATTTGACACGCTATGTTAACAACGTATGCTTCTATACGTTTTGTTATCCATTGTTCAAATTATTAAGAAAACTACCCGAGAAATGCATTTATAAAGGTAAAATACGTACAGGGTGTCGAAAAATCCATATTTTTGTAATACTAGATTTAAACAATCAACTTTATTATACTTTTTGCAAGATTAATTCTTTATTGTGTTTTTTTTTTGATAACAAATGTCTTAATCAAAAAATTTTTGATTTTTTTTTATGTTAGAAACCAAACTTTTTCTATCTTTGACTACAATTCCCATGTCTTAAACTATTAATAATTCCTTTTTGTTAACCGTTCCTTATGTGTTTACCGTATGTTTATCGATTTTCAATTCAATTTCAAAAACCTTAGTGTATTTTATTTCAAAGGCTTTTCCTACCAATAAAGGAAAATAATTAAACTAATTAATAATTTAAAAACTGAGTATATTGCTTGGCATATTGAAAGCACAAATTATTTATAATTCAATATTGAAACTGTGGAATTGACATACAGGGTTATTTTATATTAAGCTACCCTACATGTTTCTTTAACCCCTATTCAAGGGTTTGATTAAACATTTTTGAGATGTTTTAAAATAGCTCCTAAATGGAGCGTATTCGTATCAAAAATTGATTGGGGTAACCTACGAGATCTGTCATACCACCCGGCGTTTCAGATGCTAACTGACATTACTTCTGAATTTTATAATTTTATCAAATATAAAGCTAATATACCAAAAAACAACAAACTGCCGGTTTAAAACATTCTATGTACCAGCTACAAGGTTTGTATAACATTTACGGTGTGTTTTACAACTTCAATTCTTCATAATTATGTAAAAAAGGGCATAATGACTCATTTACAAATGTACTTTTAATGCAAAGTCCGTGCATCCAAAAAAATGCGGATTATTTTAAACATTCACGGATATCCTTTTGTAAATGAGTCATAATTTCCTTTTTTTACCTAATTATAAAGAATTAAAGATGTAAAGCACTCTCTAAATGTTATACAAACCTTTTAGATGGTACATAGAATGTTTTAAACCGGCGCGGCAGTTTGTTGTTTTTTGGTGTATTAGCTTTATATTTGATAAAAATATAAAATTCAGAAGTAATGTCAGTTAGTATCTGAAACGACGGGTGGTATGACAGATCTGCTAGGTTACCCCAACCAATTTTTGTACGAATACGCTCCATTGAAAATTGTGCTTACCAGCAACATAAATCAACAAAGCACAAGTTGACATATTCTAAAGGTTCATCAATAAGCGTTAAAGTACAGAATTTTGGCAATTTACAATGCAAAAAAATAGTGCTTCTAAATTACCAAAATTCTGTATTTAAACGCTTATTGATGGATCTTTAGAATATGTCAACTTGTGCTTTGTTTATTTATGTTGCTGGTAAGCACAATTTTCAATTAATATTAACTTTTAGAAACCCACAGAGCAATGACCAGAAAGTTCTGTTTTTTGTTGATTTTAGGCCACCAACATTACATAACCACAGTTTCTATGCTTCGCGTCATTCCCCTTTAATATTTTGTTTGTAGCACAAGATTATCCATATATTTCTTGTACTGTTTTAGCTTTTTTTTTTTAAGTCACTTATTGGTTTGAAATAAATTCAAACAGCAACCTTAGCCTATTTAAGTTTTTTAGAAAAACAAGTCATGATTGTACTTCTTAGTTTTTTTTCTATTGTTTTATTATTTCTTTCATTATTTATTAAAATAGAACTCTTATAAAATGCATATTAAATTCTCGTTAGACATAAATATAGGATTACATAGAAACTCCATTATTATTTTTCGAAATAATAATAATATTTCTTTATCCGTCTTCAGTTATTCTTATTGTCTCAACGATGAACCGAGTCTAAAGTAAGTACTTGAAGTATGAATAATATGTATCTTTACCATTAAACTATGGCTCCTTTATTCAATTTGTTACAATGTGTTAAACGATCCATGAAGAATTAGGAACTAATAGTTTGTAATGCCATTATTTGAAATTAGTCATAATTATCATTATTAAAATGATAAATAGAAAGCATTTTAATGTAATTGGGTGTCATTAGAAAAATATCCCCCTTAAGAGGGTTAAAAATAGTCAATAGATTATTAAGTCGTACGTCACAGGTAACAGAAGTGCATTAAAAACCAATGATGAGAGAATTAAATAGATGTAATATACACCAAAATTATTTGGTAGACTGATAAACAAACATTTTGGGGGGTTAGTAGAAGTATTTATATTTACCTTATCTCAGGCTGAGCTAAATTTCTTTAATTCTGTCCTTTTTATGGTATTGCATTGTAAAACATTGACATTTACCATTTAATGTACTATAATAATTTTCTTTTTCCTAAAAATTTGGTTTGTACTAACTCTAAATAATACATTACGTGTCAATGATTAAAAATAAAAATAATGCCTAAAAGCATCCGACATTTTTCTTTAGGTTGTATATTCTTTATGATTTCATAAAAGTAAAGGTAAAGAATTTTTTTATTCAGAGTCTCTATGATACTCAGACTAGCAGTGAGTTTTGCCACTTTACCTTCTTTTGAAACTAAGAGAAATCGATTTTGTTACTTTTGTTTAAAGCAGTAAATAGTAAAGCCTTTTTCACTAAAAGGCGTATATTGCTTGCATGAAGGTATTAAAGACATTCATTAACGCACTCCAAATCGTTGATTAATGACCCCTATTAATGCATGGATACGAGCCCATAGTAACGCTCTTCTATAAAAAAAAAATATATAGGGCGAAGCAGCTGTCAATCACTTCAGGTTTGGTAGGTGCATACCTTTAAGGAATAAAGAAGGACTTCTTTTATAACTTGGCGTCCCGCCTTTAGGGTCGAAAGTGAATCTTAGAGATTCCACCATTTTATAACGCTCTTCTATGTTTATAATTATTATCTATGTTTCTACATTACAAATGTTAAAGTAGCTTTAATTACGATTCAAGCAACAAAAACCAAAAAAAACTAAATATTTACCGTAGGAAAGAATGAGAAGCAGATCCTTTTACCACATTTGAAGGAAATAACATTCATTTTCTATTCACAATTAATAAAAGTTCGGTGACAGCTCTTCTTCTTCTTCAACTTTACTAAATTTAAATGGCCGACGCATTGTTTCTGTTAGTTGGTGAAATAACTGTTTTATTTTATAATTTATTTAATAATGATCTACAATGTGCGAAAAAGCATTGTAACCAGTTCGTATGTTAAAAGGCAATTAATAAACTCACTTATTAACAAGCTCACTAATCGCTCGCTTGTTATAAAATATCTTGTTTATTAATCGTCTTTATTACCACACTTACTGGTTAAATAACTATTATAGAATTGCGTCTGAAACTAGGCCACCAATAAAACACCTTTATCATGTTCCATTATCTAATGCACTTTGTGTTTTCTTTTTTCAGGCGGAGTTTTAACAAACCATATGGCATCTAACACTTGAACAAAGAAGAACAAAAATGGAGCCATTGAACAAAAAAGACATGGGGCATTTTTCATGGGTATCCCACCCAAAAAGCCCCATTAAGACGCAACCAGACAAAAAACACAACTGTGATTCTACTAATACTCAAAAACACTCCACCACGTGTGTAATACTAGTGTTTTCGTGCCTAATTCTTACAAAAATGTCAATTTTAACCATTAACGTATTAAGACAATTCAAACCCTTAGTTTTCGTAACATTTTTAATGGTAACTCGTGTCAGTGCGTTCAGTAACGAGTTCGACAAAAAGGAGTTACTTCTAGAGAAAGTCAACATCGACAATATTGCAGCTGTCTTCAACAAAGTTGCGTACGGAAGCACGACAAAGCGCTCTATCCCAGAAAACGCGTACCCAGTCACAACTTTAAGCACGCCTTTGTTGACAACGTTTAGATACTCAGACGGAACCGAAGAGTGGATGAGAGTTGACGTTAAAAAGAACGGTCCGCCTCAGCACCCACCAATAATCCAAAACGTTGGAGGAATCGACTTTGACCCGGACTATAGTGAAAACAAACGCGAAGACACGTACGGCGTTGATTTAGAGAAAGATCACGCTTTACCGACGTCTGCCCCGGCGGCAGATGTCCTCAAAAACAACAATAACCGAAATTACAACAATCCGAACCGGTACAACAACGATCGGTTCAAGAACAGTGCAAATAACGGCGCCCAAACCGAGACCGCAACAGACAACGTTTTCAAAACCACTACGTTCAATTCGTTGTTGCGAAACGTACGCCCAACTAAATCAATGTACAGCAAAGAAATACCAAGTTACGTACCGCCAAATCGCGCGTTTTTCACGCCGCCATTACCCCCAGAGTATCTCCACCCGTTTTTGGACAAGCCAACACTACGCGGGACGAACTCAGAGAACTTTGTGAACCGTCGCCCTATTCCGCCACCCTCGTTAATGCCATCGAAGGATAGAATACCGTTTCGACCTGATTTACCACGCGTTAACATTGAGAAGGGTTTGGACCGCACTGAAGTCCCAAAAACAACGGTTAATAGCGCGAACAACCCTGCGCAACCAAATGCAGCAGTTGAAAAGAAGAAAACATTAAACACGCCATCGCACAACGTTAGAATTGGCGAGCAGTTCAATAAAAACGTTAACGAGTCCAATTTTGAGTACGACAAAGCGTATAAACCTTCGTTATCCAGAATCCTAAGCGGTCCGAACGGTAGACACGACGATTTCCCGGATTTGTTGTTCGCGAGCGTGACTGGAACACCACCATTACAACCAAAGCAAAAAATCCGTACCCCAGCGAACGACCAACAGGAAAAACCTAAAAACATCCCGCAAGACAACGATCCATTAGACGAGAAGTTAGAGCCCTTAGTAACACCCAAAAAGGACACTATAACTCCTGAGTTTGATTCGCCGAAAGACGTTAAACCAATTGATAGATCCGAAAGCGTTACGATTAAAAAAGAGGACCGCGTAATCGCCAAAAAGACCGAGGACCTAACGACGCAAATGAGTGATGTTTTAAACCTACCGAATGTAAAAGAAAAAGAGTTAAATGTGACCAAAGCTAGTAGCGACGAGATCTGGTACATTATGTGGAACGTGCACGTTTATTTAGTCGTATTTGGCTACATTCTTTTGGCCCTTTATTCAATCTACAAACTAATTCGCTACGAAAATGATCCACACATGTTTTCCAAGAGTTATTTCCTTACCATACACCTAATGTTGACCATTATTTGCATTTTGAGGATTTTCTACTTGACGTACGATGCGTACAATTACCACAAGTCGTTTAACATCCTCTTGTATGACTTTTTGCACAACTTTCCTTTGAGTTTGTTGGCTACAACTTTTGCCGTTTTGATTCTGTTTCTATTAAAACGTACTCTGACGCATTTGGAAGTTAAGACCAAACCAGTGTTCTTGGTCGTGTTCGCTTTTTTGCACATTTTGCTGTGCTTTATCTTGAGCTTATTTGAAACTTTCGGGCAGATTGAAAAGGCCAGTTTAATAGTCTGTAAACCTGTGTTTGTGTTATTGGCTTGGGCGCTTGGTTTTTCGTACTTATATCTCTACAGGATTATAAAGAACGTACTAGCTAAGAAGAGTCAGAATATATCTGAGATGTGCACGCAGAATATTTCATACGCGAGCCACATTACCATTGCAGTTGCGCTACTGTTCGTACTGTTAGGTTTCGTACAGTTGTATCCACTGTTCTTTATAAAGGTTGATCGTTTTAATGGCGAGATTAAACATCATTGGATATTGTGGAGCTTTGAGTTAAGCGTACGCTTTATAGAAATCTCGATCATAACACTCTTGGCTATCGTAGTGAGTTTGAAGATGTCGCAAAGAGAAAAACAATCCGCTGGTGGTTTTCCTTTATTCCCGTGCACAACCAGCGACTCCAGTACTGATAACATTTACCCAAATAACTGCAACACAAATCCAAACGCTGTTAACTACTCGCGAAACGAGTTAATACTAGACAACATACCCGGTGACCCAATTGAACGCCCTAATCTGTTAAAAACAGCATTCCAGAACGACTCCTTTGACAAAAAATCAACCTTGGAACGGTACCACAGCGATAACGAGCGACAAAACCATTTCGACCGCTTCGAGAGACCCAAATGGGGCTCAGACCGTTTCGATTCCCGGAATAACATCGATCAAAACACTGGTGTTGTTAATTTCGATCGCACAAACTCCGCACATAACAGCGCAAGGTCAGAGCGCGTGCGTAACAAAACTTACGACACTGCCAAGTACTACAGCAAACCAAAGTACGATCTAGAGTTTCCAAACGAAGCGCCTGAGCATTTCCAAGCAGCACAACAGGACAGGAACATATATTCCGAACCCTTGGACAATCACGGGCATCAATACGAAAGAACTAGACATGATTTCGAGCGCAGTGACTTCGAACGCCGTTCTAGGAACTCCTCGAACACGTCAGGTCGTCGTTCGACTGGTAGAGCGCGTAAAAACCACGCTAGGCCTCATTTAGGCGTTCAAACCTTGCCGAACCATGATAGGGTCAACCATGCGCCCGTTGCTGGTCCCCAAATACCAGATTCAATGCTTGTGGACGAGCAAGGTTTTGTCAGGTTTCGGCATATGCAAGAAGAGCACAATCGGTCAAATAGGTCGAAGAAAAACGTTGATAGTTTGAATCATTTTAGTGATGCGTAGCTTGTATGGGTTTAGTAAATGATTAATGGTGGTTTTTGTTTGTAATTTGGGGCGTTTTAACGGGCTAAGACTGGTTGCGTGTTGAAAATGGCTTTAAAAGTCCCGAATACTGAAAGAGATTTGTTTAACTTGAGAAATAATGGTCGCTACGCTTTTTCGCATGGGAAATGATACATAAGACTTAAACTTTATTTAAACAAACCAAATGTTGAATTTAAAACTGTTTTTATTTTTAAAAAACATACCAAAAGTCCCTATTTCCTAGAGTTGATTGTTTTTAGCTACAATGGTTCATACTCGAACAAATATATTAGTTGTTCTTTTCATGGATATGTGTCATACCACCTGTCGTACAAGATGCCTGACATAACCACATTATTTACATACTTTTATCAAATACAACGCTAATATACCAAAAAACAACAAGCAGTCGCTTTAAAACATTCAACGTACGGACTAAAAGGTTTCTATAACATTAGGGAGTGTTTTACATTGTCAATTTTAGATAATTAGGTAAAAAATTGCATTACAAAGGAAATTTGAATGCAAAATCCGTGCGTAAAACAAAATGCGGATTATTTTTACACATATATGGAAGTTCCTTTGTAGATGCGCTTTTTTACCAAGTTATCTAAAATTAACGATGTAAAACATTTTACTAAAAACCTTTAAGCTGGTATATTAAATGTTTTA
Source organism: Cartodere bifasciata (assembly GCA_963920755.1). Taxonomy (NCBI): domain Eukaryota; kingdom Metazoa; phylum Arthropoda; class Insecta; order Coleoptera; family Latridiidae; genus Cartodere; species Cartodere bifasciata. The sequence continues at coordinate 2,148,535 of OY987199.1, read as the reverse complement.
ATGCGGCAGATTGTTGTTTTTTTGGTATATTAGCGCTATTTTTAATAAAAGTATATTATGACACAATTTTTTATTTATTTTTTTTCATGGAGCGTTTACACCATTATTTTTTAAGTTTATAGACAACATTTCTCAGTCCCTTTATATTTTTTGTGATTTTTGTTCGTTATACAATTTATTTTTTCAACCGTTTTTTGGTTTTATTTTTTGGATTTTTCGATTTTTGATTTAGACTTATATTTTTGTATTGGTTTTTTTTACTACCACCATATTTTTCACTAAGTAAGACTTCTAAAAGATCGAAATTTGGCTTAATATTACTCGTTGGCCTAACATGAACAAATTTTTGACTTATTATTTGTTATTTATTGCTATTAGAATAAGTAACAAAAGTAAAATATGATAAGTATGCCAAATTGGAAAATTTTTAAATTTTTAATACTAGGCGTATAAAATGACATTTTTTAGTAGTTTAATAAAACATTTTACTAATATTGATGTGCGACTTAAAACAGTGATAAATAATAACGTATTTTTAAATTTTAAATACTGTAATATTATACAGGGTGTTCAATTAAAGTACATTATGTAATGTATTGAGAACACTCTGTTTATACAGAAGTTTATGCTTATTTTTTTGAAATTTGGGTGTGTTTTGCCAACAAAACACACTTAAGGGTGATATTTATTTATAATTTAAATTAAATACCTTCAATTTAAAAAAATAAGCATAATTTTCTGTGGATTTGTTAGTTAGACTAATATCTAAAAATTAATAATAATTTAAAATGTATAAATTCGCAATTTTGTAAATAATTTTACTATTTTTTTGTATGTTTTTAAATACAGGGTGTCACTTTCATAGTGCTATAAAATAAATGCCTAATTTAAAATAAACTAGGCAAAATTAACCCTGTTCTAAAAAAGACAAATGTATTTTTTAATTTATACGACTGATTTTTGCAGCTTTCGATTATTAACCGTCCTATAAAAACGTGCAAATTATTTTTCTTGGATTTATGTTGAAATTAATATACAGGGTGTCACACTTAAGTAACTTAGCTGGCCCACTTTGTATTTCTTGAAAAATGACGCTTGTTTTTTAAACGCGCGGTTGGCTTTGGAAACAAATGCAATAATAAAGCGTTGTTTACAAAACAGGCGTCATTTTGAGTTAAAATGTCCAGTATAAAATTCACCTGAATGTTTTTGTGTATCTAGCTAATATTATAAACAAAAAAAAATAGCCAAAATACTATAGATAACTTTGCAATGATTGTCATTCACTTAAAATAGATTTTTAATTGCTGGACGTTGAAAAATGTAGATTTTTTTGTAAATATTGTATATTTAGTACGCTATTTAGTTACTTTCGCCATTTTGTGGGTTTTTTATATTTATATTTGTATATTTTTACAGTATTATCCATTCTCAGTATTTATTTTATATTTTTTCATTCGCATTCGCAAATTCATATTTTTTGAGTACAACGAATTTTTTTGCCATTTTTCATACACTTGTACATTCCGTTTAAAGCTTGCCTTGTTTTTGTTCCTATTTTCGTACTTACTCATTTTTTTTTTTTGATAAAAAGAAAGCCAGTATTTCATAAAAATGCCTCTACTCGTTAGATTTAGAAACAAATTTTGACTGTTTCACATTATATTATAATTTATATAATTAAATATCCCATTTTAAACTTCAACTGTATTATATTATTGTAAAATATAAACAAGTGGATATGTAAAACGCATTTTATTCCCCAAAAACCGCTAATAAAGCCTTTAAACTACTAAAAAGTTCAAATATATTCAAATTTGGCGCGCATTTGGTCTGTCGACGTTGCATCACCTGTTTTTAGTTATCTACTGTTGGCAACACTACTCACCTAGGGCATTTTTTGTTCTACGGTTGGCACAACTGCGTTGCGCGCGTCATCTGTCACTAATGCGGGTTTCCTAGGTCTTGTCATCTTCGTTCGATAAAATATTTGAGATTTTTATCAAAAATAGGTGTAATTAGGCTATTTCAGAAATGTTAATGGGTAAATAAGTGCGTTTTGAGATAATAGTGTTGTGTGTTTAGCGAATAGAGGTATTTGAAGTGATTATTCGGGTGTTTTTCAAGAAAGATGGAGCCCAAACGAAAACTCTCGTAAGTCAATATTTTGATATTTAGGCGCCCTTTTGGCAAAAATACACGTTTTTTGGGCGTTTGGTATAAGTTTAAACATATTTTCTGTTTGGTATTTGGTCATAAATTAAACCAATCAAGAATTGTAATGTTTCTCGGAATAATCAATGAAAAGTACCTATTTTATCGACGGCTTTTTGGTGTACGAACCTCAAATCGCAGTATTGTTTATATTTTTACTGATAAAAAAGTGTTAAATAGGCGCACATACGTAGTAAATAGTTTTATTGATCGTTAACAGAGCCAAATAATCTTTTTTTTAGAACTCAAGGTGATTCTCTATACGAGACACTAGCCCTTCCAAAAACCGCTACTTCCGACGAAATTAAGAAAACCTACCGGCGTTTAGCCCTCAAGTACCATCCAGACAAAAATCCTAACAATCCAGATGCAACAGAAAAATTCAAAGATGTGAACAGGGCCCATTCTATTTTAAGTGATCCTACGAAAAGAAGTATTTACGACAATTATGGGTCTTTGGGGCTTTATATTGCTGAACAATTTGGCGAAGAAAATGTCAACACATACTTTGTGGTCACGTCTACATGGTGCAAGGTAAAATTATTTAAAATTAAAACGATGATTCATGCATTAGAACAATTTAAAAATTGCCAATTTATATGATTAATGCATGATCACACTTAGGGGGCTGCAGTGGCCCCATTTCTTAAATTATGTAAACCAAACTTTGAGAATATTTTTAGGCATTGTTTAGGCTGCTGTCTTTAAAATTTCACAGCAAAATCTTAATTTTTAGCAAAGTTATAGACAGTTGAAATTTGCTTAAATATTCACAAAAAAATCCCATGACATACTTATACAAAAGGGGCTATAACTTTTATGGTTTTAACAACATTAATTTTTAATTTTAATAGCCCATTGTCTACATTTTTATACAACTTTAGGCGAAATTTGTGTCAAAACAAATTAAAAATAGTCGTACTAATAACGGATAAATTAGGGTTATTTAAAATTTTGCATAAAATGCATATGTCCCCTTTTTGGGGCTGTAACATTTTAGAGCCTCTAATTAGGTGACTTAAATTTGGAGCTCACTTTAAGGACATATCAAAGCACCTACAGTCCAAATTTGGGGTCAAAATATTAAGAATTAAAAAATCTGCACAACTTTTAAGTTGAGTAAAAATTTGATGCAATTTTTTTTTTTCAGGCACTATTTGTTTTTTGCGGAATAGTAACCGGTTGCTATTGTTGCTGCTGCCTATGTTGCTGTTGCAACTTTTGTTGCGGGAAGTGCAAACCTAGGCCACCAGAAGATACCGGGGATTACCATACTTTGAACGTAAGTTTCATAATTTTTGTTTTTTTTTTAGAGTTAATAAATCACGGTTTTTGCTTTTTTCAAATCATGCTTTTGCATGGTTGTTGGATTGTTTTGCTTTTAAGGGTTGAATCACAAGGGATTGATTGTTTATTTGTTTTTAAATAGAAAAGGCGTGGCAATTTTTGTTTTTTTTAATCATTACATTTTTTTGTGCACAAATTATGTTAGTAAAAAGGTAAGTGAATTTTAGTGTTTTTGTTGTAAGTTTTTCTTGAAATGTATCTCTAACATTGGTGGGGGCTTCTTTCTGCTTTGTAAAGGTAAGAGATTAGGAATATTATTGTTTTTTTTTATGTAAAATTGTTGAGCGCTCTTTTTTTTAATTTCTTAGTTATTTTATTTTTTTTATTTTTAATTTTCTTTTGTTTGAAGTAATTGGTGGTAGATTTTTGCACCTGATTCCTTATTTATTCGTAAACAGTAATAATTGATTTTTTGTTCTTTGTTATTTTATTTTAATGTATTTAAAAAAAGCAGGATTTTTATTTTTTTTGTCAATTTTTTTAGTGTTTCTGAAATTTAGTAAATTTTTCAGCGGAATCAAGGGCCTAATGAACCAGTTACGACACAACCAACCGGAAGTGGGGTAAGTTATGATTTAAGTCATTTTAAAAGCTTTTCTACGCAGACAAGAAAAAAAATCGCAATTTTTCTTGGAAAATTAACGTTTTTATAATTTGGACGCCTCGTACAGCAATTTCTGCATGTGTTTAGTTATTATCAAAGGGATGTTGTATTCATGCTGCGTAGAAATGATTTTATAGCATTTTTCTTGTGGTAGTGAAACATTTTTGCAAGCATGTACATAAAATTTGATTTTTTTTTATTAAACGCAAAATTTGATTTAGTAGATAACAAATCACTTTAGCTGTACACATTTTCATAAGTAGCTACATATTTAATTAGCTTCTTGTCTAATTTAAAATTGAAAACAACCTTTTTTTTAATTAAAATACTTGGGGTTTAAAATTTTGTCGCAAAATTATTGTAAATTTGCTTTATTACAACAAAAATATTTTTTAGGCACAAAAAGAGCCAATCTTGTTGTTGAACTATAAATAAGAACCATTTTGTTAAACAAAAAATGTATTTTTATTAATAAACACACCTTTTTTTAAATATTTGCAATTTGCATGTTTTTTTTATTTATTATTGTAAAAATACATTGTTTAACTTAAATGGTTCAAAATTAATTCTGGATGTAAATAAAGCTTAAAAATCTCATTGCATGACTTATAAATACTGTTTATTAAAAAAAACAAACATTTTGCTTGTAAAATGCAGTCTAGGCAAAAAAGGGGAACACTGACCATTTTAAATTAGCGCCTTAAGAAAACCAAAAAACCATATTTTCTTGAAAGGACTATTATCTTTTCGGCATGTTCATACGTTAATTTTACCAGCAAACAATTTTTTGCAAACATACAGAATGTCCCAAAATTAAGACATCAACTGTATGGTACGTTGTTAGGGTATGCCTAGGGATCCTTGGAAAATTGTTAAAAAAAACATCTTTTCTTATCTCTTAGGAAAATACAGTTAAAGTTGGATAAATTTGGCAACTCTGTTAAGGAAAATGCTTTTAAAAAAATCTATGAGTCTTGATCATACACTTTTGCATTAGATTTTATTGACATTGTTGTCATTTTGTAAAATTAAATTGATTATAAAAATGTTATTTTACCATTTAAAAGATGAACAAATGGTAAAATAGTTTAAGATAGACTGTGCTTTTGTATTCGGTCATTTTTTTCGTTAATATGTGCTGTTATTTTCAAGGTATTAGTGTTTAAAGTTTCGCACTTTGGGACCTTATATCTCCAAGGGTGTATAAGATTTTTTTTAACAGTTTTCTGGAAATCCTTAGACATGCCCCAACAACGTACCATACAGTTAGTGGGCTAATTTTAAGACATTTTAAATAAAGCATTTAAAGCACTTTTAAGAAGAGAAAAGAAAATTTTAAAAATGTCGTAAAACTTGTTTTTATTTTTTGCTTAAGCATGTACATTTACTGATATGATTTGTTTATATTTCTAAATTCCAATATTATTACTAATACATTGATAAAATCCAAATTCTAAGAATTTTCACCCAAACAATGACTAATGTTTACTTATGCAAACTTTACCCATAAAATGGTAGTCTAATGATAATAAAACTTGTTTTTTTTTTTAACTCAGGATGATATTGACGAAGAAGAGCGCCCCTCCCCCCGTGGAAGCTCCCCAGTTACGACACAACCCTCCCCCAAAAAGGGTCCCACCAGCAACGTAGTTTACGCCATGCCCCCTCCTAATTATGGGGAAAGCGCGGCCTTGAACCAGGGAGATGTCCCCACTTATACAACAGGTAAATAATCGAAAAAATACACACGGTCAACTCCTACGTCACAGATCACAGATCCACATTAAAAAACTGTCTGTGAAGTAGAATTTTGATTCTGTCAGATTTAGCCACTTTTTTAGAACAATATTTTGTGAAAATAAAGGACTTTCTTAGGGAACCCTTGGTATAAAAATGCTATATAATGTCTTAAATTCGATATTTCAAATTTAGTTCATTGTAAAACTCTATAATATACAGTTTATGTGTTAATGTTGTGCACCCTCCAAGATGTGAATTTTGCATGAGAAAGTAACCATATCAAGAGGTCTGGTAAGTACCATTGTAAAATTAACATTATTATTTTCTATTACCTAGAACAAACACCGCTTGATATGTTTGCTTTCTCAAGCAATTCGCGTTTAAAGCTGACATCTTGGTAGGTGATCATTATCATCAGATTAATAAGGGATTTTTTCATTCTTGGGGTAGTTTCTTGGGTAATTTTAAATTAAAATATCGTAAATAAGATATGAAGCAACATTTTTACACCAATGGGACAACTCTCTTATTTTTCTTTAAATAATGTTTTAAAAAGACCAATGTTGGAAACACAGAATAAGAAAAAAATGACCATTTTCTTTAGTCCGTAATGTTGGTTGCCTAAAAAATTTCACAGATAGTATTTTAATGCACTTCTGTGAATTGTGAATTAGGGCTTGACCGTGTCTATTCTGTAAATAAAAATTTTAAACTTCTATTTATTCTATTTATTGTATTAAAATCTTGATTTAAAAATCTTTTTTTGTATCTAGGAATGAATAGCGCCAGTCAGCCCCAACAGTGGTAAAAATCCACATATTTTGCAAGAAATTATGGATTTTTAACTATTTTATTTAGTTTATGGTATTAAAAATTAATTATTGACCTCCCAGCGATTTCTAATCAGCTCTCCCAATTATTTTCAAGTAATATTAGCAAGAAAAAAACTAATTTTAAGATTAAAAATAACGTCTTTTTTTATTATCAAAGCCATTTTGTTTATATAAGTTCTCAGTGACTGATTTGTTGAATTTTAAAGTAAAGTAATCTCACCTTAAAATTATGCACGAAAAATTGAGATAAGAATGTCCAAAATAAAAATGTTAAAAAATAATGTCAATCGCAAATTAACATGCAGTATTCTACAAAAATTACCAAATGTGGAATTCTTATGAAAAAAACGTAATATTGATGTTATTTCAATTTACTAAGTTATTAATTGTTACTTAACTAAATTATAGTAAATGTTACTGTATCACTTTTTAATTGTTTAGCTATATTGTATTAACATTAAAACACAAAAACGGTGCATTATTAAAAAAATTAAATAAACAAAATAATGCTCTATTTCTTCTAAACATTATTCAAAATAATGCACCTCTATTACACATCATATTTACCAAAAAAAAAACATTATTTATATTAAATGTATTGTTAAAAAAGTTTAAATCTAAAAATATCAATCGAAATATTATAAATAAATAGCTTAGAGCCTAGTTATCTCAGTGTATGTCATTAAATAATAATAAATTATTAGAATTAAGCGCTTTTGTTCGTTAATTTTAGCCAAAAGTCTTAAAAACTAATTTAAAACGCTTAGGAATTTGAATTTGGCGCGTTTTAGTTCAAATGCGCATTTCGCCAAAAACCAAGACCGTCGCGATTAAAATTTAGTTCACATGCAACAAATCGCGATGGCCTTGCTCAGGACGCTGCGCACTTGAACTAATAACCTCAAAAATTGTATTTGTTTGCCCCGTTCTCGTTTTTTAAACATAAAAGCTGTATTTTTAGTGACAAATGGGTACAGAAGAGCCCCTAATATGCCTCCCAGGCCAGCGCTTATCCCTCAGTGACAAAACCTACGTATCAGGACAAGGAACGTACGAAAGACAGGGGTACATTTACTCTATGTTAGCGGGACATGTCGATTTGGTGGACAAAGACGGCCTTAAAGTTGTGGAAGTGCATTCTACAGGAACACAAACCATAGTTCCTACTCAGGGTGATATAGTAACAGCGCAAGTAACTATAATAACGCAACAGTATTGTAAGTGTTTGATAAAGTGCATTGGAGACACTGTTTTGAGGCGCCCCTTTAGGGGGTTGTTGCGGAGAGAAGATGTAAGGGCTGCAGAGAAGGACAGAGTGGAGATTTACAAGTCTTTTAGACCTGGGGATGTTATCTTAGCCAGAGTTGTAAGTTTTAAAGCTTTTATAAACTAGGGCCCCCTTTTTCTTATTTTGCTTGTATTGTTTCTAGTTGCCAATTACGGAGGCTCATACCTATCAACTAACGACTGCTGAAAATGAGTTAGGGGTTGTAATAGCGCATTCGGCGAATGGTTATCCCCTTGTCCCCATTTCTTGGACAGAAATGCAGTGCTCTAAAACGTACGTAAAAGAGCCCCGAAAAGTGGCAAAAGTCATCCCGGAAAATATACATCAGGATCTTTTGCAAACGCTTTCCAAGGACGTCGTTCAACAACAGTAATTTTAGTTTTTTTGACTTGTATATTTTTTTTTAATTAAATAAACAAAAATGTTTTTAAAACGTTGTTTTATTTATTCTCTTATTTTTCCTAAACGCAAAAATCCCTTATAATAAAAGGAATTTGTTTGGGAACGTCGGGACGAAACTTAAGCCCCCCCCCAAAATAGCCCCCTTTGATAAAAAAAAAAATTGTGCGCTACTGACTTTTGGGGCGGGCCAAGGTTTTGTCAGGAGCGCAATGCAGCCATAAAAAAAAATATTTTTCTTATCTTTTAGCCCCCTTTTTATACCCCAAAAACAGTGCGCCCCTGAACAAATTTTTTTTTGGAGCCGAGTAAAATCAGTAGCTCGAAATTATTTTTAAAAAAGGGGGCTAAAATTAAAAAATTGCCATTTGACTCCTAACGAAACTTAAGCCCCCCCCAAAAAAATTGACCCGTTTTTAAAAAAAAAAATTATTTTTTAATTTTTCTTATCTTTTAGCCCCCTTTTTATACCCCAAAAACAGTGCGCCCCTGAACAAAATTTTTTTTGGAGCCGAGTAAAATCAGTAGCTCGAAATTATTTTTAAAAAAGGGGGCTAAAATTAAAAAATTGCCATTTGATTTCTAACGAAACTTAAGCCCCCCCAAAAAAATTGACCAGTGTTTTTAAAAATTATTTTTTAATTTTTCTTATCTTTTAGCCCCCTTTTTATACCCCAAAAACAGTGCGCCCCTGAACAAAATTTTTTTTGGAGCCGAGTAAAATCAGTAGCTCGAAATTATTTTTAAAAAAGGGGGCTTAAATTAAAAAATTGCCATTCGACTCCTAACGAAACCTAAGCCCCCCCCCCCAAAAAAATTTACCTCTTTTTAAAAAAACATATCTACGCCACTGAATTTAAGGGACCGTGCGAAGGTATCGTTTTGACGAGTGAAAATTTTTCACATCGGGACCGTGTGTAGGTATCGTAAATCGGTCTGTAAATTTTTGTCGCAGCGACAAATTTTTAGTCGCGGCGACATTTATTTTTGTCGCTGCGACAAAAATTTACAGAGCGATTTACGATACCTACACACGGTCCCGAAATGAAAAATTTTCACTCGTCAAAACGATACCTACGCACGGTCCCTTAATTTAAAATTTTATTTTTTTTTAACATTTTAAATTAAGGGACCGTGTGTAGGTATCGTTTTGACGAGTGAAAATTTTACACATCGGGATCGTGTGTAGGTATCGTAAATCGAATTGTAAATTTCAATTTTTTTCGACGTTTTTGTAAAAATGCACAAAACACTGTTTCGTGACTTAAAAATGCCAAAAAAGCACTTTCGTGAAGCAAAATCCACAGTCGTCAAAACGATACCTTCGCACGGTCCCTTAAATACAGTGGCGTAGATGAATTTTTTTCCAAGGGGGGCTATTTTTGTGAGAAACATTTTTAGCCAGTGGCGTACGAATTTTTTTTCCAAAGGGGGCTAATATTTTAAAAGTGTTATTTTTCGAGCCAAAGTTTTAAAACTGAAATTTTAGAAATATTTTTAAGCCAGTGGCGTACACTTTTTTTTTCAAAGGGGGCAATTTATGTAAAAAGCACTTAAAAGCAGGCGAGGCGTTAAAAAAACACATGTATTACAAAAAACTAGTTTATTTATCAAAAAATAAAATTATACAATGAGTTGGGTGTCGACGAGTTGGGTACGTCGATGTTCTGTAAAAAAAATCTAAAGTAGCGTCCAGGCGCCTACACCCATAGACATGGAAAACTAGTAGTTCATCTTGTCATCGATGTCTATGGAACCATAGACCTAGAAACGCAAAATGCGCATTCGAACTATTTGTTTCCACATCTATGGAGTCTACATAACCTAGAAAAGTACCAAAATATCCTGAATATCTATTAATTTCCATGAAATATGGCTCAATTTTCCACAAACGAAGCAGTTTCCTTGGAAAAACAAATAGATACAAGTGTTACACCTGTGCAAACTCGAAATTTGGAGGAATTAAGACACAACTACGAGATTGAAAGATGCGCAAAGTGGATACAAGAAAACAACTTCGAAAAGGTGCCTTTTTTGGGGAAAACCAAAAAACCAGGGGGCTAATTTAGTTAAATTACAGGTTTGCCTTCAATTTCCTGACTATTTGCTACCAGATTCAAGCAGTGTAGCTCTGGAACTTCAAGAAATATTAGGAAAAACTGTTTACATTTTAGGAGACACAGCATATGAGAGGTAAGGCTTTAAAACACATTTTCCTAATTATTACACCTAAAATAGTTGTTGTGTAGACTATGTAGCAGCGGCACACATAAATGGAGATGCTATAATCCATTTTGGACCGATATGTTTCTCAAAAACGAGCGAGGAAAAGCCATGTTTGTTCATATATGAAAAACACAAAATAAGTATTGAAAAACTCGGAGAAAATCTTAGGAACGTTGAAAGGGGGCAAGAAATTGGATATATTGTAGTAGATAGCCCCTTTTTACATGCTTTAGGTACGTAAGCAACTATTTATCTTTAGAATTCAAGCGAAAATGTGATTTTTTAGACAATATTAAAGAAATTACGGGCCAAAATATACAAATTTTGGATGTTAGCGAGATTATTAGTTGTAAAAGTAATAAAAATGTTCTATTTATCGGCTGTAACGACAGAAAATTGTTAAACATAAAGCTCAGCTTACAAAACAGTAAGTACTACACGAATTACAGTAAACAAAAAAGAAACCTATGTTATTTTTTGTAGACACAAATCTGTACAATTACGACCCTTTCAAAAGCAACCAAATACATCTTTTTACTGATGACAATAAAATCTACAAACGCAGAAACTTCCTAATTGAAAAGATAAAAGATTGTTCTACTGCAGGAATTGTAATTGGCACTTTAGCAGTAAAAAATTATCTTGGAATAATACAACGATTAAAAAACCTTTTGAAACTAAGTGGAAAAAAATACTACATTTTAAGCGTTGGAAAACCGACTGTAGCCAAATTAGCCAATTTTCCAGAGGTAAAAATGGCTTAAGACTAGAGATTCAAATTCACATTCGAAGATCTGTGCTCTTAGAAGCTCGTATAAGTCATCTCCGTTGAGCTCCCGTCAATTCTACTAAATAGCACATCTACACTGACTTTCAAAAGTCTTGCACCCCCCCTTTAAAAACTTTCGCGTTTGCCTGACAGAAATAAAATTTTCTTTAAAATAAACCTTAAAGCCTCTGTGATATAATACACAAGATAGAAAAGCTTTTAATTAATTTTCTTCAATGGTACCACGCGTTTAAAAAAAAAGTGTAAAATTCCTGAAAATTGAAAAAGTGTAAAAATTAAAAATAAACCAAACACGGGATTATAAGTAAGTAGAATTAGTACTCCTTGCTTTAAATGGTGCATTTAAATGGTTTCGCATACTTCTAGTGGGGCTATCAATAACTTCTAGGGGTGCATTCACCATTTTCTTGCACCGCAACAAAAAGACCCTGTTTTTTTTTCGGTTTTTTTTTTGCAGAAAACTCTTCTGGAGACATGATCTCAAGATGTTCAAAGAAATTTAGGTCTGATAAGTAAGCAGGCCACTCATTTCGAGCCCTGTAGGAATATTCGGACATGTTTCATACGAAGCAGAGTCCCTTTGTCGCCCATAAATGCAAAATTTTGAAAAGAAATATTATGAGGAGGATACATTAGGAGACAAACAAAAGTCTTTTCGTAAACTTGACCATCGATATTCCCAGGACTATGAATCAGAGCAAACTTTTCGTAAAACATTATACCCCTCCAAAACATTTCAGTACCCGTATGATATGGAGCAACTTTAATTTAAGTATGCAATCGATGTTGTCTTTTTGCATCTTGCCAAACTCTTCAAAGATAATCATTACTCATTAGGGCAAACCTGGACTTACCAATAAAAATCAATTTTTTTCACCCACGAAGCATCCTGCTTAAATTTTTCTCTGACCAATGAAAACGGGTTTGCAAATAATGTTATGTTAGCATAATAACCCCTACACTAGGAGTTCATAAAAAAAAACCCGAAATTTCGCTTTTAAGGGCGACAATGGGAATCCGCGTCTTATGAAACGTGTCGAAATATTCTCACAGGGAGTGATGTGACTGGCCTGCCAGCTAATCGAACCTGAATTCTTTTGGACATAGTGGAATTTTGTCTCTAAACAGGTTTTCCGCAAAAAAAATCCGAAAAAAAAAAACGCTAAAAAGCAGACAGGGGCTAATTGTTGCGTTGCGAGAAAATGGTGAATGCACCCCTAGAAGTTATTAATAGCCCCATTAGAAGTATGCGAAACCATTTGAATGCATCATTTAGAACAAGGAGTACTAATACTACTCACTAATAATCCCGAGTTTGCTTTATTTTTAATTTTTACACTTCGTCAATTTTCATGATTTTTACACTTTTTTTTTAAACGCGTGGTACTATTGAAGAAAATTAATTAAACGGTTTTTTATCTTGTGTATTATATCACAGAGGCTTTAAGGTTTATTTTAAAGAAAATTTTATTTCTGTCAGGCAAACGCGAAAGTTTTTAAAGGGGGGGTGCAAGACTTTTGAAAGCCAGTGTACATGAGGGCCCCATCCTATATTAAAACTAAATGTAGTTTTGAAAACTAGGAAAATAGGGCTACAAATGTAGCATGGTTTTATTTAAATCTGTTATTTCTTTGTGTCGAAAATATGTCTTCAAAAATCATTAAAATATTTTTGTTTCTTGAAGTCAGATTTTCGACACAAAGAAATAACAGATTTAAATGAAACCATAATACGTTTGTATCCCTATTTTTCTAGTTTTTAAAACTACATTTAGTTTAAATATACGATGAGGCCCTCATCTAGATGTGCTATTTAGTAGAATTGACGGAAGCTCAACGGAGATGACTTATACGAGCTTCTAGGAGCACAGATCTTCGAATCTAAAGCCTTAAAAAACGATTTCCTTTTGCAGATTGAAATATACATTGTAATTTCGTGCGCCATGAACGAAATTTACGATTCTCGCGATTTTTACAAGCCAATCGTAACAGCATACGATGTTGAAGTAGCCTTAAATCCAGACTCAAAAAATGTTAAATTCTCCTACGACTACAGCACGTTTTTGGAAAATTGCCAACCTCTGAACGAAAATACGATAAAAAATGCCCAAAGTTCGCCAGATATAAGTCTTATATCTGGAAAAATTAGAACAGCACAAGAAATTGACGAAAAAATGGACATTAGTGAAGATTCGACAATAGCAGTAAAAAATTCAGGAGAATTGGCCTTGAATAATAGTTTTGGAGCAGGTTTTTTGGCGCAGAAAAGTTGGAAAGGTTTGGAACAGAATTTGGGACAAACTGAAGTAAAAATGGCCGAGGAAGGACGATCCGGAATAGCACAGAGTTATGACAACGAAACATAGAATTTTTTCCAATAAATTGAATACCTAAAAAATGCCTTTTTTTCCATAAAAGTCGAGAAAACTTGTAAAAAAATTCCACTTAAGATTCTTCATTTTTCTAAATAATACCTTGAAAAATTATTACAAATAGAGATATTTTATTATTTAAGGTTAAAATTTATAAAATACAACACATTAATTTAAACAAAATTTTCAATTTAACAATAAGTTTTCGTTAATTATTTTTTTACTTTAAGTTATGAACGAAGAACTTTTTTGAGTATTTTGTTTTCACAAAAAATTAACCAACAATACTTAATATTACAATCAGTCATTAAAAAAACCCAAAATTTACAAATCATAAACGTTCAACTAAAAAAAATAAATAATTATTAACTTGGTGTAGTAAATGATGGATTTATTTTGTAACTTTTACATGAAAAAAATGCCAAAAATTAGTCCTAAACTCTAAAGAAGGGCAGAAAACCCAAAAATGCAACATTGAAGTCCAAAAACTGCAATTTTTTAAACATATTTAGCGTTTAAAAACAAAAATTTATTAAAAAATCAAAATTTGACCTTAAAATCGCGTTTTGACCTTCAGTTGACCTTGAGCTCTAATTGCTTATGTTGCACCTCGTTTAATACAACCCCTCTTTAGATAATTATTAGAAACATGTCATAATTGAACAGAAAACGCATAAACAAATTTAACTCGTGAAATTCCAACAGAAAATGAATTTTTTTTGTTATTTTTATAAAAACGCGTAATTATTCAATTATTCTAAACATTTAAATTTAGCTACACCATTCATTGGAAGCGCCAGTTCCTGTCGATTGTAAATAAGGACCGTTACTTGGAGAGTCCGGATATCTTTGCATGTAACGCTCAAGACGTAAATATTTTACCGTCACTAATTGACCTGCGTACCTGTTAAAAAAATAAAAAATAAAGACTTATGCAGCTTATTCGTACAAAAATTGGTTGGGGTAACCTAGAAGATCTGTCATACCACCCGTCGTTTTAGGTGTTAACTGACATTTCTTCTTATTTTTATATTTTTAACAAATATAACGCTAATATACCAAAAAACAACAAACTGCCGATTTAAAACATTCTATGTACCATCTAAAAGGTTTGCATAACATTTAGTGAGTGCTTTACATCTTTAACTCTTTATAATTAGGTAATAAAAGGAAATTATGATTCATTTACAAAAGGATTTTCGTGAATGTTTAAACTAATCCGCATTTTTTAGATGCACGGAATTTGCATTAAAAGTACCTTTGTAAATGAGTCATTAGGCTCTTTTTTACCTAGTTATGAAGAATTGAAGTTGTAAAACACTTCGTAAATGTTATACAAACCTTTAAGCTGGTATATTAAATGTTTTAAACCAGCAGTTTGTTGTTTTTTTGGAATATTAGCTTTATATTTGATAAAAATATAAAATTCAGAAGTAATGTCAGTTAGCATCTGAAACGACGGGTGGTATGACAGATCACCTAGGTTACCACAACCAATTTTTGTACGAATACGTTCCATTATTTTTAATTATTACAACTAGGTAAAGAAATGTGGACTGTACGAGCTTTTAACTAATAATACCATAGATAAAACACATAAAGATGTCCAAAACCAGGGTATTATTGGGTGCTCAAAAAGATGCTTACACAGTTTAAAAACCAGAGTCACCTATGAAAACTAGAACCTCTTTCTTTGAAAAGTTGAATTTTCCACAAGTTGGCATTACATTTCAAATTTACTGTCATTAAAAATTGAAATATGCCAAAAATAACATGACAGCTAGATAAAACAGGCGTAAAAATTGGAAAAACGAAACAATTTTGGCTTGAGATGTGAGAATTTATCAAGAAAATTGTAGACATTTTTGTAAAAGTGCTAATTTATCCTATAATACCTAAAAGGACTTAACAGTGAGTTCTTACATAAATCATTCCTATTTTGTGTAAACTTTTAAATGGTTTAAGGATTAATGCATTATAAAGTAATTTAATTAAAAAATAAATACTTCTGTATATGTTGAGACCATTGTTATTAATTCAGATGCCCTGAACATGTTTATAAATGCATTTTTTAATTTTTTTGGCTTTCCTTACATACATCAGCAAACACAAGTGACATTTATGACAATACACAGGATAATATCTGTCACCCTATGGCTCGCCTGCTCTGTTTTTTTAAATTGTCAATGAATAGTAAGCGATTGTTTTATATTGTACATTTTATGGTATTTTAACTTTAAACAAACGTTTATTTTTAAGAATTTTATTTGTATTTTTTTAAGTTGTGAACTGTCACTTAAAAAGTTTAGCATTCTGACAGATTTTAAGTACATATTATGTAGTTGTTATACTCTGGTTGTAAATAAAACAATGAATTTCATTGTGTCAAACTTTTAAGTATTCTTAAGTTACTATCGTGGACATGGAATTTAAAACGATTTTTTAAATTTTACTCTATTGTGAATGGGGTTTTTTATGTCGGTTTTCGAATGTTATTTTGACAACAAATGCGTCAAATGTATTTTATTAAAATAAATTATGTAAAATGTGCTGCCGGCGAGAAAAATAGTAAGCAGATATTTCCTATTATAAATAATTTTGTTTTAGGATAACAATAAGGCTCTAATTTTTGTAAAACATCGGAAAAATGTTTCTTGTTAATGTCCACTTCACATAAAACTTTAGTGTTTAAGCCACTATTTTAACCATATTTACAATACAAAAATTGATCGTTTTAAATTCCATGTCCACGATAGTACATATTTTTAAATTAAGTTCTGAATGGTCCTTAAGCCTTTAGCGTTTAAAAAAAAGCGCACCCAATAAAACCTATGTTTTGTTTATCTATATGTACTCGATCTATGGTAAAACACGATTTTTTTGTAAAAAATAGACTTACCACCATCCGTGAAGATTCTGATAAGCAACAGCAGCATCTGCAGTGTCTTGACATTTCAAATAAACACATTTCATATGAGTGTCGACTGCACAATGTAAAATTCTGCACTTATTAGCGCATTTACTCAAAATGCCTTCTCTAATAACTTGAGTATTCCTGTCACCATCCTCAACCATGCCTCGTATCTTAAGACAAGGTGTAGGGGAGCATGGTGGCCCGTTTTGGGAACCGAATTGCGTCTCAAAGGCTTGACCTTGCCATGACTTATTTTTGGCATTACTAGAAAAAATATATAACTTGAAAATACTTTTACAGAACTTAGGTTCATTTTAATTTCTTGTTTAAGTGACTTTTAGGGTCGGTTGTACAAACCAAGTTTAAACTTCGGTTTAGCAAAAACTGATTTATAATCATAGAGATAACAATCTTAGGCACTGTCTATCTTGTAGTTGTTAAAGTCTCTTTGTGATAAAATGTCAGTTTAGCTAAACTGTAGTTTAAACTAGGATTGTACAATCGGGCCTTAGTTAAAGTTTCTATTAACGTCGATTTAAGCTATCGCGATTGACCAAAATTGACTTTAACTAAAAGTAAGTTTAACAAGAGATAAAAATAAATAATGGACCTTAAAATTTGCAAATTAATATCTAAAAGTACAATAAATTATAAGATACGAGGGCTGTCTTTTATATTTTGAATATAGACAAATAGGGGGCGCCACCAACGTTACCACTGGTGCCAAACAAACCCTTCAAGTTTATTAGGACTATAGCGAAAGTTTCGTTAAGATACGACAAGTATTTTAGCCACAATAATTTTTTCAAGTTGGAGAGTTTTCGAAATCAAATTATGCCAAGAAAATTATTATGCAAAAACTTTTGACTACTTTCAAAGAAAATTATCTCACCAACAAAGTCCTGTCGAGTTGATTTTTACCTTTGGCGAGCTCAATAGACTATTTACTGCTGATTCTTGAAATTCAAACATGGACCCACCAGTCTAAGCGCCCAGCCTAAGACAGATCTACCAAAAACAGTAGTGTCCCGGAAATACATGAATGCTTTGCGCCACTTAAAACCCGAAAATTCACAAGTGACACACTGCAAGATTAAGACATTTTAAGACAATTAAATGACTCCAATTTAAAGAATCTTACATAAACAGTTAAATGTAAAAAACATTATTTTTTGTTGGACAGTCCAATTTTTTAGGGAGGTACAAAAGTAGACTGGCTTTAATTAGTGACTTAGAATTTTGAGTCAGTTCGACAGTGGAATTTCTTAAATAGCATAAAGAACCGAGAATGATGACCATTTATATAAAAAAAAAATAAAATAACCAACAATAAGCTTCTAGGGGGTTTTATGTAAATAATAAGCCAAAAAAAGGTATACGTTTTCTAGCAGCTCGCGAGGTTAACTAAAAAATTAACTGTGACGAAACCACTTGTCGTATCTTAACAAAACTTTCGGTATAGTTTTAATAAACTTAAAGGGTTTGTTTGGCACTTGTGGTGCCGTTGCTGGCGCCCCCTATTTGTCTACATGCAAAGTATAAAAGGCAACCGTTGTATAAGATATTTTACATTATTTTTTGCATTATAAAACTTACTTTATACTTAAATTTGCGGATCCTACCCATCTCCAAACTTGATATTCTTCACCTTGAACAATTCGGACCTCGGTTCGAACTCTTGATTCATTTTCGTTAATAAATGTTACTGCTTGTTTCCAAATATTATCTTTTCCTAGAAAAATTGTGTTTCTTACAATTGGATACCTTTTTTTCATATTTAAACTAATAATACCTTTTATAAAACTCAAAAAATAGGTCTATTTTAGGAAAGAAATCTTACCTTTACGTTCGTTTAAAGGAATAATCATATCTCGAACATGGTTAATAACAAAATAGTTCTTATCACTTTCTTCTGTCATGTTAGATTGTAACAAATCAAGAATTCTTTCCACCATAAAAATGACATCGTTTCTCTGTTTTTGTGCATACGTTTTATAATATTTGTACCCCAAATTTGTGCCATATAAGCCCCCAAAAAGTCCACCAAGAATCAAAAGTGTTTGGGCTATATTCCAAAATGTGTTATAAAATGAACATGTCCATGAAATTGATGGTTTTAAAATGACAAGGGCGCGAGTGAATTGTTCAAAACCTATGTTGTCCTAAAATACAAAAAAAGTGTTTTTATATTTGCGTTCTATAATAAGCACATTATGAAACCCGAAATTTGGTTTTTTGAGGTTGCTGAATTGCTTCATTATTAAACCCAAAATTTTGTTTTATTAGGTTGGTTCTCCAGATGCAAAAAGATAAATTCTTCGCTTGCAAGATACTTTTTATTTAGGAATTTTGCTATTATAAACTATCAGGGGACATAGTTTTTTTGTAGAGGAAATAACTAGAAGAATTAGAGAAACGATATCAACGGTTACATTTTCTCAAAAACTCCTTCAGTATTAAGTGAGTAAAGTTTACAAACTTCATTATTTAATATGTTAGCTAAATTTACTTTTTACTTCAAAATGTCAATGTTGCCAATCCAATAAAAATAAAATTTTAAGTTAAGTTTCTAATTCCAATTTAAAATGCTTTTCAATAGATAAAGTAAAGCAAATATAAAAAAAAGTATAAAAAACTCGTTTTATAAGGCGTTTTTTATCACTTGTTCATTGGAAAATTTAATAAAACATAACTTACCAAATTTTTAAGAACATTTTCTTCCGAAATTTCAGCATTGTCTGTAATTTTAATATTAGAAATGCCCCATTTTGAATTATGTAGCACTAAAACTTGTAAAGACCTGAGGTCTTTTCGTATTTGAAACTCTTCCTGAAATAATTTTGTTTTAAGGCTTGATATTTAAATTCATAAATTGGATGTTCTGTGCACTAATAAGTTCGTATAAGTCATCTCCTTGAATGTCAGTTATTTTCGAAATTTTAACAAAATATGCTAAAATACGGAGTAATACATCAATAACTATGATTAAAAATATTTAGGTTAATGTTTGCCATAGAAGTGGTACTCAATGCAAGAAATAATAAAAATATGGTAACATAGTACTTTTGGTGTTTTTCTTTCTACATTGAAATCATTGAACGAGCACATCTCTATTAGGGAAAAACGTAGGTTGCAATTTTAATCATTTACAAGCTAAAAAACCATGGCAAATTAATGTATTATGGTTTGGCATAGGCCACGTAATGTATAAGAACCAAGTAATAGATGCGTAGTCGAAAGAAAAATCAAAAATATTTTTATGATTTTTGAAGGCAGATTTTCGACAAAAAGAAATAACCGATTTAAATGAAACCATAATACGTTTGTAGCCCCATTTTTCTAGTTTTCAAAACTACATTTAGTTTTAATATACGATGGGGCCCTCATGTAGATGTGCTATTTAGTATAATTGACGGGAGCTCAACGGAGATGACTTATACGATCTTCTAGGAGCACAGATTTTCGAATCTGTGAATTTGAATATCTAGCCTTAAAGACACGTATTTATTTTTAAGCGTTTTCGTCTTAATAATTTTACCTGTTTAAATTTGTCTTTAATAAAATCAACGACATCGTCATCAGTCATGTATGGTAAGCTTTTAGGTTGAGAACAAATTTTTTTAATTGCTCGGTCTTCCAATTCTGGTTTTAGAGCTTTTAATAAATAAAGAGCTGTCTCGGCGTCCTCTTTTAAAATACAATTAATTCCACGCTTGTAGGATGAATCCTGACTTTTACAATGAGGAATATTAAAATCTGGAAGGATGCAAAAAAAAAGAAATGTAAAAATTTATCTTTTTTTAGTTTTTTGTAAAAGTATTCAAAAACTGAAACTTTTTAGCTTTTTGTTAAGTTTTCTACGCCAAAATTAAGTTTGTGCATATTATCCATTCACAATTAAAAAAAAGAGCAGGCGAGCCATAGGGTGACAGATTTTACCCTGTATATTGTCATTAATGTCACTTGTGTTTGCTGGTTATGTAAGACAAGTCAAAAAAATTAAAAAATGCATTTTAATAACATGTTTAGGTCATCTGATTCAAAAATAATGGTCTCAACACATACAGTAGTATTTATTTTTTTATTTAATTACTTTATAATGCACTAATCATTAAACCATTTCAAAGTTTACACAAAATAGGAATTTTTTATGTAGGTACTCACTGTTAAGAAGTCCTTTTAGGTATCATGGGATAAATTAGCACTTTTACAAAAATGTCTACAATTTTCTTTATAAATTCTAACATCTCAAGCAAAAATTGTGTCTTTTTTCCAATTTTTACGCCTGTTTTATGTAACTGTCATATCATTTTGACATTTTTTTATTTGTAATGACAGTAAATTTAAAATGTAATGCCAACTTTGGGGAAAATTCAACTTTTCAAAGAAAAAGATTCTAGTTTTCATAGGTGACACTGTTTTTTTAAACTGTAAATGGATAGTAATTTGGATGATCAAAATAATGCTATGATATATTTTCTTTTTATTTAATAATCAATAAATATTTTGGCAATTTTAAAAACCAAAAAAATTAATTAATGAATGAATAATGAAAGGAGAAAGGAATTTAACAATAAGAAACAAGATTGTGCAAAATATTTATTGTTTATTACTATGATTAAATGCTAAAAATTAAGAAAATACATAGATATGGTAAAAAAATTAAAATAATTCATTAAAAAACGTACTAAGTACTAAAGCAAGCAAAACTTACAAAAAAACTCGTCAATAAGTAAAACAACAGTATTAATTTTGCAAAAAATACTCAAAATCTAAGGCACATTAACGTTTAAAAATACTTCAAGACCAAAAATCTTTTATTCTTAAAAATATTTATTTCTCAATTTTTTTTTTTCGATATTTATTTTTAAAATAATTATTTAAAAAACGCTGTAACTTTAAAGAGAGTAAGGATTCTTACCAGCGGGCTCCAAAGTAGTGTCCGAACGAATCCCCAAATACATAATAGCCACGAAAATAAAAAATAAAAAGGCCACAGCTAAAACTGCAAACGGTACCAAATTATTTTTCAAAACTCCACTTTGCACAGCTTTATTGTAATCGTAATTATAATCTCTCGTCGATGGTCTAGGAGATGCTGTCCTGAAACTAAAAATAGAATCGTCATTTACTATCCATTCACCCTTTAAATAAAACAGAGTAGGCGAGCCATAGGGTGACGAGTTTACCCTGTATATTGTCATTAATGTCACTTGTGTTTGCTGGTTATGTAAGAAAAGTCAAAAAAATTAAAAAATGCGCGCATTTAAAAACATGTTCAGGGCATCTAAATCAAAAACAATGGTCTTAACATATACAGAAGTATTTATTTTTTATTATTAAATTACTTTATAATGCACTAATCATTAAACCATTTAAAAGTTTACACAAAACAGGAATTATTTATGTAAGTACTCACTGTTAAGAATTCCTTTTAGGTATCATAGGATAAATTAGCACTTTTACAAAAATGTCTACAATTTTCTTTACAAATTCTTACATCTCAAGCAAAAATTGTTTCTTTTTTTCAATTTCTACGCCTGTTTTATGTAACTGTCATATTATTTTTAGCATTTTTTAATTTTTAGTGACAGTAAATTTGAAATGTAATGCCAACTTTGAGGAAAATTCAACTTTCCAAAGAAAAGATTCTAGTTTTCATAGGTGACTCTGGTTTTTTTTAAACTGTGAATGGATAGTACTATCGTGGACATGGCATTTAAAACGATTAATTTTTGCATTGTAAATATGGTCAAAATAGTGGCTTAAACAACAAGTTTTATGCGAAGTGGACATTGACAAGAAACATTTCTCTGATGTTTTACGAAGATTAGAGCCTTATTGTTATACTGAAACAAAATTATTTAAAAAAAGGAAATAGCTTCTTACAATTTTTCTCGCCGGCAGCATATTTCACATAATTTATTTTAATAAAATACATTTGACGCATTTGTTGTCAAAAAACATTTAAAAACTGACATAAAAATCCCCATTTACAATAGAGTAAAATTCAAAAAATCAAAGGTGGCTGATAAAAAATCGTTTTAAATTCCATGTCCACGATAGTATGTATAAAACTTACCTCGAGTACTGAGTTCTTGGAAAAACGCTCCCACCATTCGTGTCTTGCTCTTTAATGTCGGCTTTATAGTCCGGTCGTTTATTAGACAATTGCGACAGCCTTCGCGTAAAGTTCGCCAAAAACGGTGTATCGGCCTTTTCAATCGGTTCTTCGGTTACAGCACTAAACGTAGATCTACTGTAACCGCCGGTTCCCAAGCTCATACGAGATCTTAATCCAGTAAGACGGTCTGAAGTACTTTCGAGAACCGGAGAGGAAAATGCAGCCGGTTTAGAGGACGGCGAAGTGAAACTTCTGCTGTAGGAAGTATCTAAGGTTTTCTTAGGGGAATGACGCGTTGAAACTGTTGGTAAAGTGTACGAAGAGTTGTATCCAACTGCAGAGAAAAAAAAAAGAGCGGGTTAGATCAGTGAGAGGGATAGATCATTTAAAAAGTTAAACTTCGCAGATAGCTCATCTTTTATGACTATTTTTTTTATTTTTATATAATTGGTACACATTCTATATGATACTCTTCGCAGTAGATGATTAAAAAGGTGCATTTTTTATTTTATTGAATGAAACGTAAAACTTATTTTTTTTGTAAACGGGTGGGGATACAAAAAAATTAATTTTATTAAGAATATTTTTTTTCGTAAAGTTGATATTAACGAAAATATGAATTTTTTTTACTTTGGGGGTGTTTTTAACCCTTTATTTATTACTTGATTTTTTCCAAAAACAATAAATGGGATTAATTTATGTGTTAAATCTCAAGTCGATCCGATAAATCGTTCTTAAGTTATGGTGGTCACAAATTTCGTTACGGACAGACAGACAAAAAATAAAAGTCTTAAAAAATCATGAAACGAACGAATCTGCAAAAATGTTTGCTCTAGGACGAATATTAACGATTTTAGAGAAGGTTCGACCAATCGCAATATACTCTTCGACTTTGTCTGCGAAGAGTATAATAAGCTTTGATAATTCGGTAAAAATAGGAGAATGTCGCGGAGCATAGAAACTGTACTAGTTATGTAATGTTGTTTGCCTAAAATCAACAAAAAATTCCACTTTCTGGTCATTACTCAGTGGGTTTATAAGAGTTAATTTAATTAAAAATTGTGCTTACCTGCAACACAAATAAACAAAGCACAAGACATATTCTAAAAGTCCATCAATAAGCGTTTAAATACAGAATATTGGCAATTTAAAATGCAAAAAATAGAGCTTTTGTATTTAAACGCTTATTGATGGACTTTTAGAATATTTCAACTTGTGCTTTGTTTATTTATGTTGCTGGTAAGCACAGTTTTCAATTAAAATTAACTCTTATAAACTAACTGAGCAATGACCAGAAAGTGCTGTTTTTTGTTGATTTTAGGCAACCAATATTACCTAACCAATGCTTCTCGACATTCCCCGTTAAAGTTTGAAAATTTGGTATGCAGTTTACTAATTACATTTAAAATATATTTGCCAAAAAAAATTAAATTTATGAAATAATAGGTATTCAATAATTAAAAATTAGTTTAAACACCCTTAACTAGGTTTTTTGCAAAATTTTGATATACAGCCAGGCTACTATTCATTAGTTCATCTCATTTATAAAAAACTTTTTTATTTTGTGTCTTGGTAACCTATAAAAATGGCCTCACAAATATTGAGCAAAAGTAGTGAGTTAATTAAACAAAACGAAATTAATTCCTGTTCTGTGTAAAAAGATGCGAAAAAAAATGTATTCTCCTTTAGAACGCACTACTTTTGCTCATTATTTGTGAGGCCTTTTTTCTAAGTAACCGTAGTAAAATATGAAAAAAATTTCTTTTAAAATAAGGAGAATTAATAAAAAGTAGCGCTGCCTATCAAAATTTTGCAAAAAGCCTAGTAAAGGGTGTTAAAACTAATTTTTAATTATTAAAGCCTCATTATTTTAGATATGGGGCACACTACAATAACCATGTTTGTCAAATATTCCGTAAATGTGGTCAGCAAGGTGTACGCCAAATTTCATAGCTTTAAGTTAACGCTTTTTAAAGTTACTAGACACAGGACAAAATTCTAAAATGTATCAAAATTTTTGTCTGATTCTCTTATTGCTATTTATAATTATGTGATTTTAATGTTTGGTGTCTGACTTATCCTAATAAATATCTCAAAAAGTAGTAGTTTTTAGTACGAGTTAAAGTGATGCTTTGTGTGACGAGGCAGAAAGATTGTCTGGTGAGCGAAGCAAGACAGACAATTCTGCCGAGGCACACAAAGCCACTTTAACTCTGTGAAGTAAACGATACTTTTTCTTAAAACTTCTATGGTTTTATAATAAATTTAATTTATTTATTTTAGTTAACTTTTATTTATTTTAAAATAAACGTAATTAAAGTGATGTTTATTTGACGTTTTAAGAAAAAAATTAGTTGCGTCAGTAAAAGTTACTTTTACTGTCGCTGGCAGTAAAAATAAAAACTCTATGATATGGTTCAAAAAAGTGCTACTTTATGTTCGCCAGTGATATTTTTGACGTTTTAAGAAAAACAGGGTTAATTGAATCGTACGCTATCTCACCTATGTTAAACGCGAATTTAAAAATGCAATAAAAGATCAATCAGATGCAAGAAGTGGCTGAAATTTTCACAGAATGTGCATCAAACTAATATGTAAAATGGTCCAAATTTTAACCAACAAATTTTAAGAAATACCAAAAAAAAAATAAGGCATAAAAACATACCTTTTGAATTGTCGCTGTCTTCAACAATTATTTCCGATTCAGAATCTGACCCAGTATCAAATTCATCCTGTGCTGCTTTTACAATTCGTGTTGTTCGACTTGATGACGAAAAACTAGTGCTCTTTATTTCTTTCTTTTTGGGGACCACTACAATTGGCGGCTGGAAAAAAACAATCATAAACATCGTTTTTTTACAAAATATAACAAGATTGTGTAAAAACATTACATAATGTTGTGTAATTTGGTAAAAAACGTACCTCTTCCTCTACTGGCGTTTCAACAACTCTTGTACTCTTTCTTGTGGCGGCTTTAGGGGCCTGTATTGTTGGGGCCGCCATGGTAATCCTTCGGTTTTTGTTCGCTTTAACCGCTGCAACATCAGTATCGCTGTCTTCTTCGCTGGAAAACTTCCCCAAAGACCTCCTACCGCTTGCATTACCGCTAATTTTCTTGTTATTATCCAGAAGAAGCTTAAGTTTTTTTACCATGAGCTTACGCGTCGTACCTGTGATTGGCATAACAGGAAAGCCATATTCCACCAATTTGGTCCGTAATTCGTTGTCGTTAAGTTTGTCTACATCGATATCTGCCATCTGAAATAATTAATATTCGTCTTTAGTATGCTAAAGGCGGCAAATTTTGTCCTTGATAAACAGCAAGTATTGCACGATGTTAATCAGATGTGTTTATTGTTTAATACATACCTTTGAGTCTTTTGTTAGTTTATGCACATTTATTAGTAGTCTACTGGAGCGTTTTACGTATTTTTTACCACACACAAAGTTTTTTACACACCGCTTGCATTCCAAAAATAGACAACTATTAATTCAAGATGGCCGCGGCGCGATGAAGCCGGTTTTGAATTTGGATGTGGCTAACGAAACGCACACGTGCTTACGTTTACGCAAGACGTAAACGCTCCTTTAGTCATAACCCAGTAGTTCAAACTGTTCAAACCATCATAACGTGAAGTTGAGTTTTTTTCATGCCAAATTTTAGTTTTTCGGATAATTTATCCTATTTACGAGTTGAATAATGGCTTATAACTTAAAATCAGAAGACGAAGTGAAAGAATTCATTAAAAATTTAGGCATAGAGTACCGTTTTGGCTGCTATAGTGAAAAAAACCCGGAAGGTAAGTCTAACCTATTTGTGTTTGGGGCCCAATTTTGGATTTAAAACCTTTTAGTGTGCCATTTGCTTGGGGATTACTTAGAGGCGATCAATAAGGACTATGAAAAAGCTGGTAAAGTCTACAAAACAAACTGTACTGATTATAAATACGGGAAAAGCTGTTTGAAATACGCTACATACTCACTTTTGGGAAAAGGGTCTAGAAAAGCGGACTACAAACAGGCCTATGATTATTTTGAAAAGGGATGTGAGCTAGAAAACCCTGAATCATGTCTGCACCAAGGGCTTTTACTTATAAACACCAACACTAGTCAGAAATCCGGTGTACAACCAGACGTTTTAAAAGTAAGTTCAAAAAATCTCCAAAAAACAATTTTCAAAAACTAAGGGATGAATTTTAAGGGAATGTCGCTTCTAGAAAAGGCATGCGGTGGAAAAAATGCAAACGCGTGTTATTATTTGTCAGGATTGCACATTTCCGGGGTAAGAAAACCAAATATAGATGATAAAAGAATGGATACCGATGCATTTTTGCTGTCTAAAAATATGGAAAAAGCATTTAAATTTGCTATGGAGGGGTGCAATTTGGGGAACATGTACAGTTGCGCGAATTTGAGCCAAATGTACAAGAAAGGCGATGGTAAGTTTTTTAAATACGACTAATGTAGCAAAAAAATTGAAAATATCAGGACAATTTTCATTTAATTAAATTTATTTTTTAATGTAAGGGAGGGTATTTTTCTAAACATATTCTGTTTTTAGGGGTAGAAAAAAACGAGGAATTAGCAGAAAAATACAAAACAATAGCAACCGAAATGCAAAACGATTTAAAAAGTACAAAAACCCTAACTTTTCAAGAGGGATTAACACAATAATTTTTTATTAATTATTATCCCTTTTGTTGTAAATAGTATTTTTAATAATTTTTGTTTTACTTAAAATTGTTACTTAGCGCTGTATTAGTGAAAAAATATACCTCATACATACAAGTTTAAAATATAATTTTATTTTTTTTTATTTTAAAATATTTGAGTATTAAACTTTATATCTTAAAAACTAATTGATAAAATTTGCAGATAATTGTGTAACAAATCACAAAATTAAGGGGTTAAACAAACACATCACTCTCTTCAAAAACGAGCTAATAACATATTGTATAAAATTTAAAATATTAACATTTTTTTGTTTTATTTTACAAATATTCTAAACTGTTTAGTTTTTCAGATTTTTTTATTTTTGTAATACTGGGTAACGCTTCTAAACGAAACGGTTTTCTTAAATTAAACTCACTCCCGTCAAGACCTAAATAATAAAAAAATGTCATCAAATAAATGATTTTAGACAAAAAATCAATTTTTTTGCAATTTTGACTATTTTTAAAATTGATAAAAAATGGTAAAAAAACTTACCGTTGTTAAGCCAATGATAATTTCCTTTCAAATTTTCAGTACTACTCGTGTTATTTTTAGTCGACCTTGGAGGCGAAGGGGTCCCCAAATTATTCAAATGTTCGCTTGATCGAAATTTGTTCCGTTTTGAAAAATCTAGAACACCATTAGAAGCCATATTGTGGCCTATAAGAAATTTTATAAATACTACAATTTTGAACTTTACTTTATTAAAAACATTTTTTTAGGTCAAAAAAAGAATTAAAAAATATTAATCTACATTTTTTCTTTTTGCAAAGATAGATAATTTTTTTACCTTGCGAAATATTTACAACAGCCAGATTTTTTGTTTTTGTATTTATTCAGAAAGTTATATCCACAAAATGCACACAAATATGAGTTGGATTTACAGCAAACTCAGTAAACAGTTTACCAAAAAAACCCTTTTTATAGAGATTCGATTTTTCCACTTTCCGAAAAGTAAAATGCTTTCCAACTTTTACCAAAAATACTTAATAATGTTCATAATGGATTTAAAACAAAAAATATTTCTTGCAAATCATTATTTCTTGAAATATTTTTTATTAAGCTTTTCCAAAAAAAAACCCTTTTTTTAGAGATTCGATTTTTCCACTGTTCGAAAAGTAAAATGCTGTTAAACTTTTACCAAAAATACTTTATAATGTTTGTAATGGATCTATAAAAAAAATATTTCTTGTTAATCATTATTTCTCAAATTATTTTTTTTAAAACATTTACCAAAAAAACCCTTTTTTTAGAGAGTCGATTTTTCCACTTTCCGAAAAGTAGAATGCTTTCAAACTTGTACCAAAACTACTTAATAATGTTCATAATGAATTTACAACAAAAAATATTTCTTGCAAATTATTATTTCTTAAAATATTTTTTATTAAACTTTTATCAAAAAAAACCCTTTTTTTAGAGACTCGATTTTTCCACTTTTCGAAAGGTAAAATGCTTTAAACTTTTACCAAAAATACTTTATAATGTTTGTAATGGATTTATAAAAAAAAATATTTCTTGTTGTGTTAATCATTATTTCTCAAAATATTTTTTTTAAAACATTTACCAAAAAAACCCTTTTTTTAGAGATTCGATTTTTCCACTGCTCGAAAAGTAAAATGCTGTTAAACTTTTACCAAAAATACTTTATAATGTTTGTAATGGATCTATAAAAAAAAAATATTTCTTGTTAATCATTATT
Source organism: Cartodere bifasciata (assembly GCA_963920755.1). Lineage (NCBI taxonomy): Eukaryota > Metazoa > Arthropoda > Insecta > Coleoptera > Latridiidae > Cartodere > Cartodere bifasciata. The sequence goes on along the minus strand of OY987199.1, from coordinate 2,119,272 downwards.
TCTCAAAATATTTTTTTTAAAAGATTTACCAAAAAACCCTTTTTTTAGAGAGTCGATTTTTCCACTTTCCGAAAAGTAAAATGCTTTCAAACTTTTACCAAAACTACTTAATAATGTTCATAATGGATTTACAACAAAAAATATTTCTTGCAAATCATTATTTCTTAAAATATTTTTTATTAAACTTTTATCAAAAAAAAACATTTTTTTGGAGACTGGATTTTTCCACTGTTCGAAAACTAAAATGCTGTTAAACTTTTACCAAATACTTTATAATGTTTGTATATATAAAAAAAATATTCCTTGTTAATCATTATTTTTCAAAATATTTTTTTTAAAACATTTACCAAAAAAACCCTTTTTTTAGAGAGTCGATTTTTCCACTTTCCGAAAAGTAAAATGCTTTCAAACTTTTACCAAAAATACTTAATAATGTTCATAATGAATTTATAAAAACAAATATTTCTTGCAAATCATTATTTTTTTAAATATTTTTTATTAAAGTTTCACCAAAAAAACCCTTTTTTTAGAGACTCGATTTTTCTACTTTTCAAAAAGTAAAATGCTTTAAACTTTTACCAAAAATACTTTATAATGTTTGTAATGGGTTTATGAAAAAATTATTTCTTGTTAATCATTATTTCTCAAAATATTTTTTTTAAAACATTTACCAAAAAAACCCTTTTTTTAGAGAGTCGATTTTTCCACTTTCCGAAAAGTAAAATGCTTTCAAACTTGTACCAAAAATACTTAATAATGTTCATAATAGATTTACAACAAAAAATATTTTTTGCAAACCTTTATTTCTCAAAATATTTTTTTATAACTTTTACCAAAAAACCCTTTTTTTAGAGACTCGATTTTTCCACTTTCTGAAAATTAAAATGATTTAATCTTTTACCAAAAATACTTTATAATGTTTGTAATGGGTTTATGAAAAAATTATTTCGTGCAAATCATTACCTATTTCTCAAAATATTTTTATTTACATTTACCAAAAAAACCCTTTTTTTAGAGACTCGATTTTTCCACTTTCCGAAAAGTAAAATGCTTTCAAACTTTTACCAAAAATACTTAATAATGTTCATAATGGATTTACAACAAAAAATATTTTTTGCAAACCTTTATTTCTCAAAATATTTTTTTTTAACTTTTACCAAAAAACCCTTTTTTTAGATACTCAATTTTTCGAAAAGTAAAATGTTTTGCATCTATTAGCAAAGTTTGGTGTAAATAAAAATAAATTAAATATTACTTTTCGAGGGCCATTTAGGGGAAGTAATTTTATAGAAATAATTTTTCCAAAAATGATTTTAAAATCTTATTTTGCACATATTTGTAAAATTGGTGCAGATTCATCGTGATCTAATGTTGCAAATTAAAGGGGGCTCTTTGGGGGCTACCACGACAACCCTAAACTCTTATTAGTGTGCATTTTGTGGATTTAACTTCCTGAATAGATGTCACACATATACAAAATTTGTTTGTTATATATTTTTTGTAAAAATTGCTATTTTTTTTACTAACTATCTTGGCCTACCTCTCCAAGTATTAAAAACAGCTTTCGCGTCTACATTTGCCGAAGATTGACGCAACAATTCATTCGCCCGTTTCATAGTTGGTTCAAAATAAGTCGAAATAATATCTTCTTCTTCATTTTTGTCTTCGTTTAGCTCTGGATTTGATAAAAGTCGAGCTGGGGCCGTTTGAATGTCAGTAAAACGTGCTACAATAAAATTAGAACAAGAGCGGGTTAGATCAGTAAGTGGGATAGATCATTTAAAAATTTAAACTTCGCAGATAGCTCATTTTTTAAGACTATTTTTTTATTTTTATATAATTGTTACACATTCAATATGATACTCTTCGCAATAGATGATTAAAAAGGTGCATTTTTTATTTTATTGAAAACAACGTAAAACTTATTTTTTTTTGTAAATGGGTGGGAATACAAAAAAATTACCAGATGCTTTTTTATAGGGAAAAATACAATCTTTAATTTTATTAAGAATATTTTTTTTTGTAAAGTTGATATTAACGAAAATATGAATTTTATTCTACTTTGGGGGTGTTTTTAACCCACTATTTATTACTTGATTTTTTCCAAAAACAATAGGGCTCTTTTTCTAAATGGAATTGATTTTTGTGTTAAATCTCAAGTCGATCCGATAAACCATTCTTGAGTTATGATGGTCACAACTTTCGTTACAAACATACAGCCGGACAAAAAATAAAACTCTTAAAAAGTCATGAAACAAACGAATATGTAAAAATTTTTGCTCTAGGACGAATATAACCGATTTAAGAGAAGGTCCGACCAATCGCAATATACTTTTCGACTTTGTCTGCGAAGAGTATAATAAAATTAAAAAAAAAGTTTTTTTACGAGGCTACACAAACCTGCAGGTGGTAGTTTTGTCCTCGGCACTAAAAGTTCAGGTATTTTAAACTTTTGCGAATCCTCTAACCATATTGATTTCTCTTTTATTGACTCCAAGTCGCTAAAATAGTTATTTAACAAGTAAGTGTGTTAATAAAGGCGATTAATAAACGAGCAGTTTTAACAAGCAAACGATTAGCGAGCTTGTTAATAAGTGAGTTTATTAATCGCCATTTAACATACTAACTGGTTACAATGCTTTTTCGCACATCGTAGATCATTATTTAATAAATTATAAGATAAAACAGTTATTTCACCAACTAACAGAAAAAACAATGCGTCGGCCATTCTACTTTATTAAAGTTGAAGAAAAAGAAGAGCTGTCACCAAACTTTTGTTAATTGTAAATAGAAAATGAATGTTATTTTCTTAAAATGTGGTAAAAGAATCTGCTTCTCATTCTTTCCTACGATAAATATTTAATTCTTTTGGTTTTTGTTGCTTGAACCGTAATTAAAGCTAGTTTAGCATTTGTAATGTAGGAACATAGATAGTAATTTTAAACATAGAAGAGCGTTGCTATGGGCTCGTATCCATGCATTAATAGGGGTCATTACGCAACGATTTGGAGTGCGTTAATAAATGTCTTTAATAAACGATGTGCGAAAATAAATTAAAGTGGATTTTTTTGGTATTCTTTTGTGTTTTTACCTGTAATTGCAGTCTTTTTTTAATGTTGTTGCTATTTTTTCTGAAATTTGGCTTAACAACTTTATATTTCGTTCCTGTTTGCGAATAGTTTCCAAATAGTCTTGACGTTCAATCTCGAATTCACTTTGAATGTCTGTTATTTCTTTTTCTAGGGTTTTTACTTTGTATTTAAAACGTCTTAAAGCTTCTGTTTTATGGTTTAGTTCTTGACTAATGTCTTTATATTGATTTTGAAGCATGTCACGATCTTCATCTGTCTCAATTTTAGCTAATAAATGTGCTATCGCACTAAAAAAAACATGTTTTTTAACACTAAGCACTTAAAAAGGAATGTTGTGAAGCATAGAAACTTTGGTTATGTAACGTTGGTTGCCTAAAATCAACAAAAAACAACACTTTCTGGTCATTGCTCAGTGGGTTTATTAGAGTTAATTTAAGTTAAAAATTGTGCTTACCAGTAACATAAATAAACAGCACAAGTTGACATATTCTAAAGGTCCATCAATAAGCGTTTAAACATACAGAATTTTGGCAATTTAAAATGCAAAAAAGGTGCTTCTAAATTGGCATAATTCTGTATTTAAACGCTTATTGATGGACCTTTAAAATATGTCAACTTGTGCTTTGTTTAATTATGTTGCTGGTAAGCACAATTTTTAATTAAAATTAACTCGTATAAACGCACTGAGTAATGACCAGAAAATGGTGTTTTTTGTTGATTTCAGGCAACTAACGTTACATAACCACAGTTATGCTTGATTTTTACCTTGCTCTGTCCTCGGCAGCTTTTTTCTTTCGTTTTCGTCTGTCAGAGAGTTCTTTATCGAATGCTTTTTCTCCTCCAATTATGGCTGCTTTTAAAACGTCAATTCTTTTTAATATGTCTTCGTTTGAAACTTGTTTTATTTTTTTTAGATCGATTTCTTCATTTAGTCTTTGAATATTTTGGTCATACTCCGTTTTTATTATTTCGATTTGTTTTATTATGTTTTCCTTTTCGGTTTTTTCGCTTTCGTGTAAGTTTTTTAGTTTTTGCATTTCTTTTTCGTATTTTTCTAAAAGTTTGTCTCTTTTAATGTTTAGTTCGGAGTCCACAGGTTCGATATTTTTGTTTATTTCTTGCACTTCAAAGGGGGCTGAACCGGGATTTACTAATAATTCCTTTAAACGAGTTATTTCCTCTTGATATTGGCGCAAAATCGTATCTTTTGGATCCTTAAAACAGAAAATTTCTTAAGTCCACTAAATATAGGGATTAAAAAAAATTTACCTCATTAATATGCGGTTTATTGTAAATATTCTTAGCTCTATTCGCATATCTTAGAGTGGATAACGTTTCGACGTAATCCCTGCTCGATGGACTAATACAAGCAATCATAAGTGTTCTTGTATTGCCTCCAAGAGAATCCTGCAAAAAAAACCAAAAATTTAACAGGGCTCTACATTTTGGGCCAGTACGCCCCTGCAAAAAGTTCACAGTACTATCCATTCACAGTTAAAAAAAAACGAAGTCACCTATGAGAACTAGAACCTTTTTCTTTAAAAAGCTGAATTTTCCACAAAGTTGGCATTACATTTTAAATTTACTGTCATTAAAAATTAAAAAATGCCAAAAATAATAAGACAGTTACATAAAACAGGCGTAGAAATTGAAAAAACGAAACAATTTTTGCTTGAGATGTGAGAATTTATAAAGAAAATTGTAGACATTTTTGTAAAAGTGCTAATTTATCCTATGATACCTAAAAGAATTTCCTAACAGTGAGTACTTACATAAATAATTCCAATTTGGTGTAAACTTTTAAATCGTTTAATGACAAGTGCATTATAAAGTAATTTAATAAAAAAAAATACTTCTGTATATGTTGAGACAATTGTTCTTGATTCAGATGCCTTGACAATATACTTGTAAAATCTGTCACCCTATGGCTCGCCTGCTCTGTTTTTTTTTAATTGTAAATGGATAGTACACCCCTGGTTTCTTTTAGACAAAATACCACAAGGGCCAGTACGGTCCTGTGCAAAATTACACAAAGGGCCGCTTCGGTACTGGATAAAGCTGGGTTTACACGTTGCAATTTTTAGATTGTAATTTACCTGTAGTAAACGCGTTAATTTTGAGTCCCGGTAAGGGATATGTTTGGCTTTTCCATCAACTAAAGCAGAAATTACGTTTCCTAAGGCACTGAGTGAAAGATTTATTTTTGTGGCTTCTTTTAAACGATCGCCTGTAGCGCCAGTTTTTGTTTGACGTTCTGAACCAGCTAAGTCAACTAAGTTGAGTTTTCCTGTAAAAAAAAGTATGTTTTTTTTTGTGTTTTTATATTGTTTATTACACGAAAAAAAAAAGGTTTTGCTTAATACAAATTTTGTGATTTTTTTGTGTTGTTTAAGCCCAATGATGCGAGAATTAAATACATACACCAAAATTATTCGGTTAACTGATAAACAAACCTTTTGTGGGGTTAGGAGAAGTGTTTATATTTACCTTATCTCTGATAGGCTGACAAGAATCATAACAGCAACTTGTAAATTTCTTTAATTTTGTCTTTTTTATGATATTGCATTGTAAAAAACTGATATTTACCATTTAATGCACTATAATATCTTTATTTTCTTAAAAATTTGGTTTGTTTACGGAAAACTCACATACAAATTTACAAATGTGAGGTTAGAAAACTCCATTTGCGGCGGCGAATAGTGGCGACAACACATGTTGTTTTTTTGTACACAGTAGTAAAAAATAGAATGCTTCTGTTTCAGAAGGCGTACAAAATTTAACCTCGTGTTTGCGTCAAAACTAACGCTTAAATGTGTAATTTATTTACCTTAATCACGAATTTTGCTTTAAAATTAAGGACTATTTTTAAAATAAATGTCACTTGGAAATGATAGGCTATTGGAATTTTAAACGTATACACAAGTTTGCGTAGAGAGGGGGCAACATCAAGATCTTTTCCTTACTTGCTGCGTGTTTATCAGCCAAATATAGTGCCTATGTGTTTAAATGATGCTCCATCTATTTTATTCTCTTATCATTGGTTTAGACCCTTAATGGTTTGCAAGGAATACTTTTTTGTAAAGACAATATAGGTATATATAAGACATTTTTAGTAAAAGTTTAAAAGACCTTCTACGTTCGAAAAGGTAAAATAATAAGTTGTGCAATGAAGCTGCTTTTCTGCGGTACGTATACTATAACTAAATCTCTCCAAATTATGTTTTAAAAATTAAAAAACAATATTTTATGGATTATTTTTTATTTAAAACATATATTACAAGCTAAGACCAAAGTTTCGGATCCATTTAAGCCCATCTTCAGTACTTCCTAACGGTTTATACTCCAATCCTATAAAATCATGGTAACCCACGTTTTTTAATGCTTCAAAAATGTATTTAAAGTCCAATTCTCCCATAGTGTCAGGTTCATTTCTGTTTGGTACTTGAGCTATCTGCACATGCCCTATTAAATCTTTATTTTCACTTAAAGTGTGTGTAATGTTGCCTTTTAAATGTTGCAGGTGGAAAATATCAACCATTAATTTTAGGTTAGGACTGTTGATTTTTTTCACAAGGTTGATTGCTTTGGTAAAATCGTTCATGTAGTAATTTGGAACAGAATATGGGTTGATTGGTTCAATAAGACCGATTATTTGTTCTTTTTCCAGTAATGTTGCTGCATGACGTAAGTTTTTTTCGTATGTTTCGTCGTGAGCACAAGTGATTTTTTCTACTTTCCCGGACATGATGTGGATTTTTTTGGCCTCCAGTGATTTTGCTAGAGAAATTGTTTGGGTCAGACTTTCTTTGAATTCGGTTTCTTTGCCTGCAAAACAAGTTTTTTGTTTATAGCGTAATTTAGAAATGGTAACCTTTACTTTACCTCTACTTAAGCCGCCCTTATGATTCTAATAATCTTGAACAAATATAACCTAAAATTTAGTTTCTGTATGTTTTTTTTTACATTTTTGCTCTAAAAACGTTATTCGTGTAAAGGCGTAATCCCAAAAACAGTGTAGTGTTGCGAATTAATTATTGAAAATTGTAAATCGGCTTTTTTAAAAGGGAATGTCGTGAAGCATAGAAACTGTGGTTATGTAATGTTGGTTGCCTAAAATCAACAAAAAACAGCACTTTCTGGTCATTACTCAGTGGGTTTATAAGAGTTAATTTTGATTAAAAATTGCGCTTACCAACAACATTAATAAACAAAGCACAAGTTGAAATATTCTAAAAATCCATCAATAAGCGTTTAAATACAGAATTTTGCCAATTTAAAATGCAGAAAAAATAGTGCTTTTAAATTGTCAAAATTCTGTTTTGGACCTTTAGAATATGTCAACTTGTGCTTTGTTTATTTATGCTGCTGGTAAGCACATTTTTTTATTAAAATTAATTCATATAAACCCTCTGAGCAATGACCAGAATGTGCTGTTTTTAGTTGATTTTAGGCAACCAAGATTACATAATCACAGTTTCTATGCTTCGCGACAAACTCCTTTAAGCTACAAAATAAATAATTTCATTGTCAAACTGTTGTGGAACTAAAGCTTTAATACTTGCTAGTTTACGCTAAACAGTTTTTTGTAAAAATTATGTCCTAAATTCGTTTATTAAGACCTTTATAGAATGGTTCATTTGCGTCTTAAAGTAGGCAACCAACAAAACATATGATTTTTCTACTTTGTGGCTATACATTTACGTTAATAAGTATTTCTGAATAAAGAAATTTTGCTAGTTAAGTGGAAGTAAAGTGAAAGTTACGTTCTATAAGTATTACTTAACAAAAAACAGCGTAAGTCATTTTATTTTTGAGGTTAAGTCAGTTTTTTGCGTATAATTCAGTAATTACATAAGTTTAAAATGTTAAAACACTCTTGCTTAACAGAAAACAAGTTGCGAAATGACATTCTGACACTAAGATTGTGAGAAAATGTTTCTTTGCTGAGTTATGTGGCCAAAAAGAAGAAAATACGGTGGCGCCATCTCTTATTATCTAGTTCCCTCTTAAGCAAGTTATTTTTTATGACCCAAAAATGTTTTTTTATTTTTCTACAACTAAATTAAGTGTTTAAACTTACCTGGTAGGGCAGCATAACCTAATTCACCCTTAGAAACATCCCCTGTTGAAATATTCACCAAAACTTGTTGTACGCCACTGTCATTTTTAGCTTTTATTACTTGCTCTACTGGAATTCCAAAAGGAAATCCAGATTCCACTGCCTTAAAGCCAGCTTTTGCCGCTAAGGCATATCTTTCCAGAAAGGGTTTTTCGGTATACATAAACGATAAGTTTGCGCAGAATTTACTCATTTTTTTGAGTGATTTTTTTGATGTTTTTTAAATTTTTTAGGTTAGGTTAAGCTTTATTGATTGACCTTTATTTATTAAGGTTAAGCGGTGCTTTTACTAAGTATGAAATTAGAAATTATTTACGTGTGTAATTATTTTATAAGACGAGTAATTTCTTATCTTATCATGGTTTTATAATTAATAATTATTGTTTTGGTAAAAATAGTATCTAATGGTATTTACAGGGTGTCCAAAAGTTATAAACGCAATAATGGTATTATCGTGGACATGGAATTTAAAACGATTTTTTATCAGCCACCTTTGATTTTTTAAATTTTACTCTATTGTGAATGGGTTTTTTTATGTCAGTTTTCGAATGTTATTTTGACAACAAATGCGTCAAATGTATTTTATTAAAATAAATTATGTAAAATGTGCTGCCGGCGAGAAAAATAATAAGAATATATTTCCTTTTTTGAATAATTTTGTTTTAGGATAACAATAAGGCTCTAATCTTCGTAAAACATCAGAGAAATGTTTCTTGTTAATGCCCACTTCGCATAAAACTTGAGATGTTTAAGCCACTATTTTAACCATATTTACAATGCAAAAATTGATCGTTTAATATTCCATGTCCACGATAGTACCATACAAATGGTGCTCTAATTTGGGGACACCCTGTATTTAATATCTTTTTATTTACTTATTTGTTTGCGGTTATTATGCAACAGTTTATTGTTGTCTACTTTTTTTGCCATACCTATTTTTTTTATTAATAAACAAAAAACATATTTTTAAATACCTATAACGTAAAACACGAAAATTCACAAAATTTGCAAAACACCCTTTTTAAATAATTTAAATGTAAATTTAAAAACAAACTCACCTTTTTTTATAGATTCATTATTATTGACATTACTAACTTGCTCAATACTTATTGTAAAAATACTGTGGGATCTAGAACTATTTTGGTTCATTAATGTAGCTCCAATTATTCGATTTTTTGACCCCATGTTTAAAAAATGTTCACATTCTGATGCATCGTGAACAGAATGCGTTGTTAAACCTATAAAATGTAATATTTTTTAGGGAAATTTAACAGAAAAAAAATGAAAGCAAACCTGCTATGCTGAGCCCCTCATTTGGGGTTTCTTTTAAGGCCAAATTAACGTTCGCAGAAATCTTATCCGATGTGTATAACAAATCCCTATTACAAACAAAATTATAATAATTTAAAATATTTAAGCTTGATTTATAGTTAAATTAACTTAACGCCTTTTAACTCCACTTAAATTGACGCGACCAAATGCATTTATAGATTCCTTAATTTCACTAATTCAAAGCAGTAAACGCCATCTATCGCTAAATCTTAGAATCTCATTATTTTACTGGTTTAATTTTCATTTTGCAGTTTTCTTTCAAATTTTGAAAACTTGGTCTAGTAGCCGATAGATGGCTCTAGTGAAAAACAGTTACAGATGCCTACTTTACCCGAAATTAGTTAAATTAACTAATATAACCCATAAGTTTAAATAATTTGATCTATAAAATGAGATGTCAACTTTCGTATAATTGATTTAATTTTGTGTTAATTCGCGATACGTCAATTCTAAGTGGCGTTAAGGTAATTTAACTATAAATCAGCCTTATGATAAATAATTATTAAGACCAAGGATTCACAGTTTGTTTGAGAGTTTTTGACATTATTTCACAATTAATAAATTTGTAATAGGTACATACCGGATTTGTTCATTATAAATCTCCAAATAACTAATTAAGGCCAAATATTTTACACCTGTTGTCACGGCTATTGCTTCAAAAATGTGCTCAAAAGCTCTTGAAATTATTCCTTTTTCTGGATTATCTTTTGATTTATTTCCTTCCATTGTGTATGATTTACCACATCCGGTTTGACCATAGACAAAAATGGTTGCATTGTATCCTTCGAGTACACTCTAAAAAAAAAAAAAAACTTAAAAAATAAACTAAAAAAAGAAGTATAAAAAAAATGAAAAATAAAAAAGTAAATATAATGAATTGTTGAACCTGCTAATTTTTTTTAAAGGTAAATATATTTATTTAATAAATAAATGAATTTTAGAAACGGATTTACCTACCTCAACAAGAGAGTAGCAAATATCATTGTAAATATTTTCAGAATTAGAATCTTGATCATAAGTTGAGTCGAAAGTAAATTGTTTGGGAATATGAGGGCCTTCATTTGGGTCCCAGATTTCAATCATACAATTTTTTATTTTGACCACACACTAAAAATACCGAAATTATATAAGGAAAAAAAAAATGTGGAAATGGAAAATATTACGTCGCATTTTAAATTTTCCTCTTTTTTGTTTATGGGACGACATCGTACGATAACTTTTACGTTTTCTGCCATACCATTTAAAAAGTTAACTCATTTTCTGTAAAAAAAACATTGTTTAAAAAATGGGCAACATATTTTGTATTTTTATCCAATTTGTAAATTTTGGATTATTATTGCTGTTATTTTAAAAGTAGATAAGTATATTATTTTTTAGTTTTCATATTAGTTTTAGACACAAAATATGCCTTATATTTCTAAAACATGATTTTCTAAAGGTAATTTTTTAAGTATGCCTACTATTTTACTCATAAAAAATACTTAAATTCACTGTAAACAAAGCTTAATTTCTTCTTGAAAAAAAGGAAACTTAAAATGTCCTTTAATTAAAATCTCACTTGACATACATTTGTAAGGATCTTAAGGCTCAAGATTAAAATTCACAGATTCGAAGATCTGTGCTCCTAGAAGCTCGTATAAGTCATCTTCGTTGAGCTCCCGTCAATTCTACTAAATAGCACATCTACATGAGGGCCCCATCGTATATTAAAACTAAATGCAGTTTTGAAAACTACAAAAATAGAGCTGCAAACGTATTATGGTTTCATTTAAATCGGTTATTTCGTTGTGTCGAAAATCTGACACAAAAAATCATTATAATATTTTTGTTTGGGGGGATGACTTTTACGAGCTTCTAGAAGCCCAGATCTTCGCATCTGTGAATTTAAATCTCTAACCTGAAGAAACAGAAAAGAAATCCTTATTTTCTAGTACAAAATAAGGCAAGAAAAAACTAGAAGCATTTTTAAATCTATTTTCTTATTGTGCAGTTGTAAAAAGAAGTGTTCTAGATAATTTGGATTTTTACATAAATTAAAAAAGCATTTTAAGGGTGGTTATAAATTTTAGTCAACGTGACCTCTTTTCATAATCTACTTTTTTTATTTCTAATTGTGATATTTATTTAGCATGTTTTGTCAGTTTGTAGGTAATTAGTATTTTTTTGGGTACTTAATTGCTTTAAAACATCATAAAAAGTAAAGGTATGTTAGCAATTTTATTTGGACATTTGTTGCTATACAAAATGTTTAGGGGTATGAAAAATGACAAATTTAAATAATAAATTAATCATTATTATTCAATTAGACAAGACATACATAAATCTTGACAAACTAAAAACTAATCATTGATTTTTGATTCATATCTTTTTTATTTTTTCGACCATACATAAAATTAACCCTTATATCCACTTAAGAAAAAGGTAAACAATATGAAAATGGAAAAACAAAAGACGTGTTAAATATTTTCCTAATCAAATATTCCATGTCAAAACAAAACATAGCATGTACTTATGTGTTTATTTAAAGTTCCCAAACAAATGAATTTATGTTGTCATAGATGGTATCCATTGGAGACTAATAAACATGCTTAATCAACGTGGGTTTTCCTCGGAATTCCCTAATGAGGGTGTCTGCCAAAAAAATTTTCAGCCAAGACCAAAAAACTGTTTAACACTAATTAAATTAAATGCAACAAAAACAGATAAAATTGTTTAAAATCAGACTTGATATAGGCAATTTTGCTTCAGGTAATCTGTGAGACATAAATTCAATAGCGACATCTATTAGCACAGTTTAGAAATTACGACGTTACGCTTGCTGCCGTTAGGTGGCACTTATGTAGCAAGTCTCTTGAAAATGCCTAAGTAATTTTTACAAGTACCCATTTTTTATGTGATTCATTACAATTTTTTTTAACTTTGCAAATGTCAAAAATGACACTATTTTGGCACTGGTGCGTATAATTCGCAATCCAAAATTAATCTACTTTCAAATTATAACCACTAACCACATCATTTTTACCCAAATAAATAGTCCAAATTTGATACTTTTAAGACATGCATTGCTTATGTGCATTGACATATTATGATTGGTCAAACCTCTCATAAATAAAATGTATTTCAAGTTCATCATTTTGCGTTCTAACTAGGGATAATCAATATTGACCGTTGGTGGCTTTTTTCCTAGGATTCTATTAATGTTCTACTGTTAGACTTTATTGATAATTTTTCAGTATTTACGGAATCATAAATGTCAAACTTATTTTAACCTTGGGTTCTTAGTTCTTAGAGTTTAAGACAGGTCATGCATGAATTTTATTGTCTTTTTTAATTTGTTAATGGATAATTCAATTTAAAATTTTTAATTATAAAGCGAATAATTAAAAACTACACTACTTATTTTTTGTTTTATTCACAAAATTGCAAATTGCTAATAAAATAAAAAAGACCTTTCACATAAAGGAAAACATTTAAATTATTTTTCCTTTAAATTTACAAAAGAAATATTATTTTTTAATAGCAAGTCGGGTTCTTAAGCAAGTTTAATTTTTTCACTTTTAAAAATACACTAAAATTAACAAAAAAACTGCATTTTTAAACTATAAAAAACAAATTAAATGAAACTCACCCAAACTAAAAACTATTTAACCAAAAAATAACCACATTCTTTAAACACAAAAAAAAACATTTAAAAACTGCGAATTCGTACGAACAACAATATTTTTATGGAAAATGAGGCCAAATTCAAATAATAAACCACAAGAGCGCGTAGCCGGCTAAAAACTAGGTTTATTCAATTCAAATCGTGTATTCGATCGGCCAGTTACCTATATTTAATTACACCCCCAAGCCAAGGGATGAAAAATGACCAGTCGCAATATTCAGGACACTCTCGCGCGCACCTGACCCGACCTAAATGGTTTTACTATGCCCATTATAACTTAAATCATCCATAAACATTTCAGTGTTTTTCAGTGTTCAGTTTACGAGGGTAGAAAAATTAGATTTTGGATCATAAAAAGCGTTACACGCTACGTTTTAACACTTCTATTAGCAAAATATTGTTTGACAAGTAATAAAAATATAATAAACTATCACAAAAACATTAAAAAACGCTTGGAAATTCGTTAAAATGCCTTAAGTTTTAAACTAACCCTCGTAAAATGACATGTATTGCGTGTTCTTTTTCAAATAAATTATTAAAAAGCCTAAAATTGCACATAATGCACCAATATAATAAAATTATTACCTTTGTATCTTCGATTGATTGCCCCACATTTGTTAAAAAGCACTTATTTTTATTAAAAAACACAATTTCAATTTTTAAACATTTTTAAACTAGACGAACGCCACTGAAGTGACGCCGACGCCAAATCTTAGTAGGCTGCGCGTCTCACGTTACGTATCGTATAAACCACGCTTTAGCTGTGCTGTCTATGGTTTGACAACTAAAAACGTGGCTGCTTTTTAGTTCATTTGCCCTAAAAAAATTAAAAACACATATTTTTGCACGTAAAACACAAATAATGCTTTAAAACTGTGATAATACAACAATTTACACTGTTTCCTATTAAAACTAGTGCAGTTACATGTGAATTAGTGCGAAAAAACAGCAAAATATGTTAAAGTTCTAGTAGTCGATACAGGATTAATAATATTGATTTTATCGGCGAGTTGTAATTAAAAAATGGCTTTAAAGAAAGTTAAAGGCAACATTGAGAGGATGTTTGATAAAAACCTCACTGATTTGGTTCGAGGGATACGGAACAACAAGGAAAATGAGGTACTATTAAGATAAGGCTAACCCCTTACAAAATTTTGACTTTTTGTCCTAATTTTAAGGCAAAATACATCTCACAATGCATGGAGGATATAAAACAGGAGCTGAAACAGGATAATTTATCAGTGAAGAGCAACGCTATAGCCAAATTAACATACGTAAGTCAATTAAATGCAAATTTTGCTTTGATCTAACTAAAGATTTGATTTAGTTGCAAATGCTGGGATACGATATTTCTTGGGCCGGTTTTAACATTATAGAAGTAATGAGCAGCGGCAAATTTACTCTTAAGAGGATTGGATACTTGGCTGGAAGTCAGTCCTTTCATTGTGACTCAGAGGTAACTAAATTTAAGCGGTTAAAAAATGGTTTTAAAGTATTTTTTTGTAGTTATTGATGTTAACTACAAATATGATTAGAAAAGAGTTAAATTCGCAAAATCAGTATGAAGCAGGTTTGGCCTTAACATCTTTGAGTTGTTATGTCAGTCCTGATTTAGCTAGAGACCTGTCCAATGATATTTTAACACTGGTAAGGCTCTTTTTATTTTTTACAATAGACACGGTCAAGCCCTACGTCACAGTTCACAGAAGTGCATTAAAATACTATCTGTGAAATTTTTTTAGGCAACCAACATTATGTTCCAAAGAAAATGGTCATTCTTTTCTTATTCTGTGTTTCCAACATTGGTCTTTTTAAAACATTATTTAAAGAAAAATAAGAGAGTTTTTTAAGTCTCATTGGTGTAAAAATGTTCCTTTATATCTTATTTACGATATTTTAATTTAAAATTACCCGAAAATCTACCGCAAAAATTAAAAAATCCCTTATTAATCTGATGATGATGATCACCCACCAAGATGTTAGCTTTAAACGCGAATTGCTTGAGAAAGCAACCATATCAAGGGTTTTGTTTGTTCTAGGTAATAGAAAAAAATGTTAATTTTACAACGGTACTTACCATACCTCTTGATATGGTTGCTTTCTCAAGCAATTTGGGTTTAAAATTCACATCTTGGAGGGTGCACAACATTAACACATAAACTCAATATTATAGAATTTTACAATGAACTAACTTGAAATAACGAATTTAAGACATTATAGCACATTTTTATACCAAGGGTTCCCTAAGAAAGCCTTTTATTTTCTTAAAATATTGTTCTAAAAAAGTGGCTAAATCTGACAAAATCAAAATTCTACTTCACAGACAGTTTTTTAATGCGGATCTGTGATCTGTGACGTACGAGTTGACCGTGTGTATTTAAAAAAAATGAGGTAATTAGGAGTTTTATTTTTTAGTTGAGTTCGACCAAACCATACATAAGAAAAAAGGCTGTTCTTATGATGTATAAGGTTTTTTTAAAATACCCTGAAGCTTTAAGGCCAGCGTTTCCGCGCTTAAAAGAAAAACTGGAGGACCCTGACCCGGGTAAGTTAAAAAAATAATAATATAAATGGTCCAAATTATTATACTCTTCGCAGACAAAGTCGAAGAGTATATTGCCATTGGTGGGACCTTCTCCAAAATCGTTAATATTCGTCCTAGAGCAAACATTTTTACCTATTCGTTCGTTTCATGACTTTTTAAGACTTTTATTTTTTGTCCGTCTGTCTGCCCGTAACGAAATTTGTGACCACCATAACTCAAGAACGGTTTATCGAATCGACTTGAGATTTAACACAAAAATCAATCCCATTTAGAGGAAGAGCCCTATTGTTTTTGGAAAAAATCAAGTAATAAATAAAGGGTTAAAAACATCCCCAAAGTAGAAAAAAATTCATATTTTCGTTAATATCAACTTTACGAAAAAAAATATTCTTAGTAAAATTAAAGATTGTATTTTTCTCTATAAAAAAGCATCTGGTAGTTTTTTTGTATCCCCACCCGTTTACAAAAAAAAATAAGTTTTACGTTGTTTTCAATAAAATAAAAAATGCACCATTTTAATCATCCACTGCGAAGAGTATCATATAGAATGTGCAACAATAATATAAAAATAAAAAAATAGTCATACAAAAGGAGCTATCTGCGAAGTTTAACTTTTTAAATGATCTATCCCACTCACTGATCTAACCCGCTCTTGTTTTTTTTAAGGGGTACAATCAGCAGCTGTTAATGTAGTGTGTGAATTGGCGCGCAAAAATCCTAAAAACTATCTCAGTTTAGCGCCTGTTTTCTTCCGATTAATGAACACAAGCACTAATAATTGGATGCTGATTAAAATTATAAAATTGGTAAGTCATTTTTGTATTTTTTTAAATAACTGTAATAATTTTTATTTGTTCATTACCAGTTTGCAAAATTTACAGCAATTGAACCCTTAGTGGGGCGCAAACTTACTGTTTCACTTCTTAATTTAATAAAAAGGTATTCTTATAACTTATTATTTGTGACTTTACAATAAAAAAAAATATTTATGTTTCAATAATTTTTAGGGTAAATATTTTTTTTTGAAAGAATATTTTAATTTTGAAGTATTCTAGAAGTATTTTTGTTTTAGTTTGGGGCCCTTACTCCCTTAGAGCCTAGGCTAGGCAAAAAACTAATAGAACCGCTTACAAATCTTATTCACAGGTAGGTTTGTAATTTTTTTAACACCAGGGTTTTACAGTCAAAGAAAACACAAAAAGATGTTTTTATATTTGCGTTCTATAATAAGCACATTATAACCCCGAAATTTGGTTTTTTAAGGTTGCTAAATTGCTTCATTATTAAAACCAATATTTTATTTTATTAGATTGGTTTTCCAGATGCAAAAAGATGAATTCTTCCCTTGCAAGGTACTTTAATTTACAAATTTTACTACTATAAACTATCGGGGGACATAGTTTTTTTGTAGAGGAAATAACTGGAAGAATTGGAGAAACGATATCAACGTTTACATTTTCTCAAAAACGCCTATTCATTCAGTATTAAGTGAGCAAAGTTTAGAAATGTCATTATTCAATAAGTCTGACCTAAATTTATTTTTTATTTCAAATTACCAATGCAATAAAAATAAAATATCAAGTTTAGTTTTTAATTTAAAATTAAAAATGCTTTTTAATAGAACAAATATAAGAAATACTAGCAATTTCTTTGATTGTAAAACTTGGATTTTGATAAATTTTAATTTTTTTTGTACTAAAATGTGTCTTAACATTTTTTTCAGCACTTCTGCAATGAGTTTATTATATGAGTGTATAAACACAGTTATAGCCGTTTTGATAAGTATTTCTTCTGGGATGCCAAATCACGCAGCAAGCATACAGTTATGTGTGCAAAAACTACGTATTTTAATCGAAGATTCCGATCAAAATTGTAAGTTAAAAAAAAAACTACATTATTTTCTGTAAAAACTCATTTTAGTATAGGAGCTATCAACATGTAAAAACAAATTACATAATATTTAATATTACTTTTCTTAGTCCAACAAAATGGCAGGTCAAACAGGTAGCGTTTTTTTTAATGTTAAAAACATCATAAGTGGGATCGTTTTCTTTATACAAGAAAATTGACATTTGCACATACGAGCCATAACTCTGATAGAACTTTATGATGGGCCAATCGCTTTTATAATGTGCTTTTCAAGGACAGAGAACCTTGTAACCAGAATCGCTTATATTACGCAGTAAAGTCTACAGATTATACTAGATTCAAATTAGTACTTGTAAAGTTCTGGCAGTGTTATGGCTCATATGTGAAGGTATCAATTTACTTGTACTATCATGGACATGGAATTTAAAACGATCAATTTTTGCATTGTAAATATGGTTAAAATAGTGGCCTAAACATCTCAAGTTTTATGCGAAGTGGACATTAACAAGAAACATTTCTCTGATGTTTTACGAGGATTAGAGCCTTATTGTTATCCTAAAACAAAATTATTTAAAAAGGGAAATATCTTCTTACTATTTTTCTCGCCGGCAGCACATTTTACATAATTTATTTTAATAAAATACATTGACGCATTTGTTGTCAAAATAACATTCGAAAACTGACATAAAAAACCCCATTCACAATAGAGTAAAATTCAAAAAATCAAAGGTGGCTGATCAAAAATCGTTTTAAATTCCATGTCCACGATAGTAGGAAATAAAAGATTCCACTTATTGTGTTTTGAAAAAACGCTACCTGTTAGCAATGCCAGTTTATTGGACTAAAATATTATGCAATGCTCAAAAAAAAACATTTTTTTGCAGTGAAATATTTAGGGCTTCTGGCAATGTCCAAAATTCTAAAAACTCACCCTAAAAGTGTCCAGGCTCATAAAGATATCGTTTTACAATGCTTAGAAGATAAAGATGAGAGTATTCGACTCAGGGCTTTAGATCTTTTATATGGAATGGTTTCAAAGAAAAATCTAATGGAAATTGTCAAAAAACTAATGAAACATATGACTAATGCAGAGGGCACAACCTACCGTGATGAATTACTGAGCAAAATTATTTTAATTTGTTCGCAAAATAACTATCAGTTTATTACAAATTTCGACTGGTATATTGCTGTTTTGGGAGATTTGGCACAGATGGATCATGATTCTAAACAAGGTAACTTTTAAGGCCGATTTATAGAACGTTACTTTCACTTTACTTCCGCTTTACTTCGGCGTAACTTTACAGAAAATTAAATAAAATACATGGGAATGTATTAGCAAATTAATACTTCTTTTCAGCGCTACTTTGCTGATTCATTTAGCTGTACGTATTACTGTCAAAAGCCAAGCTTGGCCGATCATGCGCAAAATTTGCAAAACTGAGATATTCCCCTTATTGTCAGGGGTGGTGATTACAGAATATCGTTTCGTACGAAACCTGCTGGTCTTCTTATGTAGGTTTCGTACGAAGCGATATTCCGTAATTACCGCCCAGGTGTAAATAGTCCGAAGTAGCCAGTTCAGACACATGCGCATACCTGTTCCCAATTTCACGTAACTTTACAATCTATAAATTAAGCAAATTTGTTAAGTTACGCGGAAGTGAAGTTACGCCGAAGTAAAGTGAAACTAACGTTCTATAAATCGCCCTTTATAATTAGTTAGATACATACATACTATCCATTCACAATTAAAAAAAACAGAGCAGGCGAGCCATAGGGTGACAGATTTTATCCTGTATATTGTCATTAATGTCACTTGTGTTTGCTGGTTATGTAAGAAAAGTCAAAAAAATTAAAAAATGCATTTAAAAACATGTTTAGGGCATCTGAATCAAAAACAATGGTCTCAACATATACAGAAGTGTTTATTTTTTTATTAAATTACTTTATAATGCACTAATCATTAAACCATTAAAAGTTTACACAAAACAGGAATTATTTATGTAAGTACTCACTGTTAATAAGCCTTTTAGGTATCATAGGATAAATTAGCACTTTTACAAAAATGTCTACAATTGTCTTTATAAATTCCCACATCTCAAGCAAGAATTTTTCGTTTTTCCAATTTTAACGCCTGTTTTATGTAACTGTCATATTGTTTTTGGCATTTTTCAATTTTTAAAAACAGTAAATTTAAAATGTAATGCCAACTTTGAGGAAAATTCAACTTTTCAAAGAAAAAGATTCTAGTTTTCATAGGTGACTCTGGATTTTTTTAAACTGTGAATGGATAGTAGATAAAGAATAAAACATATAAAGATTTTTTAATTACATTTATGACCCACATTTGTGCTGACAAAAGTGACATTTAATGCAATTTTATAACCTTTAAAATCAAAGGCATAGATTTTAACACTTCTAAAGCTTTCTGCGATTAAAAAAAGCGCAGCCAATAAAACTCCTGTTTTGCTTATCTACATATACTCGATCTATGGGCAAAAAGTGTAGTTACTCACAAATAATGCACTCTAACTATAAAAATATATTTTTTTATAGGTCAAGTTATAGCAACTCAATTAATGGATGTCACAATTCGAGTAGAGGCCATTCGACCAAATGCAATTCAAGAAATGTACCATTTATTAGAGGCCTATTTTACTGAGCCCCATTTCAGAATTATGCAAGAAGTTTTATATGCTGCTGCTTGGTTAACGGGAGAATTTAGTCAGTAAGTAACCCTACACTTTATTATTTATTGTTAAATATTAAAAAATAACTGCCCTTTTTTTTTATTATACTCCTCGCAGACAAAGTCGAAAACGAGGAGTATATTGTGATTGTTTTGAAAATTCTAAAATCGTCAAAAATCGTCGTAGAGCAAAAATTCTTGCAGATTCGTGCGTTTCATCGAATTTTGAACAACTTTCAAAAAATCCGTCCGTCCGTCCGTCCGTCCGTCTGTCTGTCCGTCTGTCCGTCTGTCCGTCTGTCCGTCTGTCACGTTTTTTGTAGACACTCTAACTTGAGAACCAAAGATTTTATGAAGTTCAAATTTTCAGGAAAAATCGTTCTCATTAAAATCTAGGTCCCTATTGTTTTTGAAAGAAATCGGAAAATAATAAGGGGGGCTGCGGCACCCCCCAAGTGAGAAAAAATTCATATTTCAGTTATCATAAAATTTACAGAATTTTTTTTCTGGTAACTTAAAAGCCCTATTAATTCTCTACTAAAAGTATATTTAAGTTTTTTTTGTCCGGCCCCACCTAAGCCCCCCATTTAAAAAAAACGCCGTATCTTCGTTATTTATCAATTCACAAAAAAAAGTTAAGTCATAAAAATGAAAGGAAATTAAATTCTGTGTTAAAAAGTATTTTTGTTTTTTTTTTTGTAAAATTTCTAAAACAACAAAGGCCAAAAGAAAGGTTTTCAGTGATGAAAAATAAGTCACGTAAGTCTAGGCTCGGTCAAGGTGGCTTTGCAAAAAAAATTGAAACAAAAACATCTTTCCAGCCAAATTAAATCCTAAACGTCAGTGTCAGAATTGATACCTATTTATGCTTTTCGCAAATAAATATTTTTTCTATAGAAGAGTTAATAGTTTAACCTCTTCGCAGATTTTTTTTTTGATAATATTAAAAAATTATTGTTTTTTTTTAATTTTATTATTCTCTAATTACCTACTGCGAGGAGTATCCTATTAAATGTCGACATTTTATAAAAAAAACTCTAACAGGCTCACTGATCTAACCTATCCACTGACCTAACCCATATCTAGTTTTTTTTTAAATATTTTAATTTTTGGTCAAAAATCTATTTTTTTCTAACAGGCATTTAGAAAATCCCGAAAAGCTCCTACGAATCATGGTAACCTACAAATATTTACCACAACACATAGAAGCAGTGTTCATCCACAATATTCTAAAATTATTTGCTCATTCAATTGAAAAATATGAAAAAACACAAGATTTTGACAAAATCTTAGAACTTTGCGATTTAATAACAAATAGTTTGAACAACAGTCTAAAATATGGCGAATTAGAAGTACAGGAGAGGTCCAGTACTACTTTAATGATCTTAGAAATTGTCAAAGAAGAAATTTTACAGAGTAAGTTTAAAAAAAAAGCCATAGTGGTAAAATAAAATAGGAAGTTCAACTTCTTGGCATAGTGGTAAAATATAAGGCATATTAATTTTAACAGGGAATGTTGCGAAGCATAAAAACAGTGGTCATGTAATGTTGATTGCCCAAAATGAACAAAAAACAGCACTTTCTGGTCATTGCTCAGTGGGTTTATAAGAGTTAATTTTAATTAAAAATTGTGCTTATCAGCAACATAAATAAACAGCACAAGTTAACATATTCTAAAGGTCCATCAATAAGTCTTTAAATGTAGAATTTTGGCAATTAAGAGCCTCTCCTTCGACTACCATGGTGAGACGCGAATCGGTGCGGGGAACGCTAGCATGAGACGGCCTACCGTAAAATGGAAAAAGAGTGTATGTGCAAAAATCGGATTTTGAAATAATAAGGTTTTATTTAATATGCTTCACATTGAACTGCAGGTACACCTTCAGACGTATTAATATCTAAATATTTATCAATAAAATAATGTTTAAAGTATGATTATCGTTTTCGCATGGTCCAAAAAACGTATAAATCAGTAAACATGTTAAAATCAGATACATCCTTTTTCCATTGTACGATAGAGGCTGGCGGAGGGGGAACCCTTTCCTATGTAAATATTCTTGTAATTTAGACTTCAAATATCTTTGCTAATTCTTATCGGATTTTTAAAAACTTGGTGTCATTGGAAAGCTTATTAAATTTGTAATACTTATTGTTTTTTAAAATTTGTTTTTGAGCGCTGAATTTCTTAAAAAAAATAGTTGTTGTTTTTGGCATGGTTTAGCCACCTTTAAACTGTTATTTTTGCTAAACTAGGGACCCAAATCAAAATGTGCCAAACAATAAGTATTTTAAAAGAAGTTAAGGTAATACTATCAAAATTTCAAAGTCATTGCGTTAATAATAACTCTAAAAACTGCGGTCTAAGTTGTACACAAATTTGCATAAGAGAAGATGGGATATAGGGCTCTTAAGAGGCACTTTTTTTTGCATTTTAAACTGCCAAAATTCTGTATTTAAGCGCTTATTAATGGACCTTTAGAATATGTCAACTTGTGCTTTGTTTATTTATGTTGCTGGTAAGCACAATTTTCAATTAAAATTAACTCTTATAAACCTACTGAGCAATGACCAGAAAGTGCTGTTTTTTGTTGATTTTAGGCAACCAACATTACATAACCACAGTTTCTGTGCTTCGCGACATTTCGCTTTAAACAACTATTTTACTAGAAAAACAAGAACAATTCGACAATATAACGGTTGAAGTTGCATCTCAAGATATTGAGGATCCGTTAGCCCCTTCGAAAAATGCCGAAAATGGGGCCCCTATTTCGGCTGATTTGTTACTTTTATTTAGTGGGGATCTTAACCCAGTGGCCCCCAAGGCACAGAAAAAGGTCCCTATTCCTGAGGGGTAAGTTTTTTTCTGTCTAAACTTATTTTTAAATTCTTTTTGTACTGATTTTTAATTTTTTTTTTTGCTAATTTTTGAATATTTTTTTTTTAGTCTAAATTTGGACGAATGGATAAATGAACCTTTGGCAGAAAGTGATTCGGATTCTGATAACGAAATATCAGAAAATTTGTTCGTTAAACCGGATAAATCAGATTCTAGCCGGTCTGAAAAATATAAAGCAGAACCCACTGAAGAACAAATCAAAAAGGTAATTTTTGTTGCCTTAAAATTAAGTATTATCTTTGGGATTTTGATTATTTTAAGTAGAGATGTGCTTATGACCAAATCATTTTGGTATGGTCAAAATCTCTGGTCAAATTACGGTCAAATTTGGTCAAATTCTTAAAAACATTTGAAGAGAACCCTTGGTGATGTCATATGAAAAATTAAATTATGGTCATCTAAATACTATGTTTTGACGCATAAATCCCACTAAGCCAATTTTATGTAATAGGAAATAGCAAAACTAAGACAACAACATTAAAAATTTAGCAAAATGTGGCAGATTAAAAAAATATTTAGAATTTGACCGAGAATTTGACCAATTTCCTCAAATTTGGGTGATCAAATGACGGTAAAAATATCTAGTCAAAATCTTGGTCAAATACCACTGACACATCTCTAATTTTTTTTGCCTTAAATTTAGGTATTACCTTCGAGATTTTGATTATTTTAAGAGAAGCAAGGATGGTTAAATAAAGGCAAAGTTGCATATTTTAATACCGATAAATCTTACGCCTGCAGAACTTGAATATCTCTAGCAGTTTTTTAGATATTCTAAAAATTAAAAAAGTGAATTTTGGTTATTTTGATATAACTTTTTTATTTCTTAAGCGATTCTAAAAAATTTGTTTAATTTAAATGCAGATTTGTTTGTTTATAGCATAAAAGCAATCTACAAGATAAATTTTATTAAAATCAAAGACAAAAATATTTTTTGTTTGACATTTAATATTTTTTTAAATTTGCACAACTTTGATTTGCTCTAGCAAAAAAACGAAAGCACTTGGAAAATATCCAATTGCAGATTTGTTTTCTACGCATTCTAACAAACCTAAAAACACACTTTCAGACAAATCGATTTTTTGAAAATTTCTTTTAGTTTTGAGCAAGGGGTAAGGGTACAAATATTCTCAGTTTTTTCGTTGCCACGGCCACAAATATTTTTTGCCTTAAATGAAAACTTGCATGCTTATGTAAAACAAGCTGCTGAATCCGAATCTAATACTTAAATATTTACAACGCTTTTAGTTTTATTGCTATGAGCTTTTAAAGGCAAATTCAAAGGCGACACTTGATTTTTTTGAAGTGGTCTAGTTGCAAGAAAAAAGCTCTTAAAGAAAATCCAAATGTAGATTTGTGTACTATGCCATAAAAGCAATATTTACATAAGTTTCATTTAACTTAGAGACAACATTTATTTTTTGTGTAAAATTATCTTTGATTTTCAAATTTTACCCATTTTTAGCTATTTTTTTTGTGCTTTTTCAGAAACGTTTATCAAGAGAAACGGAACAAAAAATGAATCCCAATTATTTGAAAGGATCACCAGATACCGACGATAGTAAAATTGAAAATATTCCAATAGCGGAACTCGATTTAAGTATTCCTCTTAAGGTTTCTTCTAGTAAAAATAAATCTGATTTATATTACGAAAATAAGGGAGAAAGCAACAAAAAACATAAAAAGAAGAATAAGAAAAAGAAACATAAGTCAGAAAGGTAAACAAAATTGCTAAAAGGTAGTAATTCTGTAATGCTAAAAAATAATAAATATTTTTTGATTTTTTTTTCTCTAAGTAAATTTATAAATTTTTTTTGAGTATTTTCAAAATACAAATTAATAAAAAAAAGGTTTTTTTAGGCCCCCTTAAGTACAACCTAACCTATTTTCAAATAAAAGCCTTATACATATGTTTAAATATTTTTTTTAGCTCCTCCGAAGATGAAAAAATAATTTTGCCAACTGTTGTAAAACAAGACTTGGAATTACCAGAAGGGGCCACTTTATCAGATTCTGATAATAGTTTTGGAAATGCGGATGATCCTCATAGAGCCTTAAACATTGAATTAGACATGTACATATTTTTTTTTATTTTTATCTAACAAAAAAAAAATTAAATAATTTTTTTAATTTATTTTTTTTTGCAGTCCTTCAGAAGATGTTGTACAAAAAATAACCGTGCCCAAAGAAACAGATGTTAAAGAGAAGAAAAAATCAAAGAAAAAGGTACGTTTGTAAAAAAAAATAGAAAAATAATTGAAAAAAAAAATGTAATTTTTTTTGTGTTTTTTTTTAGTCTGAAAAAGAGCACTCAAAGAAAAAATCGAACAAACATAAGTCACACAAAAAAGAGAACGTTGAAGAAAATTTCGAAAATATGCTTTTGGGAGAACAAGAAGAAGTGAAAGATGTCAAAAAAGTGAAAAAACCAAAAAAGGATAAAAAAGAAAAAAAAGACAAAGAGGGTTAGTTTTTATTTTTTTAAACAGAAAAATTGCAAAAAAATTATTCCGTGCACGCTATTAAAAGCTGTACCTACAAAAAATCACCCTAACTAAAAAAAAATATCAATTTTTATTTTTAAGACATTCATTAAAAATTAATTTTTTTCCCTTTCCAAAAATAGAAGGTCTTTCATATTTTTTCTAAAGATACTTTATAATGTCTATAATAAATTTACAAAAACATTTTTCCTTGCAAAGTATTAGGTGCTGAAAAATAAACCACCCTTTACTTTACGTTAAAAATTCTTTCAAAACTTAACCTATCCTTTTTTAGCTAAAGAAAAATCAAGAAGTCGTAAAAAATCAGCTGGTTACGAACAACCCTCTGGAATTTCAACCCCTAGCAAAGAATTTTAAGGTCTAAATAATGTTATTTTTGTATGTACATAAATATAAAATATTAAAATATATAATCGAATATGTTAAAAAAAATAATTTTATTTCTTGATTATTATTATTAAAATGTTTATCAAAATCATAAACCGATTAAAAATATTATCGTTTCTTAACTTTTGTTATTATTTCACCAATCACAAATAATAATTTTTTACTCCTAAATTCAATAATTAATGTTTTTCATTCCCTTGATAGTGTTTTTATTAGTACAGTATTGCATAAATTAAAAATTATACAAGGCAATTTATTTCATAATTTAAACAAAATCACAGAAAATCATTAAGAGAGAATAAGCTCCCAGTTTGGTAAAAACGCATTGCAACTTGCAATAAATAGGAAATTAACAATAAATAAAGCATTTAAATAAAAGAAAAATGTCTTAACAACAGTAAAAGTCAAAAAAAAGTACCAAAAAGCGTTAAAACAAGCCAAAAATCGCAATTTTAAGCCAAATTGTAGCGTTACTTCAAACAAGTGTCAACAGATGGCGCTCCCCGTTGCTACCCGCAAATCCACGCGTGTTGCTAGTCTCCACTTCAGTTTTCTATGACCTATTTCAAAACCTAACCTCCAAATTGCAGATTCACGTTTTTTAAAGTTTTATCCCAAGTTGCCGGTCCCCTGCCGCTTAATTCGACCACAAAACACACTAAAATAACTGAAAATGTCTGAATGCAAGCGCCCAAAACTAGAAAACAACTCAAAACCATCTCTTGAAGATGACATTACCAAAAAACTAGAACATTTTAAAAGCCCACTAAATGAAAACTTTTTAACGCCGGATAAAAAGTCGGCTTGCACTTGGAAACCTGAGAAAAACGCCAAAAACCCGCATAGAACCACAGAATGGAGGCAGAAACACAAGATTTTGCCTAATGTTTTACATGCTATTGGTAACACTCCGTTAATTAAGTTAAATAATATTCCGAAATCGCTTGGAATTAAATGTGAAGTTTTGGTAAAATGTGAGTTTTTTAATCCTGGAGGGTCTGTAAAGGAGAGAATTGCTGTACGACTCGTTGAAGATGCAGAAAAAGCCGGTATTTTAAAGCCAGGATCCACCATAATTGAACCAACTTCCGGTAATACCGGAATTGGTAAGTAATACACTATTTTTAAAAGCTTGGAACGCGATTTGGGGTTTTTTGAGCCATTCGGGTTTTTTGAAGACAATATAGATTTTTTGCAAACGAAACAAATGGACCGTATTTAAAACAAAAATTGGTTGGGGTTTCCATGAATATGTGTCATACCAACCGTCGTTTCAGATGCTAACTGACATTACTTCTGAATTTTATATTTTTATCAAATATAAAGCTTATATACCTAAAACAACAAACTGCCGGTTTAAAACATTCAACGAACCATCTCAAAGGTTTGTATAACATTTAGAGAGTGTTTTACATCTTAAATTCTTTATTATTAGGTAAACAAGAAAATTATCACTTATTTACAAAAGGATTTCCGTGATTGTTTAAAATAATCCGCATTGTTTTGGATGCACGGATTTTGCATTAAAAGTACCATTTTGTAAATGAGTCATTATGTCCTGTTTTTCCTAATTATGAAGAATTGAAGTTGTAAAACACTCCGTAAATGTTATACAAAACTTTAAGATGGTACGTAGAATGTTTTAAACCGGCAGTTTGTTGATTTTTTGGTATATTAGCGTTATATTTGATGAAAATATAAAATTCAGACGTAATGTCAGTTAGCATCTGGAACGACGGGTGGTATGACAGATCTTCTAGGTAATCCTAACCAATTTTTGTACAAATACGCTCCATTAGGTAAAAAAGGGCATAATGAGTTATCTACAAAGGAACTTCCATAGATGTGTAAAATAATCCGTATTTTGTTTTATGCACGGATTTTGTATTAAAATGAGTCATTATGCATTTTTTTACCTAATTATCTAAAATTGACGATGTAAAACACTGCGTTAATGTTATACAAACCTTTTAGCTGGTACATTTAATGTTTTAAAACGGCTGTTTGTTCTTTTTTGGTATATTAGCGCTACATTTAATAAAAGTATGAAAATAACTTTCTTAGGTTCCAAAGTAATCACAAAGAAACTAATTTTTATGAGGCTCTAACTTTAAAACTAATAGCCTCAATAAAAAAACCTTTTTATTCTCTTTTTTTTCAAGGCTTGGCGCTAGCAGCAGCAGTCAAAGGATACCGTTGCGTTATAGTAATAAGCGAGAAAATGTCATCAGAAAAAGTAGACGTTTTAAAAGCTCTAGGGGCTGAAGTAATCAGAACCCCAGTTTCGGCTTCATCAGACGCTCCAAACGGTCTTTTTGGGGTTAGCAACCGCCTCAAGAAAGAAATACCAAATTCTATAATATTAGACCAATATTCCAATCCTGGAAACCCATTGGCGCATTATGACACAACTGCCGAAGAGATATTAGACCAGTGCGATGGGAAATTGGATATGATTGTCATTGGCGCTGGAACAGGTAAAGCATTCACTACTATACATTCACAGTTTAAAAAAACCGCAGTCACCTATGAAAACTAGAACCTTTTTTCTTTGAAAAGTTGATTTTTCCATAAAGTCGGCATTACATTTCAAACTTACTGTCATTAAGAATTGATAAATGCCAAAAATAATACGACAGTTACATAAAACAGGCGTAAAAATTAAAAAAAGGAAACAATTTTTGCTTGAGATGTGAGAATTTATAAAGAAAATTGTAGACATTTTTGTAAAAGTGCTAATTTATCCTATGATACCTAAAAAGGCTTTTCATAACCATAAATAATTCCTATTTTGTGTAAACTTTTAAATGGTTGAATGATTGCGCATTATAAAGTAATTTAATAGAAAAATAAATACTTTTTAATATTTTAAGATCATTGTTTTTGATTCAGATGCCCTGAACATGTTTTTAAATGCATTTTTTAATTTTTTTAACTTTTCTTACATAACCAGCAAACACAAGTGACATTAATGACAATATACATGGTAAAATCTGTCACCCTATGGCTCACCTGCTCTGTTTTTTTTTAATCGTGAATGAATAGTATTTTTGTCCCATTTACATGTCCATTACAAAATAAAACATCCTTCAATATTAGAAAATGGTCTAAACACATCAAAACGCAATTTGGACCCATGTTTCGATGTAGTTTCACCTCATCAGTATCGCTTTTATTCACAGTTTACCCATTTTGTTTGTTTTTCAGGTGGTACTATTACAGGAATAGGTAGAAAAATCAAAGAAGCATCGCCTAAAACCATAATAGTCGGGGTAGACCCTGAGGGATCGATTTTAGCACTTCCGGAATCCCTCAACAAGACGGATGTTGATTTTTATGAGGTAGAGGGAGTTGGATATGATTTTCTACCAACTGTTTTGGACAGATCTGTAGTTGATAAATGGTTAAAAATGGGTGATAAGGAAGCTTTACCAATGGCGAGACGACTTATTAGAGATGAAGGTACAAAAAAATGTTTTGTCCGTCTGTATGTCACTTTTTTTTTGTAAACGCTCTAACTCAAAAACTAATCCTCCAAATTGATTCAACTTTTCAGCAAATGTTGTTTTTAGTAAAAGGATAACCCCTTTTTTCTTTAACACAAATAAAATAATTATAATCACCCCCTAGAGGCCCCCAAAATTTAATAAAAAAGTTTCTTTAAATAACCCTCTAAGAACGTTAATTTCATTTTTCGCACATCGATTATTAAAGACATTCATTAACGCACTCCAAATCGTTGATTAATGACCCCTATAAATGCATGGATACGAGCCCATAGTAACGCTCTTCTATGTTTAAAATTACTATCTATGTTTCTACATTACAAATGTTATACTAGCTTTAATTACGGTTCAAGCAACAAAAACCAAAAGAAATTAAATATTTACCGTTGGAAAGAATGAGCAGCAGATCCTTTTACCACATTTCAAGGAATTAACATTCATTTTCTATTTAAAATTAATAAAAGTTCGGTGACAGCTCTTCTTCTTCTTTAACTTTAATAAATTTGAATTGTTTCTGTTAGTTGGTGAAATAACTGTTTTATTTTATAATTTAATTAATAATGATCTACGATGTGCAAAAAAGCATTGTAACCAGTTTGTATGTTAAATGGCGATTAATAAACTTACTTATTAACAAGCTCGCTGATGGCTCGCTTGTTAAAACCGCTCGTTTATTAATCGCCTTTATTAACACACTTACTGGTTAAATAATTATTAATTAGTCCCTATTTTTGGATTTTCAGGTCTTTTATGTGGTGGCAGCAGTGGGCTAGTAGTGGCAGGCGCCCTTAAAATGGCAGCAACCCTTAAGGAGGGGCAACGAGTTGTAATAATCCTCCCCGATTCAATCAGAAATTAC
This sequence comes from Cartodere bifasciata, assembly GCA_963920755.1. Classification (NCBI taxonomy): domain Eukaryota; kingdom Metazoa; phylum Arthropoda; class Insecta; order Coleoptera; family Latridiidae; genus Cartodere; species Cartodere bifasciata. Next base: position 2,088,810 of record OY987199.1, on the reverse strand, counting down.
ATAACAAAATTCGTCTCAGACCAATGGTTGGAAGTACGCAATCTAAAAACAGTTGAAAATACTCAAAAACTACCCTGGTGGGACACCAAAATCGAAAAACTACCCTTATTACCCCCCTTAGTAGCTGTAAAAGCTGAATCTACCCTTAAAGAAGTTGTACAAACATTGAAAACAAAAAACATATCTCAGGCTAGTGTTATAAAAAAAGATGGTAGTATTTTAGGGGTGGTTACTTTACAAGGGGTGTTAAATGCCCTAACCTCAAAATTAACAGCTGTGGAACCAGTTTCTAAAGTGGTAGAGGGTGTTTTTCCAAAAATACAACACGATGCGTCTTTAGGGGTGCTTTCGAGGATTTTGGAAAAACAGCCCTTTGCCGTTGTTTTAAAGAATGATAAACCAATAGGGGTGCTGACACAAGTTGAATTCTTGGATTTTATTACTAAATAAATAGGGCTAAAAAATTGTTATTTTATTAAAATTTAGATTTTAAAAGATATTGTCTTAGGGGTTGCATTTTATTCTAAAATAATTGTTTTTTTTAATGTAATTGTTGTACTTAGTGAATTTTTTAAATTATATTGGATTACTGATACTATAGACTTGCATTTATTAATAAATTTTTAACAATTATACATTTTTGTTTTTTTTCTGATTTTTTAGAGGAAAAAAAAGTCCGACTTTATGATAGGTTAGAATGGTACTCTTTGCAAAGGGTGCTTTTTTTAAGTATTTCTTTATAAAAGTAAACATTTCCTAAGATACTCTTTGCAGTAATAATCTAATGCATTATTGTTTGCAAGAAAAATGTGCATTTTTTATTTTATTAAAAATAGTTAAAATTTGACTTTTTTTCTAAACGTGTAGGGATATAATAAATGGTAAAATGCATTTTAATACATAGAAGTAGAGTCTTTAATTCCAAAAAGAATACTTTTTTATAAAATTAATATTAGCGTCAAAATATGAATTTTTTTAAACTTTGGGGGTGCTTTTTATCCCCTATTTATTGTTTGATTTATTCCAAAAATAGACATACGGACAAAAAATAATTCTTAAGAAGTCATGAAACGAACGAATCTGCAAAGGTTTTTGCTCTAGGATGGATATTAACGATTTTAGAATAGGTCCGACCAAACTTTATATACTCTTTGACATTTGTCTGCTAAGAGTATAATAAGATAATAGGTAATCAAAAAAAAGAAAAAAAGTTTAACAAAATATTTTTTTTGTTTGGAAGTATTTTTAAACTTCTTGCTAAAAGTATCAGTGAACTTTTTGTGGCCTTCAATACAGGGTGTCCAAAAATTGGCGCATAAACGCAATGGTACGTTTTTAAGGCATTCTTAGAAATCACTAGAAAAATGTGAAAAAAATCCATCGGTTATGTTCATGAAGGAAAATGCGAACAAAGTTGCATAAATTCGGCAACACAGCCTAGGAAAATATGTGTAAAAATCCCATCTATGAGTCTTGATCATACACTTTTGCATTTGATTTTATTGACATTGTTGTCAGCTTCATTTCATGAAAATTTTGTAAAATTAAAATGATTATAAAAATGTAATTCGACCATTTAAAGGATAAACAAATGGTGAAATGGTTTAAGATAGACTGTAGCTTTGTATTTAACCATTTTTTTTCGTTAATATGTGCTGTTGTTTTCAAGGTATGAGCGTTTGAAGTTTTGCACTTTGGGACCTCATACCTCCAAGGGTACATGAGATGGATTTTTTTTAATATTTTTCTAAGGATCCGTAGACATGCCCCAATAACGTAACGTCGCGTATATGCGCCAATTTTTGGACACTCTGTTTAAGATAAGTTTTTTTAAGAATTTTTTGGGGGTCTGTAGGCATGCCCCAACAACGTACCAATTTTTGGACACGCTGTATGTTTCATGAGGTTTGAGCTTTTCCACAGAATTCCATGACAAAAAACAGGAGCCAAATTTCGATGCGTCTAAAAGTCTAACTAAAGAAACTTTAAACTTTATACGAAGCACGTTTAGTGAACAAATTCTGACTGTTTCTGAATCAACTCAGTTACGTTCGGGTCTCGGTCTTGTCTAGACAAAGTTAGTTGGGATTAGTGAAGTGCATGCTTTGAAAATCGCGCGCGATTTACAGTAGAACAGTTTTTTCAAATTCAAAATTTTACCGGCTTTTGATTTTGGGTTTTAACTTAAAAAATATTGGTTTTTATGAATTAAAGTTTATGTTTTTTTGGTTATAACATGTAAAAAAATTGGTAAGTACCTTTTTATAACTTATTAAATTAAAGTAGAGGCGGTAATAAATTAAAAATATTGCTTAACAAAAATTTGGGATGTGTACTTTTTAAAGAAGAGAAATTTATAAAGTTTTTTACCCTGTATGAATTTTATAAATTTTTTTTCATTAATGATTTTTAAAATATGACACTTTGCATAAAATGTCTTATATTTTCTTACAATTTAATATTTAAGGTTCTTTTTTAAAAAATATGCACTCTAGTTTTTATTTCTACATATTTTAATTTTTTTGCGAAGAGTGTGCACTATTAACGTAATTTGCGAAGAGTATATCATATTTTTATTGTCCTAGCTTTGACATTATTTTTGCAAATAGTATTTTTTCTTAATTTTTTAAACATGATTTTTTAAATGAGCCCCCCTACATATTTTAATTTTTGCGAAGAGTGTGCAATATTAACGTAATTTGCGAAGAGTTAACTTTTTTTATTTGATTTTTATTGCCCTCTGACATATAATGAGTATTTTTTTATATTTTTTTAACATAAAAGTAAGGTTTTTTTGAGTGGCCCCCCTACAGGGGGGGCACTGCCCTTTTTCGATTTAATTTTTTTCAAATTAATATACCTAAATCAACATGCTTTTTTTGCTTTTTTTCCTTTTAAATAAATTGTAAATAAAAAATGGAGTTAAAAATTTTTTTTGTTAAATTTTCATCATTGCATTTTTTTTTTGTAAATTTTCCATTTGGTTAAAATGTCATCAGTCACTGAATGCTCTAATTTTTTTTATTTATTATTTCCCAACTTTTAGTTTAACATTTAATAAATTAGGCAAATTTGCTAAATAAATATTTGAATTTCATTACGTTGAAAAAAATTAACGTCATTATTAATTTTTTTTAGCAAATCTTCTAAGAAACAAAAGTTGTTTAAAAGTAAGAACTTTCTTTGAATGTATTTTTATTTAGCATCTATTTAACATATTCTTTAGAAAATGCAAAAGCTATTTTAAACAAAATAGCATAATAATAATTATTTTTTAACTGTTTATTTGCAACACACATTGAACCAAAATAAATATTGCACTTAATTTACATTTAAAAAATACATATTTATTTTTGCTACAAATAAGAGTATTTTGCAAATGTCTGTCTTTTATATCTAGGTAAAAAAGGGGCTCCTTGTCTACAGTTGATTTTTTTTAATTTAAATAATTCAAAAAAATAATTACATTATTGAGTAAATTCTTTTCTGTATCATAGCAACCTAAAAAGTGGTAGGTTGCAATTTGCAAAAATGTGTTAACTAATTTGTTCTTTTAAATTTGGTACACAAAAAACGGTTTTAATACCTAAATACTTAAAAGAAATTTTAATAGATAAAATATTTTTGATTTGGAAATGCAGCGAAAAAAATTATAATTTTGAGGGTGTACACATTTTGCCATACACCCTGTATAAAATATAAATGCATGTATTTGTATAAATAAAATGTGGAAAGATTTTGGAAATGGTCCAATTTAATCATAAAATTTATTGTTACTTTAAAACTGGTTTAAATCTAAGAAAATGAAAATAATTAAATATAAAGTTAGAGTGCATGTATTTTTCCTGATTTTGTGGAATTATATTAGTTCTGCTATTAGTTTATTATTTTCCAGTCACAAAAAAAAACAGTAATGAAGATTCAAAGATTAAAAACATAGGGGAAATGCTCCTAATGTGCCCCTTGTAAACTTTTTGGCCCAAATAGGTCAAAGTAAAAGAAAAACATCAAAATTGCTTGAACATTACAAAAACTGTGTCACCAATTAGCTATAAAAAATTAGGCCTCCTTTTTTTGTCTAGTGCATGCACAAGAAAATAGTTTAACGATTTATTTTTATGTTAAAATTAAAAATAATTAAATAAATATTATTTAAACCATAATGTTAAAAATACATTTAACCCGGGCATTGATAAGAAATACTACCTAATTTCGATAAAGGCCAATGTCAGGCCAAATTTTTTAAAATAATAATTGTCATCCAAAATTAGACAAAAATAAACAAATCTCGATAATGTTTGATTTGATTATTACTGACGTTATTTGGGAAATTTCACCAATTAAAACAGAAATACAGGGGTTTTTCGTTGCATTTTATGCTGGAAAACTAAATTTAGGCAGACCCTCGTAAAAATTTAATTAATCACTAATTTAAGTTTATTTTTATTTAAATGTTCTTCTTTTATCGATTCTCTTTGATTTTTGATAGTTTATTTAGGTGCGGTTTATGTAGTTTAGAATATAGAGCAAAAAGGGAGCGTCCTAATTATTTGAAAATGTTTTTTTGTGCATAGCAATTTTCTTTTTAGGCTAATTTGAAGAAAAATGGTAATTTCCGATTAGGTTTCACGTTATGGCCAAAATTTATGATTTGATTACCTGTAATGTTTTATTAATGGCAAACATGCAAAAACGCGCCCAAATTAAATGAGAATTTATTTAAACTCTTCGCCAAAATCAAGATACAAATAAATTAATTCTCGTTTTTTTTTTAATTTTGACTTGTAGAGTTGTTTATTTAAAATTAAGTAATCAAGTTCTTTTTAATTTTAATTCATTCCAAATTAAACTAAAATAATTAATGAAATTATATAATTTTTTGTTAAAAACTGATAAACAAGTTCATTCATAAAATTAAAAAGTTAGAAATTTGTTTATTTGTAAAATATCTTAGTTCAAAATCTTAAAACAAATTAATTTGCCAATTTTTTTTATCTTATTTCGTTACATAAAAGTCTGGAACCGTAGTTTTGCAATTTTTTTGTCTCTCGGAAAAATACGATTAAAGTTTGATAAATCTGGCAACTCTGTTAAGGAAAGTGCATTTTAAAATCCATCTATGATCTTGATCATACCTTTTTGCATAAGATTTTATTGATATTGATGTCAGCTTCATTTCATGAAATTTTGTGAAATTGAATTGATTATAAAAATCTAATTCGACCATTTAAAATATAAACAAACGGTGAAATGGTTTAAGATAGACTGTAGCATTGTATTAAACCATTTTTCGTTAATATGTGCTGTTATCTTCAAGGTTTGAACGTTCGAAGTTTTCCACTTTGGGACCTCATATCTCCAAGGGTGTATGAGATGGATTTTTTTAACATTTTTCTAGGGATCCCTAGACATGCCCCAATAACGTACCGTAGCGTTTTTGCGCCAATTCTTGGACGAATTTAATTTTTTCTTAGCGAAAAGTATAAATAACAAGGCAAATACAGTTGCAAATAAATCAAAAATTAAGAAGCGTGGAAAATGAATGGTGTTAAACCCACCTCTATTTTCCATTTTTGGAGCATTTTTACAATTAGAAATTTCAACATAGATGTCGATAATAACTAATAATTCACGTAGTGGCCTTAGGCTACTAAATAAACAGTTGAATGGCTTATGTTTTACAACCAATTATTGGCAACTAGATGTGAAAACGATTATGTTAAAAATAAAACATAATTGGCTTGAAAAAACACGGAATCCTCTTTTGAATCTAAAATTATTATTATTTTAATATTTTAAAGATATAATTATACAAAAACAATTTTGTAGATATTTGTTTAATCGCCTATCGACGGCTTTTTTATTTAAATTAGTTTTGATTCATTAATTATTTTTTTACATGACCTTTGTGCAGTTTGAATAATTAATTTTGAATTGTTTGACAGATTTGGTCATTATTTTTGAATACTCTTTTTAAGATTATACCTTTTTTTGTTCCATGCATCATGCTATAAATTTTGGAATCAAACAAATGTTAAATTTGGAATGACAACCTTGGAAAAAAGATGTTTGCTTTAATTTCATAAATTGAGAGAAAAGATTAACCATGGCACTATTTTTAATTGGGTTTTTCAATCAATATCTTATGTTTATGCGTTTGCTAAAAAAATTACTATGATTTTATGTTTTATTGTAATTACACCTTAAAAAAAACTATCTTTAATTTAATATAACTGCAAAAATTTTAATCAAAATTCAAATCAACATTTTATGACATGATCTTTCAAATGAGAAATGCCTTATAAAGTAAAAAAGCATAAAAGTTACCAGGGGGCCTCATGGGGGGCCCAACATAAAGCTAACTCGTGAAATGAATATTTTAACTATCCCATATTCTGGGAAAATAGGAAATGCTTACAAATACTTAACAATAAAATCCAATAACATATCACAATGCTTTTCTATTTCTATCAAAATAGAAAATAAAATACTTACTAAATAGTAAAAATTGCTGATTATAAAACGAATTAGCCGACGAGCATAGTAATAGTATTATTTAAATCAGCAAAAAATTAAATTGCCTACACAGTTTTCAAAGAATAAATAATTACGCTTGGATATATACGGAAACGATTCCGCCTTGACATACAGGGGGGACTTGATTTTTTATTATATAGCCCCACTTGAAACTGGAAGAGAGCTCAAAAAATTATAAAAAAATGAAAAAAATAAACTTTACCTTATGTGGAAGCGCTTGGAACTATTTTAGAGACTTGTAACAGCAGCGCCACCTGCTTAGTAGCAAGTTGGCAGAAGTGGCTCAAAACGTGGCTCCACTAGATGGCAGCACGTATTTAACTCCTGCAAATCACCTTAAGTAAAAACCATAATAGCGTAAATCTTAATTTTGGTAATATTGAACTTTTTAGTGCTATGATTTGTATTTTTATTGCTTGGCAATTTTAAAACCGACTGTAGGTTGATCAACATTGTACAACGTTTATGTCTGTGTATTCTTTTGTTTTCTACACCTACTAGATTTTGTTTTAGTGGTTTAACAATGTAATGAAAGGTATATGATTATATTAAGCATTCATTAAATCTGTACCATGTTTTTATACTCTTCGTTTTTAGGTACGAAGAGTTTTACTTGTGTAGATGTGACTCTTCGCAGATAAATATTTTTTTTTATTATTAAAAATAGGTCTTTTGAAGTAAATAACTATTTTTTTAACAAAAAATAACATGTAAGCTAGGTTTAAAGACCTTTAGTTATTCTAGTGCTATTGATAAAAAACCAAATCATAGAATTTATGCGGTGCATTAAACAATAAATAAAGTGTTACACAATACTAAGGATTGAATATCATTTTCTAGATTAAAAATGTTATCAGGAATTCTTGTAATACACGGGTGTTCATGTACAAAAAATTCCTTCACAGGTGATTTTTATTAAAGTTCATTACCCTTTGACAATGACATACAAATCTCATTCAATTTGAACAATTATCGATGTCCATTTTTGTACTTTTCGCATAAAATTTAGAAAACGTACCTATACTCTTTTTAAATTGGGGCACCACCTGTATGGTACGTTGTTGGGGCATGTCTAAGGATCCCCAGAAAATTGTTTAAAAAAATCTATCTTATGCAGGTGTAAAAATTGGCACATAAACGCGACGGTACGTTATTGGGGCATGTCTAGGGATCCCTAGAAAAATGTTAAAAAAAATCCATCTTATATACCCTTGGAGATATGAGGTCCCAAAGTGCAAAACTTCAAAGGCTATACCTTAAAGATAACAGCACATATTAACGAAAAAAATGGTTTAATACAAAGCTACAGTCTATCTCAAACCATTTCACCATTTGTTTTTCTTTTAAATGGTCGAATTATATTTTTATAATTTAATTTAATTTTACAAAATTTTCATGAAATAAAGCTGACAACAGTGTCAATAAAACCTAATGCAAAAGTGCCTTAATACAAAGGCACAGTCTATCGTGAACAGTGTTGCCAAACTTATTAAACTTAAACGTATTTTTCTAAGAGATAGACAACATAGATACTTTAAACAATTTAGAGAGAGCCTTTAAAACAAAAACTTTTATTTTTGGAGGCAGTGATCTTTATTAGTTTCCTTGTCTATGAGACAATTCAGCATTTTTTTCGGCTTAAATCAATGAACTTGTTTTGGTTTCCTAAGCATAAAGTCTGAAAACAAAGTTCCATTCTTTTGAAGAGGGTCTCTTTTATCAAATACCGCTGTCAACTTGTCAAAACTTTACCTATAATCTAAGCCTATTTATCTTTTGTTTATTCTTTCTTAGTGAAAATTGATACCTACTTTAACAAACCATAGACTAAACATTTTTATTGATAAATTTATTTTTGTTGCAGATTACATTTTAAAAAAATTGAAAAGAAAATGAACAAAAATATTGGATGTCTTCTTTTAAAGCTGAATGATATAGAAGTTTTATTTGAATCCTTTTCCAACAGATAGAGTTGGGATTTTTTTTTTACCAGGTAAGTTGGGTAAGATTGCCTTAAATAGAACACTTTTCTGAATTTATTTCTAACCTATAAAGGACTCTTTAAAAAAAACTAAAACATTATAAGAAATATATGGATCTTCTTGTGCAACATAAGAAATATTAACAGTCCTATTTAAAAAACAGTACTTTATTTGGTGAAATTAAAAAATGCTTACAAAACCCCAATTTAGGATACAGGTCTCCTAAATTGAACCAGTGATCTCCCTAATTAAACCGGCTATAAAACCCTTGAATAAAGAACTAAAAAAAGTTGCAGAAAAAGTTAGTTTACGGCTCGTACAATAATATATTTGAATTTTCTTAGTAACATTAGCACATTTGGCATATGCAACACTTTGCAAAATTTTGAAAGGCTCCTAAATTGGACCGATTCAATTTAGGACATTCGTGCTCAGTGTTGGTCCAATTTAGGTGAATCTGCCTTAAATTGGCATGAGAAGCCATTTCTTTATGAGATAAAACTAATATTTGGGGTTATGGTTTAAAAGTATTAAAAAGAGAGCTATAAAACTGTAAATTAGATCAGGATAAGTTAAACCCTTACCTGTCGGTAATGTAGGGTTGCGGTAAGTTTTACAAATATTAGATCTTTGACGGGATTTTTATAAATTTGTCGATAATTACTAACAACGCGCTAGAGGTACCACACTTGCTGTTAATACTCAAAGGGCATGGAGCGTAGATGACGTATGAATCAACAGATGGCGCTACCTATGTTTTGATGCGAGATATAGCACCGGTTTTATTTAAGAAAAAACAAAAACTTTAACTTTAATGGAAACAAAATGAAAGTAAAATTATCCAATCAAGTTTTGCAAACAAAAGGAAACAACTTTCCACATTTAAAACAAACAAAAACAATAGTTATCTTAATATATTCCAAATCACACTTCGTTACATAAAAAACTACTATTTTGTTTTTAAATGTAAACAATGAGCAGAAAAAAACAAAAAATAACAATCTTGCTCTAGTTACACACATAAGTTTATTTACAATTTCCAATAATAAAATAATTTATCAATTAGTACATGTAATAATTCATGAGCCAGAAACATTAAACATACGACATTGTAACAATAACTCTACTCCAAATACTATTTTACAAACGCTTTAGTTTATTTATGATCCACTAATATTATTTTTAACTTAAATACACTTTAAAAGTAGTACAGCTTTGCGATAAAACACAAAAACGTTCAAATAACCGAATGCGCACGCGTCAGGCGCATGCGCGCTAATGACTCTGATGTATGACGTCACAGCGCGCCAAATTCAAATTCCAAACCTAACAAACTATTTTTTTCCAGCCAAACTGCCATTTTAACCTGCCAAAATGCCGTCCAAGACCCAAAAATGCGTTTCTCTACTAAGTTCATTGATTTTAATCTGTCTTTTGGTAATTATGTTAACCGTGGTGTGGGTTCAGTTCAGCCAGGGTGCGTTCCGAAGTGACAGTTACCACAGACAGAAAAAAAATTACTATATTGCACTGTTAAACAGTGACGAGAACGACAGTCGAGTTGTTTTCACGTTTAAAAGTACTGAGAGACCTTTGGAGGAGCTGCAAGGAGGGACGCCACCTAGTGACAGTTTAACGAAGCACAAAGGTGAGTTTTTTGCAAATAAGAATTGTTGTTGTTTAATAGGTTCAAAATGAGAATTTATATTTTCTTAGATGCATAATTGAATAAAAAAACATGGTCTCGACTTAAAATTGAATAAAAAGTGTAACAACCTTTAATATCATTTAAACAATTAAATGTTTTGTGTACGTTAATAAAATTGGCGAAAAATTAACTTGAATTAAGTTGACCATTAACCACAGCTCATGAATAAGTTTAAAATAAAAATGATTCACTAGTAAATAAAAATTAGCATTTGACTATTTTAAAACTAGTGGTATGGAATATTAACAATAAATTGGTATAGTCGAATTGTTATGGCTAAAGAATTAGAAAATATGAAGTTTTAACTGCTTAATTTTTTTTTAATGGTGGAATTACACCTAATTTTAAAAACTCGGCTGGGATGGCTCTATACCTAATTTCAGGGACGGTACAGCCAATTTTCTAAACTAGGGTCTAATTCCAACTGAAAAAATGAATTGCTAGGCTTGGTTATGCTAAATTAAGTTATAAAAACTGGAGTAGACCAATATCAAATTTCTTCATATGTAATATAACTAAAAAAAGTGCTGATTTTTAAAACCAATTCTCGTTAAACAAATGGTGCGTTCTCCTAGTATTTAATAAGAGCCTTGACAAGGTCATTTTGTCGTGATGTACTTACAGGACGTTAAACTTTTAAAATGTTTTAATTAGAATTGGAAAAACTAGTGTTTTTATTTTTGGCAGCTTATTTTCCGGAAATACTTTTTAGCATTATAACTTACGAACAGAGATAAAATTAGGATAAATGTTGTTAAACTCCTAGTAGACAAGGTCGAAAATAAGAGGTATTATAAATTCGACCTGTCATAGGAATTTTTTTTTATACAGGTGTTCCAAAATTGGCATACATACAAAATAAATTTTTGATTTGAATTGAATTTTGAAATCACATATAAGTGACTTAATAAATGCTCTTTTTCTACATCCGCCCTTAAAATGTCACTTATCGCACAACTTAATTAAATCAAAAACAATTCTTTAGTCTTTAGCCATTGTGTTGCAAGCTGTGAGTAATAGCATTTTATTCACGGGGTGAAGTTGCAACAAGCTCTTTACCCACGGGTTGAAGTTAGCGTTTCTTGCAGAATATGACAGATGACATTATTTGTATTTTTTTTAGTTGTCAAAAACGTATAATTTGGTGTCTTTAATTTGTAAAAATGAATGAAATAAAAGTTACAGTGAAAAATAAAGTATATGTTTACATTTCTTAAAAATTAAAGCCATTGCAAATGTTGTTAGTGTTAGTTTTTTACCGATGTCAACAAGCCCGCTAAAAAACGCGCGGTTGAAGCTAAAACCGTGAGTTGTTTTTGGATATTTTTATAATTTTGGACAGTATTCAGTGTAGCAGAGGTAGGATTTTGATTTAACGTTAACGTTTGTTGAATATTACAACATGTTACTTTATTTCTACTTTTAAAATGTTTTTTTTTAACCTAACTTTACTTCAAGTTAAAAATTTATTCTTTCGAAAAGTCCGAACTGTTTGATTTTGAGGTCGTAGGAAAAGTATAGTTCGTAACGCGTTTTATAAACGTCTTTATTCACTTGTTTATAAAACTCTCGCTTGCGCTAGTGTTTTAACAAACTCGTGAATAAAGACTCGTTTATAAAACTTGATACGAAAACTACTATTTTTAAATGTGGTGTCTTTCTTTTTATTTTTATTTCTATCGTTCGTATATTTTTTTTATTTTTAGTATACGACACTCTATTAATTGTCAAGGTCGCTACCATTGACCTTGAGGTTTATGCAAAAATCACAACCAGAATAGAATAAATAATTGCTATAAAACCTAGACACTGCAAAAGTTAAAATTTATTAGATGCTTTTAGAATGGTTGCCAAAAATTATCAAGTATTTTTTAGATTCAAATTTATTATAATTTAATAAAATAAAAACGTCTAGATTGCAAAAATAAATGAGTCTGTGTAATTAAATTTAATTTTTTTATGGTCATTAAAGATAATGCAGATCTTTTGTGAAGGTTACCAGTTAAAAAAAGGATGCATCCAAAATTTTATATTTGCTTATGGTAATAATTTGAATAAAAACTTGTCTAAAAAAATTAGAAAAATAAACAATTGTTTTTGACCATTACGTAAGGATATAAAAATAGATATAAAATTAAATTTTATAATAATAGTTTTTTATATTTGCGTTCTATAATAAGCACATAATAAAACCCGAAATTTGGTGGTTTTTTAAGGTTGCTGAATTGCTTCATTATTAAACCCAAACTTTTATTTTATTAGGTTGGTATTTTAGATGCAAAAAGATGAATTCTTTCCTTGCAAAGTACTTTTTATTTACAAATTTTACTATTATAAACTATCGGGGGACATAGTTTTTTTGTGGAGGGAATAACTAGAAGAATTGGAGAAACGATATCAACAGTTACATTTTCTCAAAAACGCCTATTCATTCAGTATTAAGTGAGTAAAGTTTGCAAATGTCATTATTCAATATTTTTGACCTAAATTTATTTTTTACTTTAAAATGTAAATGTTGCCAATCCAATAAAAATTAAATTAGCTATAAAGTTTTTGGTTTGTAATGTTGCATCAAAAAGTACCGTTTTTAATTTATTTCTCAAAAATTTATATAAAAGCTTAAAACTACATTTAGGTACCATACTTGTAAATTTAATTATATTTGAATAAATTTATAATTTTGTAATAACAAACCAAATCGTCTAGCTTAGTTAGTTTAGTCTTAAGAAAATCATAGATATGCAGGGTTTATAAATGACCTAGTATATGTTACTTAGTCAATTAACAATTAATGTTTCTTTAATAACCAAAGTTTAGTGTTTCTTCTTATCTAATCTAAATTATAGTTATATAAGTGTCATTTTAAGAATAATTATTAGGTTCTTGCACTTGTATTTTATTTGTTTAAATTTTCTTTAGTGACTAAATAACAAATTCTAAAGTTTTATAAACTCTCTTCTTACTCACTAAAGATTACCATTAAAACCTAAATAAATAAGATGCCAAAACGGGATGTTTATTTCCTCTTCTGGTAATTTCTTACATCCAAACAGTTTACGATAAGAATTGCGTGTGAAATCATCAACATTAATGTCTATTATAAAAGATCCAAGAGTCACTAAAAGTCGCTGTTTATGTCACGTTTCCGAGGAAAACTCGTAAAAAACAGATGGTTGCAAATAATACTTGCAAGAAAATACATCTACAACGTGAATCGAATGATAAAATTAAATAGATAAATAAACGACAAAATTATTTGGTAAACTGATTTACCTTACCTATGATAGGCTGACAAGAATCATAACAGCAACTGGTAAATTTCTTTAATTTTGTCTTTTTTTTATAATATTGCATTGTAAAACACTCATATTTATCATTAATGTACAGGTGGTGCGCCAATTCTGACATCTTTATTATTTTTCTTGGATAGCTATAAGGTACCGTAAGTATAGGTTCGTAGAAGAAATAAAAATTTACAGCATTTCATAATTGAAAATTCGCTAGTCATATAAAGTTTTTCATATACAAGTGTCATTAAATAAGAAAAATTAAAAAAGGTTATTGAACGTACTAGGTCAGTGACCTTACTTTGAAAAATCATAAACAAAATTTAGAAAGAGTTTTCTTAAAATTACTGATATGCAAGATAATGTGGGCATTTGTGAGTTTTTTCAAGTAACATTAATCATTATACAGGGTGGTCCAAGCAAAAGTTTCCACCCCCATTATTTCCTGAACGAATTTGTTCTGGAGGAACTGCCGCGACACGTCATTTTTTTTTTGGAGGGGGACATCCAATTAGGGTATTTTTTAATTTTTTTGTTCAACCCTCCAAGCGGGGTGATTACCCCAGTAAAAATTTCAAATGGCACTACGGGTCAAGTGGGGTCTTATTTGAAAGCTACAATTTTTCTCTTTTCAAAAAAAAAAAAATTTTCAAAATCGGGCAAAATTTTTTCAAAATTTTTATTATTTTGAATTTTAAATTTAATCATATTTTACGCTTCTTAAGAAGAAAATGCTTAGACAGGTCGATTTTCTTTTGAAGAAGAACATCTAACAAAATATTCCTTAATTTTTTTCTTTAACCCTCCAAGCAGGGTAACAACCCCATCAATAATCTTTAATGGCCATTCTGGGTAAGTGGGGCCTTATTTGAAAGCTACAATTTTTCTCTTTTCAGCAAAGTAAAAAATTTTAAAATCGGACAAATATTTTTCGAAATTTTGTTGTTTTTTTTATTTTTAATCTAAAAGTAAATTTACACACCTTAAAATTTTGATTTTTTGAGAAATTATTCTTAAAAAAAATTAAAAATGTTATTTCAAGAATAATTTCTTAAAAAATCAAAATTTTTAGGTGTTTAAATTTAATTTTTGATTTAAAATTAAAAAAACAACAAAATTTCAAAAAATATTTGTTCGATTTTAAAATTTTTTACTTTACTGAAAAGAGAAAAATTGTAGCTTTCAAATAAGGTCCCACTTACCCAGAATGACCTTTAAAGATTATTGATGGGGTTGTTACCCCGCTTGGGGGGTTGAAGAAAAAAATTAAGAAATATGTTGTTAGATGTTCTTCTTCAAAAGAAAATTGACCTGTCTAAGCATTTTCTTCTTAAGAAGAGTAAAATATGATTAAATTTAAAATTCAAAAAAATAAAAATTTTGAAAAATTTTCGCCCGATTTTGAAAAAAAAATTTTTTTTGAAAAGAGAAAAATTGTAGCTTTCAAATAAGACCCCACTTGACCCGTAGTGCCATTTGAAATTTTTATTGGGGTAATCACCCCGCTTGGAGGGTTGAACAAAAAAATTAAAAAATACCCTAATTGGATGTCCCCCTCCAAAAAAAAAATGACGTGTCGCGGCAGTTCCTCCAGAACAAATTCGTTCAGGAAATAATGGGGGTGGAAACTTTTGCTTGGACCACCCTGTATTTTTATTGGATTGGCAACATTGGCATTTTGAAGTAAAATGCAAATTAAAGCCAGACATATTGAATAATGACATTTGTAAACTTTACTCACTTAATACTGAATAAATAGGCGTTTTTGAGAAATGTAACCGTTGATATCGTTTCTCCAATTCTTCTAGTTATTCCCTCTACAAAAATGCTATGTCCCCCGATAGTTTATAATAGTAAAATATGTAAATAAAAAGTACCTTGCAAGGAAAGAATCTGTCTTTTTGCATTTGGAAAACCAACCTTATAAAAGAAAATGTTGGGTTTAATAATGAAGCAATTCAGCAAAATTAAAAAAACCAAATTTCGGGTTTCATAATGTGCTTATTGTAGAACGTAAATATATAAATATATTTTTGGTAATTTTTTTTTGCTTTAGTTAGGAATAAAAAATAATTATAAATTATACTATTTAAATGAGAACGCATGTTTAAGCAGCTTGTATAATATTTATGACATTTATGGTATGATACCCGTACAAATTCATAATTGATAGTCATAAACTAATATTTTAATAAATAAATAATTAATCTTAATTGTTTCATATTAGTAATATAAATTGACTACAGGAAGATATATCGTTGGATGATGATGGTAAAATTAAATTAATTGATAGATTAGTATTTATTTATAGATAGATCGCTGTAGGTACAACATTTTTTTTTATTTGCGTTCTCTAATAAACACATTATGAAACACGAAATTTGGTTTTTTAATGTTGCTGAATCGCTTCATTATTAAACCCAAAATTTAGTTTTATTAGGTTGGTTTTCCAGACGCAAAAAGATTAATTTTTCCCTTGCAAGGTACTTTTAATTTACAAATTTTACTATTATAAAGTATCGGGGGACATGGTTTTTTGTAGAGGAAATTAGTAGAAGAATTGGAGAAACGATATCAACGGTTAAATTTTTTCAAAAACGCCTATTCATTCAGTATTAAGTGAGTAAAGTTTACAAATGTCATTATTCAATATGTCTGACCTAAATTTACTTTTTACTTCAAAATGTCAATGTTGCCAATCCAATAAAATAAACTTTTTAATATACTATTCTTTGTTTGATTCGCAAATAATAGTTTTAATAATTAATCAATGATTCAAAAAACTACGTGTGTTGTTATTTAAAACGCAAAATGTGCAAAAATTGTACAAAATCAATAAAAAAAAATGCTTAAGTAGGTATTTAAAAGCAAATTTTATATTTTGCTGTTTATTTTAATAATTTCGACATACTTTTTAGTGGTACCATGCTGTCTGCCCAATAATATTTATTGCGTCGCACATACTTTAACTTTTGCTGAATCGTTTTAATAGTTTTCATTCAAGAATAACTTGACATTTTTAAATCCAGTCAAAGTAAACATGTTTAATAGATATTTATCTATTTCGTAACGATAAAAGAACATTTACAATCTGAATTGACAAATCCTTTATTTTACACATCTATGATTTCTTTGTAAATAAGGTTTGGAGCATGTCTAGAAATCTCTAGAAAAATGTTAAAAAAATCCATCTCATATACCCTTGGAGATATGAGGTCTCAAAGTGCAAAACTTTAAACGCCCATACTTTGAAGATAACAACACATATTAACAAAAAAAATGGTTTAATACAAAGCTACAGTCTATCTTAAACCATTTCTCTATTTGTTTATCTTTTAAATGGTTGAATTAAATTTTTATAATCAATTTA
Organism: Cartodere bifasciata; assembly: GCA_963920755.1. Taxonomy (NCBI): domain Eukaryota; kingdom Metazoa; phylum Arthropoda; class Insecta; order Coleoptera; family Latridiidae; genus Cartodere; species Cartodere bifasciata. The sequence goes on along the minus strand of OY987199.1, from coordinate 2,071,926 downwards.
ATTTTACAAAATCTTCATGAAATGTAGCTTACAACAATGTCAATAAAATCTAATACAAAAGTGTATGATCAAGACTTATAGATGGGATTTTTGGATGTACAGTTAAATTCACATAAAAGTGGTACACTTTAAAAAAATGTCAAATTTGTTTTATTAAATTTAGCATTAATTTTTTAATTTCTGGTTATTTATTGTACAGTATTTATAAAATATGGCAAATCAACGAAACAACCATCGGAAATATAATTAAATTATGGCAAAATTAAGGCCAAATTTAATTAAACAAATTTGACACAACATTGACAGTGTACCACTTTTATGTGAATTCAACTGTATTTTCCTAGACTGTGTTGCCGAATTTATGCAACTGGGTTCGCATTTTCCTTAATTAATATAACAGATGGATTTTTTTAACAATTTTCCAGGAATCTAGGCAACAACTTATACCATCGCGTTTGATTATCCTGTAAGCATGATTTAGAGATGAATTAGCGTAACTTTACTTATAATTAACGTATCGCGACTGAAATAAATTATACGAAAGATGAAATCGCATTTACACATCCAATTAACTTAACTTGACGTTTACTTAAGGTTCTATTTCTTAATTTTGGTTAATTTCTAATTTCAGCTAATTCAATGTAAAGTAAGCCTCTTCACAGAGCCATCTATCGGCTACTAGACCAAATTTTTAAAATTACAAAGATAATCGAAGAATTTCAGATGAATTTCTGTAAATAAGACGATTCTAACATTTACCGATAGATGGCGTTTACTAAATTAGCTGGTTGTAAACTAACGTGTAAATTTATACTATAAATGCCATAATTTAGTCGCGTCAAGTTAAGTGGAGTAAAGTAGCTTTGAGTGGCGTTGAGTTAATTTAATGTAACTCTAAATCACACTCAAGCATTAACTCAAAAATTAATGAAATTGTTTAATTCCAAACAAAAGGTATGTCATTTTAGGCACAATTCCCCTACAACTAAAATAAAAAGTGACATAAAAAAAATGTAAATGTTAAAAACAACAAATCAATTTATATTGACCACACAATGCGTTACTTCAATACAGGAAGTCACTTATAACTTTATATACACTTAAAAAAGAAGAATAACCCTCCTTATTCAAGTTGAAACAATTATTCTGACAGATATAACTATGTGCAACAAACTTTAGTAATAAATTAAAATCGTTAGCAAGGTCGACTGCTAGTATCAGACTTCATCAGTTGGTTTGCATTTCTTAAAAACTAATAAAAGAAAGAATGAAAATGAAGAATGCGTATCTATGCTGGGAAACATTTTTATTGTCAGACTTTGTGGTACTGAAACAGGTCCGTATTTGACCAAAAGCTACAAAATATTAATTCTATAGACAACTGAAATAGTGCTACGAGATAACTTCCAAACTTAAGTTTTGGGCGCAATTTTAAGATTCTTCAGATAGTAGCTGGGCGGGCTACATTAGATTTTTAGTGCATGTAAAAAAGTCAAAGTGACAATTAGAGTATAAACTTCATTATAAATTAAAACCGTAATAATGGAGTTGTTTTGTGCGGTAAACAGAAAGCAAAATGATATTTTTTATCTATAAATTTCCCATGCATAAAACTTTAAAGTTAAATGAAAATCAAAAATGGGAAACTGGACAAGAAAAATCTGAAAAATCTCATCAAAAGGGGGCCATCTAATCATAAGACACTTATATTTCTAATTTAATATTTTAAATTTAAGAAAAACGGGGCTAAGAAGGCACAGTCTACTAACCTTAGGAAGTATTTACATTCTTTTAATATTCTTTCGTTCATCGGGTTCCAACAAGCTTTTTCTAAGCTTCCTTTTATTACCTATATTTTCTGGACATGGGGCATAATAATCGACAATAATACATATGTGTGATAAATTCCGTAAATGTGTCTCGTCGAGTAAGTTATTACCTATATTCGTAATCGAACAGATTTTTTGTGGGCAACATGATCATTTGGTTTTACTGAAGATATTAAATGTCTCAAATACACTTGCACTTGCACAGCCGTTCCATATTAATGCCACAATTAAAATATTTTGATTATTTGATTTACTAGCAAATAATTATGTGAAACCGAAAAAAGAAGTAAAAAATTATGTTTGCAACAATTTTTTTTCTTAAATGACAGTTGTGTGTTAGATAGTTGACAACTTGATTGACATTATTTACAATAAATCATTAAGCACACTTAAGTTAAATTCTAAGCACTTATGACGTCATTGGGCGCACACTAGCTACTAGATCTGTCAAAATTTAAGCCATTGAAGTTAATTTCAGTTGTCTATACTCTCTAGTATATGTAAGCTCTATGGTAGTGACTCACACTGGTCCAAAAAGTCTAAATGGCTGCCCATTTTTAATTTAGTCGTTAGATATGTGCAAAAATGGTAAAATGGTAAAAATTGTTTTATTTATATGGAATTGTAGTGACGGTTCTGTGTTGTAATTAATTTGCATAGTGTCTACATGTAGTACATAAAACTTCGCAGACGTTATAATTTATAATAGAATAATTAATATGCTTCACTAGTTTTGCAATTGTTAATATAAAATGTGCATTCATACGGGTCTATTTTTACGATGTTTTATCTATTGAAATTGAATTAATTTTATGTATATTTATATTTACAAACTTATTACTTTATTTTCTTTCTTATTTCATTTTAAGTAACATTTACAATGGGTAACTTTGTACAGGGAAATTGTGCCAAAAATGACACTTGTTTGAAATTAAACTATTTCATTAATTTGTGTTTTCTATCGAGTTTTAAAAATCTTTGAGAAATTTGACGACGAATCTTTTAAAGTTGTTCCCAGACAAAAGGTTGACATAAAAATTAAAAGTTCAGTTCTAAAAACCTATTAGATTTTATAGTCAATTTTACATTTATTTTTTAAATCTATTTTTAAATTTTTCTGAACACTATCAAAAGGTTAAAGTGTTAAGTTTTCATGTTGCCATTTTCATTTTGTATTGACTTATTTAAAACTAGAGAATCAAATTTACAGATTAGAAGATCTGTGCTCTTAGAAGCTCGTATAAGTCATCTCCGTTGAGCTCCCGTCAATTCTACTAAGTAGCACATCTACATGAGGGCCTCATTGTATATTAAAACTAAATGTAGTTTTGGAAACTAGAAAAATAGGGCTACAAACGTATTATGGTTTCATTTAAATAGGCTATTTCTTTGTGTAAAAAATGTGACTCATTATAATATTTTTGTTTTAAGTCAGATTTTCGACACAAGGAAATAACCGATTTAAATGAAACTATAATTCGTTTGTAGCCCTATTTTTCTAGTTTTCAAAACTACATTTAGTTTTAATATACGATGAGGCCCTCATGTAGATGTGCTATTTAGTAGAATTGACGTGAGCTCAAGGGAGATGACTTATATGACCTTCTAAGAGCACAGATCATCGCATCTGTGAATTTGAATCTGTAGCCTTAAATAGTTGGAACAATTAATCAAACAAAAGGTGATTATCCTCGTTAACACAATTCTAGTCGATTTGATTGCAGATTTTATTGAAATATTGAACTCTATATTAACTAAAGTTATTTTTGTAAGAATTAAATGTTTTCTGATAAAAATAACAAAAATAGTAATTAATTGTCACTTGGATAATTTAAGGAATAATTAATTACATTTTGGTGTATTTTTATATTTTTTATGTTTAATTTTTATTGCAGAATAATTCTAAGAAATTTGCTTTATCGATTTTTGGAGAATAAAAAAAACAGTGCCAATCATAATAAAAATAAAATTACATAAATTAATTTTTTAATGGAGCGTATTCGTACAAAAATTGGTTGGGGTTACCTAGGAGATCTGTCATACCACCCGTTGTTTTAGATGCTAACTGACATTACTTCTGAATTTTTTACTTTTATCAAATATAACGCTAATATACCAAAAAAACAACAAACTGCCGGTTTAAAACATTCTACGTATACCAGCTAAAAGATTTGTACAACATTTACATAGTGTTTCACATCTTTAATTCTTTATAATTATGTAAAAATGGAAATTATGACTCATTTACAAAAGGATTTCCGTGAATGTTTAAAATAATCCGCATTTTTTTGGATGCACGGATTTTGCATTAAAAGTACCTTTGTAAATGAGTCACTATGCCCTTTTTTACCTAATTATGAAGAATTGAAGTTGTGAAACACTTCGTAAATGTTATACAAACCTTTTAGATGGTACGTAGAATGTTTTAAACCGGCAGTTTGCTGTTTTTTGGTATATTTGCGTCATATTTGATAAAAATATAAAATTCAGAAGTAATGTCAGGTAGCATCTGAAACGACGGGTGGTATGACAGATGTCCTAGGTAATCCCAACCAATTTTTGTACGAATACGCTCCATTAGGTACTTTTTCTAAACATAAAAACTTCCTTTTTTACTAAGATAGAAAATAAGATTTTTTTTTAAATTTTTGTAGTATTTTTCCTTTCAGCAAAGTATTGTTCCAAATACAACAAATAAGTAGACTTTTAATTATGAAAAGACACCAATATACCAACAAAATGTCGTAAAATCTTTATTGGACACATTATTTTAAATTATTTAACAGTTTTATTACTCCTCTGAAGTTCTCTATTATCTAATTGATCATAAGAAACACACATATGTAAATTAAAAAAGTTATTTCAATTAGTACTTGCATTAAAACTACAAAAAAGTCTTTCACTCTCTATCTTTAAAGTAGCCATAAAATTTGAATGATGAATTAAAATTAGAAATAATTATACTTACGAAATTTCACTTGTTCTCATTTAATTTTTTTTTTATTACCCTTTTAAAATATCTGTTACTACCACACATAATTATATAAAAAAAACAACTTTTTTCACTTTAGGTTAATAGATCCGGTCAAGTCAAGTTTACAGTGCATTAAAATAGCGTCTGTGAAATTTTTTTTAGGCAACCAACATTACGGACCAAAGAAAATGGTCATTTTTTTCTTATTCTGTATAAAATTCGAACATTGGTTTTTTTAAACCATTATTTAAAGAAAAATATGAGAGTTTTTAAGGTCCCATTGGTGTAAAAATGTTTCTTAATATCTTATTTACCATATTTTAAGATTTCCAGCATAATTTTTCACTGTAAGTATTTAAAAATAATTTTTTATTTGAAGAGCCACCCAGATGTCAGCTTTAAACGCAAATTGCTTGAGAAAGCAACCATATCAAGGGGTATGGTTTGTTCTAGGTAATAGAAAAAAATGTTAATTTTACAATGGTACTTATACGAGACCTCTTGATATGAATGCTTTTTTAAACAATTTGCGTTGAAAATTCACATCTTGGAGGGGCAACAACATTACCAAATATACAGTAATTCTCAAGAATGAAATAAACTTGAAATATGGAATTTAAGACATTGTAGCACATTTTTATATCAAGGGTTTTCTGAGAAATCCTTTTATTTTCATAAAATATTGTCTTGAAAAAGTGGTTAATCTGACAAAATCAAAATTTTAATTTCACAGGCAGTTTTTTAATGTGGATCTTTGACCCTATTGGTGCTAAAAACTAGGGATTCATAGTATAGAAAAAAAAATGTTTGGTTTTAGTGCTTCTGACTGAACTAAAAAAGGACAAAATTCTTAAGATGTGTTGCATAATTAATTAATAAAAAATATACAATAAATTATGCCGTAAACACCATCGTTAGAATATAATATGAATTTATTTTGCTGATTGCTTTTAATACAAATAAGCATCACTATGATTATACTTATAATCATTATTTTATGATAGAAAATTACCTTTAAAAAACAAAAATTACCTTGAAAGAGACAGAAATGCATTTATCAAAATGTTAATTTAAAAATTAAATGGTCAATTAAATTAACAAATAAGGAGCACCATAAATTTAAAATCTAAGGAAGTACAAGTCAAAAAAAGTATTGCATTACTGTGGGGAATTATTCATTTTTTTTTCACAAAATTAAAAAATACAAAAACAATTTAATCAAAAGTGTTCCAATTTGGGCAAATCTATCCTAGGTCCAAAACAAGAATTTTTAAATGCCAGTAGTATCATGTAAAATGTCTCAAAGATTGATACATCTATAAATATTTTGAATTTTAAAACAGATTCTTGATTAACATATAAAAAATAAAATAAATTGCTCGATAGTCGCTGTCAAAACTACTTAAGATGATTGCATTGATATAAATAATTAACATAAAAAAGCCGTGTAATGAAGAACAAATACACAACTCCAAGTCTCTTTAAAATTCTAATCAGATAGTTTTATCTTTAAATTGTTTGAGTATTGACAATAATAAAGCTATCAGAACAAGAGATCTAAATTACATCTTCTGATGTGAAATTATTTATTTATAAAATCTATGAGCTCGTGCGTGGAAAATTATTCTCGAAATAAATATTTCTCAGCAGAATCATCACAAAAAATAATATTCTAGGAAACCTAAAAGATGTTCATTTTCTACGCCTAATTGCTAAATTTTGTTCTACAGGATTTCACAAGTCAGCCCTTTCGAAAAATTTGTTTATAATTCTAAATAAAGCGTTTTTAAAACAGAATAGGTGACTGTCACAAAATTACAATAGATCCAAAAAGCCAAGGTCCTGTTAAACTTGATAAGAAAGAGCAGTGGATCCGAAACCTCAAGAATCCTGGTTCAAATCCGGGTCAAGGTGCACCTTTTTTATTTTTTTCTTGGTGCCATAATATTTAAAAAAGGACCACGATTAAAAATGTGTTTTATTGGTTGCCTAGTTTTGGACACTTAACCATTTTTAAAAGTTAAAAAGAATTAAAGAATGTCTTAATTATCCATTCATAGTTTAGATAAAACACAGTCACCTATGAAAACTAGAATCTTTTTCTTTGAAAAGTTGAATGTTCGGCTAAGTTGGCATTACATTTTAAATTGTCTGTCATTAATAATTAAAAAATAATATAACAGTTACATAAAACAGGCGTAAAAATTGGAAAAATAAAACAATTTTTGCTTGAGATGTGAGAATTTATGAAGAAAATTGTAGACAATTTTCTAAAAGTGCTAACTTATCCTATGATACCTAAAAGAACTTCTTAACAGTGAGTACTTACATAAATAATTCCTATTTTGTGTAAACTTATTAGGAATTTTGCGAAAAGTATTACCAGACGTCTTGCTATTTAAAATTCAAACAATCCCCATTATTTAATAAAGGTACCTAAACTATAAACAATAGAATAATTTAAAATTTAAATTATTAAATACACAAAGGTGTGTATCATGTAATTTCATCTAAATATGAAGAGGCGACATATTTTTTTGACCTAATCGACAATTTAACAAGATAAAGCTCATCCTTAGTTAGTTTTACATCTTGTATTTATCTTGTAAAAAATATCAATGAACATGTTTAATAATTATGTAAATTTTTACGCTTTAAGGTAGACAGCTTGATTCTAAACAGTGAAGATATATATAACCATTCATTATTTCTTCTTTTGAGTGGGACGACTGGTAAAGTACATGCCAATTTATTGTTATTGTTCTTGGACGAGAATTCCGTTTAAGGAACATGTCTATAAAAATGGTAATCTATTAAACTTACTGAAATTATTGGTTTGGAGTACGTATCCAGCTAAGTTTGCAAAAAATAGGTATGCGCATTTAAATATAGGATACTCTGCTTGTAGATAAATATTATAGCGTTGAGAAAAAAATAAAAAAGAGCCGCCCGGACCTGGGTTTGAACCAGCGTCCATTGTGCTAAAAGTTAGCAGCTTCTTAATTTACACCAAAACTAAATAGTGTACAGTTTTTGAACAGTAATAATAAACTTTATGTCTATGTCTAGAGGTGGTAAGCTTATAAAATTTCAATTAAACTCATTTGCAAAATGAGCATGATTCACTAGCAATAAATAATGAATACATTAATTTAAACCTATTAGATAATGGATTTTAGCACCAAATGTGTTAATAGATATCATTAATCTAGCAACAGTTAATAATTTTTTTGTTTTAATTATCAGACTAAGGTTCAATTTTTTAGAGTGGGGATTTAAGCTTATTTTAATATGCCCTCATAGATTAAGGTTGCCAAAATTGTAACACTTTTCTGTTTGAATTTATTTCTAACCAATAAAGGACTATTTTAAAAAACTAAAACAGTATAAGAAATATATAGATCTTCTTGTGCTACAATAGAAATATTAACAGTCTTAATTAAAAAAGAGAACCTTATTTGGTAAAATTAAAAAAGGTCACAAAAGTCCAATTCAGGATACTGGTCTCCTACTCCTAAATTGAAACAGTGATATCCTTAATTGAACCGGCTATATAACCCTTGAATAAAGAACTAAAAAAAGTTGCAGAAAAGTAATTAAGTTAGTTTACGGCTCGTACAATAATATATTTGAATTTTCTGAGTAACATTAGCACATTTGGAATATGCAACACTTTACAAAATTTTGAAATGCTCCTAAATTGGACCGATTCAATTTAGGATATTCGTGTTCAGTGTTGGTCCAATTTAGGCGAATCTACTTAAAATAAATAAGCCATTCAGTTTATAAGAGAAGGTAACATTTAAAATAATTTTCTTTAGGCTAGAGAAATTAGCAAAATAGACTTAAAATGGACTTTTTTTAAGTCAATTTTGAGGTAAGAAAAAACTGGATAGACTTTTTTGACACCATTTTAGAGCTCTTCCAATTAACAAGTGATAATTTAGCATTATTTGTTGTTATTTCTTTCAATAATGCGAAAATTATCATTTACGTTACCTTTAATGACTTTAGTACTTAGCTTACATAATAAATTCAAAGTGTAGGCAGAATAATCCATAATTTACACGTCCCTGATTGAGACATACACATCGAATGAAAATTAGACTTTCTAATGAGTTTATTTTCAGCCATCTGATGATTTTTTTTTCGGTTTAAATTGTCCGTAAATTGTTGTAAATTATACATTTATTCTGAGATTCTAACGAACCATACAAATTAATATGCAACTATGTATAATTCACAGTTTAAAAAAGACAGAGTCACCTATGAAAACTAGAATCTTTATCTTTAAAAAGTTAAATCTTCCTAAAAGTTGGCATTACACTTTAAATTTACTGCCATTAAAATTGATATATGCCAAAAATAATATGACAGTTAAATAAAACAGGCGTAAAAATTGTAAAAACGAAACATTTTTTCTTGAACTGTGAGAAATTATAAAGAAAATTGTAGACATTTTTCAAAAAGTGCTAATTTATCCTATGATACCTAAAATGACTTCTTAACAGTGACTACTTACATAAATCATTCCTATTTTGTGCAAACTTTTAAATGGTTTAATGATTAGTGCATTATAAAGTTATTTAATGAAAAAATAAATACTTCTGTATGTTGAGACCATTGTTTTTGATTCAAATGCCCTGAACATGTTTTTAAATGCATTTTTTAATTTTTTTGACTTTTCTTACATAACCAGCAAACACAAGTGACAAGTGACATTAATAACAATGTACAGGGTAAAATCTGTCACCCTATGGCTCGCCTGGTCTGATTTTTTTAAACTGTGAATGGATAGTATGTATAATTCACAAAAAGTTATGAGCCGGATCTTTTTTTTTTAAATTGTTATGTTTTATTTAACCTAAAAATCAGAACCTATACAGTTCTGAAAATTATGTGTTTTATGAACATTAAAACAAAACATTGGATTGGAACACTATTTTACTACTATGCAATATATTTTTGAAACTATGACTAATGGGCGAACCGAAAATTGTATGTTGATGTTATTTTTGACATTAATTTTAGATTTTGTTTTATATTTTATACAGTTAATGTAATTTCACACGACTATGTTTAAGCTAATCAAAACAAAACATTTAAAGTAATCGATAGCTGGACTACGAAAATTAAAAAAATATAATCAAAAACAAAAAATCAAAATTTCAAAAAAGTTACGCTAAAAAATTTCACAGTTAATTTAAAAGTCTGGAGTACTATCGTGGACGATCAATTTTTGCATTAATTTGTAAATATGGTCAAAATAGTGGCTAAACATCTCAAGTTTTATGCGAAGTGAACATTAACAAGAAACATTTCTCTGATGTTTTACGAAGATTAGAGCCTTATTGTTATCCTAAAACAAAATTATTAAAAAAGGAAATATCTTCTTACTATTTTTCTCGGCGGCAGCACTTTTTACATAATTTATTTTAATAAAATACATTTGACGCATTTGTTGTCAAAATTACATTCGAAAACTGACATAAAAAACCCCACAATAGAGTAAAATTCAAAAAATCAAAGGTGGCTGATAAAAAATCGTTTTAAATTCCATGTCCACGATAGTATATAAAACACACTGTATAATTTGTTTTAACTAGTCTATGACTCTATGCAAAATTCACTTTCCGCTAAATAATTAAACAAATGTGTATTTTTAACCTCGTAATTATTTATTTTATTAAACATAGAAAAATGGGTTACCGTAATTTTTTTAATGTTTTTAATGCGTTCGCGTTAGACGTAAATATATTGGCATCATATTTTATTGCCAACAATCAAACTGAGAAAAGAAATCTGTCAACATTTACGTTTTACTGTTTATAATTTTTTTAGTTCAATTATTATGATCATCACCTGATATTTATTTTTGGAAAATATAATATTTGGAGAACAGATGTGGGTCAGAAAAAAGGTAAATAATGGAATTTATTTGAGATGGTTACACGTTTTTTATAATTGCTTCATTTAATTTACAAAAAAGCATTTTTAATTTGGGTTAAAAACCTAATTTAAAATTTCATTTTTGTCGGATTGGCAACATTGACATTTTGAAGTCAAAAGTAAATTTAGGGCAGACATATTGAATAATGACATTTGTAAACTTTACTCACTTTATTACTAAATAAATAGGCGTTTTTGAGAAAATGTAACCGTTGATATCGTTTCTACAATTCTTCTAGTTATTCCCTCTACAAAAAACTATGTCCTCCGATAGTTTATAATAGTAAAATTTGTAAATAAAAAGTACTTTGCAAGGAAAGAATTCATCTTTTTGCATCTGGAAAACCAACCTCTAATAAAATACAATTTTGGGTTTAATAATGAAGCAATTCAGCAACCTTAAAATACCAAATTTCGGATTTCATAATGTGCTTATTATAGAACGCAAATATAAATTGTATTCTTTTGCGAATCGAATTTCTGTATATGTCATCTACATTAAATAAATTTTTTAAACCTATTAATTATGGTCTTAATTTTAATTTATAAAATCAGTTCAACATCTCTTAAATTGGTTTGTCCATTTTCTACCATATCTTAAAAAGGAATTTCATTTAGTCCAACTATGCTGTTCTTAAGCAAAACATGGACATAAATAAACTAGATGCAAGCAACTATGTATGTACTTCTAATTAACTTAAGTATCTATTTATTAGTATTAATATACTATTCGCTGTGAGATAGTGCGAAGCCAAAAAAAAAATTTTATGGGACAAAATAAAAAAGAATGGGTGGTATGCATAAAGTTGAAGTACTTACTTAATGCTTCAAAATTAAGAATGTGCTACGTAGTATTTTCTTCAAATTAAAGTATATGCTTACTTCCGAAAGTACTTACTTTACTTCCGGAAGTACCTTCTTACTTTCTAAGTATGATACTTCACATTGAAGTATCTTCTTCTATGGCGAGGTATATACTAACGCAACTAAAAGTATGTACTTATAGGATGATATTTTATACATGCTTAGGGTAAACTTTTTATCTCACCTCTGCCGTTCGGTTATCTACCATGACCCCACGGGTGCATTTGACAATTTTTTCAACATTATATTTAAGATTAGCAACCTCGAAAACTCCCGAGTAAAAAGTTTTATACCATTTTAGTGCAAATTTTCATAACTTTGCTAAGGTCAGGTGATACCTGGAGCTCCATGACCCCCCAAGAGCATTTAGTCATTTTTTTAACATTATATTTGTGATAAACTACCCCAAAAACCCCCTATTGATAAGTTAAGTTTGGTTCCATTTCTAAGCAAATATTCATAAATTCGCGAAGGTCAGGTCGGCCAGGCCGCCATGACACGTCGGGTGCATCAAGGAATTTTTAAGCACCATTTTTGGGATCAGCGGTTCCTAAAACCCAAGTGTGGCAAAATTCAATTGATTTCAGTCATTATTATTTAGAAAAAAAATATAATTTAAAAGTGCAACAAAAAAATGCAATTTTGCCTTGCACAAATGCAATAAAATGTTTCCCCCCAACCAAAAGTGGTCACAAACTTTATTTGTGACACTTTGATTCTAATTCCAAAAACTGCATCAAAATCCGTCTTCATGCAAAAAACGGGAGGTTCGAGTTATTTTAGTGTTTAAATGCTTCGTCTAATAATGGAATAGAAAAATAGCCTACAGTATGGTTAACTGATGAGAGTCAAGTATTAATAAAAATGTCGGCACGACTGTCTTACACCCGTACCCTACAATATGATATTTGTTTATAATTAAATAGTATTTAATCTACAAAAAGGAAATGGCAAAATTTCTTGTAGTTTTATACGTGTTTCTTTTCTGGACTACTTAAACTTTTCTAAATTATGAGCAGAGCAGACCAATTCTAGTAAAGTACTGTCATTTTCTTTAAAAATAACAAATTAATTAAAATCTTGTTTTTACCAATCGATAGTACAGGTCATTCCAAATTTTATTATACAAATTGGCCAGTTATAGTGGAGGCCAACTGGGAAAAGCTATACTAAAATTAAAAAAAAGAGCACACAGACTTACTTAAATATTTTTCGATGTAAAATATCATTTTCGTAATTTCTCCTTACATTGTAAATTTTTCTTGGATATACCTGCGCCATTTTCTTAACAAACTAGTTGAAGTATCTTCACCGAATCTGGTACGACAGCAGCTTCAAAAATTGTGAGTATATACTTTAATTTCATCGAAAAGTGGAGCATTTACCAAGGAAAGTAGGTACTTTATTTTGTAGTAAAGACTACTCAAAAATACTTCTTAAAAAAGTAACTTCCGGAAAATTGAAAGTATGTACTAGTAAACCTAGTATTTACTTCAAGTATTAAGAAGTTACTTGAAGTATGTAGCAGGTACTTGAAGTATGTACTAGGTACTTAAAGTATTAGCAAGTACTTAAACTTTATGCATACCACCCAATGAAATATGGGCAAACAGAAGAATTCTTTCTGACCTAAAAAGGTATTAAATGTACTCATTAAAGATACAATTGTTTTTATACCCCTTAAATTGGTCCTTTAATTCCACTTTTTGACCTTTAAAGTTTAATAAAAAAATTGTTTATCATAAAAATTATAATTTTTAACAATTAAAAAAAGAATCTTAGCAAATGGTTTTTTTTTTTATAAAATTACGTAACAGTTTCGACAAACCGTTTATTTTCTTCCTCAGATTACAACTAAAATACCTACTATCGTGAACATGGAATTTTAAACGATCAATTTTTGCATTGTAAATATGGTCAAAATAGTGGCTTAAACATCTCAAGTTTTATGCGAAGTGAACATTAACAAGAAACATTTCTCTGATGTTTTACGAAGATTAGAGCCTTATTGTTATCCTAAAACAAAATTATTTAAAAAAGGAAATATATCCTCTTACTATTTTTCTCGCCGGCAGCACATTTTACATAATTTATTTTAATAAAATACATTTGACGCATTTGCTGTCAAAATAACATTCGAAAACTGACATAAAAAAACCCATTCACAATAGAGTAAAATTCATAAAATCAAAGGTGGCTGATGAAAAATCGTTTTAAATTCCATGTCCACGATAGTACATACAAATAATTAATAATTTTTTACAGCAAATGCTTCATAAATACCCAAAACTTTAACTGTGCTTTTTTCAATTCGTTTACCGTAGAAGTCCTTTTTAACTTATGTGCTTATTTTTTCAGAACATTTTTTATATGTTGCATTTAATTTTTAATTTATTACAATGTAAATTTACCTTTCTTGGTGTCAAACTACCTATTTAAACAAATTTTCATGCTGTTGAAATGCAATGTTTGTTGTAAACATGTTACTTTGTTACTGCATTTTGTAAGAGGTTCACTTAAAGAATATTTGTCAAAAAAATGCCGTTATTCGTTTAAACATTTTTTTCATCTCAAGTTTTAAGAATTTTTGCAAACACCCTGTATTTAAATATTGTATCTCTAGTTTTTTTAAACAAAGAGCAATTAAAGAAACTTATTTGACTATTGGCCCGTATAATAACTTTAAAAATAATCTATGATAATTGGTACATTGTCCATTCTTCTAATATAATTAGTTGTTAGAAAAAATCCGTTAGAAACCAATTAAGTTATTATTGAATATGCATAAAGAAACAAAATGTAAATTATCGGTTATTTCTAGACACAAAGAAATTGGTTTGTCTTAATTTTGTTTAAAATGGGCGTTATTTTTAATACTTTTGTTTTGTTTTAGATATTACCAAATCGCATTTAGAAGATCTAGATGCACAAGAAGTTGAACTAATTAAACCGTTAAAAATAAGCCCGGAGTTGCATAACCACGACATTATGTTTAATAAAATGCACAACAATGGTAAGTTTATTTTAAATTTCGCGCCAAAACTTATGCGCAAGCGCTGTTCAGACTTTGCACATGCGCAGTAACTAGGTTTTTAGCCAATTTTAGTTGTTTCTGTAGCAGATGTACTATTTTAACCGTGTTTTTGGTCATAAAATAATCTTTTTGTTTCATTATAAGGCTCTTGACCTATTTCACAACAAAGTGATCAATTCTGTTATTTATTTTAAAACTATAAATTTGGTTTTATGTTGTTTATAATTAGTTTTAGTCAGCCACTTATTACTTCTAGACAAAATATATAAAATTAACAGCTTGAGTCAAAATCGACTAGGAGAAATTGTTAAAATTTAAACTTAAGCAGATATGTTTTAACTTTTAAGTTCAAGTGCTGCAAATAAATGAAACAAGAAACAAGCAGTATTAAATAACAAAAATTTAGTCCGAGAATTATTTATACATCCTAGTTTTTTAAGCTCTATAAATAATTGGTACAGGCTCCTGTACAGGCTGTCCAAAAAATGGCGCATAAACGCGATGGTACGTTGTTGGGGCATGCCTAGGGATTCCTGTAAAATTGTTTAAAAAAACCCATCTGTTATATTCATTGAGGAAAATGCGAACAAAGTTGCATACATTCGGCAACACAGTCTAGGAAAATGCATCTAAAAATCCCATCGATGAGTCTTGATCATACACTTTTGCATTAGATTTCATTGACATTGTTGTCAGCTTCATTTCATGAAAATTTTGTAAAATTAAATTGATTATGAAAATGTAATTCGATCATTTAAAAAATAAACAATTGGAAAATGGTTTAAGATATACTGTAGCTTTGTATTAAACCATTTTTTTCGTTAATATGTGCTGTTATCTTCAAGGTATGAGCGTTCGAAGTCTTGCACTTTGGGACCTTATATCTCCAAGGGTATATGAGATGGATTGTTTTTAACATTTTTCTAGGAATCTCTAAACATGCCCCAATTACGTACCGTCGCGTTTATGCGCCATTTTTTAGACATACTATGTCACAATCAAAATTCTACAATTAGACCAAGATAATTATTTAAAAAAAAAGACTCTGTAATAAAAAAAAGACGTTGAACTAAAATTTTAAGAACATATCTCAATTGTGAATTTAAAATTTTGAAAAGACATAAAATATTTATTACTAATGGTAATAAAGCATAAAAATATAATAATAAACACAGAAAATAAAATTTGTAAAGCAAAACTTATTTATTTACAATCCCACAAGCTAAAAATGTTTTGGGTAATAAAACACTTTAAAATTGTGAAGAAATCAATAAAATCAAAATCATAAATTAAAATGTCAAGTTCAAAAAATAGTATATTAAAACATGGAGTTTTAAAAGGATAGTTTTCCAATGGACAAGTGCTAATAAACGCCTTATAAAACGAGTTATTATACTATTTTTAATATTTGCTTCATTTAATTTATTAAAAAGCATTTTTTCTTTGAATTAAAAACTTAACTCCAAATTTTATTTTTATTGAATTGGCAACATTGACATTTTAAAGTAAAAAGTAAATTTAGGTCAGACATATTGAATAATGACATTTGTAAATTTTACTCACTTAATACTGAATGAATAGGCGTTTTTGAGAAAATGTAACCGTTGATATCGTTTCTCCAATTCTTCTAGCTATTCCCTCTACAAAAAAACTATGTCCCCTGATAGTTTATAATAGTAAAATTTGTAAATAAAAAGTACCTTGCAAGGGAAGAATTCATCTTTTTGCTACTGGAATACCAACCTAATAAAATAAAATTTTGGGTTTAATAATGAAGCAATTCAGCAACCTTAAAAAACCAAATTTCGAGTTTCATAATGTACTTATTATAGAACGAAAATATATTTTTTTGCAGACAAACCCCCAATGAGACATCACAGTGGCCATTTTCGACATAAACAAGCCGAAGTTTGGGACCCCCACCCCCATTACATAATTCAAGCGTTTGGTAGAAATATTAGCCTTTTTTTGAGTTACAATGGCGATCTGGCACCGAACCTACATGTAAGAAACTTTTTTAAACCATTTTTATAAAAAAAAAAATAATTTGAAAGCTTAAAAATCAAGGAGGCTCCGAGGCTCTAGTTTTTCCTAGGCCTTCTTGATAAAAAATGTTAAAACTATCCATTAATCAAGTGGACCTTAAACAAAAGCATGAGAAACCTCAAAAAACTAACTGTCAACTGTCAAAATTGTCAACTTGTAGCATTTTTAATGAATTATTTTGATTTCTTCCTAATTTTAACTTTATTTTAGGTATCTTATGGGACAGAAAATTTTACACAAAAAAGTATAAACAACAAAAAACTAACCGGTTGTTTTTATTCTGGAACCGTAGAAAATGATACGAATTCTATGGTTTCTGTGTCATTATGTAATGGAATGGTAAGTGCAATGACCTTGAGATCGACTTGTGATGACCTTGAACTTTTTTTTACTGAGTTTTCTTTGATTTTTTGCGGTTTTTTATTGTTGAAATTATTCTACGCATTAAAAAAGTTCAGAAAAGACATTTTTGAGCCTAGTTATAGTTTTTTAAAGTGTCCAAAATCTATTTTTATTATTAGAATCAATCTTTTGTCACTCAAACACGTTAGTTTAGATAAAAAAAACTGTTTAGTCTATTTCTATTCCCAAGTTCATTAACTTTCTTTGAGATTTGGCAGAACTTAAAAAAAAATGTAAATTATAACAAAACACAAAAGTCTTAAGTACCTAAAGTTACGTAAAAGTTTATTTAAAAAATAAATATTTATACTAAACTCATTTCACACTTTTCTTTCGATTGATTTAGATTTATTGTGATTATTGATGATTAATTGAAGCGTTGAAAGATTTTTGCAACTTTTTAATGCTAAACACGTGATTTTTTTGGAGCGATAAGTTCAATAAAAAATCCTTTTTTTAGTTTTGTTTCTGTTAATGTAACCATGTGGTGTAATTATTCATGCATTTTATTAGACAGATATTGAAAGGTTAAACAGATTTACACATTAAAATAATTATTAAATAACGTAGAAACGTGCCAAAAGATAAAACATTACTCAGAGTTTAGCCAAAGTCTACGATTACACTCATTGTTACTGAATGTACTATTTTTATATTATCGAAGACAAAGTCTAAAACAAAGATAATACAAAGCATTGGGGCATGTCTAGGGGTCCCTAGAAAAATGTTTAAAAAAATCCTTTTCATATACCCTTGGAGATATGAGGTCCCAAAGTGCAAAACTTTAAACGCATATACCTTGAAGATAACAGCACATATTAACATAAAAAAATGGTTTAATAAAAAGCTACAGTCTATCTTAAACCATTTTACCATTTGTTTGTCTTTTGAATTACATTTTTAAAATCAATTTTATTTTAAAAAAATTTATGAAATGAAGCTGACAACAATGTCAATAAAATCTAATGCAAAAGTGTATGATCAAGACTTATAGATGGGATCTTTAGACGTATTTTCCTAGACTGTGTTGCTGAATTTATGCAACTTTGTTCGCATTTTTCTTAATCAATATAACAAATGGATTTTTTTAACAATTTTCCAGGAATCTCCAGCAACGTACTATCGCGTTTATGGTCCAATTTTAGGACAGCCTGTATATAACATTCTTAGAAAGGCTCCTAAATTGGATCGATTTAATTTAGGATATTCGTGTTCAGTGTTGGTCCAATATAGGCGAATCTACTTAAAATTGACAAGAGAAGCCATTTAGTTTATAAGATAAAACAAATATTTGAGGTTTTGGTTTAAAAGTGTTAAAAAAGAAGCTTTAAAACTGTAAATTAGATTAGGATAAGTCAAACCCTTACTTTTTGGTTATGTAGGGTCACGGTAAATTATACAAATATTAGATCTTTTACGTGATTTTAATAAATTTGTCAATGTTTACTAACCACGCGCTGGAAGTAACACACTTGCTGCCAATATACAATGGGCTAGGTGGTTTTTACTGCTCACTCGTAAGTAATCTAATGGCCTATTCATATCTAATACCATTATTGTAAATTGTGAGTGCTACTATTAAATCAAATTTAAATGTGGTTTTGAATAGATTCTATTATTTATGCAAATCCTAATTGTCATCTAAGGCGTGTTAAAATCACATAAATAGTGGGTACTAGATGTCCATTCTTGATTATTTTATTTATTTTATAATGCAATTTGAATTGGGTGTGATTATACAGAGTGTCCTAAAAAAATGGCGCATAAACGCTCTTAGGGTATTTTCAGGGATTCCTAGATAATTGTCAAAAAAATTCATCTGTTATATTTATTGAGAAAAAAACGAACAAAATTGCATAGGTTCAGCAACACAGTTTGTAAAATACATCTTAAAAGCTCATCTAGATTCTTGAGCATACATTTTTGCATTAGATCTATTGACATTGTTGTCAGCTTCATTTTATCAAAATTTTGTAAAATCAAATTGATTATAAAAATGTCATTTGACCGTTCAAAAGATAAACAAATGGTAAAACAATTTTTGATAGATGTGCCTTTGTATTTAGCCATTTCTTTCGTTAGTATGTGCTGTTATCTTCAAGATATATGCGTTTAAAGTTTCGCACTTTAAGGTCTCATATCTCCAAGGGTATATGAGATATATTTTTTTTTACAATTTTCTGGGACATACCCCAACAACGTACCATCGCGTTTATGCGCAATTTTTTGGACACCCTGTAAATAACAAAATTGTAACATATTAAAATTTTATAACTTTTTGGGTGTGTTGTATACTATATTAGTTCATTTCTCTAAAGGAAATGTACTATTGTAATTGCAATTTCTGAAAATCGATGTTTTTTTGAAACTGTGCCTAAACGAAGCAAGATACGTAAATGTTAAGGGTGTTGGAAAGATGCTACAAAAAATTACCGATCTTTTGATACTAGAATCATATCGATCGGACCATCCACTGGGTTGTTATTAAAAAATATCACTTTGGTGTATGTTAGGATGGATGGATGGATGGATGGATGGATGGATGTATGGATGTACGGAGCAAAAAATTTCTTTAACTGTAATTTACTCAATTATGGTACTAGGTAGAAGGTTCAAACTTGGCATAAGTAAATACCAAAGTCTTGTGGTCAAGATGACCACAAGGTCATACTGACCACTGGTCAAGGTTAGTAGATATTGCATGCAAAAAAAAATCTAGCCCAAAATATTGTGATTTTTTTTTGCTTAAACATATTCTTTCGGAGAGCCCTTTGTGTTAAAATTTTTTAAAAAAAATTTTATGTCTAGGAAAAGAGCTATGACGTTTTCAAATGTCAATGTTTGCATTGACATAGCTCCAATACTACAATAGTTAGAGGACTCAAACTTGGAGGATGGATACACGAGAGACAGGGGTTCAAGGTCATATCAAGGTCATATCTTTTTGAAGGTCAATAGCATTTTTATTATTAAAAATGTATGTTAAGGTAAATGCAAGGTAAATGTTGGACATGTTTTTGAAAACACAAAAGCTTGTTCTTGTGTTTCGGACTTAGTAAGCCATCTTCAGGGAATTATTTATAGTTTAACTTTAATTATCTCATACACCATAATAGTTAAAGGTCTCAAACTTGGAGGATGGATAACCAAAAGATAAGAGTTCAAGGTCAGGTCAAGGTCATATTGATTGAAAGGTCAATAGCATTTTTATTATTAAAAAGCTTTGTTGAGGGAAATGTAAGGTAAATGTTGGACATATTTTTGAAAACACAAGAAGTTGCTCTTGTGTTTCGGACTTGGTAAGCCATCTTTAGGAAACGATTTATAGTTTGACTTCAATTATCTCATACACCTTAATAGTTAGAGGTCTCAAACTTGGAGGATGGATAACCAAAAGACAAGAGTTCAAGGTCATGTCAAGGTCATATTGATTGAATGGTCAATAGCATTTTTATTATTAAAAACCTATGTTAAGGTAAATGCAAGGTAAATGTTGGACATGCTTTTGAAAACACAAAAGGTTGTTCTCGTGTTTCGGACTTAGTAAGTCATCTTCAAGGAACGATTTATAGTTTGACTTTAATTATCTCATACACCACAATAGTTAAAGGTCTTAAACTTGGAGGATGGATAACCAAAAGACAAGAGTTCAAGGTCATGTCAAGGTTATATTGTTTAAAAGGTCAATAGCATTTTAATTATTAAAAAGCTATGTTAAGGTAAATGTAAGGTAAATGTTGGACATGGTTTTGGAAACATAAAAGGTTGTTCTTATGTTTCGGACTTAGTAGGCCATCTTCAGGAAGCGATTTATAGTTTGACTTCGGTTATCTCAAAGATCACAATAGTTAAAGGTTTCAAACTTTGAGGATGGATAACCAAAAGACAGGAGTTCAAGGGCATGTCAAGGTCATATCGTTTAAAAGTTCAATACAATTTTTATTAATCAAAAATTATTTCCTGGTAAATGCAATGTACATTTTGGACATGTCTTTAAAAACATAAAAGGTTTGTGTTTATGTTTTGGATCTTCTGGACTATCTTCAGGAAACGCTTTGATTCTAATAAAAAAATGAATGTAACGTAAGAAATGAACTCAAGAGTCGGATCCACCGGCCTCGACTCAGCTAGTTTACTGTTAGTTCGTTAGCATACTAACTTGTCAATTTAAATGTATTATTACTGAAATATGTATTAATTGAATAAATGAGTCGATAGACAAAAAATAAGTCAATATAAAATAAAAGTAAAAAAAATGTATAGAAAAAAAAAAAATTTGTCATTTATTTATGGAAAATGCGACCCTTTCTAAAGAGCCCACCTAAGCAGAATACTATTTATCATTTCCACTAATTTAATTTAACTCTATTTGTTTATGCAAAATATTACGTGCCTATGTTTAAATAATTAATTCATTGAGAAAGATGCATAATACATAGTAAAATTATGTAAGTAGTTTTTTTTCTTTTAGGTTATTTATAGTATGTAATTTATGCAAATTTAAAGAGGTACGAAAATCGAAAGTTAGAAAAAAGTTTTTTTTAGCCACTGCAATTAAATTTAAGATGACGTTGTGTCGTAAAATGCGATTTTATTGCATTGTATGCAAAAATACGACTAGGCAAACATTTCTGGTCCTTCGAAACGGATATTTGTTTACTTGAATATGGCAAAAAATTTAGTTATAAGGCCTTAACGGATCTTAAATTTTAATTTAAAGATGATTTAATAAATATCACAAAGAGCAATTATAGAAAAAAATAATAAAACAGCACGCTACAAAGTGTTGAAATTTGATGAAAAGAACCGTTTAAATTATAAACGATTCATTAGAAAATTACTAAACAGATTGAAGAGTCAAATGAGATTTTTCTCAATCAAACTATAAATAATTACTATTATTATGCAACAATTAAGTCACGATTAATAATTGCCTATGGAATTATGCGGTCGAACAGATTTAAAATTGAAAAATATGCAGGATATTTACCACCTATAATTCTATGATATTAACTAAGGTACTAATTTAATTCTGATGCCTGGAATTTCTTAATATGGATAATTATACAGGCTTGTCAATTTTTAACACTACCAGAGGAATTTTAACTTGTTTCAAAGCGTATGCCAATCTAACCAAAAAAAATACACTAGAAATCCTTAACATGAGAATTAAAAGAAAAAAACACATTTGTCTCCAAAATAAAACATTAGGTTTATGGAAAATTCCTTGTAATGGTTCACGAGATTTTAATCACGAGCGCCATCTTTTGAAAATAATGCACAAAGCTTTCGTAAACACGTAGTAGATGGCGCTATTGCTATAAGTCTCTTGAATCATTCCAAGCACTTTACTATAGGTCCAAACTTTTCGTTTAATTTTTTTATTTTAATTACCATTGTTGTGGTATGCTTTTTAGTAATCTTAAACAAATTTCGATTTGTTACGGATGTAACTAGAATCAAAAATAAAACAACTAGTGAGAACAAAATAAAGCAATTTATAAAGCTGACTGCACATCAAAGTGAGCCGGTCTAAGTAAACTATTTTGCATAATTTATCGCGATATCATATTTTATTAAGAATTAAAAATAAAAGCACTCGCTTCAAGAGCTTTATTTTGGTCGTGTGTAGTAAAATGTAATCTCTTCCTTTCATTTAATATGCAAATCGATTGGTATGAAACTTGATTTTTTGCAAGGCGTATTATTATCAAATTTTATGGTTTTTGAACATGAACTTGGTATAATTTAAGGTACTGTTAAAATCATTTTTTGGAATCGTTTTTCAATGAAATGCCGCTTAATACTTATCATATTACGGTATTATCGAGTATCGGATTTTCACAGGGGCACTTTTAACTTATGGAGTGCTTAAGGCTACAGATTCAAATACACAGATTCGAAGATCTGTGCTCCTAGAAGCTCGTATAAGTCATCTTCGTTGAGCTCCCGTCAATTCTACTTAATAGCACATCTACATAAGTGCCCCATCGTTATAAAACTAAATGTAGTTTTGAAAACTAGAAAAATAGGGCTACAAACGTATTATGGTTTCATTTAAATTGGCTATTTCTTTGTGTCAAAAATTTGACAAAAAACAAAAATATTATAATGATTTTTAAAGACAGATTTTCGACACAAAGAAATAAATGCAATCATAATACGTTTGTAGCCCTATTTTTCAAGTTTTCAAAACCACATTTAGTTTTAATATACGATGGGGCTCTCATGTATATGTGCTATTTAGTAGAATTGACGGGAGCTCAATGGAGATGACTTATACGAGCTTCTAGGAGCACAAATCTACGAAACTGTGAATTTAAATCTTTAGCCTATCAAATTATAATTTTTTTAATTTTTAATAAATAATCCATCTAATATGATTACACATTTGAATATTATTCAAAAACACTTTACGGACAATTAACTTAAATATTCATAGGTTTTTACACTTTAAACATGTCTGTCAAAAGAAACCGGCAATATTTAATAAAGTTAATACTTTACGGTATTTTAATAATAGTCAAATATTCATAAAATTTAAATCAATATAATAGTAATGTGGTAAAATGACTCTTAGTTTAATAGTAAATAGACACTCGATAACATTGTATTATTTTTATAATAGGAGTCGCCCATTTTTTTCAACAATGAACCATTCTAAATTCTAACGTATCATAGATATTTTCAATGCCTACTATAAATATTTGTTTGCTTCACACATTTGTTTATTTATTTTCATTTTACGCAACATTGTAAACAAAAAACGAACGTGAATGCACTTTTGACATCAATTTAAAAATTTGCTGCGAAGAGCCATATCTATCAACTTAACTTTAGTAAACTCTTCGCAAACTGACGAAAACTTTTTTTTTTTCAGACTGGAACAATAAGAACGTCAACTGACACTTATTTTATCGAACCTTATGAAAAACATGAAGATCCTACGCTGAATACATTTTTGCATTGTATTAAAAAAATTCCACACCATAGTTTTCAAGAAAAAATCTCCAATGAAGTTTTAAATGAAAATTCAACCAGAAGTAAGTATTGCATGGCTTTAAAAACAAAAAACATGGTTCAGGCAATGATAAGAGAATTAAATAGATGAAGCATCATTTAAATACAAAGGCACCATATTTGGATCTGATAAACACGTAGCAAGTAAGGGGAAGATGTTGATGTTGCCCCCTCTCCACGCTAACTTGTGTGTGTTTAAAATTCCAATAGCATACTATTTCCAAAGGATACATTTATTTTAAAATAGTCTTCAATTTTAAAGCAAAATTCGTGATTAAGGTAAATAAATGACACATTCAAGCGTTATTTTTGATGCGAACCACGCGAGGTAAAATTTGGTACGCCTTCTGAAACAGAAACCATTCTATTTTTTACTTCTGTGTACAAAAAACCAACATGTGTTGTCGCCACTATTCACCGCCACAAATGGAGTTTTCTAACCTCACATTTGTAAATTTTTATGTTAGTTTTCTGTAAACAAATCAAATTTTTAAGAAAAAGACAGATATTATAGTACGTTAAATGGTAAATGTCAGTGTTTTACAATGTAATATGATAAAAAAGACAAAATTAAAGAAATGTACCAGTTGCTGTTATGATTCTTGTTAGCCTATCAGAAATAAGGTAAATGTAAACACTTCTCCTAACCCCACAAAAGGTTTGTTTATTAGTTTACCAAATAATTTTGGTTCATATTATATCTATTTAATTCTCTTATCATTGGTTCTTTTTTAGTTTTAAACCATAGTCAGAAACCAAACATTTTTTTCATAAATTCCTGGTCTTAAAAAAACTGTCTTGAAATATTAGTTGTCACGGCTGTCGTTCTTATAGACACTTCCAAATAAAAAAAAAACATAAACACTGCTTCAGACGCGCATAATTCATTGCTAATAAAAAAACTTGCATCTAGGAGGTATAAAAAGAATTTCTTGGAATTCTTGAGAGCAATATGTTTTCGATAGTTTTATTGCTATTGAATATCTATTCTTCCATTGAAAAGTCCGACCAAGGTTGTCTTTTATACAGACTTTGGCATGCACTTGAAAATTTAATAGGCGGGTCAAGAATTAAGGTCTATTTAGAGATACTTATATTAGCGTAAATCCCCTTAAATTTGTGGTAGCATCTCGACTTAACTCGGAATTAGTCAAATTAATAGAAATAAGCTTCAACGCTTCTCATAAGTGAAGTATATTTGATCTATAAATTAGATTTCAACTTTGGTACATAATTTATTTAATTTTAAGTGCCGCATATCTCCTCCGACTACCATGGTGAGAGGCGAATCGGTGCGGGGAACGCTAGCATTAGAGGGCCTACCGTGGAATGGAAAAAGAGTGTATGTGCAAAAATCGGATTTTAAAATAATAAGGTTTTATTCAATATGCTTAACATTGAACTGCAGGTACACCTTCAGACGTATTAATATCTAAATATTTATCAATAAAATAATGTTTAAAGTATGATTATCGTTTTCG
Organism: Cartodere bifasciata; assembly: GCA_963920755.1. Classification (NCBI taxonomy): domain Eukaryota; kingdom Metazoa; phylum Arthropoda; class Insecta; order Coleoptera; family Latridiidae; genus Cartodere; species Cartodere bifasciata. The sequence continues at coordinate 2,046,327 of OY987199.1, read as the reverse complement.
CATGGTCCAAAAAACGTATAAATCAGTAAAAATGTCAAAATCAGATACATCCATTTTCCATTGCACGATAGAGGCTGGCGGAGGGGAGCCCTTTCCTATGTAAATATTCTTGTGATTTAGACTTCAAATATCTTTGCTAATTCTTATCGGATTTTTAAAAACTTGGTGTCATTCGAAAGCTTATTAAATTTGTAATACTTATTGTTTTTTAAAATTTGTTTTTGAGCGCTCAATTTCTTAAAAAAAAATAGTTGTTGTTTTTGGCATGGTTTACCCACTTTTAAACTGTTATTTTTGCTAAACTAGGGACCCAAATCAAAATGTGCCAAACAATAAGTATTTTAAAAGAAGTTAAGGTAATACTATCAAAATTTCAAAGCCATTGCGTTAATAATAACTCTAAAAACTGCGGTCTAAGTTGTACATAAATTTGCATAAGAGAAAGTGGGATATCGGGCTCTTAAAAGCAATTTTGATAAATATAACTTCAAAAATTGTATTTTAAGCTTCAAAAAACCGTCTTAAAACTTAAACAATCTTATTTTCATATTTTGTTCTTAGATGGCATACTAATTGACGATGATTTGCAAGAATATCCCTTAGAGGGAGGGATGGGGCGACACCACATTATTAATAAAAGATCTATTTCAAATGGATACCGTTCTAATGATTTTGGTTTTGGACAATCGGAGGATGAAAATTCTTCAAATGAATATCATATTAAAGTATTGGTCGTTGCCGATGCTACAATGGCACATTATCACAAAACCAAAGAAAATTTATATCATTATATTTTAACATTAATGTCCCATGTAAGTACTATCACAATTAATGGTTATTTAACCAGTAAGTGTGTTTATAAAGGCGATTAATAATCGAGCGGTTTTAACAAGAAAGCAATCAGCGAGCTTGTTAATAAGTGAGTTTATTAATCGCCATTTAACATACGAACTGGTTACAATGCTTTTTCGCACATCGTAGATCATTATTAAATAAATTATAAAATAAAACGGTTATTTCACCAACTAACAGAAACAATGCGTCGGCCATTTAAATTTATTAAAGTTGAAGAAGAAGAAGAGCTGTCACCGAGCTTTTATTAATTGTGAATAGAAAATGAATGTTATTTCCTTAAAATGTGGTAAAAGGATCTGCTTCTCATTCTTTCCAACGGTAAACACTTATTTATTTTGGTTTTTGTTGCTTGAACCGTAATTAAAGCTACTTTAACATTTGTAATGTAGAAACACGAGTAGAAACATAAATAGTAATTTTAAACATAGAAGAGCGTTGCTATGGGATCGTATCGATGCATTAATAGGGGTCATTAATCAACGATTTGAAGTGCGTTAATAAGTGTCTTTAATAAACGATGTGCGAAAATTAAATTTAAACACTTAATAAATTTTTGCCAAAAGTGTTAATTTTTTATGAAATTATTAAATTTTTTTTTTCTTTTCTTTTTAGGCTTCTTCATTATTTAAACACGCTACAGTTGGTAACGCAATTTCAGTATCTGTTACTCAAATAAGAATACAAGAAGACAAACGATTTACACATATAAATTCTGGAGGTATGTATTTCATTTAACGAACCAGAAACCACTGTCAAATAACCTTTAATGCCTATGTTTTAAAATACAAAATCACGAATTATTACCTAATTCTGACGTCAGAAAATCAATGTGCGTTAAACGTACCAGAAGCCACTCTCTAATTTTTTTATTTTGCCATTTTAACGTAATGAAATCCAGTTAACAACTCAGTATACACTCCCTAATATAAAACCCTTCATGCTGGCATACTTTTAAAGCGGTACAGTGTCTTGTGTCCGCTTGACGTAGCAGAATACACTTCCTTAAACCAAAACTTGTTATTTTGCAGAAATGTTACGGAATTTTTGCGATTGGCATGAAAAGAACATTGGAAGGGTTAGGGAGACGAATAATGTCAAACATAACGTTGCTCTGTTACTCACAAGGTAATTTTTTTTAATTTTAAAGTTTTTTTTTTAATAATTTTTTTTTAATTTTTTTTTTAGGGACAAAATTTGTAAAAATGCGCAAGAATGCGATACTTTAGGGGTGGCCGAAGTAGCGTCGATGTGTACTTCTTCAAGTTGTGCCATCGTAAGAGACAAGGGACTGTCATCTTCGTATCCAATTGCCCATGAAATTGGACACGTTTTGGGGTAAGTACAGTTTTTTTATTGCCACGGCCACAAATAATTTTTGCCATCAATAAAAACTCGCATGCTTATGTAAAACGAGCTACTAAATCCTAATCTAACACTTAAACATTTACAGCGCTTTTAGTTTTATTGCTACGAGCTTCCAAAGGCAACTTCAAGCGCGACACTCGATTTTTTTGGAAGTGCTCTAGTCGCCAGAAAAAAGCTACAAAAGAAAATCCAAATGCTGATTTGTATTTTATACCATAAAAGCAATTAAGGAAATAAGTTTCATTAAAATCAGAAACAAAAAATATTTTTGTAAAACATTTTTGTAAATTTTCAAATTTTTGCCAACTTTGAAAAGCTCTAGCAAAAAAACAAAATCACTTGGAAAAAATCCGATTGTAGATTTGTTTATTACGTCTTTTAATAAGCATAAAAACATAGTTTAGGGACAATCGTTTTTTTGAAAATTTGCCTCATTTTTAACCAAGGGGTAAGGGTCCAAATATTCTCAGTTTTTTAAATGTCACGGCCGCAAATAATTTTTGCCATCAATAAAAACTCGCATGCTTATGTAAAACGAGCTGCTGAATCCGAATCTGAAACCTAAACATTTACAGCGCTTTTAGTTTTCATACTATGAGCTTCCAAACGCAACTTCGAACGCGACACTCGATTTATTTTAAAGTGCTCTAGTCGTAAGAAAAATACTACAAAAGAAAATCCAAATGCAGATTTGTAATCTATAGCATACAAGCAATGTACAAAATAAGTTTTATTAGAATCAGGAACAAAAAATATTTTTGCTAAGCATTTTTAGAAATTTTCAATTTTTGGCCAACTTTGAAAAGCTCTAGCAAAAAATCGAAAGCATATAAAAAAAATCCGATTGCAGATTTGTTTTTTACGTCTTCTAATTAGCATAAAAACATAATGCCAATCGATTTTCTAAAAATTTGCCTTATTTTTAACCAAGGGGTAAGGGTCCAAATATTCTCAGTTTTTTGATTGTCACGGCCACAAATAATTTTTGCCATAAATGAAAACTCGCATGCTTATGTACAACGAGCTGCTGAATTCGAATCTGATACTTAAACATTAACCGCCCTTTTAGGTTTCTTACTATAAGCTTCTCAGGACAACTTCGAACGCGATACTCAATTTTTTTGGAAGTGCTCTAATCGGAAGAAAAAAACTACAAGAGAAAATCCAAATGCAGATTTGTATTCTATACCATAAAAGCAATCTACAAAATAAGTTTCATTAAAATCAGAGACAATAAATATTCTTGCTAAGCATTTTTGGAAATTTTTAAATTTTGGCCAACTTTTAAAAGCTCTAGCAAAAAAACAAAAGCTCTTGGAAAAAATCCGATTGCAAATTTGCCTTTTACGTCTTTAAATAAGCATAAAAACATAGTTTAAGGCCAATCGATTTTTTGAAAATTTGCCTTATTTTTAACTAAGGAGTAAGGGTACAAATATTCTTAGTTTTTTAAGTGTCACGGCCACAAATAATTTTTGCCGTCAATGAAAACTTGTAAGCTTATGTAAAACGAGCTGCTGAATCCGAATCTGACACTTAATAATTTATAGCGCTTTTAGTTTCAACGCTATGAGCTTCAAAAGGCCACTTTGAACGCGACACTCGGTTTTTTTAGAAGTGCTCTAGTCGCAAGAAAAAAACAACAAAAGAAAATCCAAATGCGGATTTGTATTCTATACCATAAAAGCAATTTTCAAAATAAGTTTCATTAAAATCAGAAACTAAAAAAAATTTTTGCTAAACATTTTCGAAAATTTTCAATTTTCGAAACTTTTGGCCAACTTTGAATAGCTCTAGCAAAAAAACTAAAGCACTTGAAAAAAATCCGATTGCAGATTTGTTTTGTACGTCTTTAAATAAGCATAAAAACATACTTTAAGACCAAACGATTTTTTGAAAAATTTGCCTTATTTTTAACTAAGGGGTAAGGGTACAAATATTCTCAGTTTTTTAAGTGTCACGGCCACAAATAATTTTTGCCATAAGTGAAAACTCGCATGCTTATGTAAAACGAGCTGCTGAATCCGATTCTGGTACCTAAACATTTTCAGCGCTTTTCGTTTTCTTACTGTGAGCTTTCAAAGGCAACTTAGAACGCGACACTCGATTTTTTTGTAAGTGCCCTAGTCGCAAGAAAAAAACTACAAAAGAAAATCCAAATGCGGATTTGTATTCTATACCATAAAAGCAATCTACAAAATAAGTTTCATTAAAATCGAAAACAAAAAATATTTTTGCTAAGCATTTTTGGAAATTTTCAAATTTTGGCCAACTTTAAAAAGCTCTAGGAAAATAACGAAAGCACTTCGAAAAAATCCAATTGCAGATTTGTTTTTCACATATTTTAATAAGCATAAAAACATAGTTTAAAGCCGATCGATTTTTTGAAAAATTGCCTCATTTTTAACCAAGGGGTAAGGGTCCAAATATTCTCAGTTTTTTTATTGCCACAGCCACAAATAATTTTTGCCATTAATAAAAACTCGCATGCTTATGTAAAACGAGCTACCTAATCCGAATCTGATACTTAAACATTTACAGCGCTTTTAGTTTTCTTACTATGAGCTTCCAAAGGCAACTTCGAACGCGACACTCGATTTTTTTGGAAGTGCTCTAGTCGCAAGAAAAAAAACTACAAAAGAAAATCAAAATACAGATTTGTATTCTATACCATAAAAGCAATCTACAAAATAAGTTTCATTAAAATCAGAAACAAAAAATATTTTTGCTAAGCATTTTTGTAAATTTTTAAAATTTGTTCAACTTTGAAAAGCTTTAGCAAAAAAACAAAAGCACTTGGAAAAAATCGGATGGCAGATTTGTTTTCTACGTCTTTTAATAAGCATAAAAACATAGTTTAAGGCCAATCCATTTTTTGAAAATTTGCCTCATTTTTAACTAAGGGGTAAGGGTCCAAATATTCTCAGTTTTTTTCTTGTCACGGCCACAAATAATTTTTGCCATAAGTGAAAACTCGCATGCTTATGTAAAACGAGCTGCTGAATCCGAATCTGATACTTAAACATTTACAGCGCTTTTGGTTTTATTGCTATGAGCTTCCAAAGGCAACTTCAAACGCGACACTCGATTTTTTTGGAAATGCTCTAACCGCAAGAAAAAAGCTACAAAAGAAAATTCAAATGCAGATTTGTATTCTATGCCATAAAAGCAATGTACAAAACAAGTTTTATTAAAATATGACAAGATTTTTTTTTTTTAATTTTTATATTTTTTTTTGCAGAATTCCACACGATGGTGACCCAAGGTGTCATCCTTTTGAAACCAACGACCAGGAAAGTTTAATAATGACTCGAATGATGCAAAATAATACTAAACCTTGGAAATGGTCAACATGCTCTCGGCATTTTTTAACAAAGTTTCTTTCGTAAGTATTTTTATAAAATATATTTTTTTTTCCAATCATTAACACCAAATGCGGTTTATAGCCTATCATTTTATCTATGGTTATAGTTTATGATAAACTACTTCTACGAGTAATTAAACTGTATTCAAGATCACGATGTATCATAAAAAAAAGACTGAGTAATAATGCACCTGATTAATTTATTTTACTTCAGATTAATACTGTAAAAAAATAAATAATTCAACAATTTTTTTTGTTAAACATTGACAAATATAGCATTATTTACAATAAATTCAGTATCAACGTATCAAATGACACGATTCACGATTAAATTTATTGAAGAAATGTAAAAATGTAGGTCACATGTCACCATTTAAAGACATCATTGCCATAAAAATAAAGCGCATTTTTGTCTATACAACTTTTTATCGTTTAAAAAAGATATCAGATCTTAACTTGTTTTAGTTCATTTCATGGAAGTGAATCATGCATGAATCAGCAAACTTGAAAAAGCAACCAAAAACCAGATTCAGAAACGTCTTCTAAATAAAGTTTTCACTTAACTTACACCTAACTTTCACTTAACTTCTACCTAACATCCACTTAACTTCTACCTAACTTCCACTTAACTTTTACCTAACTTTCACTTAACTTCTACCTAACTTCCACTTAACTTCTACCTAACTTTCACTTAACTTCAAGCAAATATTTTGCTTAAGTAATGAATTTAAAGTAGTTAAAAAGGGGTCGACTTGGTTTTTTTTAGCTAATTGTTTAAAAATTACCACAGAAATTATTGTAGAAACAAATAAAACATAATTACGAATATTTGTTTTTTCATTTGAACGATTATGATGTTTTTGCCCTCTGCATTTTCTAATTAAATTGATTCATGGTTTATTATTCTAATAATTTGAACGAAGGAAAATGTCATTGGCCTTCTCGTTACTATTTATACAGTGTTTATTGCAATATTTATCGGAAAAAAATGCACTAAAATGGCCCATGTGTGTGGAACGTAGTCATAATTTAATTTCAGTCGTGCTGCAAAAAGTGGCATAGCAACCTCTAATTTTATGGAGGTTTTTATGACTCTGAAATGCAATACAAAGAATTTAATAACCGATTTTTATTCAATTGTGGTTTCAGCTATTAAAACTGTAAAATGTTTTTGTTCGGGACAGGATGTTTCAGATTTAAAAAGTAGCTAATAATATGTAGTAGTTAGTACGAGTGTTCTAAGAATTTTCGATTATAAAATGAACGAGTGCTTGTTTCATAGTAATGTCCCACAAAAGTAATGGTGTTGTCTAATTATTTACCGAAGCACGAGGTGAATAATTAAAAGAAACGTACACCTTTACTTTTAAGGGACATTGCGTATTCAACAAGCTCGAGTTCTTTTAAAATCGAAAATTTATCAAGAGCACGAGGGCTATTCGACACGATTATTTCATTTATGAATACAATTTACCCAACAAAATAATATTAATTTTATTTAAACACTGAATACGACCAACTAAAAGAACAATTTTTAACAAAATTAACGAAAAATCATAATTTTGACTTCTATCCAGGTATTTTAATCGCTGTCAGTGTTGGTCAACCGCTGGATATTTCAACTCAGATTGTTGCCAACAGTAATTTCCAGTATAATTCGCAGTAAAATGCTTCAAATTTTGACATAAACCTCTAATTTAACATATAAATAAAAAAATCAAAAAGATAAATTTTTGTTGCTGCAATCATAGGGGAAAGGTAGTTAATTTGGCTCGGTTTAAAAAAGGGACACATTTGTTCTAACACTGACGTTTAGGATTTAATGTAGCTTTAGAAAGATGTCAGTTTTGTTTTAAATGTTTTTGCAAACCCACTTTGACCGCACCTAGACTTACGGGACATTTTTATCACTAAAAGCTTCCTTTTGCCCTTTTTTGTCGAACTTGACAAAAAAAGAACTTGACAAAAAAATTGACTTTATTTGCAAGAAATAATAATAATCAATAATATTTTTTTGTTTTAGCACAAATAGAGTAGACTGTCTAAACGAGCCCCCAGAAAAAGACTGGATTAACCAAATATCAAAAGTACTACCCGGAGAAAAATTCGAAGTTGATAAACAATGTGAACTTGAATTTGGCCCAACTTCCACCCATTGCAGCACTATGGTATGTTTTTTTCATGTTCACAAACAAATTCCCTTTAAATATCTCCTAAATACGTAATTTCACCCAATAAACACACAAAAAAGGACCTAATAACGGCTTATATGCTTAAAAAGCCCAGTAAACACACATGTATCGCTAATTTCACCCAACAAACACTAAACCTACGGCCGAGAACCGTCATATCATAAAATTATATGATGTAACCCTAAAACCATGTGTTTTTTAATGTAGCCTCACTGCGGAAGCCTCTGGTGCACTATATACAACGACGCCGGTCAACAGGAGGGCTGCACGACACAATTCATGCCCTGGGCCGAAGGCACAGCTTGTTCCTCGCACAACATTGAAAGGGGATGGTGTTACCAAGGCGAATGCGTCAACAAAAACTACTTGAACCCTATTCCAGGAGGGTGGAGCGAATGGACAAAGTAAGTAACCAAAAAATTGGTTTTAGTCTCTGCTCGGGCGCCATGTATAATTATTTAATTATGTTTATTTTAAGGTGGGGACCGTGTAGCAGATCGTGTGGTGGGGGCATTCAGAAGTCAACTAGGGAGTGCAACAACCCTGTACCACAGTTTTTGGGGGCTTATTGTCTTGGGAAGAAAATAAGATATAGGTCTTGTAGTACACAGCCGTGTGAGAATAATGCTAATTTTAGGTACGAGTTTGTCCTGTTTTATTTAAATATAACCTTTTTTTTGTGCTGGTCACTTTAGCACACCTTTCTGCCCATATTATAAACCCCACATAAGTTAAAAACAGTTAATAAAACTATTCCTTTTGTAAAAAATCTATTGCAGACTACAACAGTGTTCAGAATTTAACGGAGACAACAAAGACATACCGAATTTACCTAAAGATGTTGTTTGGGTTCCAAAATACGGACTAGGTAAGTGAATAAGCAAAAAACACCCAGTTAACATTCGAGTGACGGTCCAGTAATGGACTAGTCTAACGAAGAGTGCAAATATATTCATAAAAGACAACTTTTTAGGACAAGATAATGTCTGTCAACTCCACTGTCGCCCAGCCCACATAACAGCGCATTATTTACTAAGAGAAAAAGTAACAGATGGAACCAAGTGCGGTTTAAACAGTTTTGACATTTGCGTAAGCGGTATTTGTCTGAAAGGTGGTTGTGATAATCGGATCGACTCTAAATTGACCCTAGGTAAGTTATGGAGGTGTAAAATTGTTTTGTCTTTGCTTAAATTCGTTTTTTAGACACTTGTGGTGTTTGTGATGGGGATAACTCAACTTGTGAGGAAGTTCATGGTGTTTATAATTATCCATCTGAGTCTGGAAAGTATTTTACGGTGGTGACCATTCCAAAAGGGAGTTCGAACATTATAATCGAACAAGGGGATTATCAGAATCGAAGAAAACCAGATCTCGTTTATTTAGGTATATCTTCTCAGACCCTTTTAATTCTGACGTTAAGCTTTAAAAAGCGTGGTTTATAAAACGTAACTTTCACTTTACTTCGGCGTAACTTCACTTCCGCGTAAGAAATTTGCTTAATTTATAGATTGTAAAGTTACGTGAAATTGGGAACAGTTATGCGCATGTGTCTGAACTCGCGACTTCTGACTATTTACACCTGGGCGGTAATTACGGAACATCGCTTCGTACGAAACCTACATAAGAAGACCTAACAGGTTTCGTACGAAGCGATATTCCGTAATCACCACCCTTGACAATAAGGGTGAATATCTCATTTTTGCAAATTTTGCGCATGATTGTTCAAGCTCGGCTTTCGACCTAGTACGACTTACAGCTAAATGAATCAGCAAAGTAGCGCTAAAGTAAAGTATACATTTGCTAATACATTCCCATATATTTTATTTAATTTTCTGTAAAGTAACGCCGAAGTAAAGCGGAAATAAAGTGAAAGTAACGTTCTATAAATCGTACTTTAGGGATTTCTAAAGAGACAATTTTTTTTCCAGCTTTATTAGATGGTACTAACAACGATACCCTTCTAAACGGAAAAAACGCCATCAATCCATACGAGCAAGAAATAGTTTTTGGCTCCACTATACTTAAATACAGTGGATCAAACCAAACAATAGAAAAAATTACAACACCACCAAATGAAAAAATAAACAAAGATATCATTGTTCAAATTTTATCAATTGGAAATAATGCACCACCCAGTATAACGTATCGTTATACGATTGGAAAAAATAACTCAAATAAGTAAGTCACTAGCGAAAATTAAGGCAGGCTCAAAAGTAAAAGTAATTCAATGTCAAAAATTTGAGTCCCAAGGTTATTGCTTAAGGTGACCTTCAAAAGAAGCCTTTTATCAATAACCTTGAAATTAATCAAAATTGATTACCCCACGTATATTATTCCTAGATTTTATAATCCATATCCCTACTACAAAGAATATTCTAACAACGATTACAAAAACCGATGGTCAGAAAACGAAAAAAACAGTTATTATTACAAACGTCATATTACAAATACCGAAAAAACCTTATATTATGATGGTAATGCTGGTAAAACAATAAACGGTCGGTACGTAGCAAAAAATCAAGTGTTTTAGAGTACATTATAATGCTTTACAAACAAATTAACAATAATAAAGCAACAACAACATAAAATAAACAAAAACTAGAATAACTGCTTCGTTTATCATTCATACAAGGCATAACAACGGTTGCTAGGTATAAAACACATGCTAAAATGTTGCTTTTGTTAAAAAAAAACCGGCGCAGTGTGATTACATACAGTTAAATCATCATAAACCCAAAATCATCCAAAAGTTAGGTTATTTTAAATGTTGACACTTGTCAGCTGTTAACAAATCGCCATTTTGGAAAAGTGGCTGACGTACTGCCCTCTATTCAAGATGGCGTCTTCAAAACAACTGACTTACCTCATTTATAATGTAAATAAACCATATTTTTAGGTACACGCCAACGAAACTCACGTTAAACCAACATTAAAACGATTATTCATTTAAATTTATGTTTTTAAGGTACCATTGGAAGGTCTACGGCACCAATTGGTCCAAGTGCAATTCCATCTGCAATGGAACGCAACACATAAAACCAATTTGCGTTGATGTGACACAAAACACACAAGTTAAGAATTTATTTTGTTCACTCCAGGAAATGGAACGTTTTATAAAGAAACAAAATTGTAATACACATTGTTATTTAGAGTGGAGACCGAGTCAAAAGGATAAATGTTCGTCAGAATGTGGACCTGGGTATGTTGATTATTTGAGGTTAAGAAAAGGCACAGCCTTGTTGATTGGTTTAAGACGAAAAGGTTTAAAGTCGTTTTTTGTAGAAAAAGAAACATTTATCATCAATGCTTTCGCATTAACTCAAACTCAAAAGAAAATCGGGTAGAGGACAACCAAATACAAGCAATTGAGGAACAACACTGTGGCTTTTTGACAGAACCGTTAAAAGTCGAAGATTGCGAAGGACCATGTCTAAAAACTGAATGGCTGTACAGCGAATGGAGTGAGGTAATAAATAACCAAAAAACACTTCTTTAGAGCGTTTTAGTAATGCTTCTTTATGTTTTAAAGTGCTCTCATGTGTGTGGTGGTGGCCTACAACAAAGAAGCGCTCAGTGCGCAGACGCTAACCAACAAATAATACCAGACGAACATTGCGCCAATGTCCACCGCATAACAGAACAAGCCTGCAACCAAAATACATGTCCGACATGGACTTACACCGAATGGTCCACTGTAAGTAACAAAAAGAACTAATTACCCAACGCTTTGGTGTTTACTGGGATTATTTCACGTAGTGCCAAAGCTAGACCATTCACAGTGTGTTTACTGGGTGACTTGTGCGTAAAACAACCCAGTAAGCACAAAAACGTGGGCCGAACCTAGGAAAAACTTCCTGTTTACAGTTTTTACAATTTTACGAATTCTTTTAGTGTTCAGCAACGTGTGGGAAAGGCTACCAAACCCGAAAATCCTTCTGCACAGTTGATGGACGCATAAAAAACCGCTCCGAATGTTACATCTTCGGCGAACCGTTCCTCCAACGCGAATGTTCGGCCACATTTGAATGCGTAACCTGGCAAGTGGATCAATGGTCACCATGCTCCTCAAAATGTGGAACTGGAAACCAAAGCAGAATAGTGCAATGTAGAAACACTGAAGACAACTCGTTTATGAGTGAAAGACACTGTTTGCACATTTTAAAGCCTGAGGAATGGCGAACTTGCCGAACGGAATGCAAAACTGACTTGTATTCGACTTATAAGAGGTTGTATTACCAGAACGCAAACAATGTTGATGATAATTCCGTTTTGATTCATAATGATAATGACGACTACGTTTGGGCCACTGGAAAATGGACTGAGGTAAGTTTTGACCGTCCACAATGTGTTTACTGGGTACCTTGTGCCTTAAGTCACCCAGTAAACACACAAAAGTTGGTCCGACTTCCTAAATTTGTCAATTCGTGCCAAATTTTGATTATTTCTCCATTAAGGCTCTTCCCTTTTTCAATTTTAGTGCTCTAAGGCCTGTAGTAAAGGCCACAAATCACGCCTCGTAGCGTGTCGCAACAAACTCCAACAAGTAGACGATTTCTTTTGCCACAATTCTGAAAAACCAGTTAACTCTGTCGAGTGCAACAATTTTGCGTGTCCTCTTTGGCAAACTGGAGGTTGGTCTGAGTGCGACAATTATTGCAAGAGGCATCGATTAGTCAGATGTCAGAATCACCAAGGACTTAAGATCGATGACGAACACTGTCAGCAAGAAACCAAACCAGAGAAAAGTAGTAAATGCGAAGTGTCACAATGTAATTTGGTAAATAAGGTGAAAATTGATGTTGATAGAAGTAAAACCGTGAATGCGAACAAGTCGTATCGATGGAAGGTTGGACGATGGAAATCGGTAAGTTTTGTTGTCTAAAGCATCGATTAAAAAGAAGAAACTCGATCTTAATTCATCTCATTAGAATAGCATAATGTTTGAATGCACAAAAAAAGCGTTTTTTCTTGTTTAATAGCTTAAACATTTACAAATGACAAGAATGACTTTAGAAATGACTTGTTGTAGCTACATAGTTGCTTAAAAAATAAGAAAATCATCATTTTGTCTACAGCCCAATCATTCTATTTAAAATTTGTAGGTTCCTTAGAAAAAAATCCCAACCAAGATCTGCTTATGCAGGATTGTTGGGACTATCCCCAGGAATATAAAAGTGAAAAATTCCCACAAAATTTCCGTGACGTTTAGCCTTATCTTGCATAGAAGTGAGGAGTTAGTTTTTTGTTAATACCTAAATTATTTGGCACTTTTAAAAAAAGTTTTAAAAATTTTTAGGAACATTATTTTAATAAGAATACAATCATTTTTAAAGAAATAATGTATCACTAATATTAACGATTCTATAGCTCTTTGAAAATCACCTTATTTCATCATAATCGTCTATCTTAGTCATAGAGTCCTGAAGCATAGATTGCAGCGTTCTCTGTAGGTCCAAATTAGCACATTTTCAAAGTGCTATAAAATCGTTCACATTGGTTATTTATTATTTTTTTAAAAATGATTGTATTTTTATTAAAATAATGTTCCTAAAAATTATTAAAACTTTTTTCAAAAGTGCCGAATAGTTTAGGTATTAACAAAAAACTAACTCCCCACTTCTATGCAAGATGGGGGCTAAACGTCAAGGAAATTTTGTGGGAATTTTTCACTTTTATGTTCCTGGGGGTAGTGGCAACAAACCTGCATAAGCAGATCTTGGTTGGGATTTTTTTCTGGGGGCATTATTAGAATGATTGGGCTACTACCTACATCATGTCTTTTGTCCAAAAATTACTTCCTTCTGTCATACAAAACCATTTTTGGTCACAAGGAAAGTTTTTATTGGACAAAAATTTAGCTGAATGTCCTTCATTCTAATCTAATATCATTTTTTTGCTTGATTAGTGCACTAATAAATGCGGAAAAGGCATTCGAAGACGTGACGTCACTTGTGAAGATGCCATTAACGAGTATAGCGTAGTAGATGCATTTTGTGGTGATTTAAAAAAACCTAACTTTACCAAACCATGTGAACGATATCAGTGTAATTACGCATGGATCGAGCAAAACTGGTCAAGTGTAAGTGCTTGTTTGTTTAGTAGGATTACTATTCCATAAAATATAAGAGAAGTTATATCATACAGAACACACTGTATAAAATGTCCATGTTATAGTTTAAGAGCCCGACACTCAGTCCTTATACCATGTAGAGGGACTACCGCGGGCTGCGGTGGCCAGAATAGACTAAAGACTAGTTGAACAGATATATGAATATGTGTCTAGAGTAGCCACCTACCACCATTACAACTAGAGAGAGGCTTGACCTTGGTCTAATTCAGCACGTTTTTATGCAAATATTCACAAAACTTAGACACCAAATATCTCAGTTAATTCTTATCCGATTTTGAAAAACTTGGTGTTACTAGAAAGATAATTAATTTTATAATACTTATTGTTTTTTAAAAATTGTTTTTGGGGCTCAATTTAAGAAAGAAAAACAGTTGTTGTTTTTAGTATAGTTACCCCTTCTTTAAACTGTTATTTTTGCTAAACTAGGACTACAAAACAAAATGTGCCAAACAATAAGTGTTTTAAAAGGAGCTAACATTATATTGTCAATTTTAAAACAATTGCTCTAATAATAAAGTTAAAAACTGTGGTTGTACACAAGTTTGCATAAGAGAAATGGGTAGTCGGGCTTTTAATGTAAAATTTAGATACATGTATCTTTTAACAAGTTCTAAAGAAAGGACAAGTGCTGTTACTGCCATCTATCGTCATATATGTAAATTATGTAACGATCGTATAGTCTAACTATCTCATACACAAATTAGCTATTTTGTTGCGTCTTTTAACATACAGTTATTTAACTTCACTCAGATTTTATGGAAAGTTAGAATGTTTAGTAAATTGACCAATAAAACCATGAAAAACTCTCAAACAAATTTGTATCTTTTAGTGTTCCAAAACATGCGGTGAGGGTTTAAAAAAGCGAAACGTCACGTGTCATAAAGTCTACCCTGGCGGCCATATTGACCCTAATCCTATTTCAAAACACAGATTCGCTAGAGTTCGAAAACAAGACAGCTTTTGCGACGTTTACACCAAACCACCTACAACTTCAAGGTGTAAACTTAGCAACTGTGGAGACGTGTACATTTGGCAACGGGGGCCATTTAACGAGGTAAGCAAAATAGAATAGAGTAAAAAGAACAAACATACAACTGCCAAACAGCTAAAAACCAAATTATTTCGCATGTTAGTCCTTCGAACTGGAAGAATTTAAGTTTGTCAGTCTATTTATTCCACATTTTAACGGTTATAGTGTCAAATATGTTATTTTTTGCAGTGTTCACACAAATGCGGTAAAAAGGGCCGTCAAACAGCAACCATAACCTGCATTCACGCGGCCACTGGTAGAAAAGTACAAAAACGCCTCTGTCCCAAAAAGTTACGTCCAAGACGCAAACGAAAGTGCAACCAATGGCGATGTATGCACAGATCGTGCAGAGAAATCCAACACCAGAAGAACACAACGAGAAATAGTGACTACATTTTGCAAATTGGTAGAAAACCAGCTTTAGTATATTGCTACAAGATGGATACACCTAATCCAGAAGAATTTATTAGTTTGTCTAGCGATGGACAGAATTATGCAGAAGTATACGATAAAAGGTAAAGTTTTACTATGATTTAACAAAAAAAAAACATGTTTTAAGAGACTTTTTTTACCAAATAACGTTTTTCAGGCTTAAAGACGTGTATTCGTGCCCGTCAAGCGGACAGCGGTTCGATACCTGCGACTGCCTAACTGTCGGACCTGAAAGATCAGGTCTAACCAAATTTTGGAAGGTTAAGTTAAACATAACCTCACTTCAAATTGCAGGTAACTTATTTTTTTCGTTTAATGTTTCGATTTATGTCAAATTTGACATTTTTTCTCTAGGAGATGATTTTACTTTTTCACAACAAGTCAGAGGCAAACAAATACCATACGGTACAGCCGGGGATTGCTATAGTGCAGCTAGGAATTGTGAACAAGGACGATTTTCAGTTGATCTCTCAAATACGTCGTTTAAACTGACCAAAAGAGTAAGATGGAAGAGCATTGGACAGTATGTGTCGTCACAGATTAACAGATATGTAAGTAAAGCCTAAAAAGTCGTAAAATGTAAAAAAAACTTGCTCTGGTCCAAAATTGTTCAATGTTCCAATTTGCCCCACCCTCCCCTATATAAATCTTATTGCAACTATCTGGGGTAAAAATTTACATTTTTTTTAACACAAAAAAATATCCTCTATGTTTTTAAGCCATATTTATTCACAAACAATCAAAAAAATCATTGCTTGTTTTTTTTTAGGAACGTTCAGTAGCAGGAAAATGTGGGGGATACTGTGGTGAATGTGGACCAGACCCATTTATTGGCCTCGAAGTGGAAATAACCTAATTTTAAAATGACTTTTTTAATTTTCTACACATCCTAGTCATTCTTTTTTTTAATAATTAGTTTAAGCACAATTTTAAGTATTTTTAAGCGAACAACTACTGGGCATTAGAATAACTTTAAACTGCCAAAAATACCCAAAACCAGAACTGATTTCATACTAAAGAACAAATTAACACAAAAAAAAACAACAATTTGTCGTTAAATGACAATGATCCAATTTATAAAAGCCAGTAAATTTAAACTATAGATCAAGAAAAAAACACTCGATGCTCTCTATTTTTTTACGTATTTAAATACGTATTATGATTTTGAAAATATTGTTTTTTAGAACAGTATGATTTTTTTCTCACATTGAGATTTTATAATATTTGTATGTATACTCAATAATGTTAAATGTCTTTTATGTATTTCTAAAAAACTGCCATTTTTATTATTATTTATTTATAATTATTAAGCGTTTAAAATTAAACTGTCACTGCAAAGATAACTGCCATATTTAAAAAACAAAATAGAGAAAATATGTGAACATTTTTATTCATTTTGAAGTAAAACGTCACTTTTGAGGTTATTTTACTTTTTTGCGAATAATTCTATTAAGCTGATTTTGACAGTTTTGTACACTCCATTTTTATAAGGTGGCATTTTTAAAATTAAAATCAGTATTATTACGTAGTTATTTATTTTTTTGTATTTTATTACATAATTTTCTTAAATTTGCCTATAATTAGACTAGAAAACATCTTAAAAATGTATTTAAATGCAATAATTATTGTTAAACCTAATATTTTTATTTTATTAATAAAATTGTAAAACTAGATCACATGGACAAGACAAAAATTAATTTGTTGAATTTGCAAAAATTGTAATTGTCTTTTTTTTTGTTCAATTCAATAAAAGCCATATTTTAATATTCTTTCTTAATATTATTTAACCTGTCTCGCTTAAGAAACTATAAACTTGCAGCATAAAACACGACATCGAACGTTGTAAACATAGAAACTGTGGTTATGTAACGTCGGTTGCCTTAAATCAACAAAAAACACCACTATCTGGTCATTGCTCAGTGGGTTTATAAAAGTTAATTTTAATTAAAAATTGTGCTTACCAGCTACATAAATCAACAAAGCACAAGTTGACATATTCTAAAGGTCCATTGTAAAGCGTTTAAATACAGAATTTTGGCAATTTAGAAGCACTATTTTTTTGCATTTTAAATTGTCAAAATTCTGTATTTAAACGCTTATTAATGGACCTTTAGAATATGTCAACTTGTGCCTTGTTTATTTAAGTTGCTGGTAAGCACAATTTTTAATTAAAATTAACTCGTATAAACCCACTGAGCAATGACCAGAAAGTGGTGTTTTCTATTGATTTTAGGCAACCAACATTACATAACCACCGTTTCTATGCTTTGCGACATTCCTCTTAAAACTCTTTTAAATATGCTCTCCTGGTAGCTCAATATCATTACCAAGAACCCCACGTATCATTTCAATGCTTATGTCCCATAATTTTTGACTTAAAATATCATTTTTAGCCATATTGCTTTCCTCACAACGAAAACAATTATTAAAGTAAATCCCTGTTACGCCACTGAGTTCCAGTGCCGTAGCACAAAAAACTGAAGTACTAGCTGCTTGCTGTAAACTCTTAGTAAAGGGCCTTACTAAACCAAACAGAAATCTGTATAACCACCAATTTCTTGAGATATTAGTGGACACCATATTCCCAGGGTGTAGGCTATATACTAGTATAGCTTTTTCTTGTAGTTTTTTAGCTAAAATTCGACCAATAAGGACGTTGCATAGTTTAGAATTGTTGTACGCTGTCATATCCCAGAATTTAGAGGATAATTCTGGTGATAGAAATTGTGGTGATATGTTTTCTGGTGTGATTGAACCAAACCTGCGAGTTTAAAAACCAACAATGTAATTCAATAATTTTTAACTATCTATCTCACACCAAAAACAAGAGCGGGTTAGATCTTAGATCAGTGAGTGGGATAGATCATTTAAAAAGTTAAACTTTGCAGATAGCTCATTTTTTATGACTATTTTTTTATTTTATATAATTGTTACACATTCTATATGTTACTCTTCGCAGTAGATGATTAAAAAGGTGCATTTTTTATTTTACTAAAAAAAAACCGTAAAACTTATTTTTTTTGTAAACGAGTGGGGATACAAAAAAATTACCAGATGCTTTTTTAGAGGGAAAAATACAATCTTTAATTTTATTAAGAATATTTTTTTTCGTAAAGTTGATATTAACGAAAATATGAATTTTTTTATACTTTGAGGGTGATTTTAACCCTCTATTTATTACTTGATTTTTTCCAAAAACAATAGGGCTCTTCCTCTAAATGGGATTGATTTTTGTGTTAAATCTCAAGTCGATCCGATAAACCGTTCTTGAGTTATGGTGGTCACAAATTTCGTTACAGACAGACAGACAAAAAATAAAAGTCTTAAAAAGACATGAAACAAACGAATATGTAAAAATGTTTGCTCTAGGACGAACATTAACGATTTTAGAGAAGGTCCGACCAATCGCAATTTACTCTTCGACTTTGTCTGCGAAGAGTATAATAAGCTAGTTGGATTATTGTTAAGCAGATTGGAGTTGCAAGCGGGTTAGGATAGGTTTTACCTTTTTAGTAAGCAATAGGGAAATTTTACTTGCAACGTCTATAAAACTTTGCGCTATTAAAATACAGAGCTTTCTTTTAGTCATTACAACAGTTTTTCTTAGTTATAAGCATGAACTATACCTTTTTCGCACATCGTTTATTAAAAACATTCATTAACGCACCCCAAATCGTTGATTAATGACCCCTATTAATGCATGGATAACAGCCCATAGTAACGCTCTTCTATGTTTAAAATTACTATCTGTTTCTACATTACAAATATTAACGTAGCTTTAATTACGATTCAAGCAACAAAAACCAAAAGAAATTAAATATTTCCCGTTGGAAAGAATGAAAAGCAGATCCTTTTACCACATTTTAAGGAAATAACATTCATTTTCTATTCACAATTAACAAAAGTTCGGTGGCAGTTCTTCTTCTTCAACTTAATAAAGTTGAATGGCCGACGAATTGTTTCTGCTAGTTGGTGAAATAACTGTTTTGTTTTATAGTTTATTTAATAATAATCTACGATGTGCGAAAAAGTATTGTAACCAGTTCGTTTCGTATGTTAAATGGCGATTAATAAACTCACTTATTAACAAACCGCTCGTTAATTAATGGCCTTTATTAACACACTTACTGGTTAAATAACTATTAATATACCAGTTAAAGGTTTGTGTAACATTTACGGAGTGATTAACATCTTCAATTTTAGATAATTAGGTAAAAAAGAGTATTATGACTCATTTACAAAGGATATTTTAATGCAAAGTCCGTGCATAAAACATTGATTAGATTAGATAGATTGGCTTATAACACAGAAAAACTGTACTTAAGACCGGAAAAAGAACCTGTCTAGTAAGGTAGTGTAATTTTTAAATATTCGCAATAAAGCCTTATTTTAAACATTTCTAAAAATGGGGGGCTAAAAAGGGGGCACTAACCTGTGTGATTCAGACGACACGATAACAATTCTGGAACCAGATTCCAAAAGGGGCATTAACATTAAAATCATACAAAATTGGGACAAATGGTTTACTTGAAAAGTGGTCTCGAACGAATCTTCCGTTTTACTAAATGGTAGCCCAAAAACGCCAGCATTTAAAATGAGCATGTCCAATTTTTTATACTTTGATTTTACCTTAAAAAAATAGAAAATAAATCAATTAATAAGTAATACCGCAATTTTTCATAATTAACAAGAAGCGCGTTTTTGAAATAAACAAAAAATTAAGTACAATTAAAATAAAGACTAGACAAGCAGTGAGGTATCAATTTTGTGTTTAGTTTTTTTTTTGCTAGGTCAAATATTAAAAATTATAAAAAAATGTGGTTTCATACTTGTTTTTTCTGCGACACATTTTTTTTTCTACATTTTGTAAATAAACAAATTATGCCCCTTCCTAATTTTACAAATTTCACATTAACTTAGAACTATCAAATTTGGCATACATCTTGCTGGCCACATTTAATTTATTATTTGACAAAAATTGTTATTGTAGTGTGCCCCAGTTTTGAAATAATGGGGCTTCAATAATTGGAAATTAGTTTTAACACCCTTTACTAGGCTTTTTGCAAAATTTTGATAGGCAGCTAGGCTACTTTTCATTAGTTCTCTTTATTTATGAAGAATTTTTTTCATTTTGTATTACAGTTACGTGAAAAAAAGGCCTCACAAATATTATGCAAAAGTAGTGCGTTCTAAGGGAGAATACATTTTCCTCGCATCTTTTTACACAGAACAGGAATTAATTTCGTTTTGCTTAATTAACTCACTACTTTTGCTTAATATTTGTGAGGCCTTTTTTCTAAGTTACCAAGATACAAAATAAAAAAAACTCTTTATAAATGAGAAGAACTAAAGAATAGTAGCCTGATTGCTTATCAAAATTTTGCATAAAACCTAGTTAAGAAATGTTAAAACTAATTTTTAATTTTTAAAGTCCTGTTATTTCGGAAATGGGGCACACTACTATAACCATTTTTGGCAATATTTAAAATGCATGCCAAATTTCAAAGCTCTAAGGTAAACAATTTTTCCGATATGCGAACGGACTAAGAGAAATCTGTCTTTAAAAAACATCGCCAAAAAACTTACCATATCACAAAAAAGTTGCACACTTTTCAAACTAGTCAAATCAACATGAATTACATCACAATTTTCAGCTGCTGCTTCTTTTTCTGTTCGTATTTCTTCCACGGCTTTATTTGCCGCTTCCATATTTCTACATGCAAAAATAACTTTACATCCATGTCGTACTAAAGATTTCGCGGTTTCAAAACCAATTCCTGAGCTAGCACCAGTTACTAGAGCTACTTTTGTGCTTAAATCGCGTCCGTGGAGCACCTAGAACAATTCAAAGGGGCCCTAGAGACATATTTCCTACTAAAACCTGCAAAAACGAGGGTTTTTTTGGTAAATACCTGCAAAGCTGTGCTTGAGGCATCAAAACGTTGCCGATAATCATTAACGTGCTCCTTTTCCTCAACTGCAAAGGCTAATCTTGGGTCTGTATAAGTTGTCCTCTTGTTTTCATGATCTACGTAAATAACTTTCCCTGTATTTTTGTCTATACAGCGCTCCCAACCGAATGGGAGCTCTCCAGAAACGCGTTTTTTCTTCGCAGTTCTGGGGTGAGTCCATTGGGTGGCTTTTGTGAGGTGGTTTGCGTAGAAAACACTTCCGTCTACTGTTACACGTTCTTCCCAAGCTGGGGGCAACTCGTCTTCACTGTCGGATTCAGGTAAATTCATGATTTTTCAGGAAAGGACGCTTAATTTCAAAAAGGACGCGGTGAGCACTGAAAAGGTGGAAAAACTAAGTTGGCTGTGCAACTAATGTTTGAAACAAGTGCAAGTTATTAAATTTAATGGCCTTTCTGCGTATTTATTCATTATGTAATGAAATGTGTAATAATTTAAGGAAAGTTTGCAGGAAAATTAATTATATCTATGCCCTTGAACTGTTTTTTATTCCGCATTTTTAAAAAATTGGCCACTAACCTCTGTGTTTTTGTTTACATCTAAACGTCAAACGCGCTTCTTCTTCGTCTTGACGCGTAAAGACATTAGTGGCCTTGGTGTTTAGTGTGAATTGGCCAATTGTCTAAAACCGTAGTTTAGGATCGTTTTTTCTCGGTTTTCCCGCGAACTAGACTAATTTTAAAAGGGCAGGCGCATAGAAATTCAGTCGATATCTCATATATTGTAATATTATGCAATGTAAGCCGGTTCGAGCGATAGAAACGATGTCAGGAAGAAGATCGTCGTTAGATGTAAAGTAATGTGATTTTGAAATAAATGTGATAACAGAACTACACGCGGGAATAAGTAAAGTTAAACTAAATTAGGCTTAAAAAATTGAAACAATTTCGACCCCTAAAAAACTACTTAAATGTGCAATTTTCTTAATAACCTTAAGTCGAGAATCTCAATTATTTTTAACAAAAATAATTAACTGTAGTAGTCTAATTTTATATTTAAATTAGTAAACAAATTAAGTCGCACTCAGATGGTGCACTAAATAATTTGGATTTTTGGTGAACATTTTTCGAAAAAAAAACAAAAAAACGCGCGCGATAGTGTTTTGCTAAGAATTAAAAATGGGCAAAAGTAAGGCACGGAAAACTATATGGAGGACTTTACCCATTGCAGGTAAGTTAAAGTTTCATTTTATGTTTGATCGATTTTGACATTATTTTGCGTGGGAACATCTTGCCGATAAGGGCGGCATCCCCTAAAACCGGGTAAATGTTATTGGGACATTATACAAAGGGTCCAAGAAAATGTGGGTATTCTTCTTAAAAACTTAGATTTCTAAGATCAAAACAAGAAATGGGTTAGATCAGTGAATTGGTTAGAAAATACTCATTACAAGGGTTGATTTTTTTAATTTTTTTGTATAAAAGCAAACATTTTATAAGATACTCTTTGCAGTAATCCAATGCATTGCAATTTGCAAGAAATATGCACATTTTTGTTTAATTAAAAATAGTTAAAATTCGATTTTTTTCTAAACAGGTGGGGGTACAAAAAATTCTAAAATGCATTTTGATAGATAAAAACACAGTCTTTAATTTCATGAGGAATACTTTTTTCATAAAATTAATATTAGCCAAAATATGAATTTTTTTCAACTATAGGGGTGTTTTTTACCCCCTATTTTTTGTTCTATTTTTTTCCTAAAACAATAGGGTTCTTCCACTAAATGAGATTGATTTTTGTATAAAATTTCAAGTCGATCCGATAAACCGTTCTTGAGTTATTGTAGTAACAAATTTCGTGACAGACAGACGGACAAAAAATAAGTCTTAAAAAATCATGAAACGAACGAATCTGCAATCATTTTGCTCTAGGATGTATATTAACGATTTTAGAGTAGATCTAACTAAATTTGTCTGCAAAGAGTTTTATAATTCGACGGTATAATTAATTTTCAAAACATTTCATTACAATTAAAAAAGAAACCTATAATTAAGTAACAATTTTTCTGATTTTATTGACTTATAAATTTAGTAAACTTACATTTAATAAGAAAAAGCACAATATTTTTAACTGCTAGAGGTTCATTCTAAAAACAAAACTAGCTGAATAATTTAAAATGCATTTATAATTTAAATTAATGTTACTGTAGCACACAATAGAACTTACCATTCAATTTGACAAAGTTAATTTAGAATTAATTTGAAAATAATTAAACGTAGTGCCAAGTTATGTTACATGGATAATTGTTTAGTTATAAATAAATGACGGCAAGAAAATAATCTAATCATGTTTTTTCTTATTTTTCGTTAAAAATCGAAAAAAATTGTACTTCTAAAACATTTTTAAAAAATGCGTTTAAATGTTTTTTTGATAAGAAAGCTCTTCTACGATAACCTATTATTTAAATTTTGATAAATTTGTTCTTTTACACGGAATAAAAGCCTAAAAAAAACGTTGTTGAACAGTGATGACCTACTGATCTTTTAGTGATTTCTTAAGAACAAAAAATAGGCCATAATCTAATGCGCTCGAAAATTTAAATTTAGATAAAAATTAAAACCTCCGTGCATGTTGACATTCAAAAATTATTAAACCTTTATTAAAATTATACAAAAAATATGAATATTATTTTTAACCAAATACTACAGGGTGTTCAAAAAATGGCGCATAAACGCGATGGTACGCTCTTGGGGCATTCTCAGGGATTCCTAGAAAATTGTCAAAAAAAATCCATCAGTTATATTCATCGAGAAAAATGCGAACAAAGTTGCATATATTCGGCAACACAGTCTGGGAAAATACATCTAAAAATCCCATCTATGAGTCTTGATCATACACTTTTGCATTAGATTTCATTGACATTGTTGTCAGTTCAGTTCATGAAAATTTTGTAAAATTAAATTGATTATAAAAATGTAATTGTACCATTTAAAAGATAAGCAAATGGTGAAATGGTTTAAAATAGACTGTAGCTTTGTATTAAACCATTTTTTTCATTAATATGTGCTGTTATCTTCAAGGTATGAGAGTTCATAGTATTGCACTTTGAAACCTTATATCTTCAAGAGTATATATGAGATGGATTTTTTTGAACATTTTTCTAGGGATCCATAGACATGCCCCAATAACGTATCGTCGCGTTTATGCGCAAATTTTTGGACAATCTGTATTTATACAAAGAATAAAAATTGCAACAAAAATTGACCATTTAAAAATCTATGAAATTTATTTTACGCAATTTTATAATTTAAGTTTGTTAATCTATTGATGAGACACCTATATAAAAATATAAAAAGACATGATATACAATAAATAGACTTACTTTTAAAAATTTTTAAGGTCAAATCTAAATCATTTGAAATAACATAAAAGACAAAATCTGTTTTCGTAAGGGCAAAGGGCAACAAACCATTTTGCAAGTGGTAACTTTGTTAAAGGATCAATACTAAGTAATCATCCCCCATTTATAAATCGCAGAAGTCATCCCTCTTGAAAAAGGGACTAAAAAGTTTCAGTTTGCAAAATAACACATTAGTGATTTATGCAATTTCAAAAGTTTTAAACTGTTGGATGACGCTAATTTATGGTTTTATCGTTTAACATGAGTAGAGGAATTAGTTATATATTTTTTGAGTGTGTTTTCGTCCAAAATAGGCCAAAAAAAAACAAAAAAGGGTGCACCCATGACTGGATTTGAACCCAGGTCCGTTGTACCCAAAACAAAATACCAAAACGCGTTTTTTGCTAGTTTTAAGAGCCCTATATACCACCTTCTCTTATGCAAATTTGTGTAACAACTTAGACCGCAGTTTATAGAGTTATTATTAACGCAATGACTTTGATAGTATTAACTTAACTTCTTTTAAAATACTTATTGTTTGGCACATTTTGATTTGGGTCCCTAGTTTAGCAAAAATAACAGTTTAAAGGTGGGTAAACCATGCCAAAAAACAACAACTATTTTTTATTAAGAAATTGAGCGCTTAAAAACAAATTTTGAAAAACAATAAGTACTTATTACAAATTTAATAAGCTTTCCAATGACACCAAGTTTTTAAAAATGCGATAAGAATTAGCAAAGATATTTGTCTAAATTACGAGAATATTTACATAGGAAAGGGCTCCCCCTCCGCCAGCCTCTATCGTGCAATGCAAAAAGGATGTATCTGATTTTGACATGTTTACTGATTTATACGTTTTTCGGACCATGCGAAAACGATAATCATACATTAAACATTATTTTATTGATAAATATTTAGATATTAATACGTCTGAAGGTGTACCTGCAGTTCAATGTTAAGCATATTGAACAAAACGTTATTATTTCAAAATTCGATTTTTGCACATACACTCTTTTTCCATTCCACGGTAGACCCTCTCATGCTAGCGTTCCCCGCACCGATTCGCCTCTCACCATGGTAGTCGGAGAAGATATGAGGCTCTTAAGCAAATTTTACAGCATTTAAATGTCTTAACGCATCTACAAACATAAAAACATCGACAAGACGCGGTTAACACATAATATTAAGGAATAAATACCGGTATGCTTAACTCTAATGATCTCCAGAACATTAATTAACATAAACTATTCATATTGAGTAATTTTAGAAACACACTGGAAATAGGTACAATGTAACCAAAAAAACAGAAAGCAAGTGTGGGTCATCAATCATTGAGTGACAGTTCATTTGTGTCAGTGACTTGTCCCGATCTAGAGACCCATGCTATGCGTTAGGAAAATATGCGTAAAATATCAAGTTACCCTTGGCCAAAAAATTAATAACATGTGTTCGACTTCCCCTGTATTATGTATTTTTGACCAAAAAAAATATCTGGTTATGTCTTAAATCTGTAAATTAATGTGCAGTGTTTAATAAAATTATTTTAATATTTTGTACTTTGAGATTTAATGAATGTTTTGTTCTTAAATTAAAATCTTATTTATGTAGATACCTTGGCCAGTGGATTTTATTGATTTTAAACATTTTTCAATTGTTTTCAAATTGTTAAAACTATCATGTATGCTTACGTCATCAATGCATAAACATTGATGATTTCTGCGAAAATTACCGCAAAAAAAACATTTTCATTGTTATGGTTTTTCTTAAAAAATATGTCTTTTTATTGTTATTTAAATTAGCTAAACCGCTTACCATAAAAGTAATAAAACTAATTGCAAATACTTCAACGACAAGATTTATAACCTCATCTTCATAAAAATAAATACATACAGGGTGTCAAAAAAATGCTGCATAAACGCGACGGTACGTTATTGGGGCATGTCTAGGGATCCCTAGGAAATGCTTAAAAAAATCCATCTCATATACCCTTGAAGATATAAGACCCCAAAGTGCAAAACTTTAAACGCTTATATCTTGAAAACAACAGCACATATTAATGACAAAAAATGGTTTAATACAAAGCTACAGTCTATCTTAAACCATTTCACCTTTTATTCATCGTTTAAATGGTCGAATTACATCATTCAATTTCATAAAATGAAGCTGACAACAACGTCAATAAAATCTAATGCAAAAGTGTGTGATCAAGACTCATAGATGGGATTTTTGGATGTATTTTGCTAGACTGTGTTGCCGAATTTATGCAACTTTGTTCTCATTTTCCTCAATGAATATAACAGATGGATTTTTTTTTAACAATTATTCAGGAATCCATAGACATGCCCCAACAACGTACCATCACGTTTTATGCGCCAATTTTTGGACACTCTGTATGTTGTTTTATATTTTGAAATATTTCTGCAACATATTTTAATGCTTCAACAACTTTATTTATTTTTGATGTAGGCTTTAAAAGTTTTAACGGAAAAAGTTTGGCCTGTTATTTTTCTCAATCAAATTCCTACAATAAAGCTTTTATCGATTTTAATAACATCTTTCTGTAGAGCCGCACTGCTTGAGTTTGGTAAAAATAAAAATGAAAACGTACATTGCTAACAAAAGTAAAGATTATATTTTTCTTTACACAGAAGCTTTTTTGTACCCACACCCATTCAGCAAATAAAATCAAATTTTAACTCTTTTCTAATAAAATAAAAACAAGAGCGGGTTAGATCAATGAATGGGTTAGATCAGTGAGTGGCATAGATCATTTAAAAAGTTACACTTCGCAGATAGGTTATTTTTTTATTGTTATGTAATTGTTACACATTCTATAAGATACTCTTCGCAGTAGATGATTAAAAAGGTGCATTTTTTATTTTATTAAAAAAAAACTTATTTTTTTTTGTAAACGGGTGGGGATACAAAAAAATTTTTAGATACTTTTTTATAGGGAAAAATACAATCTTTAATGTAGTTAAGAATATTTTTTTTTGTAAAATTGATATTAACCGAAATATGAATTTTTTTCAACTTTGGGGGTGATTTCAACCCTCTATTTATTATTTGATTTCTTTTAAAAACAATAGGGTTCTTCCCCCAAACAAGATTGATTTTTGCACCAAATCTCAAGTCAATTGAATAAACCGTTCTTCAGTTATCGTGGTCACAAGTTTCGTAACAGACAGACGGACAAAAAATAACAGTCTTAAAAAGTCATCAAACGAACGAATCTGCAAAATGTTTTGCTCTAGGATGAATATTAACGATTTTAGAGAAGGTCCGAGTAATCGCAATATACTCTTGTGCGAAGAGTATAATAATACATTTTTGCTGAAAATAATAAACCAGTTCTGAAAACAATATTATATAAAATGTTTTCACAGTTTTCATAAAAGATAAAAAACACAAAATGCTAAACGGAAGTATTTTTATATTAAATTGGCATTTAAAAAGAAAGAATCTACATTTAGGTTTAGCACTCCAACAATAATGATTAAACATTAAATTATAGTATTTTAGATCATAATGTCAAAACATAAATTTGGCAAAGCTAAAAGTTTCAAACATGTGAGATAATCATTTTGGTAATTCTCGTGACTTTTAATATACGTGAGTTGTATCTCATTTTTTATGTTTATAAATAAATGGTCATTCAACGGTCAAAGTGCAAAATAGTTCCCTTTTCCATATATCTAATTAAAAAAATCAATGGAGCGTATTCGTACAAAAATTGGTTGGGGTAACCTACGAGATCTGTCATACCACCCGTCGTTTCAGGTGCTAACTGACATTACTTCTGAATTTTATATTTTTATCAACTATAAAGCTAATACACCAAAAAACAACAAACTGCCGGTTTAAAACATTCAATGTACCATTTAAAAGGATTGCATAACATTTAAAAAGTGTATTACCTCTTTAATTCTTTATAATTAGGTAAAAAAGGAAATTATGACTCATTTACAAAAGGATTTCCGTGAATGTTCAAAATAAGATGGATTTTTTTGGATGCACGGATTTTGCATTAAAAGTACCATTGTAAATGAGTCATTATGCCCTATTTTACCTAATTTTGAAAAATTGAAGTTGTAAAACACTCCGTAAATGTTATACAAACCTTTTAGCTGGTATTTGGAATGTTTTAAACCGGCAGTTTGTTGTTTTTTGGTATATTAGCTTTATATTTGATAAAAATATAAAATTTAGAAGTAATGTCAGTTAGCATCTGAAACGACGGGTGGTATGACAGATCTCGTAGGTTACCCCAACCAATTTTTGTACGAATACGCTCCATTAAACCTTTCTAAAAGAAAAAAAAAATCGTCTTATATTTTCGCGCAAAAATTTATCTTTAAATTGTGTTAAGAAAAATATTTGTTTTTGTTTTTCAATATAAATACATAATAATTGATAGTAAATATTAGC
This sequence comes from Cartodere bifasciata, assembly GCA_963920755.1. Taxonomy (NCBI): domain Eukaryota; kingdom Metazoa; phylum Arthropoda; class Insecta; order Coleoptera; family Latridiidae; genus Cartodere; species Cartodere bifasciata. The sequence goes on along the minus strand of OY987199.1, from coordinate 2,017,218 downwards.
TAAACATGATTTTAATCCTTATTTATTTAAAAATGTATGTGAATGTGAAAGTAACCTTTAAATTTTGAACGGCTGGTTTATTTTTGAAAAACTATTTTAAAAGTTATTGTTTTGGTATTTAATATTTTTGAATATCAAAATTCATAGTCTAAAGGATATCGTTTAAATTAATAATAAATCATAAATTTTAATGATACTTAAATGTTTTGATGTGCATATTACCCAAATTATTATTAGATTTTATACCAATTTTAATTTTGAAACGGGCAAAAGTCAAAATTTTTTTTAAAATTTTTGAAACAACCTATTTTTAATTTTGTAAATAGACGAAATTCTTTTTGTTCATTCCATTAAAATCACGAGTTATACGTAGGTTAGAAAACTCATGTGCTTTTTACTCTATTTTAAAATACGTACGCTTTCTAATAATAGAAAATTTTCCGCTATCAGGAATATTAAATAAAAATAGAGTGGGTTAGGTCAATACCTAAACACTTTAATTAATTGATTTATAATGATTAAACATTGTATAAATCACATTCTTCAAAAATTCAACTTTTTTTTTTTTTTTTTTAATTTTTATTAAATATATATATTTTCATAATTTTTTTTTTTTCAGATGAACATACAAGTGACAGCGAGGAATCCAACTCAACCTTAGACACAAGAATACATTCGAATTGCAGTAACCATCAAAAATATTACAATCCTAGGTTTAATAATTTTTCTAGTCAATCTACACCTACCCGAAGATATCAAGATAGTGAAAAATCAACCAGATCGAGTAGCACAACAAGCGAGAATAAAGTCACATTTAATGAAGGTAAGAAAAAAAAAATGGAAACATTAGAAGAAATTAAGAAAAAAAAGATTGCTTCAGAAATGTTGACATTTACAGAAATTTTGCTTAAAATAAATAAGATATTGTCTACGAAAAGAATATTAAAAAAAGGAAACAAAAATTAAGGCCTAAAGTATAGTTTTTTAAATAACTAAACTAATAAAAGTCAAAACTAATTTAATAATAACATATTCCATTAATTATTTCCGCTTTTTACTGCTTTAAGACAGACATTTAAAGTTCTAGGTAGCTAACAACCAATTATTAGAACTTTTTCAGTGATAAGCTGTAACCATTTAAAAGCCCGACACTCAGTCCTTATACCATGTAAAGGGGCTACCGCGGGCTGCGGGGGCCAGAATAGACCAAAGACTAGTTGAATAGATATATGAATATGTGTCTAGAGTAACCACCTACCACCAGTACAACTAGAGAGGCTTGACCTTGGTCTAATTCAGCACGTTTTTATGCAAATATCCACAAAACTTAGATCCCAAATATCTTAGTTAATTCTTATCCGGTTTTGAAAAACTTGTGTCATAAGAAAGATAATTAATTTTGTAATACTTATTGTTTTTTAGAAATCGTTTTTGGGGCTCAATTTAAGAAGAACAGTGGTTGTTTAGTATTGTTTCTTTAAACTGTTATTTTTGCTAAACTAGGATTACAAAACAAGATGTGCCAAACAATAAGAATTTTAAAGGAACTAACATTATATGGTAAAAATTTTAAAACAATTGCTCTAATAATAACGTAAAAACTGCGGTCTAAGTTGTATACAAGTTTGCATAAGAGAAAATGAGTAGTCGGGCTCTTAAGTCCTGTCCGTACTATTAAACAAAAATTTTAATTAGATTTAATTTGCAGAAACTATTGGCAACCATCTATATTACCTGAAAAATTATCGTTTGACTCGTTAACGCATTAAAATAAAAGAATAAAAGTATCCTCTTAAACTTCAAATCGAAGGTAACTTATTTTGAATGTGCCAAGTTAAAAATAGAAAGATGTCAACTTACCGAAAAGAATAACGGATATCTATTTAGCCTAACAATAAACACACACTATACAAAAACTATCCATTCACATTAAAAAAAAAACAGAGTAGGCGAGCCTTAGGGTAATAGATTTTACCCCGTATATTGTCAATAATGTCACTTGTGTTTGCTGGTTATGTAAGAAAAGTAAAAAAAATTAAAAAATGCATTTAAAAACATGTTAAGGGCATCTAAATCAAAAACAATAGTCTCAACATATACAGAAGTATTTATTTTTTTATTAAATTACTTTATAATGCCCTAATCATTAAAACATTTAAAAGTTTACACAAAACAGGAATTATTTATGTAAGTACTCACTGTTAAGAATGCCTTTTAGTTATCATAGAATAGATTACCACTTTTACAAAAATACGTCTACAATTTTCTTTATAAATTCTCACATCTCAAGCAAAAATTGTTTCTTTTGTTTTTTTACGCCTGTTTTATGTAACTGTCATATTATTTTTGGCATTTTTCAATATTTAATGACAGTAAATTTGAAATGTAATGCCAACTTTGAGGAAAATTCAACTTTTCAAAGAATATGATTCTAGTTTTCATAGGTGACTTTGGTTTTTTAAACTGTAAATGGATAGTATATCTACTTTAGCAATATTATTCAATGGCAATTGACGACCAAAGAAAAAATTATAGAATTTAGTTGTACAGTTTAGGAATCTCAGTAATTGGTACACATTAGTCTAAATATTTTTAAAAGAGGACAGGAGCAGTCCAATAATAGATTATCGTATTGACTTTATCTATCGCCGACAAAGGCAGTTTTTTATGATATTTCCTCCTATTCCTTAAAAAAACTGGTATACATTTTGGTGTTCTAGACATTTCTTAAGCATCATTTAAATTTTTACTGGGACCAGTACCAGTTTTATCTAATGTTAACTTCCTTCAATAAAACTACAGGCAAATAAAAATACAATGTGTACTTAGGATAGAGGATATGCAAAGGGCAAATTTGAGACAAAGTAAATATTCCTATTCACTCGCTTTTACGTTAATTTTAAGTTATATAAAAAGGCTGAGTACAAAAAAAGTTATTGTTGACAATACCAGTATCAATTTTCATAATGTGTGGATACAAACATATATAGATGTTGTTATATTTGACATTTATAATGCATTTAAATATAATTTAATACTTTTTTATTACTGTGTAAAATAACTAATAATAGAGATTAAATTTATGCTAAATAGCTGCCCCTATGAATTTAAAAATGAAAGCAATTAAGAACTATTAAAAAACTGCTACCCTGAATACTCTGTAAAATTATGAAAATATCCAAAAACAACTCAGTTTTAGCTTCAATGCGATTCTTAGCAGGCTTGTTGACATTAGTAAAAACTTACACATTTGCAGTGGCTTTAATTTTTAAGAAATGTAAACTTTTACTCTATTTTTCATTGTAACTTTTATTAGGATTCGTTTTTATTAATAAAAGACACCAACTTATACGTTTTTGACAACTAAAATAAATACAAAAAATGTCATCTGTTATTTTCTGCTAGCAACGCTAACTTTGGCTCGTGGGTAAAGAGCTTGTTGCAACTTCATCCCGTGGGTAAAGTGCTATTACTCACTGCTTGCTAGACAATGGCTAAAGACTAAAGGATTATTTTGGGTTTAATCAAGTCGTGCGATAAGTGTCAAAGGAAAAAATCGTGATTTTCTAGTATATTAGGTATTCGATTTTGTATAAATCAAAACTTTGCTTATTTTGTAACAATAAAAATTGTAAAAGACCATGGGGTAACATATTGCGTGATGAAGCCTATTAAAATGTTATAGTAATATGCGTTTGAATAGTGAATACAATTTCTCTTCCATTTATTTATTAGAGTCATTGCAACTGACATGCTACTATTATAGTGATTTGATCGGTATTTTTGTAAACAATAATAATTAGATGTTAAATGATCATGGGAAAACAGCTGTTTATTGTGGCGTACTAATCAGAGTTCATTATCACTTCTTTAAAGAAAAATTCATTTTGAATCAATATTGACAAAAGCCTTTTTAGTTTAAAAATTCGCAATTTTGAAATGACATTCTCCACTTATAAATTTTATAATAATACTCCAACTCTGTGTAATAATAAAGTCCATTAAAAAAATAACATAATCAAAATTCTCTTGAGACGACCAAAAAATAGAAGTCACGCGATAAAACTTCTTAATTTAAGACAATAAATGTTTAGGGAATCCAAAAATAGAAAGTATCACTCAAAATGTAATAAAACGTTTAAATAAATTTTATTGCAAAACATAAATAAATAAAACGCTAAACAGTAAGCACTTAAGCCAACACCTTTGATGTACCTATTGGTATTAAAAAAGAAGATACTTAAAACACTAGTTGAAAATCTAATTTATATAATATTTTTTCGAAGGTTCCTTTAAGAAATTCATTTTTATTGTCCTTTTCAGATGAGTATACAAGAATAACGACGCCGAGACAGGATGTTTTATTCAAAAAAGGATACTTAAATAAACCTAAGAATTATCAAACACAAACAAGTACGGGTACGTCAACAAATTCTACCGGAAACTCAACCGGAAATGGCACTCCGGACCACCAATCAACAGGTAAAAAAATATATCTCAAAGAAAATATATCCTAAAAAAAATATATAAAAAAAAATTAAAAAAAAATACAAAGAAATAATTTTTGAAAAACAAATAAAATAAAAATAATTTTTTTTTTTAGACCTTGATTACGAATCGCAGTTCGTGTTTCCAAATGGGTTTGTGGACCAAAATGGCATCTATTACGTTAATAGTAAGTATTCTTTCCCCCCAAGTGAAAAAAATTCCTTTTTTTCTCCAAAAATTTCGAATTTTCGTTTTTTGCAATTTTTACTCAATTTTTGGTAAAAACATACAAAGAAAAGATTTTCTAAGATGACTTCACTGAGTTTATATTCTCATGCATCCTGCTCTTGAAATAATGTTAATGCAATGCTTATATGCCAAATGTTTTTGAAATCTAATGGCACATTTTATTTTTGTTGGTACGAGCCAAATATAATTTAAAAGTAAAAGGTCAATTTTAATAAATGTTTAAGAATATACTTTTGGTTTATTCTAATTAAAAATAAAATTAAGCATGCAGAATGTAAAAAAATGGCACATAAACGCGTTATTAAGGCATATCTAGGTATCCCTAAAAAAAATGTTAAAAAAAATCCATTTAATACCTTTGAAGATATGAGGTCCCAAAGTGTAAAACTTCGAAAGCTCATACCTTGAAAATAACAGCACATATTAACGAAAAAAATGGTTTAATACAAAGCTTCAGTCTATTTTAAATCCTTTCACCATTTGTTTATCTTTTAAATGGTCGAATTACATATTCATAATCAATTCAATTTTACAAAATTTTCATGAAATGAAGCTAACAACAGTGTCAATTAAATATAATGCAAAAGTGTATGATCAAGACTCATAGATGGGATTTTTAGATGTATTTGCCTAGACTGTGTTGCCGAATTTATGCAACTTTGTTCACATTTTCCTCAATAAATATAACAGATGGATTTTTAACAATTTTTCAGGAATCGCTAGGCATGCCCCAACAACGTACCATCGCGTTTATGCGTCAATTTTTGTACACCCTGTATATATTTTTATTTTTTTTGCAGGTTACGACCCCTACCCCATGATGGTCTACAATCCCCCAACGTACTACCCTGAATATTCCCACAAAAATAAAAGAAGCAGTACGGGATCCTTGGTAAGTTAAGGCCCACACAAAACCAAAATAAACAAGAGCGGGTTTAATCAATGAGAGGGATGGATCATTTAAAAAGTTAAACTTCGCAGATAGCTCATTTTTATGACTATTTTTTTATTTTTATATAATTGTTACACATTCTATATGATACTCTTCGCAGTATATGACTAAAAAGGTGCATTTTTTATATTATTGAAAGAAACGTTAAACTTATTTTTTTTGTAAACGGTTGGTGATACAAAAAAATTACCAGATGCTTTTTTATAGGGAAGAATACAATCTTTAATTTTATTAAGAATATTTTTTTTCGTAAAGTTGATATTAACGAAAATATGAATTTTTTTCTACTTTGTGGGTGTTTTTAACCATCTATTTATTACTTGATTTTTTCCAAAAACAATAGGGCTCTTCCTCTAAATGGGATTGATTTTTGTGTTAAATCTCAAGTCGATCCGATAAACCGTTCTTGAGTTATGGTGGTCACAAATTTCGCAGACAGACGGACAAAAAATAAAAGTCTTAAAGTCATGAAACGAACGAATATGTAAAATTTTTGTTCTGGGATGAATATTAACGATTTTAGAGAATGTCCGACCAATCGCAATATACTCTTCGACTTTATATGCGAATAGTATAATAAATATTAGCATTAATTTTGCTTTTTTCTGTATCTCAATCTTTAAATTCTTATGCATTATTATCATTCCTAATTTACTCATAACAGCACATAGTTTTCTTTTTTAATAAAATAAACTTTTTAGCAGTTACAAACACTCAAACAGTAAATGTTGATTTAGTTTTAACACCCATTATACCTCCAGTTAGATGTTTGTATATATTTGACGTTATCTATTAGATAAATTTACAACAAAATAGAAAGATAGCTGACGAAACTCCGGTTTATTCTACGAAATAAAGACTCATAAAATGCTTGAACTTTGCTTTTTACCTGATGTAAACAACCTTAAGTAAACTAATGATAAAACGACTAGGGTTAATAAATGGAATTACAATGTAAATTTGTTCTGATAACGTAAAAATTTAGCGTTTGAGTGAATTGCAATTTTTATTTTTATCAAAAATGCGAAAACAGATCAATTTTATGTAAAAAACGTGGCAAATACCAAACTTTTACACTTGGTTATGCGACAAAAAGGTCTAAATACATGCAGGGGGTGCCCTAAAATAAATTCACACCCCCCCAAAAAAAATCGAAAAAAAAAAACTGAACAATTTTTATTTAACAAAAATAAATTTAAGTTGTTTAACTCTCTACGGGGGGCTTTGGCCCCACCCTAAAAAAAAATTAAATAGTAAACGGGTCGAGTGACACCTCATTTGAAATCTCTTTTTATTTTCTACTTAACCATGATTTTTGCTGAATTTTTTTGCTCAAAATATAAATATTTATTGACTTTTTCTTAAAAATAAAATTAAACTTGTAATTTTTTAAAACTTTTTGCAAATTCCACATATCTATTTTATCTCTTGACCTATATTTTATTTCAATGGCAGACGAAATCTTCTGGAATATTTATAAAAATTAAAAAATAAACATTCACGTGATCGCATTATTAATTGTAAGCACAACGTGTGTTTAAAATAGATAATATAAGCGAGAAACAAAATAAAAAATAAAAATTTACATAGTACAGAAATAAGAAATTCCACAACATAATTTTCACAACAAACTAGTAACAGTTTAAAATTGTTTCTTTTATTAACGTTTTTATAAATGATATTGATTGATATATATGAAACATTGTTGAGAAACAACTAGACATACAGACGGCCTAATTAAAAAAAGTAGATTAATTAATTATTGAAGGACAGATGATCAGACTCCTAAGTTCATTTTATGACCTTTGAGAAAAATTGATATTGACATAATTTTAGAAATATTCCAAATTTCCCTATTTTATTCCATTTCAAGAAGAAATATGATAAAAACACAATTTATGTGAATGCAAATAATTAAGAAGGAATTGACAATATTAATCTATACACCAACACTTTGTGGAACTTTTTAAATCAGCAAAGTTATCAATTTGTATGATTAACAAGTGAAATTCCAAAATGTCTAGACTGTTTTCCAATTCCAATCTCAAAATTTTCCAAATTACACAGCAGACAATTTTGTTTTTTTTTAAATTTAAATATTGTTTCCTACTTTTTGCATCAATACACAAGGTATCCAAAAATTGGCGCATAAACGCGACGGTACGTTATTGAGGCATGTCTAGGGATACCTAGAAAAATGTTAAAAAAAATCCATTTCATATAACCTTGGAGATATGAGGTCCCAAAGTGCAAAACTTCGGACTCTCATACCTTGAAGATAACAGCACATATTAACGAAACAAATGGTTTACTACAAACCTACAGTCTATCTTAAACCATTTCCCCATTTGTTTATCTTTCAAATGGTCGAATAACATTTTTATAATCAATTCAGTTTTACAAAATTTTCATAAAATGAAGCTGACAACAATGTCAATAATGCAAAAGTGTATGATCAAGACTCATAGATGGGATTTTTGGATGTAGTTTCCAAGACTGTGTTGCCGAATTTATGCAACTTTGTTCGCATTTTCCTCAATAATATAACAGATGGATTTTTCCTTTCAATTGTCCAGGAATCCCTAGACATGCTCCAACAACGTACCCTGCAGAAATTCCTCTAGAATAAATGTTTATCCTTATACAACTTTTAAAAGCTTCCAAAATTATTGTTTATTTTTCTTTTAGACTGAATCTACAAGTCCAAACAACGAAGAAGTTTCAAGTCAAGATTTAAACCAAAGAGGAAATGACGTAATATCTCCAGATTTTAACCAAGTCTACACAGTTTACCCTGGTTATTACTACAATAATGGCGTTTGCTCAACTCAAGGTAAATATACTATTTTTAGCAATTTTAAAGAATCCATCTATTAAAATAAATCACGTCTCGTCAAAGGTGACAAGTTACAAATCTTATTTTATTTAAGTCTAGTAATTATCCAGAACTAATTATATTTGAAAAGAGCTCAAAATTCGGTAACGAAAAATTAACATATTAAAATTGAATTTTAGAGAATTTAAACTTCAGACAAATAAAAAAAACAACGACAACACCAAGAATGAAAAGGTCTGGTAAATAAATTATCTTGTAAAGTGACTAGTGATAATATTAGTACATATTTTGGCAAACCCCCAAGAAAATCTAATAAGATGTACTATTTCACTTTTCTAACTTACATGTCATTACACCTTATTTTTTATGTCTGTCCAAATTAGCTTTACCAAAAAACATCCTTATCTATCAAACCAAACACAATATTAAACCTATTACCTTTTGACATTTCTACTCTAAAATAAATTTTATATCATATCTTGACCGTTTACGCGGCTGTTGTTTACCTTGGACACTGGCGGCTTTAGTCACCTATTATCATTGAGCTGACCTACTCATAGTGCCTGCATAGCAGTACATGAGTAGGCTGTCTTAGTGTGAGTCACTTCTGCTTCGGCAGATGGCGGTAACATCTTAAGTCCTTCTTTCGATATTTGTTAATATATACAAGTATCTTAGTTTCTTAAAGTTATGCATTGACTATCCCTGATACGTGATTCTGATGAGCCCCAATATAGGGCGAAACAGCTTTCAATCACTTCAGGTTTGGTAGGCGCATACCTTTAGAAAAAAAGGAGGACTCCTTTTATAACTTGGCGTCCCGCCTCTAGGGTCGACATTGAATCTTAGATTTCACCATTTTATATTTCTACTCTCCTAATATTTTGCACAGTTATTCAGACAGTTTTTTTTTTGCAGAAATGGTTAACACCGAATACATATCCGATAGCAACCGTATTATTAAACGTAGGAGACGCAGAAAACTCTCAAAATCCAATACTGATAACGAAGACTCAGAGTATACAGATGATGACGGTACGTCCGAAGAAATAAATAGCGACAATGGTCATGAAAAAACACCAACTAGAGAAATAATCACTCCATCCGTTGTTATTACACCTGAAACAGTAGAGAATATCAAAGAAGAAGAAGAAGAAGTTACAAATGTTGCTCAAGAAGAAATGAAAGAAGAGAAAGATTTAGTGAATCCACAAGCTCTACTGTTAAACGGAATTGAGAAAAGTGAGCCTACGCTAAACGATACAAATGAAAACAAAACAACATTAGATAATGATAATACACCAATTGAAGACACACATTCTTGTGAACTAAAACCAGATGCAGAAGAATTCATACCACGCGCTCTTCGATACCAAAACGAGTGCATGCAACACCAACTCCAATACATGAAAATGCACCCAAATCTAATGCCGCTACAATTTATCCCACATCAACTAAGCGATTACCAAATACCCCACCCTGCAGGTTTCGCAATTCCAATAGGATTCGTTCCCCAAGACCCTAAAATATACGTCAATTATGTTCCTACCTCAAAGGCTCAAGAAGTTGAGAATAAACAAACTGAAGACTGCAATGATGAGACTCTAGAATCGAATGAAAGTGATGAAAAAACTAAAACTAAAGAGATTGATATTAAATCAATCGTATCTAAGCTTGAAGAAGTTAAAAGCCAGCAAAATGAAATAACAGAAGTTACAGTTGAGACTGAGGTTACTAGAGCAAAAGAAGTAATGGTAGAAAGTTTACCAGAAAGGCACCAATTCAGACAGAAGCGTTTTCCGAACAGATATCAACCAAGAAATGGGTCCTACGCCAAAAGAAACGATTACACAAAACCTCAAATCGAATATCCAAACCATAGTAGGCATCAGTTCCACGAGAAGGAACACTTTGGCTTCAAAAGCAACGAAAACACATCTCCACGACACCAAAAGAGTATTGCTATGCAAAACCGCCAGTTTCACGACAAAGAGAACTTTGATACTCGAGAGAATACCTTTGATCAAAAAGTATCCCCAAGGCATCAACAAATATACAAACCAAAACCAAATTACCACGAGAGAGACCATTTACCACCCAAAAGCAGAGAGCAATCCATTGAGAAATCCGTTCCTCACGTGCAAAAGCAAGATCACAAATGGAAGAGTCATAATAAGTTCAATTCCAATAGCCCTAAGCGCTCTCATGTCCCAGATTCGTTACCATTACAGAAAGAAATCAAAATTCTACCACCACCAACGCCTAAATACGCTGAAACTCTTAAAAAACCTCAACCAACAACACCAGTTAAACAAAACCTTTTAACACTAAACGAACAACCTAAAAGTGAGACTGACAAAAAAATAAAACCAGAAAACAGCTTAATAAGCACCCCTACTAAAACTTCTACTCCAACTCAATGGTCAACGGTCTCAAGCAGAAAGAAACGAAAAAACCGTAACGTGGAAGAGGTAGACGACTTTGATTTCGAGAGCGAGGAACTTAAAACTGATTCCGAGTTTGAAGTTTACGACGTTAGCTTACTGCAAGATGTTGTACCAGAGGAACATTTCAAAGAAGAACCCATTTTGGGGGACAAAAGCATAGGAATCGCGGAGGAACTTAACAAACTGGCAGGAGCAATGCCAAACAATAAAGAGGTTGAGATAACAAACATACCTGAGGTCTCACAGATAGAAAAAGAAATAATGGAAGTTTTACAAACTCCTATAACTGAAGAAGAACTTGTAGAAGATTTTAGCGAGACAAAAATTGCACAACCAAGTAAAAAAAAGAGCAAGAAAGGTACCCAAAAACAAACAGCAAAAAGAGTTATCATTACAGACATTGATTTGTCCCAAACTCTAGAAAAACAACCCCCTAAAAAAGACCATATCGAAATACTGAAGAACAACATAAAAAACGCAGAAGGTGCTAAAACTATTAAGACCGAATCAAAAGAAAGCAAACCTAAAGCAGAAATAACAGAAAATGTAAAGGAAACACTTGAGGAAACAGTAGACAAAGTCAAATCCAAGAAAAAAAAGAAGAAACCCAACAAAACAACGCTAAGCGAAAGTACGACAACACTAAACAGCGAAGACACCTATGATTTCTTACTTGATACCTCATTTTCATGTGAAACCACAGAAAAAACAAATATAGAAATATCGCAGGAACTCGACCTTATAATAAGACGCGGAATGTACTCAAACCTAGAGGAAAAAATAAAGCTAATCAACCAATCTGACGACGATTTTTTCAGCACAGTGTTATCTACAATAACCCCAAGAGAACCCTCCTTAGAAAAGAACATAAGCTACAATAAAACACCCGACTTCACTAAGATAATTAAACACAACATCTTACCAAAGTTTAAATCAACTATGGCGAGTGTCGACACAAGTTATGAGCTTCCCAAAACTACCTCAATTAAAAACACCAAAGCTAAACACGTAAGTGAGGCTAGCACTAGTAAGGCGGAGGTTTTTGTAGAAAACCCTGAAGTAGAAAAAATGCTAAAGAACATTGAACAAGGTGTCGAAACGCCTAAGGCAAAACAAGATGTTAAAACTAGCAAAAGAGCAAATGCTACGCTTGAAACTAAGGTAGAACTTGATTTAACAGCAGATACAACAGTTAAAGAAGAAGAAACGATGAAGAAATACCCAATAACTGAAGCAATTAAAGATTGGATGACTAAAACACGAGAAAACACTCCTGAAATCGAAATTTTGAAGAGTCCCAAAACGATTCTTCGCCAATTCAACCCCGAACTAAACGAAGAAGACGAAGAAGACGAAGAAGAAGTTTTATTTTCCACCTCTAACAAAACGTGGCGCGAAAAAAGCGTGGACCTTCTGGAATGTTGGGAACCTGAAATAACCGAAACTAAGGAAAGAATAACAAAACCTGAAACACAAGTTTGTGAAAATGGCTGTGCAACAAAAATTTTGGAAGGAATTGATGATATAACTAAAGCAGAAGAGGAATTAGAGATTTATGAAAGCAAATATGGACAGAATGAAGATTTTAAGAAAATACAAGCTGAACTTGGTGAACAGACAGAAAAAGCAGGTTTTCCAAAACATGGACACTTGCCCTATAGAGCCATATGTTGTGAAATTATGTAACTTTTAAGTTTATAAAAAAAAAATGAAACTTAAAAAAACTCCATTTGAAAAAACCGAATCCTATTTAAACAAAAATGCGAATATAATATACGAAACTACAAATGTACCTATACTACGCAATATATCCCCGCTAAAAAAATAACCATAATATCTTCCAAAGGTTTTAGAGACTTAAATTCAACACAAAATCGACGGTGTTATTTTAGCAATATTTACAAAACAAAAATGTCAAAAATTGAAATGCCTAATTTTTAATTTTAGTGCACGCAATATTGCTTTTTATTTAAGTAAAAGCAAATTTAAACTTATTGTTAACTATTTATAAGAAGTAAACAAAACCGATTGTGACAAAAATTAATAAAGCAAAATTCGAATAATAAAGTTGTGAATTATGAAACTACAGAGAGTGAAAAGAAGGGCAGAATTTTTGAATGTAAACTGTGTTTTTTTTTTATCAAAAAGAGCATATTTAAAAATATTTTTTTGGCAATTTATTTGAATATAAATTTGCAAAAAAATCACACGCTTTTTGAAGGAATGTAATTGACGCATTTTTGATATATTTTGCCAAATTATGAAAAAAAAAAAAGTCTTAAAGCAAGACAAAAAAATGCAAATTATTCACCAATTACTATCAAAAAAACAAAAAAAGTTGCACTGCCAATAAAATAATTATTACAATTTTGTAAAGTAATAAAAATAATTTTTGTCTACAAAATAATAATACCTACGAAAATATTAAGTAATATTATTTTCGAATACTATAATGTTACTGTTACGCAATATTAATGACTATTGTTATTTGTTATAGTTACTAGAAAATTAACCAATAGTTAAGCAAAAAAAAAAAAAAATTTTAATATTTTAAACTTTTTTTTTAATAACTGTTGGTTGATTGTTACAAGCCAAAATAAGGTTTTAAACATTAAAAAATAAACGTATTTTAGAAAAAAATATACTCCCCCTAATTATAATAAATTTTTAGAAAATATGTTAGGAAATGCTATCGATTTGCTCATTAAAATTTTGTTTTAAAAATAATTTAATACTTATATTAGTGTGCATTTTCTGAACTAAATAAGTTTTAGCCCCTTAGAATTTTATCGTGTAGCTATAATAATTTTAGAAAATTGTTCTTAATTTTTCTTAGTTAGAACTCGTTTACGTTATAATTTTAGTAGATTCCACATTTAAAATGCTGAAAAGCCACAAAATAAGACAATATCCGATATCTGGGATATATTAGATATTAATTGATTGTTAAAAATCATTTTAAAAAAGACAAATATTATTGATAGTGAATGCATGAAAATATTAGTGATTTAGAAATAATAGATTTTTAAGTTCGCGTATTTTTCGTAATTGTTGCGCTATTATTATAAATTTACTTAATTACTATTAATTTTGTTGATTGTTTGTTATTTTTCTTTTGAGATTTGTGCCTTCGCGATATTTGTAAAATAAAGAATTATAAAAAAAAACTTTTGTTTCATTTTTAAACCCCTAAATAATGCAGAAATCGCATATTTAAAGCGTTTAACGGTTTAAATATAAAAAAAAACAAATATATTTAAAAAAAAATCAAAGAAAAAAAATGAAATGAAAATGAATTTTCTATTGATAAACATATTCTGGAAAAATGATTATAAAATTTCTCTTGAAAAATATTTTTGCTAAATTTCCTTGTAAAATAATGTTTGAAGGCCATTTTCTCCAAAAATACAAAAAAAATTAAAAAAAAATATTCCTGAAGAAAATAAAAAAGAAAATTCCTGAAAAATGAATTTTCCAGGAAATGAAAAATGTGTAGAGGGCTAAAATAATAAAAGCTAAACATGTACACTTTACAAAGGGCAATATCAAAAAATTTAAAATTTGACCCCCAAAAGAAAAAAAAAAAAAATTATTTTTTTTCACGAATTTTCCACATTTTTCGGAAAATTCTTTCAAAAAAGCTTATAAAATATGTTTTACCGCTGCAATTCGAATGTTAAAGCAAAATTTACCACATAATAACGCATTTCTACCGATAAAAACAGATAAAAACGATTACATAACGCGATCAAGAGTGTAAAAGTTAAAAGTGAGTATTTTGTTTTATTTTAAGCGAGCATATCTTCAATCCTCAGTAGTATAGTGGTCAGTATCCCCGCCTGTCACGCGGGAGACCAGGGTTCGATTCCCTGCTGGGGAGGATCTTTTTTTATTTATTTTTTGTTTTATTTTTTATAATACGAACATTTTGCGCCCAAAATTATTGCGGGGCGATTTTTAGAACGGCAGAAAAAAGATTATGATTATTGCGTTTTTTGCGGCATTTTGAAGGGTTATTGGGCAATTTTTACCCTACAAAAATGTTATAAATGAAATAATTTGCTGAAAAATAATTAATTTTTCAGGACAATTCATTTTCGGAAAATTAAATTTCAGGAAAAAGAAATTTCCAAAATTTTTCTAATTTTTGCTAATTTTTTTTTTTAATTTTCCTTTTTTTTAATATATTGCAATTTGATCAGGTACTAAGGATTTGCTTTCTACTAATTTTACTTTATATTATTGTAAGCAGTAAGTCAGATTTAATATTAAAGGTAAAAAATGCAAAATTCTAAGCAAAACAATTTTTGGAAAAAAGTGCATCAATAACGTGCATCTGAAAAGAGTTATTTAATGTGCTTTTTTCTTTAAACAACTAAATAAAATCTATAAAAACTAAGAAAAGCTAAGAAAAGCTTTCAAAAGGAGCCCCAAATCAAAAATCTACCCCTATTTTAATTTACAAAAGTTAAGCTATATAGTCGCGTCAAACTAGCATTTCACCTCTAACTTTGGGGAAACTCAATGGATTGACTTCATTTTTTTTGCAAAACATTCAGAAATAAATTTAAATCACTAATAAAAACTAAAATTGCGCCGCTAGTCCTTCCTAAATTTTTTATACTCTTCGCAAACTGCAACTTGCTTATTATTAAATCTGCAGAAAAAATCATTCTTATGAAAATTAAAGAGAATAAAATTTTGTAATAAAAAAAATATTGCCTGCCCCCTTCCGAGCTCCGCCCCCTTATAGCCCCCCAAATTTTAAATATTTTTTTTTCATGCTTATTTTTTAAGAAACAGAAAAAACGTTAATTATTTACTAAATTAAAAAAAAAAATGCTCCCCCACTATGCCCCCCAACTTGGAAAAATTTGTATCTCGCTTATTATTAAACATTTATACCAAATTTTTTTTAATTTGGTAAATAATGAATGTTGATTTTGTTCCTTAAAAAATAAGCATAAAAAAAAATTACTTAAAATTTGGGGGGTTATAAGGGGGCAGAGCTCGGAGGGGGCGGGCAATATTTTTTTTATTACAAAATTTTATTCTCTTTAATTTTTATAAGAATGATTTTTTCAGTGGACTTAATAATAAGCGAGATATAGTTTGCGAAGAGTATAAAAAATTCAGGAAGGACTAGCGGCGCCATTTTAGTTTTTATTAGTGATTTATATTTAATTCTAAACGTTTTACAAAAAAAATGAAGTCAATCCATTGAGTTTCCCCAAAGTTAGAGATTTTAAGGTTTTTCATGCTACTTTGACGCCACTAATAAGAATTCAAGTTTATATGAAATATCTTAAATTGTAAGACCAAATAATGAAAAAATTGACAATTTTTAATAAATAAGTAGTAAATAAAGAACAAATTGCAAAAAAAGCCTAATTTTTAAAATTCTAACCTAACATTTTATAAAAACAGAAAAGTCGTTTTATTTTCAAAGTGCGACTGCATTTCAATGCAAAAACACATTCAAAAGATGCATTAACTAATAAATAACAGTTTCTTACCCCGTTTTGGTGCCAACAAGCCATAAAACATCATTTTTCATACAAAACACGCACAGTAAACAACAATTTTAAAACACAAACACAGAAGAACTGAACTGAAAACAAAAGTTAAAAAAAGGACGCCACTGCATTTTTAAGAAGGCCTTGACCTAGTAGTTCATATGCACCAATGCGCTTGAACGCTTCCATTGTTACGTCACTAGTTGTCAAACGTGACATTTGTTAATAATCTTTTAAAAAGCTCCAATTTTTACCAAACAATGGGATTCAGGGAACAATAGGATATAAAAATTAGATGCTAGTTGTAAATAGGGCGTAGTTTAGTGTTTATTAATGGTTTATTGAATTCTGGTTATTACTTAATGTAAGTAACGTTATTCTTGGTGTTTACGTGGAATTTTCAGAAATTTACAAAAATGAGCGTACAAATCAGTGAGATTCCTTGGGGGGTGAGGTTTTTACAAAAATTGACTGATAGATGCTGCCCTCGGTTGCATTTTAACCGGGAACTATGGTAAGTCATCCATTTTATTGCTATTATACAAAAATATGCTAATAGTGCTGTTTTTTCAGTTACCGAACAAGTATTGTTATTTTGACGTATCTTGCCTACATGAGTTACCATTTAAGCCGAAAACCAATATCAGTAGTAAAGGCAGTGCTACATAGAAATTGTAGTTCGATACCTTTACCAAAAACGTTTAACCCTGATAGTAATCTAGACACTTGGTGTGATTGGGCCCCTTTTAGTAAGTATTTTGGGGGCTATAAAATAATTTATGAGTTGCTTAACAACCTTAGGAGGGTTGCAATGCTTTAAATATACTTTAGGGCGTTTAAAACATGTTCAAAAGCGTTTTTAGTTACTTTAATTTGTATGTTTTTTAGATGGAACTGATTCGAATGCTTCCCAAATGTTAGGCGAATTAGATTCAGCGTTTTTGTTTTGTTACGCAATTGCAATGTTTTTTTCTGGATTTATTGCTGAGCGTGTAAATTTGCGGTATTTTTTAAGCATTGGAATGATGTTTTCTGGTGTTTTTTGTTATTTATTTGGATTGGGTAAAACATACAACATTCATAGCTTATCTTACTATATATTTGTTCAGGTAAGTCATTTTGGTGATAAGAAATGTTAAGAATAATTATTATTTATGTTAATGGCTATAAATAGTCATAATTATCGCATATTTTTAGAATTTGTGATAGTTTTTGGAGACATATTCAAAATATGGATCAAATTTAAATTTTTACAATCACTTCTGTAAGGGGCCACAGAATATAAAGGCCCCATTGTATATTAAAAGTAAAAACAGTTTTATAAACTAGAAAGATGGACCTACAAACTCTACTTGTTTCTTTTTTAATAAATAAATAGTAAAATAGAAAAATAATTGTTTAAAAAAGCTTTGTTTTTGAAATTCTAACTTAACATATTATAAAGCCGTTTTATTTTCAAAGTTTGACTGCTTTTTTTTAGTAATAGTTTGATGTAACTCCAACATGATTAAATATAACTCTTCGGGGGCCATTTAGGGGGCGAAGAAATTTTTTTAAAGCAATAAAATTTCCAAAAATCTTATATAGCAACTATTTCTAAAATTTGGTGCAGATCCATCATGATCTAATGTTGCAAATTAAAGGGGGCTTTTTGGGGGCTACCACGCCAACCCTAAACTCTTATTAGTGTGCATTTTGTGGATTTAGCTTCCTAAATAGATGTTCTAACAGCACATATAAAAAATCTGACTGTTATACTTTTTTGCAATGTAATAAATTATCTATTTTGGTTTATTAAGCATTTTTTTAATTTAGTTTTTTTTTGTAGTGTGCAGCTGGGATTTTTCAGACAACAGGTTGGCCAGGGGTAGTAACTGTAATGAGTAATTGGTTTGGGAAGAAAAAACGAGGGTTAATTTTTGGGTTGTGGAATTCCCATACAAGCATAGGAAATATTTTTGGTAAGACAATTTTTCAAAAAATTGCAAAAATTATTTTTTTCATAAATTTTGTTTTTCAAAATGGTTTTAGGTTCTTATTTATAGAAAATTTAATTACCTTTATTTTGTAATCATGATTTTTTTATGTAATTTAAATAATAACTGAGATATTACAGTTTTTCATTTAGAATGTTTCGAGTAAAATAATTTTTTTTGCATTTTTTTGTTAAAATTAGTTTTTTAACCAATTAAATAAATTACCATAACATTTTTTTGTGTTCTAGGAACATTGATAGCAGCAGAATATGTTGAATTTGATTGGTCGTTATCATTTATAATGCCTGGATTAACAATAGGAGTATTGGGATTTGTTCTTTTTTTATTTATGGTGGTAGATCCGACAGATGTTGGTATTTCAAATGGAGCCCCAAATACATCCATTAATAAGGTAATTTATTTAATTATAAGAGGTGGACAAATAAAAATTCTCACTTGTAGGAAGAATTTTTGATAAAATTTAAGGGTAGGTCAATTTTAATGAAAAACGCAAACTAATCGTTTATTTTCTTTAAAAAAATATTTATTAGAGTTTTAAATAAAAGAAAAGACATTCTCTAAAGGTAAAAAGTGCTAGAAAATAAGTTAGATTCAAATCGAAGACAAAACAAAATTACAGAACTTTTATGAATTTTTTTTAAATTTTACCACTTTTGAAAAGCCCTAACAAAAAAACCAAAGTACTTGGAAAAATATCGATTGCGGATTTGTTTTCTATGACTTCTAATAAGCATAAAAACACAGTTTCAAGTAAATCTATTTTTTCAAAATTTACCTCATTTTGAACTAAGGGGTAAGGGTACAAATATTCTCAGTTTTTTAATTATCACGACCACAAGTAATTTTTGCCAACAATGAGTGCCATTAATGCTTATGTAAAACGAGCTGCTAAATCCGAATCTGGCACTTAAATAGTTCCAACGCTTTTAGTTTTTTTGCTATGAGCTTTTTAGAGCAACTTTAAACGCGACACCTGATTTTTTTCTCTCTGCTCTAATTTGCGGAAATATTTTTTTGAAAAAAATAAAAATACAGATTCGTATTCTACAGCCAAAAAGTAGTCTACAAAATTAGTTTCATTCAAATCGGAGATTAAAAAAAAATTAAGCGAAAAATTTATTATTAATTTTTTTTTTAAGGTCCCAAACAGAAGAATGGAAAGCAGAATTGCAAATACAAATTCTGGGGAAGATAATTATTCTTCAGGGATAAGTTCAGAAACAGATGATACTGAAATTTTAATCGGGGAGCAGGTAATTTTTTTTTTTTTTATTTTAGTCAGCAAAAATTTAAATCTAAAAAAAGCCTTTTCAAAAATTCATTTTTTACCAAAATTTGGATAAAGTTAAAATAACAATTAATTTAATTCTAGGCTTTTGAAAATCAATATCTGCATCATTTGAAAAAAAGTGGCTTTGTTATAGTAGTAAGTGCATGATTTTTAACAATTTTGACAAAAAAATAGATCAATTTTTCCTAAATAACCCTAAAAATATTATTAATTTAAAAAAAATCGCTCGTATGATTTTTTTTAATTATATAAATACTTATTGCAAAAAAACAAGGACTCAAATAGCATTGCTAAATCAGTATAATTAGTCCTATTTTGCAATACTATTTGTTGACATGTCCCTTCTTTTTTTATCGTCCAAAAAACATTAAATTTACCCTATTTTTTGTTTTAGGAAGTGCAACGAGCAAGCGAACGATCTCATTTACTAGCAAGTAAAAAAAACTTATCAAATTCTCAAGAAAACGCAATCAGCTTTAAAAACGCTTTGAAAATTCCAGGCGTTATTGAATTTTCGTTATGCTTGTTTTTCTCAAAGTTTGTTAGCTATACTTTCTTGTATTGGCTTCCATCTTACGTAAACGCTTCTAGTAAGTATAAAAAAATAGTTTTTCATGTTAAAATAAATAAAAAAGGGAATTGCGACAGTGGGATTCGAACCCAAGAAGTTTCAGTGCTGTTTTGTTGCAAAATTCTACAGAAATAAACCATTTAAAGAGTAAAAACAGCTCTATTAATTTAACTTTAAGTTTTAACTGTATATTGACCAGTTTTTTTAAGAAATTTACTTTTTTAGCTACATTTGGGGCCGGATTAAGTGCAAATCTGTCAACTTTGTTTGACGTAGGGGGCATTATTGGTGCTATTGCTGCTGGAC
This sequence comes from Cartodere bifasciata, assembly GCA_963920755.1. Classification (NCBI taxonomy): domain Eukaryota; kingdom Metazoa; phylum Arthropoda; class Insecta; order Coleoptera; family Latridiidae; genus Cartodere; species Cartodere bifasciata. The sequence goes on along the minus strand of OY987199.1, from coordinate 1,996,565 downwards.
TTATAAGTGATCATAGTGGAATGTCGGCTACAACTTGTGTTGGAATGCTTTTACTTGCAGCCCCAATGGTAATTTTTTTATTATTAAAATAACAAAAAAAAGGGGTAGGACCCCAATTAAAGATTATCGTTGATATCTTTCTTATCTTTCGAGATACAAGATTGCTTAAGGAGTAAAAGTTGCGTATTTTAATGCTGATTAACTTGAAGAAAACAGAAATTGATTATTTCTTACCGTTTTTTAAATATCTGAAAAAAGCTGATTTTTTCTTTGTTATTTTTTTTTGTTAATTTGCTATATCCTTTTTATTTTTCAAGTAATTTTGATAAAACTTTAAGATTATTAAGCCCCTCTTTTGTGCCTTTAATTTGATACCAATAACGACATTTTTTCTTTCAACGTTTCGCTCCTAAGAAAATTATCATCAGTGCCATTTTTTCAATTTAACCTAAAAATCCCCTTTATTTTGTTATAACGTATTGTTTTTTTCTTTTTAGATGTTTATTTACCAAGCATCAAGTGCTGTAAGCCTAGGAGTTAACATAATGTTGTTAATTTTAGTAGGAATTTTAGTAAATGGGCCTTACGCCTTAATTACAACTGCTGTTTCGGCAGAATTGGGCACTCATTCTAGTCTTGAGGGAAATTCAAAGGCTTTAGCTACAGTTACTGCCATTATCGATGGGACCGGTTCGATAGGTAAGTCTTAAAAATTAAAAGAATTTTTAATGTTTTTGTTTTTTATTTAAAATTTGGCCAACTTTGAAAAGCTCTAGCAAAAAAACAAAAGCACTTGGAAAAAATCTAATTGCTGATTTGTTTTTTTACGGCTTTTAATAAGCTTAAAAACGTAGTTTAAGGCAAATCTATTTTTTCAAAATTTACCTCATTTTGTAGCAAGGGGTAAGGGTCCAAATTTTTTCAGTTTTTTAATTATCACAACTACATGTAATTTTTGCCAGCAATGAATGCCATTAATGCTTATGTAAAACGAGCTGCTTAATCCGAATCTGGCACTTAAAAAAACCCATCGCTTTTGGTGTAATTGCTATGAGCTTTCGAAGACAACTTCGAACACGACACCCAATTTTTTTCAAAATGCTCTAATTTCCAAAATAATTTTTTCAGAAAAAATCTAAATGCAGATTCTTATTCTACAACAAAAAAGCAATCTACAAAATAGGTTTTATTAAAAGCAGAGACAAAAAATTTTTTTGCTAGACATTTTTGAATTTTTTTAAAATTTGGCCAACTTTGAAAAGCTCTAGCAAAAAAACGAAAGCACTTGGAAAAAATCTAATTTCTGATTTGTTTTCTACGTCTTTTAATAAGCTTAAAAACACAGTTTAAGGCAAATCTATTTTTTTAAAATTAACCTTATTTTGTAGCAAGGGGTAAGGGTTCAAATTTTCTCAGTTTTTTAATTATCACGGCCACAAGTAATTTTTGCCAAAAATGAATGCCATCAATGCTTATGTAAAACGAGCTGCTTAATCCGAATCTGTCACTTAAAAAGCTTTAACGCTATTGGTTTAATTGCTATGAGGTTTGGAAGGCAACTTCGAAAGCGACACCTGATTTTTTTCAATGTGCTCTAATTTTCAAAATAATTTTTTTAGAAAAAATCTGAATGCAGATTGTTATTCTACAACAAAAAAGCAATCTACAAAATAAGTTTGATTAAAATCAGAGACAAACAGTTTTTTGGCTAGACATTTTTGATTTTTTTTTAAATTTGGCCAACTTTGAAAAACTCTAGCAAAAAAACGAAAGCACTTAGAAGAAATCTAATTGCAGATTTGTTTTCTACGACTATTACTTAGTATAAGAACACAGTTTTAGGCAAACACATTTTTTTGTATAACTTAAAAATATTGTTTTTATTTTTAGGAGCAGCAGTAGGTCCATTATTGGCCGGTTTCGTTTCAAATTACGGATGGCATTATGTTTTTATAATGTTAATTTGTTCCGATATCGTAGCAATGATGTTTTTAATACGGCTAGTGAAACATGAATTTTTAAGAAATAGAGTTCGTCGAGAAATTCGAATTGAATAACATTTTTTATTAACTTAAGAATAAGTACCAAAATTTTATTTATATGAGAAAATAAACTATATTTTTTTTTAAGAATTATTGTAACAGAGTGTTTTAACATAGGGTGACATTAAAAATAAATATTGTATTATAAAAAGTTGGTAAAAAAATATTTTTTATTTGAAAACACTCTGCATTTATGTGATATGAATTTTAGAATTTAACTAATTCTATTTTTAAGTAGCTATATTATATTTCTTTCAGTATAATTTATTAAAATGCGCAATATTGCTCGGGAACTTTTAAAAAAGACAAAATATGTGTAAGGATTAATCTTATTTTTGCAATTCTGTACTTTTTTTAGCATTTTTTTGCTCTAAATATACCATTAAGAGACCACCACCGATAATTTTCTACTTTAATCTTTAATAAAAACAATATTACACCTAAAAACTGTCTTTTTACCCCTTATTATTTGCAGAAAAACCTTTTTTTGTAATATTTTCTAAGAAAGTTGTTTGAAATTGGACCAACTTTCGTCTACCCATTCGATCGCGCTAACTTCACTTGTCTGGCCAACGCTAACTTCACTCCATTTCAGTCAATTTCACATTTTCAACGCATTTTCCGCAAAAAATCAATACTTTTCCAAAAAATTCAACCAAATTAGCAATGGCCAAGCAAGGAAGTGTTACCTCATTCTTAAAAGGTCTCTACCAAGACGAATTCAAATGGTAAGTCGTCATTTTATTCACTTTTCCCTTGTTTTCAAATGGGGTAAAATTTTAGGTCTGTTGTAAAAAGCATTGGACTTTTCGCTTTGGGGATTAGAATTGCACAGGAATGCCGAGGAATGGAATTATTACCTGCACAAGTGTAAATTTAATTACCGTTTTATCGTATTGTTATCGTTTTACAACATTTTTGTAATATACCTAACCTCAAAAAATTAGAGTCAGCGTCGTATTAGTGAAGAATGTATGTTTTGGTGAGAAATAAAATGAAAGTGTTACTTATTACCTATTTGTGCGTTTTACTTTACCTAAAAAAACCAGTTTTTGCCATGACAAATGAGGCAAAAGCCCCAAATTTCGTTTTTATACTTACTGACGATCAGGACTTACTTCTAAATGGATTGGTACGTTTTTTTAACTTTAAGGGGCGTTTAATCTTTAAAATATTGCAGCTACCAATGAAAAATACGTTAAAACTCATAGCAAATCAAGGCAAAACGTACACAAACGCGGTAAGTTCTTGTCAAAACTCTAAATTAATAAAAATAGCCCCCTTTTTGTTATAGTTTGTTAATTCGCCAATATGTTGCCCAAGCAGGAGCACTATTTTAACAGGTCGTTACCCACACAATACAGGAGTGGTCAATAATTCATTAGCTGGTAACTGTTCGTCTTTATTTTGGCAAAAAAACATAGAGCCCCATTCAATTGCCACTTATTTAAAAGGGGCTAATTATGAAACGTTTTACGCCGGCAAATATCTCAACGAGGTACTTGGTATTTTTTTATTATGTGTGGTGTTAATGATTTTTTTTAGTATGGGAATAAAAAAGCAGGGGGCCCCAAACATGTCCCCCCTGGTTTTGACAAATGGATGGGGCTCGTAGGGAATTCAAAATATTATGATTACACCTTGTCTATAAATGGAAAGGCTAGGAAGTATTTTCAGAAATATTTAACTGATGTTTTGGTAAAACATTTTTTTTTTTTTAATTTTATTTGTTCTTTTTTTGTATTTTTTTTTAGAGCGACTTTGTGGATGATTTTTTTGCTCAAAGAAGCATATTATCCAAACCTTTTTTTGTTATGGTGGCCCCCCCAGCTCCACACGCCCCTTTTACCCCTGCTTTTAGACACAAAAATAATTTTCCAGATGAAAAAGTTTTAAAAACGCCAAATTTTAATTTTTCGTCACAAGAAGTATGTATATTGCATTTTTTAGAACCATTTTTGGAGTTTTTTTTTATTATAGAAACATTGGTTAGTACAAATGGGGCCCAAATTTTTGCCCCAAAACGTATCTATTTTGGACGATATTCAAAAAAATCGACTAAGGTCACTTTTAGCTGTTGACGAAATGATAATTCGAATCGTGAATCGTTTAAAAATGCTTGGCGAATATGAAAACACCTATTTTATATTTACTTCAGATAATGGTTTTCACATAGGTGGGTTTTTGTATTTTTTAAGTCTGTTTTATGGTCAATCGAGTCTATTGACCATAAAACCCATCAAGCCCTACGTCACAGTTCACAGAAGTGTATTAAAATCCTATGTGTGAAATTTTTTTAGGCAACCAACATTACGGACCAAAGAAAATGGTAATTTTTTTCTTATTCTGTGTTTCCAACATTGGTCTTTTTAAAACATTATTTAAAGAAAAATAAAAGAGTTTTTTAGGTCCCATTGGTGTAAAAATGTTCCTTTATATCCTATTTACGATATTTTAATTTATAATTACCCGAGAATCTATCGCAAGAATTAAAAAATCCCTTATTAATCTGATGATGATGACCCTTCAAGATATCAGCTATAAACGCGAATTGCTTGAGAAAGCAACCATATCAAGGGGTATGGTTTGTTCAAGGTAATAAATAAAAAAAATGTTAATTGTACAATGGTACTTACGAGACCACTTGATATGGTTGCTTTCTCAAACAATTTGCGTTTGAAATTCACATCTTGGAGGGTGCACAACATTAACACATAAACTGTATATTATAGAGTTTTACAATGAACTAAACTTGAAATATCGAATTTAAGACATTATAGCACATTTTTATACCAAGGGTTTCCTAAAAAAGCCATTTATTTTCACAAAATATTGTTCTAAAAAAGTGGCTAAATCTGACAAAATCAAAATTCTACTTCGCAGACAGTTTTTTAATGTGGATCTGTGACGTAGGAGTTGACCGTGTGCACACTTTTAGGTCAGTTTGCACAACCCTGGGACAAACGCCAACCCTACGATACGGATATTCGTGTCCCGTTTTTTATAAAAGGCCCACAAATCCCAAAACATTCCTTATCAAATAAACCCATATCGGCTATTGATATAGCTCCAACAATTCTCGATTTGGCATCAATCCAAATACCAGATTTCATGGATGGGCAAACGTTTAAAAACGACCTTTTTTCAAATTCTACGGGGGAGATAAACGAAAATGAAATAAATGAGAAGGAAAAGTTTATTTTAGTTGAATATTGGGGAGAATCACAGCCAAAAACGGTTGATACACGATGCCCTTGGAGTTATGATCATAATTTGGCGGTAATTTTACAAAATGGCGGCTTACATTGCATGGATTAAGTTATTTTTTTACAGGAATGTGATATGCAAAACTGGTGCAAGTGCCAGGATTCGAAAAACAACACGTATTCTTGCGTATTACATTTAAATCCCACTGAAAAATACTTCAAATATTGCCAGTTTTACGATTATAAGGTACGTTTCGACTTTTTGATAATAGATGGCGCTGCCAGAAAATTACAATTTTCTGTATGTAAATTGGGGTTTTTAATGAATTTGATCTATTTTTTTGTAGAATTGGGTTGAAGCGTACGATTTAACTCAAGATCCATACGAATTAAGTAACATTTACTCCAAAATGGATAAGCAACAGATTGTTTTTTATGATAAACAACTCAAGAACATGAAATCTTGCTTTGGTACACAGTGTAGAATATTTTAAAATAATGTTTTTCGACATTTTATATCTAAAACTAATAAAAAATCACGTTATAATTGCTGTTTTTTAATTTTTTTGCCTTTTGCGGATTAAGTAGTAATAATTTGTTTGGACTAACTGGCGCCCACCTGTCTCATCTCAAGCCCTTGATTGACCTTGAAGCACATAACCTAACTTTTAAGTAGTAATTAATTTGCATTTCAACTAGTTTTGCATTTTTTACGCGTTTTTAATCGTTTTTTCAAGATGCCACACTTCAGGCTTGAAACTAACCTAGCTTCAGTTAAAATACCGAAGGATTTACCCAAGAAAATATGCGAAATACTTTCGAAATCGTTAAATAAACCTATTACCGTAAGTTAGTTTTTTTGTTGTTGTTTTTTTAGGATTAAATTGTGGGTTTTTTGTAGTATTGTGTAGCTACGGTAGTTGGGGATCAAAATATGTCATGGGGGGGCACTGACGACCCATGTGCTCAAGCCACCCTTATGAGTATTGGGGGACTTGGGGTAGCTGAAAATAAAAAACATTCAAAAGCTTTATTTGAAATTGTTAACAAGGAATTGGGCATTGCTAAAGATCGGTATGTAATTTTTATAAAGTTTTTTTAATAATGTAAACAAATTGATCCTAATCTTTAATTGCTACCAAGAAATTAAAAAAAACGTACTATCCATTCACTGTTTAAAAAAACCAGAGTCATCTATGAAAACTTGAACCTTTTTCTTTAAAAAGTTGAATTTTCCACAAAGTTGGCATTACATTTCAAATTTACTGTCATTAAAAATTGAAAATGCCAAAAATAATATGACAGTTACATAAAACAGGCGTAAAAATTGGAAAAACGAAGCAATTTTGCTTGACATGTGAGAATTTATTAAGAAAATTGTAGACATTTTTGTAAAAGTGCTAATTTATCCTATGATACCTAAAAGGGCTTCTTAACAGTGAGTACTTACATAAATAATTCCTATTTTGTGTAAACTTAGATTAATGATTAGTACATTATAAAGTAATTTAATAAAAAGATAAATACTTTTGTATATGTTGAGACCATTATTTTTGAGTCAGATGTCTTGAACATGTTTTTAAATGCATTTTTTAATTTTGTTGACTTTTCTTACATAACCAGCAAACACAAGTGACATTAATGACAATATACAGGATAAAATCTGTCACCCTAAGGCTCGCCTACTCTGGTTTTTTTAAAATGTAAGTGGATAGTAAATTTTATTTTATTATTGAAAAAGCCTATTTTTTTTAGAATGTACATTTCGTATACCAACGCTCCGACAAGTGATGTGGGTTATAATGGAACAACTTTTCACGAAATTTTTGGATAAATAATTTGTACATATTCACAAAAACATGGTTTCTTTTTAAGGGTTTTTTAGGAAGTATCTAGAGGTTAATAAAACATCAAATACCTATTCTTACATTTTATTAATTTACCTCACAATAATTAATATTCCAATACGACAAAAAAAGAAATATTAAACTCAATTTTAACTTGTTATTTACAATTATTGAATAAAAACAGTACATATCATTCAAAATTCTAAAAATCTTAAAAAAAAAAAATAAAACTGATCTTAAGTTAAATAAAACAAAAATTTATGCATTTCGGGGTCCTATTTTCAGTGGCGTTTTTTCCAAAGATCAAAGGTTAAAAACTGATAAACAGGGCCCCAAAATAAAATGTGGTGTCTTGTAAAACTACTAAAAGTTATTTAAAGGTTATATTAACTTAAAAACTAGTTACTCTGGTTTGTTTTCTTCATTCGAGCCCGAGTGCCAAGTTAGACGTTCTTCGTAAAACCGTATTACAACCTGGGGGCATTTTGTATTTGCCTGTTTTGCTGGGACAAGATCAGCTTCGTCGGTCCCCTGCCATTTCATTAAAAACATTAATTCTCCTAAAAAAAACATGAAATATGAGCTTTTATACCGAGAAGTTGGCAATAGACACGGTCAAGCCCTACGTCACAGTTCACAGAAGTGCATTAAAATACTATCTGTGAAATTTTTTTAGGCGACCAACATTACAGACCAAAGAAAATGGTCATTTTTTTCTTATTCTGTGTTTCCAACATTGGTCTTTTTAAAAAATCATTTAAAGAAAAATAAGAGAGTTTTATAGGTCGCATTGGTGTAAAAATGTTTCCTTATATCTTATTTACGATTTAATTTAATAATACCCGAAAATCTACCGCAAGAATTAAAAAATCCCTTATTAATCTAATAATGATGATCACCCACCAAGATGTCAGCTTTAAACGCGAATTGCTTGAGAAAGCAACCATATCAAGGGGTATGGTTTGTTCTAGGTAACAGAAAAAAATGTTAATTTTACAATGGTGCTTACCAAACCTCTTGATATGGTTGCTTTCTCAAGCAATTTGAGTTTAAAATTCACATCTTAAAGGGTGCACAACATTAACACACGAGTTAACACATAAACTGTATGTTAAAGAGTTTTAAAATGAACTAAACTTGAAATATCGAATTTAAGACATTGTAGCACATTTTTATACCAAGGGTTCCCTAAGAAAGCCTTTTATTTTTACAAAATATTGTTCTAAAAAAGTGGCTACATCTGACAGAATCAAAATTCTACTACGACAGTTTTTTAATGTAGATCTGTGATTTAGGAGTTGACCGTGTCTATTATAGTGTCCCTTTTTAAATCGAAGACAATTTTGGAATTTTTTTTATGAAAAATGGACCTACCTGAGCTATCCGTGGCCCCAATAATCTTCTCAGGGTCAAGACCCTTGTCAAAACCATGTATTTTCTTGTCGTCCTTCCTTTTTGCGCCCTTAGCATCTTGGGGCGTTGGCGTGCCCGAACTTTTACGCTTCTTTTTGGCCTTATCTGCTGCTTCAAACGCCTCAATTAAGTCAGGACATTGTAGATTCTCTTCAGGTTCCCATGTGTTGTCTTTATCATCATAACCGATCCATTTGAGAAAATATTCCTTTTTTCCATTCTTTGGGTTTATCCTACTGTCGAGGATTTTCTCTACGATGAATTCTTCGGGTTGGTTTTCTGTCGTGGGACTCGGCGCGCCCTTCTTTTTACTCATTTTCACGCACTATTGCTCGACTTGGCAACTAAACGGCTACAATAAAAAAACATTGATTAATCCATTATTACAACCATTTATGCAAGTAAATACACGATTTGGGGGCTTATGACGCCTTATACTTACATGGAAGAACCAAAACTAACGAGAAATTACGGCAAAACTTGATAATTAAAACGTTTTTTGTTAAAAAAATGCAAAAAAGACGCTATGAAGTTGTTATTATGGAATGGCGGTATGAAAATAATCCGTGTCGTGTCAGCGTGTACGGAGCTTTAGTGTAAAATCACGAAGTAACTTTACCTTACGTAAGCCGTGAACTGGGCTTTAGTAGATCATTTGATCCATAAAAAGCGCGGCAATTTCAAAATTTTAATCTTGTTTTCCGTAATTTTGTCAAACTACGAGTTTTTAGATGCATTTCTACGTTTAAAAATAAATAATATAACCATATAAAAGGTAAGTAGATGTGCTTAAAATTTATTTTTGGTACTTAACTTATACATAGGTTTATATTAAAATATTTACAAACACAGTTAAAAATCACCTAATTATCGTCTTCATTATCATAGAGACTTTCGTAGAACTTAATTACAACTTGGGGGTACATTCTATTAGCAAGTGTGGCTGGAATTAGTTCTGCATCGTAGCTTTTCTTCCATTTCATCATAAACAACAGTTCTCCTAAAAAAAAGCACTTTTTAGTAATTTACAAACACAGCTTTTTAGCGGGTCTTACCTGTGCTATTAGTAGCCCCAATTATTTTATCAGGTTGTCTCCTAGCTTCAAAAGCCTTGATCAAATCAGGACAATCCAAATTTTCTTCTTCAACCCATGAATTATCATAATTCTCATACCCACTCCATTTTAATAAATATTCAACAGAATCCGTTCTTGGGTTTACTCGTTTGTCGAGAATCTTCTCAACTGAATATTCGCCAGGTTTGAGTGTCTCCTCCTGGCTTGGATTTCCAAGACTGGACGTCGAACGATTTTTTCTACTCATTTTTGAGGTCACTGCACTTAAAAACAAGAACACTCAAAAACTAGCTTATTTAACTTAAGAGGAAGCACTAACCAAACAAATTTTTTATTATTAGAGCTTAATATTCAATCGTCTTCAACATTTTATCGATAAAAATGCAGCATTTTGCTCCAAAACGCAAAAGAATGGGGCCATTGAAAACACACAAACAATAATAAAAAGCTCCGTGCAGTAAACATAACGCACGGAGTTTGTAAATTATAGGATCCACGTTACCGTAGATTCGTAAAGCGTGCTTAAGCTTTTCATTTGTTTTAAAAGTACGCGCCATGTTTGATGCCGTTTCCAAAAGCGCTTTTAGAAAAGTTTAAAGTTATTTTTGGTGCTTTTGTCGGGTTTTAAATTAAAAAACAGTGCTAGTGTAAACATTAAGTGATTTAAATGTGCGTGAATGGACAGAATGAGACGATTTTTCGGTGTATGGTCCAGAAAACAAGAAGTAAATGGAAATGGCAGGTAAGAATCGTTCTAGTTTTTTACATTTTGCAGCGAATTTATTTATTTACAGTGCTTTTTAACATTGCAATTATGCTAAGCGTTAGTTAGTACATTTTATTTAAAATAAGAGGTCCGTTAACTGTTAAAAGATGACCGTAAAAGTTAAATATTATTTTTACCTAGGGGAAGGTGGGTTTACTTGGAACCCTTACAGTTTGCGGCCTTAATACTAATTTAACAAACAAACTAATTAATTTAGGGCTTAAGACCAAAGATTAAGTAAGTAGGAACAATAAAAATACTCCTAAAATAGCATAAACGCCACGGTAATTAGCGTTTTGTAGCCCAAATGAAGATACAGGCATTGTAGCACATTCAGTTTCCCAATTTTCTTGCGAAATAGTAACATTTTCAAGCAAATACCTAAACAAATTGTAGTCGCAATCAAAACCACACTCAGAAAGCGTAAGTTGAACCAGACTTGTAGTCGAATTCCTATAAAACATGTTAATAAACTGCCCCTTCTCGGCTGTGTCATGTAATTCATAAATTAGAGCAGAGGAAAAAGGTGGCAACATGTTGTTGTAAAGACCCATACTATTCAATACCCCAATAAGAGTTACATCGTGTCCAGAAAGTTGTATAAACTTCTGGTTCCAAGGAATAGACGGGTCGGGTTTGGTAGGTTCGGTGAAAGCATCAAAATGGGCTATTATTTGGGAGTTTAGGAGCCCCGCTACTAGTCTTTGGAGCTCAGGAGTCATTGTAGGCAATTTGTGGACCAGTTTCGCTGCTTCGTGTAGCTCGTTAGGGTAAATTGAACTTGTCCATACGGGTAACGTAAGGTTGTTCTTTTGTTCTACACTTAGGGTATCGTATAGTTCAGATAAGTTCTTAAAAGAGGCTTCCTTTTGGCCTATTCGCTGCCCCACTGTGGCAAACAACGTTTTGTGACTTTGGTGAAACTGTTCCATGTCCAAAGAAGGGTTTTTCATAGCATTTTCCATTAAAACATCCGCCTTTTTGCAATGATTGTAACACTTATCGCTGAACAGTTCGTTACATAGTACCAAAAGGTGGTCTTTCTCTACAGGTAACGTATGAATTGGTATTATATCGTTTGTGGGGTAAAGCCCCTTTAAAACGGCTGCAGCTGATGTAAGGCATCGGTCCTTATCAGTTGACCGGACGTAGATATCATGACTGTTATATTTCGGAGGGAGGAATGTGGTGAACCTTTGTCGTAGCCATGTTCCTAGTTCTTGTGAGTTTAGTCTACCTTCCTGTGGGAAAAAATCATGTTTTTGTTGGTTGTGTAAGACACCGCCAAGCCCTACGTCACAGTTCACAGAAGTGCATTAAAATACTATCATGCAGTGAAATTTTTTTAAGCAACCAACATTACGGACCAAAGAAAATGATCATTTTTTTCTTATTCTGTGTTTCCAACATTGGTCTTTTTAAAAAATTATTTAAGGAAAAATAAGATACTTTTTTAGGTCCGCCCATTGGTGTAAAAATGTTCCTTAATATCTTATTTACGATATTTTAATTTAAAATTACCCGAGAATCTACCGCAAGAATTAACAAATCCCTTATTAATCTGATGATGATAATTACCCACCAAGATGTCAGCTTTAAACGCGAATTGCTTGAGAACGCCCCCACATCAAGGGGTATGGTTTGTTCAAGGTTATAGAAGAAAATGTTAATTTTACAATGGTACTTATCAGACCTCTTGATATGGTTATTTTCTCAAGCAATTTGCGTTTAAAATTCACATCTTGGAGGGTGCACAACATTAACACATAAACTGTATATTATAGAACGTATTACAATAAACTAAACTTGAAATATCGAATTTAAGACATTATAGCACATTTTTATACCAAGGGTTCCCTAAGAAAGCCTTTTATTTTCACAAAATATTGTTCTAAAAAAGTGGCTAAATCTGACAGAATCAAAATTCTAGTTCACAGACAGTTTGTTAATGTGGATCTGTGATCTGTGACGTAGGAGTTGACCGTGTGTACGTACCTCAGTTATTTCTCCGTTATTGATGTTTTCTGGCCAGTATTTAGGGTCATTGTAAGGGTCATTTGGGAAATAATTTCTTGGTGTTCTGTCACCATGTCTGTGGATCTAAAAATTGTTCGTTTTTGATTGTAAATAATAAAATGTAGTAAAGTAATGTTAAAAAAATATAGTATACTTACCACTAGGACTGAAATAAGTTCAGCTGAACATAAAGTTGTCAATAAAAGAACATTTAAAAGGGCACTTAACAACATTTTGTGCTCTTTTTATTTTGTGACTGATCTTAAAAATTATGTAACACACAAGTATTTTTTTCCTAAATGAGTGTCACAGTAAAGAAGATTTAAATTTAACAAAGCAAGGCTTAAACATCTTTTTTAAACCTATGCAAATATACTAATGCAGTTATCAATGGATTAAATCTTTAAAAAAGATTTGAAACTAAATAGAAAAATTTTATTGGTGCAATTAAAATTTGCATTGAATAAATCCCATATATTGCAAGGTTAAAAAATGTTTTCTTAGGATCAGAATTTTGAAAAAACTGAACTTAAAAGTAGCTGGAGGTATTTAATTTTTTTTTCAATAATTTGGATTTTACACTTTTCGAACTAAAGAAATTCAATTTTTTTTACTTTCCGAAAATAGGAATGGCTTCAAACTTTTACCAAAAATACTTTATAATGTGCATAATGAATTTATAAAAAAATAATTTCTTGCAAACCAATATTTCCTAAAATCTTTTGTTTTTTAACTTTTGTTAAAAAACCTCATTATTAAAATATTCAAAATTTTCACTTTTTGAAAATGAAAATTCTTTTAAAGTTTTACCAAAGTTTATTCATAATTTGTATAATAGATTGACACAAAAATGATTCCTTGCAAACAAGTATTTTCTAAAATATTTGATTTTTAACTTTTGCCCATATCCCTCTTACAAAATTCAAAATTTCCACTTTCCGAAAATAGAAATTCTTTGAACCTTTTACCAGAAATATTTTATAATGTACATAATAGAATTATGAAAGAATAATTTCTTGCAAACAAGTATTTCCCAAAATAATAATTTTTTTTAATTTTACCAAAAACCACCATTAAAAAATTTTCACTTTCCGGAAAAAAAAAAAATTTATAAACTTTTATCAGAGATATTTTATAATGTGCATGATAGATTTACAAAAAAAACATTTCTTGCAAACAAAATAATTATTTCTTTAAGGCTAGAGATTCAAATTCACATCTTCTAATCTGTGCTCCAAGAAGCTCGTATAAGTCATCTCCGTTGAGCTCCTCAATTCTACTAAATAGCACATCTACATGAGAGCCCCATCGTATAAGAACTAAATGTAGTTTTGAAAACTAAGAAAATAGGGCTACAAACGCATTATGCTTTCATATAAATTGCATATTTTTTTGTGTCGAAAATTTGACTTCAAAAATCGCTAATATTTTTGTTTTTTGAAGTCAGATTTTCGACACGAAGAAATAACCGATTTTTATTAAATTAAAACTACATTTGATAAAAAAAATAAGTGTTGTTATTATAAATAAGTATTTGAGTTAAAATTCATTAGGTACATTCGTTTTTTTGTTCTTCAATGGTCATTCCAAGAGGTTTGATTATTTTGGAAAAATCATCAAAGTTACAGTTAAAAGCACATTCAGGAAGCTTCATTGGAATGGCTTCATGAGTTGTATTTTTGTAGAGAACATTCATGAATTTGTTAGAATCTTGATTTTGGTACATTTCAAAAATGACCGTTGTTGCATATGGTGGCCACTGTACGTCAAAAATCTTCATAGAATTCATTAAATCTGAAGTGGTATAGTCATGAGCTGAAAGCATTATAAATTTCCGTTCCCAAGGATTTTTTGGGTTAGCATTTGAGTTATTGAAGGCGTTAAAATGTTCGAGAATTTGGTGGAACAGTGGTCCTATTCGTAATTTTGCCATTTCGGGGGTATACGTCGGGAATTTAAAGTTTAATTCTGCTAGAGGTTTAATTTTGTCTGGAAAAATTGCGTCTGTCCATGTAGGTAAGGTGTAGTTGTAAAAATCTTGGATGTATAACACGTTGTACAGGTATTTTACATCTTGAAAGGTTGTTATGTTCAATCCTGTGAAAGAAATTTATTTTGTAAGAGGTAAGGGTCAAGATATGTTTTTTTAGAATTTTGTGTATTTTTTTTTTTGAAATTAGTGTAGTTAGAGACATTTTGTGCCCTATAATTGTCCTCTTGACTGATATAAGTGGGGGCACGAGTGCCCCCGCTTAAGGGCATTTTTTATGATTTTTCGACTGTCTCAGCGATTTTTTAATATTTTTTTTGCATTCGCCCCCTTAGTGGTAATTTTTTTACTCACGTGTGTTAGTTTAGCTTTTAGTTAAACCTGTTCATTGCTTAGCTTATATTCAAATGTGAATTTTTCTTAAAGCTTAATAAATCACATTTATTAAAGGCAACTTCCAACGCGACACGTGATTTTTTGCAATGTTCCGTTAAAGCAAGATTTTAGGAAAAAAACTAAATACAGATTTGTATTTTACATCATGAAAGCAATCTACAAAATGAATTTCGTGAGAAGCTTTTTTTGTGTTTACCAAAATTGTCAAATTGCCTAACCCGAAAATTTCCCTACAAAATTGTCTTAGAATAAGAACAAACCTGAATTTTCAGACAAATATTCATACAGCTCTTTATTATCTTCATTAATTTTCCTTATTTCCTCACTGTTCATCATTTTTTCATACAAAACATCATATTTTTTACAATCCTTAAATGCATAGACCAAATGATCATCTTTAACTGGTACCGTATGAATTGGAATAGGTTGCCATGGAATTTTTGGGTTCCATACTTGATCCTCTATTGGGGGATAAAGTCCAGCTAAATTAGCTGCTGCGGACATTAATGTTCGGTCAACGTCCGTACTTCGAACGTAAATGTCATTTTCGGAGTATTTCCTTGGTAGGAAGCCGTCGTACCTGGTGCGGAACCATTTTCCAAGGTCATATTGTTGGTTCTTTCCAATCTGGAAGAAAGAAAAATACATCTAGAGGTGAATTGGTAAAGACAGAGAATTTTTTTAGAATTTTGCGTATTTTTTTTTTCGAAATTAGTGTAGTTAGAAACATTTTGTGCTCTATAATTTTTTCCTTCAATAATTCAAGCGGGGGCATGTGTGCCCCCGCTTAAGGGCGTTTTTTAGGATTTTTTGACCACCTCAACGTTTTTTTTTAGAATTTTTTTGTATTTTGCCCCTTTTAGTGGAATTTTTTTTACTTACGTTTGTTAGTTGTCCAAAATCAACAGGCCAAAAACTATCATTTCCGTAAGGGTCGTTTGGGTAAGTTGTGGAAGGGCTTCTGTCTCCATGCCTATAAATCTATGGAAAATAGTTATTTACGCTACTAGTTAAAAAAAATTCTTCGGATTTTCGAATAAAAAAAAAGTTATACTAAATTTTAATTGGTGAAAATTATTCAAAAATACTTACCACTACAACTGAAAGCAATTCACTCTTTTCCAAAGATACTTTTGAACTAATACTTAAAATTAGAATTGAGAAAAAACAAATAATTTGAGAAAACATCATTTTGCAAAAAGGTGATTTAAGTAATTACGAATAATATTTATGTTTGTTCTGTTTGTAAAAAATAATAACAATAAGAACTATTTTTGGAACGTATTTATTTATTTGTAAATTGTGAAAATTATTATATCTTATCAATAAATTATAATAAAGGGTTCATTGATAAAATGGAAAATTTTCACAAAATTACAATGAACTCATGGGAAAACACAAGATATTTTTTAATTTACATTATGATTTTTGCAATGGTGTTTTTCTAATAAATTCTTTATCTTCTTATTTTTTTAAATCGTAATTTTGTTATCTGTTATCTGTATTGCTTTCTTAAGGTTGCGCCACTCAATATCTGTCAAAATCTGAAGGCTATAGATTCAAATTCATAAATGAGATGTTCTGTGCACTCAAAAGTTCGTAAAAGTCATCTCCCTGAATATCAGTTATTTTCGAAATTTTAACAAAATATGTAAAAATACATCAATAACTATGATTCAAAATATTTAGGATAATGTTTGTGATACATAGGGTGCAAGAAATAATAAAAATGTGGTAAAATAGTACTTTTGTTTTTTTTTCCTACATTGAAATCTTTGAACGAGCACATTTATATTAGGGAAAAACGTAAGTTACAATTATAATCATTTAAAAGTTTAGAAAAAACATGGTTAATTAACGTATTATGGTTTGGCATAGACCATGTAATGAATATAAACCCAAAAATTTACCCGTAGTCGAAAAAAAAAATAGGATAATGATTTTCGACACAAAGAAATAACCGATTTAAATAAAACCGTAATACGTTTGTAGTCCTATTTTTGTAGTTTTTAAAACTACACTGAGTTTTAATATACGATGGGGCTCTCATGTAGATGTGCTATTTAGTAGAATAACGGGAGCTTAATGAAGATGACTTATTCGAGCTTCTAGGAGCACAGATAAGAAGATCTGTGCCCTAGTCTTGACTATAAAATTAATTAAAAAACAAAATTATAATAATAATAAAACTAATTATGAATTGCATTCGACTTCCCATTGTTTCATAGTCATTGAAATGGGTGTTACCAACTCTAAAAACTTGTCATAAGGACAGTCAAATTCACATCCAGGTAGAGAAAGCTTCACGATATCAGTTGGAGACCTCTTATACAGAATATTCATGTAATATACGGCATCAATTCCTAAGATCAGGTCAAAAATGATGGAGGAAGCATACGGGGGCTGTTCTCCGTCCCAAAGACCCAAACTGTTTAAAATCGCCATTATTGTCGAGTCATGAGCCGACAGCATTATAAACTTTCGATCCCATTCATTGTCAGAAGAACTGGGATCTCCGTAGGCGTAATTATTGAAGTGGGTAAGGATGTTGTAGAAAAATGGTCCTACAAAACAGAATAAATTAAAGGCCAATTTTTTACCTTGCAAAAATATGGGTGTATTTGCATCTCGCCGGTGATTAAGAAAACACTTGCTAATTACGTTGATTTGGTTATACAGAAATAGTTTGTATTGCGCCGCTATTGTTTATAAAAGGTCTTGTTTGTTATACCAGGAGCTAAGAAGACCCAGGTAAAAAGGATTAGGAAAACTCGATTTAAATACATTTTTAGGTATATTCTAACTATCGCGAATAAACGCTGGGGCTTCTTGAATTTCCCGTCTTACAATTTTTGCTGGCTTTTCGGTGATATTATCAGTAGCTTTCCGTTTTCCGCTGTTAGATATATATTGTCTTGGTAATGTGCTGACAAGGATTCTTAATTTTTCTCTAGTTTGTATTTTTAAATTTCAGGGCTTTAGATAGAATTTTATAAAAGCACTGGGGGACCTTTTTCCACTGGGGGACACTAGGTTAGGTTAAGTTTTGCTGCTAAAATGAAAACTAATGACTAGTTTGTTGGGGTGACAAAGGAAGGGATTAAACAGATGCAAACCAGGTATACGAAATGACCCAAAACAATAGGTATTATAAAAGTGGCGCAATACACACTATTTTTGTATATTTAAATTTAAACATCGGCGCAACAGGCATATATCCCAAAAATATGCATCAGAGGGTCGTGGAAAAAATTCAAGGGATTATTCCTAGATCCGTTTTAAGAAAAGACCATGTAAAAATGTGTCCTATTTTTCCCCCCTTAGTTAGTTACAATTAACCCACCAAAAAGCTCCTAAAATATTATTATTTTTTTCGCATTATTTCCAAAACGAATAATTTTCAAAAAATGTTATAGTACCTTTTTGATGCATCTAAATATTAGAAATATTCCTTTATTGTAAAATTTTGGAAAAAGTGTATAGTGTATAGTAGGGATTCTTGGGGGGCTTTAAGTTCAAAAAAAGTCAAACTCGGACGTATTTTTATATCAAAGATAATTTAATACTAGATATTCAATAGTATACCCCAACGCCATAACCTAGTAAGGTAGGCAAGAATCAGGCAATCGAGAATAATATTGGCAACAGTGTATTGTTGGCTGCCTAATTACATTCTAGGATACAACAATAATTTAGGTAAATACCAAAAATAAAGTATAATTTCTCTTTTGTGAATTTAATGTTGTCAAAGTAGAAATTTATAGGTTAAGCCACCATCACATGGTTGTTAGCAATATGTAGCTTTATTACCGAAAACTGGCTACCATAAGTAGAATGTAGCAATATTCTTTAAGGGAGCATTATCACATTCTAACAATAGCATATGGAGGTGAGTATTCGGTAATCGAGCTCCTGTGGTGTCCCCGAAGTAACCATATGACTTTGACAATCATATGTTTAATAACCTAACCTCCTAACACTTGATTTGACGTTTACTTCAAAACAACTCTCAGTACCACGTGACCTAGATTAGTTCTTGAGGCCTCTACGAGATACCGACACTTCTTAGGCCTCAGAACTTTAAAGCATATATTATAACTTAGGGAATAAGGTTCACTAGCCCAATCATTCTATTTAAAGTTTGTAGGTTCCTTAGAAAAAAATCCCAACCAAGATCTGCTTATGCAGGATTGTAGGCACTATCCCCAGAAATATAAAAGTGAAAAATTCCCACAAAATTTTCGTGACGTTTAGCCCCCATCTTGCATAGAAGTGAGGAGTTAATTTTTTGTTAATACCTAAACTATTCGGCACTTTTGAAAAAAGTTTAAAAAATTTTTAGAAACATTATTTTAATAAGAATACAATCATTCTTAAAAAATAATAATCACTAATATTAACGATTCTATAGCTCTTTGAAAATCACCTTATTTCATCATAATCGTCTATCTTAGTCATAGAGTCCTGAAGCATAGATTGCAGCGTTCTCTGTAGGACCAAATTAGCACATTTTTAAAGTGCTATAAAATCGTTCACATTGGTGATTTATTATTTTTTTAAAAATGATTGTATTCTTATTAAAATAATGTTCCTAAAAAATTTTTAAACTTTTTTCAAAAGTGCCGAATAGTTTAGGTATTAACAAAAAACTAACTCCTCACTTCTATGCAAGATGGGGGCTAAACGTCACGGAAATTTTGTGGGAATTTTTCACTTTTATGTTCCAGGGGGTAGTGGCTACAAACCTGCATAAGAAGATCTTGGTTGGGATTTTTTTCTGGGGGCATTATTAGAATGATTAGGCTACACTGTTCACTGGTACTAACCTGTTTTAAGCAGTTTTAACTCTGGTGTATAGGTGTATGAGCGATAAGCGTATTGGACAATTGGTTTAAACTTGTCAGGATACACTCCGTGTAAATAATCTGGCAATGGGTAACCGTACAAATCCTCAATGTACCAAGCATCAACCATGTCCGCAAAATGTACCAATGTTTGCACGTAAAACCCTGTATATTTTCGTAAATATTCAATAAATTCTATGTTTTCGTTCCATATTTGTTGGTACTCTGTGGTGTTTGCAAGTTCCGCTAAACGAGTGTCGTATTTTTTGCAGGTCTTGGCCAACGCTTAAACAAATAATTGTCCATTAAGGCTATAGATTCAAATTTATAAATGGGATGTTCTGTGCACTCAAAAGTTCGTAAAAGTCATCTCCTTGAATGTCAGTTATTTTCGAAATTTCAACAAAATATGTAAAAATACGGACTAATGCATCAATAACTATGAGAGCGTTCGAATTCCCAGCGGCTTTTTGCTTTTCGCTTAAGATTTTTGCAGGTGCCAGGTAAAATGTATTTAACTTATGCTGACTTACCGGGTGGAATTGTGCAAATTTGTTTATTTTTATTTAATCATTGGCGTTCCATCTTTAATATACCACACTTTTATACTATAGGAATCCCTTTTTTAAAAACTTTATTTTATAATTAAACAAAGGTAATATATTATGACATTCAATGACAACTGATGACAACACAAAGTGCTAATACTAGAGTGCTAGATCTACAGAAATTAATCCACTTCTATGACTCAATCTAGCAAGCAAATTTGTCGCTGAATTTTTTGACACATGCTTATTAGTTGTCATTGAATGTCATAATATATTACCTTTGTTCAATTATAAAATTTATTTTTTAAAAAAGGGATTCCAATAGTATAAAAGTGTTGTATATTAAAGATGGAACGCCAATGATTAAATAAAAATAAACATATTTACACCATTCCACCTAGTAAGTCAGTATAAGTTACCTGGCACCTGAAAAAATCTTAAGCGAAAAGCAAAAAGCCGCTGGCAATTCGAACGCTCTCTATGATTCAAAATATTTAGTGTAATGTTTGTGATACATAGAAATGGTACTGAGTGCAAGAAATAATAAAAATATGGTAAAACAGTGCTTTTGGTGTTTTTCTTTTTACATTAAAATCTTTGAACGAGCACATCTATATTAGGCAAAAACGTAAATTGCAATTTTAATCATTTACAAGCTTAAAAAAACATGGTACATTAACGTATTATGGTTTGGCCTAGACCACGTAATGTATATAAACCAAAAAATGTATCCGTAGTCGAAAAAAAAAAATAGTATAATGATTTGTCAGATTTTTGACACAAAGAAATAACCAATTTAAATGAAACTATAATACGTTTGTAGCCCTATTTTTGTAGTTTTCAAAACTACATTTAGTTTTAATATACGATGGGGCCCTCATGTTGATGTGCTACTTAGTAGAATTGACGGGAGCTCAACGGAGATGACTTATACAAGCTTCTAGGAGCACAGATTCAAAGATCTGTGAATTTGAAACCCAAGTCTTATAGTTATCAGACAAACAGTACGGGTCGAATAGCTATACTACTAAAGAGCTTACAAGGACCCTATTTTTGTATAAAGAACAAGGGGACCTACAACTTAAGATGGACAAACAGACTTTTTGTATTTTCGGGATTATTCCCAGGATTAAAACCCAGTTATTGAGTTGTTTGCCCTACCTACTAACTGGTCATCATAAGTAGGCATAGTATGAATCGGGATTGGTTGCCAATCCAAATCTTTGTTCCATTTTTGACTCTCTATAGGGGGATATAACCCTGCCAAGTTAGCAGCTGCTGACATGAGTGTACGGTCCAGATCTGTGCTCCGGACATAGATGTCCTTTTCTGAGTATTTCTGAGGGAGGAATCCATCGTATCTATTGCGTAACCATTGTCCAAATTCGTAGTGTTGTCGTTTGCCGGTCTGGAATCATTTAAGTGACCTTCAATAATTTTACTTAAAAAGCATATTTTAATTTTTTTTTATTAGCTATAAGACTTAACCATAAAACGTGTCGAAGATAGAAACATTAAAAACAATGCAAATATGGTATGACTAATTTTGGCCATAAATATTGATGTGGTCAGCAAGCTGTTTGCCAAATGTTAAAGCTCTGAGTGTACTATCGTGGACATGGAATTTAAAACGATTTTTTATCAGCCACCTTTTTTGAATTTTACTCTATTGTGAATGGGGTTTTTAGGTCAGTTTTTGAATGTTATTTTGACAACAAATGCGTCAAATGTATTTTATTAAAATAAATCATGTAAAATGTGCTGCGGGCGAGAAAAATAATAAGAAGATATTTCCTTTTTTAAATAATTTTGTTTTAGGATAACAATAAGGCTCTAATTTTCGTAAAACATCAGAGAAATGTTTCTTGTTAATGTCCACTTCGCATAAAACTTGAGGTGTTTTTTAAGACAGTATTTTGACCATATTTACAATGTAAAAATTGAGCGTTTTAAATTCCATGTACACGATAGTACGTGAACGATTTTTTCTCTATGCGGACAGACTATAAAGGGAGAATTATATAAAAAAAAATCAGACTTACGGCTGTTAATTGTCCATACCCTACTGGCCAATATTTTTCATCTTTATATGGGTCATTTGGAACGAAAAAGTATGGTGTTCTGTCGCCATGTCTAAAAAGCTAAAAAAATAAATTTTAAAACGTGAAAATTAAAAAAACAATATTTGAATAAATTTAAGATAACGTGTAGTAAGTATTTAAAATTTGGTGTAATATACTTACAACAACTGTTGACAATAAGGTATTTTCTATAGATCCTATACAACAAAAAACGCTCAAAAGTGCAAAAACCCATGAAAATATCCCCATGAGAAGAAATAAATAAAAGTAAAAATAATTTACAAGATTTTAATTTATTTGATTTTAAATCTGCAAGAGTACTATTTTCTACAGCGTTTGACTCAAAAAAGAACTACACAGTTATTGTTTTTCAACAATTTTTAAAGATTTTCACAATTACTTATCAAAAATCCACCCACAGGTCAGCCTTTATTTTTTAATTAAAAAACAATTAACAATTAAAAAAACCGATATTAACAATAGTGGGTTATATCAGTAAATAGTATAAAATATACCCACGGGATTATTTTTTTTAAAGCGATTTTGTAATAAACATTTCATAAGATACTCTTTGCAGTAATAATCCAATGCATTATTATTCGCAAGAAAAATGCGCATTCTTTTTAATTAAAAAAAGTTAAAATTAGATGGGGATAAAAAAATTATAAAATGCTTTTTTATAAATAAAAATTAACCCTATAATTTGATGTAAAATATGTTTTTTATATTTGCGTTCTATAATAACCACATTATAAAACCCGAAATTTGGTTTTTTAAAGTTGCTGAATTGCTTCATTATTAAACCCAAAATTTTATTTTATTAGGTTGGTTTTCCAGATGCAAAAAGATGAATTCTCCCCTTGTAAGGTACCTTTTATTTACAAATATTACTATTATAAACTAGACATAGTTTTTTTGTAGATGAATAACTAGAAGAATTGGAGAAACGATATCAACAATTACATTTTCTTAAAAACTTCTATTCATTCAGTATTAAATGAGTAAAGTTTACAAATGTCATTATTTAATATGTCTAACTTTAATTTATTTTTTACTTCAAAATGTCAATGTTATGCTATAAGGTTGGTCATAAAAACAAAATTTCATCTTAAGTTTTTAATTCAAATTAAAAATGCTTTTTAATGAATTAAATGAGGCAAATATAAAAAATAGTATAAAAAACTCGTTTTATAAGGCGTTTTTTATCACTTGTCCATTGGAAAACACGCCGCTGCGCGGCTCTTTTTCCAAACCTGGACGCGTGCTAAAAAACGTTCCTTATAAAACTCTATGTTTTAATATACTATTTCTAATATTTGCGTTCTATAATAAGCACATTATGAAACCCGAAATTTCTTTTTTTAAGGTTGCTGAATTGCTTCAGTATTAAACCCAAAATTTTATTTTATTAGGTTGGTTTTCCAGATGCAACAAGATGAATTCTTCTCTTGCAAGGTACTTTTTATTTAAAATTCTACTATTATAAACTATCGGGGGACATAGTTTTTTTGTATGGAATAACTAGAAAAATTGGAGAAACGATATCAACGGTTACATTTTCTCAAAAACGCCTATTCATTCAGTATTAAGTGAGTAAAGTTTACAAATGTCATTATTCAATATGCCTGACGTAAATACTTTTTACTAATCCAATAAAAATATAATTTTAAGTTAAATTTTTAATTAAAATTAAAAATGCTTTTTAATAAATTCAATAAAGCAAATATAAAAAATAGTATAAAAAACTCATTTCATAAGGCGTTTTTTAGTACTTACAACTACTGTTGATAAAACTTTATTTTCACAATTGCAAAAACTAATCACAACCAAAAAGGCAATTGTTGCCCCCACAAAACACTTCATACCGATTAAACTAAACCCAAACCTTTTTTTACTCCTACCTAATCTTTAATATAAATTAATACCCCCACTTATTTAAGTTTTTATTTCTTTTCACTTAGACAGTATATTAAATTTAATAAAACAAGCGGAACCGAAAATATCTACTTAGGAATAAATTGGCTATATAAGCACTTATCTTATAGCTCTGGAAATAATACAGCCTGTCCTAAAACATCTATTTTTCCTAATCTCTAAGGAAATAGTATATTAAAACATAGAGTTTTACAGGGTGTCCAAAAAATGGCGCATAAACGCGAAGGTACGGTGTTGGGGCATGTCTAGGGAGTCCCAGAAAATTGTTAAAAAAAATCTACCTCATATACACCCGGAGATATGTTGCCCCAAAGTGCGAAACGTTAAATGCTTATATCTTGAATATAACAGCACATATTAACGAAAAAAATGTTTTAATACAAAGAAAGCTTCAGTCTATCTTAAACCATTCCACCATTTGGTTATTTTTTAAATGATCGAATTACATTTTTATAATCAATTTAAATTAACAAAATTTTAATGATATAAAGCTGACAACAACATCAATAAAATCTAATCCAAAAGTGTATAATCAAGACTAAAAGATGGGATTTTAAGATGTATTTTCCTAGACTGTGTTGCCGAATTTATGCAACTTTGTTCCCACTTTTCTCGATGAATATAACAGATGGATTTTTTTTGAAAATTTTCTAGGGATCCCTGAGAATGCACCAAGCGTTTATGTGCAATTTTTTGGACACCGTGTAGAACGCAAATATAAAAATATCTATGATGCGCGAATTTCAGGAGCAGCCTGTATTTATTTTGTATTATCGCGCGTTATGAGTACATTGTTTTGTTCATATTCTCGCTGATTGGTTTTTTTTGTTTATTCCGAGTAAAAAAAACTGTAGACTTAGACTAAATAACCCATTGTTATGTGCATATTACAAGGATTTCCATTTTAAATTATGAATTATCATAATTATTTTAAAATCCGTAATTTATTCCTGTGATAACTCAATTAGTCGGTTTTTTTGCAGTCTCATGTTAATTTTATTAAGTCTAAATTTAAAAGAATAAATGCAGAATTTTTAAAAGTCACCAATTAACTCAATATTGACACTATGTCGTTTTATCTGACTACGCCATTTTAGGCACAATTCCCCTACTTAAAACGTCCTTACTTGGGAGAGGTCTGAAGAGTGAAAAAAAGCTCTGATTCATTTTTATACTTTAATTGTATTTGCAAAAGGTATAATAATTTTTGTTATCTTCAAATTAGCCAGTATTTTAACTAGAAACTAATGGCCATTGTATGCAACGACATTGAGTTAATTTTGGCATTCAATTTCCCATTGATCTTTACTCAACATCTTGCTTCGTAGCAACGCCGCAAATTGCTGAATATCACATTTCCAGTCACACTCCGGTAGTACCAATCTCCTTACATCAGTTGGTGAGGTTTTGTACAGCATTTGGATATACTTATCTCCATTTTCGTCTAGCCTCAACTCCCATATTATCGTGGAGGCATAGGGAGGCAAAGACCGATCCCAAACACCCATGGTAACTAGATCATTAAGAACGATGTCGTCGTGGGCGGACAACATCGTAAATTTCCGTCCCCATGGATTAGCAAGAGTCCCAGCTTGTTCGGGGAACTTTAGGAAGTGTTGAGTGAGCTCGTAAAAGAACGGACCTGTCAGTAGCATGAGTTCAGGGGTTACGGTAAAGCGCCCAAACTCTATGACTGACATAGGAAAAGTAAACTCAGGGTAGTACTCTTTGAGATAAGACGGGAGTTGCAGCTTGTAGATCGAATCTTCGATAAACCAAGTCATTTGGCGAGGTTAAAAGAATAAAAGCTAAATTTTAAAGTCACTAATTAAGCATCAAACATTGATTGAACATGCGGTGCTTTAAAGTGATGCTTTCTCTTTCTTATTTCTCATGAAATCAGACAGAGAAAGCATGTTTCTTACGCACTACGCGTGCATCTATGTTTGATTCCTTACTCAATATTGGAACTATGTCGTTTTATCTAATTACGCCATTTTCAGCATAATTCCCCTACTTTAAACGTCCTTACTTGGGAGAGGTCTGAAGAGTGAAAAAAGGCTCTGATTCATTTTTATACTTTAATTGTATTTGCAAAAGGTATAATAATTTTTTTATCTTCAAATTAGCCAGTATTTTAACCAGTGACTAACGGCCATTGTATGGAACGTCATTGGGTAAATTTTGGCATGCCATTTCCCATTGATCTTTACTCAACATCTTGCTTCGTAGCAACGCCGCAAATTGCTGAATATCACATTTCCAGTCACACTCCGGTAGTACCAATCTCCTTACATCAGTTGGTGAGGTTTTGTACAGCATTTGGATATACTTATCTCCATTTTCGTCTAGCCTCAACTCCCATATTATCGTGGAGGCATAGGGAGGCAAAGACTGATCCCAAACACCCATGGTAACTAGATCATTAAGAACGATATCGTCGTGCGCGGACAACATCGTAAATTTCCGTCCCCATGGATTAGCAAGAGTCCCAGCTTGTTCGGGGAACTTTAGGAAGTGTTGAGTGAGCTCGTAAAAGAACGGACCTGTCTTTAGTAGCATGAGTTCAGGGGTTATAATAAAGCGCGCAAACTCCAAGACTGAAATAGGAAGAGTAAACTCTGGGTAGTACTCTTTAAGATAAGACGGGAGTTGTAGCTTGTAAATCGAGTTTTCGATAAACCAAGTGTCATGAAGCGCAGTAAGAGTCTCCCAGTTACTGGTGTCGTCTCCTGTCTGTTCGGAAAGAAAGTCGGTCATGTTCTTTAGTGAAGCCTTGATATTGCTGACATATTTCGAGTTTAACCATTCCGTCATTAACGCGTCGTATTGCTTGCATGGTTTTTGTGTCAATAGTAGGTAGTCTTGGTCTCTAGCGACGCTGTGAATAGGAATAGGTTGCCAGTTTATGTCTGGGTTCCATTTTTGGTAATTGAACGGAGGGTACAAGCCTGCTAAATTAGACATTGCAGACATGTATGTGCGGTCGTACTCAGTGGAACGGACGTAGATGTCTTTTTCGCTGTAGGTTATGGGCAGGAATCCGTTGTATCGCTCACGAAACCATTGGCCGAGTTCGTAATGCTGTCTCTTTCCAATCTGAAACATGTTTTGCGGTGGACATGATTAAAAGAAAAGGAATTGCGTTTGGCGGCATAATGAAGCTTGAGTGGAATGGTCAGCACCTCTTAAGGCCGATTTATAGAACGTTACTCTCACCTTACTTCCGCTTTACTTCGGCGTAACTTTACAGAAAATTAAATAAAATACATGGGAATGTATAAGCAAATTTATACTTCACTTTAGCGCTACTTTGCTGATTCCTTTAGCTGTAAGTAGTACTGTCAAAAGCCGAGCTTGGCCGATCATGCGCAAAATTTGCAAAAATGAGATATTCACCCTTATTGTCAAGGGTGGTGATTACGGAATATCGCTTCGTACGAAACCTGCTGGTCTTCTTATGTAGGTTTCGTACGAAGCTATATTCCGTAATTACCGCCCAGGTGTAAATAGTCAAAAGTCGCGAGTTCAGACACATGCGCATACCTGTTCCCAATTTCACGTAACTTTACAATCTATAAATTAAGCAAATTTGTTAAGTTACGCGGAAGTGAAGTTACGCCGAAGTAAAGTGAAAGTAACGTTCTATAAATCGCCCTTTAAAGATAAAGTTTGGGCAAATATGGGCTGTAGGAATCTGGAAAAATTGCTCGAATAACAATTGCTCAAATAACAATTGCTCGAAAGACAATTGCTCGAAACAGCAATTGCTCGCGGACAGTTTGAAACTGGAAATTTGGTGGAGAAGAAAATTTTCATAAAATCTATAATTAAAAATTACTTACACTGTTTAACTGGCCCTTACCAACTTCCCAATAATAGTCATTTTCGTAAGGATCAGTTTTGGCGAACTGGATTGGAGATCTCGCTCCATGCCTAAACACCTGACAAAAAAACATTAAAGCCAAACTTTGTGCTTTTGAATCTTTTAATCAAAAACAGTACTTACTACAACAACAGCTAACAAATTGGTATTGTTTTCGCATTTAACTGGAATACAAAGAAATAGTACCAGAGAACAAATCCATTTTAAATAATTCATATTTTTTAACAGAGTAAAACAAGTCATTTTTTTTGTTTTATAATAAGTTTTTGTGCTGTTATCGGCCAAATGTGAGTGGGTCTTTTATAGGGTAGAGAAATAAATGGATTAGGTTTAAGGTATTTTTATCGACCAGAGAGAGAACGCGATCATTGTGCGACAATGATGGAAGATGCATAATTTGATCTCGGCAACAGCGCATGACGTTTTGTACATAAATGTCATTAATTTATTTTTTTATTTAATTTTACCAAAACTTAATTCATTAAAGACAATCGTTAACGCACTCCAAATCGTTGATTAATGACCCCTATTAATGCATGTATACGAGCCCATAGTAACGCTCTTCTATGTTTAAAATTACTATCTATGTTTCTACATTACAAATGTTAAAGTAGCTTTAATTACGGTTAAAGCAACAAAAAATAAAAGAAATCAAATATTTACCGTTGGAAAGAATGAAAAGCAGATCCTTTTACCACATTTTAAGGAAATAACATTCATTTTTTATTCACACTTAATAAAAGTTCGGTGACAGCTTTTCTTCTTCTTTAGTTTTAATAAAGTTGAATGGCCGACGCATTCTGTTAGTTGGTGAAATAACTGTTTTATTTTATAATTTATTTAATAATGATGTATGTACGATGTGCGAAAAAGCATTGTAACCAGTTCGTATGTTAAATGGCGATTAATAAACTCACTTATTAACAAGCTAGCTGATCGCTCGCTTGTTAAAACCGCTCGTTTTTTAATCGCGTTTATTAACACACTTACTGGTTAAATAACTATGTCTTTTGCCTGGTGGATGGTGTTTAATTTATAATTAAAAAAAAATAGGTTTTGTTTTTTTATGTGTTTTTATTTGTTAAACCACCATTAACTTTGCTAGAGTGTCGTTCTTCTGTTAATTCTAAACGTGCACATTCCTTTTGCCATTCATGATAACATAAACTTTTAGGTTTTAATAGTTTTGCAAATTTTTCAAAGCGACATTTTGCTTTACAACCAGGTAAAGTCAGTGAACGCAAATTGTTTTTTGAAGTTCTATAAATTATCCTAATGTATGTATTCCTTCTCTTATTTGTCCACATTTCAAACAATAACGTGGCTGAAAATGGCGGTAATTCCTTGTGCCATATCTCCATTGTTGACAAAATGTTCACAAGAGTATAATCGTGACCGGAAAAAACTGTAAACTTCTTACCCCATGGGGTCGTCACGTTTGTAACGTTATCACCAGCGAAAAAACGGAAGTGATTAATAAGTTCACAGAAAAATGGTCCAGTTTTTAGTAATTTTAGTGGGTCCTTCGAAACTTTTGTCAATATTTTCATTCTGGTGACTATTTCCGGCTCATTCTTTGAAATCATCACGTCGTTGTTTTTGTGATTTAAAAGATCGTACCTCGGGCACGGCTGGCTCATAGCCAAGAGGTAGTCATGATGTTTTGGAATTGTGTGCACAGGAATTGGTTGCCATGGTATTTTCTTGTGCCATACCTGGTGCTCCTTTGGGGGATATAATCCTGCCAAGTTTGAAGCAGCAGACATATGTGTTCGTTCGACATCGGTTGTAAGAACGTAGATGTCCTTGTCTGAGTAAATTTTGGGCAGGAATCCGTCGTACCGTTTGCGAAACCATTTTCCTAGTTTGAAGTGCTCTCTTTTGCCTTTCTACAACATATTATAAATTTAAATGGTACGAGAAACGAGAACTACAATGCCTAAATATGAAGGAGACATTTTTTGGAAATATATTATGCATCCTTTAAAAGTTTATGTTAGGCCAAAGATAATTTAATAATAGATATTTATTAGTTTACCCCAACGCCATCACCTAGTAAGGTAGGCAGGAATCAGGCAATCGACAATAATATTGGCAACAGTGTATTGTTGACTGCCTAATTACATTTTAGGATACAAAAATATTTTACTTAATTATCGAAAATAAATTATAATTCTCTTTTGTGATATTTGATGTTGTCAAAAAAGCAATTTATAGATTAGGTCACCATCACATGATTGTTAGCAATATGTAGCTTTATTACCGAAAACCGGCTACCATAAGTAGAATGTGGCAACATACGTATTCTTTAAGGGAGCATTATCACATTCTAACAATGGCATATGGAGATGGGTATTCGGTAATCGAGCTCCTGTGGTGTCCCCGAAGTAACCATATGACTTTGACAATCATATGTTGAATAACCTAACACTTGATTTGACGTTTACTTCAAAACAACTCTCAGTACCACGTGACCTAGATTAGTTCTTGAGGCTTCTACGAGATACCGACATTTCTTAGGTCTCAGAACTTTAAAGCATATAGTATGACATAGGGAATAAGGTTCACTGGTTAGGTTTTAAATTCATCCTACACTTTTAAAAACATCAAAAGTTTCTTTACTTACATTTGTTAATTGTCCAATGCCATATAGTTTTTGTTTTTTGTTTTGAGGTTTCTCTGTATTCAGATCAGTTCTGGTTCCATGTCTGTAAATCTACAAAGGAAAATGGATATTCATTAGGGGATTTTGTTAAAGAAAGTAGAGCTTTTTTGAAATTTTGTAAAACTATGTTTTTTGGGGTGTATTTGCATTGCGCCGGTGACTAAGAAAACACTTGCTGTTGCGCCAATTTGGTCATACAGAAATAGTTTGTATTGCGCCGTTATTGGTTATAAAAGGTCTATTGTTATACCAGGAGCTAAGAAGACCCTTGTAAAAAGGATTAAGAATACTCGATTTAAATACATTTTCAGATATATTCTAACTATCGCGAATAAACACTGGGGCTTGTTGAATTTCCCGTCTTACAATTTTTGCTGGCTTTTCGGTGATATTCAGTAGCTTTCCGTTTTCCTCTGTTAAATATGTATGGTCTTGGTAATGTGCTGATAAGGATTCTTAATTTTTCTCTAGTTTGTTTTTTTTTTAATTTTATAAAAGCACCTAGGGGACCATTTTCCACTGGGGGACACTAGGTTAGGTAGGTTAGGTTAAGTTTTGCTGCTAAAATGAAAACTAATGACTAATTTGTTGGGATGACAAAGGAAGGGATTAAACAGATGCAAACCAGGTATACGAAATGACCCAAAACAGTAGGTATCATAAAAGTGGCGCAATACACAATATTTTTGTATATTCAAATTAAAACATCGGCGCAACAGGCATATATCCGTTTTTTCTACTTACCACTACAACCGAAAGAAGTTTATCACCGATTACTAATGTGACAAGAGCTAGAATACACAGAATTTTGAGCGCGTTGCATATTTTATACATACTTAGTATAAAAGTAATTTCAGTCTTAAATTATATCAACTATTTTTCCAGGGAGTCGAATTATTTTAATTAAATTTTTTATGATTTTTTTACTTGGTACTAGGAGGGCATAATCAATTTTACGATTCAGATTTAGTTTTAACATGATTTTTATAATTAAAATCATTGGTTGGTTTATTGGTAGGATGTTATTTTATAATAAATTAATCGTAAATACACAGGAGGTCAACTCCTACGTCACAGATCACAGATCCACATTAAAAAACTGTCTGTGAAGTAGAATTTTGAATCTGTCAGATTTAGCCACTTTTTTAGAACAATATTTTGTGAAAATAAAAGGCTTTCTTTGGGAACCCTTGGTATTAAAATGTGCTATAATGTCTTAAATTCGATATTTCAAGTTTAGTTCATTGTAAAACTCTATAATATACAATTTATGTGTTAATGTTGTGCACCCTCCAAGATGTGAGTTTTAAACCCAAATTGCTTGAGAAAGCAACCATATGAAGAGGTTTCGTAAGTACCATTGTAACATTAACATTTTTCTCTATTACCTAGAACAAACCATATCCCTTGATATATGGTTGCGTTTTCAAGCTATTCGCGTTTAAAACTGACATCTTGGTGGGTGATCATCAACATCAGATTAATAAGGGATTTTTTAATTCTTGCGGTAGTTTCTGGGGTAATTTTAAATTAAAATATCGTGAATAAGATATTTGACATTTTTACACTCTAAAAAACACTCTTATTTTCTTTAAATAATGTTTTAAAAAGACCCATGTCGGAAACACAGAATAAGAAAAAAATGACCATTTTCTTTAGTCCGTAATGTTGGTTACCTAAAAAAATTTCACAGATAGTATTTTAATGCACTTTTGTGAACTGATGACGTAGGGCTTGACGATGTCTCTTGGCTTGTTCAGGAACTAATAACTTCTTCCACAGGATTTAGCACTCAACTTCATTGTCATTCAAGCTATAACACTCTTCCAACCATTCCTTGTAGCACAAACTTTTCGGCGTTAGCAACTCGACAAACTTATCAAAAGGACAGTCTTCATAACATCCAGGCAGTACCAACATCCTTACATCTACTTCCGACGTTTTATAAACTAAATTAATGTACTTGGTACCATTTTGGGACTCTTTTAACTCAAACATAAGACTGGACCTGTAGGGTGGTAAAATTCTGTCCCACATACCAAAGTAATTTAAGATATTTATTATTGTGTCGTCGTGTGCTGACAACATAGTAAACTTCCGTCCCCAGGGAGGTAAAAGTGTTGTATTTCTCTCGGTAAAGCTTTTAAAATGTTGCAGCAGTTCACAAATGACAGGTCCAGCCTTCAGCCGTGCTAGCTCAGGTGTAAAGGTCACTTGCGAGAACTCCAATAGGGAAAATGAATGGAGTTTATGCGGGTAGATGCTCTTGGTCCATTCAGGCAGTGTAAAGTTGTGTATTTCCTCTATAAGTAAGGTGTCATGTAAAGATTCCACGTGTGCAAGTGTCTTAAACTCTTGCCCCGTCTTGTCCGTAAGATATTTAAGTAGTTTTGAGTTATTTGCAATGATTTCTTTAAAGTACCTGGTCTCTGAAAGCTCTTGCAGCATTTGTTCATGTCTTGGGCATTGTTTAGTCGTGTATAGCATGTAATCATGTTTTATTGGAATTGTGTGTATTGGGATTGGTTGCCACATGATATTCTGGTTCCAGTTTTGGTCTTGTTGATGTGGTGGGTACAGCCCGGCTAAGTTTGCGGCTGCAGACATTAGGGTTCTGTCAACGTCCGTGCTTTGAATGTAAATGTCTTCGGGGGAGTATTTCCTGGGTATGAAACCATCGTACCGTTTTCGGTACCATTTGCCTAGGTCGTAGTGTTGTTGTTTTCCGATCTGGAAAATAAATTACCGGTTATATGGAAATGGTGAATGGATGTGTGTTCTTACGTTGGTTAGGTGTCCGCCAGTTTTTGTTGGCCATAACGTTTCGTCAGAATATGGGTCGTTTTTTACGAATTTCATTGGTGTTCTGTCGCCATGTCTGAAAAACTGGTTGTATCTATAGTGTTTGCTTCTTGCTTGAGTTAATTTATACTTACTACAACGACGGCAATGTAATTGTCACATAGGAAAAATGGGAAAAGGTACACTAGCACTGCAGCTCGTAAGACATGCGAATTCATTTTTGCTTTTATGTTAAATGAATTAAAATTTGCTTTATTTTGAAATAGATATAATGGTGTTAATTAATACCGAAATAACTTTATATTGATATCAAACATGTATGCTAAATGTGATTAAGGATTTCAAAACGCGTTCGCTACATGTCAAGCTATCTTCTTAGTTATTTTAAACGGATATATGCCTGTTGCGCCGATGTTTAAATTTGAATATACAAAAATATTGTGTATTGTGCCACTTTTATGATACCTATTGTTTTGGGTCATTTCGTATACCTTGTTTGCATCTGTTTAATCCCTTCCTTTGTAACCCCAACAACTTAGTCATTAGTTTTCATTTTAGCAGCAAAACTTATCCTAACCTACCTAACCTAGT
The DNA here is from genome assembly GCA_963920755.1 of Cartodere bifasciata. Taxonomy (NCBI): domain Eukaryota; kingdom Metazoa; phylum Arthropoda; class Insecta; order Coleoptera; family Latridiidae; genus Cartodere; species Cartodere bifasciata. Next base: position 1,962,461 of record OY987199.1, on the reverse strand, counting down.
GTCCCCCAGTGGAAAAAGGTCCCCCAGTGCTTTTATAAATTTCTACCCAAAGCCCTGAAATTTAAAAAAACAAACAAGAGAGAAATTAAGAATCCTTGTCAGCTCATTACCAAGACAATATACATATCTGCCTGCGGAAAACGGAAAGCTACTGATAATATCACCGAAAAGCCAGCGTTTATTCGCGATAGTTAGAATATGCCTGAAAATGGATTTAAATCATAACTAATTAATAAGGAATAATTAATTAAAAATTAATATATTTTAAAATAAAATTTAATACCCTAATTAAAAATTTTAAGAACGCCACTGCACCTTTTCAGGTTATGTCGGTCAATTGGTCTACTGTCAAAGCAATGTACATGATTTTGCAATTATTTTATCTAATTAATGTTAAAACTCGTTTTACTTGTTAAATGGATCTCTTCACGAGTTATTTAGTTGCATTGTATGAAGCAGTATTATAAATTTTATGTTTACAACTCTTGCTAATTTTTGTAAGTATACTTTAAGATCAATTTTTGTAAACTTCTTACTAAGGGTTGCTTTTTGATTGTAGCCTTGGGGCTGATGATGGATGTATTGTAAAAACACCGAAACCGGTACCTAGAATAAAGGAAATAGGAGAAAAAAGACTTTTATTCAACTCTAACCTAAATCAAGTTTACTTAATCCTTTTTACCTGGGTCTTCTTAGCTCCTGGTATAACAATAGACCTTTTATAAGCAATAGCGGCGCAATAAAAACTATTTCTGTATGTGTATATGCAAATACACCCATTTTAAACATTGTTGCTTTTTTCTTTTCAATTTGTAACGGTAAAGTTGAACCTGCATTTAGGTAAAGTTTGTAGTTCAATAAAATAACGAACATGGGTTAGATCTTTTAATGTCCACCCTTATCTTAATTATATTTAACATCACTTTTAATTAGCAATTAATGTATAAATCAATTCTAACTGCTTCCACATGATTCAAAACCCTTCCTAAATTCATTATTATCCAGTTTGTAACACGCTTCTACCCATTCCTTGTAACACAAACTTTTAGACGTTAACAACTCAACAAACTTATCAAAAGGACAGTCTTGTTCACACCCAGGCAGTACCAACGTTCTCACATCTGTTTCCGACGTTCTATAGACGATGTTGATGTACTTAGTACCATTTTGAGATTCCTTTAACTCAAACATAAGAGAGGTTGCATACGGAGGTAGTGTGTGATCCCACATTCCAATGGAATTCAAAAGATAAACCATGTTCTCGTCGTGGGCTGAGAGCATGGTGAACTTACGACCCCATGGAGGTGAAAAAGCGGTACTTTTGGCAGTACTAACGAAGCTTTCAAGGTGTTGGAGCAATTCACAGATGACAGGTCCTGTTTTTAGTAGAGCCAGTTCGGGGGTAAAGGTCGGGCTTTCGAATTCTAGTAAAGCTAACGGAAGAAGTTTGTCTGGGTAGATTCCTTTGGTCCATTCAGGCAGTGTAAAGTTGTACTTCTCCTCGATTAGTAAGGTATCGAGCAAGTAATCGGCATGTGTTAGTTCTGAGAACTTATCTTCAGTCTTCTCTGTCAGATACTCGAACAGCTCTGAGTTGTTGGCTAAAGTATCCTTGAACAGTTTGCTGTCTGATAAGTCTTTTAACAATTGTTCGTGTCTTGGGCATGGTTTCTTTAAATACAGGAGATAGTCCTGTTTTTCTGGTACAGTATGTATTGGTATGGGTTGCCACATGATGTTTGGGTTCCAGTTTTGGTTTTGTTGTTGTGGTGGGTACAGCCCGGCTAAGTTTGCGGCTGCTGACATTAAAGTCCTGTCGACGTCTGTGCTTTGAATGTATATGTCTTCGGAGGAGTATTTTCTGGGTAGGAAGCCATCGTATCGTGTTCGGAACCATTGTCCCAATTCGTAGTGTTGTTGTTTTCCGATCTGAAAGGGAATAATTGGCTTTAAGCATTGGAAAACTGAATTATGGTTAATTAGAAACACTTAGTAAAACTATCAGCGACTAAGATGAACTCATTTGAACTTAAGGCGACAAAAATCGGTTTTTAAGAAGCACGTGAGTGTTGCACGGCGTTGTTGCCAAGTTTCTTGTACCATACAATCACTATCTTTGTCGCTCTCTCTTTACTTTATAAAAATGCCTGTTTGCTAGCTTTTCACGTAGCTTCTTACTAACTTCTAGAAGCTAGTTTCTTCGCTGCTATTAGTGGATTCAAATGTTTTAGGTCTAAGAAGCAAAACTGACATCTGTCTATTAAATTGCAAGTTCATACGCACGACAAAAAGAAACTGCTTCTAATCTAGAAATATAACCTATAAAAGAGTATTATTTGTTCATTGTGCATTTTGTTCATACTCTTAATGAATACTAAATACTTTGAATAGACAATACACGTCTCGCTCCAGCAAATACAAGTCATAAAATGAAAAAGAACCTGCCGCAATGACAGTATGCGCGCGCATTGTTAAAGCAGAAGAAGCTCAAAGAAATCATATGTTTAACTTCTTTTCGGCGCCGACCTTGGCTTCTTTTAACAACCAATAGCAGCGAAGAAGCTAGCTTTTAGAAGCTAGCAAGAAGCTGCGTGAAAGGCAGGCATAATCCTTAAAATAATGACGATATTGGTCGTACTTACATCGGTAAGGTGTCCTCGTCTTTCTGGCCATAAACTTTCATCTGAGTAGGGATCGTTTTTCACGAATTTTATTGGAGTTCTGTCACCGTGCCTGTAAAACTTTAGTTATCTTTAGTTTTCATTCGTTAAGGTAGTCTACACTTACCAATACTACAGCAATATAGTTGTCGCAAACGAATAATGGTAGAATTTGGGCTAGTATCACAGCTATTTGGGTTTGAAGCTTCATTTTATGTTATTAAATAATATAATTTTAGTAATATCAACGGCATTAACATTGTAGAACTGACTGTTGATATAGTGGAATATGGAACCACATTAGTAGTGACAACAATTTTTTCAAGGCGGTTATCAAACGTGTTTTAAATACTTGTTTCTTAAACGTTCTAACATTTTTGCACTGGTCTAAAATTCGTGCTTTCACTTTTTAATTCCATGAAAAATCACATAAGAGACAAAGTATTTTGCGAACTAAATACATTTAAACTCCTAAAGAAGACACAATGGTTAACGACTCTATTAAATACTGTCAGCGGTTAAAATTATATTAAAGACACACATAACATAAAATTGTATAAGACAAGAAGTAACTTAGTTCATAAGTAATGTTTCGTACGATCCTACTTATAATTATCAGTGTGTTTGAATATTTAATTAAAATTTTTTGCACTATCTGCATACTCATTATTTATTGCTAAGTTTTTTTAAGTTGAGATATAATTATTAATAGTTAACTAAATATCAAACAAAACAACGGTTCTATTTAAAAATAAAGTTTGATTTAATTTAATTTTTCACAATCCAATGTTTCTCATTTTGTTTCTTTTACTTCCACTTTTGTTCCTCAAAGTTCTGCTGCAGTACTTTACCACCAAGTTCAAATAGTTCTTCCCCAATTCCTTTCTTATCTTCATTTACCTTGAAGTTATTTTCATTGCATTCTTTTACCCAATCTTTGTAGCACATACTCATTGGTGTTATCAACTCAACGAACTGTCCAAATTCACAATCTTCATCGCAACCCGGTACTGTTAATTTCACAACTCCTTTTAACGATGTCCGGTACAACAAATTAATGTACTGAACCTCATTTTTACCTTTCCACAACTCGAAGATTAGTGTAGATGCGTATGGAGGTAGTTTTCTGTTCCATATCCGAAGCGAATTCAGTATATCGACTAAAACTATGTCATGCGCTGAAAACAGGGTGATTTTGCGACCCCATGGCGCTTCGATTCGATAATTTACCTTACTGGACGCAAAGGTCTGGAGATGTTGTACCAGTTCACAGAAAAACGGTCCTACTTTCAACCGTGCTAACTCTGGAGTATACGTCTGTCGCGAAAACCCAATAACAGCCAAAGGGTACAGTTTCTCAGGGTATATTCCTTTGGTCCAAGTTGGAAGAGTGTAGTTGTACAAGTCTTCAATGAATAATCCGTTAGTTAGTAAGGTTATCGCGTCCAAGGAACTCATGTCTTGACCACAATGTTTTGTCAGAAACTCAACCAGTTTGGGGAAGTCTGAGATTGTCTCTGTAAACTTTTCTGATTCCTCCATGTCTTGTATCAACCTGAAATGCTTTGGGCATGATTGAAAGCCTAAAAGGTAGTCGTTAGTATGAGGTACTGTGTGAATTGGTATTGGTCGCCATGGTAGTTTCTTATTCCATATTTGGGACCCTTCAGGTGGGTAAAGCCCTGCCAAAAGAGCAGCAGCTGACGTTAGAGTTCGGTCCTCGTCCGTACTACGAATGTAAATGTCTTTTTTGGAGTATTTTATGGGTATAAATGTGTCGTATTTGGTACGGAGCCATTTGCCTAGATCGTACTCTTGTTGGATCCCAGTCTGCAAAAATTAGAAACATTATTTGAACAAGAAAGCAAAAAGCAAATTCAATTCGAGTTGTTAAATTCGTATCTGGTACTTAAACATTTGTAAATGCGTCCGGTTTAACAATTGTGGAAGTTAAAGAGAGCCAAAAGGAACTAGGAACATAAGGGAAGGTGTTTTTAAATGGACCAGTTGTACCAGAACAAGTACTTACATTTGTCAGTTCACCCAAACCATCTGGCCAAAAGGATTCATTTCTGTAAGGATCGGTTTTAACAAACCCCAAAGGTGTTCTGTCTCCATGCCTAAAAAACTTTCAAATATGTTCATTTTAAAATAGTTTTCCACGACGTTAGCAAAAGTACTTACCACAACTGAAGAAATTAATTCATCACATTTAAGAGCTTTAATTGCTAGGATTAGATGTAACAAAAGTTTTATTTTCATACCCAAATAGTTTTAACTAATATTTACATATAAACGACCATTACAAAAAGTTTAACAGGTATTTTTTAATTTTGCTAATCAGGCGTTTAAGGTCCCTGATAATAATTGTTATCATTAGGTGCATTTTTAAAAAGAAAACGATATTTGTTATTAGCTGCGAACAATACCTTGTCCCTACCGATATCGTGCCTTCTCCCTAATTGCCTAAATTAATTAGTCTGGAATAAAATCAACTCGTTTAAAATCATCTTTATTCAATCGTCTAACAATCGTTTTTACAAACATTCAACCACTCATCATGTGTATAGCTAATTTCCTCAAGCGCTTTATGCCAAACATCATATTTACAATTAAATTCATATTTACACCCTGGCAAGCTAATCTTACTAAGACTATCTTCCGACTTGTACAGCAAGTTTACGTAGGTCTTTCCCTTAGACTTACGCAGCTCAAATATTATCGTATCCGCGTAGAAAGGTATCTCTTTTGGTCTTACTTCTAAAGCTGACAAAACGTTGTACAATATAGTGTCGTGCGCAGAAAGCATAAGGAATTTATGCCCCCATAAAGGGTGCTCGTCGGAAAGAGCCGCGCCAGATAAAATCGTATCGAAGTTCTCCAACATTAAGGCTAAAAATGGACCAACAAGCAAGTGCGCCAATCGCTTGGTTAAGGTTGCTTGTTTGAAGAAGAATAACCTGTATGGTTTGATTTTGCTTGGGTAATAGTTCTTAGTCCATTCTGGTAGCTTCAAGTCGTTGAAGTCCTCAGTCCAAAGGGTATCGTACAATTCTGACGTTTCGGTAAAGCCCATCTTTTTCTTGGTGTACTTCTCTAGTTCTTTGAAAAGGGGTTCGGATTCCTTTATCCAGTTCTTGTACTCGGCAGAGTCAGTGACATCTTCTTTAAAAGCCTGTAATCGAGAATGGTCTTTTTAATCAAGAATAGCAGTTCGAGGTGCAGATTTGGTATGGGTTTAATTGGTGAAGTACTTAAACTGGTTAAGAACAAAAGGGATCTAGGAATAAACGTCAAATCTTAACCATGTCAGTCTTTTGCGTAGATATTTAATAGGTCCTAATATTCAATAGTACAAGTCCTCCTTTATAGTTTAGACTTTCCTTTCTATTCTTTACTTGACCTTTATTATCCTTTCATAACTGGATATATGCCTGTTGCGCCGATGTTTAAATTTGAATATACAAAAATATTGTGCATTGCGCAACTTTTATGATACCTATTGTTTTGGGTCATTTCGTGTAACTAGTTTTCATCTGTTTAATCCCTTCCTTTGTCAGCCCAACAAATTAGTCATTAGTTTTTATTTTAGCAGGAAAACTCAACCTAACCTACCTAACCTAGTGTCCACCAGTTTAAAAAGATCCTCCAGCTTTTATGCTTTTATAAAATTCTATCTAAAGCCCTAAAATTAAAAAAAACAAACTAGAGAAAAATGAAAAATCCTTGTCAGCACATTACCAAGACAATACATATCTAACAGCGGAAAACGGAAAGCTGCTGATAATATCACCGAAAAGCCAGCAAAAATTGTAAGACGGTAAATTCAACAAGCCCCAGCGTTTATTCGCGATAGTTAGAATATACCTGAGTCGTCTTAGCTTCTGGTATAACAATAGATCTTTTATAAACAATAGCGGCCCAATACAAACTATGTCTGTATGACCAAATCGCCGCAAAAGCAAGTGTTTTCTTAATCACCGGCGCAATGCAAATACACCCTTCATAACGCTTCGTAAATGATTCTCATTTAAAAAGTACACTAAGTACTTACTTTGTCATATGTGTCGCACTTCTCGGACATACGTAAAACATGATCATTTTCTGCAGGCTCTTTGTTAATCGGTATCTTCTTATAATCCTTGGGGAACAATCCTTTTAAGTTGTAGTAAGCGGAGAAGATGGTGCGATTAACGTCAGTGGAGCGTACGTAAAAATCTGTAGGGTTGTATCTTTTCGGAAGAAAACTGTCGTAGCGTTTTCGGAACCATTTTCCCAAGTCGGTTTGCATGTTCTGACCAAGCTAAAAAATTTCGTTTTTTACTCCTCACCCTCGAAAGGAGATAATAGGGTATTTTTGAGTGTCATTTTAAGAGCCTCATATCTCCTCCGACTACCATGGTGAGAGGCGAATTGGTGCGGGGAACGCTAGCATAAGAGGGCCTACCGTGGAATGGAAAAAGAGTGTATGTGCAAAAATCGGATTTTAAAATAATAAGGTTTTATTCAATATGCTTAACATTGAACTGCAGGTACACCTTCAGACGTATTAATATCTAAATATTTATCAATAAAATAATGTTTAAAGTATGATTATCGTTTTCGCATGGTCCAAAAAACGTATAAATCAGTAAACATGTCAAAATCAGATACATCCTTTTTCCATTGTACGATAGAGGCTGGCGGAGGGGGAGCCCTTTCCTATGTAAATATTCTTGTAATTTAGACTTCAAATATCTTTGCTAATTCTTATCAGATTTTAAAAAACTTGGTGCCATTTGAAAGCTTATTAAATTTGTAATACTTATTGTTTTTTAAAATTTGTTTTTGAGAGCTCAATTTCTTACAAAAAATAGTTGTTGTTTTTGGCATGGTTTACCCACCTTTAAACTGTTATTTTTGCTAAACTAGAGACCCAAATCAAAATGTGCCAAACAATAAGTATTTTAAAAGAAGTTAAGGTAATACTATCAAAATTTCAAAGTCATTGCGTTAATAATAACTCTAAAAACTGCGGTCTAAGTTGTACACAAATTTGCATAAGAGAAGGTGGGATATCGGGCTCTTCTTAAGGTTTTAGTGAATCAAAGAAATAACTTACTTCGGTGAGTTGTCCATAACCCATTGGCCAGTATTTTTTAACGCTTTTGTAAGGATCTGTCGGGTATGACACGTAAATCGAACGGGCCCCATGCCTAAATAACTAAAAAAGATTGTTATTTTAAAAGAAACTTTTTGACACTACATTTTGGCGATGCTACTAATAATTTTAAAACTTACGACTGTTACTCCAAGTAATTCATTGTCGTCTTCATCTTCTTTAACATTTCCTTCTACAACGCTAATAACTAAATAAATTAAAAGCAACAAATTTTGGCACTTTACCATTTTTCAAAAGTCTAGTACCTAATACCTATTTAAATAATTTTTTACCATATCGTACTTGCTGAGTTTACAAGTTATTATCAATATATGTAATCAGTTTTTGGTAAAACTGCAAATTATCTATTATTATTCAAAACGAACCATGATAATTTTTAAAGCCGTATACATTACCTGTACTAAAACCTTTTTTTTAGTCTAACCTTTCATAAGGTCTTGCTAAAAAAAATCCCTTGCAAAAAATCGATTGCAGATTTGTTTTATACTCCTTTTAATAAACCTAAAAACACAGTTAATAACAAACTTATTTAAAATTGGCTCTATATTTTGTAAGGGAGTTTTTTTCGACAACCAATTTTTTTTCAAAATGCTCTAATTTCCAAAATATTTTTTTAGGAAAAAAATCTAAATGCAGATTCTTATTCTTAAGCAAAAAAGTAACCTACAAAATAAGTTTTATTAAAATCGGAAAAAAAAATTATTTTTAATAACCTTTTTTTAGAAATTTTTAAAATTTGGTCAACTTTGAAAAGCTCTAACAAAAAAACAAAAGCACTTGGAAAGCATCTGCTTGCAGATTTGTTGTCTAAGGTTTTTAATTAGCTTATAAACACTATTTAAGACAAATCTATTTTTTCAAAATTTACATCACTTTGTAGCAAGGGGTAAGGGTCCAAATTTTCTCAGTTTTTTAATTATGACGGGCGCAAGTAATTTTTGCCAGCAATAAGGGCCATCAGTGCTTATGTAAAACGAGCGGTTAAATCCGAATCTGGCACTTAAAAAGTTCCAACGCATTTGGTTTAATTGCTATGTGCTCTCGAAGACAACTTCAAACGCGTCACCCAATTTTTTTCAAAATGCTCTTTAAAATGCTTTTTAAAATATTTTTTTTAGAAAAAATCTAAATGCAGATTCTTATTCTGCAATAAGAAATTAATTTAAAAAACGATTTTTTTTGTAATCAGAAGTAAAAAAAAATTTTGCGAAACATTTTTGGAATTTTTCATAATTTGACCAACTTTGAAAAGCTCTAGCAAGAAAACAAAAGCACCTAGAAAAATTCCGATTGCAGATTTGTTTTCTACGGCTTTTAATTAGTATAAAAACACAGTATAAGACAAATCTATTTTTTCAAAATTTACCTTATTTTGTAGCAAGGGGTAAGGGTACAAATTTTCTTAGTTTTTTAATTATCACGGCCTCAAGTATTTATTGCCAGCAATGATTGCCATCAGTGTTTATGTAAAACGAGCTGCTAAATCCGAATCTGGTATTTAAAAAGTCCCAACGCTTTTGGTTTAATTGCTATAAGCTTTGAAAGGCAACTTCGAACGCGACACCTGATTTTTTTCAAAATGCTCTAACTTCCAAATTATTATTTTAAGATAAAATCTAATTGCAGATTCTTATTCTACAACAAAAAAGTAGTCTACAAAATAGGTATTATTAAAAACAGAGACAAAAAAATTTTTTGCTAAACATTTTTGAAATTTTTCATAATTTGGCCAACTTTGAAAACCTCTTGCAAGAAAACAAAAGCACTTGGAAAAAAACCGATTGCAGAATTGTTTTCTACGGCTTTTTATTAGTATAAAAACACAGTTTAAGGCAAATCCATTTTTTCAAAATTTACCTTATTTTGTAGCAAGGGGTAAGGGTACAAATTTTCTCAGTTTTTTAATTATGACGGACGCAAGTAATTTTTGCCAGAAATGAGTGCTATCATTGCTTATGTAAAACGAGCTGCTTAATCCGAATCTGGTACTTAAAAAGTTCCAACGCTTTTGGTTTAATTGCTATGAGCTTTCGAATGCAACTTCGAACGCGACACCCGATTTTTTTCGAAATGCTCTAATTTCCAAAATATTTTTTTAAGAAAAAATCTAAATGCGGTTTCATATTCTGCAATAAAAAATCAATTTAAAAAATAACTTTTTTTGTAATCAGAGACAAAAAAAAATTTTGCAAAACATTTTTGGAATTTTTTATAATTTGGCCAACTTTGAAAAGCTCTAGCAAAAAAAACAAAAGCACTTGGAAAAAAACCGATTGCAGATTTGATTTCTACAGCTTTTAATAAGCTTATAAACGCAGTTTAAGACAAATCTATTTTTTCAAAATTTACCTCATTTTGTAGCAAGGGGTAAGGGTACAAATTTTCTCAGTTTTTTAATTATTACGGACACAAGTAATTTTTTCCTGCAATAAGTGCCATCATTGCTTATGTAACACGAGCTGCTAAATCCGAATCTGGCCCTTAAAATGTCCCAACGCTTTTGGTTTAATTGCTATGAGCTTTCAAAGACAACTTCGAACGCGACACCCGATTTTTTTTTGAAATGCTCTAATTTCCAAAATATTTTTTTAAGAAAAAATCTAAATGCAGATTCTTATTCTACAACAAAAAAGTAGTCTACAAAATAGGTATTATTAAAAACAGAGACAAAAAAATTTTTTGCTAAACATTTTTGGAATTTTTCATAAGTTGGCCAACTTTGAAAAGCTCTAGCAAAAAAACAAAAGCACTTGGAAAAAATCCGATTGCAGATTTGTTTTCTACGGCTTTTAATTAGCTTAAAAACACAGTTGAAGGCAAATCTAATTTTTCAAAATTTACCTCATTTTGTAGCAAGGGGTAAGGGTCCAAATTTTCTCAGTTTTTTAACTATCACGGCCACAAGTATTTTTTGTCAGCACTAAGTGCCATCATTGCTTATGTAAAACGAGCTGCTAAATCCGAATCTGGTACTTAAATAGTTCCAATGCTTTTGGCTTAATTGCTATGAGCTTTGAAAGACAACTTCGAACGCGACACCCGATTATTTTCAAAATGCTCTAATTTCCAAAATATTTTTTTAAGAAAAAATGTAAATGCAGATTGTTGTTTTACAACAAAAAAGCAATCTACAAAATAAGTTTTATTAAAATCAGAGTCAAAAAATTTGCTTTTTGAAATTAGACCAACTTTGAAAAGCTTTACCAAAAAAACGTAAATAAATGCGTTTTAAAGTTTGGAATTTTTTTTAATAAACCTGCTAATTTTGGAAGTAATTATCAATTTGAATAATCAAATTGTTTTTTTGATAATGTAAATACTGTGTTCTAAAAAATAGATAATATTTGCACAAATTAATAAGTACGACTTTACTGAATAATGTTTTGGAAATTTGAATATTGTTATTTGCAAGTAATTAAAATAATCCGCCACTTTTTAATAAGTATTCTACAAAATTGGACTCGCAGAAACCTTTCAAACAGTCCCGGAAAAGTCTTGAAGCCTTTTTAAAAGCCAAACGGCATTCACAAATATCGATATAAACACAAAAAATATAATAACTTATTTATTTAGCACATGCACTGTCCCAATCTGTGGACGGCAAGTTAACAGGTTCTAAATAATTAACAAACTTCTCAAACGGACAGTTAAATTCACAGCCAGGTATCACCATCTTATGAGCGTCTTTCAATGTCGTCCCATTCCTATACAAAATATTAACGTAATTCATTCCTTTTAACGTTTTTCTCAGCTCAAAAAGAACAATACTCGAATACGGAACCATCTTCTCGTTAAAAACACCCATGACCGTCAAAATTGGTATTACAGTCGAATCGTGAGCGGAAATCAGTATGAATTTCCCGTTCCAAGTGTTCCGGTCGAAGGTTTTCTTACTTGAGTTGACTTTAGAGAAGCCTTCGACAAGGTAATTCACCAGTGGTCCGACTCTAAGCGCTGATATCTCCGGCGTGGCGACTTGTACCGTGAACTGGGCTAAAGCCATCGTTTCCATGGGTTCCGGGAACACGCTTTCGGCCCATGCTGGTAGAACCATATTACGCCGGTTTTGGATGTACAAATCATCGTGAGGCGTGTTAATGTCCATAAAACTCGAGATTTTGGTACCGGTATGAATCTCGATGTACTGGTAGATGTCTTCGTAGTCTTTGTTGAATTTGGCGTAGTACGGACTGTTGTGCACCAAGTCGTTTAGAAGTCGTTGGTATTTGGGGCATGGTCTATCGGTCATGATAAGGGTGTCTTCTACTCTAGGGGTGGTGTGGACAGGGATTGGTTGCCAGCGGGTTTCCTTGTCCCACATTTGGTCTTTCTTTGGTGGGTACATGCCAGCTAAAGTGGATAGGGCGGACATAATGGTGCGATCGATGTCTGTGGACCTGACATAGATGTTCTTGATGGAGTATGTGTCTGTTAGGAATTTCCCGTATTTGCTTCGAAGCCACTTGCCTAGGATGTAGTGCGATTCTTTTCCTTCCTGTGGATTGAGATATGTTAAAAAATAATAAAATAAAAATAAAAATTATATATATAATGTTTAATGGGGTTTTAGAATGGAAGCTAGCAACATCAACGTTGTCATGATTTTTTTGAGTTACATAATATTTAATATTTCTTTTCTTTGTACAACAAAATGGCAGGTCAAACAGCTAGCGTTTGTTTTTAATGTTAAAGGCATCATAAATGGGATCGTTTTCTTCGTACAAGAAAATTGTTTTTTGCACATACAAGCCATAACCCTGCCAGAACTTTATAATGGACCAACCGTTTTTTAAATATGCTTTCCAAGGACAGAGAACCCTGTTACCAAAATCGCTTACATTACGCAGAAAAGTCTATACATTACACCAGGTTCAAATTAGTTACTTCATAAAGTTCTGGTAGTGTTATGGCTCATATGTGCACATTAATTTACTTGTACGAACAAAAAAAACGATTCCTCTTTTGATGTTTAAAAAAAAACGCTACCTGTTAGCAATGCCAGTTTATTGGACTAAGTAAAGAAATATTATGCAACGCACAATGAATCATGACAAAGTTCGATAAAATGCTTTTTAAGCACATCGTTTATTAAAGACATTCATTAACGCACTTCAAATCGTTGATTAATGACCCCTATTAATGCATGGATACGAGCCTACAGCAACGCTCTTCTATGTTTAAAAATACTATCTATGTTTCTACATTACAAATGTTAAAGTAGCTTTAATTACGGTTCAAGCAACAAAAACCAAAAGAAATTTAATATTTACCGTTGGAAAGAATGAGAAGCAGATTCTTTTACCACATTTTAAGGAAATAACATTTATTTTTTATTCACAATTAATAAAAGTTCGGTGACAGCTCTTCTTCTTCTTCAACTTTAATAAATTTGAATGGCCGACGCATTGTCTCTCCTAGTTGGTGAAATAACTGTTTTATTTTATAATTTATTTAATAATGATCTACGATGTGCGAAAAAGCATTGTTACCAGTTCGTATGTTAAATGGCGATTAATATAACTATAAAAACTGTTTTTAAAAGCTTACACTATCCAGTTGGCCTAATCCTTCTGGCCAATATTTTTCACTTTCATAATATGGATCATATGGGTATGGTTTTATTATATTTCTGGACCCATGTCTCATCACCTGAAAAATGATTTTTTTGAATAATTTGTGGACATTTTTTTGATGCAAAAAACTTGTTTAATATTTAGAAAACTATCTTATATCCTTTTCTACAAAATGTTTTCCCCTCGGCCAATTTTGGGTCTTATTTGGCCTTTGGTATCTTAATAACCATTCTAATAAAGTATGTTCTGCTCCAAAGAATTGTTTAAGGTAAACTTAAGTACATCCTTGAAGTTTAAGAATAATGATTGTTTTTTTGCCAAATCAAATACAATATTTATTAAACTTTAATAAGGTAGGTAATTATTGTATCTGTTTCTGATAAGTAATTACTAATGCTTAATCTTTTTTCCCATTAAATTAGGTACTAATTCGCATTTAGTGAAGCATGATCAGAATTTTTATTTCCCAGACTTTTCTGCAATAATGGTGAAAAAATTATTCCCAGAAATTGTAATTTTTTTAATAAAAATTTTCCATGCGAAAAACTTATTTGCTGGTTAATTATTATTTTTTTACACTGTAAGTGCTTTTTTTTAGTAGGGTATAAAAAACACCAACACCAATAGCAAATCTGTATAATTTTATTATATCTACATATTTTTTTTTTCAAATTTGTTCTTGAAATTCTTATTCAACTTCTTGCAAATTGGATATAACCCTCAACCTAATGTTTTTGAAAAATGATTATTGATATATTACATAATTTTAGGTTATTTAAATATTTAAATAAATATTTATTTGAAGAAATAAAAAATTCTAAGGATTTTTATGGCCCTATAAAAATACGAATTAATTTTTAAAATAAGTGAAAGTGGTATAAAAATTTTGTAATTGGAATATGGATTTATTGTTTTTATAATCAATCTTAAAAATTGGATTTTGAAGTATCGTATTTAAAGAAGTGTTTACATAGAAATCTAATTGATCTCTGATAAGAAAAAAAAAGAGCATAATGATAATTTTTAGAAAACGAAACGTTGAAGGAATTTTTTATAACCAAAATCGGATTGCAGACAAAAAAGTGTCTAGATAATGTCAAAGTTTAAAAAAGATTCTCTTAAAATCAAAAACGTTACAGCCAAATAAACGAAATGCACTTTTTTTAGTATTTTAAAGGTAACTGAAAAACGGTTTGAGATAATCAAGTTCTGCTTGCGGGAGGTTAATAAGCATTAAAATAGGCAACTTTAATTATATTTAACCGCTTTTCTATATCTTAAGATAAGAGAGATGGCCCGCATATTCAAATTAAAATTGTAGAACTACATATATTTAAAAATAAAAATATTATAACAATAAAATAAAATATAAAACTTTACTTACCGCAAATACTGATAATAATTCATCTTCCGATTTCCGGGATTTAAGTTTACAAACACAACATTTAAAATAACTTAAAAATAGCAACAAAATCGAAATGTTTAGTACATGTTTAAAAATCATTTTGAAATGATTAAAACATACACGATTTAAGTGCACTTTTATAATCAAAAAACTAATATATCACCAAACAAAACTTAATTTAATTTAAAATCAAATAGCCTAATAATAAAAAAAAACAATCATAACTTTAAAAATGCATATTTAAAACTTTAATTTAATATCGAAAAAAAAAAAAACAATTAAATACATAAGTGCATTTAACTTTAAGGAAGATAGGAAGATTGTTGCCTTAACAGAAGGCAATTACTAAATAATATCAAAGCAGGCTTATCATCTAAATTTATGCTCTTAATGCTTCAACAAAGGGAATATTATTTGTCCTTTTCAACGGTGAATTTTAATAATTCAAAGTGCTAAAATACGTTGAACATTTGGTATACCCAGTGAGCACTTTGCAAAACAAGGTCAAGAGAGTATTATATTATAAATTGGTCATACATTTTATAAATCTTCATTATCCATTCTGATCAAAAATGTTTTCAAATCCTTTTTTAAAAATGTAACCTAATAGAAAATATGTTGTGTTACTTCCACCTTTAAAAAGACACTTATCGCACGACTTGATTAAACCTAAAACAATCCTTAAGTCTTAAGCCATTGTCTTGCAAGCCGTGAGTAATAGCATTTTACTCACTGGGTGAAGTTGCAACAAGCTCTTTACCCACGGGCTGAAGTTAGCGTTGCTCGCAGAAATGACAGATGACATTTTTTGTATTTGTTTTAGTTGTCACGTGTAATTTGGTGTCTTTTATTTATAAAAATGAATGAAATAAAAGTTACAGTGAACAATAAAGTATATGTCTACATTTCTTCAAAATTAAAGCCTTTGCAAATGTTGTTAGTGTTAGTTTTTTACTGATGTTAACAAGCCTGCTAAAAAAAGCGCGGTTGAAGCTAAAACCGTGAGTTGTTTTTGGATATTTTTGTAATTTTAGACAGTATTTAGTGTAGCAGAGGTAGGATTTTGGTTTAACGTAGACGTTTATTCAATATTACAACATGTTACTTCATTTCTACTTTTAAAATGATTTTTCTAACCTAACTTTACTTTAAGTCTAAAATTTATTCTTTCAATAAGTGTGATATTGTATTATTTTGAGGTCGTAGAAAAAGTATAGTTCGTAACACGTTTTATAAACGTCTTTATTCACTCGTTTATAAAACCCTCGCTTGAGCTTGTGTTTTAAGAAACTCGTCTAGAAAACTTGATACGAAAACTACTATTTCGTAAGGAAGAATATATTTTTTATGCAAATCACTGTGTCAATTATTTTTAATATTTCAATTGCACTAAGGTGGTGGCCAAATTACCCATAATTATGCGATAAAATATAAATTATTGTTTAAACGATATACTGGTTTTTATTGACCAAAATTTGTTTCATTGCAAAATTGGGTCTATTTATAAATTTGTATTGAAAGATAACCGGATAAATTCATTAAGTAAATAATTTGCAGATATTTTAAGATTTTACTGGTTTATTTTTACTAAGATGCGCTAAATTTTGTCATTTTTATTTACTAAATGCAAAAAGGTGTCATTTTGTAAAAAAAAATAATTAAAAAAAAATAAATCAAAGATAAAAACTTTTATATTTGATTTACGCTTTAAGATACTTTAAACCAACTTTTTTTGGTTACTTTGTATACATTTAAGGAAACAAAAGGCAACAGTAATTAAATAAAAAATCACTTTATTAATATTAGATACATAATTTAATAATAATTAATTAATACGACTAATTATAAGTACCTTAGGCTTATAATAATAAGGAAACGGAAAGTTCTAACTAATGATAACAAATTTAAACAATGACAATAATACATTTATAATAATACAAACAGCAGAAAAATTTACAACCAATTTTGCATTTTATTCCAAACAAAAACCTAACTTTTAACTTTCTTATTTAAAAAAATATAAAGAAAAAAAAAGAAAGATGGTTTTTTGATGAATAAAGAAAAATGGTTAATACTATCTCTAAAAAGACTAAAGATATTGCTGAAAAAAAAATAATGTTAATGCAAATAGTGGAACACCCTATACAAAACAGCTAAGTTTTTATTTGGAATTGGACCAATTCAATTATGACTAAAATTAGAATATAAAGAAATTAATGTGTATATCACTTAACTTATTAATATCACTACCGTGTTTATCTAAAAAAAAAAAAATAAACATTTCATAAAAGTTTCCTCGTGGCAATAAACTTTTGCATTATTTTGAAATTTATTGATTTGTGTAGCGCAATAAAAAAACGCGTGTTGCCTACAAAAGCTTTATTTTTATGTTTGGATATTGACTTATGTGTTATTGTTTTAAAATTTCATTAAACTCTGTTTCTAAATGATTTGCGTATGCACTTATACGCAGTTTAGTATTTTGCGTCAGTTTTTCGATATTTTTCAATATTTGGGGTAACAGATCTTTTAAAACGGAAATAATGTTATCTTTTGCTCCTCTATTGTCAGATTTAGTTTTGTTTAGACTTGGTATAATTATCAATCAATGGATTATTAGAAATTTATCATTTTTTAGTTATTTTAAAACATGAAATTTCTATTTTTAATCAACCAGACATATTTGCTTTTAAAATTAGTTTTGTTATACTTTGTATAGTCTTTTTTTGATTTGATTTAATTGTTTACTTCTCGGTCAAGGGTCAACGCTTTTTTTTGGAAACAAATATTTGATACTAAATCCAAATAATAGTAAGACAAATTGACCTTTTGATAAAATTTAAGGAATTTGGTGGGTACTACCGAGTCCAAAGTTTAGTTTGAATCAGTAGGAAATTCTCGAACGCAAGTAAAAGATTTTATCAAGAAAAAATTGCAAGAATACCCATTAGAATTTCCATCCATTTTCTCTTATGCAAACTTGTGTACAACTTAGACTGCAGTTTTTAACGTTATTATTAAAGCAATTGTTTTAAAATTTTAACAACATAATGTTAGCTCCTTTTAAAATACTTACTGTTTGGCACATTTTGTTTTGTAGCCCTAGTTTAGCAAAAATAACAGTTTAAAGAAGGGGTTACTGTACTAAAAACAACAACTGTTTTTCTTTCTTAAATTAAGCCCCAAAAACTATTTTTAAAAAACAACAGTATTACAAAATTAATTATCTTTCTAATTACACCAAGTTTTTCAAAATCGGATAAGAATTAACTAAGATATTTGTGGTCTAGGTTTTGTGAATATTTGCATAAAAGCGTGCTGAATTAGACCAAGGTCAAGCCTCTCTCTAGTTGTACTGGTGGTAGGTGGCTACTAGACACATATTCATGATGAAAATATAACTGTTCAACTAGTCTTTAGTCTATTCTGGCCACCGCAGTCCGCGGTAGCCCCTCTACATGGTATAAGGACTGAGTGTCGGGCTCTTAAGCATATTTGAGCCTAAACAAAACATAATTTTCAAAAGAAGCTTTACAATCAAACAATATATTTCTTTCATCTGCAACTACGTCATCGCATTACTTGTAAGTTTTTGTCTTTAATCATTGTGAAAAGCGATATAAAACGGAAGCATTGCAATATTTGGTATTATAGACAAAATTACCTATTCTAACTTAATTGTTTTCTAAGTAAATCTGGACTCGAATTCCGTGCCAAATTTTTCAAGTTTTTGATATTTTGCAACTCTCTTGTACCATTGAACGTAAAGTTAACATCTGGATTACTTAAAGGGTGTACACTAGGTTCTACAATTTTAGTATCTGCATCTATTTTCTTCGGTGGTAAAGGCTCAATTATTTTCTGCGTTAGAGGCGCACCAACGTCTCTTGGTGTCAAGGGCGTTCCAACACCGCTATCAGTCGAAAGCGTTGGCGATTCTAAAATTATTAAATCCTTCGACCCGTGGTTTGTTTCCTCGAAGTCTTGAACAGTTATATCGATTTTCGAGCCCAGCGACAAGTTTGGGCTGACGTTCTTCTGCTGTGCCAAAATATTCGAGTGGTTGTTCGAGAAAAACGAGGGTTTGTTTGGTTCGCTCATTTCCTGTTTGGTTTGAGTGTTGAGCGAGTTTGAACGTATCACGTTTTGGTCGAGAAGAGTATTTATCGGGATCTTTCCAGTGCTCAGCGATTTGACCATTAGTTTGTTTGGTGGTGTTGTTGAGCGTTTAAAAAGGTTCATGAAGCTGTTCTGGGGCTTGAGCTCTGATTTTCGTTTCTCGCAAACGGAGATTTGGGATAAGATACGTTGGACATCGTCTGGGATTTCAATGTCGACCTTTTCTTCTATGAGGTTGTTGATGAAACTGCCTAGGGTTTCGATGGTGACGTTTAAACTTCTGGAATTCATTTCCAGTTTGTTTAACTGTGCTTGCTGCAAAGTGCGCGTCTTTTCCAAGCGTTGCGCATTGCTCTGCGTTAAGTCCAACTGCGACGCAAGGTTCTTTGTCTTTTCCTTAAGTTTCTTATTTTCGTACTGTAGCTTCTCGAGTTGGTCCAGTTGTGGCTGTACGCTTGCCATTTCCTCTTGTATGACATGATATTCAACCTTGTAGTCATTGAGCTGTTTGGTAACGTCTGTGTTGTACACCTCCTTCATTATTCGGTCCAATGTTGGCTTGTCAATGTCTGGTAAAGTGTTCTTAAGATAGTCCATTATCTCCTCGAACCCGTCGCACTTTAACAAGTTGTCTTTGTGATGCGTTAGTAAAGCTAGTGTTACTCTAAAGACAATGTCTAGTCCTTCCAAGAACAGTAGATCTGAAACATGAGTCCATTATAAGAAAGGCGACAAGTTTTGATTTTATTTGACGTACCGTAAACTCTAGTAACAAAGCCAAGAGGAAATTGCGATGCAAATATCGTTAACAACCATGGCGCAGCGTAAAGAGTAGGCGCAACATCGTGTCTATCAAAATGTTGATACACTTCAGGAATTCTGTCGTGTAACAAACGCGACAGTTGGTACAAACGGACTTGAAGTCCTGTCATGTCTGGGAGGTACTGCTTTCTTAGGCTGCGTCTGAACATTAAGTGTCTCAACAGGAAAAATGCTTGCGACTCCTCCATCTACGATAAAACAGACATTAGATTTATTTTTTTGAATTTTGAGAAGGCTTACATGTAGCAAAAGTACTCCAACAACGAAACTTAGGCCTTGACAGTATCCAACTTCAGGGTCCAGTAAAGAATACGCTTTTAAAAGATTAAACAAGGCTAACTGTCCCGGTCCAAGCGGACTGCTAAAGTATGAATGATTCGGAAATGTTCTTCCTGCAAAAACGGTATTAAAATAGTTATTAACCAGTAAGTGTGTTAATAAAGGCGATTAATAAACGAGCGGCTGTAACAAGCGAGCGATCAACGAGCTTGTTAATAAGTGAGTTTATTAATCGCCATTTAACATACGAACTGGTTACAATGCTTTTTCGCACATCGTAGATCATTATTAAATAAATTATAAAATAAAACAGTTATTTCACCAACTAACACAAAACAACGTCGGCCATTCAAATTTAATAAAGTTGAAGAAGAAGAGGAGCTGTCACCGAACTTTATTAATTGTGAATAGAAAATGAATGTTTTTTTCTTAAAATGTGGTAAAAGGATCTGCTTCTTATTCTTTCCAACGGTAAATATTTAATGTCTTTTGGTTTTTGTTGCTTGAACCGTAACTAAAGCTACTTTAACATTTGTTATGTAGAAACATAGTAATTTTAAACATAGAAGAGCGTTGCCATGGGCTCGTATTCATGCA
The DNA here is from genome assembly GCA_963920755.1 of Cartodere bifasciata. Lineage (NCBI taxonomy): Eukaryota > Metazoa > Arthropoda > Insecta > Coleoptera > Latridiidae > Cartodere > Cartodere bifasciata. The sequence goes on along the minus strand of OY987199.1, from coordinate 1,941,845 downwards.
TTAATAGGGGTCATTAATCAACGATTTGGAGTGCGTTAATGAATTTCTTTAATAAACGATGTGCGATAAAAAATCATTTAAGATGTGTGGTACTTACCAAGGTCGATAAGAATCGCGTGTTGATGTGACGTTAATTGTTTTAACAAAGTCTCGTAGGGTGTGTTGTAATTCGGGTATTTTTCCAAATCAACAGGCGGTATTCTGGCGCAGTACTGCTCCGCCAGGAATTGCCACGCGTCTCCTCTTTTTCCACGAGGAATACCTTGAAAAAAACCGTCATTACTTGTTGGATTAAGACGAATAGAGATCTTACCTTGTTTGATAGCAGATAGAAGCATAAGTTTATCGACTTTCATAGTTCGTTCTTTGTTAGTTACCAGTTCCCAAATGTCCATCTTTTCTCTTTGGTTTGGCTTCATTTCATCGTACTCCAGTTTAATTCGTTTCATCGCTGATTCTTCTTGTTGGGCTAGAAAAATAACCACATGTAACATTGCACTTAAATTGACAAAAGTAATTGAGGAAGTTTTATTTTAAAGTATTAGGTATTAGGAGACCAGAAACTTGTTTGTTTGGATTTGAAATTTCCGTTCTTGATGGTCAGATGTAAAGTCTGATTTTTTTAAAAATGTGTGTGACTTCGGCATAATTTCCCAGTTTTCTTCTTGTTGCGATGGGAAAAAAAAGCGTAGATTAAGTATATCCAACAACTCTTGTTAAATAGAATAGGATACACATCATCAATGCGTTTTCCCATGCCATAACAAGAAGAAAACTAAGAAATCGTGCCAAGGTCACACACATTTTTAAAAAAATCACACTTTATAATGATTGTAATTAGGATAGTTTTGCATATAGCACGAAAATTATCAACACGCAAGAAATGATTGTTACGTTTACAAGTTTGACAAAGAATATTTGTGTTTTAATACTTTGTCAAACGAGCAAAATCTTAAGGTCGATTTATACAACGTAACTTTTACTTTACTTCGGCGTAACTTCACTTCCACTTAACTTTACAAATTTGCCTAATTTACAGATTGCAAAGTTACGTAAAATTGGGATCAGTTAAGCGCATTTGTCTGAACTCGCGACTTCTGACAATTTATACCTGGGCTGTAATTACGAAATATCGCTTCGTAAAACCTACATAAGAAGACCTAACAGGTATCGTATACGAAGCGATATTCCGTAATCACTACCCTTGACAATAAGGGTGAATATCTCATTCTTGCAAATTTTGCGCATGCCAAGCTCGGGTCTCGAGTTAGTACGACTTTATACGACTTTAAGCTAAATGAATCAGCAAAGTAGCGCTAAAGTGAAGTATAAATTTGCCAATACATTCCCATGTATTTTATTTCATTTTCGGTTAAGTTACGCCGAAGTAAAGCGGAAGTAAAGTGAAAGTTACGTTCTATAAATCGGCCTTTAAAGTCACCTTTTAATCTTTCGTGTAAATGGTAAAGTGAAGGAAACTTCTCCTCAGGAGCACGCTTAATAACTCTTACAAGTTGTTGCAAACCTTTTATTCTAGCATTTTCTTTCTCCATCCGAACTAACAGAATTGCTTGGTGTATGGACTTCTTCCACAATTCGCGTAACTCCTCTTTTGTCTTTTTGCCTGATGTTTGTTGCTGTACGTTACTCGGCGTTATGACTCTTTTGAATATGGCTTGTCGCCAAGACCCTGGTTCAACCTTAACGTCGTTTGAGTCTTCCTGGGTAGCCGATTTGGTGCTTCCAACTTTCATGAATCTGGAATGGGTTAGAGTTAGTTTATTTGGGTTAAGTTGGACTGGAGAATTACATGTCCATCATTGGTGATTTTAGGCCTTGGTCTGGTGAAACTTCTTTCATTTTGTCTTTGGTACGTAGCATGGCATCTTTGGCGTCGCTTTGAGAGTCGATGGTCGATGATCTTGAACGGGTTCCATTGGAATCGTGGTCTGATACTTCGGCTATACTTGCAGCTGGGGAACATTCCTAAAATATAATTTTGTATTTAGACCAAAATAGGTAATTTTTTACCTTGCAAAAAAGATATAACAACCTGAGTTTTTATAGATCTACTCAGGAGGCTAAGTCCACAAAATGCACACAAATAAGAGTTTAGGGTTGGCGTGGTAGCCTCCCTAAAAGCCCCCTTTAATTTGCAATGTTAGATGCACGAGGATCTGCATAAAATGTCGTGTACGCCAGGGCATATACGAGCTGGCCGCGTCATAAAATTTAATGAGAGGTACTTAGGTCGAGCTGGCAGCATTTTCCTGCATAGGTCATGGTGGAGTTGGCCGCGGCACTTTTTCTACCTGCTGCCATGTTTACCCGGTAGAAAAGGAGCTGTGGCGGAAGTTTTGCCGAAGAATGAGTAGATACACCTAACGAATTTTATTTTTATAAAATAACAACGATAACTACCAATATTTTATTGAAAAAATGATTTACATTGCAGCTTGGTGACATAAGCACATTTGTTTAAATTTTTTTTAGCAGCAAAACTTACCCTAACCTAGTGTTCCTCAGTGGAAAAATGTCCTTCAGAGCTTATAAAAAAGTCTGTCGGTAACGATAAAACTAAAAATCACATGCATTGAGTACTTCCAACGTTGTCCGCTTATTTAATAAAAGCTTGTATATTATACAAAGGATTCTCTGTCTTATAATTTTCTATTATCATAACTCAATAAAGCATACGGATTCATAAAAATAAATCTAGGTAAAAGGAAGTTAATGAGTCGCAACCAGTACAATAAAGAACCAGAAAAATCGCTCGGCCAGTTCGACCAAGCACCCTGCAATTAGACGCGTCCAGCTAGTAGTCGTTTCAGGTAGATGCGGCCAGTTAGTATTGTCCCGTACGCCAAACCTTACCCTGTTTATGTTGTTGATTGGTAGGTTCATCTCCCTCAAAGTAGCGCTGAAATCATCCCTACTCGCCTTCTTCTTCAGAATTTCAAATGAGTTAGATAACGAGCGTTTGGCCTTCATGAAAATCTTGCCTCCACCTAGGTACTGATTAAGGAACTCTGACCTAAAATTAGTCTATTAGTTTTGGTCTAAAATTAAGTAATGTTGTACCATACCGATTTTCAGCCGTGTCGTGTACATGTCTCCCCTGTTTCTGTTCGCAATGCGCCCGCAGAAGCATCATCAGGAATTCGTTTTGTTCAATCAGTGAGTCTGTTTGAGCGCCTCTGAATTTGGTCAAGATTGTGTTTTGTTCTTCATCGTCCAGTTGTTCTATTCTGCAAATGGATATAACTGAATCCAGGTTTTATTTTTTAGTGTTATTGTCTTACCTTCTTAAAATAGCAGCGTATGTCTTGCGATCTGTTAAATGTTCGATTTCAGTACACAATTTATGAAACCATATCATGGGACAGTGTTCGCAGGAGGTTACGATTGCCTTTGACTTGCCTTCTGAGTTTCCAAATGATTGTTTTATGGCTAAGGGAAAAATTATAAGTCATTGTCGTAAGGTCCGGGTGAGAAATATTACCTGCTACAGCGTCGCTAGCTATGGATGCAGATTCACATTTAAAAATGTAACCTATGTAGTTGTTTGTGTTTGAAGTTTCCTTGCTTATAAAACCGAAATGTTCGGATGAGACCAATGCCTGAAAATGTTCATATTAGATTCGCACTTACGGGAGTTTAAAGTCCGACTAGGAAGGAAGCGTCATGAATTAGAAACATTCTAGAAACGTAGTAATGCCTTCCCTTAAAGTAAAAACTGTTTGCGAGGACTCTTTACTGTCATTTGCCACCAATAAATGTTAAGCTAAATATAATCATGGTCAGACCAACTTGGTTGACGATGAATGTTCTAGATGGCCAAAAACTGTAACCACTACCGATAACATGGGCTAAATTTAGCAAATGGGTCTGGACAACTGTCAAATTTGGTTACAGAGATACCAGAGGATAGGGGCATCTCAAAATGCGTTTGTCATATTCAAAATATTTGGACATGAAAAAGATAACTGCTCACTTTGTATCTCAGACTTAAAAACACCTTTATCGGCAATAGTTTCTGGAATTGAGGTCCAAACTGATAAACCGCTTATGGTATTTGACTGTCCTTCAACGACATTGAAGATTGGAATAGCCATAACTGTAAATAGGTCTATTTTGCAGTGCCTCACGCTAACTGGTATTTGGACGGGTTGAAGAGGTGCAAGTATCTCTGACAATGGATTGTATTCCTTGACGAGAAATCTTGACTTCTCCAATAAGACAAACGTCACTTTTTTTGACAGACAGTAGGGATAACTTTGTTTCATGGCATATACTTCATTTCAGGTCGACGCATGTTTTATATTTGTCATTATAAACGTTTCAGGCCTAGTTATCTAGAAGGTATCCCTACTGTCTGTCATAACAGTTAGTTTGTCTGCTCGCCAACAGTTTCTCTTTAGTCAGCAAGAGAATTTAATAGGTAATTTTGGACAAAAGAATAGTTGTTTCTATGTTAGACTTTGAATTTATAAGACCCTTGTAGCTGACTCTATTATTGAGTAATTGTTCTGCAGGTCTGCTCCCAAAAGGACTCGAAAGTACTGCATTACTTTCAAAAGATCACATATGTTAACAAGTTTGAAAACTCCTTACCTGGACACAAGTAGCGATGTCTTTATGATGTTTCTGCAACAATATAACTTTTCTATCAGGGCTAATGAGTCTTAAGTCCGTTCGATCAATCTGCAGAACCATTGTTCGGTTATCATCAATATCATCTGTGTCTTTAGCAACGATTGGTAACCTATCAGTGTTGTTATTTTCAGTTGGTTGTTGTGTGTTATCATCTGTTGTTGAGTTTTCTTCTAGAGCTTCTTGTTGCTTCATCAAAAGTCGTAGGTTCTTACCACCTAAATGAGAAGCTGTTGATTGGGAACGTAATAAAGGGGGATACAGTAAGGGTTCTGTTGGATTGTCGCTACCTGTTGAGTCCTGCAAGAAGTTATGATGTGAGATTATAAAAAAGGGTAGTAGTACCGTCAATCTGTCCTAAATAATGAGGGTACATCGACAAAATTCCTGGTAGGGCCGCCAAATTTTGCAAATAGATGTCAAATAAGGCTTTAAAAAGATTTTTATAAAGAAAAACCTCTAAAAAAATTCCTTCACCCCCTAAATAGCCCCCAAAGAGTAGTAACCAATCACGTTGGATTTACACCAAATTTTGCAGATAGATGCATAGTAAGATGCTTAAAAATATTTCCTTATACCTTTTTTTCAAAAAATAATTCCTTCGCCCCATAAACGAAGGGGGCTTTTAAGGGGGGCATGGAATTTTTCTTTAAAAAAAAGTTATTAATAAATATTTTTAAGCATCTTATTTTACATATATCTGCAAAATTTGGTGTAAATCCAACGTGATTGGTTATTACTCTTTGGGGACTATTTAGGGGGTGAAGAAATTTTTTTTTTAAATTTTTTTTTTTGTAAATTTTTTTTTAAAACCTTATTTGACATCTATTTGCAAAATTTAATGCAGTTCCACCGTGGTGAATTGAAGAGGGCCCTTTGGGGGGCCTCCGTTTCTGCAGTAGGTAGATATACGCCAATTTGGGGTTTTACTCTTTAGACATCCAGGTACATCATATAAAAAAGGCGGCCCTACCAGGAATTTTGTTGATGTCCACATAAGGATTGACTGTACTAAAAGTAATTCTTAAGAAACGTACACATGACCCTCTTCGAATGTGGTCATCACTTCTAAGTCTCCCAATGTTCCCCAAAAGCTTGTGTTTGTTCTTTTCCAAGTCATGGGCTTTGAATTTTTGTAATGCGTCGTCGATGAAAGTTTCTGGTACTTTTTTGTTCCATACCTTGATTTTACCGATGTATAAAACCTGTTAACAGAATGTAGGTCTTATTTTTTGCACTTTGGACAGTTTTAGAGTTAATTTGAGACATCTTGCTTTATGGCAAGGGGGTTTGGGTTTTTTTTTTTGTAGATTTTGTTTTTTTTTTTGGGGGGCTTACCTCAAAAAAGTTACTTGAGCTAGGAGATATGTCGACGCATAATGAAGTTAAGTTAGAGCCGGTGCTATTAGATTTGACTTGTTGATTTTGAGTTGAACTTTGCTCCTTCATTTGTTTGTAGATTTCTGATACCTAGAAAAAAGGTTATTTTAAAAATTTTAAAAATTACGAATCTATTAAAAGAAGAAAGTTTTTTTGTTCTAGATGTTGTAAATGTTATCTTATTGAATCGATTTTTTTACAAAGCAATAAGAAATCAACAAAGCAGAAGATGAATTTGTCTTCCTTCTTAAAAATGGTCCCATATTCGTATAGGTACATTATAAATTGTACTTTGTTGTTATAATAATTAGCCTAATTAAAAACATAACCTGTAGACTTTTAAAAGGAGAATAAAAAAAACAATAAAGTTGTGTACACTTTTTTTCTTACTTTAAAAATAGAATAAATAAATAAAAAAAAGACATTTACATTTTATTGCCTGTTTCCAAACACAATGGAGAAATAATTTACTAAAAATAGATGCATTTAATAATAAGCCATGGTTTATTGTTAGATTCTTTACAATGTCGTTGAAAAAAAAATTAATCCAAACAAAAATAACCCCTTGGTAAAAATGACGCGATTTTGAAAAAAAAATTAAAAATGTTGTTATTTGCATCATGCTAAAGGGACTTCGGTCTCGTTAATAAATATGAAAAAAAAAATGCTTTAAATGCGAAGAGTAAAATCTATAATCTAAAACCTTTTTTTTGTTTATATGGGTTATAATAATTTTAACGAAAATGTTTTATTTAAAATATGCTGGCAATAAAAAATTGTTTTTTACAAAATTTATTAAATTTATAATCCCGTTAACATGTGATTGCTAATAAATATTGTTTTTTTTTTTTCAAGGTTATAAAAGAAGGCGTAGAATAAGAGTTTTGGAAATGGGATAAACTAAAAAGGTAAGTTCCTTTTGCAGAACAAAAAAAACATAATACAGGTTGTCCAAAAAATGGCGCATAAACGCGATGGTACTTTGTTGGGACATGCCTAGGGTTTTCTCGAAAATTGTTAAAAAAAATCCATCTGTTATATACATTAAGGAAAATGTGAACAAAATTGCATAAATTTGGCAACACAGTCTAGGAAAATACATCCAAAAATCCCATTAATGAGTCTTGATCATACACTTTTGCATAAGATTTAATTGACATTGTTGTCAGCTACAATTTATGAAAATTTTGTAAAATTAAATTGGTTATAAAAAATTAATTCGACCATTTAAAAGATAAACTAATAGTTAAATGGTTTAATATTGACTTTATAGCTTTGTATTAAACCATTTTTTTCGTTAATATATTGTGGTGTTATCTTCAAGGTATAAGCGTTCGAAGTTTTGCACTTTGGGGCCTTATATCTCCAAGGGTATATGAGATGGATTTTTTTAACATTTTTCTAGGAATCCCTAGACATGCCCCAACAACGTACTGTCGCGTTTATGCGCCAATTTTTAGACATCCTGTATAAGATTAAATGTTTAAAAAGCTTTTAACTTATTCAAAAAACAAAAAATTTTCAAAAAAAAAAAAAATTATGGTGGAAGATTTTACCCTATTTTTAAAGCTTACCCTTCGTTTTTTAATATGCGAGGCATCACTTTTTGATTTATAAAAATGTGGATTGTATTGCACTGGCATGTTAATCATTTTGAATGTGTTTTTAAACTAAACTATTTGCTATTGTTTTTTTTAATTAAACTTTAATTAACTACTTTTAATTTATTTATTTACACCAGTTTTAAGACGTATTAAAAAATATTAAGCGACCTAATTTTGCAAAACCACTTTTTATTATGCTTATCACAGTTTTTATCAGATGAAAAATAGCTTTTCAAATTGGCAAACCACATCAAGTTACTTAAAATAAAATAAAAAACTGTTGAACTGCTGTACACCTTGGTTTAACGTGAAATCTATTTTCGGTAATCATTCGTTGACTTAGTGGCTTGTTTATGGAAATAGAGCAAACATAGGTTACCTTCAACCTTGTGTTAATTAGTATAATTCGCTAAATACAGGCTGTCCAGAAATCAACGCAACATCAGCTGTTAACTCCTACGTCACAGATCACAAATCCACATTAAAAAACTGTCTGTGAAGTAGAATTTTGATTCTGTCAGATTTAGCCACTTTTTTAGAACAATATTTTGTGAAAATAAAAGGCATTCTTAGGGAACCCTTGATATAAAAATGTGCTATAATGTTTTAAATTCGATATTTCAAGTTTAGTTCATTGTAAAACTCTATAATATACAGTTTATGTGTTAATGTTGTGCACCCTCTAAGATGTGAATTTTAAACGCAAATTGTTTTACAAAACAACCATATCAAGAGGTCTGCTAAGTACCATTGTAAAATTAACATTTTTTTCTATTACCTAGAACAAACCATACCCCTTGATATGGTTGCTTTCTCAAACAATTCGCGTTTAAAGCTGACATCTTGGTGGGTGATTATCATCATCAGATTAATAAGGGATTTTTTATTTCTTGCGGTAGATTCTCGGGTAATTTTAAATTAAAATATCGTAAACAAGATATTAAGGAACATTTTTACACCAATGGGACCTAAAAAACTCTCTTATTTTTCTTTAAATAATGTTTTAAAAAGACCAACGTTGGAAACACAGAATAAGTAAAAAATGGCTATTTTGTTTGGTTCGTAATGTTGGTTGCCTAAAAAAATATCACAGATAGTATTTAAATGCACTTCTGTGAACTGTGACGTAGGGATTGACGGTGTCTATTGTTAAAAAATCGCTTTTGATAATTTTTTAAATAAGTTTTTGGTTAACTTCTATCATAAATTGCTTTTACTATTATTGTAGTTTGCATAATTATAAAAAAGAAAATGATTTTGCCATTTTTTATTTTTGTATATACTTTTATGTAAACACAAAATAAAAAGTTTAGGATCCCAAACACAAAAAAGTGCTGTTTTTTTATTGTAGGCAATATGACTACCAAACTTTTTCACAACCTTAGAAATTATTTGGTGATGTTAAAAGAATAAAAGCGTAATTTTTAAAAGCCATCAATTACTCAAAAGTATGTCGTTTTATCTGAGGCCATTTAAAGCATAATTTCTCTACACAGAAATGTTTCAAAAAAGCTTTGCAAAAGGCAGAAAATGAATTTACCTTTTAGACAACAGGGTAGGTTTCTGAATTTCAAGAAGATTGTAAAAATAATCCCAATTGAATAATAAATTTGTCACTACACTAACTTTCAGGCTAATTTCGCGTTCAAGATCAGTCTATTAACGTAAATTGTATGTTTTTTATTGTAAAAACACATTTTTCAAAAACGTGTACACTTAAGTAATTTTTTCTATTTTAAAATGTTAAAATATTGATACGCGTGGAGCTGTGTTTTTAAACTAAAACTTTTCTCAAGGAGATGGAATGATTTGTTGTTTCGAGAAGAGTATTTAAAATTTAGATTCTTGGCGAATTCCCAAAGGTGCAAAGACCATATTCTATTTTACTGCCGAAAAATCATTCACTGTATTTCATAAATAATTTGGCCCTTTTTAAACTCTTTTGGAGGCAATTTGCTGAATTTTGAAGATTTTTAAAATTTGGCCAACTTTGAAAAGCTCTTACAAAAAAACCAAAGCACTTGAAAAAAATCAGATGGCAGATTTGTTTTCTACTCCTTTTAATTAGCTTAAAAACACAGTTTAAAGCAAATCGATTTTTTGAAAATTTGCCTCATTTTTAACTAAGGAGTAAGGGTCCAAATATTCACAGTTTTTTTATTGCCACTGAAATAATTTTTGCCACAAATGAAAACTGGTATGCTTTTTTAAAACGAGCTGCTAAATCCAAATCTGATAATTAAACAGCACTTTTAGTTTTATTGCTATGAGCTCTTAAAGACAACTTCAAACGCGACACTAGTCTTTTTTAAAAGTGTTCTAGTCACAAGAAAAAAACTTCAAAAGAAAATCCAAATGCAGATTTGTATTTTATAACATAAAATAAATCAACGAAATAAGTTTTATTTAAATCGGAGACAAAAAATATTTTTTCTAAGCATTTTTGGAAATTTTAAAAATTTGACCAACTTTGAAAAGCTTTAGCAAAAAAACAAAAGGCTTTGAAAAAAATCTAACTGCAGATTTGTTTTATACGCCATCCAATTAACCCAAAAACACAGTTTAATGCAAATCGATTTTTTGAAAATTTGCCTTATTTTTAACTAAGGGGTAAGGGCCCAAATATTCTCAGTTTTTTTATTGCCACGACCACAAATAATTTTTGCCATAAATGAAAACTGGTATGCTTATGTAAAACGAGCTGTTGAATTCGAATCTGATTTCTAAACATTTGCAGCGCTTTTAGTTTTATTGCTATGAGCTTTGAAAGGCAACTTTAAACGCGACAGTTAATTTTTTTCTAAGTGCTCTAGTCGCAAGGAAAAAACTCCAAAAGCAAATCCAAATGCAGATTTGTATTCTATGCCATAAAAGAAATCTACGAAATAAGTTTTTTTGAAATCGGAGACAAAAAATATTTTTTCTAAGAACCTTTGGAAATTTTTAAAATTTGGCCAACTTTGAAAAGCTCTAACAAAAAAACAAAATCACATGGAAAAAATCCGATTGCTGATTTGTTTTATACGCCTTTTAATTATCTTTAAAACACAGTTTAAGGCAAATCGATTTTTTTGAAATTTGCCTTATTTTTAACTAAGGGGTAAGGGTCCAAATATTCTCAGTTTTTTTATTGCCACGGCCACAAATAATTTTTGCCATAAATAAAAACTTGCATGCCTATGTAAAACGAGCAGCTGCATCCGAATTTGACACTTAACATTGACAGCGCTTTTAGTTTTAATGCTATGAACTCTTAAAGGCAACTTCAAAAGCGACACTCGATTTTTTTCGAAGTGTCCTAGTCGCAAAAAAAACATTCAAAAGCAAATCCAAATGCAGATTTGTATTCTATGCCATAAAAGCAATCTACAAAATTAGTTTTATAAAAATCAGAGACAAGAAATTTTCTTGCTACTCGATTTGCCAATTTGTTTTGGTTTATTAACCTAAAAGCACAATTTAAGGCTGATAGCCTTTTTTAAATTCAAAAATAATCCTTTAAATTACTAAAAATAATGATAAAAAACCCAACTACTATCTAATTATAAATATAATTCGGCGATGCAATATAATAAGTCGACCTTGACCAAAAATAGGTATCTCTGCCAAAACAAAAATGTGTCGAACTACATACTGATTTATTTAAATTTTCTAAATCTATCCCAACTAAAACATCTGTTATAACATCCAAAATGTTTAACATACCGGTAATCACCTTAATTACAATATTTTTATCAATATTTCCTACTAAAAGTTACAATGTGCGTCCACCAAGTGTTTACGAAACCCTCAGTCAAAATCCTGAGTACGAAACGTATTTTTCGCTAATAAAAACAAACAGTGCGGTAAAAAGAAACATCATCTACTCGAATATAACTATATTCGCCCCAACTAACGATGCTTTTAACAATTACACCAATAAATACAAGGAAGAAATAGGTCTCTACCACATAGCAGACGGTATTTACGATTTGGAGTCATTTGAAAAAAACGCAGCCTCGTTACCGTCATTTAGAGCCACTCTACCACCGCTATGGGTCACCCGAAACAAAAACGGCTACTTTGTCAACAATGCCAGAGTTGTAGAGAGCAAATCGAACCATTATTCACAAAGCAGACTCGCTAGGCAACGATATTACCAGGTAAAACCACTTTTGCCACTTTAGGACCGACGCATTTGTGTTTACTGAGTTTTTGCCCTAACCAGGCTTCCAAATAAACACAACTATGTGTTTACTGGGTCCTTTTCTCACTGTTTTTAAGAAAATCACCCAGGTAACACATATGCGTCGGTCTTATCTCGGCACAAACTCAATTGTCGTGTTTTTAGGTGCTACACACCATTGACGAAGTTCTTCACCCGTTTGCATCAATATTGACAAACCCTACAGCGTACGATATCCTAATAAACTTAGAATACATCACCAAGGAACCATACTCGGCTACAAACTTCTTGCACAAGGTTTTAAAGTATAAGAAACAAAATGTTTACGAAAACAGAGGTAGCAATACGTATTTCATACCAATTGATAACAAATTGGATGATTTTAAACTGAAAAACATGGATGAATACATTGTGGACTGTCATGTGATACCGAATCAGGTTTACTTCACTAGAACGACGCTAGAGGGACATTTTTTAGAGACAAACGCTAATGGTGATTATATCTTGATCATGGTTTCGTTTATGGAAAAGTACGGAACGTACTACGTGAAAAGCAACACCGTTCTTGGCGATAGTGACCACAAGTCAGGCGAACTGTTTGCTGAAATCCTAATCCCGAACATACCAGTGCAAAACGGAGTGGTACACATCATTTCACAACCTTTAGCCATATTTGAGAACACACTAAAGCCGTTTCCGTTTCTCCCAATCTTGGACAAGATCACTATGGACCCAGAACTCAACACAACTTATTTTCTCGGACAAAAACACAACTTCAACCAGTATCTAGACGTACACAACAAAAGTTTAACGTATTTCGCGCCTTTAAACAGTGCCTGGGAGCCCGCCATCTTGGAAACAATAACCGCAGATGATGACGTCACTGACAGAACGCTTGGCCGCCATCTTGTAGTATCAAACCAAGCGTATTCTATCGATAAACTGTATACCATGACTATTATAAGTAATTTCACTGGTATTGTCATGAAAACAATGTCTGGGCCGATACATGTTAATATTATTTGGGAGGATGGTTCGTTTTATATTCTGTTTAATCGCAAGATGATTAAAATAACGCGGGCTGATTACATTTGCACTAATGGTGTTGTACACGTCATCGATTACCCTTTAGTGTGCGACCCGTTGTTTATTGTCAAACCCACAAAAGCAATAGAGGAGTATTCCTTTTGGCATAATGTTAAGTCATGGTTTATCTAATAAATGCCTTGTTTTGTTGTTAAAATAAGTGTTTTTCTTTGGTATACCAGTGAACAGTGAACCTTAGTCCCTATGTTAAACTATATTCTTTAAAGTTCTGAGGCCTAAGAAGTGTCGGTATCTCGTAGATGCCTCCAGAACTAATCTAGGTCACTTGGTACTGAGAGTTGTTTTGAAGTAAACGTCAAATCAAGTGTTAAGAGGTTAGGTTATTAAACATATGATTGTCAAAGTCATATGGTTACTTCGGGGACACCACAGGAGCTCGATTACCGAATATCCATCTCCATATGCTATTGTTAGAATGTGATAATGCTCCCTTAAAGAATAAGTATATTTCCACATTCTACTTATGGTAGCCAGTTTTCGGTAATAAAGCTATATATTGCTAACAACCATGTGATGGTGACCTAACCTATAAATTTCTACTTTGACAACATCAAATATCACAAAAGAGAATTATACCTTATTTTTGGTATTTACCTAAAATATTGTTGTATCCTAGAATGTAATTAGGCAGCCAACAATACACTTTTGCCAATATTATTGTCGATTGCCTGATTCCTGCCTACCTTACTAGGTGATGGCGTTGGGGTATACTAATGAACATCTAGTTATTAAATTATCTTTGGGTATACTTACGTCATCTAAGTGCAATGCTTGGTACAAGTAGCAGTAAAGAGTTTTCTCATTGTCGTCTCGTAGGAGGTACAGAAATGTACAAGGGTCCAAGTCGGCTTGTGAAAACCGTATCATTTGCACTATTCTGTGAGAGAACTGTAGTTCAAAGTCCGGGTTGTAGGCTTGCAGGACGCCATTTTCGATCCCCAAACTTAGCTGTAACAAAAAAATATATTTAGGCTTGGTAATACTAATACACAACGCAATAATGCTTTCTAGTGAGTTTAGGGACAGGGGCAGGAACCCTTAGACAAGTATTGTGCTCTCTGTGACTTTTTCGAACTGTTGCAACAAAACCCTCTGGTTTAAAGCCTCTAGTGGTTTATTTGGTAACATTCTGAACGAACAATCTTGTATTCTTAGTCCTGTTAAACGCTAAAGTCGATCCTTAATGGCTATTGAAATGCGATTTTCTCGTATAGCGTTTTTGTATACCTTTGTAACAATTCTCCCACTTAAAATGGTGGATTGTTGCAAATTTGGCAAATAAGACACTTAACGAGAGCATCGGCTCTTCTCCGTAGATGTGACTAACCCAATCACTACTTGGTCACTAAAATGGCATCCAAGGCATTGGGGCAGCAACCATCATTACTAAACTTAAAAAAGATTTACAATTTTTAACTGTATTACTCAAAAAAAAAACCTGCAAAAGTTCACCAAATATCGACTTCAAAAAACCAATTCTTCTTTCTTGGTAGATTAAAAAAAAAGTAATAAATGGCGGTTTTTTTTTGTTTAATATTGATGTTCTTAAATCCAAAAAAAAGTGGAAACTGAAAAACCTCCAATCGAAATAAAAATTAAGTTTCTAGGAATGAAATTGTGGGTGATGCATCAATACTTGTGCGGTATGTACATCCAAATAGGCTACATTCAAATTGGGCACCTTAGCCTTTTGGATTTTGCCTTATCTAGACAAAAGTAATCTTTTTCTTTACTTGTGAACCTTATTTGCTTTCTTAGGAGTCTTCTTTTGACACATGAATGTCAAAGGCATTAAAACAATTTTAAAAACATAAAACTATTCATATTCCTGCTCTATACAATATCAAAAATGATCTTCGATAAGAAATTTGGTAAGAGCATGCACGTCAAAAAATTGGAACAAAAAAAACGACTTGTTCTTTGTCCAACCGATGTTCGTAGATTGGACAAACATGACTACCCTGAAATTGAGAAACTCGTCGACGAAACGACTCATAGTCTTTTTGGAAACAAGATTGACATTGCGACTATTCTGTAAGTCCACCCGTTTTACACGTACAACATAAGTTAAAAAGGCTGCCTATTTGTGAGTCATTTCTGCTTCGGCAGCTGGCGGTAACATCTCAAAGTCCTTCTTTCAATATTTGTTGGAATACACAAGTATCTTAGTTTCTTAAAGTTATGCAGCGACTATCCCTGATACGAGATTCTGATGAGCCCCAATAGGGCGCAACTGCTGTCAATCATTTCAGGTTTGGTAGGGGCATACCTTTAAGAAATAAAGAAGGACGTCTTTTATAACTTGGCGTCCCGCCTAGGGTCGACAGTGCATCTTAGATTCCACCATTATACAGGGTGTTACCAAATAACTAGGGGTAATTTTTGAACCCATTTTAAGAAAAAAAGTTCATATAAACATGTGTCCGAAAATCCTTCGTTTCTGAGATACAGGGTGTCAAAGTTTTTCAAAAAAAATTTTAATCTTAAGATTACTAAAAAGCTAAACCAGATATTTATTTGAAATAATACTAAAAAAAGAAATTTTGTTGCCTTTGGGCAATGAATTTTTTTCTCGAAAACGGTTAGTTTTATGAAAAAAGAACAAGACATTAATTTTAAAGATCATATTCTAGGGCTTCTAATTATTTTATGAAAATACCAAAAAAAGTAAGACACAAAAAAGTTGGGGTGAACAACCCCCACGGTACCCCCAAATGTGCCCCTTCCAATTATAATTTTTATTTGTATTCTACCGCACTTTATGCCTAATGGTAAGAAAATTACCCGTGCTAAGTTTTAAATAAATATCTGGTTTATTTTCCTGGTAATCTGAAAAAAAAAAATTTTTTTAGAAACTTTGGCACCCTGTATCTCAGAAAAGAAGGATTTTTGGACACATATTTATATGAACTTTTTTACTTAAAATGTGTCCAGGAATTACCCCCTGAATTTTTTCCTAGTTATTTGATAACACCCTGTATATCAAACCTACGTTAAACTCAGTTTTCCTTATACCTACAGGTATCCTTGTCTAGTCACCCTTGGAATTTTCACTCCGCATAACGAGCTAACAGGAGTTTTGGCCCTAGCGGATCACCCCAACATTCCAGCCATTCCCAAATGGGCTTGGAGCGTTTGGTTGCATAATTTGTACAGTCTGGATGCCGCCAAACCATCAAACACACGTTGGGTTCATTTGCTTTTATGGAATAATAAGTATGCTAGTATTTTTCTCAAACCGTTACTCCATGTATTGTTTCGGGAGTTCAAGTATTTGGAGTTTGTGCTCTTGGCGTTACCCCCTGGAGTCGGTGGGGTTAATTTTTTGAGCGATGTGTCGACGAGAGTCATGCCCATTGGTAAGACAAAGGTTCTAGGTGGTTTGTATGAATGTCATTGTTTAAAACAGTACTTAGGAAGAAATAATGTTATTCCAAAATTAGCCAATGCTAGTCCAAAGCAATTTTTATTCGAGGAACTGCAATTTTGTGCACAGTATGGCCTTGATTCGGTTTTAAGAACCTTTAAAGAATGGTTAGTTTGCGTCTACATTATTTCGTATGATAATAAATGAAGAGAACAAGTCAAAGTAGGTATTCACCCTTTCCGTTCGTACCGAAGTCGCCGGTCGACGCATTTCAGATACGTCCAAATACGTCAGAAATAAATGAGTCAATCTGACGGCTGTGTCGACCGACGAACGGAAAGGGTGAATAAGTACTGGTATGTGACAAATATGAACATTCAATAATAAAAAAAAATTGTTAATAATTCAAAAAAGTGAATGTAATGTTCTTTTTGGAATGCCCATCGACAATGTTCATATACTGATAAAGCATCTATTTCAAGGCCAGGGAAAAAACCATGGGCAAATAACTCCAGCATACCAGTGTCACAATCTTTATTACAAGATACAATAAATTGCCAAAATTACAGAGGTTTCAGGGTTGATATCAAATTAAATGCATTAGGAGTCAGATTATGTACCCTTGGTTTCACAAGACACTGGGACACTGTCAAATTTCTTTAGCGAAATGTGACCTTAATTTTGCCATAATTTAATCATATTCATGATGGTTGTTTCGTTGCTTATCCATATTTTACGAATACACTAAAAAACTTTCCAAAAATCAGGAGATTAAGCCAAATTTTATTAAAGAAATTTGACAGTGTCCCAGTGTCTTGTGAAACCAAGTGTATTTCATAAAAACCGCCCTCAAAATTGGTTTTCGGACAGTCCTCTACAATGTATAATAGTTTCTGGAGATTCACCACATTCTCAAAATTTACTAAGTAGTGCATTCCACTTGCATAACATATCATTGCAACTTCCGTGACCGCACGTTCCAAGACGATTAACAGTACTACAAATCTTCCTCGGCTGATCAAAACCTGGAACCTCTTGCAGAGTGGGATCTTTGATTAATTCCTTATTGGACACATCAACATTTTGAATTAAGTTTCCACAGATCGGATACTGAAAAGAGGTAGTGTACAAATTCCTCTTGCCATTAGGGCTTTCTTGATATTAACCGGTTGGGAGGTAACCTCTGCAATGGGCCTATAGGAAATTTGTCCAACTCGAAATGTATCTTGTCCCACTCTCTTTTAGCCGCATGCCTTCTTCTAATGTCTATGTTTGACAAAACTGGCAACAAACATTTAAATATTTTAAGTTCTCCTTATCACAACATAATTAATAGGTTACGTAAATCCACGAGTTGTTACCACAATGTGTCTTATGGCCCGACAACACTTTGTAACCAAATACAAAATCCGACGAGCGGTTGAAGAAGACAATGATGATTTGGTACCGTTAATCGAAGCTTATTCGGAACGGTTACAGGAAATGTATGGGGAATTTTACTTAGCGGAACTCCTTACTAGGTAAATTAAGGTTAAGAAAGGTTCAAAAAAGTGCAAGACTATACTTCTTTGCAGATTTAACAACTCTACGCGACAAATTATCGTAGCTGAACATGGTGAATTCGCAGTTGCAGTTCTTATTCTAAACTCAGTTGTTAATTACGAGTTGCTAAACGAGGAATTTGAGTTAGCTCCGTTTCATGGTCTCAAAACGCCTAACCCAAATGACACCTTTTGTTCTATCTTTAACAGAAAACATGGAACTGAAACTACAACTGGAGACGGAGATGAACTTATGTAAATGTCTTTTATATCTTGCATATAGACAAATAGAGGGCGCCACCAACGTCACCACAAGTGCCAGACAAACCCTTCAAGTTTATTAGGACTATACCGAAAGTATTGTTGGGTTACGCCAAGTATTTTAGCCACAATATTTTTTTTAAGTTGGGAAGTTTTCGAAAAAATGAAATGGTGCACACATTTTTGACTACTTTCAAAGAAAATTATCTCAGAAACAATGTCTTGCCGAGTTGATTTTCACTTTTGGCGACACATCAATAGACTATTTCCTGCTGATTCTTGAAATTTAAACATAGACCCACCAGTCTTAGCACCCATCCTAAGACAGGTCTACCAAAAACAGGAGTGTCCCGGAAACACATGGATGCTTTGCGCCAGTTAAAACCCGCGGAAAATGCACAAGTGACACACCGCAAGTTAAGACATTCTGAGGCAATTAAATGACTCCAATTCAAAGAATCTTACATGAACGGTTGAATGCGAAAAACATTATTTTCTGTTGGACAGCTCAATTTTTTAGGAAGGCACACAAGTAGACTTAGTGACCCAGAATTTTGAGTCTATGCGGCAGTGGAGTTTTATGAATCGCATACAAAACCGCGAATGATGATCAATCATATAACATAAAAAAAAATTGAAAATAACTGACAATAAGCTTCTAGGATGTTTCATGTAAAGAATAAGCCAAAAAGAGGTATACGTTTCCATGCAGCTCGTGAGGTTAACTAAATCATTTACTGTGGCGAAACCACTTGTCGTATCTTAACATAACTTCAGGTATAATCCTAATAAACTTGAAGGGTTTGTTTAGCACTAGTGGTGACGTTGGTGGCACCCCCTATTTGTATATATGCAAAATATCAAAGACAACAAGATAAAAAATGCGTTCTTTAATTTCGCAGAAGTCTATACAGCGATACTGCCAAACCCTTTCGCCAAAAAAAGGTGTCAGCATACGGACAAACGTCCACTTCTACAGGCTCAGATTCAACAATGATCAGTCACATAAGAAGCCCAAATGTTGTTCATTCAGCAGGAGAACAGGGTGACTCAGGAGATAGTTCAGGAGACGATGACGATGAAGAGTCAGATATCTTTGAAGAATCAAGTTCTGAGTTCTCAATAGCAGAGAACTTCAGCGATTCCTCATTGGACATATTGAACCTTAGCCCTGAAATGCAGGAAAACGTCGTAAGGGCAACGTCGGATACCACGAGTTTGTTTTCAGCTGTTTTGCTCGATGATTACTCGAACTATGTGAATAAGGATAAAGGTGTTCGGGGCGAGGATAAAAAGAGCAAATGTAAGCAATAGAGACGGTCAACTCCTACGTCACAGATCAAAGACCCACATTCAAAAACTGTCTGTAAAGTAGAATTTTGATTCTGTCAGATTAAGCCACTTTTTTACAACAATATTTTGTGTGGCTTTCTTAGGGAACCCTTGGTATAAAAATGTGCTATAATGTCTTAAATCCAATATTTCAAGTTTAGTTCATTGTAAAACTCTATAATATACAGTTTATGTGTTAATGTTGTGCACCCTCCAAGATGTGAATTTTCAACGCAAATCACTTGAGAAAGCATATCAAGAGGTCTGGTACCATTGTAAAATTAACATTTTTTTCTATTACCTAGAACAAACCATACCCCGTTGCTTCCCGAAGCAATTCGCGTTTAAAGCTGACATCTTGGTGGGTGATCATCATCATCAGACTAATAAGGGATTTTTTATTTCTTGCGGTAGATTCATTTTGGTAATTTTAAATTAAAATATCGTAAATAAGATATAACGGAACATTTTTACACCAATTGGACCTAAAAAACTGTCTTGTTTTTCTTTAAATAATGTTTTAAAAAGACCAATGTTGAAAACACAGAATAAGACATTTTCTTTGGTCCGTAATGTTGGTTGCCTAAAAAAATTTCACAGATAGTATTGTAATGCACTTCTGTGAACTGTGACGTAGGGCTTGACGGTGTCTTGGACCAAGAATGAGTGCTTCTTACACGTTTGGTGTTTGTTTTAGACAAATACAGACCACGAACTGATAAACTACCAGTGTTCTACGGAAATGAAAACGCATTTGCGTTGGAAGTCATAGCGTCGAACCCTGAGCACGTTCATTGCTTACCTATCCTCCTGGAAGCCGCGTTTGAATGTTTTCCTCAAAGAGATTATTGCGTTATGACAATGCCGAGCACCCAAATACCTCAACATTTCTTTAGGACCTTCATAAGAGTCCCGCCTAGAATTGATGGTTCTTTTCCTCATGAGTTGTACATCTTGCATAGGTTATTAGTCTACAGTGGTGCTCAGTAGTTAATTCTTAAACCTCAAATTGTAGAAACTCAATCCAAGCCAAAATGTTAGTCCGAATGGGAGTACCAAAAGACAAGTCATGTGTCGAGGAGTTCCTAAGTTTCATGATGAATCCTGGTTCACTTATGGCGCAGTACGAACAATCAGTATGCGAGGAGAACCCATCGCTTTGGTCCTTTGTTTTGTTGGCTGATAAACAAATCGTTGGATTGGCCAGTAATGCCCGCTCGAAACGCAACTTCTTGTTAGCTTCTAGAAGCTAGCGTCTTCCCTGCTATTGGTGGATTCAAATGTTTTATGACCAAGAAGCAAAACTGACATCTGTCATATTAAAGTGCAGGTTCATACGCACGACAGAAAGAAGATGCTTCTAACCTAGAAATATAACCTATAAAAGAGTATTATTCGTTCATTGTGCATTTTGTTCATACGCTTAAATGAATACTAAATACTTTGAATACACAATACACGTCTCGCTCCAGCAAATACAAGTCACAAAATAAAATGAAAAAGAACCTGCCGCAATGACAGTATGCGCGCGCATTGTTAAAGCAGAAGAAGCTCAAAGAAATTAAACTAGGTTCAACTTCATTTCGGCGTCGACCTTGGCTTCTTTTAACAACCAATAGCAGCGAAGAAGCTAGCTTCTAAAAGCTAGCAACAGAGGCTAGCATAAGACATTTTTTTGCTACTCTGCTAAACAATATACAGCGTTTGTTTTTGTTTAAGTCATTAGCCAAAATGTGGACGTTGACTACGTATTTTCGCATTACCAACTCTACGAGTGGTTGGACGAGAAACGACACAAAAACGATGACGTCGGCGTTTTGGAAAACCTCATCTTACTTCCAATATTTCAAAGATTCTCTCGGTACTTCCTAAGAGAGATACACAGAATGTCAGACTTTGGAGTGCTTCTGTATTCAATTCTCCCAAACGATACTGCTAGTCTAAAAGACCATTACTTACAACCAAATGCAAACATTTTGCAAAGTTGTATTCCTGTTCTGCCTAGAAAGTTGCAAGGGTATGATCTACACAATTTAGAAGGTGGTCAAAGTTATTTGGGTTAAAAGCTCCAAAACTAAGTGCTTGGTTTTAGATTATCCGCCCGCGAATGCGACAACCAGAATCGATCCCCAGTACTCTCTATTTTTGTCCATGTCCCGTCTAAGTTGTACTAATAGACTTGAGATAAATCACAGAATAGTAGTAGTTGGAGCTGGCGAAACTGCTACTGCTTTTTTGGAAGCTTTAATACGTCCCAAATACTCTAATCTAATGGTAAGATAACAACGTTGTCAAATGCCTTGTCTAGATCTATAAGAACACTATCGAATGCCTTTTGGAAGTCTAAAAGAATGGTTACTAAATAGGGCAAAAGCCATGTTATGGAATATACTTTAGTTGTAGTCTTTCATCTGGATTTGTTTATGTGACAAATAGAGACAAATGCCTTTTTAAAGTCTATCAACATTTAATTCCCCTTTTGTAGGTGACCTTTACAAATGTAACAGTGATCTCACCTCATGGTTTGATCTACCAAAAATCGCCAAATCGCGTAAGGGATATGATGTTTATCCACAAAGGTTATTTTAGCAACAGATACATGGATCTAATTGCGCTTAAAACGCACATGAATAGCGTCACAGGAGTCATGAGCGAGATCAACAGGTATTCGATCTTTAAATGCATTTTGAAGGACAATACAAAGTAAATTTCTGTGTAGAAGAGAAAAGTACGTAATGATTGATGACAAGTACTACCTACCGTACGATTACTTAATTTTAATGTGCGGTGAACAATACCAGAAACCAGTAATGAAGGCGCAAAAAGCTCCAGTGATCGATTTCCCAACAAACATGTTTATAATAAACACGGAAATGGATGCCGTTAACGCGCTTAACAAAATGACGAGCTTTGATTTTAGCGAGCCTTCTGCTACAACTCCTAACCCCAAAAGTAAGCCTGTTTTCCAAATTACAACAAACGTTTTTAAAACTTGTGTTTTCGGTAGAGTTCGTTATTGTTTATGGTCACCATTTAAGTGCACATTGCTGCATCGCAGCTCTAATGGAGTATGGTATTTCGCCAAATCAGATTTGTTTTATTGACCCTGTGACCTTAACAGTCGAGAATGAGGCCAATAAAACTTATGACAGGATTATTTACCATGATCCTGAGATAGAGGAAGCTGTAATGAATTCGATTAGAATGTCTGGAATCACAATGCATACAGGTTTAACCTAAATTTTTTCGGGAATTCCTTTCAGAACGATTGGACTTCCGTTTTTTTATTATTACAGGTGTTGTCTTTTATATTTTGCATATAGACAAATAGGGGGCGCCACCAACGTCGCCACAAGTGCCAAACAAAACCTTTAAATTTATTGTGACTATACCGAAAGTTTTGTTAAGATACGACAAGTGGTTTTGCCACAGTTAATTTTTTAGTTAACCTCGCGAGCTGCAAGGAAACGTATACCTCTTTTTGGCTTATTCTTTATATGAAACCCCCTAGAAGCTTATTGCCGGTTTTTTTATGTAAATTTATGATTGGTCATCATTCGCGTTTTGTATGCGATTTATAAAATTCCACTGCCGGACAGACTTAAAATTCTGGGTCACTAGTCTACTTTTGTGCCTTCCTAAAAATTGGGCTGTCCAACAGAAAATAATTTTTTTCACATTCAACCGTTTATGTAAGATTTTTTAAATTGGAGTCATTTAATTGCCTTCGAATGTCTTAATCTTGCGGTGTGTTACTTGTGCATTTTCCGCGGGTTTTAACTGGCGCAAAGCATCCATGTATTTCCAGGATACTCCTGTTTTTGGTAGACCTGTCTTAGGATGGGCGCTAAGACTGGTGGGTCCATGTTTGAATTTCAAGAATCAGCAGGAAATTGTTTGATGTGGTGCATCGTCGCTAGAAGTAAAAATCAACTCGGCAGGACATTGTTGTTGAGATAATTTTCTTTGGAAGTAGTCAAAAATGATTGTATAACAATTTTCTCTCCAACTTGAATTAATTATTGCGGCTTGTAGAATCCTAACAAAACTTTCGATATAGTCTTAATAAACTTGAAGGGTTTGTTTGGCACTTGTGGTGCCGTTGGTGGCGCCCCATATTTGTCTATATGCAAAACATAAAAGACAATCCTTATATGCCGCCTCATAGACCATCGTTTGTTGTTTTATTCAGTTAAAGGCTTATTTATAAGGCAATATGTTAACAGGTTATCAATTTTTGGAATGGGTTCAAGATCCTCAATCGCATTTAATAACAAACGTCAAGTTTGAGTCAAGGTATTTCCTTCTGGACTTGGATTGTGTTTGTATTTTCATGTACACGCATAAAACAATTAGCACTAAGACTTTCCTGGCTATTAACAAAGCTGGACTGGTATTTGATGGTAAGATAAATCTCTTGTCGAGCTTTGACCTTCAAAGTTTGTTGTAGGTCGTTTGGTTATTGATACAAACGGTAGAACAAATGACCCGAACATTTATGCTGCTGGTACTGTTACCAAATACTCCCGAAGGTAATGCCTCTAAGTTTTAGCAATGACAACGTTTCGTTTATGAGTTATTCCTCTTTAGATATCATGCAGATCATATGTCTCACTTGTACTTTAATCCCGTGGAAGTTGGCCAACGCTTAGGCGAGGAAATAAGAAAACTGTTAATACCAGAAGAGTACCAAGTAAATCTAGTAGCAAAAAAGCAGTACAGCAAAGAGTTTCCTATCAGTTTGCAACAAACTGAGATGTCGATTAAGAAGTACTCAATGCCTTTGGTGACGAGTTGTATTCTTCCTGGTGGGTTACATTATTTAACAGTTTGTAAACCTGGGAAACAGGAGACTGTTGAGTTGGCCATGAACAAGGATGATTTTGTACGGTTTCTTAGAATTAAACGCTTTCGGGCAAGAGTTTATTTAGTAATTTTAAGGGACAACTTTTGGTGACTGGCGATTTCAAAATGTTGGAACGGCAAGGGTATTTTCGGCTGCATTTAAACTTATATGGAAAGGTCGAGACAGTAACTTGTTTAAGTCGAACAGTAAGATTCTTTTTGGCATCCAAATAAATCAAGGGAGAATACTAACTGGCCGCATCTACTTCAAAAGACTACTAACTGGCCGCGCCTAATTGCAGGGTGCTTGGTCGAACTGGCCGCGCGATTTTTCTGGTTTGGTCGTACTGGCCGCAACTCAATAAGTTCCTTTTACCTAGATTTATTTTTATGTATTCGATGTGTTATTGAGGTATGATATTAGAAAATTATAAAACAGAGAATCCTTTAGACTTTATTATCATTAAAACAAGCCAGCAACGTTCAAAGTACTCAATGCATGTGTTTTTAAGTTTTATCGTTACCGACAGACTTCTTTTTATAAGCACTGAAGGACATTTTTTCATTGGGGGACACTAGGTTGGGTAGGTTAGGGTTAGTTTTGCTGCTAAAAAGAAAATTTAAACAAATGTGCTTATGTCACCAAACTGCAATGTAAATCATTTTTTTAAATAAAATATTGATAGTTATCGTTGTTATTTTATAAAAATAAAATTCGTTTGGTGTTTATACTCATCCACATCCACAAAACTTTCGCCACAGCTCCTTTTTACCTGGTAAACATGGCAACAGGTAGAAAAAGTGCCGCGGCCAGCTCTACCATGACCTATGCAGGAAAATGTGGCCAGCTGGACCTAAGTACCGCCTCATTAAGTTTTATGACGCGGCCAGCTCGTATATGCCCAATAAATCAATATTGAAAAAGGTGTTCTTACAGATTTAAATTCTTTTTTTTAAGCCAATAGAAGTGAACAATCTCATAGAAATTTGGGGTAAACATGAAAAACTTTTAAACTGCCTTCAGTCAAGATTCGAACTCATGATGATTACAGATCTTTTTGAATTTTTTAAAGAGCCTTGGGTTTGCGCTATTTACTATGATAAATTTAAGACTTTATTAGATGAAATTGGAGACATTTTGGCCTTTAAACCGGTAAGATAAAAATACGCGAAGTGCTTGAGAAAGCAACCATATCAAGAGATGGTTTGTTCTGGGTAATAGAAAAACATGTTAATTTTGCAGTGGTACTTACGACACCTCTTGATATGGATGCTTTTGTCAAGCAATTTAGGTTTAAAATTCACATCTTGGAGGGTGCACAACATTAACACATAAACTGTATATTATTGAGTTTTACAATGAACTAAACTTGAAATATCGAATTTAAGACATTATAGCACATTTTTATACCAAGGGTTCCCTAAGAAAGCCTTTTATTTTCACAAAATATTGTTCTAATAAAGTAGCTAAATCTGACAGAATCAAAATTCTACTTCACAGACAGTTTTTTAATGTGGATCTGTGATCTGTGACGTAGGAGTTGACCGTGTGTATTAAATTTTAGACATTTCTTTTAGCTTGCATGTGGAGAAACAATTGTAGAAAAGGCTCACGACTACTATGAAGAAAATGAGTACAAACTGGTAATTTTATTTAATTTTGTAAGAATTTTATAAACTTGTATATTTTTTTTTTAAGATGACTCGTGATCAAAAAGTAAGACTAAGAGAATTACTTAATGAGTCTGGCCATAAAAATGAAATTGAATTGATGATAATGAATTTCATTCAAGATAATTCGGATGCACTATCAATGTATGCTTATCCTTCGCTAATAAGATTGATTTTGCATGATTATATGAAAAGTCCTATGTTTTCTACAGTCTAATATATTTTTAACTTTGTTTTATATGTATACAAAATATATTTTTATACTTCTACCTATATTTGCTTTTTATAATAAGCACATTATAAAACCAGAAATTTGTGTTTTTAAGGTTGCTGAATTGCTACATTATTAAACGCAAATTTTTATTTTATTAGGTTGGTTTACCAAATGCAAAAAGGTGAATTCTTCCCTTGCAAGGTACTTTTTATTTAAAAATGTTACTGTTATAAACTATCGGGGGACATAGTTTTTTTGTATGGAATAACTAGGAGAGTTCAAAGAAATCCCCACTAGAAGAATGGAAAGTTATGGATAAAAGTTGGTAACAAATTTTGGGATCGCAATTATGTCTTCTTCTTCTTTTCACCAAAAAAATAGGATAGGCCTTATCATTTGGATTTTTTTTTATTTATATTTAAATTTTTTGCTAAGTTTACATGAACAATTTCTTTAAAGATAATTCTTTTTAAGGTTTTTAGTTGATTAAAATGTATCAAATTAAAACCAAAATAAGAATTTCAACTTTAAAGAAATTGTGCATGTAAACCTAGTTTAAATAAATTAGAGTACTTTAAAAACGAAATACTTTATTAGTTAAACATACAATACAGCTTAATTAGTTGTAACAAGCGAAAAGCAGTTATTTATTTATTATTATTTATTAAGTAGGTATAGTTTCTTGTGTTGTAGAACCATCGTTAACCCCCAGTCCAGTCGAGATGAGTATTGATAAATTTACGTCTTATAGGCCAAGATAGATTTTTACCTTGCAAAAAATAAACAACACTATTTTTTATATGTGTTATAACTAGAACTTCTCTTCAGGAAGCTAAATCCACAAAATGCACCCAAATAAGAGTTTAGGGTTGGCGTTAAAGCCTACCAAAAAGCCTAATTTGCAACATTAGATTACGATGAATCTGCACCAAATTTCAGAAGTACGTGCTAAATAACATTTTAAAAAGGTTCCTGCAAAAATTATTTCTCTAAAAAAAATCCTTCGCCTCCCAAATGGCTAAGTAATATTTAATCATGTTGGATTTACACCAAACTTGGTAAAAGGAACAAAGGATGTATTAATGTATAAAGTACAAGTTGTTTAGAACCTTATTTTGTATCTGTTTACCAAGATTGGTGTGATTCAAACATGATTAAATATTACTCTTCGGGGACCATTTAGGAGGAGTTTTTTAAGAGAAATAATTTTTGCAAAAACCTTTTTAAAATCTTAATTTAGCACCTAGATTTGTAAAATTTGGTGCACATTTATCGTTATCTAATGTTCCAAAAAAAAAGGTGCTTTTTGGGGGGCCTTTACGCCTACCACAAACTTTTATTGTGTGAATTTTGTAGATTTAGCATTCTAAAGAGATGTTCTAACCTGTTCCGTAGGCAGGAGTAAGGATAAAGGGGCGCAGCCTCTCTTGGGCTAGTCCCTTGCCCCTCTGACGCTCTTAAAACAATGCAACAAAAATGCGCGAGGGGCTGCCGCCCCCAGACCCCCTGCTAACATTTTTGGCTACGGGCCTGTTTCTAACACATATAAAAAATCTGGCTGTTGTGTATTTTTTGTAAATTGCTATGTTTTTTTACTAACCGTCTCGACCTATTACGTTAAATCCTGTTCGAGGGTCCTTCTTTAGCTAATTCCTAATTTCAATCCAACATGTTGCATGATTTGTAGGTAATATTTTCAAGTTTTCAAACATTTTTTTAGACTTAGACAGAAATCGTCGGCGCAAACCGTCCGCCATTATGCAAATGCAATTCAAATTTTAAAAACCATTTCAAACTTATCCATAGGCTCGTAATATCTGTAAAAATAATATTTCTTTTATTATTGTCTAAATAATATCCTTAATTTAATTATTTTCCCTCTAATTTATATAAAATAACTTACCAATTTTTATTTAAAATGGAGACGAGTGACACTTTATTTATTTTGACACAAGCAATTTTAAACACTCAACTTTTATGACACACCTACTAGGATTTTAAAGTTTCTAAAGAAGAAGAAGACATAATTGCGATCTCAAAAATTTGTTACGAACTACAGCTATGATCTTTCATGGCCCTGGGAGAGTTGGAGAAACGATATCAACGGTTACATTTTCTCAAAAACGCCTATTCATTCAGTATTAAGTGAGTAAATTTTACAATTGTCATTATTTAATATGTCTGACCTAAATTTACTTTTTGCTTCAAAATGTCAATGTTACCAACCTCATAAAAAAAAATTCAACTTGAGTTTTAATTCAAATTAAAATTGCTTTTTAATGAATTAAATGAAGCAAATATAAAAAATAGTATAAGAAACTTGTTTTATAAGGCGGTTATTAGCACTTGTCCATTGGAAAACCTGGACGGGTGCTAAAAAACGTTCCTTATAAAACTCTATGTTTTAATATACTATTAAAAAGGAACCTAAAGCTAGCCTCTAAAAGCAATAATTAAATTTTAACCTTGCCTAATTGTTATTTTATCCAATTTCGGGAATGAATATATTATATTTTTTAAAAACCAGCTTGCTTTATGATAAAAATGAAACAAATATACCTACTAATATAAACTAATTATTGTTTTTTTCCTTTTTTATTAGTTTGTTGTTTAAAAACAGGTAGAAAATAAACAAATTTTATTGATACCTGGCCAATTCTATTAAATTAAAACTGGTTTTTAATTTGCTTTTTTTGACTAAATTGTGGTTGAATAAAGACGTTTACAAAACGTGTTACGAACTATACTTTTTCTACGACCTCAAAATCAAACAATATCAGATTTTTTGAAAGAATACATTTTCTACTTGAAGTAAAGTTAGGTTGGAAAAAACATTCTAAAAGTAGAAATGAAGTAACATGTTGTAATATTCAAATAAACGTTAATGTTTAATCAAAATCCTTTCTCTGCTATACTAAATACTGTCTAAAATTGTAAAAATATCCAAAAACAACTCACGGTTTTAGCTTCAATCGCGCATTTTTTAGCAGGCTTGTTGACATCGGTAAAAACTAACACTAACAACATTTGCAATGGTTTTAATTTTTAAAAAATGCAAACATATACTTTATCTTTCGCTGTAACTTTCATTTCATTCATTTTTATAAATTAAAGACACCAAATATATACGTTTTTGGCGACTAAAACAAATACAAAAAATGTTATGTGTCATCTGCAAGCAACGCTAACTTCAGCCCGTGGGTAAAGAGCTTGATGCAACTTCACCCCGTGGTGGGTAAAGTGGTATTAGAGTGCCTCGATGTCATTTTGACAGATATTGTCGCCTTATAGAGTGACGACATGCATCATTCTTTCTCTGTCATACAGATAACGTCATTAATTGTGATTGTAAGTTGTAATTGTTGTCACTTTGGCTATAACGTTGATGACGTTATCTGTATGACAGAGAAAGAATGATGCATGTCGTCACTCTATAAGGCGACAATAATTGTCAAAATTATCAAGGCACTCTAAGTGGTATTACTTACGGCTTGCAAGACAATGGCTAAAGACTAAAGAATTGTTTTAGGTTTAATCAAGTCGTGCGATAAGTGTCATTTTAAAGGTAGATAATGTGTCATTGTAGAGCGAAAGTAGAAAAATACTAAAGAGATTGTATATTTACAACAGAGAAGGTATAAAAATTCATTGTTTGGGGCCAAGATCTTTTTGTTTACACAATGTAAGTTATATGGACTAATGAGTCAGTGGACGTAAATAAACAAACGTTTTCAATGGAACCTACCTATGATAGCCTTTTAGATCTTGGACCCACACACTGAAATGTTATGATTATAAGCAATTTGTTTCTAGTTATTCTATTTCTATGAAAAATACCTTTTCGTTGTAATCCCTTTTTCGAATTTCGGACACAAGCCAGGGTAGCATGGGTGTTGAGAATCGAATATCCATACCGGTAAAACCGTAGTAAATAACTGGGACGAGCTTCATTTTTTTGAACAAAAATGTTTTTTTTATAAAAAAATGTTTTTTTATATAAAAATGTTTTTTTTTTAATGTAGAACTGTTTTTTTTTTATATAATTGTTTTAATTATAATTGTAGCACACGTTTAATTAAATTGAAGTCACTTTTAATTAAATAGTAGTTGCGAAACGCACTTGCATTTTTAATTTAATCGATTTGGATTATTTTATGTCTGTTTTATTATTTTTATTACTAAATAATGAACTATTAGTAATTGACTATACATTTTGAATAGTTGAACACTTATAAACGTAATTGATTGGTCACTATTCACTACTGAATAAAATGCACTTTGTTTTATTTTGTTTTAACTATTCAAGATCCGTAAAACACTACGGAATCTTTTTTCCTTTGAATCAAATAAAATTATACACATTATAACTAAATATTATTTTTTTGTTTACTACTACACGCTAGCAAAGGAAATAATTTGTTTATAATTTTAAATAATCGAATATATTACTCCCATTGGTTGTTTAAGGTTATAGAGGATAATTTTGCATTTTTTAAAACGCGCAAGACACAACTTCTTCCTGTGTATACCGCCGCGGTATATTATTGATTATTGTTAGTAAATTTCTCCTTCTCTCTATTCTATGTTTTCTTGACTAAAAATGCGCGTGATCATTTTTTACAAGACAAGTTATTTTTTTTTATTTGTTCTACTTTTATATGCTCTAGCAAAAAACCAAAGCCCTTGATAAAAATCTAATTGCACATTTGTTTTTTACGTCTTTTAATTAGTCTAAAAACACACTTTGAGGCTAATTGATTTTTTTTAAATTTGCCCTATTTTTTACCAAGGGGTAAGGGTCTAAATATTCTCAGTTTTTTTATTGCCACGGCCACAAATATTTTTTGCCATAATTGAAAACTGGCATGCTTATGTAAAACGAGCTGCTGAATCCGAATCTGATACTTAAACATTTACAGCGCTTTTAGTTTTACTGCTAGGCGCTTTTAAAGGCAACTTCAAACGCGGCACTTGGTTTTTTTTAAGTGCTCTAGTCGCCTACATTTTTTTTTTTAAGAAAATCCAAATGCAGATTTGTATTTTTTAGCATAAAAGCAATCTATATAATAATTTTTATTAAAATCCGGGACAAAAATTTTTTTTGCTAGTCATTTTTGGAAATTTTTAAAATTTGGCCAACTTTGAAAAGCTCTAGCAAAAAAACGAAAGCACTTGGAAAAAATCTGATTGCTAATTAATTTTCTACGGTTTTTAATTAGCTTAAAAACAGAGTTTAAGGAAAATCTATTTTATCAAAATTTACCTTATTTTGTAGCAAGGGGTAAGGGTCCAAATTTTCTCAGTTTTTTAATTATCCCGGCCACAAGTAATTTTTGCCAGCAATGAATGCCATCAATGCTTATGAAAAACGAGCTGCTTAATCCGAATTGTGCACTTAGAAAGTTCCAGTGCTTTTGTTTTATTTGCTATGAGCTTTTGAAAGCAACTCCAAACGCGACACCCGATTTTTTTCAAAATGCTCTAATTTCCAAAATATTTTTCTTAGAAGAAATTAAAATGCAGATTCGTAATCTACAACAAAAAAACTATCTACAAAATAAGTTTCATTGTAATCAGAGACAAAAAAAATATTTACTAAACATTTTTGGAAGTTTTCATAATTTGACCAACTTTGAAAGACTCTAGCAAAAAAACAAAAGCATTTGGAAAAAATCCGATTGCTGATTTGTTTTCTACGGTTTTTAATAAGCATAAAAAAATAGTTTAAGGCAAATCTATTTTTTCAAAATTTATCTCATTTTGTATCAAGGGGTAAGGGTACCAATTTTCTCAGTTTTTTAATTATCACGACCACAATTAATTTTTGCAAGCAATGAATGCTATCAATGCTTATGTAAAACGAAATGCTTAATCCGAATCTGGTACTTAAAAAGTTCCAACGCTTTTGGTTTAATTGATATGAGCTTTTGAAGGCAACTCCAAACGCAAAACCCGATTTTTTTTAAAATGCTATTATTTGTAAAATATTTTTTTTAGAAAAAATCTAAACGCAGATTCTTATTCTACAACAAAAATGCAATATAGGAAATAAGTTTCTTTTAAATTGAAGTTAAAAAAAAATTCTGCAGAGCTTTTTTGAAAATTTTTAAAATTTGGCCAACTTTGAAAAGCTCTAGCAAAAAAACCAAAGCACTTGGAAAAAATCCGATTCCTGATTTGTTTTCTACGGTTTTTAATAAGCATAAAAACACAGTTAAAGGCAAATCTATTTTTTCAAAATTTACCTCATTTTGTATCAAGGGGTAAGGGTCCAAATTTTCTCAGTTTTTTAATTATCACGGC
This sequence comes from Cartodere bifasciata, assembly GCA_963920755.1. NCBI lineage: Eukaryota > Metazoa > Arthropoda > Insecta > Coleoptera > Latridiidae > Cartodere > Cartodere bifasciata. The sequence goes on along the minus strand of OY987199.1, from coordinate 1,909,402 downwards.
CACAATTAATTTTTGCCAGCAATAAATGCCATCAATGCTTATGTAAAACGTGCTGCTTAATCCGAATCTGACACTTGAAAAGTTGTAACGCTTTTGGTTTAATTGCTATGAGCTTTTGAGGGCAACTTCGAACGCGACACCCGATTTTTTTTAAAATGCTCTAATTTCCAAAATATTTTTTTAATAAAAAAGCTAAATGCAGATTATTATTCTACAGCAAAAAAGTAGTCTACCAAATAAGTTTTATTTAATTCGGAGACAAAAATTATTTTTAATGAGCTTTTTTGAAAAATTTTAAAATTTTGTCAACTTTGAAAAGCTTTAGCAAAAAAACAAAAGCACTTGGAAAAAATCCGATTGCTGATTCGTTTTCTATGGCATTTAATTACCACAAAAACACATTTTAAGGCAAATCATTTTTTTCAAAATTTACCTTATTTTGTAGCAAGGGGTAAGGGTCCAAATTTTCTCAGTTTTTTAATTATCACGGCCACAAGTAATTTTTGCAAGCAATAAATACTATCAATGCTTATGTAAAACGAGCTGCTTAATCCGAATCTGACACTTAAAAAGTTCAAACGCTTTTGGTTTAATTGCTATGAGCTTCTGAAAGCAACTTTGAACGCGACACCCGATTTTTTTCAAAATGTTCTGATTTTTAAAATATTGTTTCTAAAAAAAATCTAAATGCAGATTCTAATTCTACAACAAAAAATCAATCTAGAAAATTAATATCTTTAAAATCAGAGATAAAAAAAAATTAAATAGTTTTTTTTTCATTTTTTGAAAAAATTGGCAATTTTTTTTAAGTTGTTTAAAAATTGTTTTAATAACACGAAGCTTTAAATTACAGTAAATTTATTTGTTTAACAATTAAAACAAACAGTTTGATGCATTGGCAAATAGATTGCAATAATTTACCAACGTAATAATGTTTCGTCCTTTCAAAAAGTATAATTAAAATATTTGTACGTCAATTATCGATAAAAAAAAGTATCAATAAACTTAAAATTGTTGTTTCTTTGACGTTTATTTAGATACTTTTTTGCATGAATTAGGTATAGTTTAGTTTATAAATAAACATTTTTTTAGGCAGTTTTTATTACTATATTATGCAAATTATATTTTATTCAAATTAGATACCTACGTTAGTTTTAAAGTAGCAATGTTCTCTTATTGATTTGAATTTTGGTTAAACAACATTAAATTTTATGTTTTATAACAATTTTAGAAATAAAACACTGTTTTATGCAATAAAAATCAAAGTTTTAAAAGTTTTTCGCCTAATATCCAACTGCACCGTTTAAAATTATTTAAAAAAACGAACAAAAAATAAAAATGTAGAGTTTAAACTGTTTTAAATTATAATAATACAATCCCTGTGTACAAAATTCACGCCCATAACCAAATATTTTATGCCCCTGATGCAGAAATAATCATTTTTAAATAACAACACAAGTTATCTTATTTACAAACGGTGCAAACTTCAGTTTTTTAAAATAAAATCAAAGCACGCCACTGCAAACAATCGACGCGCAGCGCAGCAACACGCTTCCACTTTTTGACGCTTAACATAACCTCACATTTGTTGATTCATTGTTGCTGTAAAACCCAAATATTTACAAAATAAGACTAAATTACGATGGATTTAACGAAAATTCCAAATGAAAGGAAGCTTACCTTGTGTCAGTATTACTTCAGAGGTAAGAAATTACGTTTTTACGCGTGAAAAAGATAAAATACTGAATTTTATCGGGTTTTTTTAGCTGGATTTGCTCTTTTACCCTTTGTTTGGTTGGTGAACGCTATTTGGTTTTACGGGGAAGCTTTTCGGAAGCCAGCCTTTGAGGAGCAGAAGCAAATAAGAAAATGTGAGTACCTGCATTGGAAAAAATAAGATTTTAAGGCTAATTTTTGCTTTTTTGTAGATGTGATTTTTTCTGCAATTGGGGCTCTAATTTGGGCCGTTTTATTACTGACTTGGGTTAGTCTGTTTCAAGTTAATCGAGTGCGATGGGGTGAATTTGCTGATTCTATTTCTTTTATTATTCCTTTTGGGGCTGAATGATTTTTATTTGCATTTTTAAACTAGGTATAATATTAATTTTTCTTAGCAAGACTTTTAATTTAAAAAATATATTTTATTTACAAAGTTGGGCTATTTTAATCCACTATACCTCGTTCTCGTAGTATTTTGTTAATGTTCTTTAAAATTGAGGTGTAGTATTTCATTTTAATAACGTAATATTTAGCCTTTTCTAAATTTTTTGCCTTAAAGTTACTGTTTATGTTTTCAACGTATTCTTTTAATATTTTGTTGTTTTTCGCGTATAATTCTTTCAGTTTTTCTGGCGTGTTTGCTTCCTCGATCTAGAATTTTAACACATCAGTATTTAAAGGGTTAAAAAAATAATATTACTTCTTCATTTAATTCCATAATTTCCATCAAAAATTCTGGCTCGTCCAATTTCACATTTTCGTCTAGTTCGATTCCATTCAATGCCAAAATGTGTATTCCTCTATCCAACGGGTTTTTCAAAGTACTGTACGCTTTATTAACTAATGAGGTATATTTTTCTGATATTATTTTTTCTTCATTTGACCTAAAAATTAAACATCTATCTTCGCTAATTTTTTTTTATTGTTCAACTTACTTATTGCTAAATTTATCAGGATGCAGAAAACTCTGCATTTTTCTATACTTTTGGGTGAGCTCAGGTAATTCTAAATCAAATTTTTCGTCTAGAGACAAAACTTTGAAGTAATTTTGGTCATTTACTGGATTTTGTAAAATGTTGCATTTTGGGCAAAATAGGTCATTATTCATTTGTGGAGCTTTGCACTTCCAACATTCATGTTTTTGGCTGGATAAGAACCTGCTTTTGATCACACTAAGTGGTTTGTTTTGATAAAATAGTTCTTTTTGTTGCACTAAACGTTTAGAGAAATTCAAAAAACGGGACATATTTGCCTAAAAAAAAGGAATAAACATTAAAAAAGTTGTATTAAACCTAGTTTTGTTACTTACTAGACTAGTTAAAGCAATTTTCACGTATTTTATGCCTTAATTATGTAAAAATTAGCATATTTTGTGATTTTTCTTGCAAAAATTAAGTTTTCTAACCTTAAATTTGAATTGTCCGTGGCTGGTATTGAAAACTCCGTGCCATACAGAAATGCAGATTTCTGTAACCACAAAAATCTGCTTCTCTTTATTGTAGTTACGCAAAATGACACTAGATGGCGACACTTGCTTTTAAAACTTGAATCTTAAAAAATACAAGTAAAATATGATTTTATTAATTGTTTTATCAAGTTTTGGAGGCCAGAACAATTTTAAATGTTGAACAGGGGTCATTACTCGACTTTTGTTCCTAAATGTTGGTTTTTTTCCAGTGCTAATTATGGCCTAAAACCGAAATTTATAAATAATTTAAAAAGCTGTTTTTTGTTAATAAAAAACTGTCTGGCATCTTTTTTGAGATATATTTTGAAATGTTTTAACAATTTTTAATTATAAAGTGAGATCTTATTACTAATAAGTAGTTTTAATTTTTTAAAATTTGAAATAATTATTTTAAGCGTTTAGAAAATAGTATTTTATTAAAATCTTGATAAGAAATTCAAAAGTAGCTTTAAATTAAACTATATTTAAAATAATTGGTTCCTACTTTCTGTATTTATATTAATTGAGGTTAACCTTTACCGTTTTAAATGTAATTGTGCAGCTATCTTAGCAATTATCAAATTTTTGATTAATTATACCTATAAGGTTTCACTTTAATCATATAGAATCTTGAATTAAACTAACAAAATTGTTGAATTAAAAAAGTATGTACCACCTTAAATACACGTTTAAAAAATACATACATTGAAAATGCATCAAATTAAAAAAAAATCGATTTCGAAGAAACCAAAAACTACCTAAACTAGTTTTTATATCCTTAAGGTGCTTTATATAATTATTTTTTTGTCAAATTGCAGTACAAAGCATTTTTAAGAATATTGTTGTACAGTTTTATTTTTGTTTTTATTTTTTTTTATTTGGTAGGTATGTTAATAATTGTCAGTCAGTGGAAAATATCCCATATTGACCGTGAATTTTTTACTTTGTGAGTAAGATGTAGGTCAGGGTATATTTATTGATGGAAAAACCTGAGAGGAATTAATTTTATTACAAGATTTGAATTTTTTATGTTTTTTTTGTTGGGTTTGCGTGCATTTTAGTAAATGAGCTTTTTTGTTAATTTTTTTTTATATTTGCGCTCTAATATGCTTATTATAGAATCTAAAATTTTGGTTTTTTAAGATTGGTGAACTGTATTAAATTAAACCCATAATTTTTCAGTTTCGTTTAAATCACATATTTCTTTATGTCGAAAATCTGGCTTCAAAAAACAAAAATATTGTAATGATTTTTGATGTCAGACTTTCAATAAAAGAAATAACAGATTTAAATGAAACCATAATACGTTTGTAGCCCTATTTTTCTACTTTTCAAAACTACCTTTAGTTTTAATATACGATGGGGCCCTCATGTAGATGTGCTATTTAGTAGAATTGACGGGAGCTCAACGGAGATGACTTATACGACCTTCTAGGAGCACCGATTATAAGATCTGTAAATTTAAATCCCTAGCCTTAAAATAATGTCTTAATTTTACATTTTTGTATTCCTAATTTTTGACAAATTTGTTGGTTTAAAAATCCATAAAGACTTAATAAATAATTGATGAACTAGAAAGGAAGCATTTTGTACTCACTTTAAATAAATTAATAATAATACCTAAATGTTATCTAATTCGCTATTGTGTGCTATATTACAAAATACATTATTTAATTTAACGAAATTTATGTAAGAGTTATCTCAAAATTTCTCTTTTAAGATTTGGACTTCTTTGCAATAGGTAGAATAGTACCTTTTACTATCGAAACTTTATACATAAAAACCAGTGAGAATAAAAAAAATGGATTGTTTTTTTATGAGATTATAAAAGTCAGTTCCACATGCCAAATTTAAGCATCTAAATTTTAAAGTAATCGTGAAAGGAATCCCATTTTTCTGAAGCAATAACATGCATATTAAAAAATTATTTTAGAACTAAATACGTCATGGTGAGGCAATTTTTATCTCCATATTTTTAACGTCTATGAGTAAAAGTTTATGCAATGTAACTTGTTACACATAGTTTGCAGGTTCTTTTTGTTAAGAACTGAAATGAAAGTAAAATTAACACTCTCCCTTTCTTCTTAGGTTTAAAGCATACGTTAAAATGAATAATGGGGTAAATATACCATAAGAAAGACACAAAATTGTGTTTTGTTAAAAAGTTTAAAAAAATGTAACAACTATTTCTTTGCACACTACTGTCATTATAAATGTCTATTTGTTGTTTTAGTCGGTCCAAGTTGATTAAAAAAATCGTTTAAAAAATGGCAAAATAAAAAAACCCTTTAACGAAATAAAACGGGGTCATTTTTCATAGTGGCTCAGTTTTGGTACCTTTACCCCAATGTGAATTAGTAAAAATGCATTACAAAACACACGGGTTCAATGTTACTATTAGAATAAGAAAGCTCTTTTTAGGAAGAAAGTACTTATCAATCTTGCAACACTGTTAACAAAATTTACTTTTTTGGACTTGGACTCTTGCAATTTTTTTTTAATTAATATTATTTTTACAAGAAATTATTTAAAGAAGAGAATGTGTAAGGTCAGTGAGCGTTAAGAATATTGTTTTTTATTAATTGCACATTCTATACTCTAACATTTTTTACTTTATTTATTTAAAATTAAATGAATAGGCGATTTTGAGAAAATGTAACCATTGATATAATTTCTCCAATTCTTCTCGTTACTCTGTCTACAAAAAAATATGTCACCTGATAGTTTTAGGTATTAAAATTTGTAAATAAAAAGTACCTTGCAAGAGAAGAATTCATCTTTTGGCATCTGAGACACCAACCTAATAAAATAAAATGTTGGGTTTAATATGAAGCAATTCAGCTACCTTAAAAACCAAATTTCGGGTTCCATAATGAGTTTTTTTAGAACGCAAATATAAAACAACAATTTTACTTTTGCAAAAAAACACTCACTGATCTAACCCACTCGTTTTTGTTTACTAATACTTAATAATTCTTACGTAGATTTATAAAAAAAAATATTTTAAAGATGACTAATATGATTATTAAATCTTATTAATTATCTGATTTACGTAATAGCCTTGGGCAGTAGATCAAAAAAAAATTAATACATTAGATAAGAATTTTTAATTTGCTTATGATAAATAATACTAAATGTAGGCAATAAAAATCATAGCTTAAATAAAATTACAGGACAGCATAATTGGTTTCTCTGACGTAATATAAATCCGGTCAAAATTTCTCAGTAAAATTAAAATAAAATCACACCTTCACTACTTGTCAAAAATAATACTCAGGTAATTAAATATAAGTATATGGAAGTTAGGACATTGCTAAAATATTTTCTGACGTCATTTGAATTAATTAATTAATTATATACGTCATTTTTCGGACCTGCTATTAAAAAATTAGTACTAACATTTTTTTTATTCATCACGTGCGTGAGGCCCCATTTAAAGTAGATTACAATGTATTAAAGCATAGATAATTTTTTACCTTGCAAAAAATATACAACAGCCAGATTTTGTATATGTACGGTTAGAACATCTATTCAGGAAGCTAAATCCACAAAATGCACACTAATAAGAGTTTAGAGTTGGTGTGGTAGCCCCCCAAAGAGCCCCCTTTAATTAACAACATTAGATCACGATGGATTTGCACCAAATTTTACAAATATGTGCCAAATAATATTTAAAAAATTTTTTTGGAAAAGTAGTTTATACAGGGTGTGCAAAAAATGGCGCATAAACGCGATGGGCCCTCTTGGGGCATTCTCAGGGATCCCTAGAAAATTGTCAAAAAAAATCCATTTGTTATATTCATCGAGAAAAATGCGAACAAAGTTGCATAAATTCGACAGAATAGTCTAGGAAAATACATCTAAAAATCCCATCTATGACTTTTGATCATACACTTTTGCATTAGATTTTATTGACGTTGTTAATTGTCAGCATCATTTCATGAAAATTTTGTAAAATTAAATTGATTATAAAAATGTAATTTGACCATTTAAAAAATAAACAAATGGTAAAGTGGTTTAAGATAGAGTGTAGCTTTGTAATAAACCATTTTTTTAGTTAATATGCTGTTATGTTTAAGATATAAGTGTTTATGGTTTTGCACTTTGGGGCAACATATCTCCGAGGGTATATGAGATAGATTTTATTTAACAATTTTCTGGGGCTCCCTAGACATGCCCCAACAACGTACCATCGCGTTTATGCGCCATTTTTTGGACATCCTGCATAAAAAAATTCCTTCTTTTCGTAAATGGCCCCCGAAGAGTAATATTAAATAATGTTGGATTTACGTCAAACTTTGCAAAAAGATGCAAAATAAGGTTCTATACGTGGTACTTTTTTTAATGTCTATAGCTTTCAAAGGGCCCCCTACTCAAATAGGATAAAGGAATTTTTTAGAAATAAAGTTGTTTAGAAACTTCTTTTGCTGTTTACGAAGTTTGGTGTAAATCAATTTTTTTTACTCTTTTCTGTTAAATACGAGCAATTGTTAATAATCCCGGCCTTAAGTTCCATGGCCAAAGGCGACTGTTTCTTAACGATTTTTCATTGTATAATACGGTTAAGTTAAGATTTAATCGTAAAAGAGAATGCCTGACAAAAAGTGATGAAACCATTATTTTAAATAATAACCATTTTAAGATAACTTATAGTGCAACTCGTTTTAAATTTATGTTCTTTTTGAATTATCTATTAGGGTTTTTTGTCTACCTAAAATGCTTTATTGATTTGATAGTTAATGAGGATTTTAACAATAATTATTTTTCTACGTGTAGTTTTGAAAATTAGAGAATAGAGCTACAAACGTATTATGGTTTATCAGTATATGAACATTGTCCATGGGCATCCCAAAAAGAACATTATTTGTACTTTTTTATATTATTTACAACTTTATTATATTCTTGAATGTTCATATTTGTCACATACCAACCCTTATACCTACTATGACTTGTAATGTTTATTAATAATCATACGAATATATATATACAGGGTGTGCAAAAAGTTTGGAATATCGCTCCTAATTTCGTAAATACTATTCGTAGAAGGTTGATTTTTTCGAGGTCGATTTCTATTTTTTCAATGTGCATCTTTTTAACCTATATTCAAACATACAGGGTGTCCCAGTTTCTCAGAAGACTGGACAACTTTCTTATTTTAAATGGAACACCCTATTTTTTATTTTTTTTTATGAATCTAGATGTCATTAGCAGTTCAACGATATGTCGCTTGCTACCCTTAAGTTAGTAAATGTTACCCCTTTTAACAGAATTTGTTTCTGTGTTAAAAAGTTTGGAATATCGCCTGTAAAATCGTAAATACTTTTCGTAGAAGGTTAATTTTTTCGAGGTTCATTTCTATCTTATTAATACGCATTTAACAAACATACACTTAACTATACAGGGTGTTCCCCTTTTTTAGGAGACTAGACAACTTTCTTATTTTAAATGGAACACCCTATTTTTTATATTTTTTTATGAATCTAGATATCATTAGCAGTTCAACGATATGTCGCTTGCTACCCTTAAGTTAGTAAATGTTATCCCTTTTAACAGAATTTGTTTCTGTATTAAAAAGTGTGGAATATCGCCTGTTAAATCGTAGATACTTTTCGTAGAAGGTTAATCTTTTCGAGGTCTATTTCTATTTTTTTAATACGCATCTAACGAGCATACACTCAACTATACAGGGTGTTCCCCCTTTTTAGGGGACTAGACAACTTTCTTATTTTAAACGGAACACCCTATTTTTATTTTTATTATGAATCTAGATGTCATTAGCAGTTCAACAATATAAAATATAGGGTGTTCCATTTAAAATAAGAAAGTTGTCTAGCTTCCTAAAAAAGGGGCACACCCTGTATAGTTGAGTGTATGCTTGTTAAATGCATATTAAAAAAATAGAAATAAACCCTCTCAAAAATTAACCTTCTACAAAAAGTATTTACGATTTTACAGGCGATATTCCAAACTTTTTAACACAGAAACAAATTCTGTTAAAAGGGGTAACATTTACTAACCTGAGGGTAGCAAGCGACATATCGTTGAACTGCTTATGACATCTAGATTCATAAAAAAAAATAAAAAATAGGGTGTTCTATTTAAAATAAGAAAGTTGTCCAGTCTTCTGAGAAACTGGGACATCCTGTATATTTAAATGTAGGTTGAAAAGATGCGCATTGAAAAAATAGAAATCGACCTCGAAAAAATCAACCTTCTAGGAAAAGTATTTACGAAATTAGGAGCGATATTCCAAACTTTTTGCACACCCTGTATATGGTTTCATTTAAATCAGTTATTTCTTTGTGTCGAAAATCTGACTTCAAAGTTCTAATATTTTTGTTTTTTAAAGGCAGATCGTACATTTAGTTTCAATATACGATGGGGCCCTTATGTAGATGTGCTATTTAGTAGAATTGACGGAAGCTTAACGAAGATGACTTATACAAGCTTCTAGGAGCACAGATCTTCAAATCTGTGAATTTAAAACTCTAACTTTAAAGGAAAATTAATTTTAAAACGTTTTTTTTGTCCAAAACTAAAGATAAATTCCTCTTTACAAAACAAGAAGTCTCCTTTTGCCTATACGGTGTTAAAAATGTTCTTGAATTTCTAGCAAAAAATTTACTTAATATATTTTTGTTGCAATAAATAATAAAAAATAATGTACTTTAAAATTATGTTTCATCGATCTCAGATGTTGAAATAGCAATTATGTACCAGCGTCCGCAATTTTGTTGCAACAATTATTTGATATTAAATATGGTACTTTCACGCTTGAAAAAATTGTTTAAAAATAGAATTTTTTATTTCTCTAAAAAAAAATGCAAATTTCACAATAATTATTTTATGCGTAAAAGTATAGTTTTTATGCTAGTCTTCATTTGTTTATTAATTTTTTGAGCAAATAAAAATAAAATATAATTATTATTTTTCTAGATAAATTAAAAAAAATCGTCTTTACCTAATCGTAATATTTGTTGGAAGATAAAATAAAAATGCAATACATTTTGATAAAAACGTGACCAATTTTTGTTTGCCTATCTTAAACACGTTTAATCAAAAGTGGATTTAATATTTATTTAAATAAAACAAAGGATTATCTAAAACAGATTTGCCAAAGTTAATAATTAATTATTTTTGTTAGTACCCAATGTTTTTAGTTATTAAAACTTTAAATTCACAGACTAATAAAAATAAAGCTAAAAGACAATACAAATTGTGTATTTTATTATGTATTTGAAAACAAAATTTTTACAAAAAACAGCGTTAAAAATAGTTAAAAAAGACAATTTAGAAAAGGGGCAAATACTGAGCCTTGAGGTACGCCCACAAAAATTAACCTAGTCTTTAGATTTAATATTAATTTGTATTTGTTTAATTTAAGTACCCTTTTATGCCTTGGGATTAATTATGGCGTTTTTATACATCCTTTAAACACCTTTAAGTAAAAAAAAACTACTTCGTGTGTTTAAAAAAACTCGTTGTTCAATATAATAGCAAAAAAATAAACAAAACTTTTTTTCTCTTTACAGTGAATTTATTCCTTATATCCTTTGATTATTTTTTCAGTTTCGCATCATATTTTCGTTCTAATGAGTAGGTTTTTCCTTGGACAATATTTTTTATAAAATCCTACGACGCCTATGAGTATATGTTGTCGATTACTACAGTCCGTAGGTTTTGTGAAAAAGACACGACACCAAACTTAGCATTACTTTAAAAAGTAGTAATTTTAAGCAAGATTAAAAATGTTTTTACGGCAATGATAAGAGAACTAAATAGATGGAACATCATTTAAATATTTGGGCACAATATTTGAATGGAAGTAAGAGGAAGATGTTTATGTTGCTCCCTCGTTTATTAATCGCCTTTATTAACACACACACTGGTTATAGTTATTTTACCAGTAAGTGTGTTAAAGGCGATTAATAAAGGAGCGGTTTTAACAAGCGAGCGATCAGCGAGCTTGTTTATAAGTGAGTTTATTAATCGCCATTTAACATACGAACTGGTTACAATGCATTTTCGCACATCGTAGATCATTATTAAATAAATCATAAAATAAAACAGTTATTTCACAAACTAACAGAAACAATGCGTCGGCCATTAAAATTTATTAAAGTTGAAGAAGAAGAGCTGTCACTAAACTTTTATTAATTGTGAATAGAAAATGAATGTTATTTCCTTAAATGTGGTAAAAGGATCTGCTTCTCATTCTTTCCAACTTTAAATATTTAATTTCTTTTGGTTTTTGTTGCTTGAACCGTAATTAAAGCTACTTTAACATATGTAATGTAGAAACATAGGTAGTAATTTTAAACATAGAAGAACGTTGCTATGGGCTTGTATCCATGCATTAATAGGGGTCATTAATCAACGATTTGGAGTGCGTTAATGAATGTCTTTAATAAACGATGTGCGAAAAATAACTATTTTCGCACTTCGTTTATTAAAGACATTCATTAACGCACTCCAAACCGTTGATTAATGACCCCTATTAATGCATCGATACGAGCCCATAGTAACGCACTTCTATGTTTAAAATTACTATCTGTGTTTCTACAGTACAAATGTTAAAGTAGCTTTAATTACGTTTTAAGCAACAAAAACCAAAAGAAATTAAATATTTCCAGTTGGAAAGAATAAGAAACAGATCCTTTTACCACATTAAGGAAATAACATCCATTTTCTATTCACAATTAATAATAGTTCGGTGACAGCTCTTCTTCTTCAACTTTAATAAAGGTAAATGGCCGACGCATTGTTTCTGTTAGTTGGTGAAATAGCTGTTTTATTTTATAATGTATTTAATAATGATGTACGATGTACGAAAAAGCATTGTAACCAGTTCGTATGTTAAATGGCGATAAATAAACTCACTTATTAACAAGCTTGCTGATCGCTCGCGTGTTAAAACCGCTCGTTTATTAATCGCCTTTATTAACACACTTACTGATGGTTAAATAACTATTATCTGTGGAGTGTGGCTTCATTCTTAATCTTAAGTGTCGCGTCTCTATCCACTTCCCAACAGACTCTACATCGTACGAGATCACGCAAACTCAGTAGAATAAACGATAAAGCAAGTAAAACAGCAATCCCTTCTACTATGACTAATTTTTCGTTGCGATAGACAAACTCTAGCACAGAACAGTCAAACAAAGTAAATTGCAGAGCTTTTTGGACAACACCTCTGAAAATAACCAAAATTAGTATCTAAAATGACGTGAAACACTTCTAAAGTTAAGAAATATAACAAATAAAATCGCGACAAGTGTTTAAAATAAGAAAGAACAAGTGACAACATAGTATAGTATAATAGCAACAAAATATAATTATTTAGTGTACAACAAGTATTAATTTTTTGTGTGAATCGCCTAAAGAACAGTTTTTTGGTTTATTTTGCATTTAGTTTTGACAAATACAAGGAAGCTATACAAAATGGTAAGTTGTTACTATAAATCAAGTTTTATAACCTTCAAATCAGTTTTTTACGATACTTAATAACCCCCTTACTTCTATAAAGAAATCCAAATGAAGGCCCCATCGTACATAAAAACTAAAGACAGTTTTAAAAACTAGAAAGATGGGTCTTAAAACTGTGCTAGTTTTATTAAAATGGGTTCTTTCTTTGTAGTTAAATTGCTTCAAAAGTTATTGCGTCATTTTTGATTCAGTTTTCATTCCCCTCTTGTTTTTAATTACCCCATCGTAAATAAAAACTTAAGACAGTTTTAGAAACTAGAATGATGAGTCTTAAAACTGTGCTAGTTTTAATAAAATCGGTTTTTTCTTTGTGGTAAAATTGCCTTCAAAAGTTATTGCATCATTTTTGGTTTTGTTTTCATTCCCCTCTGTTTTTAATTACCCCAAGTGCCCCTGACTTTTTTTGGCCCAATTCATAAGAAAACCTTGTCATACACAACAAAGTTATTTTTTTATTTAATTTATTATGTGTTTTTTACGAGCATTAAAACATGAAAACACTTATTTAAGTGTTTTTTTATTATTTCTTGGTGTTTTCCAATTTTTGCATGTACATGTAATAAATTACCAAAAAAAAAAAACAAAGGTACTTTCATTTTCAAAACTGACTTTTGTAACTTAGAAATAAAATATCAAGGACATTGATTAAGAATTATGGTTGTTTATCATTATTATCAACATTTAAACAATTTTAAAATATAATTTATGAATAAACTTTTCATTAGATAGTATTTTAGTTGGTCAAAAATATTGTATGTTTTTGGAGCTTTATAAACGAGTCTTTATTCACGAGTTTGTTAAAACACAAGCGCAAGCAAAGTTTTATAAACGAGTGAATAAAGACGTTTATAAAACGTGTAACGAACTATACTTTTTGTACGACCTCAAAATCAAACAATATTGGACTTGAAGTAAAGTTAGGTTAGAACAAACATTTTGAGAGTAGAAATGAAGTAACATGTTGTAATGTTCAATAATCGTTAATTTTAAATCAAAATCCTACCTCTGCAACACTAAATACTGTCTAAAATTAATAAAATATCCAAAAAACAACTCATGGATTTAGCTTTAGGACGTTTTTTAGCAGGCTTCTGACATCGGTAAAAAACTAACCCTAACAGTATTTGCAATGGCTTTAATTTTTAAGAAATGCAAACATTTACTTTATTTTTTACTGTAACTTTTATTTCATTTGGTTTTTATAAATAAAAGACACCAAATTATACGTTTTTGACAACTAAAATAAATACGAAAAATGTCATCTACCATTTTATGCGAGTAACGCTAACTTCGGCCCGTGGGTAAAGAGCTTGTTGCAACTTCACCCCGTGGGTAAAATGGTATTACTCACTGCTTGCAAGACAATGGCTAAAGACTAAAGGATTGTTTTAGGTTCAATCAAGTCGTGCGTAACATTTTAAAGGTGGAAGTAAATAAAATTTAAAATCATTATTTAAAAATGAAGTAAGAGCACATAAATTTTGACCAATTTTGAAGATTTTCCTTTAAGCAATACTAAAAAAGATCATCCCAATGAGATTTGTAAAATAAATCGTAATAGTAGTGTAACTTTATGGTTGTGCTCTAAATTTTTGAGATGTGAAAGTATTATTTCTAAGAGTCCTTGAAATGTTTTAACATTATATAATTTTACACCAAAATGAACACACTAGCTAAAGCGGAATACCTACTAGCTGTTTTAAATTTTGATTTTGAAATAGCTGGACAAACCTCCTATACATGTACGTAAATATCAGTATTTTAATAATTTCTAAGCAAAAGCTTGTTTCTGTTTTTATAAAATGACATTTAATATTATTGGTAATAATGCGTTTTCGTAAGATGCAGAACCTACATAGCAAATCATTATAGGAATTATTGCAATAAAAAAATAACCGTGAACTTATTTTGCGTGACAAAAAAAAAATTAAATAAGGATTATTTTTTATGAAAAAAATATTGGCCCCAAATTTAACCGACCCATTGGTGCGCCAAATTGGGGACACCTTGTAATAACTAACAAGTAACACTGTTTTCAAATTTTTAAAACTAATTTTGTTTAATTTTTATCTATTTAAAAAAAAAATTAAATTGAACAATTATGGGCTTTGCAAAACAAAATACTGTACACAAATTAAAATTTATTTCCCATCTTATTTCCCGGACACCAATTAGAATTAATTTTAATCATAATCATTTGTTTTGCCAAATAATATCCCATATAATTATACAATAATTATTATGTCAGACAATTTTTTATAAATAATAATTTTGGGTACCTAATGAATTTTTTTTAATTATTTTTAAGAATTAGTAAGTATGCTATTTTGAATAATATTTTTTATTTATGGTCTATTAAATTAAATAGCAAAATAAATACTTAACCATTATGATATTATCATTCATTTGAATTTCTTGTTTGTTATTACATATTTTTGCTATTGAATAAAAATAAAATTATAAGATAGAAAATTGGACAGGCTATTTATTAATCGTCATTTTGTTATTAAGTGCAAAGTAATTAAAACGAAAAAATAGAAAATTATAATGGCAAAAAGTTGTTTTCATACACGTGTGTTTTTCCCTGGGGGAAGACACAAACTTACAGTTATTAGAATCATTTGCAATCAGTGAGTAATAGCACTTTACCCACGGAGTGAAGTTGCAACAAGCTCTTTACAAACGGGCTGAAGTTAGCGTTACTTGCAGAAAATTACAGATGACATTCTTTGTATTTGTTTTAGTTGTCAAAAACGTATAATTTAGTGTCTTTTATTAATAAAAATAAATCGAATAAAAGTAACAGTGAGAAAACTAAAAAAGTATATGTTTAAATTTCTTAAAAATTAAAGCCATTGCAAATCATGTTAGTGTTAGTTTTTACCGATGTCAAGAAGCTTGCTAAAAAACGCGCGGTTGAAGTTAAAACCGTGAGTTGATTTTGGATATTTTTATAATTTTGGGCAGTATTTAGTGTAGCAGAGGTAAGATTTTGATTTAACATTAACGTTTATTGAATATTACAACATGTTACTTCATTACTGCTTTTAAAATGTTTTTTGTAACCTAACTTTACTTCAAGTAGAAAATTTATTCTTTCAAAAAGTCAGATATTGTTTGATTTTGGGGTCGTAGGAAAAGTATAGTTCGTAACACGTTTTATAAACGTCTTTATGCACTCGTTTATA
Source organism: Cartodere bifasciata (assembly GCA_963920755.1). Taxonomy (NCBI): domain Eukaryota; kingdom Metazoa; phylum Arthropoda; class Insecta; order Coleoptera; family Latridiidae; genus Cartodere; species Cartodere bifasciata. The sequence continues at coordinate 1,893,562 of OY987199.1, read as the reverse complement.
AAACCCTCCCTTGCGCTTGTGTTTTAACAAACTCGTGAATAAAGACTCGTTTATAAAAGTACTAATTTATTTAAAAATGAAAGCGTGTTACTTTTTTCGGTCAGAACTAACAAAAAACAAAAATGTAAAAAAACGCCATTTTCATGTAATTTACGATATTTTTGTACAACTAATTAACCAACAATTCCTTTTAATTGTGTAATTATTATGACAGAAAAAAGTGCTAGTATCTTAATGTACTTGTTAAAAACTTGTTTTTTTAAATGCGTATGTATAATTTTTATTTTGTACTTGATTTTATGTAGTTCCGTGTCAAATAAATAATTTTAAACTTTTTGCAAATTAAATAACGGTAAAATAAAATGCAGACAAACAGTGAGTTCAGTTATAAACATTTCAAAAATGTTTATATTAATCATGAATAGAGATTAGTCATCTTAAACAAAGCGATAATAATTTTAAGTACACATGTACTAACTTTTTTTGTTATTTTTTTATTTGTCTTTAAAATTTCAATTTTTTTAATGTTTAACGATATTTTTTAATAAACAGATACATTATAGTTTAGATGTAAACCTTGTAATTTTTTAAATTGACAAAATCAAGGTTGTTTGAACTAATGATGTTTTATTGTTAATAAAAAACAACATATTCGTGGATCGTAAATCATTTTGGATATTTATTAGTACCCCTTTGTAAAACACATACATTTTGTATTGATTAGAAGATCTGTGCTCCAAGAAGCTCGTATAAGTCATCTCCGTTGAGCTCCCGTCAATTCTACTAAATAGCACATCTACATGAGGGCCCAATCGTATATTAAAACTAAATGTAGTTTTGAAAACTAGAAAAATAGGGCTACAAACGTATTATGGTTTCATTTAAATCGCATATTTTTTTGTGTCGAAAATCTGTCTTCAAAAAAACAAAAATATGATTATTGTCAGATTTTCGACACAAGGAAATGACCGATTTATATGAAACCATAATACGTTTGTAGCCCTATTTTTCTAGTTTTCAAAACTACATTTAGTTTTAATATACGATGGGGCCCTCATGTAGATGTGCTATTTAGTAGAATTGACGGGAGCTCAACGGAGATGACTTATACGAGCTTCTTGAAGCACAGACTAGAAGATCTGTGAATTTGAATCTCCAGTTACCTTTATAAAATAGAAAAAGATTATTTTTAAATATTTAAATAAACAATATTTTTTACAAGGAAGTACTTATAGGCCCTGAAATTAAAAATAAGTTTTGAAAAAAATTCTTTGTATCATACCTAATTTTAAATTTATTTTCATAATCATACTTTGAAATTAAAGCATAATAAAAAAACAACAATTTTCAACAAATCGATTAATGCTCTTAATGAATAATTAATTATCATAATATTACCATTTTTATAATTTCTTCTACTAAGTATTATTGTTGTAAAAACTGCATAAATAAATATTAAAAATTTACCATAATTAATTTGGGTATATTTTATAACTCATACTTATAAAATTTTATTAACGGGGAATGTCGCGAAGCATAAACTGTCATTATGTAATGTTGGTTGCTTAAAATCAACAAAAAAACAGTACTTTCTGGTCATTGCTCAGTGGGTTTATAAAAGTTAATTTTAATTAAAAATTGTGCTTACCAGCAACATAAATAAACAAAGCACAAGTTGACATATTCTTAAGGTCCAACAATAAGCGTTTAAATACAGAATTGTGACAATTTAAAAAGCAAAAAAGTAGTGCTTCTAAATTGCTAAAATTCTGTATTTAAACGCTTATTGATGGACCATTAAAATATGTTAACTTGTGCTTTGTTTATTTATGTTGTTGGTAAGCACAATTTTTAATTAAAATTAACTCTTATAAATCCACTGAGCAATGACCAGAAAGTGCTGTTTTTTGTTGATTTTAGGCAACTAGTATTTACATAACCATAGTTTGTATGCTTCGCGACATTCTGCTTTAAATTTAAAATAACACCAAAGGTGTAAAAAAAAGATTATTTACTAAACCTTAACATTTTAACTAAACCTTCCAAGTTTACAAAAATTTAGTTTTTTTTTTGCAAATTAACACCTGGTAATATAATAATTTATGCAAATATAAACAAGAAAATAAAATAATCAGAAAATCTTCCACTTGTTTAATAAATTTATTAGTCATATTGGAGTGGATTTATACAGAACCTTAACTGTAACTAAAACAATGAGTTGTTTTTGGATATTTTTATAATTTGAGACAGTATTTAGTGTAGCAGAGGTAGGATTTTGATTTAACATTAACGTTTATTGAATATTACAACATGTTACTTCATTTCTGCTTTTAAAATGTTTTTTATAACCTAAATTTACTTCAAGTCGAAAATTTATTCTTTCAAAAAGTCCGATACTGTTTGATTTTGAGGTCGTCCAAAGAGTATAGTTCGTAACACGTTTTATAAACGTCTTTATTCACTCGTTTATAAAACCCTAACTTGTGCTTATGTTTTAACAAACTCGGCAATAAAGACTCATTTATAAAACTTGATACAAAAACTAACTTTTAAAAACCTATATTACAAAAGTATTTGTCTTTTCGTTTGCTTACGATAAAAATAACCCTAATCAATAATTTTATTCTATTAACTTTGTTTACAAAAATTGCCCCATTTGCATACTATCATTACAACGTTTTTATACTAATTCTCTCTTTTTATACTCTTCGCAGACAGAGTCGAAGAGTATATTGCGATTGGTCGGACCTTCTCTAAAATCGTTAATATTCGTCCTAGAGCAAAAATTTACATATTCGTTCGTTTCATGACTTTTTACGACTTTTATTTTTTGTCCGTCTGTCTCTCTGTAACGAAATTTGTGACCACCATAACTCAAGAACGGTTTATCGGATCGACTTGAGATTTAACACAAAGATCAATCCCATTTAGAGGAAGAGCCCTATTGTTTTTGGAAAAAATCAAGTAATAAATAGAGGGTTAAAAACACCCCCAAAGTAGAAAAAAATTCATATTTTCGTTACTATCAACTGAACGAAAAAAAATATTCCTAATAAAATTAAAGATTGTATTTTTTCCTATAAAAAAGCATCTGATAATTTTTTTGTATTCCCACCCGTTTACAAAAAAAATAAATTTTACGTTTTTTTTAATAAAATAAAAAATGCACCTTTTTAATCATCTACTGCGAGGAGTATCATATAGAATGTGTAACAATTATATAAAAAAAAAATAGTTATACAAAATGAGCTATCTGCGAAGTTTACCTTTTTAAATGATCTATCCCTCTCACTGATCTAACCCGCTCTTGTTTTTTTAATATCCGCTTTGTATTGTACTTATTAAATAAAAGTAATAAAACCAATGATTATTGACGTACTTGTTTTAATTGTACACATTAGAAAAGGGTCGTGCAATGTTGCCACATCGTAAATAAAATATATTAGGTGATAAATAGTGGTAAAATGTATTAGAAACATAAATTAACAGTTTTTTCTTGTTGCAGACTAATAAAATGGACAAAAATGGCCTTTAACACCAAAAGAAAACAACAAAGCATCATTTACAAAGCATCACACCTCTAAACAACATAACCTACAAACAAAAAACCCAAAATGCCGTCCGTAGTGTCAAAGTTTTTAGAAAAAGGAGAACAAACCTTTAAAATAAACAGAACTGCAGTTTCCGGTGCATTAGTAGCAGCAGCTTTACTAACATACGGTTACAAAATCGGTTACCCTATAATAGACAACCATTTCGGCAAAAAGAACCGTGAACACGACTCTATAAACAATAACCTAGTTAAAAGTGATATAATACAACAAAATGGCGATGCCAAAACGAATAGAAATATTTCAACACGAGCTAGACAAAAAATACCGAACCTTAACCTTACTTTTATACTGCAGTTTTTGAAATTGGCGCGCATTATGATACCGTCGGTGTTTAGCACTGAAATTGCGCTGTTGTCAGGTCACACAATATTTTTATTCCTACGTACTTTCCTAAGCATTTACGTCGCTAACTTGGAAGGAGCCATAGTGAAATACATCGTAAGAAAAGACCCCAAAAACTTTATAAAGCAAATAGGCAAATGGTTCTTAGTCGCCGTACCAGCCACGTTTATCAACTCAATGATCAAATACTTAGAATCAAGAATCTCGCTTAGTTTTAGAACACGTCTCGTTGAACATTCCTATAGACTGTATTTCAAGAATCAGAGTTATTACCGTGTCACTGGTAAGTTGCTACATAGCCTATTTTAATCATAAACACTACTACGACATGTATTCGTGGCTCCACCTTGTAGACACCATCGCAACTACGTCGTTTATACGTTGTGCAATAGGTGGCGCGCACGCCTTAACTCACGAAAATTACTCCAAGCGTTTTTCCTTAAGTCAAACGCTAAACACAACTAATTAATTTTAAATTTGTATCGTTTAAAATAAACAATCTTTTTGTATTCTAGTGCTGGACGGAAGATTGGACAACTGTTCGCAACGTTTGACAGATGACATAGAAACAGTAGCGTCCACAGTATCGCATTTATACGGGCAGATAACGAAGCCTATGTTTGACATTTTACTAATGGCGATAGCACTAGCGAATTTGGTCAAATCGCGAAATGCCAATCTGATAACAGGACCTGTGATTATAACAGGAGTTGTGGCTGTTTCAGCTCTTATTTTGCGACTAGTGTCGCCTAGGTTTGGACAATTGGTTGCGCAGGAGGCTGAGAAAAAAGGATATTTGAGGTTAGTTTTGCTTAAGAGTGTTTTTGTTGAATAACTCCTAAACGGTGCACTTTAGAGCAAAAGTTTAAGGGGTATAAAAGTTTTAATTTGAGTTGCTTTATGTTTTAAAACAATCAAAACTTCTAAATTGTTAAAGACAAAAAAGTTATACGCAATTTTTACTCTATTATTTCTTAAATTTGGTTTAAAATGGTTGTTTTTTTTATTTTTAGACATGTTCATGCAAGAATAGTCTCAAATGCCGAAGAAATAGCTTTTTACGGAGGACATAAAGTCGAACAAAGTCATTTAAGAAGTGCCTACCGAATTTTAGTACAACATATGGAACACATGTTCGGCGTAAAATTATGGTTTGTTATGTTAGAACAATTTTTAATGAAATACGTCTGGTCTGGAGCTGGTACGTTTTTTTTCTACTTCCACCTTTAAAATGACACTTATCGCACGACTTGATTAAACCTAGAACAATTCTTAAGGCTTTAGCCATTGTCTTGCAAGCCGTGAATAATAGCACTTTACCCACGGGGTGAAGTTGCAACAAGCTCTTTACACACGGGCCGAAGTTAGCGTTGCTTGCAGAAAATGACTTTTTTGTATTTATTTTAGTTGTCAAAAACGTATAATTTGGTGTCTTTTATTTATAAAAATGAATGAAATAAAAGTTACAGTGTAAAATAGAGTATATGTTTGCATTTCTTATAATTAAAGCCATTGCAAATGTTGTTAGTGTTAGTTTTTTACAGATGTCAACAAGTCTGATAAAAAAACCCGCTGAAGCTAAAACCGCGAGTTGTTTTTGGATATTTTAATAACTTTAGACAGTATTTAGTGTAGCAGAGGTGGGATTTTGGTTTAACATTAACGTTTATTGAATATTACAACATGTTACTTCATTTCTACTTTTAAAATGTTTTTTCTAACCTAACTTTACGTCAAGTCGAAAATTTATTCTTTTAAAAAGTTTGATATTGTTTGATTTTGAGGTCGTAGAAAAAGTATAGTTCGTAACACGTTTAAAAACGTCTTTATTCACTCGTTTATAAAATCCTTGCTTGCGCTCGTGTTTTAACAAACTTGTGAATAAAGACTTGTTCATAATGATACAAAAAATTAATCTTTTTAAAAAGACTTATATTTTTTTCTTTTTTTACAGGAATGATAGTAGTTTCTTTACCAATTTTGCTAGCGCATACAACAGTTTTACCCAAAAATTCCAAACAACTAAGTGACATACCAGAAGAGGATAATATTTCTGAACGTACTCACTATTTTACAACGGCTAAAAATCTACTTTTGACCGGTTCAAATGCAGTTGAAAGATTAATGTCAAGTTATAAAGATATTGTAGAATTGGCTGGACATACTGCCAGAGTAGCTAATATGTTCCAAGTTTTGGAAGAAGCTTCTAGAGGTGTTTATCACAAAACAATGGTAAGAATCTTATTTTTGACACATAAAAAAATAATTGCTTAAGATACGGGGTTCCCAGACAAAGAATAACATCAAAAAGTTTAGTAATTTAAAAAATTTGTAATGTAGTAGGAACACAGATAAAAATACATACTATCCATTCACAGTTTAAAAAAAAAACATAGTCACCTATGAAAACTAGAACTTTTTATTTGAAAAGTTGAATTTTTCACAAAGTTGGCATTACATTTCAAATGTACTGTCATTAAAAATTGAAAAATGCCAAAAATAATATGACAGTTACCTAAAACAAGCGTAAAAATTGGAGAAACGAAACAATTTTCGCTTGAGATGTGAGAATTTATAAAGAAAATTGTGGACATTTTTGTAAAAGTGCTAATTTATCCTATGATACCTAAAAGGACTTCTTAACAGTGAGTACTTGCATAAATAATTCCTATTTTGTGTAAACTTATAAATGGTTTAATGATTATTGCATTATAAAGTAATTTAATAAAAAAATAAATACTTCTGTATATGTTGAAACCAATATTTTTGACTCAGATGCCCTGAACATGTTTTTAAATGCATTTTTTAATTTTTTTGACTTTTCTTACATAACCAGCAAAAACAAGTGACATTAATGACAATATAAAGGATAAAATCTATCACCCTATGGCTCGCCTGCTCTGTTTTTTTTTAAATCGTGAATGGATAGTAAGCATAGACACTGTTGCCATGCACGGTTGCTAATGCATTAATAGGCGTCTTTAATGAACGATTTTTAGTGTATTAATAGTATATTAAAACATAAAGTTTTATATATACTATTTTTAATACGCGTCCAGGTTTGAAATGGACAAAAAAACGCCTTATAAAACGAGTTTTTTATACTATTATTTATATTTGCTTCATTTAATTTATTAGGAAGCATTTTTAATTTGAATTAACAACTTAACCTAAAACTTAATTTTTATTGGATTGGCAACATTGACATTTTGAAGTAAAAAGTAAATTTAAGTCAGACATATTGAATAACGACATTTGTAAACTTAACTCACTTAAATACTGAATAAATAGGCGTTTTTGAGAATATGTAACCGTTGATATCGTTTCTCCAATTCTTCTAGTTACTCCCTACAAAAAAACTATGTCCCCTGATAGTTTATAATAGTGAAACTTGTAAATAAAAAGTACCTTGCAAGAAAAGAATTCATCCTTTTGCATCTGGAAAACCAACCTAATAAAATAAATTTTTGGGTTTAATAATGAAGCAATTCAGCAACCTTAAAAAACCATATTTCGGGTTTCATAATGTGCTTATTGGAACGCAAATATAAAAACACATTTTTAATCATATTCTGTTTTTTAGGTTGAAAAGAAGGACCAATCAGCTCTGTTTGAAATCGAATTCAAGGGCGATCAACCAATAGCAAAAGGACGTCTTGTACAGTCCAAAAACAACGAAATTATAATGATAGATGTGCCTATTGTAACGCCAAACTGTGACGTAGTATGTCCTTCATTAAGTTTCTTTTTAAAACCTGGGCAACATTTACTTATAACTGGTCCTAATGGATGTGGAAAATCAAGTTTGTTTAGAATTTTGAGTGGGCTATGGCCTGTCTATGCAGGAGAATTACACAGTCCTAAGAATTCTATGTTTTATATTCCACAAAGGCCGTATATGGTTATTGGTAAGTTTCCCTTAGTAATAGTACGTGTGCTCTATGAATTTTCAATTATAAAATTAACGAGTGCTTGTTGCATAATAATTTCCCGCAAAAGTAAGGCTGTTGTCTAAGTATTTACCAAATGCGAAGCACGAGGTGAATAATTAAAAGAAGACACCCTTACTTTTAAGGAACATTGCGTATTCAACAAGCACGAGTTCTTTCTAAATCGAAAATTTATAAAGAGCACGAGGGCTATTCGACACGATTATTTTATTTATTAATACTATTTACCCAACAAAATAATATTAATTTATTTTATACACTGAATACGATTAACCGAAAGAACAATTTTTGACAAAATTAACAAAAAATTATAATTTTGACTTCTATCCAGGTAAATTAATTCGCTGTCAGTGCTTGACAACGGGATATTTCAGCTCAGGTTGTTGCCAACGGGTGATTTTCAGTATAATTCGCAGTAAAATGCTTCAAATTTTGGCATAAACCTCTAATTTGACATATAAATGAAGTAATCAGGGAATTATTTTTACTAAATTTATTATACAGTATTTTTTGTAAAAGTTTAAAAGAATTTTCATTTTCGTAAAGTGTAAATTTTAATTTTGATAAAACCAATGATAAGGGAATTAAATAGATATAACAAACCCCAAAATTATTTGGTAAACTGATAAACAAACCTTTTGGGGGGTTAGGAGAAGTGTTTATATTTACCTTATCTCTGATAGGCTGACAAGAATCATAACACCAACTGCTAAATTTCTTTAATTTTGTCTTTTTTATGATATTGCATTGTAAAACACTGATATTTACCATTTAATGCACCATAATATTTCTCTTTTTCTTAAAAATATGGTTTGTTTACTGAAAACTCACGTACAAATTCACAAATGTAAGGTTAGAAAACTCCATTAGCGGCGGCGAATAGTGGCGACAACACAAGTTGCTTTTTTCAACACAGAAGTAAAAAATAGAATGATTCTGTTTCAGAAGGCGTACCAAATTTAACCTCGCGTTCGCGTCAAAAATAACGCATAAATGTGTAATTTACCTTAATCACGAATTGCTTTAAAATTGTAGACTATTTTTAAAATAAATGTATCCCTTGGAAATGATACGCTATTGTAATTTTAAACGTTACACAAGTTTGCGTGGAGAGGAGACAACATTAACATCTTCCCCTTACTTGCTGCGTGTTTATCACCCAAATATTGTGCCTATGTATTTAAATGATGCTACATCTATTTAATTCTCTTATCATTGGGAAAAACAATTAATTCAAAAAAATTCTCTTGCAGGAAATCTGAGAGATCAAATAATTTACCCCGATACCTATGCAGATATGATTAATAAACAAATAACTGAGCAAGATCTTCGTAAGATTATGCGAAAAGTTCATCTAGAACATATCGTAGAAAGGGATACTTTCCACGTGCAAAAAGATTGGACAGATATTCTTTCCGGAGGTGAAAAACAACGAATGGCAATTGCTAGATTATTTTACCATAAACCAAAATATGCTTTATTGGATGAGTGTACTTCTGCAGTTTCCATAGATGTAGAAAGTCACATCTATCAATCAGCAATCGATATGGGCATCACTTTATTGACTATTACCCATCGACCGACATTATGGTAAGTTTATATAAAATAGTGTATTAAAAAAATCAAATTTTTCATTGGATAAGTGCTAAAAAACGCCTTGTAAATCGAGTTTTTTTATACTATTTTAGTTTGCTTTATTTAATTTATTAAAAAGCATTTTTAATTTGAATTAAAACCTCAACTTGAAATTTTATTTGTATTGCATTGGCAACATTGACATTTTGTAGTAAAAAGTAAATTTAGGTCAGACATGTTGAATAATGACATTTGTAAACTTTACTCACTTAATACTGAATGAATAGGCGTTTTTGAGAAAATGTAACCGTTGATGTCGTTTCTCTAATTCTTCTAGTTACTCCCTACGAAAAAACTAAACCCTGATAGTTTATAGTAGTAAAATTTGTAAATAAAAAGTACCTTGCAAGGGAAGAATTCATCTTTTTGCATCTGGAAAACCAACCTAATAAAATAAAATTTTGGGTTTAATAATGAAGCTATTGAGCAACCTTTAAAAACCAAATTTCGGGTTTCATAATGTGCTTATTATAAAACGCAAATATTAAAATGCTTTTAAAGTTTTAAATGAATATAAAAAAATTGTACAAAATACTTGTTTTATAAGGCGTTTTTTTTTAGCACTTGTCAATTAGAACTAAAATTTTCATATTTTCTTTTTTCTGTTTGGAAAATTTGGCAAAAATACATTCAAATTTGTAGCAATGGATTTTCCTTTTTATTTTTCTTGAAACATTTTTCTTAAAATGAAAACTTATTTTACTTAAGTAAACTGAAAAAAAAATTCCTAAATTTGTTCAGGAAAAATTAATTTTCAGCATTTTCCTTTATAAAAATATTATAAATATAATCAAAAGGAAAAGGGGGATATTAAGACATTTTTGCCTAATCATTGTATCCATTGACTCTTACAAAAAGAGTTAGCAAAGAAAAAAATTCTTAATTTTTTCATGAAAATTTTTGAAAAAATGAATTTTTAGCATTTTCTTTATAGGAATAATTACAAATTTAATTAAGATGAAAAATATTAATACATTATTGCCTATTTATTGTATTAAATAACTCTTACAAGGAAAATTACCAAAAAAAATAAAAATTGTTAAATTTTTTCAGGAAAAATTCTAGAAATTTAATTTTTCGCATTTTCTTTTTAAAAATTCTTAAAAATAAAATTAAGGGGGGAAATTTTGCTACTATTTTGCCCAATCCTTGTATGTAATGCCTCTTACAAGGGGAATAATCACTTTTTATCGTTCAGACGCCCCCTAAAAATTTTAAAAAATTTCCAAAACTTTTTTTCAGGTTTCTTATTTTTTTAAAACTTGTCTTTCATAAAAATAAAATAAAAAAAGATCCTCCCCAGCAGGGAATCGAACCCTGGTCTCCCGCGTGACAGGCGGGGATACTGACCACTATACTACTGAGGATTGAAGATCTGTTCGCGTAAAATAAAACCGTTTACTCATTTTTAACTTTTGCACTTAAGTCCGCGAGATATGATGAATGATATCAGTTTTTATCTATAAAAATGACGTATTTCATGATAAAATTAAGTATCTGCTATAGAAATTCCACGGTAAAAATTATTATAAGACTTTTTATAAGGAATTTTCCGGAAAAAGTGGAAAATTTCTGAAAAAAATTATTTTAAAATTTTAGGTAATTTTTGAGGGGGACTAAATTTGAAATTGGTTGATTTTACCCCTTGTAGATTTAACTTTGCATGGGTAAATGTAAAATATTTATTATTTTGGTCCTTAAAACATTTTTATGAAAAAGAAAATGCTTTTAAATATTTTTTCAGAAATTTTCTTTTCATAATTTTCAGCAAAATAAAAAAAAAGTTTCAGGAAAAAGTTTTTGTATTTTTTTAATTTTCTTGTGATTATTTTCGTAGGAAAATTTCTTTATATATTTAGATTTTAATTTTTTTTTTAATTACTTTGCCAAAATTGAACAAAAAACATCTAAAAAAAAATGTTTTTTGGACATTTAAATAAAATTTAATTTTTAACGTTACCAAATTGTGCAAAAATGGGATCATACGAATTTTATTTGTATTGAAAAAAATCTCAACGTTGCCAAATTGTTAGAATTTGCTCCTTTAAAATAATTTAAATTTCTTGACGTTGCCAAATTGTGCAAAAAAACCTTAATTTATGGATTTTCGACGTTGTCAAATTGTGCAAAATATCTGAAATCATCAGATTTTTTTTATTTTTCTGATGCAAATATTTTTTTAGAGATTCTCCTTTCAAAATTTTCGCAAAATAAAAAAATGTTTCAGGAAAAAGTTTCAAATTTTTTGATTCTTACTTTGCAAAATTAAACAAAATGTATAATTTTTTGACATTAAAAAAATCTTTGACGTTGCCAAACTGTGCAAAAGTGTGATCAAAAGAATTTTATTTGTATTAAAAAAAAAATCCTCGACGTTGCCAAATTGTACAAAAAATCTGGAATTATGTGTATTATGTTTTATATGCCCTTTTAAAAAAAAAATTAATTCTCAACGTTGCCACATTGTGCAAAAAATCCTAACTTTTTGGATTTGCGACGTTGTCAAGTCGTGCAAAAAATCTGAGATTACCAGATTTTTATATTTTTTTCCTTATGCTCTATTTTAATGTTTTGTTTTTGTTTTTCAGGAAATTCCATACTCACATTTTGCAATTCGACGGAGCAGGATTATGGGAATTCAATACATTGAATGCTACCAACCGATTGGACCTGAAATCTGAAAAATTAGAGCTTTTGAAAACCAGCCCCTCTGAAGAAAAGTCTCTTCGATTAAATGAAATTAACAAATTACTTGGAGAAGACGACGCCTAATTTTGAGATTTGACTATTAAAATTAAGAAAATTTTGCATCATAATTTTATTTTTACATCACTTTTTTATGGTTTTAATATTTATTAATAAGTAAATAAAGGTAAATTAATTTCATTTGTTAAATTAAATTTCCTTGGTGTATTTTTTTTGTTAGAGTTTTGAAAATGTGTATCTCTATTATTTTTTTAAGAAGTGTGATTTTAAAATTTTAGTCATATTATTACTACAAACCTTTTTTTTGTGATTTATATTAGAATAAGACACTGTACATTAATATTTTATCATTTTTTGTTTACAAAATTGTCTATTTGTATTAGAATAAAAATTAAATTAAAATTCCTTTTGTTTTATTTCCACAAAAATAATTTTTTCCGCAAGAAAAAATTTGCACGCCACTGGTAAAGTTTTTAAACGAAGCAAATTTTCTGCAAAAATGTAAAATTCTTTGCCTTTAAACAAAATTTACCATTAAACGTCTAACAAAACTTAAGACCCCCCCTAAAAAATAGCCCCCTTTGGTAAAAAAAATTGCGCGCTACTGACTTATGGGGCGGGCCAAGATTTCTCTCAAGGTCAATGCAGCAATAAACAAAATAATTTTTCTTATCTATTAGCCCCCTTTTTATACCCCAAAAACAGTGCGCCCCTGACAAACTTTTATTTTGGAGCCGAGTAAAATCAGTAGCTCGAAATTATTTTTAAAAAAGGGGTCAAAAATTGCCATTCGACTCGTAACGTAACCTAAGGCCCCCCTAAAAAAAGGTCGACCCCTTTTTAAAAAAATATTTCGAGCCACTGGTTTTACTCGGCTCCAAAATTTTTTTTTTACAGGGGCGCACTGTTTTTGGGGTATAAAAAGGGGACTAAAAGATAAGAAAAATATTTTTAATAAATTGCCATTCGACTTCTAACGAAACCTAAGCCCCCCCTAAAAAAATTGACCCCTTTTTTAAAAAATATTTCGAGCTACTGATTTTACTCGGCTCCAAAAAAAAATTTTTACAGGGGCGCACTGTTTTTGGGGTATAAAAAGGGGGCTAAAAGATAAGAAAAATATTTTTAATAAATTGCCATTCGACTTCTAACGAAACCTAAGCCCCCCCTAAAAAAATTGACCCCTTTTTTAAAAAATATTTCGAGCTACTGATTTTACTCGGCTCCAAAAAAAAAATTTTACAGGGGCGCACTGTTTTTGGGGTATAAAAAGGGGGCTAAAAGATAAGAAAAATAATTTTTTTTATTGCTGCATTAAGCTCCTGGTGAAACCTCGGCCCGCCCCAAAAGTCAGTAGCGTGCCTTTTTTTTACCAAAGGGGGCTATTTTTTAATAAAATTTACAAATGTTTTGGTCAAAAATCAAACATTAAGGGACCGTGCGTAGGTATCGTTTTGACGAGTGAAAATTTTTCACATCGGGACCGTGTGTAGGTATCGTAAATCGGTCAGTAAATTTTTGTCGCAGCGACAAATTTTAAGTCGCGACGACATTTATTTTTGTCGCTGCGACAAAAATTTACAGACCGATTTACGATACCTACACACGGTCCCGATGTGAAAAATTTTCACTCGTCAAAACGATACCTACGCACGGTCCCTTAATTTAAAATTTTATTTTTTTTTAACATTTTAAATTAAAGGCCCGTGCGTAGGTATCGTTTTGACGAGTGAAAATTTTTCACATCGGGATCGTGTGTAGGTATCGTAAATCGAATTGGAAATTTTCATTTTTTTCGACGTTTTTGTAAAAATACACGAAACGGAGTTTCGTGACTAAAAAATGCCAAAAAAGCACTTCCGTGAAGCAAAACTCGCAGTCGTCAAAACGATACCTTCGCACGGTCCCTTAAGTACAGTGGCGTAAATGAATTTTTTTTCCAAGGGGGGCTATTTTTGTGAGAAACATTTTTAGCCAGTGGCGTACAATTTTTTTTCTAAAGGGGGCTAAAATTTTAAAAATGTTATTTTGTGTGCCAAACATTTAAAACTGACGTTTTTGTTAAATATTTTAAAAAAATTAAGCCAGTGGCGTACACTTTTTTTTTTCAAAGGGGGCTAATTATTAAGGCGTTTAAATAAAACACAATTATTACAAAAAATTGTGTTTATTTATTATTTTATAATAATTTGTACATAAAAACTTAACAAAATACGTTAATTTAAAACATAAATTGCAAAAAATTATTTTAAAAATAATGTCTATTTTGATAGGCAACAAGAAATATGAGAAAAAAATTGCACTACATTACATTTTACAACAAAAAGCGTTTTTAAAAGAATATTTTGATTAAAAAATAACATTTTTATACTACCTTAAGTTAAGTTTTATTAAGAAATTATATTTTAAATTAGACCTAAGAATATCACAAGTAAAAAAATAAAAATATGGCCTTAAAAATGACAAAAACAAAAGTTTTTAATACACTTTTGTTACAAAAAATAGGCTGACCACTTTTTGGGACAAAAAAAATACCTATTTTGGGAGAAATACAAATTTTAGTACCTTATTTGTCAAGGGTAAAAAAAATATTTTTATTTACTACAATACGCATAATTTCCAACGTTATAAGCTACAATGGTCACGTGGTCCAATTTTCCAGGCAAATTTTCAACTCGATCGAGCCCTTTTCGCCTACGAATACGTTTTTCTTGTCGACTAACTTCAACTAAGACGCCATTTTGATTATCGTAATATAAATCAGAATCCTCCAAAGTGTGTCTTTTTGCTGAAGTAATGCTGAATGTAAAATTTACCAGATTTTCGCAAAGCTGTTTGGAGACAGTACACGGTGACTCACGCCCTGAAAAAAGGATGATTTTTTTAAAACATCATAAGTGGGAAATGTTTAAAAATTGTTTTTATATTTGCGTTCTATAATATGCACATTATGAAACCCGAAATTTGGTTTTTTAAGGTTGCTGATTGCTTCATTATTAAACCCGAGGGGCAATTCACCTTGGAAGTATAGTGTACATGTATGTGAAAGTAGGTGGAAGTATGTGGAAGTACGTGGAAATATGTGGAAGTACGTGGAAGTATGTGGAAGTATGTGGAAGTACGTGGAAGTATAGTAAAAGTATGTGGAAGTACGTGGAAGTATGTGGAAGTATGTGGAAGTAAAGTGGAAGTATATGGAGGTTTTTTAGATTAAAAAATGGCGCGAAATTCACAAAAATTGCGCTTTTTCAATTTTTGACAGTCAATTATTTAAAAAAATGGCGCCAAACTTTAAAAAATTGCTTTTTTTTAATTTTTGACAGTCAATTATTTAAAAAATTGGCGCGAAATTCAAAAAATAATTAAATTAAATAACAAAATTTATGCTTTTTGATTTTTTAAATTTTTAACACATCATTATTATAAAGTAGGCGCTAAATTTAAAAAGGGTGTTACGTTTAGAATTTTTGATAGTTATCTTTGAAATTTTTGTTTCTTTGTTGATTGTCAAATCGGTCCCGATTGGATCGGTTGACACCATTTGGGTGATTTTATGAATTAGAATTTAAATAAGAAAAATTTGACGTTTCGAGTACCGTTTGTAAAATTTAACATACAGGATGCAATAAGAAAATATGACGTTTAATATAGAAATACAGGGTGGAGTAAGGAACTAAATCAAAGATCTTCCGGTTTTCAACAATAAATTTAAATTAAATTCGTTTCGGTTCATTAAAATTAATATTAACTATATGTAAAGGTGACAAATATTTAGCTAAAAATTTGGAAAATTCCTACTTAAAGTTGGTTGTTAAAAATTTCATACATTTTTCCTATTTTTGTAAAAATAGGTGGCGCTCAACATTACATTACATTATAAATAAATTTAATAAATTGTCGTTAATTAACCCACCCCTATCCAACTGAGCCTAGCGTCGAGGTGAGAATTTTCTCTAACAAGGGGATTCTTAATGCATTTTTAAATGGCTAAAAATTTATTTTTTAAATAAATTAATTTATAATTAATAATAATCTCATAAAGTCATAATATAAGGATCGATTTTTCACATCAATAGACAATTTGCACAAAATATTTGAGGTTATAATGTTCAGCGCATGCGTCATTTATAATTTATTGTGGAAGTACGTGAAAGTATAGTGGAAGTATGTGGAAGTATGTGGAAGTATGTGGAAGTACGTGGAAGTATAGTGGAAGTACGTGGAAGTATAGTGGAAGTACCTGAAAAGTGGAAGTATAGTGTACAAATTTCTGAAGGTGAATTGCCCCTCGATTAAACCCAAAGTTTTATTTTATTGGTTGGTATTCCAGATGCAAAAAAATAAATTCTTCCCTTGCAAGGTACTTTTTATTTATAAATTTTACTACTAAAAACTATCAGGGGACATTGTTTTTTTGTAGGGAGTAACTAGAAGAATTGGAGAAACGATATCAACGGTTACATTTTCTCAAAAACGCCTATTCATTCAGTATTAAGTGAGTAAAGTTTACAAATGTCATTATTCAATATGTCTGACCAAAATTTACTTTTTACTTCAAAATGTCAATGTTGCCAATCCAATAAAAATAAAATTGCAAGTTGAGTTTTTAATTCAAGTTAAAAATGCTTTTTAATACATTAAATAAAACAAATATAAAAAATAGTTTAAAAAACTAGTTTTAATAAACGAATTTTCTTTTTTTTTTTTTTTTTAAATTCTTACCGCTAATTCCATTTTTGAGTACATCCTCCATTAGTAAAAGTTGGAGCTCATATCTTTGCAGTGGCGTTACAAAAGGTAGTCCGTCTTCATTTCGTAAAATACTCTTTTTTTTAGGGGAAGGAACATCTAACATAGTTTTTGATCTTAAAAATTTATAACCGCTACCAATTGAAACGTTTTTATTCTTGGTGACATCTGAGGAAGTTGCTAGTGGCGCCTTTTGACTAGAACTAAAGAAAAAAACAAAGTTTTAAAATAATTAAGTCTCTTTGAAATAAAATTACAAAATTATAACGCAACAAAAAATGTACTGATTATTTCATTTATATGCCATATTAGAAGTTCATGCCAAAATTTGAAGCATTTTACTGCAAATTATACTGGAAATCACCCGTTGACAACAACCTGAGTTGAAATATCCCGCGGTTAACCAGCACTGACAGCGAATAAAATACCTAGATAGAAGTCAAAATTATGATTTTTTGTTAATTTTGTCAAAAATTGTTCTTTCGGTTAGTCTTTTTCAGTGTTTAAATTAAATTAATATTATTTTGTTGGATAAATAGTATTTATAAATGAAATAATCGTGTCGAATAGCCCTCGTGCTCTTGATAAATTGTCGATTTTAAAAGAACTCGTGCTTGTTGAATATGCAATGTCCCTCAAAAGTAAGGGTGTTTTCTTTTAATTATTCACCTCGTGCTTCGCACTCGGTAAAAAATTAGACAACACTCTTACTTTTCGGGACATTACTATGCAACAAGCACTCGTTCATTTTATAATCGAAAATTCATAGAGCACTTGTTCTATTACAACTTACTAAAAATTAAGTTTCTTTAAAATAAAATTACAATATAAGGTTAAAAATATAACACACAAAAAAGGTACTGATTATTTAAATAAAAAAAAAACGACAAATTATTTAAATTAAACAATAAAAGCAAGGTTTTTTTTATAAAAATGACTTTAATTTGCGAAGAAAAGTCACTTCTAACTCATGGTATAAGCGAAGAGTAAAACAATTTTAATTTCACCTTTTAAAAGAAAATAAAACATTCTTTAATCTTTTAAAAACAAAATTTTCCCCAAATTAGAAAAAGCATTTTTTTTTATTTTGGGGGGTATAAAATATAAAACAAAGATTCTCTCCAAACCACACTTTATTTAGAAAAATCTGAATACGTATTTCGACAGCTAAGCTGTCATCTTCAGCAGAAGATAGAATTCTATCTTCTGCTGAAGATGACAGCTTAGCTGTCGAAATACGTATTCTAAATAAAGTGTGGTTTGGAGAGAATCTTTGTTTTATATTAAACATTCGCCACAGAAATCATCAAATATCCATCTATTTTGGGGGGCTTTTAGGGGGCCCAAACCCCCCCACCTTATTTAAAAAACACTTACATTATAGAAACAGGCCTTTTTTCAGCTCCTTGTCCATTACTTTTCGATTTATGACTAGAAAACGACAGCTGCCTTCTCAAAAGACTGGTCCGTGTTTCAGTGGCACTAGTAGATGCCCTAGCCCCCTTTGGGGGGGCACTTTTAGCCTCCAACGTTGCTGATTTATCAAAATTCATACTTCTATCACTTGGAAGCGTGTTGTTCTTAAAAGGCGGCGTTTCTAACCCTACTTTTGGAATAGAAGCGTTTTCACTGTTAGTTGATTTGTTTAAGGCGTTTGACTGCGTTGTCGCGCATGCGTCATGCGAGTTTTGACGCAGAAATGCTTGAATTAAGGGGCTATTAAAGTCATCTTCTAATTGCGTTGATAAAATGTCTTTATTTGGTGTTGTTTCAACTGATTTTAGGTTATGTGAACTCGTTTGTGAGACATTTGATTTAATTGATGACGTATTTGAGTCCCGGTTAATGTGTGATCGCCTAGGCGGTTTAACCGGTGCTTTATTTGGGGTTACTATAACCCCTGATGCACTAGGAAGCGTTTCGGGTTTTTTTACTACTTCAGTCGTTATTTTTTGGGTGTTAACCGGAATGTTTTTGGAAATTGGTTTGTTTTTTGTTGTTTCCGGTTGTACCGGTGACGTAACCGTAAATTTACACACGTTAGGGTCAAAATTATCAGTCAAACCATCAGTTGCTAGGAAAACAATGTCACCTTTTGATATTTTGGTGACTGATAGTGTCAAATTTGACAGTTCTGGGTTAATTCCATCGACTGGTCCTAATGCGCCTAAGGCATCGCGCATATCACGGTTTGAGGTTATGTCATGTGACCCTGGAACAGAATTAATGTTGTTAGAGGTTAAGTAAAGGTTAAATTATGTAAAATTTGCACTTTAAAGCCAAAATTGCGTCAAAAAATAACACCATATCTTGTACTAACGTTAAATTTAATAACTTGCTACATAACATACTATCCATTCACAATTTAAAAAAAACAGTGCAGACGAGCCATAGTGTGTTAGATTTTATCCTGTATAATGTCATTAATGTCACTTTTGTTTGCTGGTTATGTAAGAAAAGTCAAAAAAATTAAAAAATGCATTTAAAAACATGTTCAGGGCATCTGAATCAAAAACAATGGTCTCAACATATACAGAAGTATTTATTTTTTTATTAAATTACTTTATAATGCACTAATCATTAAACCATTTAAAAGTTTACGCAAAATAGGAATTATTTATTTAAGTACTCACTGTTAAGAAGTCCCTTTAGGTATCATAGGATAAATTATCACTTTTACAAAAATGTCTACAATTTACTTTATAAATTCTCACATCTCAAGCAAAAATTGTTTCTTTTTTTTACGTTTGTCGCCTGTTTTATGTAACTGTCATATTATTTTTGGCATTTTTCAACTTTTAATGACAGTAAATTTAAAATGTAGTGCCAACTTTGAGGAAAATTCAACTTTTCAAAGAAAAAGGTTCTAGTTTTCATAGGTGACTCTGGTTTTTTTAAACTGTGAATGGATAGTATTTACTTGTACGAAAAAAGATCCCACTTATGATGTTTTAAACAAACGCTACCTGTTAGCAATGCCAGTTTAATTTATTGAATTAAATAAAAGAATATTAAATATTATGTAATGCTTAAAAATTCAAAAAATCATGACAACGTTTGATAAGGTGTTTTTTTTGTTGACAGCTGTCTATTTATGTTAAAAATGATGTAAACTCACCTTTAGTAAGTTCTCGAACACCGCCTTTTTGCGAATAAACATATGCTAAAGTGTCGCCAACATTACAAACACAACAAATGTATTGTTGCTCATTATTTGTTTCACCGGAAGTCCTTTGACTGGTTTGACCGGAAGCTGACCCTGTTTCGCTCCGTTTCCGGTTAGATTTTATCGGTAAAACCACTGCAACTGTCAAAGTTGTGAGCATTCCCTTATTTTCCAATATTAAGTCGTGTGCACAATTGAATGCTCGTAGAAGACAAACAAAAACTTCTTTTGTGTTTGTAATTAAAGATGGAGACGCTTCCGGTTGGTTACCGGAAGTGCCATCGGGTTTTATGGTTAGGTTTTCAAAAGGTTTTGTGTCATTGAAGATTGTTTTGTTTAGGTAGTGTAAGCAACCGTGTACTGCTGATTTGGCAGCAATGCTTGCGCGTTCACCTTAAAGAAAAAAGAACATTCTAAAGTACTATCGTGGACATGGAATTTAAAACGATTTTATATCAGCCACCTTTGATTTTTTGAATTTTACTCCATTGTGAATGGGGATTTTTATGTCAGTTTTCGAATGTTATTTTGACAACAAATGCGTCAAATGTATTTTATTAAAATAAATTATGTAAAATGTGCTGCCGGCGAGAAAAGTAGTAAGAAGATATTTCCCATTTTAAATAATTTTGTTTTAGGATAACAATAAGGCTCCAATCTTCGTAAAACATCAGAGAAATGTTTCTTGTTAATGTCCACTTTGCATTAAACTTGAGATGTTTAAGCCACTATTTTGACCATATTTACAATGCAAAAATTGATCGTTTTAAATTCTATGTCCACGATAGTATTTCTAAAGAAAGATAAGAAAATTAAATAGATGTAGCATCATTTAAAAACATAGGCACTATATTTGGCTCTGATAAACACGCAGCAAGTAAGGGGAAGATGTTGATGTTGCCCCCTCTCCACGCAAACTTGTGTATACGTTTAAAATTCCAATAGCGTCATTTCCAAGGGATACATTTATTTAAAAAAAGTCTACAATTTTAAAGCCATTCGTGATTAAGGTAAATAACACATTCAAGCTTTATTTTTGACGCGAACGCGAAGTAAAATTTCTATTTTTTACTTCTGTGTACAAAAAACCAACATGTGTTGTCGCCACTATTCGCCGCCGCTAATGGAGTTTTCTAACCTCACAATTGTAAATTTGTATGTGAATTTTCCGTAAACAAACCAAATTTTTATGAAATTAAAGATGTTATAGTACATTAAATGGTAAATATCAGTGTTTTACAATGCAATATCATAAAAAAAAGATAGAATTTAAAAAATTTACCAGTTGCTGTTATGATTCTTGTCAGCCTATCAGAGATAAGGTAAATATAAACACTTTTCCTAACCCCCTAAAAGGGTTGGTCAGTTTACCAAATAGTTTTGGTGAATATTATATCTATTTAATTATCTCATCATTGGTTTTGCACCTTTAGAAAAATTTTAAAAGATGCCCCAACTGACAGAAAATTTTTTAGGATTATTAGAAAATTTATCAAGTGACTCTAAAAAATGTAAGTTGTTTTTTGATATTCAAGCATACTATCCATTCACAATTAAAAAAAACAGAGCAGGCGAGTCATAAGGTGACAGATTTTACCCTGTATATTGTCATTAATGTCACTTGTGTTTGCTGGTTATGTAAGATAAATCAAAAAATGCATTTAAAAACATGTTCAGGACATATGAATCAAAAACAATGTTCTTAACATATACAGAAGTATTTATTTTTTTATTAAATTACTTTATGATGCACTAATCATTAAACCATTTAAAAGTTTACACAAAATAGAAAAGATTTATGTAAATACTCACTGTAAAGAAGTCTTTTTAGGTATCATAGAATAAATTAGCCCTTTTACAAAAATGCCTACAATTTTCTTTATACATTTTTACATCTCAAGCAAAAATTGTTTCGTTATTTCAATTTTTACGCCTGTTTTATGTAACTGTCATATTATTTTTGGCATTTTTTAATTTTTAATGACAGTACATTTAAAATGTAATGCCAACTTTAGGGAAAATTTAACTTTTCAAAGAAAAAGATTCTAGTTTTCATAGATAAGTTTTTTTTTTAATTGTGAATGGATAATATTTTAGGATTCTCTAAACGTTTTGAGGTTTTTAAAAGTGTTTTTAGACTATTTTCCTTACCCCAATTTACTCCGTCAGCAACTGCTAAAATTGCCGAATCTTTTCTGGCTATTATTCCAAAACAATCGGCAATAGGGTCGCCATTGTTTCGTTTTGAAACTTGGTTTACATCGTAAAGCGAATTGGCGATTCCATAAACAAGATCAGATTTTTTGTTCCATTCATTTGGTAGCTTAGTATCATCTATTTTAAAATTATCGGCAGTTTCTGTAGAGTCGGTTTCTAAAAACAGTCATTTTGTTATCATATCTTTGTTTGTTGATAAGCCTACCGGAAGAGCATGCTTCCGTTTTTTTTTTATAAATCAAACATTTGTTTATAAAGTACATTTCATAAAAATAAAACTATAAAATTTGCAACATTCAACAACAAAAAACCAATGGAGCATATTCGTACAAAAATTGGTTGGCATAACCTAGGAAATTTGTCATACCACTCGCCGTTTCAGATTCTAACTGACATTACTTCTGAATTTTATATTTTTATCAAAAATAAAGCTAATATACCAAAAAACAACAACTGCCAGTTTAAAACATTCCACATACCAGCTAAAAGGTTTGTATAACATTTGCGGAGTGTTTTACAACTTCAATTCTTTATAATTAGGTAAAAAAAGGGCATAATGACTCATTTACAAATGTACTTTTAATGCAAAGTCCGCGGTGCATGCAAAAAATGCGGATTATTTTAAACATTCACGGAAATCCTTTTGTAAATGTCATAATTTCCTTTTTTTACCTAATTATAAAGAATTAAAGATGTAAAGCACTCTCTAAATAGTATACAAACCTTTTAGATGGTACATTGAATATTTTAAACCGGCGGCAGTTTGTTGTTTTTGGTATATTAGCTTTATATTTGACAAAAATATAAAATTGAGAAGTAATGTCAGTTAGCATCTGGTATGACAGATCTCCTAGGTTACCTCAACCAATTTTTGTACGAATACGCTACATTAAAAAACAATACAAAAATCTTACGTAAATTACGATTTACGTCCGTTACGTGATTTATAAATCAAGCTTAAGACTTGATAAAATATTGTTTTTTAGGTCAAGTGTATAAAAAATTAATATAATTAAACTCAGGATAAATAATACAAGGATAAATTGATCAAAACCGGTAGTAATTGGCAGATTACAACCGAGTTTAATATGTATAATTACTTAGATAAGAGCATGCAAAAATAAATACAGACTGTCCTCAAATTGGCACACCTGTATGGTGCGTTATTGGGGCATGCTTTAAGATTTCTTAAAAAAAATCCATCTGCTATATTCATTGAGAAAAACGCGAACAATGTTGCATAAATTCGGCGACACAGTCTATGAAAATACATCTAAAAATCCCATCTATGAGTCTTGATCATACACTTTTGCATTAGATTTTATTGACATTGTTGTCAGCTTCATTTCATGAAAACCTTGTAAAATTAAATTGATTATAAAAATGTAATTTGGCCATTTAAAAGATAAACAAATGGTGAAATGGTTTAAGATAGAGTAGCTTTGTATTAAACCATTTTTGTTAATATGTGGTGTTATCTTTAAGGTATGAGCGTTCGAAGTTTTGCACTTTGGGGCCTTATATCTCCAAAGGTATATGAGAATTTTTTTTAACATTTTATTTTTAGGGATCCTTAGACATGCCCTAATAACGTTCCGTCGCGTTTATGCGCCATATTTTGGACACCCTATATTTATTATAAAATAAATTCATGCAAATAAAAAGAGTATCTTGCGCCAAAAAAAATCTATAAAATTAGAGCTTTAGTTAGAGGATAATTGCATTTAAATTGCCAATATAAAACAACCGAAATAGATTTCTTTTTTGGCGCAATTATTGTTTAAATTAGCCAAAAACAAAAAAAACCCATGCATAAGTTTAAAAAACCAAAAATAAGAAGTGCATGCAAAAAGTTTAAAAAGTTACCATTTGAGCAGTTAGGCCTCGCAGAAATAACGATATGTTTTCCCGTTTTCTTGTGGTTAAAGGGATTACCGTCGCTTTTGGATTTGGAAAGAGATCTATTTGGATTTTCTTTTAGGAGGGCAGTTCTTATATTTCTTTCACGACTTTCCCTGATTGTCCTATTATTTCCTGAATTTTTTCTGACATTTTTATTGTTATTACTTGAAATATTGTTAGTGTTTTTGCTATTTTCGTTGTTACTACTTTTAATAATACTATTTTCTACACGGTTTTCTATTTTAGACGTATTTTTACACTCTATCTTTATGCTATTGTTATTTTCTGTATAAAACTCTTTGTCAATTTTGGTTTTTTCTATCTCAATATTAAAATCAGCCATACTTCCAAGTGAAAGGCTTTTCGAATGTCGTTTTTTTGTTTGGTTTTTAACGCAATATTCTTGCCCCGCAACTTTAATAATCATTTTCGTATTGTCTAAGGGCTGGCCCTCCAATCTTAGCGGCGATTTTTTTGGTTTTAAAGCAATAGGAGCTGAAAATTAGTTGGAAATTTAGAAATAGCCCCTTTTTCAAGTGTAAGGACCCCTTTTTTAAATTATTCTTTGACTTATTATGTACAGAAACGTAAAAAATGGGGCCCTAGAAGAGTATTAGTAAAACAGCAACATAAAGACACTTACCACATTCGTCTAAAGTGTCTATGAAGTCAATATCAGCGTCCAACATCGATAAATGCTTCTCAGTCCTTTTTACAGCCGTGAGCCCCCCATCTGGACCACTATAACACCCTATCACCGAATTGCCCCCTTTCTCATATTTGGAAAGTTCAAAATTAGGCAAATCCAATGGATTCTTCCCGTGTAATACAGTAGGACCTTCGCGTAAACCAGTATGACTAAAAAACACTCATTTTAAACCCTTGTTGCTATTTTATAAGTATTTTATAGCGTACCCTAGAAGATATTTGGTAATAAAAGCGTTTTCATTTATGTTGTGCCTTTTCTGACGGGGTTCTTGGTGAAAACTTAACTGCCGAAAGTAGGTAGACACTCTTTTCCTTAATGAAGGCATTGCAGATCCCAAAACAACGGGTGAAAGTTGAATTAAACACTAATTAACATTCAAAACACAACAAAAACATTGCACTTGATTTTATATAACCCTAAATCACTATACTTGAACTTAAAAGCCACTTAATTCACCATTTTTTCGCGTTAAACATTACGATTAGATTAATTTAAGACTACTGAATTGTTTTATAACAATTAATCGAGTCATTTTAATCATATTTATTTATAAATTGTTGATAAAACGTGAAAGTACACACCCCACTCAAAGAGATAGCATGATGCGTATGTCAAACCATAGACTTACCAAATTCCATAGATCGCACTTAAGCTGCGTTCACGCGCGCACGGAGTTTGCAAAACCATCAACGTTGAAGATTATGAAGCTGCAACTTGGTGCAAATGAACTAAAAACTAACAACGTTTAAATAAAATGGAGCTAGAAATTAAAAAAATAAAGAATATTAAAGAAAACGTGAAGATAAATAGGTTTATTACGTTTAGCTAGGTATAAATGTAAATACAAAGATATAAAATTTGTTTTCATGGTTAATAAGTCTAATTAGGGTATCACAAAAAAGGTAATATTAGTAAATAATGATATTTTCGCACAATAAAAGCACTTTAAAAGTAGTTTAACTGTAATCAAATAAAAGATACTTCTCCAAACACCTTGGCAGCTCGAAACTATCCACATTGTCTATTAAACGACGGCCCAATTTGCGGCGTAAGTAGAGTCTCACCTTAAATTCAAATTTTTAGTTTATGTACCTTAATTTGACGTTTTTTTTCCAAATACCTGTCTTCGAAGTGATAAAGGGTACGTTGCCAGTTCTAAAAGAGCCGCCTTTTGCTTAGGAGTAACTACATTATTCCTCCTAATCATACAAGTGTCAAAAGATTCAGTAGCCTCTAAAAGGAGATAAAAAATGGCGTCGCAATTAGCGGAAATTACGTTATGGAGAGAGTTAAGAACGCCATCTGGGTCTCTAAACTGAGTCTTCATTACAACCTTTAAGAACACAAGTTTAAAAATAATGACATTTTTTATTTTTCAAAAAATTACCTTAGAACCATATTTGAGTAAAAGACTGACTATTTCAATTGATGGAACCTCATTACTGGCCAAATATTCGGCCAATACTGGCCTTAGTTGTGAATTACGATCTAAAAT
Source organism: Cartodere bifasciata (assembly GCA_963920755.1). Lineage (NCBI taxonomy): Eukaryota > Metazoa > Arthropoda > Insecta > Coleoptera > Latridiidae > Cartodere > Cartodere bifasciata. Next base: position 1,867,077 of record OY987199.1, on the reverse strand, counting down.
GTCGTTGAAAACCTTTAAATTCGGGTCGGCACCCGCTTGCAAAAGTAACTAAAAACACAAGATATTTTTTAGGTTAAGTAACAATATTTGAGGTTAGTTTTACCTTCAATATTTCAAGCCTGTTAGGAATATTGTCTGCGCATGCCACATGTAAAGGAGAGCCAATAATTGGGGAGCTACAGTTAACATTTGCTCCTAAAAGTCATATTTTTTATTTCTTCGTAATTTAAAATTAAACAAAAAGTTGACTTACCTGAGGATATTAATAACTTTACAATTTCAGGGTCTCCTTTTAGGATGGCCAAATCTAAAGCACTAGGTTTGCCCAAGTCAAAAACTTCATCATAGTTTAAATTGGCACCTTGCTTTATTATCAAATTTATTATTTCGTAATTTCCTGACAGAACTGCATAGTGTAGAACCTGAAAGAAAATTATAATGTACACCTAAGAATAGATTTTACTACTGGACTTTAAGATTTTCCCAAATAACCTTAAATGAACATAACCCAAAATACTACTTTCTTTACAAATTCAGGTCAATATAAATTTACAGTGCTACCTTTCGGCTTAAAATAGCGCATGATCTTAATGCTCCGGTTGATACTTAGTAGCGGTAGATGTCGCTTGAGTTTTATCACCTTTATTATATTAATAGTCATTTAACCAGTAGGTGTGTTAATAAAGGCGAATAATAAACGAGAGGTTTTAACAAGCGAGCGATCAGCGACCTTGTTAATAAATGAGAGTATTAATTGCCATTTAACATACGAACTGGTTACAATGCTTTTTCGCACATCGTTGATCATTATTGAATAAATTATAAAATAAAACAGTTATTTCACCAACTAGCAGAAACAATGCGTCAGCCGTTCAAATTTATTAACGTTGAAAAAGAAGAGCTGTCACCGAACTTTTATGAATAGAAAATAAATGTTGTTTCCTTAAAATCTGGTAAAAGGATCTGCTTCTCATTCTTTCCAACGGTAAATATTTAATTTCTTTTGGTTTTTGTTGCTTGAACGGTAATTAAAGCTACTTTAACATTTGTAATGTAGAAACATAGGGGAACGGTGCTGACATTCTACGACTCAGTGCGCCGACGCGTCATGTAATCTAAAACAGCACGTGCCAGAAAGTTCACCCAATCTAATAATATCCCCACCCATATTGACTCAAGCACAAGTTGACAACGGTGCATATATAAGTTCACGTCTTTATTGTCGTATTGTAATGTAACTCTTAAATTATAGATGTCTCTAGATGTCCCGTTAAGCGAAGGCACCTTTAACTTGATCGAGGGCCTTCTTTAAAAAAAAAGCAAGGGTGCCCCTACCAATTTACCTTAATTTAAGCGGCTTTAAGTATAATGAGTAGGTACCTAATACCTCCATTTTTGAATATGAAAAATACTAAATCAGTTCATGTACACCTAAATAAAACATACTTAAATAATTTATTTTTTTTAGTCCTTTATTCTATAAATTTCTCAAGAAAAATAAATAACCTTTGTAGACCATTACACTTAGGAATTGTCTACAAGACAAAGCGTAGCTAAATTTTGTAACAACAATTTGGTTGCTTTTTATTTGGGTATTCCGAAAATCGGTTTGTATTCTTGTTTTGCAGTATTTTTTTAAAATTTTTTATGGTTTCATCAAGTAGGTAACTCACATCACAAAAAAAATTGATTTCACATTTACGTAGGTATATTTTTAAAATCCTTACCTTGGGTTGGAGATAGGTATAGGGAAGTGGGGTATCAAATGAAAGGAAATTAAAAAGTAAATTTAATGAGCCAGAAAAAAATATAGCTTTGCATTTAATTTTTTAGAAATAAAAAGGTTTTAATGTATCGATTTTCAATGGCGGATTTTTCACTTCCGGTTACAATTTTTTGTCAAATTGTAGATAAAAGTGCTTTTTAAGCATCTTGATTATACGTTGTTTAAATTTCATGCAAAAATATCCCCCATGAAAAGCACAATGGTTTTTTTAAAAAAATGCTGCAACTGGCAAAAATTTCGAAAAAATTTTTTTTTGCAAAAACTAAAAAAGTGGGAGATTTCGGACTTTTACCAAAATAATCCTTATTTTTGGGAGTATTTAAAAATATAAAAAAATATAGGGTGTTCCATTTAAAATAAAGAAGTGAATGTGTGTTCCGAGTAAATGGAACACCCTGTAGAGTAAAACATTACTAAAAATAAAAATTTAGTTCATTACAAACAATCTTACGAAAAGAAAAATTTGCTAGCATTTTTAGTTCCTGAGATAAGGGGTTGGGTCATCTTACGTGGGACACCCTGTACCTCTTTTATGTGAAATGGAGTGTAAATCTAATAATAATTGATTTCTGAATGAATAGAAAATACGCTAAAGGAGAGCACAATTCCACTTATCCATGCATAAAAAGAAAATACAAACACATTACACAAATAGTAACAAACTAAAAATAAGCTAATTCAAAATCTTCTTAACTTGCCAGTTTATAGTAATTAATTGGGTGTTATTTGGTGTAGTGGTAGTTTGCCACTACACCAAATAACACCCAATTAATAAGCTAATTGTAATTAATTTCCAATAGAAAAAAAACTGATAAAAAAACCCCCCTGGTGAAGCCAAAATAATTAATTAACAACGACAATAATTATTGTACTTATTAGAAATTATTATCATTTTCTATTCTATTCTACTTTTAAATCATTATCCATTCATTAAACCAAAACATGTAATTTAAGTAGTGACCTCCTTCGTTCAAGCGCTGAACTACGATGGTTAGATTGAAAAATTGTAGAACATATCAGATAGCATCAACGTTGCCAAGTGGGTATTTAAGCGGTAGCATTAAGGAAGAGTGGGGATAGAATTAGATTGAATGAACCTTATTGCACATGCTGTATTAGATTACCTGACGCGTCGGCGCACTGAGTCGTAGAGCGTCAGATACGTACTCAAACATAGATAGTAATTTTAAACATAGAAGAGCGTTACTATGGACTCGTATCCATGCATTAATAGGGGTCATTAATTAACGATTTGGAGTGCGTTAATGAATGTCTTTAATTAACGATGTGCAGAAACAGAAATTTATAACAAGGTTTGATTAATTTTAATGACATTTTTTGAGAACAAATAATTCTATGATTATTTTAATATTTTTAAAAATAGGGGTAGTACTTACAGTTCTATAGTCGTGCCTTTCGTCAGCCAGTGCGTTGACGTCAGCACCGTACTTAAGAAGAAGAAGAACTGCTTCCATACCCTTAAAATATTTATTTTTAAAAAAAATTAATACATCATTTTTGGCTGTTTTCTTTTAAATTAATTTTAAAAGGGCGCTTACATGGGGTTGACGGACAGCCTTCATCAGAGGGGTTAACCCTGACCTATCCCTACTGTCAGGGTTGGCCCCAAAATTCAACAAAAGCTCCAAATATTCCAGGTCCGTAACCAGGTTAATTTCAGCACCGAAGAAATATCTTTTGTTAGGGTCAGCACCATGTTCGAGAAGCATTTTAGCAATGTCCTTGTGTTTGTTTCGAATCGCAAGTCGAAGGGGCTCATCCCCTTGAGTTGTACGTGGAAAATCCTCGTCCGTATCAGGACGGTAATCCACTTTTGCACCCGACATTAGCAAAAGTCGGACTAGCTCAGTAAAACTGGAAAAACAAAAAAAAGAGTAAAACTAAATAAGTTAAAAGATACTCTTTGTAAGGGTTGATTTTTTAAACTTTTGGGGTGCCTTTTAACCCCCTATTTATTCTACGATTTGGTAGAGTGCCTCGATGATTTTGACTGATATTGTCGCTCTATAGAGTGGCGTCATGCATTATTCCATCTCTGTCATACATAATTAGCAAAGTGACAACAATTACAACTTTCAATTACAATTGATGACAGAATCTGTATGACAGAGATGGAATGATGCATGGCGCCACTCTAGCGACAATATCTGTCAAAATCAAGACACTCTACGATTTGGCATCTTGAACGACGGATGGTATGACATATATCCTTGGAAACTTCAATCAATTTTTGTTTAAATATTGTCCATTCGTTGAAATGTGTGATTTATAGTTATATTTATTTAACTTAACGCCACTTAACTCCATTTAAATTACCGCGACCAAATAATTGCATTTATAGATTGCTTAATTTTATTAATTTAAAGCAGTAAACGCCATCAATCTACTTTTTGAACCTTTTGAACCTTTTACAGATATTATTACGATTTTCTTTCTAATTTTAAAAATTTGGTCTATTAACCGATAGATGGCTCTAGTGAAAAAGGGTTACAGATGCCTAATTTACCCGAAATTAGTTAAATTAAGAAATATAACCTAAAAGTGAACATTAAATGACGTTAATTTGATCTAAAAATGATGATAACTTTCGCATAATTAATTTCATTTTGTGTTAATTCGCGATACGTTAGTTCTAAAGTGTGATTTATAGTTAAATTAAATTAACTTAACGCCACTCAAAGCTACTTAACTTGACGCGACCAAATTAATGCAATTATAGTTTAAATTAACACGTTAATTTACAACTGTTAACTTCATCTATCGGTAAATGTTAGAATCGTATTATTTACCGACATTAGTGTTTATTCTTCGATTATCTTTGTAATTTTAAAAATTTGGTCTAGTCGATAGATGGCTCTAGTAAAGATGCTTACTTTACCCTGAATTAGCTGAAATTTGTCAAAATTAAGAAATATAACCTATAAGTAAACGTAAAGTTAAGTTAATTGGATGTGTAAATGCGATTTCATCTTTGGTATAATTCATTTAATTCGCGATACGAAAATTCTAAGTGGAGTTAAGTTAATTCATCTATAAATTAACATTAAAAGGGTGCTAAAAATGCTTACCCATGTTCGGCAGATAAATGAAGGGGGCTGTAGCCACATTCATCAACTGCATTAACGTCACCCCCTCTGGTTAATAAAAGTTGAGTTGCTTCGTAATATTGTTGCCAAACTGCGTAATGTAAGGGCATAAGACCTTGAGTTACTGGTTCATTAACCTAAAATATTATGAAAAAAAATTGCAGATAAAAAAAATTATGTCTTAAAAAAATAGTCAATTTTTTTTTGAAACTTTAAAAATTCTACTTAATTTTAATAGACGTTTGTTGCTTTTAAGTATTATTTAGCTTATTTAAATGTTCACAAAATGTTTTTCTGATGTGGCAATTAATTTGACCATTTTAGAGTGGTTATGTAATGTTGGTTGCCTAAAATCAACAAAAAACATCACTGTCCGGTCATTGCTCAGTGGGTTTATAAAAGTCAATTTTAATTAAAAATTGTGCTTACCAGCAACATAAATAAACAAAGCACAAGTTGACATATTCTAAAGGTCCATCAATTAGCGTTCAAGACAGAATTTTGGCAATTAAAAATGCAAAAAATAGTGCTTCTAAATTGCCAAAATTCTGTATTTAAACGCTTATTGATGGACCTTTAGAATATGTCAACTTGTGCTTTCTTTATTTATGTTGCTCGTAAGCACAATTTTTAATTTAAATTAACTCTTATAAACCCACTGAGCAATGACCAGAAAGTGGTGTTTTTTGTTGATTTTAGGCAAGCAACATTACATAACCACAGTTTCTATGCTTCGCGACATTCGTCGTTAATAAATTACCTTAGCACCACAGGCCAATAAAATTCGTATTTCATCCAATGGAACCATTCGTATAATTGAGTCAGCTAGCTCCCTTTGAAGGGGGTTTGTTATACATTCGGTCGGCATTATCTACAAAAAAAAAATCAAATAAAAAAAAATTACTCAAAAAAAAAACTTAAAAAATAAAAAAAAATAAGACAATGGTCACACATTTTTCATACACAAATAACCTTTAAAAATGCGAACCAGGGCTATAAAATGACTATGCTTAGGGGATTTGGTCAAATTCATTACTTTTCAAAAATTCTGTTTTCCAAAAATTTCGTATTTCCCAAAATTCTGTATTTTTAAAACTGAAAAATACAAAATTAAATTTGTTTAACATGAATTCAAACTTAAAAAAGTTATACACACATTTCTTTTCTATTCCAGTGTTAAAATAATTCATAATTTTATTGAAGTTAGTTTGCTTTTTGAAAATTTTACGATTTTAGTATAAATGGGCGATAAAACACAACTAGAAATTTTAATTTCAATAAATTATGCGAAATTTAGAAGACAATTTAAATTAAAACTAAAAATTTGTTTTAATAATGTAAAAATAGACAAATTATTTTAAAAAATTATGATCATTTGCAAAAATTTGTAAAAATAACAAATTTTGAACTATAAAAATAACTGAATGTCTATAAATTTTTGTCTTGTACTTAACCTAATTATTTGTGCACTCATTATTAAAGCAAAAACACTTACAAAAATTATAAATCTCAAATCATAAATATTTAAGGCTACTTTCTACTAACATGTTTAATTAAAATTATAATTAAACTCTTCTTAAAATTTTTGCATCTTAAAACTATGTATCAGAACTAATTAAGTCTTGTCTAAAAATCAAAACTGTTAGAAATTACACTTCGCATTAATAATCGAGTTTTTAAAATTTAGAACATCGTAATTTTTCTTTAAATAAAACTAATGCGTTTTCAGTTTTTTTTTGTTGGTGAAAATAACAAATAACAAAATTAAGGAGTAATAAACAGATCACATTCTGTTATTGAAAACATATTTTGACAGGAAAATAATGGTTTTGTTAATTATTTTGAAGTCATTTTACTTCTGTTGTAAAATTGTTTAGTACATTATTTTATACTACTCGCAGACAAAGTTGCATAAAAGTTAATACAAAGTTCTTAACATCGTTAATAATTTGCACCCTTCGCAGATACAGGGTGTAAAAAAATTGGCGCATTAACGCGACGGTACGTTATTGTGGCATGTCTAAGGATCCCTAGAAAAATGTAAAAAAAATTCATCTTATATACCCTTGGAGATATGAGGTCCCAAAGTGCAAAACTTCGAACGCTCATACCTTGAAGATAACAGCACATTTTAACGAAAATGATTTAATACAAAGCTACAATATATCTTAAACCATTTCACCATTTGTTTATCTTTTAAATGGTCAAATTACATTTTTATAATCAATTTAATTTTACAAAATTATCATGGCATGAAGCTGACAACAATGTCAATAAAATCTAATGCAAAAGTCATAGATGGGATTTTTAGATGTGTTTTCCTAGCCTGTGTTGCCGAATTTATGCAACTTTGTTCGCATTTTCCTCAATGAATATAACGGATGGATTTTTTTAAACAATTTTCTAGGCAATTTTCTATTTTGCTCGCTATCGCTCGCAGCTTAAATAGCTTCATTATGAAAACTCTAGGTGGGTAAATTAAAAGAGTATAAAGGTAGTAAATCTTGACCTATCTCAATGTTTTAAAACAAATTATTCTAAAGTGTTTTGTTTTCAGTTTTAACCAGATGTTTTTTTTGTTTATTACAAAGGTAACTAGAGGTCAAGACTGTATAAAAAATGCATGTGGCCATGATTTTTGTATGACGCTTATCGAATATGAAAATTTGAACTTTTCTTGGCAGTTTCTCAATTCGTATACAGCTACAGCTGTTTTTGTAATACATTAACTTAAACTTAAGTGAAAACTGAAAATAATCTAAAAATTGCATCAAAATCATGTGCGTTTCTAAAAATATTGTTTCAAGGACTATTTTTGAACAATAATAACATTTGGAAAAATAATGCGGAAGATGTTATTGATTTATTTGTTTACTTTGGCTCAAGCGTGGTTTTTGCTAATGGACAACAATTTTGCAAAATGGATTGTCGCAAAAAATACACACTACAAAATCAGTAATAGTTATTTAACCAGTAAGTGTGTTAATAAAGGCGATTAACGAGCGGTTTTAACAAGCGAGCGATCAGCGAGCTTGTTAATAAGGGAGTTTTTAATCGCCATTTAACATACGAACTGGTTACATTACAATGCTTTTTCGCACATCGTAGATTATTATTTAATAAATTATAAAATAAAACAGTTATTTCACCAACTAGCAGAAACAACGCGTCGGCCATTTAACTTTATTAAAATTGAAGAAGAAGAACAGCTGTCACCGAACTTTTATTAATTTTAAATAGAAAATGAATGTTATTTCCTTAAAATGTGGTAAAAGGATCTGCTTCTCATTCCTTTCAACGGTAAATGATTAATATCTTTTGGATTTTGTTGCTTAAACCGTAATTAAAGCTACTTTAACATTTGTAATGTAGAAACATAGATAGTAATTTTAAACATAGAAGAGCGTTACTATGGACATGGTATCCATGCATTAATAGGGGTCATTAATCAACGATTTGGATTGCGTTAATGAATGTCTTTAATAAACGATGTGCGAAAAAAAAAATTAATGGTTATATTTTTTCTTAATAACTTTTAAAGGTTCAAAAATTATCGCATAAACGCGATGGTACGTTGTTAGGGCATGCCTTGGATTCCTGGAAAATTGTTTATAAAAATCCATCTGTTACATTCATTAAGAAAAATGCAAACAAAGTTGCATAAATTCGGCAACACAGTCTAGGAAAATACATCTAAAAATCCCATCTATAAGTCTTGATCATACACTTTTGCATTAGATTATATTGACATTGTTGTCAGCTTCATTTCATGAAAATTTAATGAAATTAAATTGATTACAAAAATGTAATTCGACCAATTAAAAGACAAATAAACGGTGAAATGGTTTAAGACAGACTGCAGCTTTGTATTTAACCATTTTTTTCGTTAATATGTGCTGTTATATTCAAGGTATAAGCGTTCGAAATTTTGCACTTTGGGGTCTAATATCTCAAGAGTATATGGTATAGTATATGGGATAGATTCTTTAAACAATTTTCAGGGGATTCCTAGGCATGCCCCAACAACGTATCATACAGGTAGTGCGTCAATTTTGGGACACTCTGTATTAAAGCCATATGTACAGGATATTCAAAAAATGGCATTTTTTAAATTTTTAAAAAGCTACTATAAAGTATAAACTTTCCCATAACTATAAACTTTAAGAAATAGTAAGCACCAAAATCGGTAATTATAACAAATTAAAACAGGTTTTTGTTCTAACAAAGCCAAAATGTATTTATAAAAACTTACGTAGCGTTTTTCACATTTAAAAAATAACAAAGACATACCTTGAGGTTAATTCCAAATGGTACGTATAGTTCGGTCGCCGTTCTTACAGAAAAACTCTTCAAAAACACTTCACAATATCAAAAAACTTCCAAAAACCTCGTTTTAATGCTTAAAAAACTAGATTTTGTAGAGAATACCTCAAAATGACTCTAAACTTAATCTGTCACTTTACATTCAACTGTTTTAGACTTTTAGCAATAGCCTTCTTTGTTTAAGATCCTTAAAAAGACAAAATTCGCCTACTTGGATGTATTTTCAATGAATACTGACGAAAATTTAAGTTTCTATTGAAAGAAATACTTTTGGGTGGACTCCAATTCGATTTTGGCGTTTTTCCAAAGACGGAGTTCCTTTGTTGCTTTTAATTTATTAATTTGATACGTAAAATTTACGTTTTGTATTCTTTTTCGCATCACAAAGACAATGGGCTAATTTGTTGTTAATGAAAAAAATATTTGGCAAAAACAGTGTACCTAATTTTTTTATTTTCTTGGAAAACAAAAAATTAAAATAAAATTTCAAATTTGTCTCGTCAAAAGTCATTAAATTATTATTTTATGTCGCCTAATTAGAAACATATGGTAAAACAAGAGCGGGTTAAATCAGTGTGTGAGTTAGAAGATACCCTTCGCAGAAAAGTTTTACAGGTGTCCAAAAATGACGCATAAACGCGACGGTACGTTATTGGGGCATGTCTAGGAATCCCTAAAAAAATGTAAAAAAAAATCCATCTCATATACCCTTGGAGATATGAGGTCCCAAAGTGCAAAACTTCGAACGCTCATACCTTGAAGATAACAGCACATATTAACGAAAATGGTTTCATACAAAGCTACAGTCTATCTTAAACCATTTTACCATTTGTTTATCTTTTAAATGGTCGAATAACATTTTTTTAATCAATTTGATTTTACAAAATTTTCATAAAATGAAGCTGACAACAATGTCAATAAAATCTCATGCAAAAGTGTATGATCAAGACTCATAAATGGGATTTTTAGATGTATTTTCCTAGACTGTGTTGCCGAATTTATGCAACTTTGTTTGCATTTTCCTCAATGAATATAACAGATGGTTTTTTTCCAATTTTTCAGGAATCCCTAGGCATGCCCCAACAACGTACCGTCGCGTTTATGAGCCAATTTTTGGACATGCTGTTTTTTAATTGTTGTTTCTCGATTTTTTTTTCATGAAACTAGTATTTTATAAGGCTTTCTTTGCAGTAAATAATTCAATGCATTATTAACTGTTAAGAATAATGCGAATTTTTTATTTTACTAAAAATATACTCTTTGGCAAAAAGTTTAGTAAAGTTGCCTAAAAAGTCATTAAACGAACTAGTCTAAAAAGATTTTTGTAAAACTTTATTTACATTTGTTGTTTTATTTGTTAATTTTCAGGTCAATGTAAAGCACCCATGACATTTTTTATAAATAATATTGTATAGTGATTATTTTTACTAATTACCAATTGATAATTTTTATTTTTATCATGTTAAAAGTTAACAATTATTGTTATTAAAAAAAAATACGTTTGAACTAAGTAATGGCAACAAAAATTGCTTGTATATTTTTAATAAAAAAACAATAAAAAACTAGATACTGTGTATTATTGTAAAATAAACTAAGAATTTTTTTTTATGCAAAAAAAATTAAATGCATAATAGTTTTAGGCCATAAAAAAAATGTAAAGATGTGTTGAGATTTGTAAACTGTAACGTAACACATTATAACAAATCGTTACGACCAAAGAAGTAAAACTACTAGAAAAACATTAAGTAAGTTTTTTAGAACCTTATTTTTCATCTATTTGCAAAGTTTACTGTAAATCCAACATGATTGAATATTACTCTTCGGGGACTATTTAAAAGAAAACATTTTTTTAGGGAAACAGTTTATTCAAAAATCTTTTTAAATGTTCATTTAGCACCTACTATCCATTCACAGTTTAAAAAAACCAGAGTCACCTATGAAAACTAGAATATTTTTCTTTGAAAAGTTGAATTTTCCTCAAAGTTGGCATTACATTTCAAATTTACTGTCATTAAAAATTAAAAAATGCCAAAAATAATATGACAGTTACATAAAACAGACGTAAAAATTGAAAAAAAGATGCAATTTTTTCTTGAGATGTGGGAATTTATAAAGAAAATTGTAGACATTTTTGTAAAAGTGCTAATTTATCCTATGATACTCAAAAGAACCTCTTAACAGTGAGTACTTACATAATAATTCCTATTTTGTGTAATCTTTTAAATGGTTTAATGCGTTATAAAGTAATTTAATAAAAAAATAAATACTTCTGTATATGTTGAGACCATTGTTTTTGATTCAGATGCCTTGAACATGTTTTTAAATGCATTTTTTAATTTTTTTGACATTTCTTACATAACCAGCAAACACAAGTGACATTAATGACAATATACAGGGTAAAATCTGTCACCAAATGGCTCGCCTGCTCTGTTTTTTTTTAAATTGTGAATGGATAGTATTTACGAAATTACTCACTGTGCGATACACACTTGATTTTATAGTTTTATTGAAATTTGAAGAATGTAGCTTTGGTAACGCATTATCTTTAGTCATGGGCAGATAAGTGGACCACGAAGGAGCACGGCCAACAGCAGTATCTTTGAGACGGAGTAAATAAGAATTACATAATTCAACATGGCATACTTTCTTCCGACTTTCTCTTATTTCTCGAATCCACTATATGTGCTTCCGTACCCGCGACCAACAAAATACAGGATAAGACATGCAAAATACTATAATTCTCCTTCCAATGCATAACATTAAGACTAGAGATTCAAACTCACAGTTTCGATGCTCTGTGCTCCTAGAAGCTCGCGGTATAAGTCATCTTCGTTGAGCTCCCGTCTATTCTACTAAGTAGCACATCTACATAAGGACCCCATCGTATATTAACACTAAATGTAGTTTTAAAACTAGAAAAATAGGACTACAAACGTATTATAGTTTCATTTAAATCGGATATTTCCTTGTGTCAAAAATCTGACTTCAAAACTATTTTTGTTTTTTTCGACTACGGATACATTTTTTGGTTTATATGCATTACGTGGTCTATGCCATTCCATAATACGTTAACCATGGTTTTTAAAGCTTGTAAATGATTAAAATTGCAACTTACGTTTTTCCCTAATATAGATGTGCTCGTTCAAAGATTTCAATGTAGAAAGAAAAACACCAAAAGTACTATTTTAGCATATTTTTATTATTTCTTGCAATCAGTACCACTTCTATGTATCACAAACATTATCCTAAATATTTTTAATCATAGTTATTGATATCACTTCGTATTTTTGCATATTTTGTTGAAATTTCGAAAATAACTGACATTCAGGGAGAAGACTTTTACGAACTTTTGAGTGCACAGAACATCCCGTTTATGAATTTGCATCTATAGCCTTAAATTTAAGTACTATCGTGGACATGGAATTTAAAACGATCAATTTTTGCATTGTAAATATGGTCAAAATAGTGGCTTAAACATCTCAAGTTTTACGCGAAGTGGACATTAACAAGAAACATTTCTCTGATGTTTTACGAAGATTAGAGCCTAATTGTTATCCTAAAACAAAATTATTTAAAAAAGAAAATATCTTCTTACTATTTTTCTCGCCGGCAGCACATTTTACATAATTTATTTTAATAAGGTACATTTGACGCATTTGTTGTCAAAATAACATTCGAAAACTGACATAAAAAACCCCATTCACAATAGAGTAAAATTTAAAAAATCAAAGGTGGCTGATAAAAAATCGTTTAAAATTCCATGTCCACGATAGAACTTCCGTTTCAAAGTTATGAAATGCTTTCTCCTGGTTTCTTTATTCAAAGAAATCGCACCACTTTAGAGTTGTGAAGATTGCAGTTAATTCAGTTCTTGATTAACAGTGGTTGGATTCTGTAGAATCCGAAACTTTCTTATTTATTATATTTGATATTTTATTCATATTCATGGAAAAAAATATTCAGATAAATGTCCTCAAAAATAAATGTGTCAAATTACATTCTTAAAAAAGTGCTTTAATAACTAAATTTTTGACTAAAATTTGTGCTATTATAAATATAAAAGTGGATTTATTAAAAAAAACAGGTAAGAAAAAAAAATTATGGCAAAAAAAATGACTTGAAGTAAAATTAGACTAAAAAAAACATTTTAAAAGTAGAAATGAAGATACATGTTGTAATTTTTAATAAACGTTAATGTTAAATCAAAATCCTACCTCTGCTACACTAAATACTGTCCAAAATTATAAAAATATCCAAAAACAACTCACGGTTTTAACTTCAACCACCCGTTTTTAGCAGGCTTGTTGACATCGGTAAAAAACTAACACTAACAACATTTGCAATGGCTTTAATTTTTAAAAAATCTAAACATATACTTTATTTTCCAATGTTACTTTTATTTCATTCATTTTTATAAATAAAAAACACCAAATTGTACGTTTTTGACGACTAAAATAAATACAAAAAGTGTCATCAGTCATTTTCTGCAAGCAACGCTAACTTCGGCCCGTGGGTAAAGAGCTTGTTGCAACTTCACCCCGCGGTGGGTAAAGTGGTATTACTCACGGCTTGCAAGGCAATGGCTAAAGACTAAAGACTAAAGAATTGTTTTAGGTTTAATTAAGTCGTGCGATAAGTGTCTTTTAAAGGCTTTTTTTTGTTTCGAATTAGGTGTACTTGAAAAATTGTTTTGTCTAGTCAAGAAGAAATTTTAAATCTTATTAGTTTTGCTGCACTTTCTTAAATTATTTACGTTCCATGTTCTAGGTCATAGAAATGTTTTACAAGTAGTTGTACTTTGCGAAAGTCGCCAATAAATAATTTTTATTGAAAATGCAAAACTAGTTAGGATAAATTTAGATAAAACGGTTTTTGTGTCCGATTTCATTAAAACCACTAATAAAATATTTTTCTTTTTAACGCCAAATGCATTAAGAAAGTTGCTTTAAAGTATAAACCATAAAAATGTACTACTTACTTAAGGCTAGAGTCAAATTCACAGTTTCGAAGATCTATGCTCCTAGAAGCTCGTATAAGTCATCTCCGTTAAGCTACCGTCAATTCTACTAAATAGCACATCTACATGAGGGCTCTTCGTATATTAAAACTAAATGTAGTTTTGAAAACTAGAAAAATTGGGCTACAACGTATTATAATGATTTTTAAAGCCAAATTTTCGACACAAAGAAATAACCGATTTAAATAAAACCAAAATACATTTGTAGCCCTATTTTTCTAGTTTTCAAAACTACATTTAGTTTTAATATACGATGGGGCTCTCATGTAGATGTGCTATTTAGTAGAATTGACGGAAGCTCAACGAAGATTACCTAAAGCTTGATTTATAGATGAATTAACTTAACTTCACTTAGAATTAAGAGGGGGCCGGCAGGTTGTGGTGCAGAAGAGTATTCGTTTCAATCATTCAAGATTCACAAACCAAGCGGAATTTTTAAAATCTAATGGTAGGATTAGGTTGACCATATTTCCTTCTTTGGAGTCAGAAAGTTTGATTTTAAAATAATATCAAAAATATAAAATATAAGGAAAAAACCAAAAACCTACTTTATTTTTTTTTGAAAGCAAACATTTTTTTTTCTTAAATTTGAAGTACTTATTCCGTAAATACATCTAATAACCGCTCATCTATCAAAAATCAACACCTAAATTAATCAGGTTTAGCTTTTTTGAATGAATGAATGAACAAATGCAAAATACATATTTTGCGGCATCTATATTTTTACATATTTAAGACGGGGCCGGCAGCTTAAGGTCGGGTTGCATGACAACTTACAATTCGTTCATTTTAGAACAAGAAAAAAATCAGAATTCCTAAAATCTGAAATGAATTAAGTGACCTGCCACCTTAAGCAACCGGCCCCGTCTTAACGTATCGCGAATTAAATGAATTATACGAAAGATGACATCGCATTTACACATCCAATTAACTTAACTTTACGTTTACTTATAGGTTATATTTCTTAATTTTAACAAATTTCAGCTATTTCAGGGTAAAGTGAGCATCTTCACTAGAGCCATCTATCGGCTACTAGACCAAATGTGTAAAATTACAAAGATAATCAAAAAATAGACACTAATGTCGGTAAATAATACGATTCTAACGTTTACCGATTGATTGCGTTTACTGTTCTAAATTAACGTGTTAATTTAAACTATAAATGCATTAATTTGGTCGCGTCAAGTTAAGTGGAGTTAAGAGTGGCGTTAAGTTAATTTAATTTAACTATAAATCACACTTTTTATTCGCGATACGTTAATTTATGTAAATTATAAATTAGTCTTTATTGCAGTGAATCATAAATTCCAAAATTTCTCCGGCTTCACCGAAAAATTTATCACTTTCATTTTAGTAACTAATAATATTTGTCTACAAAAAATAAAAGTGCAAATAAAAATTTAGCAAACTAGTAAAAATCTAGGTCATCTTGATCAAAAAAACCTGTACTGTTATAATTTTTCGTTAGAAGAGTGAAAGTTCCCAATTTTTTCGAAGTTGACCTATTGTACGATTTTATTAGTCATTTAAGCAAAAGTTAATTAATTATGAAGAAATTCAGATGATTATTTAACAGTTAAATAACGTGTTGAAATTTCGCAACAAAATTAAAATTGGCCGGATGCTTAATTGTTTAAAAAAATCTACCATTTCTAATCTCTCACAAAAATACGGTTTAAATCCAATAAGTATGACAACACTGCTTAGAAAAATAGATGTAAAAAACTCATCTATGATTCTTGATCATACACTTTTGCAACATTGTTGTCAGCTTCATTTCATTAAATCCTAATTATTTCATTTATATGTCAAATAAGAGGTTTATGCCAAAATTTGAAACATTTTACTGCGAATTATACTGGAAATCAGCCGTTGGCAACAACCTGAGTTGAAATATCCCGCGGTTCACCAGCACTGACAGCGAAATAAAATACCTGGATAGAAGTCAAAATTATGATTTCTTGTTAATTTTGTCCAAAATTGTTCTTTTGGTTAGTCGTATTCAGTGTTTAAACGAAATTAATATTATTTTGTTGGGTAAATAGTACTTACAAATGAAGTAATCGTGCCGAATAGCCCTCGTGCTCTTGATAAATTTTCGATTTTAAAAAGAACTCGTGCTTGTTGAATACACAATGTCCCTTAAAGGTAAGGGTGTTTTCTTTTAATTATTCACCTCGTGATTTGCACTCGGTAAAAAATTAGACAACACCCTTACTTTTGCGGGACATTACTATGCAACAAGCACTCGTTTATTTTATAATCAAAAATTCATAGAGCACACGTACTATTACTAATGACTATAAAGATTTTATTTGACCATTTAAAAAATAAACAAATGGTTAAATAGTTTTAGATAGACTGTGCCTTTGTATTAAGCCATTTTATTCGGTAATATGTGTTGTTATCTTCAAGATATAAGCGTTTGAAATTTCGCACTTTGGGGCTTCATATCTCCAAGGGTATATAAGATTTGCTTTTAACAATTTTCAGGGGATCCTTAGGCATGACCCAACAACGTATCACATACTATCGTGGACATGGAATTTAAAACGATCAATTTTTGCATTGTAAATATGGTCAAAATGGCTTAAACATCTCAAGTTTTAAGTGGACATTAACAAGAAACATTTCTCTGATGTTTTACGAAGATTAAAGCCTTATTGTTATTCTAAAACAAAATTATTTAAAAAAGGAAATATTATCTTACTATTTTTCTCGCCAGCACCACATTTTACATAATTTATTTTAATAAAATACATTTGACGCATTTGTTGTCAAAATAACATTCGAAAACTGACATAAAAAAACCCATTCACAATAGAGTAAAATTCAAAAAATCAAAGGTGGCTGATAAAAAATCGTTTTAAATTCCATGTCCACGATAGTACCATACATTTGGTTGCCCAATTCTGGGACATTTTATAGTTATTAGTGCAACAAGCACAAAAAGTTTTTTCTTCAATAAAACTAATATTGTCAAAACATGATTTTATTATTTTTTTTTCTTACTTTGTGTTTGAGTGTCTGATTTTTTTCTAACAGCACAAATTTGGCTTGTATCAGTAGATATGTATTCTTGGCTTTCTGTGAAATTAGACGGCAGTAATACTTTGTTTATTTCTCGAGTTATGATTTGATCTACTATTTTTTCTGCCTTAAGCACAGCACTCTCGACAAATTCTTTGTTAGCGTATTTTAAAAAATGAGTAGGAATTGGTTTGTTTACCAAATAAACGCAAACGTTGTTGGTAAAATGGTGGCAATTGTTTAGTAAAGCATTGTAAGAAGTAGCTAAAAAAAAATAGGTTTCATTTTGCAAATGCTCCTAAAATAGACACGGTCAAGTCCTACGTCACAGTTCACAGAAGTGCATTAAAATACTTTCTGTGAAATTTTTTTAGGCAACCAACATTACGTACCAAAGAAATTGATAATTTTTTTCTTATTCTGTGTTTCCAACATTGGTCATTTAAAACATTATTTAACGAAAAACAAGAGAGTTGTTTAGGTCCCATTGGTGTAAAAATGTTTCTTTATATCTTATTTACGATATTTTAATTTAAAATTACCCGAGAATCTACCGCAAGAATTAAAAAATCCCTTATTAATCTGATGATGATGATCACCCACCAAGATGTCAGCCTTAAACGCGAATTGCTTGAGAACGCAACCATATCAAGGAATATGGTTTGTTCTAGGTAATAGAAAAAAATGTTAATTTTACAATGGTACTTACCAGACCTCTTGATATGGTTTCTTTCAAGCAATTTGCGTTTAAAATTCACTTTTTGGTGGGTGCACTACATTAACACATAAACTGTATATTATAGAGTTTTACAATGAACTAAACTTGAAATATTGAATTTAAGACATTATAGCACTTATTTATACCAAGGGTTTCCTAAGAAAGCCTTTTATTTTCACAAAATATTGTTCAATAAAAGTGGCTAAATCTTACAGAATCAAAATTCTACTTCACAGACAGTTTTTTAACGTGGATCTGTGACGTAGGAGTTGACCGTGTGTATTGGCACTATGTCTGACTATGCCATTTTAGGCACAATTCCCCTAGTAAATTTCTCTTGGGGTAAAAATTTCAATACATAATTAATTATGGGACATTTAGTTTATCTTACGCGAAAACTGTTTTGTTGAAATGTCTTGCAAATATTTCTGAAATTTTGGTTCTTGAAGTGAAGTCTCCCCCATGTTTATTATATCCAAGGGGTTTCTAAAAACCCCTTCACCCGGGGAAGTAGTTTTGAGTCCGTCCGACATGTAGCAATATTCTTTCCCGAAAACTATCACTGAAGTATGGTAATTTTTAAGTTTTTCGTGAAGTTGAGGATCCTTGACTTTTTTGTACTTTTTTCCACTGGCATCGCGGAGTAAATAAGCGTTTAATTTTACTGTTTTTAGACCAGTAGAAGTTTGCATTATTGCACTGTGAATTTTTGGAAAAATGCATTTTTTATGGTGGTGCTAAATTTTGAAAATCATGTTTTGACATTTTGGGTTGGAACATTGTCATTTTTGTCAAACTTAAAGCTATCTTTGGCCTAAAAAGATTGCTAGTGACCTTGGATATCATTTAGGAGATAAAAAATTGAAAAAATGATACCAAAAAGAACAATTAAGGTAAATAAATGAGCAATTATACGTTAGTAGGTATTTTTTAAGTATTTTTGTTTGCTTAAAGCAAATTTTTCATGTTTATTTATTACTAAAGAGAAGTACTAAAATTTATTTCTGTTAATTTGACTAATTTTGTGTAAGTCGAGATGCTCGTTAACGTTTTCCACTATCGCCATCTATCGACACAAAATCATACTATGACAAATTTTAAAAGTTAGACAAAAAAAAGCGAAATCTGTAAAATAAAAAGATTTCTTTAATCTTTTAATGCACTAATTTGGTCACGTTAAGTTTGTGTTAAGCCAATTTAAGTATCTTTTTATATTTGCGTTCTATAATAAGCACATTATGAAGCCCGAAATTTGGTTTTTTAAGGTTGCTAAATTGCTTCATTATTAAATCCAAAATTTTATTTTATTGGGTTGGTTTTGCAGATGCAAAAAGATGAATCCTTCCCTTGCAAGGTACTTTTTATTTACAAATTTCATTATTATAAACTATCAGGGGACATAGTATTTTTGTGCAGGGAATAACTAGAAGAATTGGAGAAACGATATCAACGGTAACATTTTTTCAAAAACTCCTATTCAGTGAGTAAAGTTTACAAATGTCGCTATTCAATATCTTTGACCTAAATTTACTTTTTACTTCAAAATATCATTGTTGCCAATCCAATATAAATAAAAATTTAAGCTAAGTTTTCAAATCAAATTAAAAATGCTTTTTAATAAATTAAATAAAGCAAATATAAAAAATAGTATAAATAACTCGTTTTATAAGGTGTTTTTTAGCACTTGTCCACTGGAAAACACGCTGCTGCGCGGCTCGTGTTCCAAACCTGGACGCGTGCTAAAAAACATTCCTTATAAAATTCTATGTTTTAATATACCATTAAATGAAGCTTTAAGAAGGGTTATTTTAGAACATGCGACTGTCTTAGAGATATTGATTTTTTCCAATTAAAATAAACAAAAGTTGGAAATTCTTGATTTGTTATTAGGTGTCCCAGAAACGGAGTATTAATATTTAAATATAGCTTAGTTGTTTTTCCAATAATCAATACTATTTCTTAGCTTCTTTGTGAAAGAAAAAACATCAATACGTACTTAATTTTATTTTATTACTATCTTTTAAAATAATAAGACACAAAAAATAACTTGTGTCATAGAATAATTAGATATTTTACCAAAATTATAAATAATCTGTGTTTTTAGCAATGAAAAATTACTTTGTTAGTTAGAAATTACTTAGATAGATAACAAAAAAATACTAATTTCTGTTATTTCCGAAAGCAATTAAAAAAGATAACACTTCATTTTTGTATTCCACATTTAAAAACACAAAAAAATCGAACAGTACGAATTAAAAAATGTTGTATTAAGACAGTTTAATGGTAAATTAATTGTTGCCAAATTAAATCATCGCCGAAATAATAAGGTAAATTAATTTGTGCTCTTTGAATTTTCGATTATAAAATGAGCAAGTGCTTGTTGCATAGTAATGTCCCGCAGAAGTAAGGGTGTTGTCCAATTAATTACCGACTGCGAAGCACAAGGTGAATAATTAAAAGAAAACACCCTTACTTTTAAGGGACATTGCGCATTCAACAAGCACAAGTTCTTTTAAAATCGAAAATTTATCAAGAGCACGAGGACTATTCGACACGATTATTTTATTTATAAATACTATTTACCCAACAAAATAATATTAATTTTATTTAAACACTGAATACGACTAACCAAAAGAACAATTATTGACAAAATTAACAAATAGTCATAATTTTGACTTCTATCCAGGTATTTATTTCGCTGTCAGTGCTGGTCAACCGCGGGATATTTCAACTCAGGTTGTTGCCAACGGGTGATTTCTAGTATAATTCGTAGTAAAATGCTTTAAATTTTGGGATCAACCTCTAAACTGACATATAAATAAAATAATTACCCAAATTTTGAAATAAAAAAGCAATACAATATATACAGGGTGTCCAAAAAATGGCGCATAAACGCGATGGTACGCTCTTGGGGCATTCTCAGGGATCCCTAGAAAATTGTCAAAAAAAATCCATCTGTTATATTCATCGAGAAAAATGCGAACAAAGTTGTATAAATTCGGCAACACAGTCTAGGAAAAATACATCTAGAAATCCCATCTATAAGTCTAAAAATCCCATTTATGAATCTTGATCATACACTTTTGCACTAGTTTTTATTGACGTTGTTGTCAGCTTCATTTCATAAAATTTTTGTAAAATTAAATTGATTATAAAAATGTAATTCGACCATTTAATAAATAAACAAATGGTTGAATGGTTTAAGATATACTGTAGCTTTGTATTAAACGATTTGTTTCGTTAATATGTGCTGTTATATTCAAAATATAAGCATTTAAAGTTTCCCACTTTGGGGCAACATATCTACGAGGGTATATGAGGTAGATTTTTTTTAACAATTTTCTGGTGCTCCCTAGACATGCCCCAACAACGTACCATCGCGTTTATATGCCATTTGTTGGACACCCTGTATTGAGAATTAAAAAAAATGCTTTTCTGCCAAATATTTTTTAATAAATAGCTTTGGTGCTTGTTAATCAATATGCTATTTTAATTAACATACTATTAATTTTATAATTCTTATCATAAAATCCTTCAACAAAATTGAACCGTGCTAAAAACCAATAATAATTGTTTTTTTTTTTTAAATTTTTATTATGCATTATTTTTATCCATACAATTAAACAAGTAACAGTACACTTTGTGAAAATATTGATTATAATTGACGATACTTATTTTTATTTTCCGGTTAAGTTGACAAGTAGTTAATACCAACAAACTTTGTAAAACTGAAACCAATAAGGTTCATGATATTCAGTCGCCCTAGTATCTCGAGTTATTGACAATTTTATTTTACTCAAACAATCGAACTGAAAGTGCGTTTTAAATTTACATAAACGAAGCTTATTTTTTAAACACCAGGTATGTTTATTTTACAAAAAAATGTATTTCTTTTATCTTTATTTAACAAAATATATCCATTTGTAATAATACAAATTTTTATGTATTTTTTAAAACAAAAAATATCTAAATAAACATTTTTTATTAGAGCTATAATAAGGTCGATTAAATGGCTGAAAAATTGCCTATAGGAGCCCCCTCTTATATTAAAACTAAATGTAGTTTTGAAAACTAGAAAAATAGAGCTACAAACGTATTATGATTTCATAAAAATCGGTTATATTTTTATGTCAAATATAAATATATATTCAAAAAACAAAAATATTGTAAGGCTTTTTGAAGTCAGATTTTCGAAACAAAGAAATATCCGATTTATATGAAACCAAAATACGTTTGTAGTCCTATTTTTCCAGTTTTCAAAACTACATTTAGTTTTAATATACGATGGGGCCCTCATGTAGATGTGCTATTTAGTAGAATTAACGGGAGCTCAACGGAGATGACTTATACGAGCTTCTAGAAGCACAGATCATCGAGTCTATGAATTTGAATTTCTAGCCTTAAGTATAAGTTGTTAATAATCTTATTTTGCATCTGTTTATAAAGTTTGGTGTAAATCCAACAGAATTAAATATAACTCTTCGGGGGCCATTTAGGGGGCAAAGCAATATTTTTAGAGGAATAATTTAAAAAAAAATCTTATTTAGCACCTTGACCTATTTGTAAAATTTGGTGCAGATCCATCGTGATCTAATGTTGCAAAATAATGGGTGCTTTTTGGGGGGCTACCACGCCAACCATAAACTCTTATTTGTGTGCATTTTGTGGATTTAGCTTCCTGAATAAATGTTCTAACACATGTAAAAAATCTGGCTGTTATACATTTTCTGCAAGATAATTTTGGCCTAAAATTTTACCAGTTTTTAAAAGAACATAAACCATAGAATAATGCTTCTCGGTTCGATTCTTAAACCACAGAAAACAAACAAAAAAAACGTCAAAAACTGACATATGTCAATCAGACCAAAACTCAAAACGTTATGCTTCCTAAAAGTCTAAAATAAAACAAACAAAAACTAACAAATAGTTTTATTCCAGAACTAAACAAAACTCAAAATGGTGGTCCCAAAAACCCAACAAAGGATCTACCAATCCGGTTCAAGCCCAAATTCGTCAACAGAACATTTAATGAACGGTTTCATGAACAATAACGAAGGAGAAACGAATCTTAACAACATTTCTGATTTTTACAAAGGAGCC
This sequence comes from Cartodere bifasciata, assembly GCA_963920755.1. Lineage (NCBI taxonomy): Eukaryota > Metazoa > Arthropoda > Insecta > Coleoptera > Latridiidae > Cartodere > Cartodere bifasciata. The sequence continues at coordinate 1,843,996 of OY987199.1, read as the reverse complement.
AATGTTTTTATTACTGGAGCTACTGGATTTGTGGGCAAAGCCCTTGTTGAAAAACTGCTAAGAAGTTGCGAAGTAGACACCATATATGCTTTAATGAGGCCCAAAAGAGGATTAGCTGTTGAACAACGTTTGAAAGAACTTATTAAAAGCCCCGTAAGTATTTTGCAAAGTAAAATTATTGCCTTATTATACTCTTTGCAGACTAACTCGAAGAGTCTACAGGGTGTCCCAGAATTGGCGCACCACCGGTATGGTACGTTGTTGGGGCATGCCCAGGAATCCCCAGAAAATTGTCAAAAAAAATCCATCTCATACACACTCGAAGATATGAGGCCCCAAAGTGCAAAACTTTAAACGGATATACCTTAAAAACAACAGCACGTATTAACGAAAAATATGGTTTAATACAAAGCTGCAGTCTATCTTAAACCATACCACCAATTTTTCTTCTTTTAAATAGTCAAATAACATTTTTATAATCAATTTAATTTTACAAAATTTTCTTGAAATAAGCTGACAACAATGTCAATAAAATTTTATGCAAAAGTGTATAATCAAGACTCATACATGGAATTTTAGATTTATTTTCCTAGACTGTGTAGTATTTTCCTAATCTGTGTTGCCGAATTTCACCAACTTTGTTCGCATTTTCCTTAATGAATATAACAGATGGATTTTTTTTAACAATTTTCCAGGAATCCCCAGGCATGCCCTAACAGCGTACCATACAGATGGTGCGCCAATTCTGGGACACCCTGTATTGCATTTGGTCGGACCTTCTCTAAAATCGTTAATATTCATCCTCCAAAAATTTATTCAGATTCGTTCGTTTCATGACTTTTTAAGAGTTCTATTTTTTGTCCGTCTGTCTGTAACAAAACTTGTTATCACGATAACTGAAGAACGGTTTATTCAATTGACTTGAGATTTGGTCCAAAAATCAATCTCGTTTGTGGGAAGAACCCTATTGTTTTTAAGAAAAATTAAATACCAAATAGACAGTAGAAACCACCCCCAAAGTTGAAAAAAAATCATATTTCGGTTTATATCAATTTTACGAAAAAAAATATTCTTAACTAAATTAAAGATTGTATTTTTCCCTATAAAAATGCATCCAGTAATTTTTTTGTATCCCAACCCGTTTACAAAAAAAATAAGTTTTACGTTTTTTTTTTAATAAAATAAAAAATGCACCTTTTTAATCATCTACTACAAAGAGTATCTTATAGAATGTGTTATAATTATACATATAAAAATAAAAAAACCCGAATAACTCAAGAACGGTTTATTGGATCGACTTAAAATTTCATACAAAAATCAATCGCATTTAGGGGAAGAAACCTATTGTTTTTGAAATAAATTGAACCATAAATAGGGGGTAAAAAGCACCCCCAAAGTTGAAAAAAATTCATATTTTGGCTTTTATAAATTTTGTAAAAAAAAGTATTCATCATGAATTTAAAGACTCTACTTTTATCTATCAAAATGAATTTGAAATTTTTTTATTCCCCACCCGTTAATAAAAAAAAATCTAGTTTGAATCAAATAAAAAATAAGCATTTTTCTTGCAAATAATAATGCATTGATTATTACTGCAAAGAGTATCTTATTAAATGTTTTAATAACATAATTCTTTTTTTTTTTTAAAGCAATATTTTTTTTTACAGGTTTTTAACAGAATTAGAGAAAAAGACCCAGATGCATTTAAAAAAGTTAGACCAATTTCTGGGGACGTTTCCATCGAAGATCTTGCCCTTAGTGTCACAGATAAAACTCTACTCATAGAAAATGTTGATATTGTTTTACATTCAGCAGCTACTGTTAAGTAAGTAAAAAAAAATTTCAGTTTTTAAAAAATTACAAAATTTAGCTTTTTCTGCCGATTTTTTTTAACCTCCACTTTATTTTTGTTTAATTGTAGGTTTAATGAAGATTTAAAAAATGCAGTAATCATGAATACCCTTGGAACAAAGCGAGTTTTGGAATTGTCGCAAAAAATGCAACATTTAAAGGTATTTCCCAAAAAAAAAAATAAAAAAAAAATTAAATCTAAATTTTTCTTTTTTGCAGAGTTTTGTACACGTTTCTACCGCATTTAGTAATTCAGACAAGGACTTCATCGACGAAATAGTTTACAAACCAACATACGATCCAAATTCAATCATTAACAGCATTGAAATTTTACCTCAAGAAGCAATTGACCTACTATCAAAACAAATTTTGGTAAGTTTCCTATTTTTACAACGTTTTGCTAGTTCTACAAAATATAAAAACCTCTAAAATATGTTTCCAAATGACTAAAAAAATAAAAACATACTATCCATTCACAGTTTAAAAAAACACCTATAAAAACTAGAACCTTTTTCTTTGAAAAGTTAAATTTTCTTTAAAGTTGGCATTACATTTCATATTTACTGTCATTAAAAATTGAAAAATGCCAAAAATAATATGACAGTTACATAAAACAGACGTAAAAATTGGAAAAACAAAACAATTTTTGCTTAAGATGTAAGAATTTATAAAGAAAATTTTAGACATTTTTGTAAAAGTGCTAATTTATCCTATGAAACCTAAAAGGACTTCTTAACAGTGAGTACTTACATAAAATGCTATTTTGTATAAACTTTTAAATGGTTAAATGATCGGTGCATTATAAAGTAATTTAAAAAAAAAATACTTCCGTATATGTTATCAGTTGTCAGATGCCCTGAACGTGTCCTTAAATGCAGTTTTTAATTTTTTTGACTTTTATTACATAACCAGCAAACACAATTGACATTAATGACAATATACAGGGTAAAATATGTCACCCTATGGCTTGTCTGCTCTGTTTTTTTTTTTAATTGTGAAGGGATAGTATGCTTAGATAAAAAAATTCAAAGTTTTTTTTTGTTAAAAGCTGCCAGGGGTACATGCAATAATAAGAGTGAAGGTAACTTTAAATGTTCACCCAATGCCATTCACTTTCTCATTTAATTCACCTCTCACAAAAAAAAAGCAACCACAGTGGACAAATACAGGTGTACCCGAAACGCACGCATCTCTTAAGAGGGTAAATAGAGGACGAAAAAATAAACAGATACCCTCGACATGTCCTAGGCTATGCACTAATACTTGATCGTTAATATCTTACAAATGGTTTGTAAAAACATAATAAAATTAATGGAATCCTTAACGGCAATAAAAACACTTCTTTCCAACATTTCTTTGTTTTGACATTTGTAGTTCCCCTAAAAATAAAGTTACCACCGGTAGAGTGCATAAAGATTTTCGTAACTTTTTTGTTTCTAACAATTTTGTAAGTTTATTTATTGTTGCTGGTAGATGAGTTTAATAAGAAACTTCTTTATCACCTGAAACTTTTCGCTGAACTTTACATATTTGGAATAATTAATTAAAAAGGGGTTTATTGTATTCACTTTCTTCCACAAAACTAGCATTTTTTTAGTGACTATTGGTAAGAAACCCTGTATAGGGTATTGGTCATCTAATTTTTTTAACCACTGTGGATGCATGACACTTAAAATAAAAATACATCATTTTACCATTATGTTATTAATGTTTTGTGTTAACTTTTTTCCACTAGAAACAATTATATCTTTGCTTGTAGTAATTATCAACTTTTTTTTAGGGCAAACATCCAAACACATACACTTTTACAAAAGCAATGGCGGAATATTTGGTTCAAGAAGCATCAGCGCATATACCAGCAGCGATAGTGCGGCCCTCTATCAGTAAGTCATTATTTTTCACTACCTTAAGGGCAAACTTTAATATATAAAAAATAGATGGCGCCACAACTTTATTTCTCATTTTCTTATTAATTAAGTAAATAAACATTTAAATTTTGTGTTTTTATAGTCACAGCAGCATGGAAAGAGCCAATACCTGGTTGGGTGGACAATATGTCTGGAATAACAGGAATTTTTATGGAATGTGGAAGAGGAACAATAAAAAGCATAATTTGTAATGATAAATACGTTATGGACCTTATCCCAGTTGACATTGTAGTAAATAGTATCATTACGGCTGCTTGGCACACCGCTGCGTACAGGTAAATACAACATTTGACCTTGATATGACCTATAGGCCGAAAATAGCGCTAAACGTAGGGAAAATTGCTAGATTTTGATTTTTTGTGTCTTAAGCAATGAAATGGGCAACATTAGAACCAAAATTGGTTGGGGTTTCCATGGTTATGTGTAAATTGTAACTTTAAAATGACTTACCATGGTTTTTTTTGTTGTTTTTCTAGGTCCAACACCATTCGAGTCTACAATTGTGTGTCCGGCGAGATAAATCCAGTTACATGGAAGCAATTTGGGGAGTTGACACATCGTTACGTCCGGGAATATCCCAGTAAATACGTCCAATGGTATCCAGGGTTTACGTATCGAACAAATAAAATGTTGCATTATTTTATTGCGACCATGTACCATACTTTACCATCTGCTCTGTTGGACGTTTTCTTGTACTGTACTAAACAAAAACCAATGTAAGTATTTCCTAAAGTCTAAGTGACTGTTTATCATAGAGAACCTTTGTAAAAAATGACCAGTCAAAGCTAAAAAACCCTTTTTTTTTAAGTTTATTTCTTTTTACTTTCCGAGAACATTATGCTATACATCTCTTGTTAAACTGACTTTTAGTTAAGTTCCAGTTAAAGTTGATTTAAGCTATCGTGATTGGCTAAAATTGACTTAACTAACAGGAACTTTAACTAAAAGTCAGTTTAACAAGAGATAAAAATAACTGGGCTTATTCTATTAACATTTAATAATGTCCATAATGAATTTATAAGCAACATAATTTCTTGCAAATCATTATTTACCAAAATATTTTTTCTTTGAAATTTCACCAAAAAAAGCCTTTTTTTAAGATCAATATTTTTTACTTTTTGAAAACATTTATGCTTTTAAACTTTTATTGAAATCATTTTATAATGTCCATAATGAATTAATAACCAAAATTATTTCTTGCAAATCATTATTTTACAAAATATTTTCCTTTGAACTTTCACCAAAAAAACCCTTTTTTTAAGATCAATATTTTTGACTTTCCAAAAACATTCATGCTTTTCAACTTTTACTAAAAATACTTTATAGGGTGCATAATGAATTTATAACCAAAATAATTTCTTGCAAATCATTATTTCTCAAAATATTTTGCTTTGAACTTTCACCAAAAAAAACCCTTTTTTTAAGTTTGATATTTTCCACTTTCTGAAAACATTTATGCTTTTAAACTTTTACTAAAAACACTTTATAATTACTATAATGAAGTGATAACCAAAAGAATTTCTTGCAAATCATTATTTTCCAAAATATTTATCTTTGAACTTTCACCAAAAAAACCCATTTTTTAAGTTCAATATTTTCCACTTTCGGAAAACATTTATGCTTTTAAACTTTTACTTAAAATATTTTATAATGTCCATAATAAAGTAATAATCAAAATAATTTCTTGCAAATCATTATTTTTCAAAATATTTTCCTTAGAACTTTTACCAAAAAAACCCTTTTTTTTAAGTTCAATATTTTTTACCTTCCGAAAACATTCATACTTTTAAACTTTTACTAATATCTCTTTAAAATTTCCATTTTGAAGTTACAGGCAAAATAATTTGTTGCAAATCATTATTTCACAAAATATTTTCCCTTGAACTTTCACCAAAAAAAACCTCTTTTTTTAAGTTTAATATTTTTTACTTTCCGAAAACGTTCATGATTTTAAACTTTTACTAAAAACAAAAACTTTATGATGTGCATAATGAATTTATAACCGAAATAATTTCTTGCAAATCATTATTTCCCAAAATATTTATCTTTGAACTTTCACCAAAAAGAACCCTTTTTTTAAGTTTGATATTTTTTACTTTCCGAAAACATTTATGCTTTTAAACTTTTACTTAAAACACCTAATAAGGTGCACAATAAAGTTATAACCAAAATTATTTTTTGCAAATCATTATTTCAAAAAATATTTTCCTTTCAACTTTTACCAAAAAAACCCTTTTTTTAAGATCAATATTTTTGACTTTCCAAAAACATTCATGCTTTTCAACTTTTACTAAAAATACTTTATAGGGTGCATAATGAATTTATAAACAAAATTATTTCCTGCAAATTATTATTTTTCAAAATATTTTCCTTTGAACTTTCACCAAAAAAAGCCCTTTTTTTAGTTCAATATTTTTGACTTTCCGATAACATTCATGCTTTTAAACTTTTACTAAAAAAACTTTATAAGGTCTATAATGAATGTATAACTAAAATTATTTCTTGCAAATCATTATTTAATAAAATATTTATATTTGAACTATTAATTAATTAAATTTTGTTTTTTTTTTTCAGAATGTTAAAAATCAGTAATAAATTCTATCACGCTTTAAACGCTGGTAAATTTTTCTCAACCAATGAATGGAATTTTAACACAAAAACCATGGCAACTCTGATGCATGCTGTTAAAAATGCTGAAGATGGAGATAAATTTGAAATAAATATTGACAGAGCAAACGGATTTGATTGGGATGCCTATGTCAAAGATTTTATGCTTGGTGTCCGACAATATGTTTTAAAAGATGACTTAAGCAGTTTGCCTGCTGCCAAAGCGAAATTAAATAGGTAAGCATGAAGAAAAAAAAAATTGTAAAAAGTTTTATAAACGAGTCTTTATTCACGAGTTGTTAAAACACAAGCGCAAGCAAAGGTTTTATTAACGAGTGAATAAAGACGTTTATAAAACATGTTACGAACTATACTTTTTCTACGACCCCAAAATCAAACAATATCAAACTTTTTAAAAGAATAAATTTTCGACTTGACGTAAAGTTAGGTTAGAAAAAACATTTTAAAAGTAGAAATGAAGTAACATGTTGTAATATCCAATAAACGTTAATGTTAAATCAAAATCCTACCTCTGCTACACTAAACACTGTCTAAAATTATAAAAATATCCAAAAACAACTCACGGTTTTAGCTTCAAGCGCGTTTTTTATCAGGCTTGTTAACATCGGATAAAAACTAACACTAATAACATTTGCAATGGCTTTAATTTTTAAGAAATGCAAACATATGCTTTATTTCTCACTGTAACTTTCATTTCATTTATTTTTATTATTAAGACACCAAATTATACGTTTTTGACAACTAAACCAAATACAAAAAATGTAATCTGTCATTTTCTGCAAGCAACGCTAATTTCAGCCCGTGGGTAAAGAGCTTGTTGCAACTTCACCCCGCAGTGGGTAAAGTGGTATTACTCACGGTTTGCAAGACAATGGCTTAAGACTAAAGGATTGTTTTAGGTTTAATCAAGTCGTGCGATAAGTGTCATTTTAAAGGTGGATGTAGAAAAAATTAATTAAGACAGGTCAAAATTACTTACATTTTTAAATTCTTGTGCAAAAAAACACATCCATTTTAAGTCCTGAAAAAAGTTATTAAAAGAAGTGTCAAATTTTGTTAAAGTGACTTACCTTTTTGATGAAAAGTATCTGTAATAATTTTTTGTTTTTTTTTTTAGATTATACTGGTTCCAAAAAATTTTCCAAGCCGTTTCAATATTTTCCATGTACAAGATTTCATCGCAAGTGAATTTATTAACACTTTTAGATTGAAAAAAAATTGTTGCTCTTAAGAGGAATAATTTTTAAAGTTTGAAATTTTGTAAAATTGAAACGTAAAAAGAATTTTTCTATTTTTTTGCTGTAAAAAATCTTATAGGCATAAAAAATAGGAAGATCATACTGTATTATACTCATTTAATCTTAAATAAAAACTATGTATTACTGTCTTAGCAAATAATTTTGTATAATTGTTAAAAAAAAGCTAAAATAAAAAAAATTAAATATTGAATTTTTGCATGTTATTGTTATTTGTTTTTGTAAAAAAAATCATATTTAAACTTGTCTTTTAAGGCTACAGTTTCAAATTTACAGATTTAAAAATCTGTGCTCCTAGAAGCGCGTATAAGTCATCTCCGTTGAGCTCCAGTCAATTCTACTAAAGCACATCTACATAAGGGCCCCATCGTATATTAAAACTAAATGTAGTTTTAAAAACTAGAAAAATAGGGCTACAAACGTATTATGGTTTCATTTAAATCGGTTATTTCTTTGTGTCGAAAGTCTGACTTCAAAAATCAATTGTTTTTTAAAGTCAAATTTTCGACACAAAGAAATAACCGATTCAAATGAAACCATAATACGTTTGTAGCCCTATTTTTCTTGTTTTCAAAACTACATTTAGTTTTAATATACGATGGGGCTCTCATGTAGATGTGCTATTTAGTATAATTGACGGGAGCTCAACGGAGATAACTTATGCGAGCTTTTAGGAGCACAGATCTTCGAATTTGTAAATTTGAATCTCTTACCCTAAAAAATTAAGAATATGATTTGTAGAGCTATTTAATTGCTAATAAGTGTTGTATAAATATGTAATAATAGGTTTAGAAAAAATGTAGCACAATGTTTTTTAAATGTTAAATTATTTTTTATTTCTCTCAAAATAATAATATATCATTACACCTTAAAACGACTATATATACAAATAAAAATTAAAAACCCTTAATTAACACCGTGTGTTGTTTTAATACAAATTTCACAGAAATTTAAAAAGCACAAAATATTAAATTTTATTTAGCAGTAATAATTAAAATAATAAATATCATAATTTTACCCGTTTAGTGCATTTTATGTAAAATTTTGGGGGTTATATATACAGTATCATTTAATAAAAAGAAAACACAGGTTACGTTTAGCAAAATTAACCTTTTTAAAAAAATTATTTCAAAATTTGTCGACTACTTTCCAAAATCTTTAAAAAATAATTCAAAAAATTGTATGTACAATAAATTAAAAAAAAATTATTATTAGGCAATAAAAATACAACTAAACTACCATTTTTAATTTCATTAGTAAATAAATACTTTAAAACAAGATTGCCAATCAATGCATTAAAAAAAATAATTTAAATAAACCATATAAAAACAAAAATTGGTTGGGGTTTCCAAGGATATTTTTCATACCACCCGTCGTTCAAGATGCTGACATAACGTCATTATTTTCATACTTTTACCAAACATAACGCTAATATACCAAAAAAACAACAAGCAGCCGATTTAAAACATTTAATATACCAGCTAAAAGGTTTCTATAACATTTACGGAGTGATTTACATCGTCAATTTTAGAAAATAAGCTAAAAAAGTACATTTACGAAGGAACTTTTAATGCAAAGTCCGTGCATAAAACAAAATGCGGATTATTTCACACATCTATGGAAGTTAATTTGTAAATTAGTCATTATGCACGTTATTTAACCAATTATCTAAAGTTGACGATGTAAAACATTCGTTAAATGTTATACAAACCTTTTAGCTGGTATAGGAATGTTTTAAAGCGGCTGCTTGCTGTTTTTTGGTATATTAGCGTTCTATTTGATAAAAGTATGAAAGTAATGACGTTATGTCAGCATCTTGAACGACTTGCGTCCATGAAAACTAAATTCAATATTTTTTTTCTAATATGGTTTATTTATTTGAAAAATAATTTAAATTAAAGGTACACAGTTTTTTTTACATTTTAGGGTGTTAAAAACTAAAACTGTGCACTCAAAAAAATTAGAAGGGCTCAAAATTTATAACAAAATTCAATAATAAATACTTACATGCTAATTTTTAACATCTTCTACAATAATATCTCGTTGATTATCTTTTAGAATTCCAAATTTGATTTTTTTAGATTTTTGTACAATTTCCATAGAACCCCTTTTTTCTTTTCGTTTCAACGTTTTTGACCTTAATAAAATAGCTTTTTTGATATCTTCAGGCATCCCTTCAAGTTCAAAAATGGCATCATGAACCGATGTACCATTAAAATTTTTAATTTTAGTATGCGCATTAAAAGACAATAATAAATTAACCATTTTTACTGAAAAAAAAAAAAAATCTTAGGGTGTTCAAAAATTGGCGCATAAACGCGACGGTACGTTATTAGGGCATGTCTAAGGAGCCCTAGAAAAATACTTAAAAATCCATCTCATATACCCTTGGAGATATAAGGCCCCAAAGTGCAAAACTTTGAACGCTCATACCTTGAAAACAACAGCACATATTAACGAAAATGGTTTAATACAAAGCTACAGTCTATCTTAAACCATTTCACCATTAGTTTATCTTTTAAATGGTCGAATTACATTTTTATAAACGGCCTATTCCATGTATAATCGACCAAAATTCGGTTTTCGAGTTGCTGCATGATTTTAAATTCTTTTGAGGTTTAGTCCAGTGTTTACTCCTGGTAACTTCTTTCTATTAAAAAATTAGCAGCTGCATATTTGCACTCCTTCCCCATCAGTTAGCACCTTAAACTATGAAAAATGACCAAATTTAGGTCTAAAAAATGCTATGTGTGAGTGAGTAAATTTTTATTATTTTTATTTTAAAATGTTACCAAGGACATAGTGTACAATAAAAAAAATAAACGATATTGTAATTCGATTTTTTGTAAAGGTAGCATATTAAAATTTTTGCTGTTTCTAAACGAGGTTAAATCACAAACATTTTTTTTTACTTAATGCGTCTCTATTGTCACATCAACATTTTAAAATTATTAAAAAAAAAATTTACCCAGTCCCACATAACTTTTTTTAGTGCCATATTTGGTCCTTTTCCATAGCTGCCTGGTAGAGAAGGAGAGCAACTATGCAGTTCATATTTTTTTTGTAGAAACATATGTCTATTGTCAACTAAAAACTACTACTAATTTTAATCTTCCAAGAATTTAAAATACGATTCGATCGTGTTTAAATTTAACGTAATCAGTAACATTTTACAATAAATGCTGCTTCTACACGAAGTTAAATCACAAACAAAATTATTTATATTATGAATCTCCACTAGCACAATAACATTTTAAAGTAATCAAAAAAAAAATTTACCCAGTCCCACAGAGCTTTTTTTGGACCTAAACTTGGTCATTTTCTATAGTTTGGGGTAATAAATAGTAGAGAAGGAGTGCAAATATGCAGCTGGTGATTTTTTAATAAAAAGAAGTGTCCATTGTCAACTTAAAATTACTACCAGTTTTAATCTTCCAAAATCGTAAAATCGGAAAATTCGATTTTTTGTCTAAGGCAAGAAAAATTATGAAAATTCAGAAAATTGTTTTTTTACTACCTTTACAATGGGTAAGGATTGTACCTACCAAATATGAAATAAATCAAATAATAGCAACTATGATTGGTCGATTTTACATGGAATGTCCCAAACAACTTAATTTTACAAAATGTTCATGAAATGAGGCGAAAACAATGTCAATAGAATCTAATGCAAAAGTGTATGATCAAGACTCTTCGATGATTTTTAGATGTATTTTGCAAGACTGTGTTGCCGAATTTATGCAACTTTGTTCGCATATTTTTCAATGAATATAACAGATGGATTTTTTTTAATAATTTTCCAGGAATTCCTAGGCATGCCCCAACAACGTACCATCGCGTTTATGCGCCAATTTTTGGACATTTCTGTAAATTTTACTTACGGAAATTATTTTCTGCAGCATGAAACAGTGCAGTTCGACCAGATTTTTGGTCTGTTAAATTCAAATCTGCCCCTTTTCGAAGCAAAATATGCGCCATTAACACATTATCGTCGATTGCGCATAACATTAAGGGAGTATAACCTAAAAAAAACATTTTAAATTACAAAAAAAAACTCTAAAGTAAAAAAAAAACTCTAAAGTAAAAAAAAAACAGTTTAAAATAAAAAAAAAACATCTAAAACTAAAACAAAGCATTTTAAACTAAATAGAAAAGCATTTTTAAATCATTTCCAACAAAAAAAAAATAAGGAAGTGTATTCGCGTCCGTTGAGCGTACTCAAACCATCGGACCCGACGCTCTTATGAGGTACGTCCAACGTGCATGAATACACTTCCAAATCAAAAAATGCTACAAATTTGTACCTTCATAGTTGTAGAGGTTAAAAATGTATTTTTGTGATATTTCAATATTGCCCAAAATGGCTTCCAAAATTTCTGGTTTTTTATTTTGAACCGCTAAGTGTATAACAGTGTTGCCATTTGAATCTATGATGTCGGTTCGAGCCCCAAATTTAAGAAGGGCTTCTACTATTTCTCTTGAGGCTTTGCTTATAACTGAAAGTTGCAATGCAGTCTAAAAAAAATAATTTATTTACCACAATATAATTTTTTTTTTAAATAAATCAAAAAAAAAAATATGTTTTTCTCTGCAATGGACAAAATTTGAACTAAAATTGCTTGGAGTTTTTAAAGATATGTGTCATACCACCTGTCGTTCAAGATGTTGACATAACGTCATTACTTTCATACTTTTATCAAATACAACGCTAATATACCAAAAAACAACAAGCAGTCGCTTTAAAACATTCAACGTACCTGCTTAAAGGTTTGTGTAACCTTTACGGAGTGTTTTACATCGCCAATTTTAGATAATTAGGTTAAAAAGTGCATAATGACTCATTTACAAAGGAACTTCCATAGATGTGTAAAATAATCCGCATTTTGTTTTATGCACCGCGGATTTTGCATTAAAAGTTCCATCGTAAATGCACTTTTTTTACCTTATTTTCTAAAATTGACGATTTAAAACACTGCGTAAATGTTATACAAACCTTTTAGCTGGTACATTGAATGTTTTAAAGCGGTTGCTTGTAGTTTTTTTGGTATATTAGCGTTATATTTGATAAAAGTATGAAAGTAATGACGTTATGTCAGCATCTTGAACGATGTGTGGTATGACACATATCCTTGGAAACTCCAGATATATTTTGTTCGAATATGGTCCATTAGAAAGTCCTTAAAATAGGTACTTACGTGACCTTGGTGATTTTTGGGGTCGTGAGTTACTTTTGCATATTTTAGCATGATTAACTGCATTTTGACTTTTACCAGATTGTTTTCTAAGACAGCTGAATGGATCGGTCTACAAAAATAGACACACTTTCTTAGTTTACATAAAAAAATTACTAGAAATACTTTTTTATATTATACAAGTCTCTACTTTTCGAGAAGATTTGAAAATTGCGTTTAATTGGACCAGCTTTAACAGCCATTTTTCCCCTTCCACCTTCTTGAATCTATACCTTTACTTCATTGCCAAAGTGACATTACCGCTTATTTTTTTACTTAACTTATTGCTTTACCTACATTTTAAGTATTTTTTATTAACGCCCCAATAAATAAATCAAAATAAAGATAAAAATATTCCATACTTTAGCCAATCTGTTACTAAGCGCGCGGGTTGACTTAAGAAACATAGAGAAGAATACACGTTTATGTTGCTAAGCAATGTGCTACACCTTAGAATAGTGGAAGTGGGCGGAAGGGGAATGCTCCAAAATAGGGAAAGTGTCCGAAAATTTAAAATTTGAAGCGCTAGAACGCCTAAATTAGGCACTAGATAAACAAGAGATTTTTAGTGGAAGCTCATGCCCAAGTCTACTTTTTATTTTCAACCAAAAAATTATAATTTGTTACTTGTGAAACACTTCAATGCTAAGTCGACAGAAAGACTTAAAAAATAATAATAATAAATGTAGGTAAGGCTAGGGTTTAAAATTCACAGATCTTTTAATCTGTGGTTCTAGAAGCTCGTATAAGTCATCTCCGTTGAGCTCCCGTCAATTCTACTAAATAGCACATCTACATGAGGGCCCCATCGTATATCAAAACTAAATGTAGTTTTGAAAACTACAAAAATAGGGCGGCTACAAACGTATGGTTTCATTTAAATCGGTTATTTCTTTGTGTCGAAAATCTGACTTCAAAATCATTATAATATTTTTGTCTTTTTTTATCGACTACGGATACATTGTTTGGTTTATATACATTGCGTGGTCTATGCCAAACCATAATACGTTAATTAACCATGGCTTTTTAAGCTGGTAAATGATTAAAACTTCAACTTACGTTTATCCCTAATATAGATATGCTCGTTCAAAGATTTCAATGTAGAAAGAAAAACATCAAAAGTACTATTTTACAATATTTTTATTATATCTTGCACTCAGTACCACTTCTATGTATCACAAACATTATCCTAAATATGTTTAATCATAGTTATTGATGTATTACTTTGTATTTTTACATATTTTGTTAAAATTTCGAAAATAATTGACATTCAGGGAGATGACTTTTACGAACTTTTGAGTGCACAGAACATTCCATTAATGAATTTGAATCTATAGCCTTAACAAATGGTCATTGACAGAAAGAAGTACGTTAAATAAACGTTAAAATACTTACAAATTTCCAAGTAAGTCTGGTGTCAAACATTTTTGGAAGGACATTTTTAATTTTTCATAATCGGCGTTTTTTCTTGGAAGATTATTATCAATTTTTCTAACACCAATGCTTTCTAAAGTTGGCCCCGTTCCAAAACTCACGTCGTGCCCAATTATGGGTTTATTTTTGATCGATTCACTCATTAAACGATTTTTGTCACTTTCAAAACAGCTATAAGTTCGAAGGGGCACATTCGGGGAACCACATTTTTCTTGCGATGACCCAGATAACTCAAGGCCTTTTTGATTATTTATAGCATTTATTTTACTTGACGTTTTAGAGGTATTATGTTTTTTTACTGTTTTTTGAGTTTTTTGTTTGGTATTTACGTTTTTTTGAGGCGTCTCACTTGAATTTGCTACTATTATTCTTGTTCGTTGGATCATGTCTTCAAAATTGTCATCTAGGGGGACTACCACCTTTACAAAAAAAAAAAATTAAATTAAGAGCTGGTTTTTTAGTTTTGAAAAACTAGGTGGAGCTACTGTATTTTTATACTCTTTGCATTAAATTAAGTGTCAAATAGTGTAAAGTATGGTCTAAAACCGTAAATATACTACCGTGAACATGGAATTTAAAACCATCTTTGATTTTTTGAATTTTACTCTATTGTGAATGGGTTTTTTTTTTATGTCAGTTTTCGAATGTTATTTTGACAACAAATGCGTCACATGTATTTTATTAAAATAAATTATGTAAAGTGTGTTGCCGGCGAAAAAAATAGTAAGAAGATATTTCGTTTTTTAAAAAATTTTGTTTTAGGATAACAATAAGGCTCTAATCTTCGTAAAACATCAGAGAAATGTATCTTGTTAATGTCCACTTCGCATAAAACTTGAGATGTTTAAGCCACTATTTTGACCATATTTACAATGCAAAAATTGATCGTTTTAAATTCCATGTCCACGATAGTACTATGCATTCACAATTTAAAATAAAACAGAACAGGTGAGCCATAAGGTGACAGATTTTACTCTGTATATTGTCATTAATGTCACTTGTGTTTGCTGGTTATGTAAGAAAAGTCAAAAAATTAAAAAATGCATTTTAAAACATGTTCAGGGTATCTGAATCAAAAACAATGGTCTCAATATATACAGAAGTATTTTTTTTTTTATTTAATTACTGTATAATGCACTAATCATTAAACCATTTTAAAGTTAACACAAAATAGGAATTATTTATGTAAGTACTCACTGTTAAGTCCATTTAGGTATCATAGGATAAATTAGCACTTTTACAAAAATGTCTACAATTTTCTTTATAAATTCTCACAACTCAAGCAAAAATTGTTTCTTTTTTCCAATTTTTTCGCCTGTTTTATGTAACTGTTATATTATTTTTCTACGACTGCTTAGAAAATGTCTAAAAAAACACTACTAACTATAACTGAAAATCAGTTATTGCACACAGCGTGCGATAAATCCATTGCGCACGCTAAAAGCGTGTGCAAAGAATTCGCCCTCATTTGTTCTGTTTGGAATGTCAAGAATGAGCCATAATGTCTTTACTGCATTAAATCAAGTAGGTAGGCTTTTGTTTTTTAATCTCGAACCCAATGTTCGTTTTATCTTTATAACCATAGAACAAGAATAAATAAACAAGTTTTGTGTTTTTTGACGCCAAGTTTTGACACTTCTATCATAATATATTTTTAACATAAAAGATCCAAATAGTGTTATTTAATAAAAAATTAAAAAGTCATGCCTTTTTAGTGTTTTGGTGCAGTCGTAGAAAAAGTATAGTGTGCAACACGTGTGAAAGGCACTTTTCACACTTATGTGGCTTATGGCACTCGCCTAACGGCTCGTGCCACAAACGCCACAAGCGTGTGAAAAGTGCTACTTTCACCACTAGTTGCACAATATACTATTTCAGCAGTTTTTAATTTTTAATGACAGTAAATTTGAAATGTAATGCCAACTTTGAGGAAAACTCAACTTTTCAAAGAAGAATATTCTGGTTTTCACAAGTGACTCTGTTTTTTATTAAACTGTGAATGGATAGTAAGCAGGATAACTCAAAAACGGTTTATCTGATCGACTTGAAATTTGGAACAAAAATCGAACGCATTTGGGGGAAAATGCATTGTGTTTTTGAGAAAAATCGAATATTAAATAGGGGTTAAAAAACACCCCCAAAGTTGAAAAAAATTCATATTTCGGTTAATATTAATTTTCCAAAAAAATACTTTTGATTAAATTAAAGCCTGTATTTTTCTCTACCAAAAAGCTTCCAATAATTTTTTTGTACTCCCACCTGCTTAGAAAAAAAATGAAATTTTAACTTTTTTTAAATAGACAAAACTTCTGCAGTGGTATATTCTAACCCGCTGATCTAACCCATTTTTAATTTATTATGCAAACATCACTTTTAAAACAAAACTTACCTTCGGACTTTGGGTTCTTCTTTTGACAGCAGGCCCCAAATTTTTAGTCAAAGTTTTTGCCAACGGTATAGCGCTTGCATTAATTTTTTTCAATACTGACTTTATATCTATTGGCCTTTCTGCTTGATTCGTTTCTTGAAGTTTTAAAGCAACTGAAGGATTTAACACAAGAGGAGGGGGCCCCCCGTCCAATTTTAAGTTTTCAGTAGAAGCAGAAACAATTTTGGGGGCCCCCTTTAATAGCAAAATGGGGCCACTGTCCAATTTAATGTTTTCTGTAATTTTGGCTGCCCCTTTTAATAGTGAAATGGGGCTACCGTCCAATTTAATGTTTTCTGTAATTTTGGGGGCCCCCTTTAATAGTGAAATGGGGCTACCGTCCAATTGTATGTTTCCTAAAGTAGGAACAGTTTTAGGGGGCCCTTTTAAAATTGAAGGCACGCATTTCTGGACTGAGGCTGGAAGTGCCCCACTTGGTTTAATTAGGAGTTTTTTTCCCTTTAGTATTAAATATTGTTGGCCTTCCTCTGCCACAACATTTAGTGTTGTTATCTTTTTTTCTGTGCTGTTTTTAAGAGCTTGTAGAAATTTTTCACGGTTTTCTGCAAGAGCACTGCTTGTAGCCCCTTTATTCTTGGGGGTAAGGTCTGTTTGTGATGATTCTTTTTCCTGATTAGGTTTTGCGTTGTTTTCCGACATTTTTCTGGTATTTTGACTGGTGCAAGGGTTCTAGCAACTAAAATGCTTCAATTAGAACCTCTATCAGCTTGCGCTTTAGTTATTTTTATTCAAAAACACGCATTTTTCAGCGAAACACACTTAAGTAGAACAGCTACGCTACTTGTAACGTTTTTTTGAGGTTATATCAGCAACGCACATACAAAAAAAGCTTACCTAAGGTAAAAAACGTGTTGTTCCTTCACTTAACTACTAGAGCACTTAACAGCGTCTTTTTTACACAAATTGTAATCACTAAATACATTATTTTTAACGTTTTTTTGTTATAAAAGAGAAAAGCAGTAAAAGCTCTGTATTTCCCCTACGAGAGCGTTCAATTTTTTTAACCATATGATTTAAAAACCATAGAAATAGTTGGCTGGGTCTATGGCACGGAGTAGTTCAAATGAAGCACGGAGTTGATGTAAAGCCGCGTTTAGTATTTTTAAGCGCGCGAAATTTGAATTTTTAACAAATTAATAATGTTTAATCGCTGTTTGAGTAATTTTGAAGTTAATAAATGAAAATAAAAGGTAAATTATGAAAAAAACATGAATTATTCAAAATGCTTTAATATAAAACGTGGAAATAAAACTATTTTTAACAAAAAAAATTAAAAACATTGGATATGTTTCCAGAACTAAGCTAGGTACAAAAATAAATCTATTAATTTGAAAATTAAAACAAGGTATACTTTTTTAACAATCGCCGGAAACTACTAAAACTTATGAAAAAATAAACATTTAAATTCTCTTAAAATTTTTATTGTTATAAAAGGTTATTTTATTTGATTATTTCTAAATATAACTTTGTAATAAAGGAATAAACATTTTTTTAACGAATCAAAGTTAGAAAAATTAACGAACTTAAAAACTAAGGTGTGTACCAATTTTTTTTATTAAAAATATGGAATTTTATCCAGATGCTGGATGAAAAAAGTAATCAAAAAATATCAATTTTGAAAAACTGGCACATGAACATGAAAAAACGAAAGCATTTTTGCAAATATCACAATGGGAATATTTTTTAGTTTTGTAAAAAGTTTCAGTCAAAATGGGTGCGTTTTTTTGCTAGAAAAATAACATTTTAGAGGTTATGTAACCGTCAATTTATTTGGAGTAAAAAATATGAAAATTACCTTTTAAAAGTAAAGAATTCTGACAGAAAAACCAAATTTTTAAAAAACAGGTAAATGATTATTCTGCCAAGCCAAAAAAACGCACCCAGTGTTTTTTTTTTTTTAGTTTTTATACCTAAAAATCAGGTTTAACATAAAAAGTGGTTATAATATTTGAAAACGCATCAAAATTTGTATTTTGGAATCATTTTTCGTTGATCAACAATAAAGGTCCTTTTTAAACGTAAATATAAACAACTATCTAAATTTATTGCTTCAATATTATTAAAAACCACCTATATGATAATTAAATCCTATTTCTAAAGAGTAATATTTGTAGTACATAAAAAAATACCCTTTTATATATTTTGGTATACGTATTTTTTTTAGTTATTAGCTTTTGCTTTTTGTTTTTTTTAATTTGTAGCTTTAGCTATGTCTTTTTCTATCAGTAATTTAGTAATATAAATATCGTTTTTTTGAGATGTGTCGATTAAAACAAGTTTTAAAACTATGTCAGATTCGTATAGTTCGTCCTTTTCTACTTCCATTAACACAGAAACGTATGATTTTCGTTCAACAAGCTCTTTAAAATAATCACAATCCTCGACCGACCATTTGTTTTTCTTTGGTATTATATCTGAAAAAAAAATTAGTCTTATTTTGCGAATTTTTCTTAAGGTTAAAGATTTAAATTCACAGTTTCAAAAATCTGTGCTCCTAGAAGCACGTATAAGTGATCTTCGTTGAGCTCCCGTCAATAGACACGGTCAAGCCCTACGTCACAGTTCACAGAAGTGCATTAAAATACTATCGGTAAAAATTTTTTAGGCAACTAATGGTAATTTTTTCTTATTCTGTGTTTCCAACATTGGTCTTTTTAAAACATTATTTAAAGAAAAATAACAGAGTTTTTAAAGTCCTATTGGTGTAAAAATGTTCCTTAATATCTTATTTACGATATTTTAACTTAAAATTACCCGAGACTCTACCGCAAGAATTAAAAAATTCCTTATTAATCTGATGATGATGATCACCCACCAAGATGTCAGCTTTAAACGCGAATTGCTTGAGAAAGCAACCATATTAAGGGGTATGGTTTGTTCTAGGTAATAGAAAAACATGTTAATTTTACAATGGTACTTACCAGACCTCTTGATATGGCTGTTTTTTCAAGCAATTTGCGTTTAAAATTCACATCTTGGAGGATGCACAACATTAACACATAAACTGTATATTATAGCGTATTACAATGAACAAAACTTAAAATATTGAATTTAAGACATTATAGCTCATTTTAATACCAAGGGTTCCCAAAGAAAGCCTTTTATTTTCACAAAATATTGTTCTAAAAAAGTGGCTAAATCTGACAGAATCAAAATTCTACTTCACGGACAGTTTTTTAATGTGGATCTGTGATCTGTGACGTAGGAGTTGACCGTGTGTAAAGATCCTTAATAAAAAGATACGCCGATACTAGGCAGCTTTTGATTGGTTGACACCTTTTGCCCAATTTACAGTATGGCCAAAAACTTACATTTTGTCAGTTTGACAATTTTATTTCGGTTTTAAATGCCACAATTTCAAAAATCTATTTTTAACCACAGATAATAAAACTTTTTAAATTTTAGACCTTCCTGTGGAATGGGCATAAAGTCATAGAATAAACTAATGTTAAACAATGGTTAAACCAAATAGGAGTTTACTTGATAAATATTTAAACAATGGATATCATAGAATAACATCGCATTGGCGCTTCTTTGTTTTAAAGGTACTTTAACCGTGTGTATTCTACTTAATATCAAGTGAGCAAATAAAAACGGCCCATAAGTAGGCCATGGGGATTGTCAAAATATTGTTAATTGACAGATATTACATTGTTCATATCCTACTTAGTGGCAGTTTTTATTTGCTCACCCGATAGTTCGTTTATGGGTAATAAAATAAAAGTTGCATTCTTTTGGACTATTCCTGAAATAATTGCATTTTTTGAAACTAATGACAGTTATTTTGTTTTAAAAAGAATCGTACAAGTCATTCTCTCCATTTTTTTTTAAACTGTGTGTCATTAGTGTCAAAAAATGGAATTATTTTACTCCCAAAATAGATCAAAAGAATGCAACTAAATACTTTACAAATAAAGAACAATGCAAATTATGAAATAATAAAAAAACCTATTTACCTGCTAATTTGGCTTTTAGAGCTTGGTAAGGCAAATGTGTAAATTCAGGATCCAGTGGTACCAATTGATTTAGTGTTAAATTACCATAGTACCCAACATCTACATAAAATACTGATATTGACCCAGAATGTATTACCTTCAATACATTTGTCCTAAAAAATAAAACATTTTAAAAAACCAAAATTATAAGTTGGAGTATTTTTAAATAAATGTAATTGTGCCGAGAAAATGTTAATGCAAACATTTTTGACTACTTTTAAAGAAAATTATCTCAACAACAATATCTTGCCAAGTTAATTGTTACTTTTGGCAACGATGCACCACATCAATTTCTATTTTCTACTAATTCTTGAAATTCAAACATGGACCCACCAGTCTTAGCGCCCATCCTAAGACATGTCTACCAAAAACAGGCGGAGTGTCCCGGAAATACATGGATGCTTTGCGCCAGTTAAAACCCGCGGAAAATGCACAAGTGACACACCGCAATATTAAGACATTCTTAGGCAATTAAATGACTCCACTTTAAAGAATTTTACATAAACAGTTGAATGTGGAAAAAAGTATTTTTTGTTGGACAGCACAATTTTTTAGAGAGACACAAAAGTAGACTAGTGACCCAGAATTTTAAGTCTGTTCGGCAGTGGAATTTCCTAAATCGCATACAAAACCGCGACCAATCATGAATTAACATAAAAAATTGAAAATAACCGACAATAAGCTTCTAGGGGGTTTTATGTAAAGAATAAGCCAAAAAGAGGTACACCGCGTTTCCTAGCAGCTCGCGAGGTTAACCAAAAAAATTACTGTGGCGAAACCACTTGTCGTATCTTAACCAAACTTTCGGTATAGTTATAATAAACTTTAAGGTTTTGTTTGGCACTTTTGATCACGTTGGTGGCGCCCCCTATTTGTCTACATGCAAAATATAAAAGACAACTCTCGTACTTACAAAAATATAGCCCAATCATTCTAATAATGCCCCCAGAAAAAAATCCCAACCAAGATCTGCTTATGCAGGATTGTAGACACTATCCCCAGGAACATAAAAGTGAAAAATTCCCACAAAATTTCCGTGACGTTTAGCCCCCATCTTGCATAGAAGTGAGGAGTTAGTTTTTTGTTAATACCTAAACTATTCGGCACTTTTAAAAAAAGTTTTAAAAATTTTTAGGAACATTATTTTAATAACAATACAATCTCATTTTTAAAAAAATAATAAATTACCAATGTGAACGATTTTATAGCACTTTGAAAATGTGCTAATTTGGTCCTACAGAGAACGCTGCAATCTATGCTTCAGGACTCTATGACTAAGATAGAAGATTATGATGAAATAAGGTGATTTTCAAAGAGCTATAGAATCGTTAATATTAGTGATACATTATTTTTTTAAAAATGATTGTCTTCTTATAATGTTCCTAAAAATTTTTAAAACTTTTTTCAAAAGTGCCGAATAGTTTAGGTATTAACAAAAAACTAACTCCTCACTTCTATGCAAGATGGGGGCTAAACGTCACGGAAATTTTGTGGGAATTTTTCACTTTTATATTCCTGGGGATAGTGCCTACAATCCTGCATAAGCAGATCTTGGTTGGGATTTTTTTCTAAGGAACCTACAAATATTAAATAGAATGATTGGGCTAATAGACAAAAATTAAAAAGAATAAAAAAAACTTACCGATACCAGATTCCGTCTGAATGTTTACTAGCGTAAATTTTCCCTGGCACAATATCCCCGATTCTAAGAGGACTAAATCTATTCTTTTCATACCTCAGTTGCAAATTATCCATTAAAGTATCGAGCTCATTTTTTGAGGAAAACGGTTGTACAAAAAAATTATACGGACTCACAGCAAATGGAATAGAAATCTCAAAATAAGACCCTTTTTCTGGTAATGTAGGCCGTTTTAAAGTGCCTCCTGAAGGGGGCACTTTTTTAGAATCTTCCCCTTTTAACTGAGCGAGTTGGACTAATTTTTTGCGCGTCCCCCGTATATTGTTATTGGAGTCCTCATTTTTGAGCTCGGCTTCTAAAGAAATGGACTTATTGATGCAGAAAAGACTGCCGTCCTCGTGTCTTTTGTAGAATTCGACAACGTCAATATCATTCACTGTAAAAATTAAAATTAAAATAATAAATATTCAGTAACAAAAGCGGGTTAGATCAGTGAGAGGGATAGATCATTTAAAAAGTTAAACTTCGCAGATAGCTCATTTTTATGAGTATTTTTTTATTTTTATATAATTGTTAAACATTCTATATGATACTCTTCGCAGTAGATGATTAAAAAGGTGCATTTTTTTTTATTGAAACAAACGTAAAACTTATTTTTCTTGTAAACGGGTGGGGATACAAAAAAATTACCAAATGCTTTTTTATAGAAATAAATACAATCTTTAATTTTGTTAAGAATATTTTTTTTTCGTAAAGTTGATATTAACGACAATATGAATTTCTTTCTACTTTGATGTGTTTTTAACCCTCTATTTATTACTTGATTTTTTCCAAAAACAAGAGGGCTCTTCCTCTAAATGGGATTGATTTTTGAGTTAAATCTCAAGTCGATCCGATAAACCGTTCTTGAGTTATGTTGGTCACAAATTTCGTAACAGACAGACAGACGGATAAAGAATAAAAGTCTTAAAAAGTCTTAAAATGAAACGAACGAATATGCAAAAATGTTTGCTCTAGGATGAATATTAACGATTTTAGAGAAGGTCCGAGTAATCGCAATATACTCTTCGACTTTGTCTGCGAAGAGTATAATAATAAATATTCAGTAGTAATAGACCTATACAGAGTGTTCGCGTATAGTTAAATTTTTTTGATATAGCAAATAGCTGGGAAAAATCCATGACACTCGGTAAAAACAGTTTTTTGAAAAAGTGCCCCCCTTCGGAAATAATGGCCTTTAAGCAGGTAGACTAAAAACACGTTATCGTAAATATTTACCAAATGATTTGTCTAACCATCATGAAATTTGTACAGTCAATAAAGGTAATAAAAACGGTCATTTTAAAACCCATTTTGAAATTTGGGGTCGCTTTTAAAATTTGTTAAACTCTGTTAGTGTGGATAAAAACTGCATGTAATTTCTTTACCTTTAAGAATTTTGTTTATTTTTTTGAATATTCTAATTCAAGTGATGACTTTTTTTATTCTTAAAATTTCTGAGAAACTGCCGTTTTAAATAAATTACCAAAAACTTCTTATTGTACCTCATATTTCGCATTTATCTTGACAAAAAATTTGCTTCAATTTAGTGACACTGGTCAGTGACATAGAAATTTTAGTTTTATGCAAAAATATGGGGTACATTAAGAGTGTTTTTGGCAGTTTATTTAAAATCGGTACAGTTTCCCAGAAATTTTAAGTATAAAAAAAGTATTCACTTGAATTGAAGCATTCAAAAAAATAAACGAAATTACAAAATTCTTAAAGGTAAAGAAATTACATGCAGTTTTTATCAACACTACCAGTGTTTAACTCATTTTAAAAGGAGCCTCAAATTTCAAAACGGGTTTCAAATGACCGTTTTTATTACCTTTATTGATTGTACAAATTTCATGATGGTTGGACAAAACATTTGGTATATATTTACGATTTTGTTTTTAGTCTACCTGCTTA
The DNA here is from genome assembly GCA_963920755.1 of Cartodere bifasciata. Lineage (NCBI taxonomy): Eukaryota > Metazoa > Arthropoda > Insecta > Coleoptera > Latridiidae > Cartodere > Cartodere bifasciata. Next base: position 1,819,632 of record OY987199.1, on the reverse strand, counting down.
AAGGCCATTATTTCCGGGGGCACTTTTTAAAAAATCTGTTTTTACCGAATGTCTTGAATTTTTCGAAGCTATTTGCCATATCAAAAAAAGCAAACTAAACGCGGACACCCTGTATACTTAATCGATAGTTTTACTTACATGTTCCTATGCTTTTTAGCAGGACAGGCGTTTCCTCTGGCATAAGTTTTTTGGCTAAATCGACGAAATTCTCAGGGATTTTGTCTAAAGCAATCCGTAATCTTAAAGCTTGCGGTGGAAATTTACTCAAAACGTCATTTAACTTATCAATCGGGTACAAAACTTCATCGGAAACTTTAACAACATCTGTGTGCCCCCAATCTACATAATAAATCTGTGCTCTATCGCCTTTGGGTGACCAATCTATGATTTTAACCCTGTACCAATGCCCGTCTTTATATTTGGCTAAATAAAGTCGGTTTTTACTGTTTTCAGACGTGATTTTTTCAAGTTTGTCAGTGGGTGGGTTTTTTATTAATTCTGTATCAACGGTCTCAAGCATTGTGATCATAGAATCATATCCTAGTGAGTGTAATTGGACATAGATGTCGCCATTGTCTTCTATGTTCGATACGAAAACTTCTGTGATTGTGGTCTGTCAAAAAAGAAACATTTGTAATGGAGCGTATTCGTACAAAAATTGGTTGGGGTTATCTAGGATATATGTCATACCACCCGTCGTTCCAGATGCTAACTGACATTACTTCTAAATTTTATACTTTTATCAAATACAACGTAATATACCAAAAAACTACAAACTGTCGGTTTAAAACATTCTAAATACCATCTAAAAGGTTTGCCTAACATTTAGAGAGTGTTTTACATCTTTAATTCTTTATAATTAGGTAAAAAAAAGAAAATATGACTCATTTACAAAAGGATTTCCGTGAATCTTTAAAACAATCCGCGTTTTTCTGGATGCATGAATTTGGCATTAAAAGTACCTTTGTAAATGAGTCACTATGCCCTTTTTTACCTAATTATGAAGAATTGAAGTTGTAAAACACTTCATAAATGTTATACAAATCTTTTAGCTGGTACGAAGAATGTTTTAAACTGGCAGTTTGTTGTTTTTTGACATATTAGCGTTATTTTTGATAAAAATATAAAATTCGGAAGTAATGTCAGTTAGCATCTGGAACGACGGGTGGTATGACAGATCTCTCAGGTTACCCCAACCAATTTTTGTACGAATACGCTCCATTACAAATATTCATACTGTACGCGCTCTTAAAGGGGAATGTCGCGAAGCATAGAAACCGTGGTTATGTAATGTTGGTTGCCTAAAATCAACAAAAAACTCCACTTTCTGGTCATTGCTCAGTGGGTTTATAAGAGTTAACTAATTAAAAAATTTGCTTACCAGCAACATAAATAAACAGCACAAGTTGACATATTCTAGGTCCATCAATAAGCGTTTAAATACAGAATTTTGGCAATTTAGAAGCACTATTTTTTTGCATTTTAAATTGTCAAAATTCTGTATTGAACGCTTATTAATGTACTTTTAGAATGTCAACTTGTGCTTTGTTTATTTATGTTGCTGGTACGCACAATTTTAAATTAAAATTAACTCTAATAAACCCACTGAGTAATGACCAGAAAGTGGTGTTTTGTTGATTTTAGGCTACCAACATTAAACTAGAATGGGTAGAAGTTACTCTTCGCAGATGAGTAGCTCGAGTAGAAATCGAAATCGGTAGAAGTTTAATGTTATATTTTTTAAGTCAAAGCTACATCAATATTTTATATAATTGCTACACTTTTTATAGTAAACTCTTCGCAAGAAAATTATTATTGGATAATAGTTTCTTTTAAATAAAACAAATTTAAAAAAAATCTGCGAAGAGTGCAAATTATTAACAGAAAACACGAAGAATTTCGTCAACGAAGAAGATAAACGTCAGTTCTGACGTTTCAGAAATTTGGGGTTATTTGTTTTGACAGCTAGTTTTGTTTCTTTGTTTAAAATATTTTTGGCATGGCCATCTTGACTGACGCTTGACGCTATTCGGACTTAGAAGTTTTTTGCTACTAAAATCATTTGTTTTTTGTTTTTTTAACCTCACTGTCTACATTTACAAAAAACGAACAAACATTTTTAATAGAAAATTAAATTTCCATTAATTTTGTAAAGAATAATTTTTTGTGTAGATTAAATAATAACGAAGATAGGAGGTTTTTTTGTGCTGGGGGGAAATTGGGGCGTCGGAAAAAAAAACTAACGAATACTTTTTTGTAAAGAATTAAATTTTCTATGTTTTATGTCGAATAATTTTTTTTGTAAATAAAATAATAGTCGCGCTACAATTTTTTTTTCATTTGGGGGGCTTAAAAGGGGGCTTTGTAGTAATCAGATTTTTGCCAAAAACAATAGGGTTCTTCCTCTTATAAGGATCGATTTTTCCTTAAAATTTGAGTTTGATATCGCTTTTGGTTTTTGAAATAGCGTGACCACAAGAAACGTGACAGACAGACAGACAGACGGACGGACAAAAAATGAAAATCTTAAAAAGTCATGAAACGCACGAATCTGCAAAAATTTTTGCTCTACGACGAAAATTGACGATTTTAGGATTTTCTGATCGATTGCAATATACTCTTCGGACCTAGTCTTGCGAAGAGTATAATAACCACAGTTTCTATGCTTCGCGACATTCTGCGTTAAATTTTTTTTTTGTTTTTTCTTACCTTATTTAAAACTGGTAAAGCAGACTCCATTGTTAATAATGAAATTAATTCTTCGTTCATACAGTGACCATCGTTAATATCGTACATTAAAACTGGTAAACTTTCTTCGTTTGGGGTATCTGGGTCTAAAATATTAAGGATAAGTTATTAAGAACCTTATTTTGCATTTTTTTACAAAGTTTGGTGTAAATCCAACATGGTTAAATATTATTCTTTGAGGGTCATTTAGTGAACAAAGGAATTTTTAAAAAAAAATAATTTTTGCAGAACCTTTTTAAAATCTTATTTAGCACCCATTTGTAAAATTTGGTGCAGATCCATCGTGATCTAATGTTGCAAATTTAAGGGGGCTTTTTGGGGGGCTACCACGCCAACCCTAAACTCTTATTAGTGTGCATTTTGTGGATTTAGCTTTCTGAATAGATGTTCTAACCGCACATATAAAAAATCTGGATGTTATATATTTTTGCTATGTTTTTTTCTAGGGGCAAATCGGATGGGCAAATTGTGTACACTAATTCACAAATTCTCAACAATTTTTAACATATTCTACAAATTCTCAACAAATTCTGCAAATTCTTAACAAATTCTTTTAAAAATGTACACTAATTCTTATTTTTTGAATTGCCCCTCGGTTTTTTTACTATTTTGGCCTACATTTCTTGTTTTTTACTTACTTATGGTTTCGTCAGCTGATTCTAAAACAAATTCTGCTCCTACCAAATTTTGAACTATTTGGGAATTCATTGAACTTTCATACAAATCTTCTAGACCTGCTAGACGACATACAAAAGCCTAAAAATAAAAAATAAACATTTTATGGCTAGAGATTAAAATTTACATTTACGAAGATCTGTGCTCCTAGAAGCTCGCGGTATAAGTCATCTCCGTTGAGCTCCCGTCAATTCTACCAAATAGCACATCTACATGAGGGCCCCATCGTATATTCAAACTGAATGTAGTTTTGAAAACTAGAAAAATGGGGCTACAAACGTATTATGGTTTCATTTAAATTGGTTATTTCTTTGTGTCGACAATCTGACTTCAAAAATCATTATACTATTTTTGTTTTTTCGAATACGGATACACTTTTTGGTTTATAAACATTACGTGGTCTGTGCCAAACCATAATACGTTAATTTACCATGTTTTTTTTAAGCTTGTAAATGATTAAAATTGCAACTTACGTTTTTCCCTAATGTAGATGTGCTTGTTTAAAGATTTCAATGGAGAAAGAAATACATCAAAAGTACTATTTTACCACATTTTTATTATTTCTTGCACTCAGTACCACTTCTATGTATCACAAACATTATTCTTAATATTTTAAATTATGGTTATTGATGTATTACTCCGTATTTTTACATATTTTGTTGAAATTTCGAAAATAACTGACATTCAGGGAGATGACTTTTACGAACTTTTGAGTGCACAGAACATCCTATTTATAAATTTGAATATATAGCCTTAAAATATAGTTACCTGTGCTTGAGATGTGGCAAATTCACGTCGCAATTTATAAATATTATTCATGGTAATTTCATATTCATGTCCAAAATCAATCAAAAAACAATTTGCCAAATTTTCTTGGATCTCCAAAACTCGAATTCTGTACCAAATACCATCATAAAAAGCGACATAGTAAGACCGTTCTTCAAGTTTATCAACTTTTAAATTGTCCTTGTTTGTTTGGTAAAAGTTTTCCAAACGTCCTAGCATTTCTGTGTATTCCTCCTGTTTAACAAGAAAAAAATAAAATAGCAGTTATTATATCAAGTTTTATAAACGAGTCTTTATTCACGAGTTTGTTAAAACACAAGCACAAGCAAGGGTTTTATAAACGAGTGAATAAAGACGTTTATAAAACGTGTTACGAACTATACTTTTTCTACGACCTCAAAATCAAACAATATAGCACTTTTTAAAAGAATTAATTTTCAACTTGACGTAAAGTTAGGTTAGAAAAAACATTTTAAAAGTAGAAATGAAGTAACATGTTGTAATATTCAATAAACGTTTATGTTAAATCAAAATCCTACCTCTGCTACACTAAATACTGTCTTAAATTATAAAAACATCCAAAACAACTCACGGTTTTAGCTTTATCGCGTTTTTTAGCAAGCTTGTTGACATTAGTAAAAAACTAACATTAACAACATTTGCAATGGCTTTAATTTCAAGAAATGCACACATTTACTTCATTTCTCACTGTAACTTTTATTTCATTCATTTTTATAGATAAAAGACACCAAATTATACGTTTTTGACAACTAAACTAAAGACAAAAAATGTCATCTGTTATTTTCTGCTAGCAACGCTAACTTCGGCCCGTGAGTAAAGAGCTTGTTGCAACTTCACTCCGTGGGTAAAGTGGTATTACTAACGGCTTGCTACAAAAGCTAAAGACTAAAAGATTGTTTTAGGTTTAATTAAGTCGTGCGATAAGTGTTATTTTAAAGGTGGAAGTAGAAAAGAGATGCTTTAAGGCCGATTTATAGAACGTAACTTTCACTTTACTTCGGCGTAACTTCACTTCCGCGTATCTTAACAAATTTGCTTAGTTTATAGATTGTAAAGTTACGTGAAATTGGGAACAGTTATGCGCATGTGTCTGAACCCGCGACATATGACTATTTACACCTGGGCCGTAATTACGGAATATCGCTTCGTACGAAACCTACATAAGAAGACCAGCAGGTTTCGTACGAAGCGATATTCCGTAATCACCACCCTTGACAATAAGGGTGAATATCTCATTTTTGCAAATTTTGCGCATGATCGGCCAAGCTCGGCTTTTGACAGTACTACTTACAGCTAAATGAATCAGCAAAGTAGCGCTAAAATGAAGTATAAATTTGCTAATACATTCCCATGTATTTTATTTAATTTTCTGTAAAGTTACGCCGAAGTAAAGCGGAAGTAAAGTGAAAGTAATGTTCTATAAATCGCCCTTTATTGTTATTAAATTACTTACAAATTCTGGAGTATCATATTGTCTGCACCAAATTTCATTTAGAGACATTACGCATGTTACTTGTGCTTGTAATTTTCCATTTTCACTAAATTGTACAGTATTTGCAGGAACAGAGACATCACTTACGTGAAAAATAGGATTTATTCCTTTTGCTTTCTGGAAATTTCCCTGATAATTAGAAAAAGCAGAAAACTTATGTTATTTTCAAAGCCACCAAGCAACCTCTATATTAATATTATTATAAACACCATTACATTTAAAATTATATACAAAAATGTACACTAAAAACACAATAAAATGCAGAAAAAATGCAGTTTTTAAATTGTGTCGCCAAATAAATGCAATCACGGAATGTCGCGAAGCATAGAAACTGTGTTTATGTAATGTTAGTTGCCTTAAATCAACAAAAAAACACCACTTTTTGGTCATTGCTCAGTAGGTTTATACGACTTAATTTTAATTAAAAATTGTGCTTACCAGCAACATAACTAAACAAAGCACAAGTTTATTCTAAAGGTGCATTCATAAGCGTTTAAATACAGAATATTGGCAATTTAAAATGCAAAAAACAGTGCTTCTAAATTGCCAAAATTCTGTCTTAAACGCTTATTAATGGACCTTTAGAATATGTCAATTTGTGCTCTGTTTATTTATGTTGCTGGTAAGCACGATATTTAATTAAATTAACTTTTATGATCCCACTGAGCAATGACCAGAAATTGCTGTTTTTTGTTGATTTTAGGCAACCAATATTACATAACCACAGTTTCTATGCTTTGCGACATTCCTCTTTAAAAGATGTATGCCAAATTTCTTAGGTCTAAGTTAATGAGAACGATTTTCATAAAATGGTATGTGGCACACAACCCAAAAATATGATTATGCAGAAAAAAAACAAACACCAATTATTTTTTTTTATTTTTTTTTTGATAATTTTTTTTAAAAACCATGCAAAATGCTGGTAAAAATTACACGATGCATGTTTTAAAAACCAAAGCTAAGTGCAAAATACAGTTTTACGTTTATTAACATTTTTTTCCGTTTTTAAATCACTTTAAAACTAGCAATGACCTTGACATGACCTTCAAGTCTAAATAACATGTAAAAACGTCAAAAAAACGTAAAAACTAATAAATTACTCCACAAAAATCAATATTAAACTCAAAACTTACCTCTCCGGGTTGACAAAACCTCAAGAAAAACTTATCTTGCTCTGACATTTTTTCAACAGCGATATTTTCACAAGTGTCGATAACTTCCAACCAATTTTGCGGCAATTGTTCTTTGAATTTTTCAACGTAATCTTGTTCTATTTGCCAGCTCCAAATAGCATCTGTATGTTTTCGTAACATTGGTAAAATTCTCTGTTTTATATCGAGTTGATTTGACAGTAATAGTTCTTTCCGTTTGGTGTATTTTGGTATTAATTCTTTTAAAGCTATGGTAGCACAATATTCTTCGGCTAATTTTGGTTCGTAGAAATCTTTCGGGTAGCTTAAATATGTGTATTCACCGACCTAAAGTAAGTTAAAACATTATTTGTATAAAAATAAAAGACATCTTTTGGTAAAAATGTTCCTTAATATAAGATTTGAGTTTCAAATTCATAAATGGAATGTTCTGTGCACTCAAAAGTTTGTAAAAGTCATCTCCCTGAATGTCAGTTATTTTTGAAATTTCAACAAAACATGTAAAAATACGAAGTAATACATCAATAACTATGATTACAAATATTTAGGATAATGTTTGTGATACATGAAGTGGCACTGGGTGCAAGAAATAATAAAATTATGGTAAAATGGTACTTTTGGTATTTTTCTTTCTAAATTGAAATCTTTGAACAAGCACATCTATATTAGGGAAAAACGTAAGTTGCAATTTTAATCATTTACAAGCTTAAATAATCATGGTAAATTAACGTATTATGGTTTGGCATATACCACGTAATGTATATAAACCAAAAAATGTATCCGCAGTCGAAAAAAAAAAACAAAAATAGTATAATGATTTTTGTCACATTTTCAACAAAGAAATAACCGATTTAAATAAAAGCATAAAACGTTTGTAGCCCTATTTTTCTAGTTTTCAAAACTACATTTAGTTTTAATATACGATGGGGTCCTCATGTAGATGTGCTATTTAGTAGAATTGACGGGAGCTCATGACTTATACGAGCTTCTAGGAGCACAGATTAGAAGATCTGTGAATTTGAAACCCTAGTCTTAAAGCTTACCTTAATCGTGCATTGGAAGGTATATTTTTCGTATTTTCGTTTTGGTTTTATTTCACTTCTAATAATGTCCAGTTCTCCAAGTTTATAATGATTTACAAAGTTCTTTAAATCAACAATTGGGTTATCTGTGTAGATAATTTCACTTGAAGGGGATTCAGGCTAAAAAAAAAACACCAAAAAACATTAGCTTTGTTTGTGGTAAAATAAATGCTCAAAAATTAGGTTTTTATATTTGCGATCTATAATAAGCACATTATTAAACCCGAAATTTGGTATTTTAAGGTTGATAAATTGCTTCATTATTAAACCCTAAATTTTATTTTATAAGGTTGGTTTTCCAGATGCAAAAAGATGAATTATTCCCATGCCAGGCACTTTTTATTTAAAATTTTTTAAATCAAATTAAAAATGCTATTTAATAAATTAAATGAAACAAATATAAAAAATAGTATAAGAAACTTGTTTTGTAAGGCGTTTGTTAGCACTTGTCTATTGAAAAATTCGCCGCTGCTCGGCTTATTTTCTAAACTTGGACACGTGCTAAAAAACGTCGTTTATAAAAATATGTTTTTCTATTTTCCTAATATTATTTTTTTGAAAACTTACCCCAGATTCACTAACAGGACTACTATTACCACTATCTCGTTCAAAAGAACTCTGTGACATATTTCTAGAAACTCTTTTTTTGGCACCATTAAGAATATCTTTGCTTAATTCTGCATGTTGTGGTATATTATTATTTTGAACAATGTTCGATGTCAATTTAATTTTTCGTACACCATTACTTAAAGTGGGAGATGTTTTTCCGTTAGTCAGTTTATTTGATTCCCTTAAGACTTCTTTGTTGTTTAGAGAAGAATTTGTAACAACCTAAAATAAAATTTTTCCTATGAAACAAAAATTTACACTTTTTAAAGTAGAGTATAAGTTCAGTTTTTTTGTTGCTACGCTCACAAATAATTTTGGCCATTAATGAAAACTGGTATGCTTATGTAAAACGAGCTGCTGAATCCGAATCTGACACTTAAACATTTACAGCGCTATTAGTTTTATTGCTATGAGCTTTAAAGACAACTCCTAACGCGACACTTGATTTTTTTTAATGGGTTTAGTTGCAAGAAAAAAATTCAAAAACAAAATTTAAATGCAGGTTTGTATTTTATACCATAAAAGCAACGTACAAAATATATTTCATTAAAATCAGAGACAAAAAAAAAATTTGCTAAGCTTTTTTGAAGATTTTGAAAATATGTCCAACTTTAATTTGCTCTAGCAAAAAAACCAAAGCGCTTGGAAAAAATCAGTTTACAGATTTGTTTTGTATGCCTTTTAATGAGTCTAAAAACACAGTTTAAGGCAAATCGATTTTTTGGAAGTTTGCCTTATTTTTAACCAAGGGGTAAGGGTCCAAATATTCTTAGTTTTTTTATTGCCACGGCCACAAATAATTTTTGCCATGATAAAAACTCGCATGCTTATGTAAAATGAGCTGCTGAATCCGAATCTGATACTTAAACATTTTCACCGCTTTTAGTTTTATTGCTATGAGCTTTCAAAGGCAACTCCAAACGCGACCCTTGATTTTCTTTGAAGTGCTCTAGTCACAAGAAAAAAGCTCCAACAGAGAAACCAAATGCAGATTTGCATTCTATAACATAAGAGCAATTTAGAAAATAAGTTTCATTAAAATCAGAAACAAAAAAAAATTTCTAAGCTTCTTTGAAAATTTTTAAAATTTGGCAAACTTTGAAAAGCTCTAGCAAAAAAACCAAAACACTTAGGAAAAATCAGATTGCAGATTTGTCTTAAACGCCTTTTAATTAACCTTAAAACACACTTTAAAGCGTTTCAATTTTAATAGAATTTGCCTTATTTTTAACAAAGGGGTTAGGGTACAAATATTAGTTTTTTTACCACCACGGCGACAAATAATTTTTGCCATACACCAAAACTGGCACGTTTATGTAAAACATGCTGCTGAATCCGAATCTGATACTTAAACATTTTCATAACTTCTAGTTTTGACGCTATGACCTTTTAAACACAAAAATAAGACACTTACCCTTTGTGACATTGCAGAATTTTCGTTTTTCGCATTAAACTGAGCATTATTATTATTTCTAACACTATTTTGACTCTGGACACTTTGATTCTGCATCATTTGATGTTGATATGACACTGGTGGATGATGAAACGCTTGCACTGACCGAACAGCCCCATTTGGGGGCCCATGAGGAGGCATAGGCCTAACAGCCCCATAATTCGGCCTAGGCGCATAGGCCGAATGTGCTGGGATGGTAACACGTGACATCACAGTCGGCATTATGTGCACAGGGCCCCGATTAACGAATTGATTGTGGGGTACTGTTCTTTGGGAACTTCTAGCCATATGGAAACGCCCCGATACGTTATTGGGGCGCCAATGGGATATTGGAATGGGGCGTCTTGGACCGTGATATGTTTGGTATCTTGGTGGTCGAGGAGGTGGCCTATTTAATAAAAAAAAATAAAATACACACGGTCAACTCCTACGTCACAGATCACAGATCCACATTAAAAAACTGTCTGTGAAGTAGAATTTTGATTCTGTTAGATTTAGCCACTTTTTTAGAACAATATTTTGTGAAAATAAAAGGTTTTCTTAGGGAACCCTTGGTATAAAAATGTGCTATAATGTCTTAAATTCTATATTTAATGCTTAATTCATTGTAAACTCTATAATATACAGTTTGTGTGTTAATGTTGTGAACCCTTCAAGATGTGAATTTTATACGCAAATTACTGGAGAAAGCAACCATATCAAGAGGTCTGGTAAGTACCATTGTAAAATTAACATTTTTTTCTATTACCTAGAACAAACCATACTCCTTGATATGGTTGCTTTCTCAAGTAATTCGCGTTTAAAGCTGACATCATGATGGGCGATCATCATCATCAAATTAATAAGGGATTTTTTAATTCATGTGGTAGATTTTCGGGTGATTTTAAATTAAAATATCTTAAATAAGATATAACGGAATATTTTTACACCAATGGGACTTAAAAAACTCTCTTATTTTTCTTTAAATAATGTTTTAAAAATGTTGGAAACACAGAATAAGAAAAAAATGACCATTTTCTTTGGTCCGTAATGTTGGTTGCCTAAAAAAATTTCACAGATAGTATTTTAATGCACTTTTGTGAACTGTGACGTAGGACTTGAAGATGGTTATTGTTAAGACTTGGGTTTCAAATTCATAAATGGGATGTTCTGTGCACTCAAAAGTTCGTAAAAGTCATCTCCCTGAATGTCATGTTATTTTCAAAATTTCAACAAAATATGTAAATTAAAAATACGGAGTAATACATCAATAACTATGATTAAAAATATCTAGGGTAATGTTTGTGATACATAGAAGTGGTACTGAGTGCAAGATATAATAAAAATATGGTAAAATAGTACTTTTGGTGTTTTTCTTTCTACATTGAAATCTTTGAACGAGCACATCTATATTAAGGAAAAACGTAAGTTGCAATTTTAATCATTTAGAAACTTAAAAAAACCATGGTAAATCAACGTTTTATGGTTTGGCATAGACCACGTAATGTATATAAATCAAAAAATGTATCCGTAGTCGAAAGAAAAAAAACCAAAATAGTATCATGATTTTTAAAAAACTTACTTTTTCTTTGCAGATTTTTGCATGCTGACCATGGCAGTAATGTGGTTTGTTTTTTCACTAGCTTTGGCGTCAACAAAAACATCTCCATTTGGGTCTTTAGTCAAAGATAAGGTATTAATTGATCTAACGAATTCTTCCAGATTTTTACAGCCTAACTGGGAATATGGAATTTTGTCACCAACAATTGTATGATAATCTCCTAGAAAAAGATCAAAAAATTCAGAACAGCTTGTTTTCTTTAAGGCTAGAGATTTAAATTCATAGATTCGAAGATCTGTGCTACTAGAAGCTCGTATAAATCATCTCGGTTGAGCTCCCGTCAATTCTACTAAATAGCACATCTACATGAGAGCCCCATCGTATATAAAAACTAAATGTAGTTTTAAAAACTAGAAAAATAGGGCTACAAAAGTATTATGGTTTCATTTAAATCGATTATTTTTTTGTGCCAAAAATTTGACATGATCATTATAATATTTCTGTTTTTTGAAGTCAGATTTTCGACACAATGAAATAACAGATTTAAATGAAACCATAATACGTCTGTAGCCCTATTTGTCTAGTTTTTAAAACAACATTTAGTTTTAAAATACAATGGGGCCCTTATGTAGATGTGCTGTTTAGTAGAAATGACGGGAGCTCAACGGAGATGACTTTTACGAGCTTCTAGGAGCACAGATTTTCGAAACTGTGAATAAACGCAATAAAAATTACAGGTTCCTAAAATGCCTAACATTATTATTAAAAAAAACTAGTAGCATTTGTTTAACAACTAAGATTATAGAATTATACAGGATGTTACCAAATAACAAGGAAAAAAGGGGGGTAATTCCTGAACCCATTTTAAGAAAAAAAGTTCATATAAACATCTGTCCGAAAATTCTTCATTTCTGAGATACAGGGTGTCAAAGTTTCTCAAAAAAATTTTAATCTTAAGATTACTAAAAAGCTAAACCAGATATTTATTTAAAATAATAATAAAAAAAGAAATTAATTAACCCTTCATTGTTAACTATGTTTAATTTTCATTAACATAAAAAAGCCAAACTTAAAAAAGAAATTTTGTTGCCTTTGGGAAATGAATTTTTTTCTCGAAAACGGTTAGTTTTATGAAAAAAGAACAAGACATTAATTTTAAAGATCATATTCTAGAGCTTCTAATTATTTTATGAAAATACCAAAAAAGTAACACACAAAAAAGTTGGGGGTGAACAACCCCCATGGTACCCCCAAATGTGCCCCTTCCAATTATAATTTTTGTTTTTTTTTCTACCGCACTTTATGCCTAATGGTAAGAAAATTACCCGTGGTAAGTTTTAAATAAATATCTGGTTTAATTTATTGGTAATCTTAAAAAAAAAGTTTTTTTTAGAAACTTTGGCACACTGTATCTCAGAAAAGAAGGATTTTCGGACACATGTTTATATGAACTTTTTTACTTAAAATTTGTCCATGAATTACCCCCTGAATTTTTTCCTAGTTATTTGGTAACACCCTGTATAAAAATTATTTATGAAGACATTTTATTTTATTAAATTCAAAATAATTCCAGGAATTTACTAAATGTTTTAGTTGTGTTTATTTCTACAACTATATTTCAATCAGTAGATAATAAAAAATAAAAGAATTTTACGCACAAAAAATAAACAAATCATATGAAGTGAATGTAAAAATAACAAACAATAAATTATTAAATATCATTTAGCTACTTACTTTCTAACTGTCGAAGTGAGACTTTCCCTTTAACAGATATAAGAACAGCTCGTATATTGGAAATAACTTCATCTCTAAGCTTTTCCATAGTGGAAAACTAGAAGAAAAACAATTTTTAACTTATTTTAAAAACACCTTTTTAAATAATTTAATATTAAAAGGGACCGCATACAATGGATCACTCGATGAGACTGATATAATCTAAATCTAGATCAGATAAATATTAGTTAACATTCGGTAATAAATTATCCCCTCCACTAGCACCTTCTTAAAAGGCGTTTTCAACCCTCAAAGGGCAAAAGATAAATGCACCTTTCTAGGAATTGAAAATGACACTAACTACCCATTTAACTAGTTTATTGAACATTCATAAAATGAAAAAAATGCAAATAACCCGTATGCATGGGGTAAAAATCGTTTACTATAACTTATGCCCAATCATTCTAATAATGCCCTCAGAAAAAAATCCCAACCAAGATCTGCTTATGCAGGTTTGTAACCACTACCCCCAGGAACATAAAAGTGAAAAATTCCCACAAAATTTCCGTTACGTTTAGCCCCCATCTTGCATAGAAGTAAGGAGTTCGTTTTTTGTTAATACCTAAACTATTCGGCACTTTTGAAAAAAGTTTTAAAAATTTTTAGAAACATTATTTTAATAAGAATACACTCATTTTAAAAAAAATAATCAATCACCAATATGAACGATTTTATAGCACTTTGAAAATGTGCTAATTTGGTCCTACAGAAAACGCTGCAATCTATGCTTCAGGACTCTATGACTAAGATAGACGATTATGATGAAATAAGGTATTTTCAAAGAGCTATAGAATCGTTAATATTAGTGATACATTATTTTTTTTAAATGATTGTATTCTTATTAAAATAATGTTCCTAAAAATTTTTAAAACTTTTTTCAAAAGTGCCGAATAGTTTAGGAATTAACAAAAAACTAACTCCTCACTTCTATGCAAGATGGGGGCTAAACGTCACGGAAATTTTGTGGGAATTTTTCACTTTTATATTCCTGGGGGTAGTGTCTACAATCCTGCATGAGCAGATCTTGGTTGGGATTTTTTTCTAAGGAAACTACAAATTTTAAATAGAATGATTGGGCTAATACATAAAATGAAAAATGCAAACAGCCCGTATGCATGGGGTAAACATCGTTTACGATAACTTATAGGGGCGGAATTTGGCTAAAAAATACCTTAAAAATTATACTTTTAGGTATTTGTTTAATTATTCTAATTAATAAAGCATTTTTAGGCAGAAATAACTTGTTCGCTAATTAAATAAATAAAAATTACTCGCTCACACACTTAAAATAACAATAAATCTTTATTAATTCAGTTACTAAAGCCCAAATTTATGCAGGTCAAAATACCTGCAGCATTGTTTATTATTGCAAATTAAGCACAAATTATTTAATAAGCTGCAGTTTAAGTTACACTCGATTTGCTTATCGCTGATCATGCATTTTTAAGACTTTAAAAAATTTTAATTTACCTTAATCTCATACAACAAGCTTTCAGCACTATTTCTACTGTTTATAATACCACAAAACATGCACTGGGTTAGGTAAAATCAAATAATTACTGTGTAATGTTGCTTCACTTTTAGTGTTATGTGGGTCAAGAATTATTTACAAGTTACTTCCTCTTTTAAAACAGGCAAAAAAAGAATGTCTGTACGTGGTTTTACATAATAAATTACTGCTATGCAAACTCAACACGTTCCCAATAAATAATGCACCTGATAAGGCGGAATAATTATAATATTCGTCTAAAAAAACGGCGTTCCCTTTAGGCTTTCTAACACGCTGAGCAACAAAATTATGTTATCGCTTATGATTAGCATGGCAAGCTTGGATATTTATATAATTTAATAAACTTACGCAAAGGGACTGAAGATTAAAATCTCGAAACGATGTAGCAAAATCACAAACCAGATGTTAATTTTTCATAAACCACGGTTGGAAAATATTGCGAAAAACATAAGATTAATGAAAAACACTGCCTTATGTCATATGGTGGCGTCGGCGCGATAAAATATGACGGCTTAATACTCCGTGCACACGGAGTTTTTAAAAAGGTAACTTTAAAAAACTTTTAAACTGGCCTTTATTTTTTTAAATGTCGCTTTCTGACGCTTTTTAGATGGTTTTTGCTCACAAATAAGGCTAAATTGAGTTTATTTACATGATTATAATTGTTTTCTAGGGTTTTTAGCGTTTTAAGGGCTTTTTTACGTTTTTTAGTAGGTGCGGGCATTAAATGTAAGATGGCGTCACATTCGCAACCTCAATTTTTTTACGTCATCTTTTAAGTCAGCCATTTTGGTTGTCACAAGGACGTTCCAAGTGATAACAAATTAGAGACAAGGGTGGCATATTTATTTACGTTTGGCTTATCTGATAAGATTTGTTGCTTCTTAAAAAAGATGTAATTAATAATTTCTGTAAAGTGCTTTTATTGGTAAACAAAGAACTTGGATACCTTAAAAAGTAAGTACGATATTTTGTTAATGTAAAGTGACAAGTTCTGTGTTGGTCGGCCTCTTACAAAGAGAGTTAAAGGACGTTTTATTGTTTATTGCTTTATTGGATTAAATAAAGCAGATGAACCTTTGGAAAGTCCGAAGGGATTGTTAAAATCGCATTAAATGTCTGAACAGATTGGGAATTCCTGCTCCTTTGTGAATAATTGAATTAATTATTAAGTATTTGTTGTGTCTGCCTATAAATGGTATTACGAAATGTTTATCTACCTGTGCAGTAGGAATTAGGATTCAGGTTTTCACGGTAATCTGGGTCATTCTGTTTATTTTACTGCATTTTCTGAATCTGAACATGATTAGCGTTTTTGGTTTTTGATACTTTGCCAATAATTTTGTGCATTAAGGTAAATAACTAAGTCCACAAGGTGGATGCGACACAATTCTACATTATTTACAAGTTTACAAACAATAAACATAAAAAATGCAAGGATTTTTCACTGGTAGACCAAAAATAACCGAACTGACAAAAAATGTATTTATTTCAGAAAATGGACGTTACTGATCAGCCCAATTCGATTTGCCAGGTGCAAAGAATCGAAATGTATCAATTACCAGAATGTAAGACCATTTTACCGTTTTCTCTTTTGGCTGGAGAAGCGGTAAAACATAATGGTAATACACGGGATGGGCCTATAATAATCACAAATTATCGACTTTATTTGCAAATTGGAAGAAAACATCATCATGTACCATTGGGTCTTATTGAAATTGTCGAACATAAGGAGCTTTTTTATCTGCATATTGGTTGTAAAGATGCTAGAACTTACAGGTAAACAAAATAAGTGTTTTTTGCGCAAAAAAAATCTTTGACATGCTTTAGCAAAAAAACTAAGGCCCTTGGAAAAAAACTAATTGCAGATTTGCTTTATACGCCTTTTAATTAACATAAAAGCACAGTTAAAGGCAAATCGGTTTTTTGAAAATTTGCCCTATTTTTATCCAAGGGGTAAGGGTCCAAATATTCCCAGTTTTTTTATTGCCACGGCAACAAATAATTTTTGTCATGAATGAAAACTGGCATGCTCATGTAAAACGAGCTGCTAAATCCGAATCTGATACTTAAACATTTACAGCGCTTTTAGTTTTTTTGCTACAAGCGTTTAAAGGCAACTCCAAACGCGACACTTGATTTTTTAAAAGTGCTCTAGTTGCAAGAAAAAAACTCCAGAAGAAAATCCAAAGGCAGATTTGTGTTCTATAGCATAAAAGCAATGTACAAAATAAGTTTTTTTAAATCGGAGACATAAAATATTTTTGCTAAGCATTTTTGAAAATTTTTAAAATTTGGCCAACTTTGAAAATCTCTAACAAAAAAACTAAAGCCCTTAGAAAAAAACTAATTGCAGATTTGTTTTATACGCCTTTTAATTAATCTAAAAACACAGTTTAGGGCGAATCGATTTCTTGAAAATTTGTCTCAGTTTTAACTAAGGGGTAAGGGTCAAAATATTCTTAGTTTTTTTAACGCCACGGCCACAAATAATTTTTGCCATAAATGAAAACTTGCATGCTTATGTAAAACGAGCTGCTGAATCCGAATCTGATACTTAAACATTTACAGAGCTTTTAGTTTTAATGCTACGAGCGTTTAAAAGCAACTTCAAACGCGACACTTGATTTTTTTGGAAGTGCTCTAGTTGCGAGAAAAAAACTCCAAAAGAAAATTAAAATGCAGATTTGTGTTCTATAGCATAAAAGCAATGTACAAAATAAGTTTTATTTAAATCGTAGACAAAAAATATTTTTGCTAAGCATTTTTGGAAATTTTTGAAATTTGGCAAACTTTGAAGAGCTGTAGCAAAAGAACAAAAGCATTTGGGAAAAATCTGATTGCAGATTTGTCTTACACGCCTTTTTATTGATATAAAAACATAGTTTAAGGAGGCAAATTGATTTTTTTAAACTTATATTACAATTTTTTTTCTTTTCAGATGTACATTCGAAAATGCAGAAATGTGTCTAGAATGGTTTGAAAAAATGCAAAAAGCAGCGGATCCGCCACGACAATTAAATCAACTTTTTGCATTTTGGCATTATGCACATTCTAAAACTTTAGAAGACGACATTTGTAGTATCGAGTATAAAAAACAGTATACTTTCAATATAAAGGCTTTTAAATTTGAGGTAAGTAATTTTTCTTATTTCCACCTTTAAAATGACACTTATCGCACGACTTGACTAAACCTAAAACAATTCTTAAGGCTTTTAGCCATTGTCTGGCAAACCGTGAGTAATAGCACTTTACACACGGGGTGAAGTTGCAACAAGCTCTTTACCCACGGGCCGAAGTTAGCGTTGCTTGCTAAAAATAACAGATGACATATTTTGTATTTGGTTTAGTTGCCAAAAACGTATAATTTGGTGTCTTTTATTTATAAAAATGAATGAAATGAAAGTTACAGTGAAAGATAAAGTTTATGTTTACATTTCTTTAAAATTAAAGCCATTGCAAATGTTGTTAGTGTTAGATTTTTATCTATGTCAACAAGCCTGCTAAAAACGCGCTGAAGCTAAAACCATGAGGTGTTTTAGGATATTTTTATAATTTAAGACAGTGTTTAGTGTAGCAGAGGTAGGATTTTGATTTAACATAAACGTTTATTGAATATTACAACATGTTACTTCATTTCTACTTTTAAAATGATTTTTCAAACCTAAATTTACGTCAAGTCGAAAATTTATTCGTTTAAAAAGTCTGATATTGTTTGATTTTGAGGTCGTAGAAAAAGTATAGTTCGTAACACGTTTATAAACGTCTTTATTCACTCGTTTATAAAACCCTGGTTTGCGCTTGTGTTTTAACAAACTTGTGAATAAAGACTCGTTTATAAAACTTGATACGAAAATTTCTCTTTCAGATGAAACGGTTACAATTCGAAGAAACATTATGGAGAATTAGTGAAGTGAACATAAATTATGAAATGTGTTCTACTTATCCTCCTTATTTATTGGTCCCAAAAGATATAACTGACGATGAATTGAAGAAAGTCGCGAAATTTAGAAGCTCCCGAAGAATCCCAGCAGTTGTTTGGAGGTAATTTTCCTATTTTTATTTATTTTTTTAACAAAATACACACGGTCAACTCCTACGTCACAGATCCACATTAAAAACTGTCTGTGAAGTAAAATTTTGATTCTGCCAGATTTAGCCACTTGTTTAAAACAATATTTTTTGAAAATAAAAGGCTTTCTTAGAGAACCCTTGGTATAAAAACGTGCTATAATGTCTTAAATTCGATATTTCAAGTTTAGTTCATTGTAAAACTCTATAATATACAGTTTATGTGTTAACGTTGTGCACCCTCCAAGATGTGAATTTGAAACGCAAATTACTTGAGAAAGCAACCATATCAAGAGGTCTGGTAGGTACCATTACCAATTAACATTTTCTTCCATTACCTAGAACAAACCATACCCCTTGATATGGTTGCTTCCTCAAGCAATTCGCGTTTAAAGCTGATATCTTGGTGGGTGATCATCATCATCAGATTAATAAGGGATTTTTTAATTCTTGCGGTAGATTCTCGGGTAATTTTATATTAAAATATCGTAAATAAGATATAAAGGCACATTTTTACACCAATGGGGCCTAAAAAACTCTTGTTTTTCTTTAAATAATGTTTTAAAAAGACCAATGTTGGAAACACAGAAGAAGAAAAAAATGACCATTTTCTTTGGTCTGTAATGTTGGTTGCCTAAAAAAATTTCACAGGTAGTATTTTAATGCATTTCTGTGAACTGTGACGTAGGGCTTAACCGTGTCTATTAAATTTTTTTTACATTCTAATTTTTTTAAGAATTTTTCGGACAAATTTTAACAATGTTATTTTTTTTGTAGACATACCAAAAATGGGGCTGTAGTAGCCCGTTGCAGTCAACCGGAAGTTGGTTGGTTTGGTTGGAGAGGAAATGAAGATGAAACACTTATGAAATTAATTTCCAAAGACACCGATTCTAAAAATCAAGAAAAAAAGGTAAGAATTTTTTTTTTTCTAAAAAACGCTTAATAAAACAAGTTTTGTATACTATTTTTTCAATTTGCTTCATGTAATTTATTAAAAACCATCATTAATTTGATTTAAAAACTTAACTTGACATTTAATTTTTATTTGATTGGTAGCATGACATTTTAAAGTAAAAATTTAGGTCAGACATGTTAAATAATGGCATTTGTAAACTCTACTCACTTAATAGTTAATACTAAATAAATAGGCGTTTTTGAGAAAATGTAACCGTTGATATCGTTTCTCTAATTCTTCTAGTTACTCCATACAAAAAAACAATGTCCCACGATAGTTTTTAGTAGTAATATTTGTAAATGAAAAGTATACCTTGCAAGGAAAGAATTCATATTTTTGCATCTTGAAAACCAACCTTATAAAATAAAATTTTGGGGTTAATAATAAAGCAATTCTGCAACATTAAAAACCAAATTTCGGGTTTTATAACGTGCTTATTATAGATCGCAAATATTATAACTTTTTAACGCGTTTCTAAAAAAAAATGGCAATTTTTAAAATTCACAATTTTTGATTTTTTATAATGTGTAATTTTTATGGTGTAATTTTTTTTTTCAAGGTCTTAATTTTGGATGCAAGGTCATACGCAATTGCAGTGGCCAATAGGGCAAGGGGGGGCGGCTGTGAATGCCCCGAATATTACCCCAATTGTGAAATACAATTTATGAATTTGGCCAATATTCATTATATTCGAAAAAGTTTCCACGCTCTTCGGCAATTATGCACTTCTTCTTCTGACCAAACGTAAGTATTATCTATTATACTTATGTAAAACGAGCTGCTGAATCCGAATCTGACACTTAAACATTTACATCGCTTTTAGTTTTATTGCTATGAGCTTTTAAAGACAACCCTAAACGCGACACTTGATTTTTTTTAAATGCTCTAGTCGCAAAAAAAAAACTCCAAATAAAAATCCAAATGCAGATTTGTTTTTTATACCATTAAAGCTATCTACGAAATAAGTTTCGTTAAAATCAGACACAAAAAAATATTTTTGCTAAGCATTTTTTTAATTTTTTTAAATTTGGCCAATTTTGAAAAGCTCTAGCAAAAAAACGAAAGCATTTGGAAAAAATTGATTTGCAGATTTGTTTTTTACGTCTTTTAATAAGCGTAAAAACACAGTTTAAAGCAAATTGATTTTTTGAAAATTTGCCTCATTTTTAACTAAGGGGTAAGGGTCCAAATATTCTCAGTTTTTTTATTGCCACGGCCACAATAATTTTTGCCATAAATGAAAACCGACATGCTTATGTAAAACGAGCTGCTGAATCCGAATCTGATACTTAAACATTTACAGCGCTTTTAGTTTTATTGCTATGAGCTTTGAAAGGCAACTCCAAACGCGACTAGTGATTTTTTTTGAAGTGGTCTAGTCGCAAGAAAAAAACTTTAAAAGAATATTCAAATGCAGATTTGTGTTCTATACCATAAAAGCAATGTACAAAATAAGTTTTATTAAAATCAGAGACCAAAAATATTTTTGCTAAGCATTTTTGAAATGTTTTAAAATTTGACCAACTTTGAAAACCTCTAGCAAAAAAACGAAAGCACTTGGAAAAAATCGGTTCGCAGATTTGTTTTATACGCCTTTTAATTAACTTAAAAACACAGTTTAAAGCAAATCGATTTTTTGAAAATTTGCCTCATTTTTAACTAAGGGGTAAGGGTACAAATATTCTCAGTTTTTTTATCGCCACGGCCACAAATAATTTTTGTCATTTATGAAAACTCGCATGCTTATGTAAAACGAGCTGCTGAATCCGAATCTGATACTTAAACATTTACAGCGCTTTCAGTTTTATTGTTATGAGCTTTTAAACGCAACGTCGACCGCGACACGTGATTTTTTTTGAAATGCTCTAGTCGCAAGAAAAAAACTCCAAATGAAAATCCAAATGCAGATTTGTATTCTGTACCATAAAAGCAATCTTAAAAATAAGTTTTATTAAAATCAGAGACAAAAAATATTTTTGTTAAGCATTTTTGAAATTTTTTAAAATTTGGACAACTTTGAAAAGCTCTAGCAAAAAAACGAAAGCCTTTGGAAAAAATCGGTTTGCAGATTTGTTTTCTTTTAATAAGCCTAAAAACACAATTTAAGGCAAATCGATTTTTAGAAAATTTGCCTTTTTTTTAACTAAGGGGTAAGGGTCCAAATATTTTCAGTTTTTTCATTGCCACGGCCACAAATAATTTTTGCCATTAATGAAAACTTGCATGCTTATGTAAAACGAGCTGCTGAATCCGAATCTTGTACTTAAACATTTGCAGCGCTTTAAGATTTATTGTTATGAGCCTTTGAAGGCAACTCCAAACGCGACAGGCGATTTTCTTCAAAGTGCTCTAGTTGCAAGAAAAAAATTCCAATAGAAAATTTAAATGCAGATTTGTATTCTGTACCATGAAAGCAATTTACAAAATAAGTTTCATTAAAATCAGAGACAAAAAATATTTTTCCTTAACAATTTTGGACAATTTTAAAAATTAGCTTAAGAAAAACATCCACTTAAGAGTCTTTACAACTTTTAATAACAGTGCAGTTACCTTTTTTAACATTTTAAGTAGTCTATTTAAATGTTATTTTTCGCACATCGTTTATTAAAGACATTCATTAACGCACTCCAAATCGTTGATTAATGACCCCTATTAATGCATGGTTACGAATTCCCATAGCAACACTGTTCTATGTTTAAAATTACTATCTATGTTTCTACATTACAAATGTTAAAGTAGCTTTAATTACGGTTTAAGCAACAAAAACCAAAAGAAATTCAATATTTACCGTTGGAAAGAATGAGAAACAGATCCTTTTACCAGATTTAAGGAAATAACATTCATTTCCCATTCACAAATAATAAAAGTTCGGTGACAGCATCTTCTTCTTCTTCAACTTTAATAAATTTTAATGGCCGACACATTCTTTCTGCCAGTTGGTAAAATAACTGTTTTATTTTATAATTTATTTAATAATGATCTACGATGTGCGAAAAAGCATTGTAACCAGTTCGTATGTTAAATGGCGATTAATAAACTCACTTATTAACAAGCTCGCTGATCGCTCGCTTGTTAAAACCGCTCGTTTATTAATCGCCTTTATTAACACACTTACTGGTTAAACTACTATTATAAGAAATTACAACTATTTATTATTTTAGTTGGCACAGTCAACTAGAAAGTACAAAATGGCTCCAACATATGTCAGGCTTAATGAAAGCGGCCGTTACTCTTGTAACGGCTGTTGACGTTGAAGCAAGACCGGTTGTCGTTCATTGTTCAGATGGATGGGATCGAACTCCGCAAATTGTAGCTTTGGCAGAATTACTTTTGGACCCCTTTTACCGGACTATTGAGGTAAGCAAAAAAATGTACTTTTAAATTCACAAAAAAATGGGTACAATTGATAAAAAAGTGGTTTATTGTTCAGCCCCATATGGTTTGCAAGGAATTATTTTTTTGTACATTTATTATAGACATTTTGAGGTATTATTGGTGAAAGTTTGAACGAATTTCTCCTTTCGGAAAGTGACAAAAAAATAAATATTGAACACTTTTTTACTTCGAGTTGTTTTTTTTTCAGCCCCTTATTTTTTGCAAGGAATTATTTTTCTGTACATTTATTAAAGACATTAATAGGGTGTTTTAGGTAAAAGTTTAAACGAATTTCTCTTTTCGGAAAGTGATAAAAAAAATCTTTTAAAAAGTTTGGGAAAAATTAAAATTACGCACTTTTTTACTTTAAGTTATTTTTTTTCAGCCCCTAATCTTTTGCAAGAAATTATTGTTCTGTACATTTATTAAAGACATCATAAGGTATTTTGGGTAAAAGTTTAAAAGACTTAGTATTTTAGGAAAATAGCCAAAAAAAATCTTTTAAAAAATGTTGGGATATTAAAAATTCACACTTTTTTACTTAGGGGGGTTTATTTTTCTGTCCCTAATAGTTTGCAAGGAATTATTTTTTTGTACATTTATTAAAGACATTATTAGGGTATTTTAGGTAAAAGATTAAACAAATTTCTCTTTTTGAAAAGTGACAAAAAAAATCTTTTAAAAAATTTACAAAAGTTTTAAATTGCACACTATTTTACTTCGAATTATTTTTTTTTAGCCCCTAATTATTTGCAAGGAATTATTTTACCGTACAATTATTAAAAACATTTATATGGTATTTTAGGTAAAATTTTAAACAAATTTCTCTTTTCGGAAAGTGAAAAAAAAAATCTTTTTAAAAATTTAGGAAAAATTAAAATTGCACATTTTTTTACTTTGAGTTATTTTTTTTCAACCCCTAATTTTTTGCAAAGAATTATTTTTCTGTACATTTATAATAGACATTATAAGGTATTTTTTAGTAAAAGTTTAAAAGAGATTCTATTTTCGAAAAGTTGCAAAAAAAGGCTAAAAAAAATTTTGAAAGAGTAAAAATAGCACATTTTTTTACTTGGGTGATTTATTGTACAGCCCCTTATGGTTTGCAAGTAATAATTATTTTGTAAATTAATTACAGACATTATGAGGTATATTTTATTAAAAGTTTCAAAGACTTTCTCTTTTCGGAAAATGCAAAAAAAAAGTTTTAAAAAAATGTAGAAAAAATAAAAATCGCTAACTTTTATACTTAGGGTGAATTCTTTTTCACCCCCTATATAATGGTTTGCTAGGAATAATTATTTTGTAAATTTATTAAACACATATTCAATTATTTTTGCTCAAATTTTGAAAGAATTTCTATTTTCGAAAGTGAAAATAATCGCAATTTTTGCAGGGTTTTCGTGTTTTAATCGAACGAGAATGGTTAGCGTTTGGACATAAATTTGCTGACAGATGCGGACATTCAACCGGAAGTGAAGACCAAAACGAGCGATGTCCTGTTTTTTTACAATGGCTAGATTGTGTGCACCAACTTGTCAAACAAGATTCTTGTGCTTTTGAATTTTCACTTACTTTTTTGGTAAGCAAATTTTTTGTTCTTACTTAAATGGGAATGTCGCGAAGCATAGAAACTGTGGTTATGTAATGTTAGTTGCCTAAAATCAACAAAAAAACAGCACTTTCTGGTCATTACTCAGTGGGTTTATAAGAGTTAATTTTTATTAGAAATTGTGCTTACCAGCAACATAAATAAACAGCACAAGTTGACATATTCTAAAGGTCCATTAATAAGCGCTTAAATACAGAATTAATTATGGCAATTTAGAAGCACTATTTTTTTGCATTTTAAATTGTCAAAATTCTGTATTTAAACGCTTATTGATGGACCTTTAGAATATGTCAACTTGTGCTTTGTTTATTTATGTTGCTGGTAAGCACAATTTTTAATTAAAATTAACTCTTATAAACCCACTAAGCAATGACCAGCAAGTGCTGTTTTTGTTTATTTTAGGCAACCAACATTACATAACCACAGTTTCTATGCTTCGCGACATTCTTTGTTAATTTTATTTTTAAATTTTTGTTGATTTTTGTTGAATTTTGAATATTTTTCAGGTCAAACTTGCACAGCACACGTATTCAAATCTGTATGGTACTTTCCTTTGTAATACTTTACAAGAAAGGCTAAAAATTGTTAACGGAAAAACTTTTTCTGTTTGGGATTTTTTGAATGCACCACGTTTTAAAAATCATCTCTACAACCCTCCAAGTAATTTTTCAAGCCCAAAGGTACGTTCAATGATAAAAAACTCAAAAAAACACTTCATTACATACGTTACGTCAAAATGAAGTTTTTTTCCCCGTGGTAAGTATACTACTTTACTTTAACCTCAAATTCCAGATAATTTGGCCACAATGCAACGTAAGGGACCTATATTTATGGAAAGAAGTCTATATGGGGACAATGGAGGCCAATTTTCGCACAGAGGGTGCTTCCGAAAGTTGTCCTGGCCCCCCTACTGAAAATAACGAAATTTTGCCGTATTTAATGACAAAAACTAGGTCTTATAATGATTTAATGGATGCTTCAGACATTTATCAAAGTCATTTCAGGAGAAATAGTGATCCTAACCTAAACAGCGACGTGTAAGTACAAAAAATAGTATTTATTTCTACAGTTTTAAAATGACACTTATCGCACGACTTGATTAAACCAAAAACAATTCTTAAGGCTTTTAGCCATTGTCTTGCAAGCCGTGAGTAATGGCATTTTACCCACGGGGTGAAGTTGCATCATGCTCTTTACTCACGGGCTGATGTTAGCGTTGCTTGCAGAAAATGAGTAAAATGACAGATGACATTTTTGTATTTAGTTTAGTTGTCAAAAACGTATAATTTGGTGTCTTTTATTTGTAAAAATGAATGAAATAAAAGTTACAGTGAAAGATAAAGTATATGTTTACATTTCTTATAAATTAAAGCCATTGCAAATGTTGTTAATGTTAGTTTTTACCAATGTCAACAAGTCTGATAAAAAACGCGCTGAAGCTAAAACCGTGAGTTGTTTTTAGGTATATTTATAATTTAAGACAGCGTTTAGTGTAGCAGAGGTAGGATTTTGATTTAACATAAACGTTTATTGAATATTACAACATGTTACTTCATTTCTACTTCTAGAATGTTTTTTCTAACCTAACTTTACGTCAAATCGAAAATTTATTCGTTTAAAAAGTGTGATATTGTTTGATTTTGAGGTCGTAACAAAAGTATAGTTCGTAACACGTTTTATAAACGTCTTTATTTACTCGTTTATAAAACCCTTGCTTGCGCTCGTGTTTTAACAAACTTTTGAATAAAGACTCTTTTATAAAACTTGATATAAAAACTTTTTTTTTTCTATTTTAAATTATTTTTTTTAGCAAAATTGACGCTTCAGTGTTTGAAAACGGGGACACAGAGGAATGTCCAAATAATGTTGAAAATAAAGAACTAAATTTGACACCGCAAATAATGGAAAATGAAGACGAAAGCACGGATTGTAATCCAGATTGCATATTCCAAAAATCATCCGAATATGCTATTAATCCCGAGGAACTAAGTGAAAACTTAAATAAAATAATTATTAACAACCAAAATATTGCCAAAAACGACATCCCTTTAGTGCATTGCAATGGACATCTAAAAGAAACGAATTTTTGTAAGTAAATCCGCTAAATTTTGTCGTTTTTTAAGGTTTTTAGTTTTTTTATTGCCACGGCCACAAATAATTTTTGCCATTAATGAAAACTGTCATGCTTATGTAAAACGAGCTGCTGAATCCGAATCTGATACTTAAACATTTACGGCGCTTTTAGTTTTATTGCTACGAGCTTTGAAACGCAACTTTAAGCGCTACACATGATTTTTTTTTGTGTGCTCTAGTGACAAGAAAAAAACTATACAAGAAAAACCAAACGCAGATTTGTATTCTATACCATAAAAGCAATGTACAAAATAAGTTTTATTAAAATCAGACACAAAAAATATTTTTGCTAAGCATTTTGAAAATTTTTAAAATTAGGCCAACTTTGAAAAGCTCTAGCAAAAAAACGAAATCACTTGGAAAAAATAGGTTTGCAGACTTGTATTATACGTCTTTTAATAAGCATAAAAACACAGTTTGGGGCAAATTTATTTTTTTGAAAATTTGCCTCATTTTTAACCAAGGGGTAAGGGTCATATTATTCTCAGTTTTTTTATTGCCACGGCCACAAATAATTTTTGCCATTAATGAAAACTTGCAAGCTTATGTAAAACGAGCTGCTGAATCCGAATCTGATACTTAAACATTTACAGCGCTTTTAGTTTTATTGCTATGAGCTTTGAAAGGCAACTTTAAGCGCGACACGTGATTTTTTTTAAGTGCTCTAGTCGCAAGAAAAAAAATCTAAAAGAAAATCCAAACGCAGATTTGTATTCTATACCATAAAAGCAATGTACAAAATAAGTTTTATTAAAATCAGAGATAAAAAATATTTTTGCTAAGCTTTTTTGAAAATTTTTAAAGCTCTAGCAAAAAAACGAAAGCACTTGGAAAAAATCGGTTTGCAGATTTGTTATATACGTCTTTTAATAAGCATAAAAACACAGTTTAAGGCAAATCGATTTTCTGAAAATTTACCGAATTTTTAACCAAGGGGTAAGGGTCCAAATATTTCCAGTTTTTTTATTGCGACGGCCACAAATAATTTTTGCCATTAATGAAAACTGGCATGCTTATGTAAAACGAGTTGCTGAATCCGAATCTGGTACTTAAACATTTACAGCGCTTTTAGTTTTATTGCTACGAGCTTTGAAAGGCAACTTTAAGCGCGATACGTGATTTTTTTTGAAGTGCTTTAGTCGCAAGAAAAAAACTGTAAAAGAAAATCCAAACGCAAATTTGTATTCTGTACCATAAAAGCAATGTACAAAATAAGATTTATTTAAATTGGAGACAAAAAATATTTTTGCTAAGAATTTTTGAAAATTTGCAAAATTAGGCCAACTTTGAAGAGCTCTAGCAAAAAAACAAAAGCACTTGGAAAAAATCTAATTGCAGATATGTTTTCTACGCCTTTTTTATAACATTAAAACATAGTTTCACTCTTCATTTTGCGTAAAGGATAATTTTTATATCCTCTATTAAGAAACAATGTTTTTTACTTTTATAAATGTTACTCTTTCAACTAATGACATTCATATTTTTTTTGTTACAGTAAATGAAGCACAGCCACCAGAAAATTCAAATAAACAACTTGAAGAAAATGAAACAGTAATTGTGATAGAAGAAAATAAAACAAAAGTAGAGACTGAATTAATACAAGAATGTGATAAAATAAAAAATACAGTGGATGAGCCGATACTAGCGCCTCTAGTGGCACCTCTAGTGGCGCCTCTAGTGTCGCAAATCAGTACTAATAGTGAACTAAGTGACAATACTGAAAATAGTGACATAACCGAAAGTGTTGGTGGCCCTCTACCGGACGAAATTGTTAAAAGTTGTGATAATGTATGTGATGGAAGTATAGAAAAGTCTGAATTGATTTTAAAAAATGGAATAATCTGTGATGAAGAAGAGGTTATAGATCATGTTTTTAATATGCGTAATTTTATTATGGAAAAAGTGCCCCAAAGTATTGAAACTAGCACTGAAACTTTAGTTTCTGGAACCGTTTTATGTGGGTAAGTTAAGTACCACTTACTAATTAGTAATTACTATACACACGGTCAACTCCTACGTCACAGATCACAGATCCACATTAAAAAACTGTCTGTGAAGTATAATTTTAATTCTGTCAGATTTAGCCACTTTTTTAGAACAATATTTTGTGAAAATAAAAGGCTTTCTTAGGAATCCCTTGGTATAAAAATGTGCTATAATGTCTTAAATTCGATATTTCAAGTTTAGTTCATTGTAAAACTCTATAATATACAATTTATGTGTTAATGTTGTGCACCCTCCTAGATGTGAATTTTAAAAACGCAAATTTCTTGAGAAAGCAACCATATCAAGAGGTCTGATAAGTACCATTGTAAAATTAACATTTTTGTCTATTTCCTAGAACAAACCATACCCCTTGATATGGTTGCGTTCTCAAGCAATTCGCTCAAGCTGACATCTTGGTGGGTGATCGTCATATCAGATTAATAAGGGATTTTTTAATTCTTGCGGTAGATTCTTGGGCAATTTTAAATTAGAATATCGTAAATAAGATATTAAGGAACATTTTTACACCAATTGGAGCTAAAACACTCTCTCATTTTTCTTTAAATAATGTTTTAAAAAGACCAATGTTGGAAACACAGAACACAAAAAGGTTCTAGCTTTCATAGATGACTCGCTTTTTTTGAACTGTGAATAGATAGTAATTGCCAAACTAATGGAATTCTGTTTACGTGGGATTTAATAATGATTTTCGTTAAAATAAATTTTTTTTTAGTTCATCTCCCAAAGAAATAAATGGTTTTGAAAAAATAACAAGTCCATCTGAGTCAGTAGACGTTCCTGACAATTTTTTAACATTTAATGGAAAAACGTATCCGAGTAATCCAATTTTAAACAAGTAAGTTTAAGCCTTTTACTAAAAATCTCTTGTTTATCTAGTGGCTGGTTTAGGTGTTCTAGCGCAAATTTTAAACTTTTTGACACTTCCCCTATTTTGGGGCATTCCCCTTCCGCCCACTTCCACTATTCTAAGATGTAGCACATTGCTTAACATACAAATGTATTCTTTTCTATGTTTCTTAAGTCAACCCGCTTAGTGACAAATTGGCTAAAGTATAGGATATTTTTATCGGAAGTTTGATTTATTTATCGTGGCGTTAATAATAAATACCTAAAATGTAAGTAAAGCAATAAATTAAGTAAAATAGGCGGTAATGTCACTTTAACAATGAAGTAAAGGTATAGATTCAAGAAGGTGGAAGGGGAAAATGGGTGTTAAAGCTGGTCCAATTTAACGCAATTTTCAAATTTTATTTATTATTTTTCTTGAAAAGTAGAGACTTGTGTGATCTAAAAATTGCAAAACAATATAGTTTAATAAGAGGAATTGATTAAGCAAATAAAACTTTTTGATAAAACATTTTTTTTAAATGTAAATTTGTTTTATTTTTGTGATTCTTTTTTGTAGTGGAAATGCAGCATCAACGGAAGACTATCCAAATATAAACCTACCTTTATCTGATTATTCCGCTTCACCTCTAAATTCAAGGTCACGAACCTCAAGTAGTAATGGTTGGGACAATACCTTTAATAGTTCATTACTTGCAAGAAATTCATCTTTTCATAACCAAAATAACTGTCAGCTTGGGGAAGACGGACTTGTCCCTTTAATATCTCATTCGCAAGATCGTGTTTTGCAAATTATCGAAGAAAGCAAGGTAAAAATAATGTGTTTCTTAACGGGGAATGTCGCGAAGCATAGAAACTGTGGTTATGTAATGTTGGTTGCCTTAAATCAACAAAAAACAGCACTTTCTGGTCATTGCTCAATGGGTTTATAAGAGTTAATTTTAATTAAAAATTGTGCTTACCAGCAACATAAATAAACAAAGCACAAGTTGACATATTCTAAAGGTCCATCAATAAGCGTTTAAATGCAGAATTTTGGCAATTTTAAATGCAAAAAAATAGTGCTTCTAAATAGCCAAAATTCTGTATTTAAACGCTTATTGATGGACCTTTCGAATATGTCAACTTGTGCTTTGTTTATTTATGTTGCTGGTAAGCACGATTTTTAATTAAAATTAACTCTTATAAACCCAATGAGCAATGACCAGAAAGTGCTGTTTTTTGTTAATTTTAGGCAACCAATATTACATAACCACAGTTTCTATGCTTCGCGACATTCCTTGTTAAGGCTAGAAATTCAAATTCACAATTTCGAAGATCTGTGCTCCTAGAAGCTCGTATAAGTCATCTCCGTTGAGGTACTGTCAATTCTACTAAATAGCACATCTACATGAGGGCCCCATCGTATATTAAAACTAAATGTAGTTTTGAAAACTAGAAAAATAGGGCTACACACGTATTATGGTTTCATTTAAATCGGTTATTTCTTTATGTCGAAAATCTGACTTCAAATATCATTATAATGTTTTTGTTTTTTTGACTACGGATACATTTTTTGGTTTATGTACATTACGTGGTCTATGCCAAACCATAATACGTTAATTTGCCATGGTTTTTTAAGCTTGTAAATGATTAAAATTGCAACTTACGTTTTTTCCTAATATAGATGTGCTTGTTCAAAGATTTCAATGTAGAAAGATAAACACCAAAAGTACTATTTTATCATATTTTTATTATTTCTTGCACTCAGTACCACTTCTATGTATCACAAACATTATCTTAAATGTTTTTAATCATAGTTATTAATGTATTACTCCGTATTTTTACATATTTTGTTAAAATTTCGAAAATAACTGACATTTAAGGAGATGACTTTTACGAACTTTTGAGAGCACAGAACATCCCATTTATGAATTTGAATCTATAGCCTTAAATGTTTTTCTTTTAGAGAAAAGAGGAACAATTTGAGCAGGAACTGCACACTTATAGGCAAGTTTTCTTACGGCAAGTTTGCCACAAATGCAACCATCTTGATGAAAAACTTTTGGACGATGCCGTAAGTACAATTTTCCAATGGACAAGTGCTAAAAAACCCTTTATAAAACAAGTTTTTTGTACTATTTCTCATATTTGTTTTATTTAATTTTTTAAAAAACATTTTTAACTTGAATTAAAAACTTAACTTAAAATTTTATTTTTATTGGATTGGCAACATCGACATTTTGAAGCAAAAAGTAAATTTAGGTCAGACATGTTGAATAATGCCATTTGTAAACTTAACTCACTTAATACTGAATGAATAGGCGTTTTTGAGAAAATGTAACCGTTGATATCGTTTCTACAATTCTTCTAGTTACTCCCTACAAAAAAACCATGTCCCCTGATAGTTTAAGTAGTAAAATTTGTAAATGAAAGGTACCTTGCAAGGGAATTCATCTTTTTGCATCTGGAAAACCAACCTAATAAAATAAAAGTTTGGGTTTAATAATAAAGCAATTTAGTAACCTTAAAAAACCAAATTTCGGGTTTCATAATGTGCTTATTATAGACAACTGATTAGTGCTACGAGATAACTTCCAAACTTAAGTTTTGGGCGCAATTTTAAGATTCTTCAGATAGTAGCTGGGCGGGCTACATTAGATTTTGAGTGCATGTAAAAAGTCAAAGTGACAATTAGAGTAAAAACTTAATTATGAATTAAAACCGTAATAATGGAGTTGTTTTGTGCGGTAAACAGAAAGCAAAATGATATTTTTTTATCTATAAATTTTCCATACATAAAACTTTAAAGTTAAATGAAAATAAAAAATGGGAAACTAGACAAAAAAAATCTGAAAAATCGCATTACAAAGGGGCCACCTTATAAAAAGACACTTATATTTCTAATTTAGTTTTTTAAATTTGGGAAAAACGGGGCTAAGAAGGCACAGTCTACTAACCTTAGAAAGTATTTACATTCTAGCACACTAACTACTAGATCTGTCAAAATTTAAGCCATTGATGTTAATTTCAGTTGTCTATAGAAAGCAAATATAAAAATGTTCTTTTTATATTTGCGTTCTATAATATGCACATTATGAAACCCGATATTTGGTTTTTTAAAGTTTCTGAATTGCTTCATTATAAACCCAAAGTTTTATTTTAGTGGTTGGTTTTCCTGTTGCAAAAAGTTAAATTCTTTTCTTGCAAGGTACTTTTAATTTACAAATATTACTATTATATTTAATCGGGGGACATAGTTTTTTTGTAGAGGGAATAACTAGAAGAATTGGAGAAACGATATCAATGCTTACATTTTCTCAAAAACGCCTATTCATTTAGTATTAAATGAGAAAAGTTTACAAATGCCATTATTCAATAGGTCTAACTTAAATTTATTTTTTACTTCAAAATGTCAATATTATGCTATAAGGTTGGTCATAAAAACAAAGTTTCATGTTGAATTTTTAATTTAAATTAAAAATGCTTTTTAATGAATTAAATGAAGCAAATATAAAAAATAGTATAAAAAACTCGTTTTATAAGGCGTTTTTTATCACTTGTCCATTGGAAAACTCGCCGCTGCGCGGCTCTTTTTCCAAACCTGGACGCGTGCTAAAAAACGTTCCTTATAAAACTCAATGTTTTAATATACTATTTTCTCTAACAGAGGTCTACAATCGAATCAAATTGTTCTGGTATGGAGCAGGCCTCTGCAATTGAATCTTTAAGATCGGACATGTCATGGGAAAACGTAGATTATAATAATGCCTCTGAGATAAATGGTACTAAATGGGTCCCAGACCATGCTGTGTCCAGATGTACGCATTGTCAAACGAAGTTTTGGATTGGTAAAAGAAAACATCATTGCCGGTAAGTCATTTTTTTTACAGAAAAATGGAGCGTATTCGTACGAAAATTGGTTGGAGTAAGCTAGGAGATCAGTCATACCACTCGTCGTTTCAGATGCTAACTTACATTACTTCTAAATTTTATATTTTTATCAAATATAACGCTTATATAAATAACAACAAACTGCCGGTTTAAAACATTCTACGTACCATCTAAAAGGTTTGTATAACATTTAGAGAGTGTTTTACAACTTCAATTCTTCATAATTAGGTAAAAAAAGGGCATAATGACTCATTTACAAATGTACTTTTAATACAAAGTCCGTACATTCAAAAAATGCGGATTATTTTTAACAATCACGAAAATCCTTTTGTAAATGAGTCATAATTTCCTTTTTTATTTAATTATAAATAATTAAAGATGTAAAGCACTCTCTAAATGTTATACAAACCTTTTAGATGGTACATAGAATGTTTTAAACCGGCAGTTTGTTGATTTTTGGTATATAAGCTTTATATTTGATAAAAATATAAAATTCAGAAGTAATGTCAGTTAGCATCTGAAACGACGTGTGGTATGACAGATCTCCTAGGATACCCCAACCAATTTTTGTACGAATAAGCTCCATTGCAACCTTTTTGAAAATGTTAGCAAAAAAATACCTTAATTTATTTGGTCACTTTAAAAATCGCTGAATTTTTCATGCAATTTGCGAATAATCAATGGACTCGTTAATAAAATTCCTAGGAAATATGTTTCTTTTAATTTCTAATGGGCGTGTTTCACAAGTTATACATTTTTTGGTTAAAAATAAAAAGTAGACTTAAGCATGAGCTTTCACTAAAAATCTCTTGTTTATCTAGTGGCTAGTTTAGGTGTTCTAGCCCTCCAAATTTTAAATTTTGGTGCACTTTCCCTATTTTGGAGCATTCCCCTTCCGCCCACTCACTATTCTAAGACCACATTGCTTAGCAACATACAAATGTATTATTTTCTATGTTTCTTAAGTCAACCCGGGCGCTTAGTGACAGATTGGCTAAAGTATGGAATATTTTAATTAAAATTTTGATTTATTTACCGTGGCATAAATAAAAAATAGCTAAAATGTATGTAAAGCAATAAATTTAAGTAAAAAAACTAGGCGGTAATGTAATGACAATGAAGTAAAGGTATAGATTCAAGAAGGTGGAAGGGGAAAATGGCTGTTAAAACATGTCCAGTTTAACGAGGAATGTCGCGAAGCATAGAAACTGTAGTTATGTACTGTTGGTTGCCTAAAATTAACAAAAAACAGCACTTTCTGGTCATTGCTCAGTGGGTTTACAAGAGTTAATTTTAATTAAAAATTGTGCTTACCAGCAACATAAATAAACAAAGCACAAGTTGACATTTTCGAAAGGTCCATCAATAAGCGTTTAAATACAGAATTTTGACAATTTTTAAGCACCATTTTTTTGCATTTTAAATTGTTAAAATTCTGTATTTAAACGCTTATTGATGGACCTTTAGAATATGTCAACTTGAGCTTTGTTTAGTTATGTTGCTGGTAAGCACAATTTTTAATTAAAATTAACTCTTATAAACCCACTAAGCAATGACCAGAAAGTGGTGTTTTTTTGTTGATTTTAGGCAACTAACATTACATAATCACAGATTGTATGCTTCGCGACATTCCCCCAAGGAGATTTTCAAATTTTATTTGTTTTTTTTTTCTTGTTAAGTAGAGACTTGTGTGATTTAAAAATTTGCAAAACACCATAAGTTTAATAAAAGGAATCGGTTAAGCAAATATTTTTTTATAAAACACGTCCATTAGTCGGTTTACAAACGTTCTATATTTTTGGCAATTAAAAAATTTAAAAAGAAAAGGTAAGTATACCGTTTTTTTTTGGCAATTCAAAATTTACGTTTTTTTAATTTTTAATCAAAAACACAAAAACTAATTTAATTTTTAAAGCTAATTTTTGTATTACAGGAAATGTGGGAATATTTTTTGCGCTGACTGTTCGGAAAATACGACACCCTTACCCTCCGAACAACTATTTGAACCCGTTCGAGTTTGTACAGGGTGTTTCACTAAAATAGCCCGAGATCATTTGACACTATCAACCCAAATTTCAAGTCAATGTAAAGAGAATAACCAACAAAATACAAACACTAATCAACAAATAACGGCGTCAAGCAATTAATGACGTTTTTTTATTATTATTTAAACAAATGTAAATTGTTTTTATTAACTAATAAATGAACACAAAAAATTTGGTGTACCTTTTAAATGGGTGCCTAAAAATATAGCAAAATATTTGTGTTTTTTGGAAATTTTATTGTATCACTCGGTGTGACAAGCAAATTTTTATTGCGTACATTTTCCAAAATTATTAAACAAAAAAACCGTACTAAAAACTCAATGTGATATTTTATGATTATTATTATTATTAAATTATTTGTAGCCAAATTTATACTTTTAGGGATTTTAAATAAAACAAAAATCGTATTTGCAAACAGTAACCAAAATTTTTATTTTTCGCACATCGTTTATTATAGAGTACCTATATATAATGAGTAGCGCCAGAGGGTCGTCAAAATGACAATTTTGCGTCAAAATTAGTTAAAAATTCATGATATGCATCTAACTAGCAACTTCTTTTCACAGAATCGTCAACTTATGGACTGTTTACACAAAATAGCCTAAAGGGTTCTTTATGTGTTTGTAGATTGGTATTTTGTAAATTTTTCTGTTCTAATTAATTCATCATAAAAAGTTTTGATAATTTGCTAGAGGTAAAATCAAATCTTTGTCCATCTTACTTCTTTTAACGGTGATAAAAAATATGTCCGCGAAGAATAAAATTTAATTAGTGTTGAATCAGCAACTTAACCATTTCTTTACAATTCTAATAAGGTATACTTTCGGGTATACATATATTACTTTGTTTACAACTACGTTTCCAAAAATTGGACCTCTAAAATTAAATTAAATTATGTAAAATAAAAAGTTTTAATTTTCTTACAAACGTTAACTTTTCGTAAATTAAAGGAAATTTAGTTCTAGTAGAATTGTTTCAGCACCTTTATCTGCTTTTTATATTTGCATGAAATGGAAGTCTAGTTTGTATCCCCCTTTTATAAAAAAAAGTAACCGGGCATGTAGAGTTTTATATTATTTAACGGTAAAACTTACTTTGGTTTAATAAACAATAGCAATAAACGGAACCATTAAGATGTATGAATGTAAAAAATAAGAAATAGGCAAATGCTCATAAGCAAACCAGTATAGTACACATTATTTTGAGCAAATTATTTTATATTTACGAATAATGTCATTAATTGACAAGGACAAAAATTTTCTTTTGGAGCAAACTTTATTTGTTAAAAAAATGCTATTTTTGGTACCAACTATTTTTGAGTCCAACCACAGATGAAATTGAGTCCACCAATCAAAAATCATCTCCTGTGGCGCTACTCATTTTATATAGGTACTCTAGTTTATTAAAGACGCACTCCAAATCGTTAATTAATGACCCCTATTAATGCATGGATACGAGCCTATAGCAACGCTCTTCTATGTTTAAAATTACTATCTATGTCCCTACATTACACATGTTAAAGTAGCTTTAATTACGGTCCAAGCAACAAAAACCAAAAGAAATTAAATATTTACCGTTGGAAAGAATGAGAAGCAGATCCTTTTACCACATTTAAGGAAATAACATTTGTTTTCTATTCACAATTAATAAAAGTTCGGTGACAGCTCTTCTTCTTCTTCAACTTTAATGAAGTTGAATGGACGACGCATTGTTTCTGCTAGTTGGTGAAATAACTGTTTTATTTTATAATTTATTTAATAATGATGTACGATGTGCGAAAAAGCATTGTAATCAGTTCGTATGTTAAATGGCGATTTATAAACTCAATTATTAACAAGCTCGCTTTTGCTTGCTTGTTAAAACTGCTCGTTTATTAATCACCTTTATGAACACACTTACTGGTTAAATAACTATAATTTATAACAAAAAAAAACCGATTCAAAAATTGCCTAGTCAGTTTTTGGAAAATGTACAATCATTTTATGTTTCTGTCACAACAAAAAAATATTTTAAACATTTTATATGTACTTTACTGTGAACTTTAGTAAACAAAAAATTAGCTTGATGTTAAAAATAAGTAACTTTTTTTAAAACACTAAAAATGCAAGTCCATAAGAAAAAAAACTAAAAAATTATATCAGCTTGATTTTTTTAGTTTTCAAATTATTAAACATACACTTACTTACATTTTTGACTAGAATTTGGCATAATGTAAAATGCGTGCGGTCAAAAATGATACTCTTAAAAGCTATAAAGTACAATTTTATTTCTATTGTGTATTAAATGTAAAAAGTATGTTACTAAAAAAATTAATTCATACAAAAAATTGTCGCATTTGTTTAGATTTAATAAGTTTTATTTTGGACCTATATTATTGTCCAAAATAAAAAATTCTCAATCAAAACAAATGCTGATAATTTCTACGTTGAATGTACTAAGAATAATTGTAAAAATCTGTTACGTTTTTTGTTCATAAACAAAAGATTATATTTTTTATTCTCATATTGAATCATTTTAAAAAATAATCTAGTTACAGCTTTAAATTTTTTGCAAATTTGTTGTTATTTTTGCTATGGTCTAAAAGTCCTTAAAATCGCAACATTAGAACAGAAATTGGTTGGGGTTTTCAATGATATGTGTCATACCATAAAAAGATGCTGACATAACGTCATTACTTTCATACTTTTATCAAATATAACGCTAATATATCAAAAAAACAACAAACAGCCGCTTAAAAACATTCAATATACCAGCTAAAAGGTTTGTGTAACATTTACGGAGTGTTTTACATTGTCAATTTTAGATAATTAGGTAAAAAAGTGTCTTTACGAAGGAAATTTTAATGCAAAGTCCGTGCATAAAACAAAATGCGGATTATTTTACACATTTATGGAAGTTCCTTTGTAAATGAATCATTATGCACTTTTTTACCTAATTATCTAAAATTGGCGATGTAAAACACTCCGTAAATGTTATACAAACCCTTTAGCTGGTACATTGAATGTTTTAAAGCGGCTGCTTGTTGTTTTTTGGTATATTAGCGTAATATTTGGCAAAAGTATAAAAATAATGACGTTATGTCAGTTGGCATATTAAACGACACATAACCATGGAAAACCCAACCAGTTTTTGTTCTAACATGGTCCATTGATTGAAAATAAGGGCTATATTAGTTTTTTTTTCTGTTACATCACATTGACCGAAAAAAAAGTCATGAATAACTTGAAAATAAACATTTTATTTGATATTCTTATAAGTATCATTAGGGCATTGTAGTTTTATAAATTTCTGTATATACAGGGTATTTTTATTGGTCGCAGTAATTTTTTTTACTCAATACAAAAATATAAATTCACAAATTAATTTATAATTAATAAGTTCCTATTTTAATGAATTATTTAGATTGTTAAAATAAAATATATAAAAATATTTCTTTAGCCCTGTGTAACAGTTACTTTACGTTCACAATATTGTCAAAATGTCATTTTAAAAATGTATGTTACATATTATAAATAAAAAAATATATAATTTGCATTTAAAGTTTAGTGTACTATATTAGAAAACATATGTAATTTTATTTATAGTTATAAAATATAATATTTCTTTAAGATTTGTCTTTTATTTTTTAGCCTTAAGAACAGGGGTTTACACTTAAAGAATAACAAATCATAATGACATAATATAAAACTTTAAAAGGCAAAAATAGACAAAAATTAACTAGAACCTTTAAAAAATCGGTAGAAAAAATCAATGATTTTGAAGTCAAATTTTAATCACGAAGAAATATCCGATTTTAACAAAACTAGCACAGTTTGTAGATACATTTTTCTAGTTTCTAAAACTGTTATCAGTTTCAATATACGATGGGGCCCTCATATTTTATAGCCTTATAAAGGGGGGCATGCAAAAATGACGTCTGCATGTATAAAAAATCAAAAATGTGCTATTTTTTGAAAGTATAACCCTGGAATTAATTCCTAGCAGAATTTTACACTTTAGGAATAATCCATAGATCAATTAATTGTACAAATTCCATAGACTTATCGTCCCATCCCCTCCACTAGCGGCCATAATGTTAGAATTCCATAATTGCACATTTTTTGGTGAAAATTGAATATCAGAAATACCTTTTTTGTGTTCGTCTAAAACTACAAGAAGGCGTAAGCTTTTCCAGGAAAATAAACGTAATTTCCCGTCCCATCCTCCCGAAGCGAATATTTTTTTATCTTTACGTATTTTGACAACATTTGCCCCATCGTTTGTTATCGAGATTTCACATTTTAGAGTCATTTCTAATGAAGTGGGGTTAATTGTGAAGACTTGGAGCATATTTGAGGACCCTGAGCATATTCCGCGGTAGGTTACGTTGTCAAATGTCAAGGACGTAACGTATTCGCGTAGTTTTACGTGACTTACCGCTTTAAAGTTGGAAAAATCCCATAATATTATGTCACCTGATTCGTAGCCCCCCAAAACGTATACAGCGCCTTTTATGTCGATTTTTTCCAAGCACATTATGTTCCCTAGCTTCTCTTTTTCGCTTTCCAAAACAGAAATGCGTTCCATTTTATCTACGTCAACAACATCTAAAGTACTATTTTCCTGGGGTACTATCAGGCTTTTTCCTACTAAAATACTCTTACAATAGCCTCCATAAGACTCATATTTCTTAATCTGTTCATATTTCGAGTTGCTAACAGTCCAAATCTTGATAAGTCCGTTTTTTTCCTGAGTTATGATGTTTTGATCATAAGCATGTATTTTGTGAATTGATTCGCCAAACTTTTGCTTGTACTGCACTCTGTTTGTCTAAAATAGATACTTTAGTTGTCGTTTCAGGGCTAAAACGTGTTAAAACAGTACTTGCAAGTCCCAAAAGTGTAAAAAACCACTTTCAGTCCCAGCTATAAGTGAATCAGTAAAGTTGTAATTTTCTTTTTCTGGAAAACATAGGCAGTGAACGTAGTCCATATCACTTTTAAGGCAGTAAACCGGGTCAGGTGGTAGCACAGCCATAATTAAACGTTATTTTCCAAAAAAAAACCAAATTAAAACAATCAAAAACGCATTTTTTACGAAGTGATAAGCGAAATTTGTGATTTTGTAAGGTTATGTTGACGTTTTGGTGTCAAGCGTCATTTCTTCTTCGTCTTTGCGCACGTTAAGTGTATCGGCCTTGGGTTTAAAGTTTGTTATGGCCAGTTTTCGCAAAAACCATGTTTTGCGCTGTTTGGAAGCGATGCCTAGCGTCGCGGCGCCTGCAATATTGCTTGGCGACGCCCTGGCTCGTGCTGGATCACTATCTCGCTTTGTACACTTGTTTGATGCCCAAGTTACTGGATCTGTTACGTGTGCTAAACGTAAAATAATAAAAGGTTTGTTTTTGCTTTTTCATGTGATTGTTTATGAGTTTTTGGTGGATTTTGTTTGTTTTTTAGGTACTGTAAGTATGGAGAAGTGTTGAATTTTGAAAAAAGGCTTAGTTCTAGTTAGTTTTGATGCATAAATAAAGGATGAGAGGTATTTTTGTACTTTTTTAATGGACCAATGCCTAATAATCGTTTACGAATTTGGATTTTGGCTTTGTTGTTCTTTGTTTATTTAAGTGGAGTGATTATTTTGTCTGCTATTACTTTTCAAGACCCTAGGAATAGTCAGGATAAGGTAAGATTTTTTTAAATTTTTGTTTTAAAAAATGTTGTAAAAATTGTTTATTGCGAAAAAAAAATATATTTTTGTCATTAAAAACAATAATAAACTTATTTAAACTTGCAAAAAGAAATGGCTTAACTATAAAAGAATACTTTTTAAGCCAATTTTATGTTTAAAGATGTTTTCTAGTGTTTTGTTTTTAAACTTTTGCGTTTTAACTTTATTTAATTTTTTATTAGTGTATTGATTTTAAATTAGTATCTAATTTATTAAACTACATCTATTATTAAATGAAACCTTAAACATAAGCTTGTTTAACTTTTAAGATTTCCCTTTTTTCCGTAATGAAATCGCGAACGTAAAAGCAAGATTTTAAAAATTTTAATTTTTGCAAAAATGGTGTTTTGATTTTAAATTGGTTAATTTTTTTGTATGCTTTTTTATAAAACCAACCTTTTATGAAATACTTTTTGCTGTACAAGCTAAATGCATTATTATTTACGAAAAAACTAGACATTTTTTATTTTATTTAAAAATAGGTTTTTAATTTTTTACTTTTGAGATCTTGCTTTTTAACTATCGATATTAATTTTCTTATTATAATTATACTCTTCGCAGACAAAGTCGAAGAGTATATTGCGATTGGTTGGACCTTCTCCAAAATCGTTAATAGTCGTCCTAGAGCTAAAATTTTTACATATTCGTTCGTTTCATGACTTTTTAAGACTTTTATTTTTTGTCCGTCTGTCTGTCTATAACGAAATTTGTGACCACCATAACTCAAGAACGGTTTATCGGATCGACTTTAGATTTAACACAAAAATTAATCACATTTAGAGGAAAAGCCCTATTGTTTTTGGAA
This sequence comes from Cartodere bifasciata, assembly GCA_963920755.1. Taxonomy (NCBI): domain Eukaryota; kingdom Metazoa; phylum Arthropoda; class Insecta; order Coleoptera; family Latridiidae; genus Cartodere; species Cartodere bifasciata. Next base: position 1,777,358 of record OY987199.1, on the reverse strand, counting down.
AAAATCAAGTAATAAATAGAAGGTTAAAAACACCCCCAAAGTAGAAAAAATTTCATATTTTCGTTAATATCAACTTTACGAAAAAAAATATTCTTAATAAAATTAAAGATTGTATTTTTCCCTATACAAAAGCATCTGATAATTTTCTTGTATCCCCACCCGTTTACAAAAAAAATAAGATTTACGTTGTTTTCAATAAAATAAAAAATGCACCTTTTTAATCATCCACTGCGAAGAGTATCATATAAAATGTGTAACAATTATATAAAAATAATAAAAAAGTCATAAAAAATGAGCTATCTGCGAAAATTAACTTTTTAAATGATCTATCCCACTCACTGATCTAACTCGCTCTTGTTTCTTGTTTTTTTTTAGTTGAAACCAATTTTGGCATATTCAACTTTAAAAAATTACGGATATGGAATACCTGCGTACCATTCAGCTCATGCAAAACTTTCAAAAGTTCACTGGTGTACAAATTTACAATATTTTGATCCCCCTAGAAAAACTGTAGCATTAGCTTCTTTTCCTGGAAGTGGAAATACATGGCTTCGATATTTAATTCAACAAGCAACAGGTAATTTAAAACAGAAAAAATAGACAGATACAGTTGACATGTCCTATGCTAGGGGGCACCGCCGCCGTTTAAAAACTACACCCCTTTAAGTCTACTTCACTAAAAATACTCAATTGTAAATATCTTACAAATGGTTTGTCAAAACATAATAAAATTGATGGAATCATTAACGGCAATAAAAACATTCCTTTCAAACTTGTTTTGACATTTGTAGCCCCCCCAGAAATTGAGTTACAACCAATAGAGTGCATAAAGATTGTCGTAACTTTTTTGTTCCTAACAATTTTGTAATTTTATTTATTGTTGCTGGTACAAAGGTTCAATAGGGAACTTTCGTATCAACTAAAACTTCTTGCTTAACTGTACCAATTTAGAATTATTAATTAAAAATGGTCATATTGTATTTTTTATTTAACTAGATAAAAAACTTACTTTAGTTAAGTGACAGTTAAAAAATGCTAGTTTTTGGCAAGAAAGTGAATACAATAAACCCCTTTTTAATTAATTATTTCAAATCTGTACAGTTAAGCGAGAAGTTTCAGGTGATAAGAAGTTTCCTATTAAACCCATCTACCAGCAACAATAAATAAAATTACAAAATTGTTAGAAACAAAAAAGTTACGACAATCTTTATGCACTCTACTGGTGGTAACTCCATTTCTAGGGGGGCTACAAATGTCAAAACAAGTTTAAAATAAATGTTTTTATTGCCGTTAATGATTCCATTAATTTTATTATGTTTCGACAAACCATTTGTAAGATATTCACGATTAGGTATTTTTAGTGAAGTAGACTTAAAGGGGTGTAGTTTTTAAACGGCGGCGATGCCCCCTAGCCTAGGACATGTCGAGTGTATTTGTCTGTTTTTTTGACCTTTATCTACCCTCTAAATAGATGCACTCGCTTCGGGGACACTCTGAATGTCAGAAACACTAAAAATAAACTTTTTATGACATTCTGTGATTGTAAAGTCTCGCTCTTAAGTATGTTAAATTTTACTGATTTTTTTATTCTTTTTTTTTTAAGGTATTTACACTGGCTCAGTTTACAAAGATTTAGGCCTGCGGAAAAATGGTTTTCCTGGTGAAAATGTAGTCAATGGAAGTGTAATTGTGGTCAAAACTCATGATTGGGGTGAAAACGAAAGAAAAAAATTCTCAAAAGCTATACTTTTGGTTCGATCTCCAGATCAAGCTATCCAAGCAGAATTTAATAGGCAAAGTGGTGGACATATTGGATTTGCTTCCATAATGAAATATAAACGACGAAAAGGACAATGTAAGTACTCTTAAGACTGGTATCAAATTCACATATCCTAATCTGTGCTCCAAGAAGCTCGCGGTATAAGTCATCTCCGTTGAGCTCACGTCAATTCTACTAAGTAGCACATCTACATGAAGGCCCCATCGTGTATTAAAACTAAATGTAGTTTTGAAAACTAGAAAAATAGGGCTACAAACGTGTTACGGTTTCATTTAAATCGGTTATTTCTTTGTGTCGAAAATATGACTTCAAAAATCATTATACTATTTTTGTTGTTTTTTTGACTTCGGATACATTTTTTTTGATTTATATACATTACGTGGTCTATGCCAAACCGTAATACGTTAATTTATCATGGTTTTTATAAGCTTGTAAATGATTAAAATTGCAACTTACGTTTTTCCCTAACATAGATGTGTTTGTTTAATGATTTCAATGTAGAAAGAAAAACACCAATAGTACTATTTTATCATATTTTTATTATATCTTGCACTCAGTACCACTTCTATGTATCACAAACATTATTCTAAATATTTTTAATCATAGTTGTTGATGTATTACTCCGTATTTTTACATATTTTGTTGAATTTAGAAAATAACTGACATTCAGGGAGATGACTTTTACGAAATTTTGAGTGCACAGAACATCCCATTTATGAATTTGAATCTATAGCCTTAAAAAATCAAAAAAATTATGTTTGTTTTTTTTTTCTAGTTTGGCAAAATTTCGTTGACGAAAAACTGCAAACTTGGAAAGATATGAATCTAGACTGGCTGTTTAATTTTACAGGTAAGCTTTCTTTGTAGTATTTCACAAATAACAAATTTAATTTTTTGGTCAAAAATAAAAAGTAGACTTGGGCATGAGCTTTTACTAAAAATCCCGTGTTTATCTAGTGGCTGGTTTAGGTGTCCTAGCGCTCCAAATTTTAAACTATTGGGCATTTCCCCTATTTTGGGGCATTCCCCTTCCGGTCACTTCCACTATTGTTGTGGACATTGCTTAGCAACATCAACATGTATTCTTTTCTATTTTTCTTAAGTCAAACGCGTTTAGTGACAGATTGGCTAAAGTATAGAATATTTTTATCGGAATTTTGATTTATTTGTCGTGACGTTAATAAAAAATAGCTAAAATGTAGGTAAAGCAATAAATTAAGTAAAAAAATAGGCGGTAATGTAATGACAATGAAGTATAGGTATAGATTCAAGAAGGTGGAAGGGGAAAATCTGTTAAAGCTGGTCCAATTTAACGCAATTTTCAAATTTTGTTTATTTTATTTTGGTATACAGGGTGTTACCAAATAACTAGAAAAAAATTCAGGGGGTAATTCCTAGACACATTTTAAGTAAAAAAGTTTATACAAACATGTGTCCGAAAATCCTTCATTTCTGAGATACAGGGTGCCAAAGTTTCTAAAAAAAAAACTTTTTTTTTGAGATTACCAAGAAATTAAACCAGATATTTATTTAAAACTTAGCACGGGTAATTTTCTTACCATTAGGCATAAAATGCGGTAGAAAATAAATAAACATTATAATTGGAAGGGGCACATTTGGGGGTATCATGGGGGTTGTTCACCCCCAACTTTTTTGTGTGTTACTTTTTTGGTATTTTCATAAAATAATTAGAAGCCCTAGAATATGATCTTTAAAATTAATATCTTGTTCTTTTTTCATAAAACTAACCTAAGAAAAAAATTCATTGCACAAAGGCAACAAAATTTCTTTTTTAAGTTTGGCTTTTTTATGTTAATGAAAATAAAATATAGTTAACAATGAAGGTTTAATTAATTTCTTTTTTTTATTATTATTTCAAATAAATATCTGGTTTAGCTTTTTGGTAATCTTAAGATTTTTTTTGAGAAACTTTGACACCCTGTATCTCAGAAACGAAGGATTTTTGGACACATGTTTATATGAACTTTTTTTCTTAAAATGGGTTTCGGAATTAACCCCTGAATTTTTTCCTAGTTATTTGGTAACACCCTGTATAAAAACAGCAAACTGTATAATACTTATTTTCAGGTCCTACTCACGTAATTTTCTATGACCAACTCATAGAAAACACCGAATATACTCTTCGTTCAGTGATCGATTTTCTGGAATTTCCAGTTGATGAAAATACTTTTAAATGTGCCATAGAACATAAAGAAGGGATCTATAGACGAAGGAAACGATTACTACATTTTGACCCTTACTCAGAAACCAACAAAGAAAAAATTAAATTAGTCCAGAAAAAAGTTTACGAAATGATATACAATTTTGCATCGCCTATTAGCGAATGATTTTTACACTTTTTTACTGTAAATTGAAGTTATATAAGTTCCATAATATAAATAAGTTTTTACAATGGAGCGTATTCGTACAAAAATTGGTTGGGGTAACCTAGGAGATCTGTCATACCACCTGTCGTTTCAGATGCTAACTGACATTACTTCAGTATTTTATATTTTAATTAAATATAAAGCTAATATAACAAAAAACAACAAGCTGTCGGTTTAAAACATTTTACGTACCAGCATAGATAAGGTAGTACCAGCTAAAAGGTTTGTATAACATTTAGAGAGTGCTTTACATCTTTAATTCTTTATAATTAGGTAAAAAACGAAAATTATGACTCATTTAAAAAAGAATTTTCGTGAATATTTAAAATAATCCGCACTTTTTGGATGCACGGACTTTGCATAAAAAGTATATTTGCAAATGAGTCATTATGCCCTTTTTTACCTAATTATGAAGAATTGAAGTTGTAAAACACTCCGTAAATGTTATACAAACCCTTTAGCTGGTACGTAGAATGTTTTAAACCAGAAGTTTGTGGTTTTTTGGTATATTAGCGTTATATTTGATAAAAATATAAAATTCGGAAGTAATGTCAGTTAGCATCTGGAACGACGGGTGGTACGTCAGATCTCCTAGGTAACCCCAACCAATTTTTGTACGTATACGCTCCATTGTTTACTTTTTAGGTAATTTATTTTGTGATTTATTATTTAAAAATAGTCAAATATTTGGAGTATACGTAAAAGAAAAACTAATAAAAGAAATTGATATGTAATGATTTTATTTTTAAATTTCATATTTCACAGAGATGGGTTATGAAATTTTATAATCCTCGAGCGTGGATTATTAAACAGTTGTAGATCAAATAAAATTTTATCTCATTTCAAAAGAGGCTTTAATTCTTGAATCAACAGCGACATTATCTCCTAAAAATAGTAGATTTTATTACTAAGAGTTAAAGTGATGCTTTGTGTGACGAGGCAGAAAGATTGTCTGGTGAGCGAAACGAGACAGATAATTCTGCCGAGGCACACAAAGCCACTTTAACCATGTGTAGTAAACGATACTTTTTCTTAAAACTTCTAAATACTATAGTTTTATAATTAATTTAATTTACTTATTTTAGTTGACTTTTATTTTAAAATAAACGTCATTAAAATAATGTTTATTTGACATTTTAAGAAAAACAAATTTGGTAGCGTCAGTAAAAGTAACTTTTACTGTCGCCTGCAGTAAGAATAAAAACTCTATGATACAGTTCAGAAAAGTGCTGCTTTATGTTCGCCATATACGTCACTAAAGTAATGTTTATTTGACGTTTTAAGAAAAAAGAATTATTTAGCTCTTACCTGCAGTTTTGACACTTTTTAGAGTTGTAGTTTTCAGCAAATCATTTTTCGGCGTAGGTTTGTCAACTGGTAGGGTAAAAACTTGAATTAAAAACAGTGCAAACAAAATAACTCCAAATAATTTCATTTTTTTTTTAGTTTTATTTTTTGCCAACTGTTAGAACTAAAAGTTTTGATTTAAATTTCAGTTTAAAAAATCAGTCTTTTTATATAAAGACTAATAAGATGTTGTTGTGTATTATAATCAACTATTTTTACGCTTATAAAAATAATTTCTTGTTGTAAGGAGAAGGAGCATAAAAATTCCTTTGTCCCTTTGAAAAAAAAAACGTGGGCCTGCATATTCATTACCCCGTTGATGTAAAAAAACTAAATAAAACAATAACAATATTTTAAATTTATAAAAAAATAAAAATTTGTTTTATTGGAAAAAAACAAAAATACCTTTTGTATGTGAAATTCGACAAACAAATAATAATGACCTACCTTGTCTAAAATATTATTTCTTACGACTATTTTTTTTTTATATCAATACAGGGTGTCCCAGAATTGGCGCACCACCTGTATGGTACGCTGTTAGGGCATGCCTGCGGATTCCAGGAAAATTGTTAAAAAAAATCCATCTGTTATATTCATTGAGGAAAATGCGAACAAAGTTGCATAAATTTGGCAACACAGTCTAGGAAAATACTACACAGTCTAGGTAAATAAATCTAAAAATCCCATCTATGAGTCTTAATTATACACTTTTGCCTAAAATTTTATTGACATTGTTGTCAGCTTATTTCAAGAAAATTTTGTAAAATTAAATTGATTATAAAAATGTTATTTGACCACTTAAAAGAAGAAAAATTGGTGAAATGGTTTAAGATAGACTGCAGCTTTGCATTAAACCATATTTTTCGTAAATACGTGCTGTTGTTTTTAAGGTATATGCGTTTAAAGTTTTGCACTTTGGGGCCTCATATGTTCGAGGGTGTATGAGATGGATTTTTTTTTACAATTTTCTGGGGATCCCTGGGCATGTCCCAACAACGTACCATACAGGTGATGCGCCAATTCTGGGACATCCTGTATAGTGCTTTACATCTTTAATTCTTTATAATTTGGTAAAAAAAGGAAATTATGACTTATTTACAAAAGGATTTCCGTGAATATTTAAAATAATCCGCACTTTTTGGATGCACGGACTTTGCATAAAAAGTACATTTGTAAATGAGTCATTATGCCCTTTTTTACGTAATTATGAAGAATTGAAGTTGTTAAACACTCCATAAATGTTATACAAACCTTTTAGCTGGTACGTAGAATGTTTTAAACCAGAAGTTTGTAGTTTTCTGGTATATTAGCGTTATATTTGATAAAAATATAAAATTCGGAAGTAATGTCAGTTAGCATCTGGAACGACGGGTGGCATGACAGATCTCCTAGGTAACCCCAACCTAGAGTGAGTTGATATAATAGAGTGAAGCCACTCTTGACAGACGTCAAATTCCCATATCGTAATTTTGTTGTTGTAAGGTTGACAACCCTGTACATTTTTTCAGTGACTTTGAAATCTTTCAAATTTTGAAAGAAATGTCGCACATATGCGTACCATTTTTTATTTAATTTTAAATTTATTTGGATTAAATTTGGAAAGAAACTCTTTAAAAAAACAACTTTAGAACCTGAGAAGCTTAATTTAAAATTAGTATAACTTACGTGATATGATAAACGTTAATAAAAATTTACAACTTTATTGAAATGGATACAACTTGCTTTGTCAAAATGAACCAAAATAAAACTATTATCATTTATAAAACTCTGGTATTGGATCTTCTTAAAAATGGCTTCCTTTAAACAAATGGACTAAATATTCTCAAAAAAGATGCGCCGACGGTTATTGAATACCCACATTATTTTCATTAGACTCTATCTACCATTTTTGTCCTTCCATAATTTGTTGAGATTTTTTCTTCCACAAGACAATTTTCGTGCTATAACCTCTTGCAAAACATCCAATAATCTTTATCGCAAATGCCTTCAAAACTATTTAATACTTTTAATCGAGAACGTTTTAATTCTTCTTAAAATGTTACTGTATTTTGTATTTGTTAGTTATTTTAAAATTTGACGTTTTACAATGTTGTATTTTTATTAAAATAAACATTAAAAAGTAAATCTAAAAAAATGTCATCGTGGTATATTTTTTTAATATTAATATAAAAAGCTTCATCATAATATTCTAGCATAATTTGTTTTAAAATAGCCTAAACAAAATTAAAAAAAAATATGTTTTTCTCAAGTACGCCAATGAATTATTTTGATTTGTTACATAACCTATATTTAAAAATTTGGCAGATTTTACACCAAGTTACCAGATTTTTCAAGGGAGATTTTCGGACCAGCTATCGAGAGCTCCAAAATGCAATATAGAAAGAGACTTCCGCTATTTCCCTCCTTTGAGCGTCCAAACTCTTTTATCATCAACTATCACTACCCCAACCAATTTTTGTACGTATTCGCTCTATTATTTACTTTTTAGGTAATTTATTTTGTGATTTATTATTTAAAAATAGTCAAATATTTGGAGTATACGTAAAAGAAAAACTAATAAAACAAATTGATATGTAATGATTTTATTTTTAAATTTCATATTTCACAGGGATGGGTTATGAAATTGTATAATCCTCGAGCGTGGATTATTAAACAGTTGTAGATCAAATAAAATTTTATCTGCTTTCAAAAGAGATTTTAAATCTTGGATCAACAGCGACATTATCTCCTAAAAATAGTAGATTTTAGTACTAAGAGTTAAAGTGATGCTTTGTGTGACGAGGCAGAATGATTGTCTGGTGAGCGAAGCGAGACAGATAATTCTGCCGAGGCACACAAAGTCACTTTAACCATGGTAGTATACGATACTTTTTCTTAAAACTTCTAAATACTATGGTTTTATAATAAATTTAGTTTACATATTTTATTTGACTTTTATTTTATTTTAAAATAAACGTCATTAAAATAATGATTATTTAACATTTTAAGAAAAACAAATTTGGTAGCGTCAGTAAAAGTAACTTTTACTGTCGCCTGCAGTAAAATAAAAACTCTATGATACAGTTCAGAAAAGTGCTGCTTTATGTTCGCCATATACGTCACTAAAGTGATGTTTTTTTGACGTTTTAAGAAAAAAGAATTATTTAGCTCTTACCTGCAGCTTTGACACTTTTTAGAGTTGTAGTTTTCAGCAAATCATTTTTCGGCGTAGGTTTGTCAACTGGTAGGGTAAAAACTTGAATTAAAAACATTGCAAACAAAATAACTCCAAATAATTTCATTTTTTTTTTAGTTTTATTTTTTGCCAACTGTAAAACTGAAAGTTATGAATTGGATTTAAATTTCAGTTCAAAAAATCTGTCTTTTTATATAAAGACTAATGAGATTGTGTTGTGTATTATAATCAACTATTTTTCCGCTTATAAAAATAATTTTTTGTTGTTAATGAAAAGCACAAAAATCTCTTTATACCCTAGAAAAAAAAAAACGTGGGCTTGCATATTTATTACCCCGTTGATGTAAAAAAACTCGTAAAGATATTTTAAATATACAAAAAAATAAAAAATTGTTTTATTGGAAAAAAACAAAAATACCTTTTGTATGTGAAATTCGACAAAGAAATAATAATGACACCTTACCTAAAATATTATTTCCTACGACTATTTTTTTTATATCAATATAATAAAATATGCAAACAGATTTACATACAGGGTGTCCAAAAAATGGCGCATAAACGCGATGGTACGTTGTTGGGGCATGTCTAGAGAGCCCCAGAAAATTGTTAAAAAAAATCTATCTCATATACCTTCGTAGATATGTTGCCCCAAAGTGCGAAACTTTAAATGCTTATTTCTTGAATATAACAGCACATATTAACGAAACAAATGGTTTTATACAAAGCTACAGTATATCTTAAACCATTTAACCATTTGTTTATTTATTAAATGGTCGAATTACATTTTTATAATCAATTTAATTTAACAAAATTTTCATGAAATGAAGCTGACAACAACGTCAATAAAATCTAGTGCAAAAGTGTATGATCAAGACTCATAAATGGGATTTTTAGACTTATATGTAGATGGGATTTTTAGATGTATTTTCCTAGACTGTGTTGCCGAATTTATGCAACTTTGTTCGCATTTTTCTCGATGAATATAACAGATGGATTTTTTTTGACAATTTTCTAGGGATCCCTGAGAATGCCCCAAGAGCGTACCATCGCGTTTATGCGCCATTTTTTGGACACCCTGTATAGGGTGTTTCGAAATGGCTCCCACCAATTCTACTAAATAGCACATCTACATGAGAGCCCCATCGTATATGAAAACTAAATGTAGTTTTGAAAACTACAATAATAGGGCTACGAACGTTTTATGGTTTTATTTAAATCGGTTATTTCTTTGTGTCGAAAATCTGACTTCAAAAATCATTATACCAACTATTTTTGTTTATTGCGACTACGGATACATTTTTTGATTTATATACATTACGTGGTCTATGCCAAACCATAATACGTTAATAACCATAGTTTTTTTAAGCTTGTAAATGATTAAAATTGCAACTTTTTTCGTTTTTCCCTAATATAGATGTGGTCGTTTAAAGATTTCAATGTAGAAAGAAAAACATCAAAAGTACTATTTTACCATATTTTTATTATTTCTTGCACTCAGTACCACTTCTATGTATCACAAACATTATCCTAAATATTTTTAATCATAGTTATTGATGTATTACTCCGTATTTTTACATATTTTGTTAAAATTTTGAAAATAATTGACATTCAGGGAGATGACTTTTACGAACTTTTGACTGCACAGAACATACCATTTATGAATTTAAATCTATAGCCTTAAATTTATTATAAAAATGATATCTGACTATGCATTTGTATTGAGTCATTTTTTTTTGCCAATATGTGCTGTTTTTTTCAAGGTATAGGCGTTTAAAGTTTCGCACTCATATCTCCAAGAGTATAGATTACATTTTTATTAATAATTTTCTGGGAATCCCTAGGCATATGAGCCAATTTTGGGAAACGCTGTGTACATTTTTGGAATTTTTTTTTATAGGATTGCTTGTTAACAAAAAATTATATTTTTTAAGCGTAAAAATAGGTGATTATTATACACAACAACATCTCATTAATCTTAATATAAAAGAAATCTTTCTAAACAAAAATTCAGAAACCAACAAAAGTGCAAAAAAACTAGAATGGGTAGAAGTCGAAACGCGTAGAAGTTACTCTTCGCAAATGAGTAGCTCGAATAGAATTCGGAATCGGTAGAAGTGTAGTTTTATATTTTGTAAATCAAAGCTAAATCAATTTTTTATATAATTGCTACACATTCTATGGGATACTCTTCGCGAGAAAATTATTACAGGATAATTAATAGTTTCTTAGGTATTAACAAAAAACTAACTCCTCACTTTTATGCAAGATGGGGGCTAAACGTCACGGAAATTTTGTGGGAATTTTTCACTTTTATATTCCTGGGGATAGTGCCTACAATCCTGCATAAGCAGATCTTGGTTGGGATTTTTTTCTGGGGGTATTATTAGAATGATTGGGCTAATATAAAAAAAGCAAACAGTATAATACTTATTTTTAGGTCCTACTCATGTTATTATACTCTTCGCAGACAAAGTCGAAGAGTATTATAAATTCGATCAGAAAATCCTAAAATCGTCAATTTTCGTCGTAGAGCAAAAATTTTTGCAGATTCGTGCGTTTCATGATTTTTTAAGATTTTCATTTTTTGTCCGTCCGTCCGTCTGTCTGTCTGGTGTATGTCACGATTTCTTGTGTACACGATATCTTAAGAACCAAAGGGCAAATCTAGCTCAAATTTTCAGGAAAAATCGAATGTGTCAAGAGGAAGAGCCCTATTGTTTTTAAAAAAAATTGGGTAATAACTGTGGGGTTGAGAGCACCCCTAACCGCAAAAAAAATCGTACCTGGATTATTTTTAAATAAAAAAAATTTATTTACTCAATAAAAGTAAATGTTATTTGTTATCTACCTTAATGCACTGTAGTTTAATTTTGAAATCTACTTATTTAGCCAAAAAAAAATATTTTTGTAAAATTATCACAACACGAAGCTTTAGTACTGTATGGCTGAAGCGTTTAACACATAACTCAATGGCTCAATACGTTAGGCAGCAGATCGTTCGAATCGATACCGTAAGGACGTCGGTTCTAATCCCAGTGTCGCTGCTTTGAAACTTAACTTTTTTATTTTTTTTATTTTTATGTGGAAAAAATTAATTGGTGGACAATTATAAACAAAAACTTTCTTATTCGCTCACCACTGCGAAGAGTATTTAATAAAATGTTTACATGTTATAAAAAAAAAAGTAATACTCATACGAATATTTGCGAAGAGTATAATTTTAAAGCAAACACCAACCTAACCCGTTCTTGTTTTCTATGACCAACTCATAGAAAACACAGAATACACTCTTCGGTCAGTGATCGATTTTTTGGAATTTCCAGTTGACGAAAATACTTTTAAATGTGCCATTGAACATAAGGAAGGAATTTATAGACGAAGGAAACGATTACTACATTTTGACCCATACTCAGAAGCTAACAAAGAAAAAATTAAATTAGTCCAGAAGAAAGTTTACGAAATGATATACAATTTTGCATCGCCTATTAGCGAATGATTTTTACACATTTTTACTGTAAATTAAAATGACATAAGTTCCATAAATAAGTTTTACAATGGAGCGTATTCGTACAAATATTGGTTAGGGTTATCTAGGAGATCTGTCATACCACCCGTCGTTTCAGATGCTAACTGACACTACTTCTGAATTTTATATTCTAATATAACGCTAATATACCAAAAAACAACAAACTGCCGCCGGTTTAAAACATTCTAGGTACCAGCTAAAAGGTTTGCATAACATTTAGAGAGTGCTTTACATTTTTAATTCTTTATAATTAGCTAAAAAAGGAAATTATGACTCATTTACAAAAGGATTTTCGTGAATATTTAAAATAATCCGCACTTTTTGGATGCACGGACTTTGCATAAAAAGTACATTTGTAAATGAGTCATTATGCCCTTTTTTACCTAATTATGAAGAATTGAAGTTGTAAAACATTCCGTAAATGTTATACAAACCTTTTAACTGGTACGTAGAATGTTTTAAACCAGAAGTTTGTAGTTTTCTGGTATATTAGCGTTATATATAATTAAAATATAAAATACTGAAGTAATGTCAGTTAGCATCTGGAAGGACGGGTGGTATGACAGATCTCCTAGGTAACCCCAACCAATTTTTGTACGTATACGCTCCATTGTTTACTTTTTAGGTAATTTATTTTGTGATTTATTAATTAAAAATAGTAAAATATTTGGAGTATACGTAAAAGAAAAACTAATAAAACAAATTGATATGTAATGATTTTATTTTTAAATTTCATATTTCACAGGGATGGATTATGAAATTTAATAATCCACGGGCGTGGATTATTAAACAGTTGTAGAAAGAATTATTTTTTACCGCCCGAAAAGGAGACTGACCATTTTCTTGAATCAATAGCGACGTCATCTCCTAAAAAAATAAATATTAAATTACTTACAACTTATTTTTTTTGTAAACGGGTGGGGATACAAAAAAATTACCAGATATTTTTCTATAGGACAAAATACAATCTTTAATTTTATTAGAAATATTCATTTTCGTAAAACTGACATTAACCGAAAAATGCATTTTCTTTCAACTTTGGGGTTGGTTTCTACCTTCTATTTATATCTTGATTTTTTCCAAAAACAATAGGGTTCTTCCCCCAAACGAGATTGATTTTTGTACCAAATATCAAGTCAATTAAATAAACCATTCTTCAGTTATCGTGATAACAAGTTTCTTTACAGACAGACGGACAAAAAATAAAAGTCTTAAAAAGTCATGAAACGAATGAATTTGCTCTAGGGTAAATATTATCGATTGTAGAGAAGGTCCGACCAAATGCAATATACTCCTCGACTTTGTCTGTGAAGAGTATAATAAACCTTGCAAAAAATATTCAACAGCCAGATTTTTTTATATGTGTTAAAACATCTATTCAGGAAGCTAAATCCACAAAATGCACACTAATAAGAGTTTAGGGTTGGCGTGGTAGCCCCCCAAAAAGCCCCCTTTAATTTGCAACATTAGATCACGATGGATCTGCATCAAATTTTACAAATAGGTGCTACATAGAATTTTAAAAAGGTTTCTGCAAAAATTATTTTACTAAAAAAACTCTTTTGAATCTTTTCGCATTTATTTACCAACGAGTGAATCCAACATGATTAAATGTTACTCTTATGGGCCATTTAGGGAGCAAAGGTATTTTTTTAAGGGTATTATTTTTGCGGAAACCATTTTAAAACCTTATTTAGCAGCTGTTTGTAAAATTGGGTGCAGATCCATCGTGATCTAATGTTGCAAATTAAAGGGTACTTTTGGGGGGCTACCACGCCAACTCTAAACTCTTATTAGTGCGCATTTTGTGGATTTAACTTCCTGAATAGATTTTCTAACACATTCAAAAAATTTGGCTGTTGTTTATTTTTTGTAAGAATTGATATGTTTTTCTATAAACTATCTTGACCTATGAATTTTATAATTTTAGGTTAAATATTTAAAATCTCTCTCTCTCTCTAAATAAGAGTAAAAAATTAAAAAATTCAACATTATTAAATAAATATAAAAATATTTATTCAGACTCTTACCTGCAGTTTTGGAACTTTTTAGAGTTGTAGTTTTCAGCAAATCATTTTTCGGCGTAGGTTTGTCAACTGGTAGGGTAAAAACTTGAATTAAAAACAGTGCAAACAAAATAACTCCAAATAATTTCATTTTTTTTTTTTTAATTTTATTTTTTGCCAACTGAGAGAACTAAAAGTTCTGATTTAAATTTCAGTTTAAAAAATCAGTCTTTTTATATAAAGACTAATAAGATGTTGTTGTGTATTATAATCAACAATTTTTACGCTTATAAAAATAATTTCTTGTTGTAAGGAGAAGGAGCATAAAAATTCCTTTGTCCCTTTGAAAAAAAAACGTGGGCCTGCATATTTATTACCCCGTTGATGTAAAAAAACTAAATAAAACAATATTTTAAATTTATAAAAAAATAAAAATTTGTTTTATTAGAAAAAAACAAAAATACCTTTTGTATGTGACATTCGACAAAGAAATAATAATGACATACCTTACCTAAAATATTATTTCCTACGACTATTTTTTTTATATCAATATAATGAATATGCAAACAGATTTACATATAGGATGTCCCAAATTGGCTCCCGCCAATTCTACTAAATAGCACATCTACATGAGGCCCCATCGCATATTAAAACTAAATGTAGTTTTGAAAACTAGAAAATAGGGATACAAACGTATTATGGTTTCATCTAAATCGGTTATTTCTTTGTGTCGAAAATCTGACTGCAAAAATCATTATACTATTTTTGTTTTTTTTTTCGACTACGGATACATTTGTTGGTTTATATACATTACGTGGTCTATGCCAAACCATAGTACGTTAATAACCATAGTTTTTTTAAGCTTGTAAATGATTAAAATTGCAACTTTTTTCGTTTTTCCCTAATATAGATGTGGTCGTTTAAAGATTTCAATGTAGAAAGAAAAACATCAAAAGTACTATTTTACCATATTTTTATTATTTCTTGCACTTCTATGTATCACAAACATTATCCTAAATATTTTTAATCATAGTTATTGATGTATTACTCCGTATTTTTACATATTTTGTTAAAATTTTGAAAATAATTGACATTCAGGGAGATGACTTTTACGAACTTTTGACTGCACAGAACATACCATTTATGAATTTAAATCTATAGCCTTAAATTTATTATAAAAATGATATCTGACTGTGCATTTGTATTGAGTAATTTTTTTTTGGCAATATGTGCTGTTTTTTTTAAGGTATAGGCATTTAAAGTTTCGCACTCACATCTCCAAGAGTATAGATTACATTTTTATTAACAATTTTCTGGGAATCCCTAGGCATATGAGCCAATTTTGGGACACGCTGTGTACATTTTTGGAAATTTTTTTTATAGGATTGCTTGCTAACAAAAAATTATATTTTTTAAGCGTAAAAATAGGTGATTATTATACACAACAACATCTCATTAATCTTAATATAAAAGAAATCTTTCTAAACAAAAATTCAGAAATCAACAAAAGTGCAAAAAAATAAGATGAATATATTTGGAATTGTTCTTTTCGCAATTTTTTTAGTCCAAGTGTTTACATTACCAATCTGGCTAAAATTAACAATTTATTAATTTTTAATTTGTTTTTTAGAAGGTGAAATTACTATTGACCCAAGGGGATTTTGCCTATTAATTTGCTGGGACTAAACAAAATCAGATATTTTTTAGTTGTGTAAATAGAAATATTAGGTAGTTTTACTTTTAAATCTTGTAGTGCTAAAATACAAATCAGAAAAAAAAAACAAAATTTGATTAAGTCCACAAAAATTTCGGAAATTTTATTAACGGGGAATGTCGCAAAGCATAGAAACTATGGTTATGTTATTTTGGCAATTTAAAATGCAAAAAATAGTGCTTCTAAATTGTCAAAATTCTGTACCTAAACACTTATTGCTAGACCTTTAGAATATGTCAACTTGTGCTTTGTTTATTTATGCTGTTGGTAAGCGCAATTCTTAATTAAAATAAACTCTTACAAACCCACTGAGTAATGACCAGAAAGTGCTGTTTTTTGTTGATTTAGGCAACCAACATTACATACCACAGTTTCATGCTTCACGATATTCCCCTACCTTTAAGAAAAAAACTTTGGATGATCTTATTTTCTAGACAAAATTAAAGCAAAAAGAACTTTTTTGCGAGCCTCCTTTTAAAAATATAAGATAATAGTAAATATTTAAATATTAACATTTTAAAAGTCTATGTAGAATTTTTAAAATTTTCAGGTAAATTTATCAGAATTTTAATTATATCTGACCAACAGTTTCTTTATTAATTTTAATTTTTTTTTAGAAGGTAAAATTACTCTTGACTCAAGAAAAGCATGCTTTTTTAACTGCTGGGACTAAATAGAATCAATATAAATATTAGTAGCTAGTAGTGTGTATTTAGCTGTTTTTAATAAAACGTCAAAATAACATCACTTTAGTGACGTATATGGCGAATAATCTGTATCATAGAGTTTTTATTTTTACTGCCGGCGACAGTGAAAGTAACTTTTACTGACGCTAGCAAATTTTTTTTAAAACGTTAAATAAACATCACTTTAATGACGTTTATTTTAAAATAAATAAAAGTCAACTAAAATAAGTAAATTAAATTTATTATAAAACCATTGTATTTAGAAGTTTTAAGAAAAAGTATCGTTTACTACGCAGAGTTAAAGTGGCTTTGTGTGCCTCGGCAGAATTGTCTGTCTCGTTTCGCTCACCAGACAATCTTTCTGCCTCGTCACACAAAGCATCACTTTAACTCTTAGTACTAAAATCTACTATTTTGCGTGACCCCTCTTCAAAAATGTTTAACAAAAAGGTTAAGTTTGACAAATATTGTCATTATTGACAAAAAAAATACAATATATATTTTTTGTATACAAAAATGGCTTTTTTTAGCACCAAAAACATTTTGTGTATTCTATTTATTTTTGTACTAAAAGTAATCGCTACATACTATATTTTTCTACCATGTTTTTTTGGAACTTCGCAAAAAGTAAGTATCTAAATTTTACCTTTTTCAACAAAATGATTTTTTTTTTGTAACCTTCAGGAGTTAACAAAAAATAAGTTTAAAGAAGAAACGGCTCAAGAACGAAACTTGCATTTGATAGATATTTTTTATTCTTTAAATATTCGTGAAAAACTGGATTGGTGTTCGGAAATCAAATTTTTTAACCCGCCAAGAAATTTTACAATTGCACTAGCCTCTTTCCCAGGTAGTGGTGAAACTTGGCTAAAATATCTTTTACAACAATCTACAGGTAAAAAAGAGTGTCTATAAGTATGGTACGTTGTTGGGGCATGCCTAGGGATCCCTCAGAAAATTGTTAAAAAAATCCATCTTATATACCCTTGAAGATATGAGGCCCCAAAGTGCAAAACTTCAAACGCTCATACCTTAAAGATAACAGCACATATTAACGAAAAAAATTGTTTAATACCAAGCTACAGTCTATCTTAAACCATTTAATCATTTGCTTATCTTTTAAATGGTCGAATTACATTTTTATAATCAATTTAATTTTACAAAATTTTCATGAAATGAAACAACAATGTCAATAGAATCTAATGCAAAAGTGTATGATCAAGACTCATAGATGGGATTTTTAGATGTATTTTCCTAGACTGTGTTGCCGAATTTATGCAACATTGTTTGCATTTTCCTCAATGAGTATAACAGATGGATTTTTTTAAACAATTTTCCAGGAATCCCTAGACATGCCCCAACAACGTACCATCGCGTTTATGCGCCAATTTTTGGACATCTAGAGATATGAAAATATTTTTTTAACAATTTTTAGAATCTTACTTTTTCATTATGACATTTTTTTAGGAATTGCGACCGGTTCAATGACAATCGACCCTTTTATTTTTTTGAAAGGTTTTCCTGGTGAAAAAATCAAAGATGGCTCCGTCAGCGTTATTTCAATTGGTGAACCAAATTTTGTGCAAGTACAAAAATTTACTAAAGCCATTTTACTCATAAGATCACCGATGGACATTTTTCTTAAGAATTTTTTTCACAAAGACAACCCAATGGAAAAAATAACCGAACAAGCTCTAAAAAAGAAAATTATAAACAATAGGGGAACAGGTAAACCTCAATAGTATATTAAAACATAAAGTATTATAAGGAACGTTTTTTAGCACGCGTCCAGGTTTGGACAAGTGCTAAAAAACACCTTATAAAACGAGTTTATTATACTATTTTTTATATTTGCTTCATTTAATTTATTAAGAATCATTTTTAATTTAAATTCTAAACCTAACTTAAAATTTTATTTTTATTTGATTGGCAACATTAACATTTTGAAGTGAAAAGAAAATTTTGTTCAGACATATTAAACTAGATATGGGTTAGGTCAGTGAATAGGTTAGATTAGTGAGCCTGTTAGAGTTTTTTTTATAAAATACCGACATTTAATAGGATACTCCTCGCAGTAGGTAATCAGAGAATAATAAAATTAAAAAAAAACAATAATTTTTTAATATTATCAAAAAAACTCTGCGAAGAGGTTAAACTATTAACTCTTCTATAGAAAAAACATTTATTTGCGAAAAGCATAAATAGGTATCAATTCTGACAATGGCGTTTAGGATTTAATTTGGCTTTGGAAGGATGTTTTTGTTTCAATTTTTTTTGCAAAGCCACCTTGACCGAACCTAGACTTAAGTAACTTAGAGCTTTTTAATCACCAAAAACCTTTATTTTGATCTTTTTTGTCTTAAAAACTTCACAAAAAAAAAATATTTTTCAATACAAAATTTAATTTCCTTTCATTTTTATGACCTAAGTTTTTTTTGTAAATTGAAAAATAACGAAGATACGGCTTTTTTTTAAATTGGGGGGCTTATGTGGGGCCGGACAAAAAAAACTTAAATATACTTTTAGTAGAGAATTAAGAGGGCTTTAAAGTTACCGGAAAAAAAATTCTGTAATTTTTATGATAACTGAAATATGAATTTTTTCTCACTTGGGGGGTGCCGCAGCCCCCCTTATTATTTTCCGATTTCTTTCAAAAACAATAGGGATCTAGATTTTAATGAGAACGATTTTTCCTGAAAATTTGAACTTGATGGGATCTTTGGTACTCAAGTTAGAATGTCTACAAAAAACGTGACAGACGGACAGACGGACGGACGGACGGACTTTTTGAAAGTTGTTCAAAATTCGATGAAACTCACGAATCTGCAAGAATTTTTGCTCTACGACGATTTTTGACGATTTTAGAATTTTCAAAACAATCACAATATACTCCTCGTTTTTGACTTTGTCTGCGAGGAGTATAATAATGACATTTTTAAACTTTACTCACTTAATACTGAATGAATAGGCGTTTTTGAGAAAATCTAACCGTTGATATCGTTTCTCCAATTCTTCTAGTTACTCCCTACAAAAAAACCATGTCCCTGATAGTTTATAATAGTAAAATTTGTAAATAAAAAGTACCTTGCAAGGGAAGAATTCATCTTTTTGCATCTGGAAAGCCAACCTAATAAAATAACATTTTGGGGTTAATAATGAAGCAATTCATCAATCTTAAAAAAAACAAATTTCGGGTTTTATAACGTGCTTCTTATAAAATGCAAATATAAAAAAAAGTTTGAAGAATTTCTTTGATTTTTTAAATGATTTTTTTTTTAGATTGGCAAAAATACATAAGAGCTAATTTAAGAAAATGGGAAATGCTAAATTCGGTTTGGTTAAGCAGATATAATTATTATCGTAATATTTGAAAAAAAAAACATTTTGATGGCTACACGCTAAAAGGTCGTAAACCACAAAATAAAAAAATGTTTAAAATTAACTAAAAATTATGTTTTTTTGCCTGCATTTTTATTTAAGCGTTAATTTTATGTATTAAAGCTTTAACTTAAAAAAAATCGAACGATAAAAACTTGAAAACTAACCAAAAAGTGATTTTTTTGTTGCCTACGACCTATTAGCGTGTACCCATCAATTAGATTATTTTTTAATTGTTTATTTTTCAGATCCGTTACACGTAGTGTTTTATAAACAACTTGAAAACAATACTGAAAGAGTTCTTAAGGAACTGATTGATTTTATTGAAATACCCTTAAATCAAAGTTTATTAAAATGTGCCTTGGAAAGAAAAAATAAATATTTTAAACCTGAAAATATTTCTACAAAATTTTCACCCTATTCCCCAGATAATAAAGATAAAATTCAAGATATAATGGATAATGTAGTCGAAGCAGTAAGTGATATTTTTAAATGGTAGATAAACAAACAAAATGTAAAAAATTAAAAT
This sequence comes from Cartodere bifasciata, assembly GCA_963920755.1. Classification (NCBI taxonomy): domain Eukaryota; kingdom Metazoa; phylum Arthropoda; class Insecta; order Coleoptera; family Latridiidae; genus Cartodere; species Cartodere bifasciata. The sequence goes on along the minus strand of OY987199.1, from coordinate 1,756,830 downwards.
AAAAGTGAATTTTTCATTTGAAAGTTACTTTTAATTAAAAATATTATTTTGTCTTAAAATAAGACTATTTTGAAGCCTTAAAGGGGGCTAAAATAAAGTGGGACAAGATACATTTCGAATTGTACAAATGTCCTACAAAACTAGATTTTCCCAAAATCAACAAAAAACACCACTTTCTGGTCATTGCTCAGTGGGTTTATAAGACTTAATTTAAATTAAAAATTGTGCTTACCAGCAACATAAACAAAACACAAGTTGACATATTCTAAAGGTCCATTAATAAGCGTTTAACTACAGAATTTTAGCAATTCAGAAGCACTTTATTTTTTGCATTTTAAATTGCCAAAATTCGGTATTTAAACGCTTATTGATGGACCTTTAGAATATGTCAACTTGTGCTTTGTTTATTTATGTTGGTGGTAAGCACAATTTTTAATTAAAATTAACTCTTATAAACCTACTGAGCAATGACCAAAAAGTGCTGTTTTTTGTTGATTTTAGGCAACTAACATAACGTAACCACAGTTTTTATGCTTCGCGACATTCCTCTTTAAATTGGGTATCAACCCTGAAACCTCTGTAATTTTGGCAATTTTTTGTATCTTGTAATAAAACTGGATTGTGACCCTGGTATGCTGAAGTTTGCTTTGGCCTTAAAGCAGATGCTTTATCAGTATATGAACATTGTCCTATCGTGGACATGGAATTTAGAACGATTTTTTATCAGCCACCTTTGATTTTTTGAATTTTACTCTATTGCGAATGGGGTTATTTATGTCAGTTTTCGAATGTTATTTTGACAACAAATGCATCAAATGTATTTTATTAAAATAAATTATGTAAAATGTGCTGCCGGCGACAAAAATAGTAAAAAGATATTTCCTTTTTTAAATAATTTTGTTTTAGGATAACAATAAGGCTCTAATCTTCGTAAAACATCAGAGAAATGTTTCTTGTTAATGTCCACTTCCCATAAAACTTTGGATGTTTAAGCCACTATATTTTGACCTTATTTACAATGCAAAACTTGATCGTTTTAAATTCCATGTCCATGATAGACAATGGGCATCACAAAAAGAACATTATTTGCACTTTTTTGAATAATTTACAACTTTAGTATTATTGAATGATTATATTTGTAACATTCCAATTTTTATTGCCACTTTGACTTGTTATCTTTGTTAATAATCATACAAATATGTACTATCGTGGACATGGAATTTAAAACGATCAATTTTTGCATCGTAAAAATGATCAAAATAGTGGCTTAAACATCTTAAGTTTTATGCAAAGTGAACATTAACAAGAAACATTTCTCTGATGTTTTACGAAGATTAGAGCCTTATTGTTATCCTAAAATAAAATTATTTAAAAAAGAAAATATATTCTTACTATTTTTCTCGCCGGCAGCACATTTTACATAATTTATTTTAATAAAATACACTTGACGCATTTGTTGTCAAAATAACATTCAAAAACTAAAAATACCCCATTCACAATAGAGTAAAATTCCATAAATCAAAGGTGGCTGTTAAAAAATCCATGTCCACGATAGTATATTTAAGGGGGCTGTAACTTAAAAAGGGGGGAAGAACAAACACCTATTTATAAAACTTTCTTTGCTTAATTTTTTATTATAATTTTAAAAACATCCAACTTTTCAAATTTCTAATTTTAATTTTTTTGGGGGGGGGGCTACAATATTTAATAATCCTCATCATCAGTTTCGTCTCCTTCGCTTTTAATAATCCCCAAAGTTTTGGCAACACTCTTAACACTATTAATAACCTGTTCTTGTACCAAATTGAAACTCATAGCTAGTAAAGAAATGCCAAAAAGAAGGTACAGCGAACACAGAGCTATACTTATAGTAACTGCCGTGGTTGTTTCATCCCCCCCAACGTTTTGACTAACCCCCTTAGCAGGTACCAAGTCCCCAAAACCTATAGTTGTAAGGGTTATAAAGCAAAAATATGCTGCATCGATAAATCTCCAATTTTCCCAGTTTTGGAACAGAAAAGCACCGGCGATTATGTAAGAAACGACCAGGAATACACATAACCAAATGGGGACAGGGGGGGTCCTTGTCTTGTGGGCGTCATAATAAATATCATCGTAGAATTCTTCATCTGATTCGGGGTCATCTAAGTATTTGCTCTTGTGGCCGTACCCTAACGGTGTCATCATTTTTGGACTAGAGTGCACTACAAAAATATTTTTTAATTAATCAAAAATATACCTAATGATATTTTAGGTGTTTTAGGGTAAAATAGATAATTTTTTACCTTGCAAAAAATATACAACAGACATATTTTTTATATGTGCGGTTAAAACATTTATTCAGAAAGCTAAATTCACAAAATGCACACTAATAAGAGTTTAGGGTTGGCGTGGCAGCCCCCCAAAAAGCTCCCTTTAATTTGCAACATTAGATCACGATGGATCTGCACTAGTTTTACAAATAGGTGCTAAATATGATTTTAAAATGATTTTTGCAGAAATTGTTCCTCTAAAAAAATTCCTTTTCCCCCTAAGTGGCCCCCGAAGAGTAATATTTAATTATGTTGGATTTACACCAAACTTTGTAAATAGATGTAAAATGTATTCTGAACAACTTATACTTATTTTTTTTTTCTAAATATTTTTTAAACAGAGATTTTTAGAACGTATAAGTTTTTAAGAACCTTATATATTTGCAAAATTTGGTGTAAATCCAACATGATTAAAATTCTTTGGGGACCATTTAGGGGAAGAAATTTTTTTTTAAGAAATAATTTTTATGAAGAATCTTTTCAAAAACTTATTTAGCAGCTATTTGTAAATTTGGTTCAGATTTATCGTGATCTAATGTTGCAAATTAAAGGTTTTTTTTTGGAGGGCTACCACACCAACCCTAAACTCTTATTAGTGTGGATTTAGCTTTCTAAATAAATGTTCTAACCGCACATATAAAATCTGGCGGTTATATATTTTTTGTAAGAATTACTATGTTTTTTTAGTAAAAACAGCACTTTCTGGTCATTACTCAGTGGGTTTATTTAAAAATTGTGCTTACCAGTAACATAAATAAACAAAGCGCAAGTTGACATAATCTAAAAGTCCATCAATAAGAGTTTAAATACAGAATTGTGGCAATTTAAAATGCATAAAAAAGATTCTTCTAAACTGCCAAAATTCTGAATTAAACGCTTATTGATCGATCCTTAGAATATCTCAACTAGTGCTTTGTTTGTTTATGTTGCTGGTAAGTACAATTTTTAATTAAAATCAACTCTTATAAACAACTGAGTAATGACTAGAAAGTGATGTTTTTTGTTTATTTTAGACAACCAACATTACATAACCACAGTTTCTATGCTTCGCGACATTCAACTTTTAATATCTTAGCGTAAATATCATGTACATAGTTTAAATTTTAAACCACATACAGGGTGTTATTATTTTGGCTTTTATAGCATTTTTTTAGAAAAAATTATTTAGGGTAAAATTTTTTTGTTTTAAAAATTACCTGGTGATTTTTTTCTGTGCACTTTTCTTGTACTTTGATGTGATCTAGCGCTAGTATGACTTCTTTCTGAATGAGTTGGCGAGGAGCCCCGTGGTAATTCCAAAAAATTTGACGATTTTGGACGAGGCATATTTAAAGAACTTCTTTGTGGGCGAGGTAAAGTTAAAGAACGCCTCTCATTTGGGGGAGACTGCCCCCTTTTTATTTTGTTAAGTTGTATACCTGTAGAAATATAAAAAAATAAAATTTACTGTTCCCTAGTAGCATAATATATGCGGCTTAGTACTAAACCCAATGATAAGAGAATTAAACAGATGAAGCATCATTTAAATACATAGGCACTATAGTTGGTCTGATAAACACGCAGCAAGTAAGGGGAAGATGTTGATGTTGCCCCCTCTCCACGCTAACTTGTTTATACGTTTAAAATTCCAATAGCGTATCATTTCCAAAGGATACTTTTATTTTAAAAATAGTCTTTAATTTTAAAGCAAAATTCGTGATTAAGGTTAATAAATTACACATTTAAGCGATATTTTTGACGAGGTAAAATTTGATACGCCTTCTGAAGCATTCTATTTTTTACTTCTGTGTTCAAAAAACACATGTGTTGTTGCCACTATTCGCCGCCGCCAATGGAGTTTTCTAACCTCACATTTGTAAATTTTTACGTAAGTTTTCCGTAAAAAAACCAAATTTTAAGAAGGAAGATATAATAGTACATTAAATGGTAAATATCGGTGTTTTACAACGCAATATCATGAAAAAGGACAAAATTAAAGAAATGTAGCAGTTGGTGTTATGATTCTTGTCAGCCTACCAGAGATAAGGTAAATATAAACCTCCCTAAAGGTTTGTTTATCAGTTAACCAAATAATTTTGGTGTATATTATATCTATTTAATTCTCTTATTGATGGTTCCCAAGTAGCATAATATGTTTGGTCTAGTACGGGACCGATTTGGTCAAAAGTAGTTTTTGTCTTTTTTTTTTTAAATATCTCACAAACAATTAGAGATAATCAAGTTCTGTTTGCTTTAGGTTAATTCTGATTAAAATAGAATATTTTGCCCTCTTTTAACAAATCTTGCATCTCATAAGATAAGCGAGATTCCATGGTGGCCCATTTAAATTTGAAAAACCATATTTTTGATCTTTTTTTTTTGTTCATAAATTAAGTTGTTTTTTTTTGGTACCTACCCGGAATAGCTTCTTCTTCTTCTTCCTGCTCATTTATACACATGTCAACAAATTCGTCTCTTGAAATCATATACTGATCAGCGCATAAAATTGGGATTTTGTTCAAAATAAACGGGTCTAAATCCAAATCAACTCCTTTTGAGATTTTTTTTCGATCTAAAGACCCTCCTCTGTTGCCAGCTTGTATTCTACTTGGATTGGGTGGGCATTGACTTTTAGTAGGAGCGCTCCTTTTTCTTGAAGGGAGCGTTCCAGTATTGAGATTATTTTGATTTTGGTTTTGTAATTGGCGCATTTTTGGCAAGCTTTGTACGCGTTTGAAGTTCATTTCGTTTGCTATTCTGTAAAGTAATTGTTTCTTTTTTAATTGTGTTTTTAAGGCTAGAGATTCAAATTCACAAATTCGAAGATCTGCTCCTAGATGCTCGTATAAGTCATCTCCGTTGAGCTCGCGTCATTCTACTAAATAGCACATCTACATGAGGGTCCCATCGTATATTAAAACTAAATGTGGGTTTGAAAACTAGAAAAATAGGGCTACAAACGTATTATGGTTTCATTTAAATTGGTTATTTCCTTGTGTCGAAAATCTGACTTCAGAAAACAAAAATATTATGATTTTTGAAGTCATTTTCGACACAAAGAAATAACCGATTTAAATAAAACCATAGTAGCCCTATTTTTCTAGTTTTCAAAACTACATTTAGTTTTAATATACGATGGGGTCCTAATGTAGATGTGCTATTTAGTAGAATGACTGGAGCTCAACGGAGATGACTTATACCGCGAGCTTCTAGGAGCACAGATCTTCTAAACTGTGAATTTTAATCTCCAGCCTTGAGAGAAAAAATTGTAAACCTTAGTTCTGTATCCGAATGCGATGTAGGGTGAGTAGAAACTTCCGAAAAGTCGAATCCTGAATCTCCAGATCTTGTTGAGGTCCGGACCGACCGTCGAAATGATGGGTTTCTAACTGAACGGGAACGTCTACAAAATATTACATTTTAGCCCAATTATTCTAACTAAAATTTGTAGGTTCCTTAGAAAAAAATCCCAACCAAGATCTGCTGATGCAAAATTGTAGGCACTACCCCCAGGAATATAAAAGTGAAAAATTCCCACAAAATTTCCGTGATGTTTAGCCCCCTATCTTGCACAGAAGTGAGGAGTTGGTTTTTTGTTAATACCTAAACTAATCGGCACTTTTGAAAAAAGTTTTAAAAATTTTTAAGAACATTATTTTAATAAGAATACAATTATTTTTAAAAAAATAATAAATCACCAATATTAACGATTTTATAGCTCTTTGAAAATCACCTTATTGCATCATAATCTTCTATCTTAGTCATAGAGTCCTGAAGCATAGATTGCAGCGTTCTCTGTAGGACCAAATTAGCACATTTTCAAGTGCTATAAAATCGTTCACATTGGTGATTTATTATTTTTTTAAAAATGATTGTATTCTGGCATAATGTTTCTAAAAATGTTTAAAACTTTTTTCAGAAATGCCAAATAGTTTAGGTATTAACAAAAAACTAACTCCTCACTTCTATGCAGGATGGGGGCTAAACGTCACGGAAATTTTGTGGGAATTTTTCACTTTTATGTTCCTGGGGGTAGTGGTTACAAACCTGCATAAGCAGATCTTGGTTGGGATCTTTTTCTGGGGGCATTATTAAAATGATTGGGCTATTTTAGTACTAAGAGTTAAAGTGATGCTTTGTGTAACGAGGCAGAAAGATTGTCTGGTGAGCGAAGCGAAACAGACAATTCTGCCGAGGCACACAAAGCCACTTTAACTCTGTGTAGTAAACGATACTTTTTCTTAAAACTTCTAAATACAATGGTTTTATAATAAATTTAATTTACTTATTTTAGTTGACTTTTATTTATTTTAAAATAAACGTCATTAAAGTGATGTTTTTGACGTTTTAAGAAAAAAAAATCTGGTAGCGCCAGTAAAAGTTACTTTTACTGTCGCCGGCAGTAAAAATAAAAACTCTATGATACAGTTCAGGAAAGTGCTACTTTATGTTCGTCATATGCGTTACTAAAGTGATGTTTTTTTGACGTTTTCAGAAAAAAACTATTTACTCCAAGAATTTTTAGTCGAAAAAATTATTTCTTACTCTGACATAGCTCGTCCACTACGAACAGATCGGCTCCTTCTTGGTTTTTTTGGTCTAGTGCAGGCATAACAGCAAATTTTCCAGTATAAAAAACGAAAGGAAGTTGCCATTATGTCCCCGATGTTTGAAAGACATAACAACATAAGTGGGATACCCAAAATGGCGTAAAAAATTGTGACTACTTTTCCCCATGTTGTTTTTGGAGCTATGTGACCATAACCTAAGAAAAAAAACATATAAAATAAGCAAAAATTTGAATAAAACAAAAATAATACGAAAAAAAAAAGTTTTTGCAAGTATTTTTTATTGTTTTTAGGTCATGATTTTTTAATTTTTTAACAACAATTTTTTACCCTTCAAAAAAAGTATAACAGCCAGATTTTTTATAATTGTTAAAACATCTATTCAGGAAGCTAAATACACACTAATAAGAGTTTAGGGTTGGCGTGGTAGCCCCCCAAGAAGCCCCCTTTAATTTGCAACATTAGATCACGATGGATCTGCACCAAATTTTGCAAATAGGTGTTAAGATATTAAAGAAATTTTTAAATAAGTTATTCACTCGATAATTCCTCTAAAAAAATTCCTTTTGCCCCCTAAATGGCCCCCTAAAAGTAATATTCAATTATGTTACTTACATTTAACTTTTGTAGAAAAATATATATTTTTATAAATCTTATTAAGCATTTATTTGTAAAATTTGGTGCAGTTCCATCGCGAACTAATGTGGTAAATTAAAGGGGGCTTTTTGGGGGGCTACCACGCCAACCCTAAACTCTTATTTGTGTGCATTTTGTGGATTTAGCTTCCTGAATAGATGTTCTAACATCTTGCAGTTATATATTTTTTGCTGTTTTTTTAACTTACTATCTTGGCCTATATGATATTAATAGTTATTTAACTAGTAAGTGTGTTAATAAAGGCGATTAATAAACGAGCGGTTTTAACAAGCAAGAGATTAGCGAGCTTGTTAATAAGTAAGTTTATTAATCGCCATTTAACAAACGAACTGTTTACAATGCTATTTCGCACATTGTAGATCATTATTAAATAAATTATAAAATAAAACAGTTATTTCACCAACTAACAGAAACAATGCGTCGGCCATTCAACTTTATTAAAGTTGAAGAAGAAGAAGAGCTGTCACCGAACTTTTATTAATTGTGAATAGAAAATGAATCTTATTTCCTTAAAATGTGGTAAAAGGATCTGCTTCTCATTCTTTCCAACGGTAAATATTTAATTTTGTTGTTGTTTAAACAGTAAAACAGTAATTAAAGCTACTTTAACATTTGTAATGTAGAAACATAGATAGTAATTTTAAACATAGAAGAGCGTTACTATGGGCTCGTATCCATGCATTAATAGAGGTCATTAATCAACGATTTGGAGTGCGTTAATGAATGTCTTTAACAATAACCAAGGTCATCTAGATAAAGGTTAACCAAACTTTTGTTTATCTAGAAGGCCTTGGTTTTAACAAACACAATAAAAGTGTACCGTTTCTTTGCTTTTGTCTGCAAAATTTAATCTTTTTTTTAGCAATTATTATTTGGAATGACTTACCAATTGTTGTTATTACAACAATAGAATAAAATAAAGATCCGGTTCGTGTCCATTGCACTGTGGATTCGTCTTCCTCTCCATCCCAACCATCTTTGGTCATTGATTTTACCAAGGCCGACTCGAAATTATAAAGTAAATCAGTAGCATTTCTTGTAAAATTGTCTTCATCCAAAACATTAAAACCAAGAGTCAAATTCCAAAGATAATTAGTAACGTTGTTTCTAATTCCACTTATTTTTCGCTTTACCTAGTTTTAAAACAGAAAAAAGCAACAAGAGCGGGTTAGATCAATGAACGGGTTAGATCAGTGAGTGGGTTAGATCAGTGAGTGGGATAGATCATTTAAAAAGTCACACTATGCAGATAGGTCTTTTTTATGACTATTTTTTTTATAATTGTTACACATTCTATATAATACTCTTCGCGGTAATGATTAAAAAGGTGCATTTTTTATGTTATTAAAAAATAACGTAAAACTTATTTTTTTCGTAAACAGTTGTGAATACAAAAAAATTTCTAGATGCTTTTTTATAGGGAAAAATACAATCTTTAATTTAGTTAAGAATATTTTTTTTCGTAAAATTAATATTAACCGAAATATGAATTTTTTTCAACTTTAGGGTGGTTTCTACCCTCTATTTATTATTTGATTTTATCCAAAAACAATAGGGTGTTTTCCTTAAACGAGATTGATTTTTGTACCAAATCTCAAGTCAATTGAATAAACCGTTCTTTAGTTATCGTGATAACAAGTTTTTTTTAATATCCATTCACAGTTTAAAAAAAGCAGTCACCTATAAAAACTAGAACTTTTTTCTTTGAAAGGTTGCATTTTCCACAATGTTGGCATTACATTTCAAATTCACTGTCATAAAAAATTAAAAAATGCCAAATATAATATGACAGTTACATAAAACAGGCATAAAAATTGGAAAAACGAAACAATTTTTGCTTGAGATGTACGAATTTATAAAAAAAATTGTAGAAATTTTTGAAAAGGGCTAATTTATTCTATGATACCTAAAAGGACTTCTTAACAGTGAGTACTTACATAAATAATTCCTATTTTGTGTAAACTTTTAAATGGTTTAATGATTACTGCATTATAAAGTGATCAAATTAAAAAAATAAATACTTCTGTACATGTTGAGACCATTGTTTTTGATTCAGATGCCCTGAACATGTTTTTAAATGCGCGCATTTTTTAATTTTTTTGACTATTTTTACATAACCAGCAAACACAAGTGACATTAATGATATACAATACAGGGTAAAATCTGTCACGCTATGGCTCGACTGCTCTGTTTTTTTTAAATTGTGAATGGATAGTACTTAGTACTTACCTCTTTTTCATGTTCGACTTCTAGTGCTTCAAAAGTAAATGCTCCTAGAGCACAATATGAAACAACCGTGGATACAAGAGCAATATGTGAAAATAAAAAAGTTATAGTTTTCCAAGTATAGTGTAAAAATTTTGTGCACGCACTCGGTTTTTCGGGAACGACTTCCAAAATTTCTTGGTCCATTCGCATACGGGACATATTTTATTTGTTTTTACTTATTTTAATTGTGTTTTAAAACATTATTTTATAACGTTTGTTGCTTTTAAAAACATTCTACTTTAATCAAACATACTGTTTTATTTATAATGTTTAATATTTGCTATATTATTTGTTTATTTTTTTAATGTTATTATTTATTAATATACGAGTTTTAAACTGTGTTTCACTGCTGTTGTAATTTTCATAATTTAAATGGCTACCTCTGTCTTTAGACTATTTTTAATCACTGATGAAAATTACTTATTTTCTAAAAATAAATTTAAGTGAGTTCAGCTATATTTGTTTATTATTATTGAATACCTTTGCCGTTATTGAGAGATTTTGTAATAACAAACGTTCTATTTCAAAAATTATCAAAATATATACTCATTTTAAAAAATATAGCGTTTTTTAAACAAGAGCGGGTTAGATCAGTGAGAGGGATAGATCATTTAAAAAGTTAAACTTCGCAGATAGCTCTTTTTTTATGACTATTTTTTTATTTTTATATAATTGTTACACATTCTATATGATACTCTTCGCAGTAGATGATTAAAAAGGTGCATTTTTTATTTTATTGAAAGAAACGTAAAACTTATCTTTTTTGTAAACGGGTGGGGATACAAAAAAATTACCAAATGCTTTTTTATAGGGAAAAATACAATCTATAATTTTATTAAGAATATTTTTTTTCGTAAAGTTGATATTAACGAAAATATGAATTTTTTTCTACTTTAGGGGTGTTTTTAACCCTCTATTTATTACTTGATTTTTTCCAAAAACAATAGGGCGCTTCCTCTAAATGGGATTGATTTTTGTGTTAAATCTCAAGTGGATCCGATAAAGCGTTTTAGAGTTATGGTGGTCACAAATTTCGTTACAGACAGACAGACGGACAAAAAATAAAAGTCTTAAAGTCATGAAACGAACGAATATGTAAAAATTTTTGCTCTAGGACGAATATTAACGATTTTAGAGAAGGTCCAACCAATCGCAATATACTCTTCGACTTTGTCTGCGAAGAGTATAATAAATGATTGCAGGGAAAAATTATTCAAATTCAAGTTTAGATATTTAAACATGTTTTAATAATAATTTATGTATATAAAATATCCTACTTAAGGCTATATAGGCTTAAATAATTTAATAAATATCTAGCTACCTAAATGTTCATATATTTTGGCTTAAAATAAGCTTAGTTTTTTTAGCGTAAAAAAGGCACATTATAAAAATTCTTACAATTTTACATGTTTTGTAAAAATAATAACAAAACAATATAGGTCCATTTTTTTTACAAAATTTCAGTATATATCACATTTTTTTTATTTAAAAATGCAGATTATATTATATTTCTTACCTAAATATAAGAATACTGATTAAAATTCAAATTTGGCAGATTTTTGTTAAATAAAATCCAAAAATGGGGCATAAAAAATGAAATAAATAATTAATACCTTATCATATTAAATACTAGAAGAAAAATGTACAAATAACCTAAAAATAACAATAAAAAGTATATCACAAAATGTACGAAATATTTTCTCGTCATAAAATACAAAAAATCAAAATCGTACAATAAAAAAAAGTCGAAAATACCTAATAAAATGCCCTAAAAATAACACCCTTTAGCATTATTAAAAATCACAAAAAAGGCACTGAGAAAGTCTTATATATTCCATTTCGTTTCCTAAATTGATTACTTAGACACTAAACATTGAAAAGTCTGACAAGGAACTTGATATTTGAGCACTGTTATTCGTTTTAAACTTAAACCTAAGCAATTGAGCGTAAAAAACACTAATTTTAAATTGTAGACTGAAGAACACTTCAAGATTCGAAACTGGGCACGTTTTTTGAGCATAACTTCGTTATTTAAAAAGATACGTGGATGCGGTTTTCAGTATTCGCTTTAGTGACAAAAAATACACAGCCAGTGTAATAAAAAAACATTTTGCTACAATATATCGCGTTAAAAGTGGAAAAAAACAGTCACTAATCATGATATATGTACACCAGAGAAAAAAGGGCGTTTACACGACGTTTTGTACCAATTTTAACACTGGCGCTGATGATTCCTACAAGTCACGAAACGTTATTCGTTTTTTGTCAATATCTCAACCATTTTACGTCGTATCAAAGCGCGGTTTTCGCTACACGATCCCATTTTACAACCACAACCATTTTGGCATATGTACACATTAAAAAACCTAACCTAAAACCTTAAATCACCGCTTTCTCTTGTACTTAACGTCATTAAACGAGTTAAAGAACCCTAAAGTCCGTAACGTTGATGATACACGTTGTACGAGTTGTTCTTTAAAGCGCCAGATATTACTATCCATAACGCTTGTTTTTCTGAACTCTTCGCATGATTTCTTGAGGGTTTTTACACAATCCGCGCGGTAGTGATGGAGCTGCGCGTCCCCTGTGTCAATTGGGAACGAGGTACAACCGGCGCCCAAACAAGAGAGCGGAAAATGGTTATGTAAAGTTAGAACCTTTTCAGTGTTGTGAAAACACTTAACGTACTGTCCGGGTTTGGTGTAATTCTTGGTGCGGTAAACGTGTTGTAGCATGTGCATGTATTTTGGAATGTCTCTAAACCAACCATGAGTGTCTATAAGGTTGTCAAGGAAATACACGTTCCGGACATTGAACGAAGCATGGAGAGTTTTGTTAACAGACAGTACCTTTTGTTCTACCACGTCCATGAGCTCTTTCCAGTTGTTTTTCTGAAGAGGCATAATAATTTCGTCTATATCCAACAGTGCTATGTACTTGTACTCATACATGTGCTTGTAGAAGCAATCATTGTATGGAATTAACTCATTCTGACGTTTATGGTTTGTCTTTTTGGTGAGGTACAAGTGCTGAAAGGCTGGTGCATTTGGTTGTGAACCTGCTAGACTTATTGGTGTCACATGGACTTTACCGTTCTTCTGGTAATGCTCCAAAACCTTACTGATGTTTGGGTGCACTTGTAACTCGTAGAAATAGATCTTTTCAGCGCCTAGTATGTTTAGCAGTTCTATCCACTCGACTAGTCGTACTGACAAGTCTTCGTGTAAGAAATCTAGGCCTTTTACACATACAGCGAAGTTTTTTCGCTCGACAGGCTTATCGTAGATTACTCTTAAGTTGTTTGTTGCGTTGTTACATGGTTTCTCCACTAAGGAGATTGATTGAGGTACTATTTTACGATATTTTATAGGTAGTACGCATGCTATTAAGTACGGTTGATATATGCCTTGCTGGTAGTTCCCCCATTTCTTATACCAAATGTACTTGTACTCAAAACTCTTTGTTATTATTGGTTCTTTTTTGCCTTGGAACCAGAACTGGCAGTACGTTTGTACGTCTGGTTCAATCCTGTCGATCATGCCCAGTATACGAACTGTTGGACCTAAACGGTTGTTGCTTCGATTGTCTAAGTACGCTCCAAAGAGTTGGAAAGTACCATTGGAAGTACGAAGCGTTTGCCAGTATAAGTTATTAAACTCTAACTCGAATAGACTCGGAAATTTGGCACAGGTACTGTTAACACCCATTGGTTTGTTTTTGTTCTTATTCCAATAGACAATCGGTAAGTTTGGCATGCGATTTTGTATATCTAGTACTAATTTGTCTTCACTTAAGGTTCCTCGATGGTCTATGATGGGGTCCTCCTCAATTATTGCCTCTGTGGTTAGGTCGTACTTCTTCTGAAGGAGGAAACGGTTCAGATGTGGTACCTGGACGTCTAGGTTGATTGATCGAAATTCTACGAAGGTAAAGAATAGGAGTCCCCATAGTAGTATTGAGCCTAGGATTTTTGTAAGGAATCTACCACGTCCGTTTGTTTTTAAGATGTTTGGTATCATTTTGAGATGGTTTTCTGTAACAAAAAAGAAAGGTTAGTTATTTGGTATGTTCTTGAATTTGTTTCTTTATTTGTTTGGGCGTTTTTAAGTAAGATTCTTTTTATTTTGTATCCTACGTAAGTGTTTTTGAATTGAGTTGTTTTTACCGTTTATCCATAAACCTATATTTTAGTTTTTCCTAACTGTTGTTGTATTTAAGTATCAGAATTGATAATATCAACTATAAATATATGTTTAACAAATATTGGGTTTGTGGTTTTTATAAATATGCATGCATGTATTATTGGTACTTGTTTTAAATAAACAAATATGCATTTTGTAAAACTTGTACAACTGCCGTTAGGAGTACATACAGAGTGTCCAAAAATTGGCGCATAAACGCTATGGTACGTTCTTGGGGGATTCTCAGAGATCACTAGAAAAATGTAAAAACAAATCCATCTGTTACATTCATTGAGAAAAATGCGAACAAAGTTGCATTAATTGGACAACACAGTCTAGAAAAATACATCCAAAAATTCCATCTATGAGTCCTAATCATACACCTATGCATTAGATTCTATTGACGTTGTTGTCAGCTTCATTTTATGAAAATTCTGTAAAATTAAATTGATTATAAAAATGTATTTTGAGCATTTAAAAGACAAACAAATGGTAATAGTTTTAGAAAGATTGTGCCTTTGTATTAAGCCATTTTTTTGCTAATATGTGCTGTTGTTTTTAAGGTATAAGCGTTTAAAGTTTCGCACTTTGGGGCCTCATATCTCCAAAGCTATTCGGGATAGAGTTTTGCAATTTTCTAGAAATCCTTAGGCATGCCCCAACAACGTACCATCGCATTTATACGCCAATTTTTGAACACCCTGTATTAGATATGTTTATTAAATTAAAAATCAAACATATGTTAATTCAATAATATTTAAATATAGTAAACTTAACATTGTTATTTTTTTGACCTACATTTTTAATTAGCTTAATCATATTTAATTTTTTTTATTAAAAAGGAATTAATTTTGTTAGGATGTTGACTTATTCTTTTTCTTATAGAATAGTAAAAGAAATAGTGTATTATTTAAGTACTTTTTTTCCAAAAATTTAACGCTAATTTAGGATAAAATAATTCGCGGTATTTATAGCAAATTTTTTTGTTGAAAATGTAATGTATCTTAAAACATGAGATATGAACATTTTTCTTATCAATTGGTTTTGCATAATGGACAATAAAATATGAAACTTTACCTTGTTAGTATTACAATACCTACATTTTTGTCAACTTATCTAAAACATTGAAAACTACTCATTTTTAATGTTGACGCTATTATTTTGTGCAAAAAAATAATTGCGTATTACAAAATAAAGTAAATAATACTTTTTTATAAAAGTAGAAATTAGAAGAAGACAGTTTTTTTCCGCTTTTAAGTTTGCTGATAAAAGTTCTGTTAAAAAAAGTAGTATTTTGTTTACATTATTTTTAAATTAATTCCAAACAAAATTAACTATCGCGAATTAAAAAATAAACTATGTATAATTGGCCGGTAATTTAATTTTTCACGGCATTTGTAAAGATTGAACGTTCTAATTTTTTAATGAAACTTTACAATACTCTAAAATGATTGGTAACTTATTGAATTTTACTATTACTTTTGTTCACCTATTTATTTTAAATTGTAATTATGATAATAGGTCTCGGTTTGCCACTAATTGGATTTTGCGACTTTACCTCATTATTACCATTGGTGCTTTATTGTTAATAATAATAAAAATGAGAACTTTCTTTGCTTTTATCGTTCGTTAGGTACATATTACTTTTAAAACGTTCTGCTCTATGTAATTTAATTGATAGTTATTTTACGTATTTTTAGTTACCATTCAATGATTTTCATGAACATTGATTTATTTTCTAAGGAGACAGTAAGCAAAATTAAATTAAATACCAAAACTATAAAGTTCTGGTACATTAAACTAGAAATAGTTGATATAAAATTGACTTACAATTTTTTTTCGCATATTAGGTTATGTGTTTCTAATTAATAGGAAAATCACAAACTTAATTTAATCAAGAATCACTGGACAGGAGAAATTATATAAATAATGTATGGTTCTTGACCTTTCAACTTTTAAGTAGTAAAAGATACAACTTATGATAAAGTCTAGTAATGTTTGAATATTTACTAATTTTGCCATTAAATAAATGGTTACTTATAAATTATGTATCATACATCTTTACAACGGATGTCATCTAAAAAGTATAATTTATACCAAACACTGCCATTATTTCTTTGCGTAAATCTAGTTAACTCAAATTACCATGGAATATTAACAGTTTTTCCAAACAAGGCAAAAAAATTAATAAATGATTTAACGAGCATCTTATTTCACAGTAATTATCTTAGAATTGGATAGATTTATAATTTATTTATAACAAGATATGCTTTACAAGAGATTAGTCTATATTTGTCATTAGAATAACGGGTAACATCCAAAATCTTAATTATTTAAGGCTAGGAATTCAAATTCACAGTTTTGAAGATCTGTGCTCCTAGAAGCTCGCGGTATAAGTCATCTCCGTTGAGCCCCGTCAATTCTACTAAATAGCACATCTACATGAGGGCCCCATCGTACATTAAAACTAAATGTAGTTTTGAAAACTACAAAAATAGGGCTACAAACGTATGGTTTCATTTAAATCGGTTATTTCTTTGTGTCGAAAATTTGACTTCAAAAATCATTATAATATGTTTTTTTTCGACTACGGATTTATTTTTTGACTTATGTACATTACGTGGTCTATGCTAAACCTTATACGTTAATTTGCCATTGTTTTTTGGCTTGCAAATGATTAAAATTGCAACTTACGCTTTTCCCTAAAAAAGATGTGCTTGTTCAAAGATTGCAATGTAAAAAGAAGAACACTAAAAGTACTATTTAACCATATTTTTATTATATCTTGCACTCAGTACCACTTCTATGGATCACAAACATCTTAAGTATTTTCAATCATAGTTATTGATGTATTACTCCGTATTTTTACATATTTTGTTGAAATTTCGAAAATAACTGACATTTAAGGAGATGACTTTTACGAACTTTCGAGTGCACAGATCTTCTAATTTATAAATTCGAATCTCTAGCCTTAATAATTTTATGACTAAGAGAAAAAATATCATAAAATTGGCAAATTACAGCCATGTGTCCAAATGTGTCCCAGTCTCACCTATAGTTAATTTATGGAATAAAATTTAATAGGTTGGTACATAAATAAGTTAAGAGAATGTGCAATGCAATCTCTCTCTGGTCAAGTAGAGCATTAAGATGACCTTCAAATGGTAGTACATCTCGTGGTAATTTCTTCTCGAAACGCACGTCAATTAAGAATTAAGTTTCAATTTTTAACAAGTTTCTAGAATTACCAAATTTACCATACAAAAATATGATTCATCTTCTTCTTAATTTAGAAAAACCCGCACAAAGAATGTATTTTATTACGTGACATTGCATAAATTCAGTTTTTCGCACTTCGTTTATTAAAGACATTCGTTAACGCACTCCAAATCGTTGATTAATGACCCCTATTAATGCATCGATACGATCCCATAGAAACGCTCTTCTATGTTTAAAATTATTATCTATGTTTCTATATTACAAATGTTAAAGTAGCTTTAATTACTGTTCAAGCAACAAAAACCAAAAAAAATTAAATATTTACCGTTGGAAAGAATGAGAAGCAGATCCATTTACCACACTTTAAGGAAATAACATTCATTTTCTATTCACAATTAATAAAAGTTCGGTGACAGCTCTTCTTCTTCTTCAACTTTAATAAATTTGAATGGCCGACGTATTGTTTCTGTTAGTTGGTGAAATAACTGTTTTATTTTATAATTTATTTAATTATGATGTACGATGTGCGAAAAGCATTGTAACTAGTTCGTATGTTAAATGGCGATTAATAAACTCACTTATTAACGAGCTCGCTGATCGCTCGCTTGTTAAAACCGCTCGTTTTTTAACCCCCTTATTAACACACTTACTGGTTAAATAACTATAAAAGAATCCTGTATTGGTTAAAAATAAATTCAAACAGAAAAGTGTTCCGGACATAGACAAACTTATAAGATCCTAAAATCTTTTATTATTTAACAGTGAATAATGTATTGTCTGGTAAATAATTGGCGAATCTCAAGGTTAAGGATAATCATTGAAGACGTTCTTCAGTTTTTAATTTGCAAAATACCTACCATGTTAAATTCTATACCTAATGATGAATGTTAGATGCAATCAACCATCAACTGTATAGGTACATGTACTTGAATATGTTTTTTACTTATGGTTAGTAGAATAATGACCGCAATCTTAAGAACTAACATGCTTCTATGTAGTCGATGGCAAGATAGATGGCCGAGAGTCTAAGATCGTTGACCGTATACTAACCGGCATTTTGTTTTTCAATTCTGGAACCTGCTTAAGACTTTTACGAGGGTTGTCTTTCATATTTTATATAGACAAATATGGGGCGCCACCAACGTCACCACATGTACCAAACAAACCCTTCAAGTTTATTAAAACTATACCGAAAGTTTTGTTAGAATACGACAAGTATTTTAGTCACAGTAAATTTTTTAAGTTGGAGAGTTTTCAAAAAAATGGAAAATTTTTATGCAAAATTTTTGACTACTTTCAAAGAAACTTATCTCAACAACTGTCTTGCCGAACTGATTTTTACTTTTAGCGACATCAACAGACTATTTCCTGCTGATTCTTAAAATTCAAACATGGACCCACCAGTCTTAGCGCCCATCCTAAGACAGGTCTACCAAAAACTGGAGTGTCCTGGAAATACATAGATGCTTTGCGCTAGTTAAAACCCCCGGAAAATGCACAAGTGACACACCGCAAGATTAAGACATGAAAGGCAATTAAATGACTCCAATTCAAAGAATCTTACATAAACAGTTGAATGTGGAAAATTATTTTTTGTTGGACAGTCTAATTTTTTAGGGAGGCACATAAGTAGACTTAGTGACACAGAATTTTGAGTCTGTTCGGCAGTGGAATTTGATAGATCGCATACAAAACAGCGAATGATGACCAATCATGAATTTACATAAAAAAAAATTTGAAAATAACCGACAATAAGCTTCTAGGGGGTTTTATGTAAAGAATAAGTCAAAAAGAGGTATACGTTTCCTTGCAGCTCGCGAGGTTAACTAAAAAAATAACTGTGGCGAAACCACTCGTCGTATCTTAACAAAACTTTTGGTAGAGTCCTAATAAACTTAAAAATTTTGGAAACATTTATCAACTAGCTGAGTCGAGGCCGGTGGATCCGACTCTTGAGTTCATTTCTTACGTTACATTCATTTTTTTGTTAAAATTAAAACGTTTCCTGAAGATAGTCCAGAAGGTCCAAAACATAAACACAACCTTTTATGTTTTTAAAGATATGTCCAAAATTCACATTCCATTTACCAGGAAATAATTTTTGATTAATAAAAATTGTATTGGACTTTTAAATGATATGACCTTGACATGCCCTTGAACTCCTGTCTTTTGGTTATCCATCCTCAAAGTTTGAAACCTTTAACTTTTGTGATCTTTGAGATAACCGAAGTCAAACAATAAATCGTCACCTGAAGATGGCCTGCTAAGTCCGAAACATGAGAATAACCTTTTGTGTTTTTAAAATCATGTCCAACATTTACCTTGCATTAAACTTAACATAGTTATTTAATAATAAAAATGCTATTGATCCTTTTAATAATATGACCTTGTCATGACCTTGAACTTCTGTTTTTTTGGTTATCCATCCTCTAAGTTTGAAACCGTTAACCATTGTAATCTTTGAGATAACCGAAGTCAAACTATAAATCGTTTTCTGAAGATGGCCTACTAAGTCCGAAACATGAGAATAACCTTTTGTGTTTTCAAAATCATATCCAACTTTTACCTTGCATTAAACTTAACATAGTTTTTTAATAATAAAAATGCCATTGACCTTTCAAATAATATGACCTTGACATGACCTTGAACTTTTGTCTTTTGGTTATCCATCCTCCAAGTTTAAAACCGTTAACCATTGTAATCTTTGAGATAACCGAAGTCAAACTATAAATCGTTTCCTGAACATGGCCTACTAAGTCCGAAACATGAGAATAATCTTTTATGTTTTCAAAATCATGTCCAACATTTACCTTGCATTGAACTTAACATGGTTTTTTAATAACAAAAACGATATTGACCTTGAGAAAGATATGACCTTGACGTGACCTTGAACCCCTGTCTCTTGTGTATCCATCCTCCAAGTTTTAGTTCTCTAACTATTGTAGTATTGGAGCTATGTCAATGCAAACATTGACATTTGAAAACGTCATAGCTTTTTTCCTAGACATAGAATTTTTTTTAAAAAAATTTAACACATGGGCCTCTCCAAAAGAATATGTTTAAGCAAAAAAAAATCACAATATTTTGGGCTAGATTTTTTTTTGCATGGAATATCTACTAACCTTGACCAGTGGTCAGTATGACCTTGAGGTCACCTTGACCACAAGACTTTGGTATTTACTTATGCCAAGTTTGAACCTTCTATCTAGTACCATAGTTGAGTAAATTACAGTTAAAGAAATTTTTTGTCCCGTACATCCATCCATCCATCCATCCATCCTAACATACACCAAAGTGATATTTTTTAATAACAACCCAGTGGATGGTCCGATCGATATGATTCTAGTTTTAAAATATCGGTAATTTTTTGTAGCATCTTTCCAACACCCTTAACATTTACGTATCTGGCTTCGTTTAGGCACAGTTGCAAAAAAACATCGATTTTCAGAAATTGCAATTACAATAGTACATTTCCTTTAGAGAAATGAACTAAAAAGCATTTTTATAATTTTTGTGTAGGTAGAAAAAAAATTGAAACTTTGGTACTTTCAAAAATGCCCTTTTTGTAAGGTTGTCATTTAAAAAAGTATAATTTACAAAACTTGTTTAAAAATGTTCTTTTATTTAATAAGAATTTTTGTTAATTATTTTTTTTCAAATTTTAACATTTTAAAATGTTAGCAAAAATTGCAAAAAAAATGTTCAACAAAAAAAAAACAAAAACTTACTTTTATATTCAGTAGCAAAAAATTAAATCCAAAACCAGAAAAATTATGGAAAACACATTGTATAACAAACGTCACTTTAGTTTCCAAGAAAAAAATCTTCTTACTTATTTGCGATCGTCAAACATTTTTTAACACGTTTTTTAGCACTATTTCTAACAGAAAGTCAACTCAAACAAGATTTAAATGATCCAAATATTAATGAGTGTTCAATTCAGAATAAATTATTGAGATCCTAATTCATTTATAACATTCCTACTAACGAAAAATGTAAATAAATGTGACCTCTTTGCTATGAGATGTATAATGATTCACGTATCAGATTCACGTTTATAAAACTATCAACTTTTGCCGATGATAGTTTAAACATAACTGAAGTTTTAACTTAGTCACGTTAGGAGTATCATAACCGAGGGGGAAACTTGCAAACTATTTAATATACCACAAAAAATCACCATTTTTAATTATTCTTTTTTAGCGTCAATACACACGGTCAACTCCTACGTCACAGGTCACAGATCCACATTAAAAAACTGTCTGTGAAGTAGAATTTTAATTCTGTCAGATTTAGCCACTTTTTTAGAACAATATTTTGTGAAAATAAAAGCCTTTCTTAGGGAACCCTTGGTATAAAAATGTGCTATAATGTCTTAAATTCGATATTTCAAGTTTAGTTCATTGTAAAACTCTATAATATACAGTTTATGTGTTAATGTTGTGCACCCTCCAAGATGTGAATTTTAAACGCAAATTGCTTGAGAAAGCAACCATATCAAGAGGTCTGGTAAGTACCTTTATAAAATTAACATTTTTTTCTATTACCTAGAATAAACCATACCCCTTGATATGGTTTCTTTCTCATGCAATTCGCGTTTAAAGTTGACATCTTGGTGGGTGAACATCATCATCAGATTAATAAGTGGTTTATTAATTTTTGCGGTAGATTCTCGGGTAATTTTAATTTAAAATATCGTAAATAAGATATTAAGGAACATTTTAACACCAATGGGACCTAAAAACCTCTCTTATTTTTCTTTAAATAATGTTTTAAAAAGATCAATGTTGAAAACACAGAATAAGAAAAAAATGACCATTTTCTTTGGTCCGTAATGTTGGTTGCCTTAAAAATTTCACAGATGGTATTTTAATGCAATTCTGTGAACTGTGACGTAGGGCTTGACGGTGTCTATTTTTGGTCTTAATTCAACGTAGTTTTTTTACAAAGCAGTTCATGGGAATTTCAAAGTGATTACCCCTCGATTATAACTATGAAATAAAGTCGAATACGCACTTAAAATCAAGTTGCGGATGCATTTATTTTTACTACTTAGTGGTTAAGTACTTTGTTTTTTTTTTATTTTAAACTAATAATTAGGACGGGTTAGTTCAGCGCCCTGGTAAAAACAATAAACTGCATTCGTGCATTTTTTTAAACTTAAAATTCTACTTATGGAATGTTTCTTCATAATAATAATTATTTGAAAGCTTTTTTTGACAGATGGTTTCTTTAGAAAATTTTATACAAGGTTCTTAAAAATACAATTTCAGATTTCTCAAAAGAAAAAAAAAGATAGTAATTAGAAGGCAAATATTAAGAAATCAGTAGTCAAATAATTAAAACAAGAATTCAAAGATGCCACCTATTTCAAAATACTAAAAAAAACAATCATTATCATTACGTAAAAAAAATTTCGGAACCATATTTGCATAAAAAAACCAAATACGGAATAGTTTAATGCATAAAGAGATATCGACTTTTAATAATAAATATAATTATAATTCAAATACAAAAATCGTATTCGAAGTCAGACTTTCTTCTTATTTAATAATAATATTTGAATAAT
Organism: Cartodere bifasciata; assembly: GCA_963920755.1. Lineage (NCBI taxonomy): Eukaryota > Metazoa > Arthropoda > Insecta > Coleoptera > Latridiidae > Cartodere > Cartodere bifasciata. The sequence continues at coordinate 1,734,077 of OY987199.1, read as the reverse complement.
TAATAAATATTTTAATAAAACCAAATCATTGCAAAGCAACGTTTACTCTCAGAAATTACGAAATCTAATTGAATTTTAAGCAAATGCAAATTATAAAGAGCACACTACTTAAATGAAGTTGAATAAGACAAAAAATAACCTTTAAAAAAAGTAATTAGACAAATCAAATAATGAAATCCAAGTCATCTAAAAGACTAAGCCAAAAGTGAAATACTTTAATTTAATTTGGATAATTATAAAAGATATATTACAATGAGTGAACATAACGTAACATTGAACAAACTGCCTTTCATTATTATTTAAAACATTTTTTAAATTATCTATTTTTTTTACCAAGAGAAATTTTTCGCACATCGTTTATTAAAGACATTCATTAACGCACTCCAAATCGTTGATTAATGACCCCTATTAATGCATGGATACGAGCCCATAGCAACGCTCTTCTATGTTTAAAATTACCATCGATGTTTCTACATTACAAATGTTAAAGTAGCTTTAATTACGGTTCAAGCAACAAAATCCAAAAGAAATTAAATATTTACCGATGGAAAGAATGAGAAGCAGATCCTTTTATCACATTTTAAGGAAATAACATTCATTTTCTGTTTTGTGACAATTAATAAACGTTCAGTGACAGCTCTTCTTCTTCAACTTTAATAAATTTGAATGGCCGACGCGTTGTTTCTGTTAGTTGGTGAAATAACTGTTTTATTTTATAAATTATTTAATAATGATGTACGATATGCGAAAAAGCATTGCAACCAGTTCGTATGTTAAATGGCGATTAATAAACTCACTAAAACCGCTCGTTTATTAATTGTCTTTATTAACACACTTACTGGTTAAATAACTATTACGGATTCTAGTATAGGAAGTTATGTTAAACTTTTGTTGCTGTAAAAGATACTTAAAAGTGTTGAAACAATTTTTCGCTGACTATTTAAGGTCTCGAATGACTTGAATTCTAAAGGACAAACATTTTATTTATTAAACAAATGGTTAATTTTGTAATCCGACTAATTATTTCTGCAAACAATTCAATTTTTGTTGGTTTAAAAATAAAACATTATTTGAAAATATTTCTTCATCACTTTTCGTGACTTTTATGCAATACTAAAGGCCGATTTATAGAACGTAACTTTCACTTTACTTCCGCTTTACTTCGGCGTAACTTAACCGAAAATTAAATAAAATACATAGAAATGTATTGGCAAATTTATACTTCACTTTAGCGCTACTTTGCTGATTCATTTAGCTTTAAGTCGTATAAAGTCGTACTAACTCGAGACCCGAGCTTGACCATCATGCGCAAAATTTGCAAAAATGGGATATTCACCCTTATTGTCAAGGGTAGTGATTACGGCATATCGCTTCGTACGATACCTGTTAGATCTTCTTATGAAGGTTTTGTACGAAGCGATATTCCGTAATTACTGTCCAGGTGTAAATTGTCAGAAGTCGCGAGTTCAGACACATGCGCTTTACTGATCCCAATTTCAGGTAACTTTACAATCTGTAAATTAGGTAAATTTGTAAAGTTAAGTGGAAGTGAAGTTACGCCGAAGTAAAGTAAAAGTTACGTTGTATAAATCGGCCTTAGACTTCTGTTTAATTTGTATTTCGTATTTTTTACAATGTGAAGACATCCGGTTTCTGAATAAGCGTGAAGAAAGGCAAAAGAAAATCGAACTTTGTTGCACATAACTTGTATTGCCATAAGTGGGAATCTTAAAAAGTGGCAAATGGAATTTGTATTATAAACACTATGACCTAAGTAAATATTTCTTCGGCAAGAAGGTTGTGTGTCAGAAATCACGATTTAAAAAAAAATCGGTAATACAACACACTATCCATTCACAATTAAAAAAAACAGAGCACACGAGCCATAGGGTGACAGATTTTATCCTGTATATTGTCATTAATGTCACTTGTGTTTGCTACTTATGTAGGAAAAGTAAAAAAAAATTAAAAAATGCATTTAAAAACATGTTCAGGGCATCTGAATCAAAAACAATCGTCTCAACATAGACAGAAGTATTTATTTTTTGTATTAAATTACTTTATAATGCACTTATCATTAAACCATTTAAAAGTTTACACAAAATAGGAATTATTTATGTAAGTACTCACTGTTAAGAAGTCCTTTTAGATATTATAGGACAAATTAGCACTTTTACAAAAATTTCTACAATTTTCTTTATACATTTTCACATCTCAAGCAAAAATTGTTTCGTTTTTCCAATTTTAACGCCTGTTTTATGTTACTGTCATATTATTTTTGGCATTTTTCAATTTTTATGACAGTGAATTTAAAATGTAATGCCAACTTTGTGGAAAATTCAACTTTTCAAAGAAAAAAGTTCTAGTTTTCATAGGTGACTTTTTTTAAAGTGTGAATGAATGGTAGTTAAATAATTTCTATAATAAAACAAAATATTTCTGCAGAAAAAAATATTTAAATGTTTAAGAAAAGAACTATTTTATTACCGCAACATTATTTAGAGAAATAGAAAATGTGTAATGTCACTTTCGGACACTTAGAAAGCAGTTTTAAAATATTTTATAACAAGATTGGTTAGATTGTAAATAAATAAACTGCATTTATGAAGATTTGACAAAATTTACGATCTACTCATATTCCTTAAGCTACATACCTAAATAAAAATTGCATTTCTCGTATCACAACATAATAATACTTTGAACGAACATACCTTGAAGATAAAAGCACATATTAACGAAAAAATTGTTTAATACAAAGCTGCAATCTATCTTAAAACATTTTACCATTTGTTTATCCTATAAATGATCGAATTACATTTTTATAATTAATTTAAATTCAGAAAATTTTTATGAAATGAAGCTGACAACAATGTCAACAAAATCTAATGCAAAAGTGTATGATCAAGACTCATAGATGGGATTTTTCGATGTAAAGACTGTGTTGCCGAACTTATGCAACTTTGTTTGCATTTTCCTCAATGAATATAACAGATGGATTTTTTTTAACAATTTTCTAGGAATCCCTAGGCATGCCCAATAACGTATCATCGCGTTTATGCGCCCATTTTTGGACACCCTCTAGAGGCAAAATATTCTTTAATGATTGCCATCGGTTAATATCTTAAATGCAAGAATTAAAATAATATATTCTGAATAAAAGGAATTATGCGAATACAATGCAATTTACCTTAAAAAATATCTCCTTTAAATATGGTATAAAAATGTCTCTTTTAAAGGTATTTTTATGCTATAAACCTTGATAAATATCGTAAATTAAATCATTACGACCAAAACAGTAGCATTCGGATAAAATTCTGAATTCAAAACAGTGTGAAACCAACATCATTTAAATGAGAAATAACGCTCTTTACAAATGAATTGCCTATTAACAATAATTAATTAACCATTGAATTTGTTTTTTTTATAACATCCGCAAATCAAATAAGTAACTTTAGACTCGTAAAGCTTTTTAAACGAGATAAATTAAGGTCGGCACTTCTTAGAAATTATGCCTAATTATTAAACCATAAGAAGATAGTCATTGCAGATGGCCTTGGATCGAAATGTTAAATTGTTTTGTTTAAATTGTTTTTTAAGAATTTTCAACAATGCATCTGTAAATTGATGGTAAAAATTTGAATGACAAAAACCTTTAAAAGCTTGTTTGAAAAGTGGTAGTCATCAAAGAAGACAAGCACTTAATTAATGAGGTTATAAACTACTTAAGTTTAAGAATTATTTGAATTTAAAATAAATACGGTACTTCTATTTCGTATTAATAGGATACATAATGTATATTTCCTAAAATCTCCTAATTAAATGATTTTAACGGTGATTTTAATAAGGTAAGAATTCGCCAAACCTAATTTTAATTGGAGTTTCTTAAGTAATAGAAGCGACTTTTTTGTTTGAATTTATTTCTAACCAATAAAGAACTTTTTTAAAAAACTAAAACAGTATAAGAAATATATGGATCATCTTGTGCCACAAAAGAAATATTAATAGTCTTAATTAAAAAAGACTACTTTATTTGGTAAAATATAAAAACTTCTTAACCTGCATTGATAAAAAAAATGTCGTAATATCTCTGTTACAGGTTTCGAGGATGACCCTTCTTAACTTCGTTCAGAAAAGTCGATGCACCTCCCAAAAAAACCAAACCTAGTCATTTTTCATCATATATGATTATCGAAATATATTAGGTTGCAAGGCAACTTGATTTCTTTTATATCTTCAGTATACCTGTGTAAATAATTATATATTTATGTAAATGATAAGTGTACTGACCAAGAAGTGACCCGCCCGCAGCCTTGAAGGCCTTAAAATTGCTTCGAGGATCGTTTACAATGAGTCAGAAGGTCGTTTAGTAAGAATTGAAAAAAAAACATGCTAGTAGTATTTTTGGATTTTATTCCTGGAATGTTTGCTTCTAGTTTTCAATTTAAGTAGCAAAATCCCTTAAAATTATAATATTATAATAACTATCGGTTGATAGTTAAAAGAAATAAAATAACATGAAACTTTAATTGATCTTAGCTAAAACCGTAAAGAGGGAATTCAGGGAGTTGTAACTAAAGCGCCATCTAGTTCATTTTTTTTTGGTTTTTTTTACTTAGCGTTACTTTAACAATATTTGTTGTAAATAATACTGGAAAATCGTGGTAGACGGTAATAAAATTTGTAAGCATACCTTACCTATCAGCAAGGATGGACGCAGAATGCATTTTTAATTTATTTAATTATTCGCATGATTACTTAAGTATGTAGATCACGATTTTATAATCTTTGGTTATTACCTTGGTTAATGCAAAATGAAACTTTGTTTTTATGGTGACTATTTTCATATTTATTAGTTTTTATCTATTATTGATGATATTACTGAGAAACTGGAAAAACTAGCTTATCTTATGTGGGTACATTGGTTCCAGGTAAAAGGAAATTATTATACTCTTCGCAAAAGAGTATATTGCGATTATTCGGACCTTCTCTAAAATCGTTAATTTTCATCCTAGAGCAAACATTTTTGCAGATTCGTTCGTTTTATAACTTTTTAAGACTTTTATTTTTTGTCTGTCTGTCTGTCTGTCTGTCTGTCTGTCTGTCTGTCTGTCTGTCTGTCTGTCTGTCTGTCTGTCTGTCTGTCTGTCTGTCTGTCTGTCTGTCTGTCTGTCTGTCTGTCTGTCTGTCTGTCTGTCTGTCTGTCTGTCTGTCTGTCTGTCTGTCTGTCTGTCTGTCTGTCTGTCTGTCTGTCTGTCTGTCTGTCTGTCTGTCTGTCTGTCTGTCTGTCTGTCTGTAATGAAATTTGTGACCACCATAACTGAAGAACGGTTTATCGGATCGACTTGAGATTTAACACAAAAATCAATCCCATTTAGAGGAAGAGCCCTATTGTTTTTGGAAAAAATCAAATAATAAATAGAGGGTAAAAAACACCCCCCAAGTAGAAAAAAATTCATATTTTCGTTAATATCAACTTTACGAAAAAAAATATTCTTAATAAAATTAAAGATTGTATTTTTCCCTATAAAAAAGCCTGTGGCAATTTTTTTGTATCCCCACCGGTTTACAAAAAAAAATAAGTTTTACGTTTCTTTCAATAAAATAAAAATGCACCTTTTTAATCATCTACTGCAAAGAGTATCATATATAATGTGTAACAATTATATAAAAATAAAAAAATAGTCATAAAAAATGAGCTATCTGCGAAGTTTAACTTTTTAAATGATCTATCCCTCTCACTGATCTAACCCGCTCTTGTTAAATACGTATAAAATGCATCTTGCAACATATTTCTGTTTTTTTTTTAACAAGTCAAGTTTTTAGAGCTTTTTAGTGGGAAGGTTATTTAAATAAAGTTTAATATTATGCCTAAATTATATGTAAGAACCGCTACTTTTCAATTTACATTTTAAACACCTTGTAAGATGAAAATTCTTTAATTTTATTACCATTTAACATAAAACCCATTTTGAAATGTTTAATATTACTAAATTCAAGATTTTACGATTACTTTAATGACCAAAATTGGAACCTTAAAGTCAAGTATATGTATTTCTTGCATATGAAACATAGGTAGCGTCATCTATGATCAATTCCCATTTTGTATTAACAGCAAGTATGGTACCTCCAGCGCTTGGTTGGTAATTATTGACAAATTCATAATAATCTTATATTTGTATAACTCGCAAGGTAAAGGTTTAACCTTTCTAATTTACAGTTTTATAGCTTTTTTAACACTGAAATCATAATTTTACCATAGCTTTGTTGCGTTAATTTTGGAATATTCTGTACATATAGGATAATTTAATTTAAGAATGCATTTTTTATCGGCAATTTTGACGCGCAAAAAAAACTTTTAACTAAAAAAAAATGCATATTTATTTATTTGTAAAAAATATCATCATTGTGTAATAATTATCTACATATGTAAATTTTATTAAAATGCAATTTTTTTTGCTATTATAATAATCGATATTCTAATTATTTAAATTAATTCCACAGTTTCTATTTTCAGTTTTTGATAAAAAAAAATTTAAATGTTATTCTTTATTAAATTGACTAAAATCTTCAAAACTGCCAATAAAAAACCATCAGTTATAAACAAACTATATTTATTGTTTTCCAAAGTACGCAATCCATGTAATGATGATTTTTATTATTGCTAGTTTGTTTATTTAGTTACCGTGACAACATTGACAGACCAAGGGCAAAAAAATATTAATTTACTTAATTTTAATTATTACAATCACGATTTTTTTCTATTTAGATTTTGTAATTGCATCATTGCTTAAAAATTCAAATTTAGGTAATCAATTAGTTGGTGAATATAATTTAAATAGGCAGTGTATAAGGAGTCGTTGTAAGGACGCACTTGAATCATTTGAAGTACCCAAACACACTTCCTAATAGAGACGGTCAACTCCTACGTCACAGATCACAGATCCACATTAAAAATCTGTCTGTGAAGTAGAATTTTGATTCTGTCAGATTTAGCAACTTTTTTAGAACAATATTTTGTGAAAATAAAAGACTTTCTTAGACACCCCTTGGTATAAAAATGTGCTATAATGTTTTGAATTCGATATTTCAAGTTTAGTTCATTGTAAAACTCTATAATATACAGTTTGGGTGTTAATGTTGTGCACCTTCCAAGTTGTGAATTTTAAACGCAAATTGCTTGAGAAAGCAACCATATCAAGAGGTCTGGTAAGTACCATTGTAAAATTAACATTTTTTTCTATTACCTTGAACAAACCATACCCCTTGATATGCTTGCTTTCTTAAGCAATTTGCGTTTAAAGCTGGCATCTTGGTGGGTCAACATGATCATCAGATTAATAAGAGATTTTTTAATTCTTGCGGTAGATTCTCAAGTAATTTTAAATTAAAATATCGTAAATAAGATATAAAGGAACATTTTTACACCAACGGGACTTAAAAAACTCTTTTAATTCTCTTTAAATAATGTTTTAAAAAGACAAATGTTGAAAACACAGAATAAGAAAAAATGACCATTTTCTTTGGTTCGTAATGTTGGTTGCCTAAAAAAATTTCACAGATAGTATTTTAATGCACTTCTGTAAACGTAGGGCTTGACGGTGTCTATTTAAAAAAATGATGCGATTATTTGGATAAGTTTACAAACATTTTTTTTAATTTAAATTTGTTTTACCTACTTTATTTGTTTGTTTAAAGTGTTCTTGAGGTAAATGAAGATGTAATTTTAATTTCAAAAACGATTTTTTTGAGGTCGTTTTTTGTCTATTTTTTTTTGTTATTTGAGTCATTCTTTTTTTTTAATTTGAAACCAAACAAAATTAAAAAGCGTAAAACCTTCGACTGGTTCTTCATTTGTTTGTTATTTCATGATTTAAATTTAACAAATTACTTAGAAATTTAAATTATACAATAAAGGATGATCATTTTCAATCAACTAATTACTTTAATTAAAAATAAATTTGAATTACGTATGTTTATCCTTCGTTTTGTAAAAGAGATATTGTTATTCTTTAAACGGTAGAAAAATTAAACCTAACTGAACATTTTTATTGGCATTAAATAAATTACAAAAATTTGGCCAACTTTAAAAAGCTCTACCAAAAAAACGAAAGCCCTTACAAAAAATCTAATTGCAGATTTGTTTTATTCGCCTTTTAATTAATCTTAAAACACATTTTAAAGCAAATCGAATTTTTGAAATTTGTCTCATTTTTAACCAAGGGGTAAGGGTCCAAATATTCTGTTTTTTTATCGCCACGGCCACAAATATTTTTTGCCCCTAATGAAAACTGGCATGCTTATGTAAAACAGGCTGCTGAATCCGAATCTGATACTTAAACATTTACAGCGCTTTTTGTTTTAATGCTACGAGCTTTGAAATGCCACGTTCAACGCGACACCCCACTTTTTTCGGTTTAATTTACCCACTCTTTTTTTAAGAAAAAATCAAATTGCATATTTGTATTCTACACCAAAGAAGCAATGTCTACAAAATCAGTTTTAATAAATTCGGAGACAAAAAAAAAATTTTGCTAAGCATTTTTGAAAACTTTTAAATTTTGGCCAACTTTAAAGAGCTCTAGCAAAAAAACAAAAGCATTTAAAAAAAATCTAATTGCAGATTTGTTTTATACGTCTTTTAATAAACCTAAAAACACATTTTAAAGCAAATCGATTTTTTGAAAATTTGCCTTATTTTTAACTAAGGGGTAAGGGTCCAAATATTCTCAGTTTTTTTAACGCCACGGCCACAAATAATTTTTGTTATAAATGAAAACTGGCATGCTTATGTAAAACGAGCTGCTGAATCCGAATCTGATACTTAAACATGTACAGCGCTTTTAGTTTTATTGCTATGAGCTTTGAAAGACAACTTTAAACGCGACACCCCATTTTTTTCTAAGTGCTCTAGGCGCAAGACAAAAACTATAAAAGAAAATTTAAATGCAGTATTGTATTTTATACCATAAAATCAATGAAAAAAAATAAGTTTTATTAAAGTCAGAGACAAAAATATTTTTTTTTTTCATTTTTTTTATATAAGAAGCCGATTTTCTTAAGGTAGATTTAAATTTCTTTATAATCTTCTTCCGCAGGTAATTGGTGGTATCATCATTTTATATACATAATGATGAAATTGTTTATTAAACTGAACGAAACCTATTTTGTAACCTTGGTAAACATTTTAACGGATCTAAATTTTCTTTTAACAAATATATAGATTTTTTTTAGCTACAAAAAATTATCAAAAGTAGAAATATCTAAACATTTTGAACAAGATTGAAAAAACTCTATATTTGTCTATGGCGCTAAGAAGCAGTTATATACAATTTTCAAAAACTTGCTTCATTTAATTTATTAAAAACTTAACTTAAAATTTTATTTTTATTGCATTGCCAATGCAATGACCTGACATTTTGAAGTAAAAAGTAAGTTTAGGTCAGACATATTGAATAATGTCATTTGTAAACTTTACTCACTTAATACTGAATGAATAGGCGTTTTTGAGAAAATGTAACCGTTGATATCGTTTATCCAATTCTTCTAGTTACTCCCTACAAAAAAACTATGTCCCTCGATAGATTATAATAGTAAAATTTGTAAATAAAAAGTACCTTGCAAGGGAAAAATTCATCTTTTTGCATCTGGAAACCCAACCTAATAAAATAAAATTTTGGGTTTATTAATAAAGCAAGTTAGCAACCTTAAAAAACCAAATTTCGGGTTTCATAATGTGCTTATTATAGAACGCAAATATTAAAAGTATATTAGCGGAGGTACTCACAAAAAATGTCGAAATAACATGTACATACTATCGTGGACATGGAATTTAAAACGATCAATTTTTGCATTGTAAATATGGTCAAAATAGTGGCTTAAACATCTCAAGTTTTATGCGAAGTGGACATTAACAAGAAACATTCCTATGATGTTTTACGAATATTAGAGCCTTATTGTTATCCTAAAACAAAATTATTTAAAAAAGGAAATATCTTCTTACTATTTTTCTCGCCGGCATCACATTTTACATAATTTATTTTAATAAAATACATTTGATGCATTTGTTGTCAAGATAACATTCGAAAACTGACATAAAAAAAACCCATTCACAATAGAATAAAATTCAAAAAATCAAAGGTGGCTGATAAAAAATCGTTTTAAATTCCATGTCCACGATAGTACATACAAAAAGGGATAGTGTTCTTAATATACATATTTTTATGACATTTATATGCCTACATCCTATTTAAAATATATTTTAAATAGAGATAATAATAGGTGCATTAATATACAAAAAACAAAATGTTGTAACAGCCGTATGTTAATAATATATTATAATAATGTTATTCTATTAAGTTATTAAGCAAAAATAAATGTCACAGAAATAGGTGAATGTAAAAGCTAGCAGTATGGTTCTCTTTTATCTAAAGGTACCATCTAAAGTGGTACCATCACATAAATGCGACCTATATCAATATGTTATAGCCTTGATAATTTGTAAGCTTTTATGTATTGCAAATCTTTTGTTATAATATTACTGTTTAAACAATAAAAAAACAATAAACTACTTAGCTAAAATGTAAGCCGTAAAATAACTTATAAATAATCTTTTACAACAAGTGTCAAAAATTTAGTGTATTAATAATAATTTACGAGGCATTAGTTACTCATAAACGAAATAAGAATATCTTAAAAATTATGTAACTCTACATGACATTTTTTTTTAAACTCAGATACCATTTAAAATTAAACAGTTTTTTTTTTGTCTACCTTGCTTAAAGGACTGTATTTACGAAATGGTGCACTTTTAAAAACTTCTCGGGTTTATAGCCCAATCATTCTATTTAAAATGTGTAGATTCCTTAGAAAAAAATCCCAACCAAGATCTGCTTATGCAGGTTTGTAGCCACTACCCCCAGGAATATAAAAGTGAAAAATTCCCACAAAATTTCCGTTACGTTTAGCCCCATCTTGCATAGAAGTGAGGAGTTAATTTTTTGTTATAATACCTAAACTATTTGGCACTTTTAAAAAAAGTTTTAAAAATTTTTAGGAACATTATTTTAATAAGGATACAATCATTCTTAAAAAAATAATGTATTACTAATATTAACAATTCTATAGCTCTTTGAAAATCACCTTATTTTATCATAATCGTCTATCTTAGTCATAGAGTCCTGAAGCATAGATTGCAGCGTTCTCTGTAGGACCAAATTAGCACATTTTCAAAGTGCTATAAAATCGTTCACATTGGTGATTTATTTTTTTTAAATGATTGTATTCTTATTAAAATAATGTTCCCAAAAATTTTTAAAACTTTTTTCAAAAGTGCCGAATAGTTTAGGTATTAACAAAAAACTAACTCCTCACTTCTATGCAAGATGGGGGCTAAACGTCACGGAAATTTTGTGGGAATTTTTTACTTTTATGTTCCTGGGGGTAGTGGCTACAATCCTGCATAAGCAGATCTTGGTTGGAATTTTTTTCTGGGGGCATTATTAGAATGATTGGGCTAATAATCAACTTATTTAAATGAAACAATAATACATTTGTAGCCCCATTTTTCTAGTTTTCAAAGCTACTTACATTTAGTTTTAATATATAATGAATTTGAGTACCCAGCTTTAAGCAAAAAAAAAACATTTGCAAGAAACGAATTTTTTGCTTTTTTATGTACGTCATCATTATTTTAATTTGTTTATTTTAATAATCAAATAAGATGTTAGAATCTATAATTACATTACAAGGTAAGCAAGTGTAAAAACTAATAGATAAATGTGTGAAATTAATAAAAATAATGCTTAGCAATTATTTTTTTCATTGAAGAAAAAAATTAGACCAATTTATTTATAGACAGTGTCTGGGGGCACGTGAATTATATAAGTTAGTTGACACTTCGTACTTTGAAAAGTGAGAAAAAATATAGATTAGGATTTTTTTTTAGGGCAGTGGCTTCATGCACGTTACATGAGCACTGGATACGTTTTTAACGGTTCAGTAGTTACTTTCCTATTTTGAAAGTAACACACGTTTGTTAATACTCATTACTCTAAAGCAATTAAAAACAAAAAAGTAATTATCTCACATAATCTTCAATAAAATCATTCTACTCTACTAAATACATATTATTTCAATCAGAAATCAATTAATAATTTCAAATCAATAATGCACTTCGGTTCTCTGGTTTTAAAATAAACTTCTTTTGTGTTTTAGTTTCGGATACTCAAGAAAGATAATAAACGAGATCAAGGTAGACAGGACACCTACAATTAAGTTTTATTATACAGTGCGAGGCAAAAGTCCCCCCTCCCCACCTTAACTTTTGAACGGTTTAAGATATTGATTTAAAAAAAATTCTTGGCAAATTAGCACTAAAAAAACTACCTTTTAAAGAAATTTGTTTTTCAAAAAATATTAACCCCCACATAGGGGGACTATCTACTTCATTTTTTTAAATGTAAAGGGGGGTCAAGTGACCCCTCATTTGAAAGCTATTTTTATTTCCAAGACAATGACGTTTACGAATTTTAGATTGATTCAGTAGTTCTATTGTACTGTGTGTTTTAAAATAAAGCACAAAAATCCTGTTTTACGTAATAAATGCAACAATAAAAGACTTAAGTGAATCCAAACTAAGTAGGGGTGTATGTTTTCTTTTTATTTAAAAATATTAATAATTTTTTTTTTGTTAGTACGTTTTATAACAAATGTTTTAAAATAACCTACCAAAATTATTTTTTTTTCAAAAAAACGAAGTAAAATAGGGTTAAAAAATATAATTAATTAAAAAAAAATTATTAAGAAGCATAAGGATTTGTTTTTTTTGTATTTTATGTTGGAACACAGGGTATAACAAATTTTAACAAAAAAATATTACATTTTTTTTTTAATTAAAGAAAAACATGCACCCTTACCTAATTTCAAATAGTTTTATTTTTTCACTGTTGCATTTATTAAGGAAATCGTTCTTTTTATTGAGAAGCTCCAAGCCAAAAAAATAAAAAATATATCTTAAATTGGTAAACACCATTGTGTTAGAAATAAAAATAGCTTTCAAATGAGGGGTCACTTGACCCCCATTTACATTTAAAAAAATTAAGTAGATAGTCCCCCTATGTGGGGGTTATTATTTTTTGAAAAACCAATTTCGTCAAAAGGTAGTTTTTTTTGTGTAAATCAACCTAAAATTTTTTTGAAATCAATATCTCGAACCGTTCAAAAGTTAAGGCCAGGGGGGGGGACTTTTGCCTCTCACTGTATAAGCGAAACAGTAATATGTATTTTTATCTGATTAAATATGAATGAACATTTACACCTTCCGGTCATTTTATTCGTATATTCTTTGTGAAGAAATTGATGCTTGTTAAGATTTTTGAACTTTAACAAAGAATGTCGCGTAGCATAGAAACTATGGTTATGTAATGTTGGTTGCCTAAAATCAACAAAAAACAGCACTTTCTGGTCATTACTCAGTGGGTTTATAAGAGGTTATTTTAATTTAAAATTGTGCTTACCAACAACATAAATAAACAAAGCACAAGTTGACATATTCTAAAGGTCTATCAATAAGCGTTTAAATACAGAATTTTAGCAATTTAAAATGCAAAAAATAGTGCTTCCAAATTGTCAAAATTCAGTATTTAAACGCTTATTGATGGTCCTTTAGAATATGTCAACTTGTGCTTTGTTTTTTTAAGTTGTTGGTAAGCACAATTTTTAATTAAAATTAACTCCTATAAACCCACTGAGCAATGACCAAAAAGTGCTGTTTTTTTGTTGATTTTAGGCATCCAACATTACATAACCACAGTTTATTTGCTTCGCGACATTTCTCGTTAATGGTCGATCTCTATAGAGTCACAATGGTAATAAAAATAGGTGGTAGATTCATTTTTGAATAAATAATCCAAAAAATGAATCAAATTTGATTGGGCTACTTTTGTTAGTTGAAAAAGATGGCTTAACCACTTAAATGAACAAATATTGGGTGTAACGGTAATTTCTATTAAAAAATGTTGTAATAAATTATTAAAATTCTTTAGTAATTGAGACGAAGGCGCCACTACATCAGTGATTCATAATGAATAAATTTTAATCTGATTTTGAACAATAAAGATTTCGTACTATGGTACTACTAGGAAGTTAGGAAATCTATAAATAAATATATTTGACAATTACAAATTAATTTAAATATCGTGGGCGAAAAATATTGTCTGCTTAGCTTACATCATTTTATTATTATTCAAATTTTATCCTAGTATGCCAACACTTTTACTCTCTATGGTCGCATTTTTATTTTTAATCTATGGCTTATGAAAGTTCAATTGTTTCTAAACAATTGAACATCTTTGATATGTAACATTCTATAAAAACAAATACGTAAAAATCTGGCGTAGATTCCTTTCAAATTGCTTTTTAATTGGGTGTTCTCGTTTTTATGAATTGTTAATTTTTTTCATGGTTTTTAAATATTTGAAATGTTAACTACTTAGTTTTAGTAGCACCAAATCAAATTTAATTTTGTTTGTTAGGATTGAGTTTTATTTAAAATGTAGATATCCTAGACTAATTTGTTTCTTTGGTATTAATTTTCAGGAATTTATTTTTAGTGACAAAAAATTTTGCTGCAAAAAAGTAGCTTTAGTAGGGTTTTTAATTATAGAGACAGTTTTAGTTGATTATTTCATTTATATGTCAAATTAGAGGTTTATGCCAAAATTTGAAGCACTTTACTGCGAATTATACTGGAAATCATCCGTTGGCAACCACCTGAACTGAAATATCCCGCGGTTGACCAGCACTGACAGCGAAATAAAATACCTGAATAGAAGTCAAAATTATGATTTTTTGTTAATTTTGTCAAAAATTGTTCTTTTGGTTAGTCGTATTCAGTGTTTAAATAAAATAAATTATTTTGTTAAGTAAATAGTATTTATAAATGAAATAATCGTGTCGAATAGCCCTCGGGCTCTTTATAAATTTTCGATTTTAGAAGAACTCGTGCTTGTTGAATAAGTAATGTCCCTTAAAAGTAAGGGTGTTTTGTTTTAATTATTCACCTCGTGCTTCGCATTCGGTAAATAATTGGACAACACCCTTACTTTTGCGGGACATTACCATGCAACAAGCACTCGTTCATTTTATAAACGAAAATTCATAGAGCACTACTACTGAAAATTATTATTGTATGCATTTTTTTTATGATTAATCCATCTATAATTTTTTAATGACATACATGATATTTAGCTTGAAATGTGGACCAATTATTTATTCAAGGTCCTGACACTGCCAAATAAATAAACTTAATATCAGGGTCAAATATTTTAACATGTCCTCTTGAAAACAAATATTTAAAATGAAAAAAAATCAGGCCAACGCCCATCAAAAATATTCTAATTATTAAAATTAAGCGCCTCAGTAAAAAATTACATTTCAGTCTATACAGAGTGTCCAAAAATTGCCACATAAACGCAATAGTTAGGGATTTCTGGAAAAATGTTAAAAAAATCCTTCTCATATATTTTTGGAAAATTCAATAAAATCTAATGCAATAATCACCCTGTATAATTGTAGACGGCATAGATTTTTTATAAACTGCCCTACTTTGTTGATGATTCTGTTATTAATTATTCAATAATCACAATTAAATAATAATGTAATTATTATTGTAATTAAAAAATATATAAACCAGGTAAAAAGTACATCTTTATAATTAATAAATCTTATGTTTATAAATTCTAGTATCTAGAAAGTGTATTATTGACTTCAAAATTGATTCTGCTAACCGTTCAGAGTTCTCAGGTAGGAGTTGACATTTAATATTCCAATATAAATGTACAATAAACAATCTTCTGATAAATCTAAACGAAAAGGTTAGCTCTTGTGGTATTTTTATGAGATCTTCGAAAGAACAAAGTATTGCAATCGATCCGACCTTACGTGAATTTCTTAATTTTTTTAACTATTTTTCGTTCCATTTTGAGCAATTTTTTAAATATCGAATTTGCTGTAAAAATTACTTATAAAAAACACGAGAATCATAATGTTTTAAGCAAATATCTAGCAATAAAAGGGGCCTTTCAAAATCCCCCTAGTGAAATAAATATAAGACAAATATGAGCCTTAACACTGCCAGACTTTTATGAAGTGAACATTTTTAATTTAGTGTAATCTGTAGACTTTTATGCGTAAAATAAGAAATTGTTATTACAGGGTTTTTTGTCCTTGGAAAGCACATTTGAAAAGCGATTAACCCATTATAAAGGGTTGGCAGGGTTATAGCTCGAAAGTGCAAAAATCAATTTTGTTGTACGCAGAAAACGATCCCACTTATGATTTTTTTACCTTTTAAAAACAAAACGCTACCTATTTGGCCTGCCAGTTTGTTGGATTAAGAAAAGTAATATTAAATATGTAATATCAAAAATTATGACCCCGTTAATGATGTGGATTTTCATGTTGATAGCTCCTATACTATATAATAATTAAAGCTTTTTATGAGAATTTAGCCAAAAACTCATTGAAAAAATTAGCAAAAATGATTTTTTAATTATTGGCACCAACTTTAGTAAAACGACATACGAATTTTGGAAGGCTTTTTAAGGCAACATTACATAGTATGTGGGACAGGTACTACATTTTTGTATTGCTTACTATTTTTTTTAACTTTATAAGAAAGCAAATCATAAATAACAACAAAATAATGATATTTTAATACCTTATTGTACTTTTTTTCCATTTGCCATCTGTTTAAAATGTTATTTTGTACTTAAATTTACCTAATAATTATAATAAATTAAATTTGCTTACTATTTACTAGAAAAAGATGTTAAATTTTCGCTATTTTCTTAATAATTTTATTTAATTTTTTGCCCTAACGAATATTATAATTTATTATTAGAAATGCTTTCTACTTCTAGACTTATACAAGTATTGTTTATTTTCACTTAATAAATATGATATTTCTTGTTAATTAATTCAATTTTGTTTTATTTTAGTATAAAATCATATAATCACATATTATGCCCCCCGTTTAAACATTTAAAAATACTGTTTTTTTTTTCTTTTAAACTTTAAGATAAACGTAGGTTTTATAACAGTTAGATAATAGAATAGTTTAATTCCAAATTTGGCTTACAAAACTGATTAATAAGACAAAATTGCTTAAGAAAATCGTTGCGATCTAATTGTTCATTAAAATCTCCGAAAAAAAAATCAGAACGTGAATGCTAATAGCACCTAATTTAATTAATATTACCACCCAGCATTTCTAATTAAGTTTTTTAATAACTAAAAAAATGCTTTTACTTTTTCTCATACATAAAATGTACCGTTTTCTCATTAACAATTCATAGTCCATTAAAGTTAAGAGATACTAAAATAGCTAATACACTTCGTTTATCTTCTAAAAATACTTTAGAAAAGGGTAAAAAAACTTAAAAGGTGCTTAAAAGACCATTAAACACAACATGTTTACGAGAAAATAAAAGAAAACAACAATGGAATGCAAAATGCTTAAGATAACCTCAAAATTACACTAAAGTCTTAAGATAACTCACCTTTTTTTAATGAAATTCCAGTAAATATCACAGATTCTTGAAGAATAACGTTAATAGAACTAAACCTATGTCATAGTTGCGGGTTTTCACTTAATTTAAGGCGGAAAAATCACTTTTCTTGCGTTTTTTACAAGATAACTAAAACGGCTGTTGTATTATTGTAAAGGTGGTCACCATGAACGGACATTCATTTGTTTGAAGTTGAACACAGCTGCCTTGATACCGGTGCAAGAAGAGAACCACTATCCGAAGAAAAGTCTGACATGCGCAGAAGTGTTTTTTTCTACTTTTTTTCTTCTTTAATGTTAATTTTAATAATAAATTAAAATATTACGCTAGCATTATGTTTTTTATTATAAAAATTGATTAGAAGTAGGGGAAATACACAAAAAAAAACCTATTTTCACCCCTAGGAAAAAAAAAATAAAAAATTCTCAAAAATTGAAAAAATTAATTTTTTTTAACGCAATTCCTTTTTTTATGAATTAATCGATAATAATAAATAAAAAAAAGGATCTGGAGATGCGGGGCATCGATCCCCGTACCTCTCACATGCTAAGCGAGCGCTCTACCATCTGAGCTACATCCCCATTGGAAATTGTTACTTTACGAACACACATAAACTGCATCATTACCTAATTAAACACAAAACTTGCGAAATAATTCGATTAAAATGTTAATAAATAGCCTAAAGCTAATTAATTTATTAAAATATCTAACCTTATCGCATAAATAAACACTAAATAAAATATAAACAAAATTAAATATGCAGGGTTATGCAAAATAATGTTAATAATCGATACCTTTAATCGATGCGCTAACCATTAATCGATTAATTTGGTGCATTAATGATTAGGCATGATTTACTACCGCTAAGCAATTTATTAAACAAAATTGATCAACTTAACCACTTGGGTTAATAATTAATCCTTTTTTATTATTTTATGAACATCCAGTTAGCATTAATCACAATCGATTAATTGGGATTAATCATTAACCACTATTAACAATAAAATATTAAAAATAATCGATAACATTAATCGATACGTTAACCACAATCGATTAATTTGGCATTAATCATTAACTACTATCAATAAAAAAAGATTAAAAATAATCGATAGGATTAATCAGTTTTTAAAAAAGAAGTGGCATTATTTAGTCCATTAATCAAAGGCCTGGTAGTGAAATGAATTAATCATAATCGATAATTTTATTAATAATTTGGTTAGCATTAATCAAAACTAGTAAAATTTTGAGTTTTTACTAATTAATTCAATCAAGAATGTCTCTATTAATCCGCTTATCATTAATTAATCGATTATTTTGTCAATAAACATTTTAAAATCCATTAACTTGATTAATCATTAATCTTGTAGAGTGCTTAATCATCATAATCGATTGCATGACGATTAATAGTAATCGATTAATTTAAAAGAACGTAAACCCAACCCTGCAGATGCAAGCACGGACTTTTTACAACTGCAGTGAAGTTAGCAACAAATTCCAAGCTAAAAAACTCCGCAACCAACTTGACATTGTTGTGACTTTTGAGTTTTAATTGATTTTTTTAGAATCATCCAGTTTTTATATTTTTTTGATTAGAAAAATAGTATTTAAGCGTAATTTTAATTGTTTTTAATTAATTAAGAATGTCGGTACGAAAAGCTACCCATTCAGGGAGTTGGTATACTGATTCAGGTACGTTTTTTGCCCAAAACGAGGGTTTAAATATTTATTCTTTGTTGTTAAGAGTCTGATGATTAAAACTGATAATTTGCAGCTTCGGAATTGTCCAGACAATTGGACAATTGGTTAAACCTAGCTGAGTTAAAACATGGACCCGCTAGAGCCATTATTGCCCCGTAAGTTTACTTAAAATTGCCAAAAACCAAAATACTAGACAACTGAAATTAGCGCAACGAGATAACTTCCAAACTTTAAGATTCTTCAGATAATAGCTGGGCGGGCTACATTAGATTTTGAGTGCATGTAAAAAAGTCAAAGTGACAATTAGAGTAAAAACTTCATTATAAATTAAAACCGTAATAATGGAGTTGTTTTGTGCGGTAAACCGAAAGCAAAATGACATTTTTTATCTATAAATTTCCCATACATAAAACTTTAAAGTTAAATGAAAATAACAAATGGGAAACTGGACAAATAAAATCTGAAAAATCGCATCAAAAAGGGACCATCCAATCAAAAGACACTTATCTTTCTAATGTAATTTTTTAAATTTGAGAAAAACGGGGCTAAGAAGGCACAGTCTACTAACCTTAGAAAGTATTTACATTCTTTTTATATTCTTTTGTTCATCGGATTCCAACAAGCTTTTTTTAAGCTTCCTTTTATTACCTATATTCATTTTCTGGACATGGGGCATAATAATCGACAATAATATGTGTGATAAATTCCGTAAATGTGTCTCGTCGAGTAAGTTATTACCTATATTCGTAATCGAACAGATTTTTTGTGGGCAACATGATCATTGGTTTTACTGAAGATACTATAAAGTGTCCCAAATACACTTGCAATTGCACAGCCGTTCAATATTAAGCCACAATTAAAATATTTTGATTTACTATCAACAATTATGTGAAACCGAAAAAAGAAGTAAAAAATTATGTTTGCAACAATTTTTTTTCTTAAATGACAGTTGTGTGTTAGATAGTTGACAACTTGATTGACATTGTTTACAATAAATCTTTAAGCACACTTAAGTTAAATTCTAAGCACTTATGACGTCATTGGGCGCACACTAGCTACTAGATCTGTCAGAATTTAAGCCATTGAAGTTAATTTCAGTTGTCTATAGCAATTATGGTTGTGATAATTTAATGATAACTGTGATAAAAATGGTTTTTTTACAGCCATGCCGGTTACCAGTATTGCGGGGCTTGTGCTGGACATGCCTATCGACAAATAAGTCCCATTGTAGTAAGAAGAGTCTTTATTTTGGGGCCCTCTCATCACGTTCGTTTGTCAGGGTGTGCTTTATCTGCAGTGCAAAAATATGAGACTCCACTTTATGATCTTAATATTGATAATCAAGGTATGTAAACAATTTTTTAAATTAAACAACAAGAATTTTGATTTTTTGACTTTTTTGGCTTTTTTTTTTCTTGTTGAAAAAAAAGTGAATTCTGAATTGGAAATGACTGGCCAATTCGAATGGATGGACATCGAGACTGATGAAAATGAACACAGCATTGAAATGCATTTACCTTACATAGCCAAAATTATGGAAAAGTAAGTTTTTGCAATTTTTTTGCCACTTTAAAAAATCAGCTACGTAAATCGTCAATCACTTCTATTAGGAAGTATAAAATATAAAGGCCCCAGCGTATATTAAAACTAAAAACAGTTTAAGAAACTAGGAGAATATAAAGTTGTTTTTGTTTTATTAAAATCGGATTATTTTTTGTCACAAAAATATCACATGAAAAAAAACATAAATTTGTGATTTTTTATTAGTAAAGTTTAACTTTTTCTATTAACAACCACAGAATATAAAGGCCCCATCGTATATTAAAACTAAGGACAGTTTTAAAAACTAGAAGAATGGGGCTATAAAGTGGTTTTTGTTTTATTAAAATCGCTTCATTCTTTGTGAAAAAAATTTCACCTTAAAAAATAACATAAATTTGTGATTTTTTTTCTGGCTTTAAGCAGTAACTTCTGTAAAGAACCATAAAATATATGTAGAGGCCCCATCGTATATTAAAACTAAGGTTTTAGAAACTAGAAGAATGGGGCTAAAATATGCTTTTTGTTTCATTAAAATCGGTTTATTTTTTGTGACAAAAATTTCACTTTAAAAAGTAACATAAATTTGTGATTTTTTTTTCTTGCTTTAAGCGTCAGTCACATCTATTTTCAATTTTAAAATATAAAAGCCCCATCGTATAAAAAAACTAAGGACAGTTTTAGAAACAAGAATAATGGGGCTATAATATGGTTTTTATTTCATTAAAATTGGGTTATTCTATGTGACAAAAATTTGACTTTGAAAAAAACATAAATTTGTGATTTTTTTTCTGGCTTTAAGCAGTAACTTCTGTAAAGAACCATAAAATATAGAGGCCCCATCGTATATTAAAACTAAGGTTTTAGAAACTAGAAGAATGGGGCTACAATATGCTTTTTGTTTCATTAAAATCGGTTTACTTTTTGTGACAAAAATTTCACTTTGAAAAATAACATAAATATGTGATTTTTTTTCTGGCTTAAAATTTCAATTACTTCTATTAACAATCATAAAATATAAAAGCCCCATCGTATATTAAAACTAAGGATAGTTTTAAAAACTAGAAATATGGGGCTACAATATGGTTTTTGTTTCATTAAAATCAAGTTATTCTTTGTGACAAAAATTTCACCCTGAAAAATAGCATAATATGTGATTTTTTTTTCTGGCTTAAAGCATCACGTCTATTTTCAACCACAAAATATAAAAGCCCCATCGTATATTAAAACTAAAAACAGTTTTAAAAACTAGAAAAATGGGGCTATAATGTGGTTTTTGATTCATTGAAATCGGGTTATTCTTTGTGCCAAAAATTTCACTTTGAAAAAAATATAAAATTGTGATTTTTTTGTCTGACTGACTATTTAACAATTTTTTTGAATAATATGTATTTTTTGAATTTTAAATACATATCTTTGTTTTTTAGCTTCAAAAACCAATTTACAATAATTCCAATTTTGGTAGGATCGTTAACCCCAGATAAAGAAGCGACATACGGTCGTATTTTATCCAGTTATTTAGCCGATCCACAGAATTTATTTGTGATTTCTTCTGATTTTTGCCATTGGGGACATCGTTTCCGGTATACCTATTTTGACAGATCTTTTAGCAACATTTATCAGTCAATTGAAAGCTTAGATAAAGCGGTAAGATATTTTTTGTGGCCACATTAAGACTAGGGTCAAATTCACAGATCTTCTAATCTGTGCTCCTAGAAGCTCGCGGTATAAGTCATCTCCTTTGAACTCACGTCAATTCTACTAAATAGCACATCTACATGAGGGCCCCATCGTGTATTAAAACTAAATGTAGTTTTGAAAACTACAAAAATAGGGCTACAAACGTATTATGGGTTCATTTAAATCGGTTATTTCTTTGTGCCGAAAATTTGACTTCAAAAATCACTATAGTATTTTTGTTTTTTTCGACTACGGATACATTTTTTTGTTTTTATACATTACGTGGTCTATGTCAAAACATAATACGTTAATTTACCATGGTTTTTTAAACTTGTAAATGATTAAAATTGCAACTTACGTTTTTCCCTAATATAGATGTGCTCGTTTAAAGATTTCA
This sequence comes from Cartodere bifasciata, assembly GCA_963920755.1. Taxonomy (NCBI): domain Eukaryota; kingdom Metazoa; phylum Arthropoda; class Insecta; order Coleoptera; family Latridiidae; genus Cartodere; species Cartodere bifasciata. Next base: position 1,711,196 of record OY987199.1, on the reverse strand, counting down.
ATGTAGAAAGAAAAACACCAAAAGTACTAATCTACCATATTTTTATTATTTCTTGCACTCAGTACCACTTCTATGTATCACAAACATTATCCTAAATATTCTTAATCATAGTTATTGATGTATTACGTATTATTACATATTTTGTTGAGATTTGAAAATAACTGACATTCAGGGAGATGACTTTTACGAACTTTTGAGTGCACAGAACATCACATTTATGAATTTCTTAAATAAAGTGTTTTTTTTAGGGTATGAACATTATAGAAAAACTGAATCCAACAGAATTTACTAATTATTTAAAGAAATACAACAATACTATTTGCGGTAGACACCCAATTGGAGTTTTGTTGCAAGCCGTACAGGAACTTTTACGAAATGATAGTTCCCAAAATGCGAATATGAAATTTTTGCAATATGCTCAGTCATCACAGTGTCGTAATATGAATGACAGTTCTGTCAGTTATGCATCTGCCGCACTTGTTTTCGAATAGACATGATTAAATATAGACACCGTCAAGCCCTACGTCACAGTTCACAGAAGTGCATTAATATATTATCTGTGAAATTTTTTTAGGCAACCAACATTACGGACCAAAGAAAATGGTCATTTTTTTCTTATTCTGTGTTTCCAACATTGGTCTTTTTAAAACATTATTTAAAAAAAAATAAAAGAGTATTTTAGGTCCCATTGGTGTAAAAATGTTCCTTAATATCTTATTTACGATATTTTAATTTAGAATTACCCGAGAATCTACTGCAAGAATTAAAAAATCCCCTATTAATCTGATGACCATGTTGACCCACCAAGATGTCAGCTTTAAACGCGAATTGCTTAAGAAAGCAACCATATCAAGGAGTATTGTTTGTTCTAGGTAATAGAAAAAAATGTTTACAATCGTACTTACCAGACCTCTTGATATGGTTGCTTTTTCAAGAAATTTGCGTTTAAAATTCACATCTTGGAGGGTGCACAACATTAACGCATAAACTGAATATTATAGAGTATTACAATGAACTAAACTTGAAATATCGAATTTAAGACATTATAGCACATTTTTATACCAAGGGTTCCCTAAGAAAGCCTTCTATTTTCACAAAATAATGTTCTAAAAAAGTGGCTAAATCTGGCAGAATCAAAATTATACTGCACAGACAGTTTTTTAATGTGGATCTGTGATCTGTGACGTAGACCGTGTGTATTGCAGAAAATTATACATTTTTTAATAAAACTTGGTGTGCTTATTATAAAATCTCAATATTTGGGAATGTTGATTAAATATTATACATATTTTGAATTATTATTAGGTTTAATTTTTATAATCTCACTTTAAAAACGTTGAAATCTCAGTCCTAGACGTTGCCAGATTTTTTTTTAGGTTAATCAATCAAATTGATGACCAAATAATGTTAATTTTTTTTATTTTTATGTATTATGTTATTGGACCCATATTTAAAAAGCAGTAATTTAATATTTTGATAATCGAATACATTAAATTTATTAAAAACTGTACCAAAACGTCTTTTTATTAAATAAACCCGAAAAAAAACCTATCCATACCTAATTAACAAGTCAACGGCGCTCCATACCAATTTTACACATCCATGGAACAAAAACTCCGTGCCCCCCACTCCTCTTAAAAACCAGTTGCTAAACGTCAAATTTAAAAATCAAAAGAGAAAAACCACAAAAGTTTAAAGTAGTGTTTTTGAAGCAAATAAAGTGCTATAAGATGTCCAGGAGGCGAAATAGACGAGAAATTGGAAACGTGTGTAAAATTAACGCATAATTTGGTAGCTTTGAGGCATTTTAACCAGTTTTAAAAGATTTTCCATTGTGTTAAATTTATAGGTTATGTTACTTTGTTTTGTTTGAAATTAGCGTTAGTTTTTGGGGCAAAAAAACGACTTTGGGGAATAAAAGACAGGTTTAAACGTTTAAATAAGTTTATTTAATTAATAATACATTAGAAAAAGGCCTTAAGTACAAGAATATTGCGGTGAAATGGGGTTTTTTAGGCTTCAGACGGTTTTTTGATAACACCCCATTGTTCTGCGCTTTTTAAGGCATCTTCAGCCGATTGGATGATCTGTCTTTTTCCTGTGGCGTCCCCAAGCTTGGTAAGAGCCATTAAAATCTCCATAACGTTAGTTTCCATGAGTTTTTCCGTTAAATCTTTGCTAGCTTCGATTATGTTTTGAACAATGCAAATTCCCCTATATTGTACATTTTCTTTGGGGTTTGCTAGTAGACATTGTAGACAATCTAACCAACTTTGCGATTCGAAGACCTTTTCGCAACATTTTTTGCTGTTTCCGGTAAGGATTGCCAAACAACCGGAAGCAGCCAAAGAAGTGTCAGGGTCCTCATCCATTGCCAATGCGAGCATAAGTTTAAGACGATCGTTGTCTCCTTCGTATATTTTGACAACATCAGGGGACATAGACATGTTGGTCATGCATTGGGTAGCGGCTCGGCAAAGATGTTGATGATCTTCGAAAAGGTAATTGTCTATTTTTGAAAGGCCTCCTTCTTTAAGAATGCGTTGCCGAGCGGATTCGGACATTTGTGCTATGTTACAGAGCCCCATTAAGGCTTCGAAGTTTTCTAAACCTGAAAAATAGAACAAGAGCGGGTTAGATCAGTGAGTGGGATAAATCATTTAAAAAGTTAAACTTCGCAGATAGCTCATTTTTTATGATTATTTTTTTTTATTTTTATATAATTGTTACACATTCTTTATGATACTCTTCGCAGTAGATGATTAAAAAGGTGCATTTTTTATTTTATTGAAAATAACGTAAAACTTATTTTTTTTGTAAACGGGTGGGGATACAAAAAAATTACCAAATGCTTTTGTATAGGGCAAAATACACTCTTTAATTTTATTGAGAATATTTTTTTTCGTAAAGTTGATATTAACGAAAATATGAATCATTTTCTACTTTGGGGATGTTTTTAACCCTCTATTTATTACTTGATTTTTTCCAAAAACAATAGGGCTCTTTCTCTAAATGAGATTGATTTTTGTGTTAAATCTCAAGTCGATCCGATAAACCGTTCTTAAGTTATGGTGGTCACAAATTTCGTTACAGACAGACTGACGGACAAAAAATAAAAGTCTTAAATAGTCATGAAACGAACGAATTCTTGCTCTAGGATGAAAATTAACGATTTTAGGGAAGGTCCGAGTAATCGCAATATACTCTTTTGCGAAGAGTATAATGAGGACTTGTATATTTTTGTTTGTTTTGTGTAAAAGATGTGCTAAAACCTTATTTCACGTTTTATAAAAATGGAAATTTGTTTTATTGACTGCACAGTTTTAGGCTCAAATTAGGCATTTTATAAAGACATTTTAGGCCATAATTTTTACAAAAAATTGTTTAGCGTGAAGCAAATACTATCCATTCACATTTAAAAAAAAACCACAGTCACCTATAAAAACTAGAACCTTTTTCTTTGAAAAGTTGAACTTTCCTTAAAGTCAAATTTACTGTCATTAAAAAATAAAAAATGCCACAAATAATATGACACTTACATAAAACAGGCGTAAAAATTGGAAAAACGAAACAATTTTTGCTTGAGATGTGAGAATTTATAAAGAAAATTGTAGACATTTTTGTAAAACTGCTAATTTATCCTATGATACCTAAAAGAACTTCTTAACAGTGAGTACTTACATAATTCCTATTTTGTGTAAACATTTAAATGGTTTAAAGATTAGTGCATTATAAAGTAATTTAAAAAAAAAATAAATACTTCTGTATATGTTGAGACCATTGTTTTTGATTCAGATGCTCTAAACATGTTTTTAAATGCGCGCATTTTTTAATTTTTTTGACTTATCTTACATAACCAGCAAACACAAGTGACATTAATGACAATATACAGGGTAAAATCTATCACCCTATGGCTCACCTACTCTGGTTTTTTTAAATGTGAATGGATAGTAAATGAAATAATCAGCATAATTTACAAACGGTTTGTCGTATCAGCTTTAAATTTGGTACAAAAAATCTATCTTATTTAGATAAAAACAATGCTGTTTTTTGGAAAAAATTAAATGATAATAGGGGGCACAAATCACCCTTAAGGTTGACAAAAAAAATCGTCAAAATGAAGTTTTTTTTAATAAATCAAAAAGCATTCAATAATTTTTTTGTACCACTTCTCGTTTAGAAAAACCAACTTCCCCCTGTATTTTTAGATAATTACCTGTACATTCAGGGTGTAATAACCCCACCAAAGGGCGTATGACCTCTAATGACCTCTGTCCAGGAAAAGCTACTTCAGGGTTCATAGTTATGGCAATTCTGGCCAATGCCTGTGCGGCATGAGTCTTTCCCTTATCTGTTCCTTTAAGGGCTAACTGGATGAGTACTTTAACCCCTCCTTGTTGTACTACAATCCCTCGTATTTCTTGTTCACTGCATAAGGCGTTAAAAACTCTTGAAATCAGTTCTCTCGAATTGTTACTTTCTGTTTTTGATAAAGCTACAAGGGCAGTTGTTACCCCAGCGTTTCCAAGGGTGATAATACGTTTTGTGACAAAATCAGGGTCATCGAGTTCATGCTCTTCGGGGATGTGCTGTTTTGCGAATTTGGCTAACTCGACCATTTCTGGCATAACCTGTTAAAGAAAATTATAAACTTTTGACATAGATAGGGTACATGAAGATATCCAGATCCAGGGTATTATTAGGTGCGCAAAACAATCGCTTATGTACTAAGAAAATCTGCGTTTCCAAGAATCATTCAATCGGTTATCTTTGACTGTATTATGAATGACAGATTTGTGTCAGATATAGAATTAAAATATTTTTTCGCACATCGTTTATTAAATAATAATAATAATAATGTATAGCAACGCTTGTCTATGTTTAAAATTAGTAAAATTACTATTAATGTTTCCTCATTACAAAATGTTGAAGTAGCTTTAATTACGGTTCAAGCAACAAAAGTCTAAAGAAATTCAATATTTACCGTTGGAAAGAATGAGAAGCAGATAGTTTTACCACATTTAAGGAAATAACATTCATTTTTTATTTACAATTAATAAAAGTTCGGTGACAGCATCTTATTCTTCTTCAACTTTAATAAATTTAAATAGCCGACGCATTCTTTCTGCTACTTGGTGAAATAACTGTTTTATTTTATAATTTATTTAATAATGATGTACGATGTGCGAAAAAGCATTGTAACCAGTTCGTATGTTAAATGGCGATTAATAAACTTACTTATTAACAAGCTCGCTGATCGCTCGCTTGTTAAAACCGATCGTTTATTAATCGCCTTTATTAACACATTTACTGGTTAAATAACTATTTTATGATGTTGAAAAGTGGCAATGTATGCCAATACCGCCGTGGTTGTGGAAGAAGTTTTAGGAAAATTAGTAGCATTAAATTATTTCAATTGTCTAAAAGTAACCACCTACGACAAATTTGGTTGCAAAATTGCGTATCTACTTTACATAAATAAGAGTAAAGCGCAAAATATCATTAAATTCTGCAGGCCATCATGGTTTAAATTTTGCAAAACAACTCCTACTTTAGATTTGGCTTCATGAGCCACCACGAAATTTTAACAGTATATGCTTCCATTTTATTCTTGCTTATACATTATTTTTTTAAACACTGCACATTTTTACCTAAACTTGTTTCCTAAGAAAGCCCAGTAACTATTTTTTAAATTTACATTTATGATACACATTTTTGCTGACAAAAGTGACAGTTAATGCAAGATTGTATAACCTAGCATAGGTTTTAAAACTTCTAAGGCCTTCTGTGATTAAAAAAAAGCGCACCCAATAAAACCCCTGTTTTGCTTATCTATGTATAATCGATCTATGAACTTACTTCTTGTTTTTCATAGGCATTACACAAATTAACTAATGTAGTAATAACTCCATATAAACACGATTGATCCCCAGTTTTAGCTAATTCAATTAAAGCCTGGAGAGCACCAGTGTCCTCTAACAACTTTTCTTTGACCTCTGCGTCCAAGGTCAAATATGAAAGACCTTCAGCAGACCATTTTCTTATAGATTGATCTTTCCCAGGGTGCAAAAGAAATCTTCTACAAGCTTCGGCTAATTTTAAAGTGGAGCCTTCAGCGAAAGGTTTCATTGAAGCATCGTTTCCGCAGGAAGAGCCCAATTTGCATAGGCCTACGAGGGCTCGAACACGAATACCGTCATCTTTTGAAACGTATAGCTTTTTTAAGATGTTTACGCCTAGAAAAATGATGTTAAACGTTAAACTAGTTCAGTAGCGTTAATTTAGAAAATTGGGTAGGGAAGCTCAGTTGAAAGTGCATTGGAGCGGTAATTCAAAGGTGCTTGGTTCGAATCCTGCTGTCGGATTAAACTTTTTTATTTTTTTTGCCATTAAATTAAAATTTTGGCGTTTAATTTTGAACAGGCCTTAAGAGCCCTATATCCCACCTTCTCTTATGCAAATTTGTGTACAACTTAGACCGCAGTTTTTAAAGTTATTATTAACGCAATGACTTTGAAATTTTGATAGTATTACCTTAACTTCTTTTAAAATACTTATTGTTTGGCACATTTTGATTTGAGTCCCTAGTTTAGCAAAAATAACAGTTTAAAGGTGGGTAAACCATGCCAAAAACAACAACTATTTTTTTTAAGAAATTGAGCGCTCAAAAACAAATTTTAAAAAACAATAAGTATTACAAATTTAATAAGCTTTCCAATGACACCAAGTTTTTAAAAATCGGATAAGAATTAGCAAAGATATTTGAAGTCTAAATTACGTGAATATTTACATAGGAAAGGGCTCCCCTCCGCCAGCCTCTAGCGTACAGTGGAAATAGGATGTATCTGATTTTGACATGTTTACTGATTTATACGTTTTTTGGACCATGCGAAAACGATAATCATACTTTAAACATTATTTTATTGATAAATATTTAGATATTAATACGTCAAAGGTGTACCTGCAGTTCAATGTTAAGCATATTGAATAAAACCTTATTATTTCAAAATCTGATTTTTGCACATACACTCTTTTTCCACGCTACGGCAGGCCCTCGCATGCTAGCGTTCCCCGCACCGATGGTAGTCGGAGGAGATATGACGCTCTCAATTAAAATACAATAAATAGTTATTTAACCTCTGTTAAATAATCCACAGGAAATGTTGCGAAGCATAGAAACTGTAATTATGTAACGTTGGTTGCCTGAAATCAACAAAAAACGGCACTTTCTGGTCATTGCTCAGTGGGTTTATAAGAGTTAATTTTAATTAATAATTGTGCTTACCAGCAACATAAATAAACAAAGCACAAGTTGATATTCTAAAGGTCCATTAATAAGCGTTTAAATACTGAATTTTGGCAATTTAAAAGCACTATTTTTTGGCATTTTAAATTGTCATAAATCTGTATTTAAACGCTTATTGATGGACCTTTATAATATGTCAACTTGTGCTGTTTATTTATGTTACTGGTAAGCACAATGGTTAATTAAAATTAACTCTAATAAACCCACTGAGCAATGACCAGAAAGTGGTGTTTTTTTGTTGATTTTAGGCAACCAACGTTACATGACCACAGTTTCTATGCTCCTCGACGGTCCCTGTTAATAAGCCATGTGTGCAAGATGTACTTACCTTGTCCTATGATAGCTTTAGCTTTGTCAGCTTTACTGGCCGCGGCAATAATGCATTCGCAGGCCACTTTTTGTTGTAAAACGTCTTCAGAATTGGCCATAACTAAAATCATTTCCATTATTCCATCTTTACCGATCATGGCATTTCCTACGTCAAGTGGTCCTCTTAAAAGTGAGGTTAAGGCGACTACAACTCGAATTTTGGATTCAATATCTGGGGTAATTAGTTTGCTTTTGATAAAATCTTCAATTTTCTGGATGAAATTCTCTCTAATTTGGTCGTAATACATGTTATCATAGATTCTGGATAGACAAACGGATGCAATTGTAGAAGTGGAGGGGGTAATTGACATAGAAGATTCATATTTGAATTCTTCGAGTTCGCTGGTGCATTCCAATAAACGTGCCACCCCCCCTAAAATTTAAATTAATGTACAACTTTTAATGCAGATTCGTATTCTACAGCATAAAAGCTATCTACAAAATAAGTTTCATCAAAATCAGAGAGACAAAATTCTAATTTCGGGAAGTCTTTTGAAAATATTCGAAATTTGCTCAACTTTAAAAAGCTCTACCGAAAAAACTAAAACCCTTACAAAAAATCTAATTGCACATTTGTTTTCTACGCCTTTTTGTTAGTCATCATCATTTTTTTGAAAATTTCCTCATTTTTAACTAAGGGGTAAGGGTCCAAATATTCTCAGTTTTTTTATCGCCACGGCCACAAATAATGTTTGCCATAACTGAAAACTCGCATGCTTATGTAAAACGAGCTGCTGAATCCGAATCTAACACTTAAACATTTGCAGCGCTTTTGGTTTTATTGCTATGAGCTTTTAAACGCAACTTCAAACGCGACACCCCATTTTTTTTTAAGTGTTCTAATTTGCCCAAATATTTTTTTCGAAAAAAACAAAATGTGGATTAGTATTCTACACCAAAAAAGCAATGTGCAAAATAAGTTTTATTAAAATCGGAGACAAAAAAGTTTTTTGCTAAGCTTTTTTGAAATTTTTCAAAATTTGGTCAACTTTGAAAAGCTCTAGCAAAAAAACGAAAGCACTTGGAAAAAATCTAATTGCAGATTTGTTTTATACGCTTTTTAATCAACCTAAAAACACAGTTTAAAGCAAATCGATTTTTTGAAAATTTGTCTCATTTTTAACCAAGGGGTAAGGGTCCAAATATTCTCAGTTTTTTTATCGCCACGGCCACAAATAAGTTTTGCCATAACTGAAAACTGGCATGCTTATGTAAAACGAGCTGCTGAATCCGAATCTGATACTTAAACATTTGCAGCGCTTTTAGTTTTATTGCTATAAGCTTTTGAACGCAACTTCAAACGCGACACTCGATTTTTTTCAAGGGGCTCTAATTTGCCTAACTATTTTTTAAGAAATAAACAAAATGCAGATTTGTATTCTACATCAAAAAAGCAATGTACAAAATAAGTTTTATTAAAATCGGGTACAAAAAAATTTTTTGCTAAGTTTTTTTTGAAATTTTTGAAAAGCTTTGAAGAGCTCTTGCAAAAAATAGAAAGCACTTGAAAAAAAATCTAATTGCAGATTTGTTTTACACGTCTTTTAATAAACCTAAAAACACAGTTTAAAGCAAATCGATTTTTTTTAAAATTTGCCTCATTTTTAACCAAGGGGTAAGGGTCCAAATATTCTCAGTTTTTTTATCGCCACGGTCACAAATCATTTTTGCCACAACTGAAAAATGGCATGCTTATGTAAAACAAGCTGCTGAATATAAATCTGATACTTAAACATTTGCAGCGCTTTTAGTTTTATTGCTATGAGCTTTTAAACGCCACTTCAAACGCGACACTCGATTTTTTTTAAAGTGCTCTAATTTGCCTAAATATTTTATCAGAAAAAAACAAAAAGCAGATTAGTATTCTACACGAAAAAAACAATGTGGAAAATAAGTTTTGTTAAAATCGGAGACAAAAAAATTTTTGGCTACGCTTTTTTGAAATTTTTGCAAATTTGGCCAACTTTGAGAAGCTCTAGCAAAAAAACGAAAGCACTTAGAAAAAATTTAATTGTAGATTTGTTTTATATGCCTTTTAATAAACCTAAAAACACAGTTTAAAGCAAGTCGATTTTTTAAAAATTTGCCTCATTTTTAACTAAGGGGTAAGGGTCCAAATATTCTCAGTTTTTTTATTGCCACATCCACAAATAATGTTTGCCACCACTGAAAACTGGCATGCTTATGTAAAACGAGCTGCTGAATCCGAATCTAATACTTAAACATTTGCAGCGCTTTTGGTTTTATTGCTATGAGCTTTGAAAGCCAACTTCAAACGCGACACTCGATTATTTTCAAAGTGCTCTAATTTGTTCAAATATTTTTTTAGAAAAAAAACAAAATGTGGATTAGTATTCTACGCCAAAAAAGCAATGTAAAAAATAAGTTTTATTAAAATCTGGGGCAAAAAAATTTTTTGCTAAGCTTTTTTGAATTTTTTTAAAATTTGCCCAACTTTAAAAAGCTCTAGCAAAAAAACAAAAGCACTTGGAAAAAATCTGATTGCAGATTTGTTTTATACGCGTTTTAATAAGCCTAAAAACACAGTTTAATGCAAATTGATTTTTTTTAAATTTGGCTTATTTTTACTAAGGGGTTACTAACCTTTTTCTACCAAATCGACAGCCCAGTTTAGGGCATTATAATTTATGTTTTTCATCAGCAATTCAATAATAGCATCTCTGGCAATTCCACTGATCACACGATTATTTATACTGCAAACCAGGCAAGATAATAAAGTATCAATTTCATTTTTATATTTTTCGCAAAGTTCCTTTTTTGGTTTAGAATCTGGCTTATTTTCCATTCCAGAAAAAACATTTAAAATGGTTTGCATACAGTATTGAGCAGCATTTACTTGCTCTTGTATTTTTGAATCCAAAATTTCAAGGAACCATGGAATTCCCACATCTTTTAATACTAATTTTGTTTTTTCGGGATCATGTTTACACAATTCACCAATTATTCTTACTCCTAAAAGAATTAAAAAGGTAAAAAAAAAACATTAAATACATCATATTTGAAAAAAAAAAAATGGTTGGGGTTTTCAAGGATATGTGTCATTCAAGATGCCAACTGACAAAACATAGTTTTATCAAATATAACGCTAATATACCAAAAAAATAGTGTTGTGAGATTATAATTTACCGGTTAATTTACCAGTTAATTAACCGGATAATTAACCGGTAAATTAACCGGATAATTAACCGGTAAATTAAGATATTTACCAGTAAATTAAAGTTTTTTATTTTTGTATCTCATTTTTTACGAGATATTTTATTTATTTCCGTTAACCTACAAGTTCGATTGGACAAAAAAGTTAAAATTTTTAAACTTCAAAAGTTAGAAGGTAACAATTTAAATTTCCCGCGGCTGGTTGCGTCGAATCCAATCAATTCACGTTATTTAGGGTCACATGTTGGGGGCGTTGACCTTAATTGACAAGTCAGGCTAAATTTACCATGTTTTATTTATTTATTTATTGTACTTTTTTTTTAGAATTAAAAAAAATAAGAAATAGTTTATATGTTTTTGGTCTTAAACAAATCGTAAAGACTTTTTATACTTAAATTTGTGTCCTGTAGCATTTTTATAATTTACCGGTTAATTAACCGCAATTTTAATTTACCGGTAAATTCACAACACTACAAAAAAAAAACAAGCAGCCGTTTTAAAACATTCAATATACCAGCTGAAAGGTTTGTATAACATTTACGGAGTGTTTTACTTCGTTAATTTTAAAAAATAAGGTAATAAACTGCATAATGACGTATTTACAAAGAAACTTCCATAAATGTGTGAAATAATCCGCATTTTGTTTTATGCACGGACTTTGCATTAAAAGTTCCTTCGTAAATGCACTTTTTTTACCTTATTTTCCAAAATTAACGATGTAAAACACTCCGTAAATGTTACACAAACCTTTAAGCTGGTATATTGAATGTTTTAAAGCGGCTGCTTGTTGTTTTTTGGTATATTAGCGTTGTATTTGATAAAAGTATGAAAATAATGACGTTATGTCAGCATCTTGAACGACGGGCGGTATGACACATGGAAACCCCTACCAATTTTTGTTTTAACGGGGAATGTCGCGAAGCATAGAAACTATGGTTATGTAATGTTGGTTACCTAAAATCAACAAAAAACACCACTTTCTGGTCATTGCTCAGTGTTTATAAGAGTCAATTAATTAAAAATTGTGCTTACCAGCAACATAAATAAAAATAAACAAAGCGCAAGTTGACATATTTTAAAGGACCATCAATAAGCGTTTAAATACAGAATTTTCGCAATGTATAAGCACTATTTTTTTGCATTTTAAATTGCCAAAATTCTGAATTCAAACGCTTATTGATGGACCTTTGGAATATGTCAACTTGTGCTGTTTATTTATGTTGCTGGTAAGCACAATTTTGAATTAAAATTAACTCTTATAAACACTGAGCAATGACCAGAAAGTGGTGTTTTTTGTTGATTTTAGGTAACCAACATTACATAACCATAGTTTCTATGCTTCGCGACATTCTTTGTTAAGTTAGCTTACCTGTAATGTATATTTCTTTATTTTTTTCCACCTTTAGGAGCTTTTTTATATGTTGAACCACTGTAGATTTTATCATAAGTTCGTGTCCAGCTCTTTCCCGTGCTAATACAAGTAAATTGTTCATTGCAGTTTCACGTTTTTCTAAGTCGAAAGTAGGATCAAAAGCGATTTTTAACATGCTTTCTAATTTAGTGGAAGTTTGAGCATTTTTACGGTTTCTTTCTTGTACTATTTTGTGGAGTTTTTCCAAACCTGGTTGGATTATTTTGTTTGAGGGGTCATCTTTGAATATTTGTGTTGCGTCCCGATAGGCTTCTTCATATCTTTCTAGTTTTTCTAGGGCTTGACAGCGTCTGTAAAGTGCCTACGACAATTTTTAGATAAAAAAGCTTGCCTTAGTAAAAACACGTTTTTATACTCTTTGCAGACAAAGTCGAAGAGTATATTGCAATTGGTCGGACCTTCTCTAAAATCGTTAATATTCGTCCTAGAGCAAACATTTTACATATTCGTTCGTTTCATGACTTTTTAAGACTTTTATTTTTTGTCCGTCCGTCTATCTGTAACGAAATTTGTGACCACCATAACTCAAGAATGGTTTATCGGATCGACTTGAGATTTAACACAAAAATCAATCCCATTTAGAGGAAGAGCACTATTGTTTTTGGAACAAAATCAAGTAATAAATAGAGGGTTAAAAACACCCCCAAAGTAGGAAAAAATTCATATTTTCGTTAATATCAACTTTACGAAAAAAAATATTCTTAATAAAATTAAAGATTGTATTTTTCCCTATAAAAAAGCGTCTGGTAATTTTTTTGTATCCACCTGTTTACAAAAAAAATAGGTTTTACGTTGTTTTCAATAAAATAAAAAATGCACCTTTTTAATCATCTACTGCAAAGAGAATATGTAACAATTATAAAAAAATGGTCATAAAAAATGAGCTATCTGCGAAGTTTAACTTTTTAAATGATCTATCCCTCTCACTGATCTAACCCGCTCTTGTTTTTGTTTCTATAATTGGTTTTAAGGTTTTATAGACAATTTTGACTTACTTTAGGGTCGGTGGGTACTATTTCAAGGCTTCTATCACAATCCTCAACTGCTTTTTCCCAATTTTCCATCTTTAAAAACACAGCTGCACGGTTTTTGTAAAAAACTTCCAACTCTTTAGGTTCGCTTTTCCCCAAACTGATAGCTTTTGAATACAGTTTTTCCGCTTCTTCGTAATTCCCATTTTTGAAAGCTTCGTTACCTTTTTCTTTAAGTTGGGCAGGGTCTTCAACAATAACGTCTGTTATCACAACCATTTTACGGCTTTTTAAAGAGCTTTGTAAGTAATTAAATTATGCTTTATATGGCTTTAAAATGAGTAACCACGTTTTTATACATTGATAGAATGTTCCCGTAGGTTCTAGTGAAATCTAATAGTGGGAAACCTAAAAATAGGCTGTTTATTTTTGGATTTTTGGGCGGTGTGTTTATTTTTGTAACACTTTCACAAGTTGCATTTCAGAAATTGAGGTTAAATGACTAATAGCGTAGTTCAAATGTATCAGTTGTTGTTTTTTGCTCCTAAAAGCTTGTTTTTGTACGCATTTTAATAGTTTTTGGATTATATTTATTAATTTAAAGCCATTTTTAGTGAAAATCAGGGTAAAAGCTTTAAAATATATGAAAAAAATGAAAATTTAAAAGCAGTAGTTCATTTACACGTCTTGGGATGACAAACAAATACAATCAGCTGACTGTCAGTAGTCTCGTTTTTGTGTAATTTTGTACAACAAATCGACTTTTTCCCGTGTAATTTTGCAAAATAAACATTCCAAAATGGTAAGGCATCTTAATAAACCCCATTAAACATTAAAACGCATCAAAATTTGGTTAAAAAAGTCCTATTTTTGCAATGACTGTTTCAGGCCAATTTGTGTCAAAATTAATACGTTTCTAAAGTGTTTTTTTTTCTTTCTTGCAGTTTCATTTTGGGTTTAACATGTTCCCAGACCTTCCTAGGCACTTCAACGTGTCTTACCAATGCTTTTCTGTTGCTATGTTGCCGGGAAATGAACGTCAAGATGTGGAACGGGGTGGCAAAAGTAAGTTGTGTTTTGAGCCCCGAAAAGAATGATTTTGGGCCCCAAAAGAGTGATTTTGGGCCCCAAAAGAGTAATTTTGGACCCCAAAAAGAGTAATTTTGGGCGTAATATTGTTTTTTGTAGTTATAATGCCGCCTTCTGCTCTTGAGCAACTGTCCAGATTGCAAATAAATTACCCAATGTTGTTTAAATTGACTAATAAAAACATTGAAAGGGTGTCCCATTGTGGGGTTCTTGAATTCGTGGCTGATGAAGGAAAGGTTTATTTACCACATTGGGTACGTAAATAGATGTTATTTAGGCTCAAAAACATTCTTTAAATGTTACAAGTTTAAGAACTATTGCAAGAAAAAAATTCAGACAAAAATAGTGATTTTTATTTTTAAATTTTGACATATTTTCCTTATTTCCTAATAGATGATGCAAAATATGGACTTAAAAGAAGGTGAACAAGTACAAGTTGAAAGCGTTTCTCTGCCCGTTGGTACTTTTTCAAAATTCCAGCCATTGACCTCCGAATTTTTGGATATAACAAATCCAAAAGCTGTCTTGGAAAATTGTTTAAGATCTTTCGCTTGTTTAACAACTGGAGATGTAATTGCAGTCAAATATAACTCCAAAATATATGAGTTAAATGTGCTTGAAACGAAACCCGGCGAAGCTATAAGCATTATTGAATGCGACATGAATGTAAGTAATTTTTATTTATTTCAAATTTTTCCCATTTTACAAGAGAATGTATTTGTCTGTTTTTGAAGCGTTTTAGTTAACTTAGAGACGTGAAACTTAGCATACAGCTAGCTGAATATATGAAGAACATAATTGCCAAAGATGATTGTCGTAGCGCCCCCCATTTCCGAAATATGGGGCTCCAAAAACTAAAAACATATTTTACCCCCCCAAAAAAAAAAGGTTGCTCTTTGGAACCCCATATTTTAAAAATGGGATAAGCTACAACAACCATCTTAATTAAATACGTTTCCAAACATATTCCTCTAGCTGTGTGCACAATTTCATTACCCTAAGTCAACTGGAACATTTTTTAAAAAATACAAACGTCATTGCACAATACTTAAAAAAAAACTGTAAAAAAGGTGGAATTCGCCGCGCCAATTGGCTACAAAGAACCAGAACGCCGCATCCGTAAAGAAGAAGAAGAAATGTCAGTTGACCCAGCTGATCTAATGCCCGAACCGACCGGTTTCGTTGCTTTTGGTGGAACCGGTAACCGATTAGATGGTAAAAAACGTAAAGATTCAACCTCAAACGATGCGGCAGGTCCGAAACAGGTTTACGTCAAAGGAATTCCAGATTATGACTACGAAATTGGTACTTTGAAGTTTATTAGAAGAATGCCGAAACAATCGTCGAAAGAAAACGATGAAAATAATGATTTTAAACCGTTTAGTGGAACTGGGTTCAGTCTAAGGAGTAAGGCTTAGGAAATATGTGATTTTATATTATATTTTTGTTTGTTTTTATAAGATTTTGTGTTTAAATAAAGAAAATTAAACCTAAAACGTGTTTTTATGCGAAAAAAGCGTTAAAAACGAAGTGACGCCACTGCTTTTTGATCAGTAGTTCAAACGCACCACGTATAGTAGTTTAAATTTATAAAAGTGAGGTTATGCACGGTTTTAACTGTCAAATTCTAAGTTTTGTTGCGCATTTTGTAATAAAAACGTGATCTTTCCCAATTTTTATGTTTTGATAAGGTCCAAAAGCCTTTTACACGTTGTTTTTAATAATATGGGGTACGTATTTGCTTCTATTTTATTTGTCAATCTAATAAAACCGTTTTTTTGCCCACAAAACGTTTTATAGCGATGAAACTGCTTGTAAATTGTACGTAAGGTTCCCTAAGAAAATAGTGGACGCTTTGGAAGTCAAGAACTTGCATGCTGATATAGTAGAGGTTAAATTACCTCGGCAGGTAAGTTAGTAACATTTTTGAATTAGTCCAAATTCTTAGTTTAATTCTTTTGAAGAAATCAACTCGTTGGTGCATCATCAGCTGTGCGAACGAACAAAAGAGAATCGACGTTGAAGCAACGCTTAAAAAACTACTGGTAAACGGCAAGAAAATCTCCATTAAACCCTTCAAAAGTGGTAAACGCATACAAAAAAGAAGCATCTTGTCTACTAAACTTGAAATAAGCAAAGCATAAACAGTTCTTTTAGTTTTTATTAACCTTAAAATTTAAATTTAAGTGGACTTAAAATAGTGTTTTAAAATGGGGGTTGAATTTATCGGGAATCCGTACGAAGAAGAATATACAGAGGGAGATGAAATAGTAATTGAAAACAATGACTTGGACATTTTAATAATGGTACAGCAAACACAGGGAGAATTGAGAAATGCCATTGGATTAAATGAGAACATAAACAATGCTCTTGAAGGTAAGTTACTTTTTATGTTTACGGAAACAATTTAGACCAAAATATGGGGTAATACGCATGTTTTAAGGCTTGAGTTTCAATTTTATAGATCTTCTAATCTGTGCTCCTAGAAGCTTGTATAAGTCATCTCCGTTGAGCTCCCGTCAATTCTACTAAATAGCACATCTACATGAGGGCCCCATCGTATATTAAATCCAAATGTAGTTTTAAAAACTAGAAAAATAGAGCTACAAACATATTATGGTTTCATTTAAATCGCTTATTTCTTTGTGTCGAAAATCTGGCTTCAAAAATCATTATGCTATTGTTTCTTTTTTTTGCAACTACCGCGGATACATTTTTTGGTTTATGTACATAACGTGGTCTATGCTAAACCATAATACGTTAATTTACCATGGTTTTTTAAGCTTGTAAATGATTAAAATTGCAACTTACGTTTTCCCTAATAGAGATGTGCTCGTTCAAAAATTTCAATGTAGAAAGATAAACACCAAAAGTACTATTTTACCATATTTTATTATTTCTTGCACTCAGTACCACTTCTATGTATCACAAACATTATCCTAAATATTTTTAATCATAGTTATTGATGTTTTACTCTGTATTTTTACACATTTTGTTGAAATTTCGAAAATAACTGACATTCAGGGAGATGACTTTTACGAACTTTTGAGTGCACAGAACATGCCATTTATGAGTTTGAATCTATAGTCTTAAAAGTTTTTTTTGTCTATTTTAGATTCTGTAATAACTGACAGTGATGATTCCGATTTTGACCCCAACGATGCTGACGATTATTTATACGATTCCGATTCTGACGTCGATTTCATCGATGAAAATATCGATAGTTCTGATGAGTCAGAAAATGAACAAGAAGAAGTCACACCTCCTGTCAATACCGAAGAATCATAAAAAGCCTTTTTTTTCGTGTAAAAAACACGAAATTACATTATTTTTTTGTAAATTGTTCATAATAAATTCATTAGGTTAAACGCTAGTTGTTAAAAAGTCCACTATTTTGAAAATAAGGCAAATAAATATCTAATTTTCGTAAAACAACTTGTTTTATTCCAAAAAACCCTCAAAATAACGCAAAAACGCCATAAAAATTAGTAAAACATTTTTAAATTACGACATCTATCCGACATACCGCAAAGCTTATTACAGATTTCTTTGAATTAATACAGTTTTCTGTACTAGCAAATACAGTTTCCTAGCATAACGATAAAAGTTCAACTTTCAACCGTTAGATGGCGTAACTAGTTAAAAACTCGCAAATTTGATTCCTTTACGAATTGGTATATAACCATTCAAAATTTATCAATTTTCGTGCCTTAAACTCATGAGTAAGGAAAATATACAGGCCTTGGTAACGCTTGGTCTCCATGCTAAGCTATTTAGCCATTCAATTTTTGAGAGGGTACAGGTCGTCCCGTGGATTCTTGCCTACTTTTGCAAATGTCCTGGTGAAGCGATCTTGCCCCGTGTTTTAAAAAAAAGAAACAAATGAAACAATAGACATCGTCAAGCCCTACGTCACACTCACAAGTCACAGTTCACAAAAGTGCATCAAAATACCATCTGTGAAATTTTTTTAGGCAACCAACATTACGGACCAAGGAAAATGGTCATTTTTTTCTTATTCTGTGTTTCCAACATTGGTCTTTTTAAAACATTATTTAAAGAAAAATAAGAGAGTTTTTTAGGTCCAATTGGTGTAAATCATATCTTATTTCCGATATTTTAATTTAAAATTACCCGAGAGTCTATCGCAAGAATTAAAAAATCCCTTATTAATCTGATGAAGATGATCACCCACCAAGATGTCAGCTTTAAACGCGAATTGCTTGAGAAAGCAACCATATCAAGGGGTATGGTTTGTTCTAGGTAATAGAAAAAAATGTTATTTTTACAATGGTACTTACCAAACCTGTCCAGACCTCTTGATATGGTTGCTCTCTCAAGCAATTTGCATTTAAAATTCACATCTTGGAGGGTGCACAACATTGACACATACACTGTATATTATGGAGTTTTACAATGAATTAAACTTGAAATATCGAATTTAAGACATTATAGCACATTTTTATACCAAGGGTTTCCTTAGAAGCCTTTTTATTTTCACAAAATATTGTTCTAAAAAAGTGGCTAAATCTGACAGAATCAAAATTTTACTTCACATACAGTTTTTTAATGTGGATCTGTGACGTAGGAGTTGACCGTGTGTATTTTAGCCGTTTAGCCCCTAACTATTTAAAACATTAAAAAAGTGCATTTTGCTGTAGGTATAAAATGTCCTCATAAATATCTTACTCAGATATTTAGGTCAACGCATTTTAGAACACGACTAATGAGATTAGGATTATTCTAATCCAATTTGCAACATTGCAAACCGCAAAACTTAAACAGCTTTAGTATTTTTCAATTTTACGCCATTACTTTTAGTTTTACTCCTTTTAAAAGATGCAATAAACCAGAAAACCCTCTATATTATTATCAGATTTATTTAAAAATACTCAAAAATCAAAGAAAAACCCTCTTTTAGACTCTTTTTTCCAACAAAAACGCAACTTTCCAAGTAAAATTCACTAAAATACAAAATTTTTGGAAATTTTGGTGCAAAACGCTTCCTTCTCTGGCTAGACGACTCGTCATTGGTCGATAACCAAGCTTTCGATCAAGATTGCTTTGCATCCAAGTGGGTGGGGAGTTGTGCTTTGCAAAACAAAATCGAATGTGCTTTAGTAAACATAACCTTACTTAAACCTTTTTCAATTAGTTTCGTGGTTTTTCTTTAAGTTTTAACAAAATTAAGTGATTTTTCACGTGTTGGGACAAGAAAATGGTATTTTCTATTGATTACGATGTGCCCTATCGTTAGAATAGAACGAATGGTGTTGTTTTTGGTAGGAAAAACTAGAAAATTGATGGAGTTTAGTCAATAGTGATGTAGAGAAAATTAGCTAGGATTGAAATGTAATGAAAAAACCAATGAAAATGCGGATGAATAATGTTGAATAACAGGGTATAATGATAGTTTTAGACTAATATAGCATCCTAGTGATAGAAAATTGTTGTTTTTACTTGAAAAACACTAGAAAACAAACAGGTAAGTGATTTTTTCTAATAAATATAAGCTTTTAGGTAAAAGTAGGTTCATATTAGAGATAAAGATTATTTTCCTTGTGGCATTTTCTTAGAAATTTCATAGGATGTATGTTTAGGTCCCTTTGTGTTTACTTTTTCAGTTTTATTATTGTCATAATTAAATACATATACGGAGTGTCTCAGAAAAAACCTTCTAGAATTTTGTTGTTTAAAAATCTTACACTGCATGGATGCAAACATATTTGGGGACTCTCTGTACATGCTCGTCATATACATTTTATTTTGCTTTTCACATTCTTTTGGGGTAAAAAAAAAAATTAATTACACTAAGTGCACGATTTAATTTTTATTTTATTGGGTTTTTTTGCCTAGAACTTCTTATGTGGTTTTTTGTCATTTTTGAGGAGTAATTTCATTAAAATCAAAACTGAAATTGTATAGAAATGTAGATAAAAATCCAAATAAAGATTTATTTTTTAATTTTTCTTTTCCACATAATTTTGTTATTGTTATTTGACCATTTAAAATATAAAAAAATTGTTTTAAATAGACTGTGCTTTTGTATTTAGCCAGTTTTTTCGTTAAAGAGAAATGTCGCGAAGCATAGAAACTGTAGTTATGTAATGTTGGTTGCCTAAAATCAACAAAAACACCACTTTCTGGTCATTGCTCAGTGGTTTATAAGAGTTAATTTTAATTAAAAATTATGCTTACCACCAACATAAATAAACAAAGCACAAGTTGACATTTTCTAAAGATCCATCAATAAGCGTTTAAATACAGAATTTTGGCAATTTAGAACCACTATTTTTCTGCATTTTAAATTGCCAAAATTCTGTATTTAAACGCTTATTAATGGACCTTTAGAATATGTCAACTTGTGCTTTGTTTATTTATGTTGATGGTAAGCACAATTTTGAATTAAAATTAACTTTTATAAACCCACTGAGCAATGACCAGAAAGTGGTGTTTTTTGTTGATTTTAGACAACCAACATTACATAACCACAGTTTTTATGCTTCGTGACATTCCCCTTTAATATGTGGTGTTGTTTTCGAGGTACAGTTAAATTCACATAAAAGTGGTACACTGTCAAAGTTGTGTCAAATTTGTTTAATTAAATTTAGCATGAATTTCTTAATTTCTGGATATTTATTTACAGTATTCATAAAATATGACAAATCAACAAAACAACCATCGGGAATATAATTAAGTTATGGCAAAACTAAGGCCAAATTTAATTAAACAAATTTGACACAACTTTGAAAGTGTACCACTTTTATGTGAATTTAACTGTACATGCGTTTCAAGTTTCGCACTTTGGGGCCATATCTTCAAGGGTATGTATGTAAGATAGATTTTTTTGTTCAATTTTCTGGGGATTCCTAGGCATGCCCCAACAACGTACTATCGTGGACATGGAATTTAAAACGATCTTTTATCAGCCACCTTTGATTTTTTTGAATTTTACTCTATTGTAAATGAGGATTTTTATGTCAGTTTTTGAATGTTATTTTGACAACAAATGCGTCAAATGTATTTTATTAAAATAAATTATGTAAAATGTGTTGCCGGCGAGAAAAATAGTAAGAAGATATTTCCTTTTTTAAATAATTTTGTTTTAGGATAACAATAAGGCTCTAATCTTCGTAAAACATCAGAGAAATGTTTCTTGTTAATGTCAACTTCGCATAAAACTTGAGGTGTTTAAGCCACTATTTTGATCATATTTACAATGCAAAAATTAATCGTTTTAAATTCCATGTCCACGATAGTACTAACCCAATCATTCTAATAATGCCCCCAGAAAAAAATCCCAACCAAGATCTGCTTATGCAGGTTTGTAGCCACTACCCCCAGGAACATAAAAGTGAAAAATTCCCACAAAATTTCCGTGACGTTTAGCTCCCATCTTGCATAGAAGTGAGGAGTTAGTTTTTTGTTAATACCTAAACTATTTGGCACTTTTAAAATAAGTTTTAAACATTTTTAGGAACATTATTTTAATAAGAATACAATCATTTTTAAAAAAATAATAATCACCAATATGAACGATTTTATAGCACTTTGAAAATGGGCTAATTTGGTCCTACAGAGAACGCTGCAATCTATGCTTCAGGACTCTATGACTAAGATAGACGATTATGATGAAATAAGGTGATTTTCAAAGAGCTATAGAATCGTTAATATTGGTGATTTATTATTTTAAATGATTGTATTCTTATTAAAATAATGTTCCTAAAAATTTTTAAAACTTTTTTTAAAATTGCCGAATAGTTTAGGTATTAACAAAAAACTAACTACTCACTTCTATGCAAGATGGGGGCTAAACGTCACGGAAATTTTGTGGGAATTTTTCAGTTTTATATTCCTGGTGGTAGTGCCTACAATCCTGCATAAGCAGATCTTGGTTGGGATTTTTTTCTAAGGAACCTACAAATTTTAATTAGAATAATTGTGCTATACCGTACAGGAGACATTCTGTATAATAACCAAACTACTTTACCGCCTACAATTCTTCATAAGTTTATAACGAACTCAGCAGCTCTTGTAGAATGAAAAATTAATTAAATTGCGCCTACTATGACTATAATCGCTACTACTACTGAGTACTTAGCTATAGTTTTACCAAGCAGGCTTTGAACAGAGTCACAGAGCACAGAACCGCGTCAAAGCTCTGTGTGCTAACTTGGTACCCACCGCGTCTATTAAGAATCTAGTCGGCGAACCGCTGTGCCGCGATCTATTGTTTTTAGTTATTTCGATTGTTATTTTGTTTAAAAAACATTAAAGTGTGCCGCGTTTTATTGCACAGAATTAGGGAATTTTAAATTTACAACTTTTTAAGTAACGTATCCGTTAATTGTTTTCGATTTGTAATTGTTTTGTTATTACCTTATTTTCATTGTTGTGGTTACTTGTTTTATTTTTTGTGGTCACATTAAGTAACTTTAAAGTTACGAAAAGTGCGTTTTTTTTTTGTGGAATTTTGTGGTATTTTTTTGGTATGTATATGATTTTTTTTTATGTTTGATTTTGCGGAATATTTACGGCAAAATTCATTGTTTTTTGTGAACTAGAATACGTTTTAAATAGGGCTTTCTTTTTATTCGATTTGTTTCCAAAGACTCTTAAATATGTTTTTTTTTCAGTAAAACTTTTAAATAAATTTAATTTAATTTGTTGTGAATTTTGACTAAAATGACATACTATCGTGGACATGGAATTTAAAACGATTAATTTTTGCCTTGTAAATATGGTCAAAATAGTGGCTTAAACATCTCAAGTTTTATGCGAAGTGGACATTAACAAGAAACATTTCTCTGATGTTTTACGAAGATTAGAGTCTTATTGTTATCCTAAAACAAAATTATTTAAAAAAGGAAATATCTTTTTATTATTTTTCTCGCCGGCAGCACATTTTACATAATTTATTTTAATAAAATACATTTGACGCATTTGTTGTCAAAATAACATTCGAAAACTGACATAGAAAAACCCCATTCATAATAGAGTAAATTCAAAAAATCAAAGGTGGCTGATAAAAAATCGTTTTAAATTCCATGTCCACGATAGTACATTTTGTTTGATTTTAAACAATTCCATTAATTTATGAGTTAATGCTCATATTTAAGGTGTTTAGGGAACATTATTTAATTGCAAACAAAATTAAAAAGAACAATAATTATTTAAATAAAAATTAAACATGTAATAAATTTCCAAAAAAAAAGTGTTGTTAGCGTCATTTTACCTAAGTACTTGGGTAAAACAACATAGTATGTCATTTTACCCCATTTTGGAAAACTTGGGACATACTGTGTCATTTTACCCAAAGCGTTTAGCCTTCCAAAGTTATGTCGTTTTACCTAAGTTGGTGCCAATACTTAAAAAACCATTTTTGATAATTTTTTAAATGAGTTTTTGGTTAAATTCTGTCTTAAGATGCTATTATTATTGTAGTTTGTATAACAATTCTGTGGTAGGGAGGCAAAAGGGGATAAGTATAGAAATGTCATTTGAGCATGTCACTCTAAAAATGGTTTTCTCACAAATATTAAACAATATTAATGCAGTAATGAGATGCTACCTGAAAAAATAGATTCCACAGTACGTATATGGCTGATCCAATTTGTAAATATCTAAATGTTTCTATTAAAATTCGGGGTCCGAAATACACATTTTTTTAAATGTCAAATATACTTATCCCGTTCTGCCTCCCCAACACAGAATTATAGAAAAGAAAATTATTTTGGCTGTATTTAAGCAGATGTTATTTAAATGTACATGGGAAGAATCTGCATAGGGCATTAAGAAAATATCACATCTCATTCAGTTTTATTTTTAAAATGCAATACTAAAAATACTAAAATAGTTTGCTACACATGTGGTCCTATATTTTTAATTGAAAGAGTTTTTTAATGATAGTGCATTCCTGTTGTACAAATTGTCCAAAATCCAGATGCACATTGTTTTATTTCCAAATTCCATAGAGGTTGTCTTTAAATAAGTCTATGACAACCAAGAATAACAACAAAAAATTACTTATTCTTAATTTTTTAAAGAGGTAAAAAAAAATTTTGGAAATAAGAATTTTGCGAAATAATATTTTTAAGTGAAAGTGTCGGTTATTAAATTTTTAGATGCAACTCTTAATAATTGTTAAAATTAATTGCGTTTTGGAAATTTAATTAATTAAATTCACATACATTTAAACAAAACTCAACAACATTAAAAATTGATGATTAATTTTTTTTAACTAAATTTTTAAGATCTTAAAAATGAAACTCTAATAATAAAATAGTAATAAACAAAGTGTTTATTTGAAAAATAAATAATCCACTTAAAATCTCTTAAAATGGTAGTAATTAACACCTATTTTTTGGATAAACAATCATAGATTTAAAAATAAACAAAAATAAAATATTTGGACATGGAAAAATTTAAACATTACTTTTTTTGGGTACGCAAATAGTTTAAAAAATTATTATGGAATGCTGCCTTTTTTGGGACAAAAGAAATAGTTTCTTTTATACAGGATGTTTCATGATTAGAGCAACAAACTTAAATAGATCTTTTCATAAGAAAAACAATTTCAATAATGTAAATTAAATTTATAAACAAAAACATTTTTTTTTTAATTTATTAATTTCAAAATTGTTATATTTTGTTTTAGAAATTAACTTAACAATTTCTTAAAACAGGATGTCCCTTGCAATTTTAAAATTTTATATACAATTCCATAAATTTATTATTAAACAATTGATTGGCCAAACTAAATTAATAAATTTGGCAATTTTTGTTATTAAATTATTACAACATCTCACCAAACTTCTGCTGCAATTCATTTGTGAGTTTTTAGAAGTTAAAATTAATAAAATAATTATTTTTTTAATAGGTTTCCTTTTAAAAATCTTTGATTATTGTAGAAAAATTATGTAAGACTTTAATGGTAAAAACAATTACTTGTCATTGTCTACAGAAATTTAATGTTTGTTGTGGCAATAGGTGAAAGAAGAATAATAAAATAAATGTCATAATATTAATAAATAGATAAGTAGTGTGAAGGAACAAAATTTATTATTTTCAGAAATGGACATAACTGTCTAAAAATTTTAAGTGTTAATTTTGCAACCTGTCTTACCGACAAAAAACAGTTTCTTAATTTTAGTTTTTTTATATTGTTGTTAACATAAAATTAGCAATAGTTATTTTACAGCTTTTAGTTAAAAACACAGCAAAAAAATTCAATACCTAAATCTGCTAAAATGATATAAAATAAATGAGTTCACACTATTATTCATCCAGTTCTATGTTTTTTTATAACTTTTTAAACATAATTTTTAAAAATAACTTAAATCTAGATATTTTTTAATGAATCATTTTTTATTGCTTGTATTGTAAATAAAATTTATACTAATCCTGGTATTTTTTAACAAAACATTTTAAACTATTTACTTAACAATTGCCCAATGTTTATTAAGATTAAAATATTAGCAAAAGTATTATAAAAAAGCTGCAATTTTTATTACTTCAATTTTTTTTTTATGTTTATATGTATAAAAAGTGACAAAATTGCCAAAATTATTTTCTTTTCTATAATTATACAAACTACAATGATAATTAAAGCATTTTATGTTTGAATAACCAAAAAACTCATTTAAAAAATTATCAAAAATGATTTTTAATTATTATCACCAACTTAGGTAAATCGACATACGAATTTTGGAAGGCTTTCAAAGGCTTTGGGTAAAATGACATAGTATGTCCCAAGTTTTCCAAAATGGGGTAAAATGACATACCATGTTGTTTTACCCAAGAACTTGGGTAAAATGACGCCAACAACAATTTTTTTGTGAATTTATTACATGTTTAATTTTTATTTAAATAATTATTGTTCTTCTTAATTTTGTTTCCAATTAAGTAATGTTCCCTTAACACCCTAAATATAGGCATTAACTCATAAATTAATGGAATTATTTAATCTTAAACAAAAAGTATGACATTTTAGGCACAATACTTATATGAAATTTTTTTTAACAATTTAGGGACACTCTATATTTTTGGTGTATTTAATTTGCCTTAGGTTTTGAAAACACCCTGTATACCTAAACGGGACAAATTTAAACATATGCATGCAGAAAATTATGTATTAAACAAGTAATAATTAATTTATAAAAAAACCTACAATTTCTTTTTTTTTATTTTGCAGATCGCTCAACCGTTAAAGAAAGAAAATTATTAATAACATGAATTTTACCAAGTGACCCCGTTTTTATTTTATACCTAACAAAATTGTCTAAAATCGATATTTTTACAAAGTAATTTTTTTATTTTAAAAAAATGAGCTCTGTACTCTTAGAAGCAAGGGCTTTTCGGCCCTTTAAAAGTAGCGAAGAATATCTTTATGCTATGAAGGAAGATTTAGCAGAATGGCTCCAAATAATGTATCCCCATTTGGGGATAAATGTGGACAATTTTATGGACAAGCTAGAAACTGGGGTTGCCCTTTGTGAGGTAAGTTTTTTTAATACCAGGAATTAGCCCAATCATTCTAATACGCCCCCAGAAAAAAATCCCAACCAAGATCTGCTTATGCAGGGTTGTAGGCACTATTCCCGGGAACATAAAAGTGAAAAATTCCCACAAAATTTCCGTGACGTTTAGCCCCATCTTGCATAGAAGTGAAGAGTTAGTTTTTTGTTAATAGCAAAACTATTCGGCACTTTTGAAAAAAGTTTTAAAAAATTTTAGGAACATTATTTTAATAAGAATGCAATCATTTTTAAAAAAAATAATAAATCACCAATGTGAACGAATTTATAGCACTTTGAAAATGTGCTAATTTGGTCCTACAGAGAACGCTGCAATCTATGCTTCAGGACTCTATGACTAAGATAGACGATTATAATGAAAGCTATAGAATCGTTAATATTAGTGATACATTATTTTTTAAAAAATGACTGTATTCTTATTAAAATAATGTTCCTAAACATTTTTAAAACTTTTTTTAAAAGTGCCAAATAGTTTAGGTATTAACAAAAAATTAACTCCTCACTTCTATGCAAGATGGGGGCTAAACGTCACGGAAATTTTGTGGGAATTTTTCACTTTTATATTCCTGGAGATAGTGCCCACAATCCTACATAAGCAGATCTTGGTTGGGATTTTTTTCTAAGGAACCTACAAATTTTAAATAGAATGATTGGGCTAAATAGTTATATATTAAGGCTAGAGATTTAAGTTCACAGTTTACAAGATCTGTGCTCCTAGAAGCTCGTATAAGTCATCTCCGTTGAGCTCCCGTCTTCTACTAAATAGCAAATCTACATGAGGGCCCCATCGTATATTAAAACTAAATGTAGTTTTGAACCCTAGAAAAATAGGGCTACAAACGTATTATGGCTTTATTAAAGTCGGTTATTTCTTTGTGTCGAAAATCTGACTTCAAACGTCATGTTAATATTTAGATATTCTTATGCTTATGTGGTAACCTTATTTAAAAAGGGGTTATAAGTTTTAAAATTGGTTTAAAATGTCTGTTTTTGTAAAAAATTGCAATAACAAAAGAATTATTTAGCTGACTAGACCAGAAAATTTATTAACTTAATTAAGTTGTTCTGAAATAACGGCAATGCTAATAAAAGTGTAAAAACTGATTTATATGAATAATAATCTAGATTTTGAGAAAAAAAAGCATTATGTAACAAAAAAAACCCAGAAATTCTTTAGCAAAACCAGTAGGCCAATACAAATTAATTTAACCAGAATTCAATTGTTACTACAAGCAACATTATTTTGCAGATGGGTCTACTTAAAACTGAGAAAAAGGCTAGTAGTAGTAGTACTCCAAAAAATAACACCCTGTATAAAAAATTTATAATTTCGGTTGTTAATTTTTCGCAAACGGTTCTCTCTAATTGCTTATAAACAACTAGAATAATTGTTAAACGTAATTAAATATTTTTTGAATTGCAAATTAGATCTAGGTACTCCATTCAAGTAGCTTCTTTGCAAAACTAGTTAGTCTAGAGATTCAAATTCACAGATTCGAAAATATGTGCTCCTAGAAGTTCGTATAAGTCATCTCCTTTGAGCTTCTGTCAATTCTACTAAATAGCACATCTACATGAGGGCCCTATCGTATATTAAAACTAAATGTAGTTTTGAAAACTAAAAAAATAGGACTACAAACGAATTATGCTTTTATTTAAATCGGTTATTTCTTTGTGTAGAAAATTTGGCTTCAAAAAACAAAAATATAATGATTTTTGAAGTCAGAATTTCGATACAAAGAAAAAACCGATTTGAATGAAACCAAAATAATTTTGTAGCCCTATTTTTCAAGTTTTTAAAACAACATTTAGTTTTAATATACGATGGGGCTCTCATGTAGATGTGCTATTTAGTAGAATTGACGGGAGCTCAACGGAAATGACTTATACGAGCTTCTAGGAGCACAGATCTTCGAGTCTGTTAATTTGATCTCCAGCCTTAAAACATTTGTTTATTGATTCCCAATATGTTGAATCATTTAAAAACTATGTATTTGTTGTTATAAAGCAATACTTATTATAGGTAAACACTAACTAGGTAAACTACTTTGAATTAGAATAGACCTTTGCAACCAAATATGCAAATTGTATTTAACAATAACATTGAGGATCAAATTGCTTAGAATGTCCTTCAAATAGGAAGAGAATTAAAGTTTTTATTATTTGCACAAGCTCGAAATACATGTCATTTGAATAATTAACATATATTTATACAGGGTGACCAATTTCGTTTGTAAAAATATTATTTGACACCAGTTTTTTAAAATTAATTTTTTACATTCTTTAGGGATTCAATTTATGCGCTATTTTTGTACAACAATTTTTAAGACTATTGTCAATGTGCTAGACACCCTGTATACTAGTTTATCTATTTAATAATCTAAATCTAAATTGTCCAAGACATTAGAATAACCTACGTTTTGTCCAAAATGGAGTGTTTATCTTTCTTTGGCAATGTGAGTCACCATCCACAGTAATATTATACTTTTTACCATTACAAAATAACTGTTTTACTTGGTATACCATAGGTACCTGGGTACCTATAAGAACTTAAGAACCTAATGACAGACTACGATCTGTTAATGATTATGATGTTTGATTTAATGGAACTTGCAAATTATGCTTTGTGTCTACAGATATTGTTTTGCTGATGGCCAATTGATTTTTTTTTATATTTGTTGGTTTATTTAATAAGGCATAATTTTATAATGATTTTTGAAGTTAGATTTTCGACACAAAGAAATAACCGATTTAAATGAAACCATAATACGTTTGTAGCCCTATTTTTCTAGTTTTTAAAACTGCATTTAGTTTTAATATACAATGAGGCCTTCATGTAGATGTGCTATTTAGTAGAACTGACGGGAGCTCAACGGAGATAACTTATACGAGCTTCTAGGAGCACATATCTTCGAATCCGTAAAAGCCCAATTATTCTAATTAAAATTTGTAGGTTCCTTAGAAAAAAATCCCAACCAAGATCTGCTTATGCAGGATTGTAGGCACTACCCCTAGGAACATAAAAGTCAAAAATTCCCACAAAATTTCCGTGACGTTTAGCCCCCATCTTGCATAGAAGTGAGGAGTTAGTTTTTTGTTAATATCTAAACTATTTGACACTTTTGAAAAAATTTTTAAAAATGTTTAGGAACATTATTTTAATAAGAATACAATCATTTTTAAAAAAATAATAAATCACCAATATTAACGATTATATAGCTCTTTGAAAATCACCTGATTTCATCATAATCGTCTATCTTAGTCATAGAGTCCTGAAGCATAGATTGCAGATTCCTAATAATTTTTGAAACTTTTTTCAAAAGTGCCAATTTTGTGGGAATTTTTCACTTTTATGTTCCTGGGGGTAGTATCTACAAACCTGCATAAGCAGATCTTGGTTGGGATTTTTTTCTGGGTGCATTATTAGAATGATTGGGCTATAAATTTAAAACTTTTTTGTGTGCCTTAAAATCTTTGAAGGTCCACGAAAATCAAAGCTTCCTTTATTAATTTTAAACTATTATTGTGTATTTTTACTTTCTAACATAAATTACTCAAATTATTTTTTTTATTTTTTATACACCCACTGCTTTTATTAATTAAATTTTTCTTAATTTCGTTAAAATGTTTCAAAGGAAGTATTTTTTGACATGCTATAAATTATCGTCTAATTGAATCGCCCATAAATTTTTTAATATTAAGAATCTTTTCAATGGCCCACCCGACCAAAAGTAATAAACAGAGAACCAAATAATTTAGGAATAAATCAAGCCTATAAGAAATAAGTCGCTAATTGAATTCTTGTTTAATTAATAAGGTAGTGAAAGTCTATGGGATTATTTTATTATCTTAGTTTAAACATTCTGCATACCGAACGCTACGGTAAAACGAGTTGATTGAAATTTATTGGTGTTTGATATTATTTAATGCATTACTACATCTATTTTATAGTGTCGTGTTTTTCACTTCATAAGTTTTGAATTGAGGTATTTTGCATATTCACTTTGGAATTAAAAAAAACAATTAACTTTGTCAAAATTCATGATTGGTCATCATTCACAGTTTTGTATGCGATTTATGAAACTCCACTGCCTAACAGACTCAAAATTCTTAATCACTAATTAAAGCCAGTCTACTTGTGTGTCTAAAAATTGGACTAATTTTTTTCACATTCAACTGTTTATGTATAAGATTCTTTAAATTAGAGTCATTTAATTGCATTAGAATGTCTTAATCTTGCGGTGTGTCACTTGTGCATTTTCCGCGGGTTTTAACTGGCGCAAAGCATCCATGTATTTCCGGGACACTCCTGTTTTTAGTAGACCTGTCTTAGGATGGGTGCTAAGACTGGTGGGTCCATGTTTGAATACAAGAATCAGCAGGAAATAGTCTATTGATGTGGTGCGTTGCCAAAAGTAAAAATCAACTCGTCTGGACATTGTTGTTGAGATAATTTTCTTTAAAAATGGTATTATTCCATTTTTTCGAAAACTCTCCAACTTAAAAAAATGATTGTGGCGAAAATACTTGTTGTATCCGAACAAAACTTATGGTATAGTACTAATAAACTTGAAGGGTTTGTTTGGCACTTGTGGTGGCGTTGGTGGCGCCCCTATTTGTCTATATGCAAAATATAAAAGACAACCCTCGTATTATGTAATTCTCAACAAAGTTGATAACGTGAATGGAGAATATTCGTACAAAAATTGGTTATGGGGTAACCTACGAGATCTGTCATACCACCCGTCGGTTCAGATGCTAACTGACATTACTTCTGAATTTTATATTTTTATCAAATATAAAGCTAATTCCCCAAAAAACAACAAACTGCCGGTTTAAAACATTCTACGTACCAGCTAAAAGGTTTGTATAACATTTACGGAGTGTTTTACAACTTCAATTCTTTATAATTAGGTAAAAAAGGGCATAATGACTCATTTACAATGGTACTTTTAATGCAATATCTGTGCATCCAAAAAAATGCGGATTATTTTAAACATTCACGGAAATCCTTTTGTAAATGAGTCATAATTTTCATTTTTTACCTAATTATAAAGAATTAAAGATGTAAAGCACTCTTTTAATGTTATACAAAATTTTTAGATGGTACATAGAATGTTTTAAACCGACAGTTTGTTGTTTTTTGGTATATAAGCTTTATATTTGATACAAGTATAAAGTTCAGAAGTAATGTCAGTTAGCAGCTGAAACGACGGTTGGTATGACAGATCTCGTAGGTTACCCCAACCAATTTTTGTACGAATACCCTCCATTTATATGTTGCTAGCTCCTATACTATTAAAACGGAAATTAAAAACGATAAGTACCTTCTCAGTAATAAGGAACACTTTATGAACTGATCAAGGTACCCTAGGACTCCATAAAAGGAGACCAGAGATCAGTGAAAGTGGTTAGTTGTTGATCCATGGCCAATACGACCTTTAAACACATATTTTTTCTAAGAATACGTAATGTGCCTTTGTACCTCATAGGAAATGCACTAAATAATTTTATTCATATTGTTCTTTGCCATTGACAAGAAAGGAAAGTCGTTTTTTGGCAATATTATTGATTAGTTTTATTCAAATTAGATTAATAATGGAAGTTATTAAATTGATTTAGGATATAAAATAAAATGAACAATAACACTAGAGAAGGTAAAGTGATTTAAAAACGATGAATATAAGTTTTTAGCATACATTCTATTTGGTAAAATGATACAGCGGATATTAAAAATGCTTTCTACTTTAAAAACTACATCAAAAATAAAATCTTTTCCGTCGGGGCATTTTTAGGAATTGTAAAGCATAAAGGCCGATTTATAGAACACTTTACTTCCGCTTTACTTCGGCGTAACTTTACAGAAAATTAAATAAAATACATGGAAATTTGCAAAAATGAGATATTCGCCCTTATTGTCAAGGGTGGTGATTACGGAAAATCGCTTCGTACGAAACCTGCTGGTCTTCTTATGTAGGTTTTCTACGAAGCGATATTCCGTAATTACCGCCCAGGTGTAAATAGTCAGAAGTCGCGAGTTCAGACACATGCGCATACCTGTTCCCAATTTCACGTAACTTTAGAATCTATAAATTAAGCAAATTTGTTAAGTTACGCGGAAGTGAAGTTACGCCGAAGTAAAGTGAAAGTAACGTTCTATAAATCGCCCCTTTTAAAGTTCTGTTTATATACGTTACGTGGTCTATGCTTAAACATAATACGTTAATTTGCTATGGTTTTTTGAGCTTGTAAATGATTAAAATTGCTACTTATGTTTTTTCTTAATATAAATGTGCTCGTTCAAAGATTTCAATGTAGAAAGAAGAACACTTAAAGTACTATTTAACCATATTTTTATTATATCTTGCACTCAGTACCACTACTATGGATCACAAACATTATCTTAAATATTTTTAATCATAGTTATTAATGTATTACTCCGTATTTTTACATATTTTGTTTTGAAAATAACTGACATTCAAGGAGATGACTTTTATAAACTTTCGAGTGCACAGATCATTCAATTTATGAATTTGAATTTCTAGCCTTAATTTTTAAACTAATTTTTCTGTAATACAACACAATTAAATAATTCTAAAAGAAGACAAAAATTGCTACGCCAGTTTCGATTTTTATAAGAGATTTAGTTTAGACAACTTACTTTAAAAAGTAGCGGATATAATTCTATTAAGATGTTATTTAATGTTTAATTTAAATGGACAGGTATTCCCAGTATAAGAAATTAATTAAATTTGAAACCAATAGAGGTTACTCTTCACAAATAAGTCATTTTTGTTGGACACATTTTTTTGTAAATTTATTAAGACTAAAGTTAACATGTTCTAAATTTTTGTTAAGATAACAGAATTTGGCCTAGACTGTAATAACTTTTAAAATTTTATCTGACCTTAGAATGAATGCTAAGTTCAAGATAGTTCACAAAGATAGAATGATGACTAAATATTTAATTACGAAAAATTGTATGTCCTTTAATTCTTAAAAAGTTACCTGCAAGATCATTTCCTTATATGTAATTGTTATTGATCTTAAAGTATTTTGTAACAACTTAAACACAAATAACTTTTAGAGCTCTTAAATGTTGGATAATTTTTTTAAAGACAGACATTGCCCATTAAAAAATTAATTATTTTTTTTACTTTTTTACTTGTAGTGATGAATTTTAAGCATTAAAAAGTTGTAAAATAGGTAAATTTAACCTTTCGTGTTCTAGCAAATTTTAAATTCAATAAAAAAGCTAAGTACTTTGCTCTTTTCGTCACGTAAAGTGCAAATTGATCAATAATCATAAACTAGGAATTCTTACCATTTGTTTTTATTTTAATGTCTTAGAGTAATGATTAATTATATTAGCCAATGACATTTTAAAATAAAATGATGCATTATTTTTTGTGTAAAGATTAATTTAAACTAATTTTTATAACCACATTTTAGACCGCACTTTATGATTTGAAATAAAGTTTATTTTTGTCTCAGAAAGATTGCCTTTATCGAGTTTACATAGGTCATTTATTCCGCCATATATTTTCCAAATTATAAAAGCCTCATTAGAATTTTTCGACCGAAAAGAACTCTTTCATAAAGAATTTATAGGGTGTCCAAAAATTGGCGCATAAACGCGATGGTACGTTGTTGGGGCATGCCCAGAGATTCCTGGATAATTGTTAAAAAAATCCATCTGTTATATTCATTGAGGAAAATGCAAACAAAGTTGCATAAATTCGACAACACAGTCTTGGAAAATACATCTATTCATCTATGAGTCTTGATCATACACTTTTGCATTTGATTTTATTGACATTGTTGTCAGCTTCATTTCATGAAAATTTTGTAAAATAAAATTGGTTATAAAAATGTAATTCGACCATTTAAAATATAAACAAATGGTGAAATGGTTTAAGATAGACTGTAGCTTTGTATTTAGCTTTTTTTCGTTAATATGTGCTGTTATCTTTAAGGTTTGAGCGTTCGAAGTTTTGCACTTTGGGACCTTATATCTCCAAGGGTATATGAGATGGATTTTTTTTAACATTTTCTTAGGGCTCCCATGCCCCAATAACGTACCGTCGCGTTTATGCGTCAATTTTTGGACACTCTGTATTTGGGTAACTTAAAAATGTTCTTCTAATTTTTAAGCAAAGAGTATAAATGTTGAGATGACCATGGCATTGAAAATTGAATTCAGCAGGTATACCAAATTTAGAAGTTATTTATAACTACAAATGTATAATTCATTCATCGGCCTCTAACTGTCGTAACTTACAGGTACCAAGGCTGAATTGACCGGTAACTTCCTTAAAAGGAAGAGAAAAATCAACTTGGCGCCGCTGCCACTTTTTAATCCAGCTTGAGGAACAAAACAACTGAAGATCATCGTTAATAAATAAACGCTTTATTATCACTTTAGTTCAGCACATAACCAAAATTCGTAATGAAACATTATAAATTTTTTTTTGTTTAAAATGTGCTTTTAAAGACGACTTTGAACGCGAAATCCAGATTTTTTTAAAATGCTCTAGTTTCTAAAATATTTTTTTTAGGAAAAATCTAAATGCAGATTCTTATTTTACAACAAAAAAGCAATCTACAAAATAAGTTTCATTGAAATCAGAGACAAAAAATATTTTTGCTAAGCGATTTTGAAAATTTTCAAATTTTGGCCAACTTTGAAAAGCCCTAGCAAAAAAACGAAAACACTTGGAAAAAATCTATCTGCTGATTTGTTTTCTATGGCTTTTAATAAGTTTAAAAACACAGTTTAAGGCAAATCTATTTTTTTTAAATTTATCTCATTTTGTAGCAAGGGGTAAGGGTCCAAATTTTCCCAGTTTTTTTATTCTCACAGCCGCAAATAATTTTTCCTAGCAATAAATGCCATCTATGCTTATGTAAAACAAGCTGCCTAATCTGAATCTGGCACTTAAAAAGTTCCTACGCTTTTGGTTTATCTGCTACAAGCTTTTGAATGCAACTTCGAACGCGACACCTGATTTTTTTCAAAATGCTCTATTTTCTAAAATATTTTTTTAAGAAAAAATCTAAATGCAGGCTCTTATTCTACAACAAAAAAGCAATTTACAAAATAAGTTGCATTAAAATCAGAGACAAAAAATATTTTTGCTAAGCGATTTCGAAAATTTTCAAAATTTGGCCAACTTTGACAAGCTCTAGCAAAAAAACAGAAGCACTTGGAAAAAATCAGATTGCAGATTTGTTTTCTACACTTTTTAATTAGCATAAAAACACAGTTTAAGGCAAATCTATTTTTTCAAAATTTACCTTATTTTTAACCAAGGGGTAGGGGTCCAAATTTTCTCAGTTTTTTAATCATCACGTCTACAAGTAATTTATGCCAGCAATAAATGTCATTAGTGCTTATGTAAAACGAGCTGCTTAATCCGAATCTGACATTTAAAAAGCTTTTGGTTTAATTGCTACGAGCTTTTGAAAGCAACTTCAAACGCGACACCTGATTTTTTTCAAAATTCTCTAATTTCCAAAATATTTTTTTTTAAAAAATCTAAATGCACATTCTTATTCTGAAACAAAAAAGCAATCCACAAAATAAGTTTCATTAAAATCAGAGACAGAAAATATTTTTGCTAAGCGATTTTGAACATTTTCAAAATTTGAAACTTTGAAAAGGTCTAGCAAAAAAACGAAAGCACTTGAAAAAAATCTAACTGCTGATTTGTTTTCTATGGCTTTTAATAAGTTTAAAAACACAGTTTAAGGCAAATCAATTTTTTCAAAATTTATCTCATTTTGTAGCAAGGGGTAAGGGTCTAAATTTTTTCAGTTTTTTAATTATCACGGCCGCGAGTGAATTTTCCAAGCAACGAATGCCATTTGTGCTTATGTTAAACGAGCTGCTTAATCCTAATCTGGTACTTAAAAAGTCCCAACGCTTTTGGTTTAATTGCTACGAGCTTTTAAACGCAACTTCGAACGCGACACCTGATTTTTTTCAAAATGCTCTAATTTCCAAAATATTTTTTTTAGAAAAAATCTAAATGCAGATTTTTATTCTACAACAAAAAAGCAATCTACAAAATAAGTTTTATTAAAATCAGAGACAAAAATATTTTTGCTAAGCGATTTTGAAATTTTTTTAAATTTGGCTAACTTTGAAAAGGTCTAGCAAAAAAACAAAAGCACTTGAAAAAAATCTAATTACTGATTTGTTTTTTACACCTTTTAATTAGCATAAAAACACAGTTTAAGGCTAATCTATTTTTTACAAATTTACCTCATTTTGTAGCAAGGGGTAAGGGTCCAAATTTTCTCAGTTTTTTAATTATCACAGCCGCAAGTAATTTTTGCCAGCAATGAATGCCATTATTGCTTATGTAAAACGAGCTGCTTAATCCGAATCTGCTACTTAAAAAGTTGCAACGCTTTTGGTTTAATTGCTACGAGCTTTTGAAGACAACTCCAAACGCGACATCTGCATTTTTTCAAACTGCTCTAATTTCCAAAGTAATTATTAAAGAAAAAATCTAAATGCAGATTCTTATTCTACGACAATAAAGAAATCTACAAAATAAGTTTCTTTAAAATCTAACACAAAAAATATTTTTGCTAAGCGATTTTAAAAATTTTCAAAATTTGAGCAACTTTGAAAAGCTCTAGCAAAAAAACGAAAGCACTTGGAAAAAATCTGATTGCTGATTTGTTTTTTATGGTTTTTAATTAGTATAAAAGCACAGTTTAAGGCAAATCTATTTTTTTTAAATTTATCTCATTTTGTAGCAAGGGGTAAGGGTACAAATTTTCTCAGTTTTTTAATTATCACAACTACTAGTAATTTTTGTCAGCAATAAATGGCATTATTGCTTATGTAAAACGAGCTGCTTAATCCGAATCTGCTACTTATAAAGTTGCAACGCTTTCGGTTTAATTGCTATGGGCTTAGAAAGGCAACTTCGAACGCGACACTCAATTTTTTTCAAAATGCTCTTATTTCCAAAATATTTCTTTTAGAAAAAATCTAAATGCAGATTCTTATTCTACAACAAAAAAGCAATCTACAAAATAAGTTTCATTAAAATCAGAGACAAAAAATATTTTTGCTAAGCATATTTGAAAATTTTCAAAATTTGGTCAACTTTGAAAAGTTCTAGCAAAAAAACAAAAGCACTTGAAAAAAATCGGATTGCAGATTTGTTTTCTACACCTCTTAATTAGCATAAAAACACAGTTTAAAGCAAATCTATTTTTTTTAAATTTACCTCATTTTTAACCAAGGGGTAAGGGTCTAAATTTTCTCAGTTTTTTAATTCTCACAGCCGCAGGTAATTATTGCCAGCAATGAATGCCATTAGTGCTTATGTAAAACGAGCTGCTTAATCCGAATCTGGTACTTAAAAAGTTGCAACGGTTTTGGTTTAATTGCTATGAGCTTTTGAAGACAATTTCGAACGCGACACCTGATTTTTTTCAAAATGCTCTAATTTCTAAAATAATATTTTTAGAAAAAATCTAAATGCAGATTCTTGTTCTACAACAAAAAAGTAATGAACAAAGTAAGATTCATTGAAATCAGAGACAAAAAATATTTTTGCTAAGCATTTTTGAAAATTTTCAAAATTTGACCAACTTTGAAAAGCTCTAGCAAAAAAACGAAAGCACTTGGAAAAAATCTAATTGCTGATTTGTTTTCTACGGCTTTTAATAAGCATAAAAACACAGTTTTAGGCAAATTTATTTTTTCAAAATTTACCTCATTTTTAACCAAGAGGGGTAGGGGTCCAAATTTTCCCAGTTTTTTTATTCTCACGGCCGCAAGTAATTTAAAAATGCTATCAATGCTTATGTAAAACAAGCTGCTTAATCCGAATCTGGCACCGAAAAAGTTCCAACGCTTTTGGTTTAATTGCTACGAGCTTTTGAATGCAACTTCAAACGCGACACCTGATTTTTTTGAAAATGCTCTAATTTCCAAAATATTATTTTAAGAAAAAATCTAAATGCAGATTATTATTCTGGAACAAAAAAGCAATCTACAAAATAAATTTCATTAAAATCGGAGACAAGAAATATTTTTGCTGACAATTTTTGAAAATTTATAAAATTTGACCAACTTTAAAAAGCTCTAGCAAAAAAACGAAAGCACTTGGAAAAAATCGAATTGCTGATTTGTTTTCTACACCTCTTAATTAGCATAAAAACACAGTTTAAGACAAATCTATTTTTTCAAAATTTACCTCATTTTTAACCAAGGGGTAAGGGTCTAAATTTTCTCAGTTTTTTAATTATCACGGCCGCAAGTAATTTTTGGCAGCAATAAATGTCATTAGTGCTTATGTAAAGTGAGCTGCTTAATTCGAATATGGCACTTAAAAAGTTGCAACGCTTTTGGTTTAATTGCTATGAGCTTTTGAACGCAACTTTGAACGCGACACATGATTTTTTTCAAAATGCTCTAATTTTTAAAATATTTCATTTAGAAAAAATCTAAATGCAGATTTGTATTCTACAACAAAAAAGCAATTAGGAAAATAAGTTTCATTAAAATCAGAGACAATTTTTTTTTGGGGAACGATTTTTGCACTTTTATGTGGTACTTGAGGTGTTTTTCATATTGAATCAAAATAAAAATAAACCAAGAATTAAATGTCCTTTCTTTAGCAGTGTAACGTCCCTTATATGTCCATTGTTATTGAAAATTAAACATTGTTTACATGGTCATTGACAGTAAAATTATTACCTAGTAGTACGAGAGCTGGCAACCAAAAACACACATCATCGAACGTTGTCATGATTTTTTGTGCATTGCATTATATTTAATATTTCTTAACTTTTGTCCAATACACTGACAGCGCTAATAGGTAGCGTTAAACATCATAAGTGGGATATTTTTTTTTGACGAAATAAAATAATATGTGCAAATATGAGCCTTAACACTGCCAGACATTTATAAAGTGAAATTTTTTAATTTTGTGTAATCTGTAGACTTTTATGCGTAAAATAAGAAATTATTACAGGGTTTTTTGTCCTTGGAAAGAACATATGAAAAGCGATTAACCCATCATAAAGGGTTGGCAGGGTTATAGCTCGAAGGTGCATAAATCAATTTTGTTGTACGAAGAAAACGATCCCACTTATGATGTTTTTACCTCTAAAAAAACGCTACCTGTTTGGCCTGCCATTTTGTTGGATTAGGAAAAGTAATGTTAAATATTATGTAATGTAAAAAAATCATGACACCGTTAATGATGTGGATTTTCATGTTGATAGCACCTATACTATACCTACCGAGTACTTGTTTTTTTAATTTAAACAATCTATTTCACTTCCCTTTCGGTATCTAAAATAATTGATAATTTCTGTAAGTCACAAAGTACAAAGACAGGAACTACGGTACTATAAACAGTACTTAACGCCCTATTTTGATAAGAAGTTACTTTGAAAAGCACTTAATTTTAATTAAAGGGTGTTGCCGATTTAGATTTGTTTAATTTAAATTACAATGGGTAAGAAAATTGCCTATTCTTAAGTTTTAAGGACATTGTTTGCGTTCTATAATAAGCACATTATGAAACCCGAAATTCGGTTTTTTAAGATTGCTGAATTGCTTCATAATTAAACCCAAAATTTTATTTTATTTGGTTGGTTTTCCAGGTGCAAAAAGATGAATTCTTTCCAAGGTACTTATTATTTAACAATTTTACTATTATAAACTATCGGGGGACATAGTTTTTTTTGTAGAGGAAATAACTAGAAGAATTGGAGAAACGATATCAACTGTTACATTTTCTTAAAAATGCCTATTTATTCAGTTTTAAGTGAGTAAAGTTTACAAATGTCATTATTCATTATGCTTTAACCTAAATTTAGTTTTTATTTCAAAATGTCAATGTTACCAAATTAAAAAAAGTTAAATTTTAAAGTAAGTTTTTAATCCAATTTAAAAATGCTTATGTTAGAAAGAATTTTTTATCATGGGAATTTTTATTACTTATTTGGGCACTTGAAAGTTATATATTAATATTGTGTGTTAGTATAGACTTATTCATCAGTGTTTATATTACACTTGATTTAATTTCTCTTATCTATTTACTAAAAGTTTTAAAGTTTATTTGAAGCCGAGTATGGAACGGAAATATTTATAACTCATAAGCTATGGCAACTTCCTGTCGGTGACTGACGCTATGTTTTGTTTTATTATGCGGGTGAATCCGCTCTTTAATGTATGCACTTATTAAATTAATATGTAAACAGTATACAGGGTGTCCAAATTTGGTCAAAAATATGGGTATAAAAATGTCATTCTACAATTTAAATGACCAACAAATAATTTAAAAGTTTTGATCGACTGTGCCTTTGCAATAAGATTTTGTTTCGTTTATATGTGCCTTTATTTCTAAGAAATAAGTGTTGAAAAAAGAAGAAAACATACTTTATAAAATAGGTTGCAGTATATGTTTAATTTTCCTAAGGCTGAATTTTATGTAACAAAATAATACATTTTAG
Organism: Cartodere bifasciata; assembly: GCA_963920755.1. NCBI lineage: Eukaryota > Metazoa > Arthropoda > Insecta > Coleoptera > Latridiidae > Cartodere > Cartodere bifasciata. The sequence goes on along the minus strand of OY987199.1, from coordinate 1,669,826 downwards.
TTTCTTGTTAGCAGAAAAATTGCATTGTCCTAGTAATGTTTAACATTATTAATAATAAAGGTATGCCATTCTTACTTCAGGCTACCCATTTAATAATAAAAAAAATACCATAGGTACCCTATAAGTTGTAAGTTTATTTTTTTTTTGTTTTTTTTTTGTACAAAAAAGGTATTCATACAAAATAGTTATTTATTGCGAATGGTATTAAATATAACCATTGAAACTTGGCTGAAAAATTTTATTTTGATTTCATTTGTGTTATTTTTAATGGGGACTTAAATCATAGATTCGAAAATCTGTGCACTTGGAAGCTCGTATAAGTCATCTTCGCTGAGCTCCCGTCAATTCTACTAAATAGCACATCTACATGAGGGTTCCATCGTGTATTAAAAATAAATGTAGTTTTGAAAACTAAAAAAATATGACTACAAACGTATTATGATTTCATTTAAATCGTTTATTTCCTTCGGTCGAAAATAAGACTTTAAAAATTATTATAATATTTTTGCTTTTAGTCAGATTATCGACACAAAGAAATATGCGTTTTAAATGAAACCATAATACGTTTGTAGCCCTATTTTTGTAGTTTTAAAAACTACATTTAGTTTTAATATACGATGGAGCCCTCATGTAGATGTGCTATTTAAGCGGGAGCTCAACGAAGATGACTTATACGAGCTTCTAGGAGCACAGATTAGAAGATTTGTGAATAGCCTGAATTTCCAACAGCAGCTTATTTTATACAGGTGGTTTTAAATCTCTATACACTAAATGGTATGTTATTGTATAAAGTATGTAAAACGATCTAATCTTCTATGAAATTTAACCCGGGGGACAAAATGTATTGCAAATGCTAGGACTCCTACACTTTCTCTATGTTTAGTCACGAAGTTATGTAAAAAAATAAGTTCTTCAGATTGCCTAGTCCGCGGGTTGCTCTTTGAAACTATTATATGTGCATAAGAACCTGCATGATTTTGAATCTAGGTTAGGGATTCCTTTATTTTGTTATGTTTAGTCTAGATTTGTTTGTGTACTACAAAATTAAATAGATTTAACAATTAAGATAAATTTACTTGTTGTAATATGATTAGAGTAAATTGATTTAATAGGACACACGCGCAAAATAAAATAAGTAATTTGTGTGTTAAATAAATTTTATTACTCTAATTTAATAGTATTCAAACACTTTTATTAGCAGAAAGTGCTATTTTAATTTTAAGCCCTTACAATGGAGCGTATTCGTACAAAAATTGGTTGGGGTAACCTAGAAGATCTGTCATACGACCCGTCGTTTTAGATGCTAACTGACATTATTTACACACATTTTGAATTTTATATTTTTATTAAATATAACGCTAATATACCAAAAAACAACAAACTGTCGCTTTAAGACATTCTACGTATGTATCTAAAAGGTTTCTATAACATTTAGAAAGTGTTTTACATCTATAATTCTTTATAATTAGGTAAGAAAAGACAATTATGACTCATTTACAAAAGGATTTCCGTGAATGTTTAAAATAATTCGCATTTTTTGGTTGCACGAACTTTGCATTAAAAGTTCATTTGTAAATGAGTCATTATGCTCTTTTTTACCTAATTATGAAGAATTGAAGTTGTAAAACACTCCGTAAATGTTATACAAACCTATTAGCTGGTACGTAGAATGTTTTAAACCGGCAGTTTGTTGTTTTTTGGTATATTAGCTTTATATTTGGTAAAAATATAAAATTCAGGAGTAATGTCAGTTAGCATCTAAAACGACGGGTGGTATGACAGATCTCCTAGGTTACTCCAACCAGTATTTGTACGAATACGCTCCATTCGATTATAGAATGTCACTTGGAATATTTATATTTTCCTATTTTAACAAATAAACTTCACCACAAAATGCAAGCTGTTCAAATTGAAGTAGCTTTATTGAAATTCAGATCAAAACAAACAAATTAGACAGTTAGTTTTTATTAAGGCTTTTTAAATGTGGAAATAGGAATTTCAATGTTTTGATATCTTTCAACAATGTGCTAACAACGTGCAGACTACTAAGCGCCTTTATTTTTATTGTCTAAATTAGTATTTATAAATAGAAGAATGATGTTCTCTTTATGGTGAGGAGGATGTTTACAGAAAGGCAGTGTCGTACGACAAAAAATAGTACATTAAAACAGTTTTATATGGAAGATTTTTAGCATGCGTTCAGGTTTGGAAAACGAGCCGGCCAGTGGCGAGTTTTCCAATGGACAAGTGATAAAAAACGCCTTATAAAACGATTTTTATATGCTATTTTTTATATTTGCTTCATTTAATTTATTAAAAAGCATATTTAATTTGAATTAAAAACTTAACTTAAAGTTTTATTTTTATAGTATTGGCAACATTGACATTTTGAGGTAAAAAGTAAATTTAGGTCAGACATATTGTATAATGACATTTGTAAACTTAACTCACTTAATTCTGAATGAATAGGCGTTTTTGAGAAAATGTAACCGTTGATATCGTTTCTCCAATTATTCTAGTTATTCCCTACAAAAAAACCATGTCCCCTGATAGCTTAAGTAGTAAAATTTGTAAATAAAAAGTACCTTGCAAGGGAAGAATTCATCTTTTTGCATCTGGAAAACCAACCTAATAAAATAAAGTTTTGGGTTTAATAATGAAGCAATTCAGCAACCTTAAAAAACCAAATTTAATAAAGATTTATTTTTAAGATTCTGTATAGTTGCATTTTGCTATAAGTTTACATTTTAAGAAAAACTAAATTGCCTTTACCATGAAAAGTAAATGCCTATGTACCCAGTCGTGGTACTGAAAGAAACCTTATCTTAAGTAGGCAATAATTTTCTTGCATTAGATTAAGAATATTTATTTTTAGTTTCACTTCCAAGAAGAAAAAGGAAGTACTCATATAACAAAAAAAATAACAACCTACGCAAAATGCCATTAGTGTCGTGAAACGTGGCTTTAGTTGAGTTTAGCACGTCAACAAAATAAATATAATGCATACTTTATCAAAAGTCCCGACTCAGGACTTTGACATTTAATTTTCAGTAGTAATAGTAGTGTGCTCTATGAATTTTCGATTATAAAATGAACGAGTGCTTGTTGCATAGTAATGTCCCGCAAGAGTAAGGATGTTGACTAATTATTTACCGAGTGCGAAGCACGAGGTGAATAATTAAAAGAAAACATCCTTACTTTTAAGGGACATCAAGACGAGTCCTTTTAAATTCGAAATTTTATCAAGAGCACGAGGGCCATTCGACACGAATATTTCATTTATAAACACTATTTACCCAACAAAATAATACTAATTTCATTAAAACACTGAATACGACTAACCAAAAGAACAATTTTTGGCAAAATTAACAAAAAGTCATAATTTTGACTTCTATCCAGGTATTTTATTTCGCTGTCAGTGCTGGTCAACCGCGGGATATTTCAACTCAGGTTGTTGCCAACGGGTGATTTTTAGTATAATTTGCAGTAAAATGCTTCAAATTTTGGTATAAACCTCTAATTTGACATATAATTAAAATAATTTTATTTACAACTGCATATGAAATGATGACATTTCTGACTTTTTAAAAGTTAGAAAATGTCACTTTATTAGTTTTATTAAGCTGTCACTTTCCACCCGGGCGGAAAGTAACTACTTTCCGCCTGGGTAATGAAAAAAAGGCGTATTTAACTCTTTTGTGGGAGCAAATCCTCTTCGGCCTTTTGCGCACACTCTTTTAATTCTGTACTTTCTTCATCACTATCCAACATTATGTTTTTTTTTAAATTAGTTGGTTTAAGCCCCCTAAAATAATGCGAAAAATGACGTTTTTTGAAAATTAAAAATAATTATTTTTTTACTTCGATGTTAAGCAATTGTAATGTAACCAAGGTAATAAATTAAAAATAAATAATCATGTTAACTAAGATGTTATCAATAAATAATATTAATTTGCAAAATTAAAGCTTTTTAAAATTAAATATAAACGTAAGCAGTTGTAAATAAAATAGTATACTAACCTCGGTGAACATTTCCTTTCTGTCTCGAGAAATGGTTTAACGCGGCGCTACGCGCCTTGGTAATCCATCTTTTTCTCTCGACAGAAATAAAACCCTTTCCACCCACGGTAGTAATATACTATTACAACATTTTCATGAATGAAGAACTATGTCAATAAAATCTAATACAAAAGTGTATGATCAAGACTCATGGATGGGATTTTTAGATGTGTTTTCGTAGACTGTGTTGCCGAATTCATGCAACTTTGTTCGCATTTTCCTCAATGAATATAACAGATGGACTTTTTTTAACAATTTTCCAGGAATCCCTAGACATGTCCCAACAAAGTACCATCGCGTTTATGCGCCAATTTTTGGACACCTGTATTTTCCTTAGAGATAAGAAAAGATAGATTAAGCAATTTTAGCACTTACTATCCATTCACAATTTATTTAAAACAGAGTAGGCGAGCCATGGGGTGACAAATTTTACCCTGTTTATTGTCATTAATGTTATTTGTGTTTGCTGGTTATGTAAGAAAAGTCAAAACAATTAAAAAATGCATATAAAAACATGTTCAGGGCATCTGAATTAAAAACAATGGTTTTAAAATATACAGAAGTATTTATTTTATTATTAATTTACTTTATAATGCACTAATCTTTAAAACATTAAAAAGTTTACACAAAATAGGAATTATTTATGTAAGTACTCACTGTTAAAAGGTCATTTTAGGTATCATAGGATAAATTAGCACTTTTACAAAAATTTCTACAATTTTCTTTATAAATTCTCACATCTCAAGCAAAAATTGTTTCGTTTTTCCAATTTTTACGTCTGTTTTATGTAACTGTCATATTATTTTTGGCATTTTTCAATTTTTAATGACAGTAATTTTGAAATGTAATGCCAACTTTGTAGAAAATTCAAATTTCAAAGAAAAAGGTTCTAGTTTTCATAGGTGACTGCGGTTTTTTTAAAACCTGAATGGATAGTAGCATTTTAGCAAGGTCCTTCGTTCAGCATGGTGATAAGTAACTTCACCTGTGTTTGTTCTTTTATAATATCACTCGAGCTTTAATTCTCAACCTTTCTATTTACTTCTTAACTTTGTTACTTTACTTATATGTTACTAAGATGTATTTGCATAGATTCATTCTTTGCATATTTAGCTTACGAGTCAGATTGTAAAATTAGATAAGAATTTCTTTAGTTTGTTAGTTTCTTATAAAAATCATAAAATTCCCACGCCGTTAAAACTTAAAAACACATGCATTGAGTACTTTCAACGTTGCTGGCTTGTTTTAATGATAATAAAAGTCTGTATATTATCCAAAGAATTCTCTGTTTTAAAATTTTCTAATATCATCACTCAATAAGACATCGGATACAGAAAAATAAATCTAGGTAAAAGGAAGTTAATTAGTCGCGGCCACTACGACCAAACCAGAAGTATCGCGCGGCCACTTCGACCATGCACCCTGCAATTAGGCACGGCCACCTAGTAGTCTTTTCAGGTAGATGCGGCCAGTTGGTATTCTTCCTTTTTAAATTATACAATTTTTTTTTATTATCCATTTATGTTTAAAAAAAAACGTCATTTATGAAAACTAGAACCTTTTTCTTTAAAAAGTTGAATTTTTCACAAAGTTGGCATTACATTTCTAATTTACTGACACTAAAAATTCAAAAATGCCAAAATTAATATGACAGTTACATAAAACAGGCGTAAAAATTGCAAAAATGAAACAATTTTTGTTTGAGATGTGAGAATTTATAAAGAAAATTGTAGACACTTTTGTAAAAGTGCTAATTTATCCTATGATACCTAAAAAGACTTCTTAACAGTGAATACTTACATAAAGAATTCCTATTTTGTGTAAACTTTTAAATGTTTGAATGATTAGTGCATTATAAAGTAATTTAATAAAAAAATAAATACCTCTGTATATGTTGGGACCATTGTTTTTGATTCAGATTCCCTGAACATGTTTTAAAATGCATTTTTTAAGTTTTTTGACTTTTGTTACATAACAATATACAGGGTAAAATCTGTCACCCTATGGCTCGCCTACTCGGTTTTTTTTAAAAGTGAATGGATAATATATGATATTTTGCAAAAATTTGTAATAACCGTATTTTATTAATTTCTTTTTTTCCTAGGTCAATTACTATTTGGTAATTCATAAAACCTACATAATTTTAATAATCCGATGTAAATTTCTATACCATGTGGGTGTTTTCTTTAATTTTACTAACGACATTAAATAAATCAAAAAAGGAAAATAATAACCTACTAACAAAATGTTATAATTATTACATAAGTAAGAAATTAAGCGAATAAAAAAATGGTAACGATTGAACAAATAAGTGAATTTTAAATCGTTAAATAATTACACAGTAAATACATGTTTGTCATTAACTGGCCTGGTTTAATTAACCGAATAATCTAATTGAAGCATATCGGTACTTAAATAATTAACAATAAATAATATTTACTTCATTAGTTAGTTAGTCTTAAATAGCCTTAATTTGTATCTTGAAAGGCGGCATTTCAACATAGAAATTTCTTATAAAATCAAAATAAATCACAATAATAAATATGTGGCATTTTCAAAATTTCAAAAATTATGTTTATGGCAATACTTCTGACTTAAATTTAAAGCGAATTTGGTTTTAATGCTACGCGCCTTTAAAGGCAACTTCCAACGCTTTACTTCGGACTTTAGTTGCAAGAAAGTAACTCTAAAAGAAAATCCAAATGCTGATTCTTATAAAACGAGATTTTTATACTATTTTTTATATTTGCTTCATTTAATTTATTAAAAAGCATTCTTAATTTGAATTAAAAACTTAACCTAAAATTTTATAGGGGGTGTCCAAAAAATGGCGCATAAGCGCGGTGGTACGCTCTTGGGGCATTCTCGAGGATCCCTAGAAAATTGTCAAAAAAAATCCATCTGTTATATTCATCGAGAAAAATGCGAACAAAGTTGCATAAATTCGACAACACAGTCTAGGAAAATACATCTAAAAATCCAATCTATAAGTCTAAAAATCCCATTTATGAGTCTTGATCATACACTTTTGCACTAGATTTTATTGACGTTGTTGTCAGCTTCATTTCATGAAAATTTTGTAAAATTAAATTGATTATAAAAATGTAATTTGACCATTTAATAAATAAACAAATGGTTGAATGGTTTAAGATATACTGTAGCTTTGTATTAAACCATTTGTTTCCTTAATATGTGCTGTTATATTCAAGATATAAGCATTTAAAGTTTCGCACTTTGGGGCAACATATCTACGAGGGTATAAGAGATGGATTTTTTTTAACAATTTTCTGGGGCTCCCTAGACATGCTCCAACAACGTACCATCGCGTTTATGCGCCATTTTTTGGACAGCCCTGTATTTATTGGATTGGCAACATTGACATTTTGAAGTAAAAAGTAAATTTAGGTCAGACATGTTGAATAATGACATTTGTAAACTTAACTCACTTAATACTGAATGAAAAGGCGTTTTTGAGAAAATGTAATGTTGATAGCGTTTCTCCAATTCGTCTAGTTATTCCCTAGAAAAAAACTATGTCCCCCGATAGTTTATAACAGTAAAATTTGTAAATAAAAAGTACCTTGTAAGGGAAGAATTCATCTTTTTGCATATGGAAAACCAATCTAACAAAATAAAATGTTGGGTTTAATAATGAAGCAATTCAGCAACCTTAAAAAAGCAAATTTCGGGTTTCATAATGTGCTTATTATAAAACGCAAATATAAAAATTACAGCGCTATTAGCTTTAATGCTATGAGCTTCCAAAGGCAACTTCAAACGCGACACTTGGTATTTTTCGGAGTGCTGTAATCGCAAAAATGAATTCCAGAAAAAATCCAATAAAATACCATGAAAGCAATCTAAAAAATAAGTTTATTTAAGAGGGGGCCGGCAGGTTGTTGTGCAGTAGAGTATTCGTTTTAATCATTCAAGATTCACAAACCAAGCGGAATTTTTAAAATCTAATGGTAGGATTAGATTGACCATGTTTCCTTCTTTGGAGTCAGAAAGTTTGGTTTTAAAATAATATCAAAAATATAAAATATAAGGAAAAAACCAAAATCCTACTTTATTTTTTTTTGAACGCAAAAATTTTTTTTCTTTAATTTAAAGTACTCATTCCGTAAATACATTTAATAACCGCTTATCTATCAAAAATCAACACCTAAATTCATCAGGTTTAGCTTTTTTGAATGAATGAATGAATGAATGAATGAATGAATGAATGAATGAACATGCAGAATACATATTTTGTGGCATCTATATTTTCACATATTTAAGACGGGGCCGGCTGCTTAAGGTCGGGGTGCATGACAACTTACAATTCGTTCATTTTAGAACAAAAAAAAAATCAGAATTCTAAAAATCTAAAATAAATTAAGTGATCTAATGATTTTTTTTTCGTTTCAGCACGCCAATGCAGTCAAGCTTCAAGCACAAGAGTATGTGGAAAAGAAACAAGAACGACAAGCAAAGAAAATTATGAGTAAGTCAGTGACAGGATCTTTGGCTCAGGCCCAAATTCTTACAAAGTTTCTCGACGTCAAATACTTCGTTACGGCCAAAGCTGGTACTTTTTTTGCAAGGTAAGCCAACATCAAAATTCCTTTGATCATTTTAAATGTTCTAGAATGTCAGCTAATATAAGTACTTTACACAAACAACATAAAGTGTGATTTATAGTTAAATTAAATTAACTCAACGCCACTCAAAGCTACTTTACTCCACTTAACTTGACGCGACTAAATTAAGGCATTTATAGTATAAATTTACACGTTAGTTTACAACAAGCTAATTTAGTAAACGCCATCTATCGGTAAATGTTAGAATCGTCTTATTTACAGAAATTCATCTGAAATTCTTCGATTATCTTTAAAATTTTAAAAATTTGGTCTAGTAGCCGATAGATGGCTCTAGTGAAGGGCTTACTTTACATTGAATTAGCTGAAATTAACCAAAATTAGGAAATAGAACCTTAAGTAAACGTCAAGTTAAGTTAATTGGATGTATAAATGCGATTTCATCTATCGTATAATTTATTTCAGTCGCGATACGTTAATTATAAGTGAAGTTACGCTAATTCATCTCTAAATCATGTTTTAAGCTTGAATTATAGATGAATTAACTTAAATTTATTAAAAAGCATTTTTATTTGAAATAAAAACATAACTTAAAATTTTATTTTTATTGGATTGGCAACATTGACATTTTGAAGTAAAAAGTAAATTTAGATCAGACATATTGAATAATGACATTTGTAAACTTAACTCACTTAATACTGAATGAAAAGGCGTTTTTGAGAGAATGTAACCATTGATATCGTTTCTTCAATTTTTCTAGTTATTCCCTAGAAAAAATCTATATCCTCCGATAGTTAATTATACAAAAATTTGCTAATAAACAGTACCCTCCAAGGAAAGAATTCATCTCCTTGCTTTTGGAAAACCAACCTAATAAAATAAAAGTTTGGGTTTAATAATGAAGCAATTCAGCAACCTTAAAAAACAAATTTCGGACTTCATAATCATGTCATTAATCATGTTTTAAGCTTGAATTATAGATGAATTAACTTAACTTCACTTATAATTAACGTAGCGCGACTGAAATAAATTATACGAAAGATGAAATCGCATTTACAGATCCAATTAACTTAACTTGACGTTTACTCAAGGTTCTATTTCTTAATTTTGGTAAATTTCATCTAATTTTATGTTAAGTAAGCCTCTTCACAGAGCCATCTATCGGCTACTAGACCAAATTTTTAAAATTACAAAGATTATCGAAGAATTTCATATAAATTTCTGTATATTTACAGAAATATGACGATTCTAACATTTACCGATAGGTGGCGTTTACTAAATTTTCTTGTGGTTAAGTAACGTATAAATTTATACTATAAATGCCTTAATTTAGTCAAGTCAAGTTAAGTGGAGTAAAGTAGCTTTGAGTGGCGTTGAGTTAAGTTAATTGATCTCTAAATCAAGCTTTAAAGCTTGAATTATAGATGAATTAACTTAACTTCACTTAATTAATTAACGTATCGCAAATTAAATGAATTATACGAAAAATGAAATCGCATTTACACATCCAATTAACTTAACTTTACCTTTACTTATAGGATATATTTCTTAATTTTGGCAAATTTTAGCTAATTCAGGGTATAGTGAGCATCTTCACTAGAGCCATCTATCGGCTACTAGATCAAATTTTCAATATTACAAAGATAATAGAAGAATAGACACACATGTCGGTAAATAATATGATTCTAACATTTACCGATAGATGCCGTTTACTGTTTTGGAGTAACGTGTTAATTTAAACTATAAATGCATTAATTTGGTTGCGTCAAGTTAAGTGGAGTTAAGTAGCTTTGAGTGGCGTTAAGTTAATTTAATTTAACTATAAATCACACTTATGACGTTTTTTTGGTACATACACAAAGCTTTTGTTTTTGGAATCCAATTTTTGTATTTTTTTTTTTCAGAGACAATGTGAGTAATTTTATCCACTGGTGCCGAATTTGCCTACAAATTATTGAATGCCTTCTTTTCGAAACTGACGATTTAATAATGCGAAAAAACGAAAAACATGTGATTTTGTGTCTTCTAGAAGTGGCCAGACAAGGAGCTAAGTAAGTTTTTAATTTTTTCTTAAAGAGGAATGTCGCAAAGCATAAAAACTGTGGTTATGTAATGTTGGTTGCCAAAACAGGACTTTCTGGTCATTGCTCAGTGGGTTTATAAGAGTTTATTTTAATTAAAAATTGTGCTTACTAGCAACATAAATAAACAAAGCACAAGTTGACATATTCTAAAAGTTTTTTAATAAGCGTTTAAATACAGAATTTTGGCAATTTAGAAGCAATATTTTTTTGCATTTTAAATTGCTAAAATTCTGTATTTAAACGATTATTTATGGACCTTTAGAATATGTTAACTTGTGCTTTGTTTATTTATGTTGCTGGTAAGCACAATTTTTAATTAAAATTAACTCTTATACACCCACTGAGCAATGACCAGAAAGTGCTGTTTTTGTTGATTTTAGGCAACCAACATTACATAATTAGAGTTTCTATGCTTCGCGACATTCCCCGTTAAGCCAAAAAGTTTGTATAACATTTACGTAGTGTTTTACATAGCCAATTTTAGATTATTGGCAAAAAGGTGCATAATGATTCATTTTAAAACGGCTGCTTGTTGTTTTTTGGTATATTAGCGTTATATTTGATAAAGACGACATTTCCATGGAAACCCCAACCAATTTTTGTTTGAATATGGTCCATTAATTAATTAATTTAAAATTTGCAAAATGTAAAAATAATGCAAATGAATTCATTACGCATTAAAAGTTGTTAACAAATAATTTAGAAATAGAACCTGTTGTTTAAAAGTCACAGATTAAATTTAATGTAATTAATTTTTTTCTTAATATGTACACCTTCTATATAATTTATAAGAATACGTAACAAAAAAGTGACTTTGTGAGAAAATTGTTAATTAAAAAGAAAAGTGACGGGTCTTATCTAAATATTTGTCTATTGTTTGCGATTTTAATTTTACTTTCTATTAACTTCTAACGAGTATTTAAAATATAAGGGTAAATGCGTGTTAAACTGGCCCCTTAAAAAAAGTGGCCATCACGTTGGATCTAACAAAAATAAAATTATAAAATATTATTTTATCCTACAGCAAAATTTTTGGCGTCTTTTTATGTGGACAATTCAAGGTATATTTACCCCCTTTTACATATATTTTTAATTTGATTAGACAGCCTTACACGGAATATGTATAATGAATTAATTCTTTAGTATTATTAATCATTCTCCCATCATTTAACATTTTATTTGAACTTTCTTTAACTTTATTTACCTAATTTGAGTGCGTGAGAATTTTTTAACGATGTAGAATGTTTACAAGGTAAAGGAAAAAGTAAATTAAAAACATTATTTTATAAATAATTGGCCTCAATAAAAAAAACAGCACATTTTTGTGCAAAAGTAATTTTCTACACAATCAAGTCATTTTTCGGTAATTTTATTGTAGAAATTTAATTTCCTAAAAAAAAATATAAACTGAATCATTATTTAAAATTTCTTCAATTTAATAATGTTCTTTTTAAAAAAATGATCTTTTTTTTTAATTTAATAAAAAAATTCCATTTTTTAAAAAGACATTATTTAACCTAACAATAACATTTTTAGGTTCGGTATGTTGGCCCCAATGTTAGTCCAAATGGAACGACAAATAGACAGAGAAATAGCAGCTGACCAGAAAAAAATGGCTGTCAGTTTTTGCGAAGGAAACGAAAATGATAATATAATCGAAGACGAAGATAGCGACTCAGATTTGGAAGACGAAGACCCCGTTTTAATGTATGGTCCCACCCCCCAAATTGTCACCAATGACTTGAAAAGTCTAGACGAAATGGTAAGTTTTTATAATAAACCAATTAGTTTATTTTAATTTAGGTAATATTTGGTGAGGAACTTATAAAAATCACTTGGACTGATTAAAGAGAGTTGTATTAGTGGCGCCCTCAAGCGAAAAATGACAAAACTAAATTTTTTTAACAGAGGGCAGCACAGTTATATCTCTCTTAATTGTTTCCAAGTCAAAATAACAAGGTACCTGTTAAATTAATGGTTTTTTTAAATAATTAGTTTTATTAATAATAAATTACTGTATAAATGAAACAAATACGTATTCCAAAACTGTATTTCATAAGGCACATAATTTATGAAAGGGAAATAAGCTAAACCTATTAGGTGGCATACTTATTAACTTTAAAGAATAATTACGTTTTGAAAAGAAAATATTCACCTGTCATATTAAATACTATAAATTAATAAAGCTTGTCAACATTTAATAAATAATAATTCATGAAGCATATTAAAAATATACAGTGAGAGGCAAAAGTCCCCCCCCCTGGCCTTAACTTTTGAACGGTTCGAGATATTGATTTCCAAAAAATTTTAGGTTAATTTACACAAAAAAAACTACCTTTTGACGAAATTGGTTTTTCAAAAAAAAATAAGCCCCACATAGGGGGACTATCTACTTAATTTTTTTAAATGTAAAGGGGGGTCAAGTGACCCCTCATTTGAAAGCTATTTTTATTTCTAACACAATGGTGTTTACCAATTTAAGATATATGTATTATTTTTTTGGCTAGGAGCTTCTCAATAAAAAGAACGATTTCCTTAATAAATGCAACAGTGAAAAAATAAAACTATTTGAAATTAGGTAAGGGTGCATGTTTTTCTTTAATTAAAAAAAATATGTAATATTTTTTTGTTAAAATGTGTTATACCCTGTGTCCCAACATAAAATACAAAAAAACAAAACCTTATGCTTCTTAATAATTTTTTTTTAATTAATTATATTTTTTAACCCTATTTTACTTCGTTTTTTTGAAAAAAAAATAATTTTGGTAGGTTATTTTAAAACATTTGTTATAAAACATACTAACAAAAAAAAATTATTAATATTTTTAAATAAAAAGAAAACATACACCCCTACTTAGTTTGGATTCACTTAAGTCTTTTATTGTTGCATTTATTACGTAAAAAAGGATTTTTGTGCTTTATTTTAAAACACACAGTACAATAGAACTACTGAATCAATCTAAAATTCGTAAACGTCATTGTCTTGGAAAAAAAAATAGCTTTCAAATGAGGGGTTACTTGACCCCCCTTTACATTTAAAAAAATTAAGTAGATAGTCCCCCTATGTGGGGGTTATTATTTTTTGAAAAACAAATTTCGTCAAAAGGTAGTTTTTTTAGTGCTAATTTGCCAAGAATTTTTTTTAAATCAATATCTTAAACCGTTCAAAAGTTAAGGTGGGGGGGGGGGGACTTTTGCCTCGCACTGTATAAATATTATATTAAATGTTAGTTCTCTACTTAAGGTAGCATTTAATTCCATATATTTCACAGTTATTATAAATGATATTTGTAGGCTATTAAGTACAGAAAACGGCATTTATTTCGGGCCTTTAGTCAAATTTTATTCACGCAATTTGTTTGTGTTGTACATTTGTGACTTACTTTTTATAAAATCCCGTTGAAAAAAACAATATGGGAATTGTGTCCAAAATGACATACTTTATGTTTGAGATTAAATAATTTCACTCATTTATGGGTTTTCCAAAATTGGTACGTTGTTGTACCTTGGGATTCTTAGAAAATTGTTAAAGAAAATCTGTTATATTTATTGAAGAAAATGCGAATAAAGTTGCATAAATTCGGCAACACAGTCTAGGAAAATACATTTAAAAATCCCATCTATGAGTCTTGATCATACATTTTTGCATTAGATTTTATTGACGTTGTTGTCAGCTTCATTTTTTGGAAATTTTGTGAAATTAAATTGATTATAAAAATGTAATTCGATTATTTAAAAGATAAACAAGTTGTAAAATGGTTTAGGATAGACTGTAGCTTTGTATTAAACCATTGTTTTCGTTAATATGTGCTGTTATCTTCAAGGTATGAGAGTTTAAAGTTTTGCACTTTGAGACCTCATATCTTCAAGGGTATGTGAGATGGATTTTGTTTGACATTTTTCTAGGGATTCCTAGACATGCCCCAATAACGTACCGTCGCGTTTATGCGCCAATTTTAGAAATGTATTCTTCTTTATTTTGGTCGAATGTTACCATTTTTTTGAAGCTGTTTGAAAACAATTCTGTGGTAGGGAGGCAAAACGGGATAAGTATTTTTGACGTTTAAAAAAATGTGTTTTTCGGACACCGAATTTTAATAGAAACATTTAGATATTTACAATTTGGATCAGCCATATACTTACTTTGAAACCTATTTTTTCAGCTAGCTTCTCACTATTGCATTAATATTGTTTAATATTTGCAAGAAAATCATTTTTAGAGTGACATGTACAAATGACAGTTTTATACTTATTCCCTTTTGCCTATTTACCACAGAATTTTTCCTTGGATTCTTTTACAATAATTATTCTGCACCTGTGTATTATCTTATTGCTATTTTTCTATGGTATCAAAGATACATTTACCATGAGAACCAATGCGCTTATATTGCTCATTTCTAATTATTGGAAATGAGTATTTTTTCTAGAAATTTGTCCATATTTAGGTATAGATTTCTTCCTCATTGTGTGCAAATGCCGATTGTATCATTTTGCATAGACATTGGGTATTACATTAACTAAATGTAATAAGAAATTAGACACGATTTTCTTACACATAAATATGCACATACATACAGAGTTTGTTCTTTAACTTTGAAAATAGCAACCTGAGGAGAAAGTTCATTAGTTTTGTTATTTGCTAATTTATTACTAAAATTCTAGGCTAAAAATGTGCCGTATTAGATTCTTTAAATATGTGGCAAATACGTCTATTCACGTGACATTTTTATTTTTCATTTTTTACCAACTTTGTACTTTAGCAAAAAAACAAAAGCACTTGGAGAAAATCTGATTGCATATTTGTTTTCTACGTCTATTATTAAGCTTAAAAACACAGTTTTAAGTAAATGGATTTTTTGAAAAGCCTCATTTTTAACCAAAGGGTAAGGGTCCAAATATGCTCAGTTTTTTTACCGCCACGGCCACAAATAATTTTTGCCAAAAATGAAAACTCGCATGCTTGTGTAAAACGAGCTGCTGAATCCGAATCTAATACTTAAACATTTGCAGCGCTTTTGGTTCTAATGCTATGAGCTTTAAAAGGCAACTTCCAACGAGACCTGTGATTTTTTTAATGTGCTCTAGTTGCAAGAAAAAAACTACAAAAGAAAATCCAAACGCTGATTTGAATTCTATGCCATAATAGCAATGTACAAAATAAGTTTCATTAAAATCAGAGACAAAAAACAATTTTTGCTAAGCATTTTTGAAATTTTTTTAAATTTGGCCAACTTTGAAAAACTTCAACAAAAAAACAAATGCACTTAGAAAAAATCAAATTGCAGATTTGTTTTCTACGCCTTTTAATTAACCTAAAAACTCAGTTTAAAGCAAATCTATTTTTCGAAAATTTGCCATATTTTTAACTAAAGGGTCCAAATATTCTTAGTTTTTTCATTGCCACAGCTACAAATAATTTTTGGCATAAATGAAAACTCGCATGCTTATGTAAAACAGGCTGCCGAATCTGAATCTGACTTAAACATTTGCAGCGCTTTTAGTTTTAATGCTATGAGCTTTAAAAGGCAGCTTCAAACGCGATACTTGATTTTTGCAGTGCTCTAGTGCAAGAAAAAAACACCTAAAAGAAAATCCAAATGCAGATTTGTATTCTATACCATAAAAGCAATGTACAAAATAAGTTTCATTAAAATCAGAGGCGAGAAATATTTTGCATGAGAATTTTTAATGAATTGGAAATGTTTTCATTCATTTATTCCTACCATTGATGTTACAAACTGGACTTTCAGTTTTATATTTGTATTTTTCAATCATAACAACTGCAAGTGTTAAATAAACTCGATGCAAGAACATTTTTGCGTAGGTATTCTTGTTTGTACCTGTTACTCTTTTTTATTACTTCTTTCTGCAATAAGAAGTTCGATTTATTTGATTTGTACATTTGTTTTAATACAGTGCCGGAAAAATATTCCCTTTTGTTAAATTAAAACATCTTTATACCATTAAAATGGGTTATTTTTTCAAAATTTGGTTGCTTGGTATATTACTATTTCACTGGGATTGATTAAAGGGAGTTGTATTTAAAGCGTCCTCTATCGTAACACGTTAAAACTACCCTAGTTGCCCAAATTTGCTAATAGATGGCAGTGTGATTGTTTCCCCCTTTGAAATCGCTAAGTAAAAACAACTACTACCAAGCAATTTATTCTGTTTCTTTGTAAATTGTTTAAATTATATAAACAATTGAATAACTTGACAGGGCCACCTACTTTAAAATGTTTTGTTTGTACTTTTTGTACCTAAGTACTATATCTAAGGCATTTAGTCGTTTACCAAAGTTGCTAATTAATGTATGTATTAGCATAACGGTTGATATTTTATGTCTTGTAGATAATGCATGTTTTAAACACTAGTTCTGGTAATTAGACTTGTCTATAAGAGGAAAAACGTTGTAATTAAGACAAAATTAACACTGGTTTGCACTTTCTTGTAGTACTGTTTTTTTATGTTTTTTTGATAAGAAAAAACAGCTTACAAAAGTGGGTGCATTTTCGTACTCAAACAAATAGTATATTAACACGAGTTTTTTATACTATTTTTTATATTTGCTTCATTTAATTTATTACAAAACATTTTATATTTGAATTAAAACGTAAAATTTTATTTTTATTGGACTGGCAACATTGACATTATAAAGTAAAAAGCGAATTTAGGTCAGACATATTGAATAATGACATCTTTACTCCCTTAATACTGAATGAATAGGCGTTTTTGAGAAAACGTAACCGTTGATATCGTTTCTCCAATTCTTCTAGTTACTCCATACAAAAAAACTATGTCCCCTGATAGTTTTAGTAGTAAAATTTGTAAATAAAAAGTACCTTGCAAGGGAAGAATTCATCTTTTTGCATTTGGAAAACCAACCTTATAAAATAAATTTTGGGTTTAATAATGAAGCAATTCAGCAACCTTAAAAAACCAAATTTCGGGTTTCATAATGTGCATATTTTGGAACGCAAATATAAAAAACTTTTTGTAGCTTAAATAGGCTTAAATAATTGTACTACAACAAACAATTTTGAAATAAACTTTATGGTTTTTGTGCATATAGTTTTTTTTATAAAAAAAAATGTTAAATATCGTCATCCTTGTGTAAAATGCAATTTAAGATGTGCAAAAGCAAATAGCATAAAATTATTATGTACCCATTTTTTTTGTTATCTCAAGGTTGATAGATAAATAGGTATCTAGACTTCTTGTTATTAATTATTATTTTCTACATACACATACATATACTTTGTTGTTGTTTATATGTTTATAAATCATCTTACAACAATACAGATTTTATCTGTTGGTATTTTGCAAGAAAATTCTTATTATTAGGGGGCTGTCTCTTATTCTGAGAACTTTTATACAGGATGTGACAAAAAACATTTAAAAGAAATATATATTTTCGTATGATTACTGCCTATTGGTCTATGATTTAAATATATATACCTGTAGTAGGTATATATTTTTTTAATTAAAGAATACCTCCTTTATTAAAATATGTATTTTGTTAATGAAATCTAAATAAACATTTCAAAATCAACGCAAACAAAACATGGTCTCGCTAAATAACTTTAATTCTCTTAAAAAATTAAAAAGGTTGCACAAAAATTGTGTTATCTAATAATTAACAGTCGATGCATAACTAATAACTAGTTTGTTTTTATTATTACTTATTGGTAAATTAGACATAACAAAAAATGACTTGGAACCATCTTTCATACAAAGAGAACCTTCTGCAATAATTTAAATGAAATAATTAGATATACAACACAGTTAGTCTATTGTTTTTCCTCAGGACAATTGAATGCTTATTGTTGAATATTTCGTGGTAATCTTTAACTTTCTATCGAACATATTGAATATACAGGGTGATTCTAGTTAAATTGTTAATTTTCGTACTTTTTGCTGACTTTAAAGATTTTTTCGCATTTCGTTTATTAAAGACATTCATTAACGCACTCCAAATCGTTGAATAATGACCCCTATTAATGCATGGATACGAGCCTATAGCAACGCTCTTCTATGTTTAAAATTACTATCTATGTTTCTACATTACAAATGTTAAAGTAGCTTTAATTACGGTTCAAGCAACAAAAGCCAAAAGAAATTAAATATTCACCGTTGGAAAGAATGAGAAGCAGATCCTTTTACTACATTTTAAGGAAATAACATTCATTTTCTATTCACAATTAATTAAAAAGTTCGGTGACAGCTCTTCTTCTTCTTCAACTTTAATAAATTTGAATGGCCGACGCATTGTTTCTGTTAGTTGGTGAAATAACTGTTTTAATTTATAATTTATTTAATAATGATGTACGATGTGCGAAAAAGCATTGTAACCAGTTCGTATGTTAAATGGCGATTAATAAACTCCCTTATTAACAAGCTCGCTGATCGCTCGCTTGTTAAAACCGCTCGTTTATTAACCGCCTTTATTAACACACTTACTGGTGAAATAACAATTTTCGTTGACATGTGCTGTTATCTTCAAGGTATAAGCGTTTGAAGTTTTGCACTTTGGAGCCTCATATCTCCAAGGGTATATGAGATTTTTTTAACATTTTTCTAGGGATCCCTAGGCATGCCCTAGAATTAAAGAAATGTTTTTAGTTTCATGCTGTACATGGCAACAAAATGTGTACAAGAAGTTTGCAATAATCGTAATAGAAAATCGTGGTTTAGTTTGTAAGAACGACATTGTAATGACAAAAATTATTATTAAAAATATGTGGGAATAGAAATCAATACCTTAAGGTTGTTTGTGCTCTTAAATGCTTTTATTTAGGTGAAAAAATGTATACAAAAAAAAGAAGAAATTAATTCTTTATTTGAAAGAGTTTTAATTTTTGTTGTCTTCTGATAAAATCTAAGTTTTATGAAATAAAACATTAAACCCTAAAAAATATCAAATAACAATAATCAAACCATCTTTCTTAAAAAAAAATGTTCACCTTATTATTGCTCCAATTAAATTTGTTTTGACTTGGTAACAAAAAAACAACACCAATGAAATTTAATCATGCGAATAAAAATGTCAAATACCTCGTATTTGTTAACAAAACTTTAATCCAAACCCACATATCAGACTTTTATGGACAAATCCAATCAATATGCTCATTTTTTTTGCAATTTTTATACATTTAATGCGATTATATCGAACCCTGGTCGTCCTTGATAAACTTTTATTTGTGTTTAAATAAAAGAGTAGGTGGCTTATAAAATTGCGTTTTTTTTTGTATTTTTGCTTTGTTTGTATTTTTTAAATACTTGAAGCCAAATTAGGAAAAAAGTGCACTTACAATTCAGGGTCGTTAAACTAAAACATTCAAGATATTTGAAATGTCACTATTTTGGATTTCTTTTGCTAAAAATCATTTTTAATTAAGCACATTTTGCTTAAGGTAGTTTGTAAGGCATAAAACTGTGCTGCCATCTTACGGATTTTATTAATAATTGTTAAAACTCTTCTCAGTAGATGGCGTCTAAGTTATAAGTCTTGTTAAAGAGCCTAATTTATTTGTTTAAGGTTCTTATTCTTTTTAAATGACAACTCAAAAAAAATTATTGGTTTTTAAACTTCTTTTTTGTTTTTGCTTAAAAAATTTTTGTTTTAGGTTCGTGACCTAGTAGCAAAATGCACATGCCCCACCCAATTTCCAATGATTCGTGTCTCAGAGGGTAAATACAGAATTGGAGACACAAAAGTATTAATTTTTGTTAGGGTAAGTATCCCAAAAATCACAAAAAAAAACATGACCATTTTTTTTATTTTTTTCTCTTGTAGATTTTAAGAAACCACGTTATGGTCCGAGTAGGGGGTGGGTGGGACACCCTGTCCCATTATTTAGACAAACACGACCCATGTAGATGTCGTTCCCAACATAGAACTACCCAAGGAGCCCGATTAATTAATAAACCAGGATCTGCAGATTTACATGGCTCTCAAGTGCACTATGACAGGTAAATTAAACTTAAAGCTTGATTTATAGATTAATGAACTTAACTTAACTTAGAACTAATGTATCGCGAATTAAATGAATTATACGAAAAATAAAACCGCATTTACACATCCAATTAACTTAACATTACGTTTACTTATAGGTTATATTTCTTAATTTTGACAAGTCTTAGCTAATTTAGGGTAAAGTGAGCATCTTCACTAGAGCCATCTATCGGCTACTTGACCAAATTTTCAAAATTACAAAGATAATATAAGAATAGACACTAATGTCGGTAAAAAATACGATTCTAACATTTACCGATAGATGGCGTTTACTGTTCTAAATTAACGTGTAAATTTATACCATAAATGCATTAATTTGGTCGCGTCAAGTTAAGTGGAGTTAAGTAGCTTTGAGTGGCGTTAATTTAATGTAACTATAAATCACACCTAATGGTTTTCGTATTAAGTTTTATAAACGAGTCTTTATTCACGAGTTTGTTAAAACACAAGCGCAAGCAAGGGTTTTATAAACGAGTGAATAAAGACGTTTATAAAACGTGTTACGAACTATACTTTTTCTACGACCCAATAATCAAACAATATCACACTTTTTGAAAGAATAAACTTTCGACTTGACGTAAAGTTAGGTTAGAAAAAACATTCCAAAAGTAGAAATGAAGTAACATGTTGTAATACCCAATAAACGTTAATGTTAAATCAAAATCCTACCTCTGCTACACTAAATTATAAAAATATCCAAAAACAACCCACGGTTTTAGCTTCAGTGCGTTTTTTAGCTCTTGTTGACATCGGTAAGAAACTAACATTAACAAGATTTGCAATGGCTTTAATTTTAAAAAAATGCAAACATATACTTTATTTTTTACTGTAACTTTTATTTCATTTATTTTTATAAATAAGAGACACCAAATTATACGTTTTTGACAACTAAAATAAATACATGTCATTTTCTGCGAGCAACGCTAACTTCAGCCCGTGGGTAAAGAGCTTGTTGCAACTTCACCTCGTGGGTAAAATGCTATTACTAACGGCTTGCAAGACAATGGCTAAAGACTAAAGAATTGTTTTAGGTTTAAGAGCCCGACTACCCATTTTCTCTTATGCAAACTTGTGTACAACTTGGACCGCAGTTTTTAACGTTATTATTAAAGCAATTGTTTTAAAATTTTGACAATGTTAATGTTAGCACCTTTTAAAATACTTATTGTTTGGCACATTTTGTTTTGTAGCCCTAGTTTAGCAAAAATAACAGTCTAAAGAAGGGGTATCTATACTAAAAACAACAACTGTTTATCTTTTTTAAATTAAGCCCCAAAAAAGATTTAAAAAAAACAATAAGTATTACAAAATAAATTATCTTTCTAATGACACCAAGTTTTTCAAAATCGGATAAGAATTAACCAAGATATTTGTAGTCCAAGTTTTGTGAATATTAGCATAAAAACGTGCTGAATTAGACCAAAGTCAAGCCTCTCAAGTTGTACTGGTGGTAGGTGGCTACTCTAGACACATATTCATATATCTATCTAGTCTTTAGTCTATTCTGGCCACCGCAGCCCGCGGTAGCCCCGCTACATGGTATAAGGACTGAGTGTCGGGCTCTTAAAAAATAAGGCACCGCATTTAAAATTTATTTTTTTAGGTCAGCTCAAGCACAACACGCCCAACAAAACGGACCACAAAACGGGAGTGCTAACTCCAACAATCACTTAGGTCCTCCAATGAACAGTTTAAACCGTTCGAGGTCAAAATCTCCGTCACATTATTCCCTTACGGATTCAAGACGGGCTTCCCAAAGTCCACAATTACCACGTAAATCCTTGACCAACAACACAAACGGTCGTTCCAGAAGCCCAATTCCCCACTACGTATCAACCCACAACACTAAACTTCAAACTAGGGAATCTCCCGCCAAAACTGTGACGTCATCAAGCCCGAAACATAACCCTACTTCGCCATATGTTTCTACAACTGTTAAGAATGGTAAAAGTGTCATTAGTTCACTGCAAATTCCGCTAGAGAAAACAAAAGACAGTCCTACTGTTCTAAAATCAGAAGCTAACCTACAAATAACAGCTGATAATCTGACAGATCATAGTGACACTACGTCTGAAATGTCAGATGAAGGTTACAGGTCACTTGGGCTCGTTCAAGACAAATCAAAACAAAGATCGTCTATTTATAGTCAAAATTCTGTCGAGGATGCTGAAGAAAATGGTAATTTTTAAGTTTTTAGTTTGTTTTTTTAGGTTAGAAATGCCAAAAGTTGAAATTTTGAGGTTATGTTGTTTTTAAAGTGTTTTAATGGCGTTTAAGTGAAAATTAAAATGCTAATTCGTATTTTAAAGCATAAAAGTAATGAACAAAATAAGTTTTATTAAAATCAGGGACTATTTTTTTTTTTGCTAAGCATTTTTGTATTTTTTGATAATTTGTAAAATTTGATCAACTTTGAAAAGCTCTAGCAAAAAAATGAAAGCACTTGGAAAAAAACTAATCACATATTTGTTTTAGGCGCCTTTTTATAAACCTAAAAACACAATTTAAAGCAAATCGATTTTTTTAAATTTGCCTCATTTTTAATCAAGGGGTAAGGGTCCAAATATTCTCAGTTTTTTTATTACCACACCCACAAATAATTTTTGCCATACATGAAAACTGGCATGCTTATGTAAAACGAGCTGCTGAATCCGAATCTGCTACTTAAACATTTACAACGCTTTTAGTTTTATTGCTATGAGCTTTGAAAGGCAACTTTAAACGCGACACTCGATTTTTTTCGAAATGCTCTTATTTTTAAAATAAAATTTTTAGAAAAATTTAAAATGCAGATTCGTATTCTACAGCATAAAAGTAGTGTACAAAATAAGATTTATTAAAATCAGAGACAAAAATTTTTTTGTTAAGAATTTTTGAAAATTTCCAAAATTTGTCCAACTTTGAAAAGATCTGGAAAAAAAACGAAAGCACTTGGAAAAAAACTAATCACAGATTTGTTTTATACGCCTTTTAATAAACCAAAAAACACACTTTAAAGCTAATCGATTTTTTGAAAAATTTCCGCATTTTTTACTAAGGGGTAAGGGTCCAAATATTCTCAGTTTTTTTATCGCCACGGCCACAAATAATTTTTGCCATAAATGAAAACTGGCATGCTTATGTAAAACGAGCTGCTGAATCCGAATCTGGCATTTAAACATTTACAGCGCTTTTAGTTTTATTGCTACGAGCTTTGAAAGGCAACTTCTAACGCGACACCCCATTTTTTTTAAAGAGCTTTAGTTAACAAACAAAATTTAAAAAAAAAATATAAATGCAGATTCGTATTCTACAGCATAAAAGTAGTTTACAAAATAAGTTTCATTAAAATCAGAGACAAATTTTTTTTTTCTAGGCAATTGAAAATTTTCAAAATTTGGCCAACTTTGAAAAGCTCTAGCAAAAAAACGAAAGCACTTGGAACAAAACTAATTGCGGATTTGTTTTATAATACGCCTTTTAATAAACCTAAAAACACACTTTAAAGCAAATCGATTTTTTTGAAATTTGCCTCATTTTTAACCAAGGGGTAAGGGACCAAATATTCTCAGTTTTTTCATTGCCACAGCCACAAATAATTTTTGCCAACAATAAAAACTGGCATGCCTATGTAAAACGAGCTGCTGAATCCAAATCTGGTATTTAAACATTTGTAGCGCTTTTAGTTTTATTGCTATGCGCTATGAAAGGCAACTTCTAACACGACACCCCATTTTTTTTGAAGAGCTCTAGTTAACAAACAAAATTTTTAAGAAGAAATGTAAATGCAGATTCGTTTTTTACAGCATAAAAAAATAAGTTTCATTAAAATCAGACAAAAAAAAATTTTGTTCTGTAAATTTTTTAAAATAACCCTATTTTGTTCATGTTTTATACAAATAATATTTTGTTTTAGGGCATAAACTAGACTTTGACGACGATCTAAATGACATGGGTCTTAGAAAAACGCAATATTCACAAAAAATATTCGAAAAAGACCTGAAAAAACCTAAAAAATCCGAAATGCCTATAATTACTTCCGATAAAATTGAAAAACCAACTCAAATTCGAAGAAAAGAACGATCATTCAGTTCCTGTAGGGCAAGTAGCATCGATAGGGGTGATTTTCACACCCCACAAAAGGGGGGAAGTCCTAAATATCTTAGCCCCTCTCATCAAGTAACCAGAAAATTATCAAATGGTAATTTAAATAACCAAAAAGATAATAGCAAAATAAATACATGGAATGGGAGACAAAAAACTCCAAGGGGGTCGTTAACAAATGAAATGTTTGCTACCCCCCAATTTCATAGAAATTCAATTGGTAAGTGAGTTTTTTTAAAAATAAAAATATCATTAAAATGTTTTATGATTGACAATTTTTTACCATGCAAAAAATATACAACAGCCAGATTTTTTATATGTGCGGTTAGAACATTTATTCAGGAAGCTAAATCCACAAAATGCACACTAATAAGAGTTTAGGGTTGGCGTGGTAGCCCCCCAAAAAGCCCCCTTTAATTTGCAAGATTAGATCACGATGGATCTGCACCAAATTTTACAAATGGGTGCTAAATAAGGTTTTAGAAAGATTTTTGAAAAAAACTATTGCTTTTAAAAAGTTTCTTCACCCCCTTAATGCCCCCCTGAGGAGTAATATTCAATCACCGAAATTTGTAAACAGATGCAAAATAAGGTTCTAAAAAACTTATTCTTAATATTTTTTTTCTTAAAAAATATTTTTATACCATTTAAGAAGAACCTTTTTTATTCAAAATACAGGGTGTTTTTTTGTAGACTTTACTAGCGTTTTGCTCAGCTATGTGCAATTCGATTTCTATGACAATTTCTGGAGTGACCATTTAAGAACTGTGCTTGCGACTGATAAATACAATATTTTAATTGCTTTACTGGTTTTGCAGAAAATGACAACTATCATACTTATCGATTTTTATGTTAATAGTTATTTTTTTTCGGAAAGACTGGATTATTTTACGTACAAATCATTTTTTAGATTTTTAATAAACCATACCATTGCTTCATAATCGATTTAATTAATTTAATAAATTTTCCTAACATAGTCGGCTGCTTAAGTCTTTTTTTATTAATTATGTTAGATAAGTGTGCTACAGATTTAAAACTTTTCTGTGTTCTTATTGTGTTGACAAATTATGAAAATCGTGATTTATTGTTAATAACGTCAAAAAAATGAGTGTCATAAGAGCAAAACAAATTCAACGCCTGCCTAAATAAAAAAAAAGAACCGTTTTTGCCAGGTATTTTAAGAAACGTTATGAATTTATTCTAAAACAACAGAGATTCTTAATTAATAGGTAAAAACTAATTTAAATGTAAAATAATAACACTTTTCAAAAAAATTATTAATACTACCAGTAAAATGTAAGAAATAGGAAATGACTGTCCTTTTCTGCAAATGTAATAAACCTATTGAAATATTGTATTTACCAGTCGCAAGCACAGTTCTTAAATGGTCACTTCAGAAATTTTTATGAAAATCGAATCGCACATAGCTGAGAAAAACGCTAGTAAAGTCTACAAAAAAACATCCGTAAAACATGGTT
Source organism: Cartodere bifasciata (assembly GCA_963920755.1). NCBI lineage: Eukaryota > Metazoa > Arthropoda > Insecta > Coleoptera > Latridiidae > Cartodere > Cartodere bifasciata. The sequence goes on along the minus strand of OY987199.1, from coordinate 1,643,527 downwards.
TTCTAAAATCTTATTTTGCATCTATTTACAAAGTTTGGTGTAAATACAACATGATTAAATACTCTTTGGGGGCAATTTAGAGGGAGAAGAAATTTTTTTAGAAAAATAATTTTTCCAAGAATCTTTTTAAAATCTAAGCACCTATTTGTAAAATTTGGTGCAGATCCATCGTGATCTAATGTAGCAAATTAAAGGAGGCTTTTTGGGGGGCTAGCACGCCAACCCTAAACTCTTATTAGTGTGCATTTTGTGGATTTAGCTTCCTGAATAGATGTTCTAACCGCACATATCAAAAAATCTGGATGTTGTATATTTTTTGTAAGAATTGAGCTATGTACTTTTAGTAACTATCTTGGCCTTTAATGCATTTTTTAGGAAGACGTAGTGTCTCAGCAGTTTGCTATGATCGAAGGTCTTCCTCAGCAAATACTTCACCAACAAAAACAAGAGGACCGCGTTTAAGGGACGAATTACTAAGTGCTGTTCAAAGTACTAATGATGATTCAATAATAGCGATTCATGTACAGGAATTATTAAAAAAATACGGTAGTCTAAACATTTTAACGCAAGAGGACGAAGAGCAACATAGAAATAATCTAAAAAACGATCCATTTAAGCGTAACGAAGAAAGAATGTCTTTTCGAAGCCCTCGAAAAGATTCAAAATCAAATTTGGGGTATACTAAAATACCTGCCCCTGTAGCAGCACCTCAAAATGCTTAAGAATGTTTTAAAACAGAATTTTAAAAAATAGAACGTTTTTTAAATACTCCTCCTTGCAAATAAATAAACCACATGATTTTTCGCACATCGTTTATTAAATTTATTAACGCACTCCAAATCGTTGATTAATAACTTCTATTAATGCATGGATACGAACCCATAGCAACGTCCTTCTATGTTTAAAATTACTATCTATATTCCTACATTACAAAACTTAAACTAGTTTTAATTACGGCTCAAGCAACAAAAACCAAAAGAAATTAAATATTTACCGTTGGAAAGAATGTGAAGCAGATCCTTTTACCACATTTAAGAAAATAACATTCATTTTCTATTCACAATTAATAAAAGTTGTGATAGCTCTTCTTTTTCTTTAACTTTAATAAAGTTGAATGGCCGACCGCGTATTGTTTCTGTTAGTTGGTGAAATAGCTGTTTTATTTTATAATTTATTTAATAATGATGTACGATGTGTGAAAAAGCATTGTAATAAGTTCTTATGTTAAATGGCGATTAATAAACTCACTTATTAACAAGCTCGCTGATCGCTCGCTTGTTAAAACTGTTCGTTTATGAATCGCCTTTATTAACAAACTAATTGTTAACTGTTCGCGATTTTAAAAATACGTATTTTTAGATCAAAATTATTGAATATAGCAATAGAAAAAATTATCAGTAGCTTTTAGAAAGTTTCTTAGGACAAATAAATAATCAAAAAATAAAAAATTTGGGACATATTTTTGTATAGAAAAATTTAAAAACATAGAATTTCGTTTTAAAACTAATACTTATTTTTTGTAGGCGCATATTTAAAACACTTTTTTAGCTATTTTCTTTTGACTTTTTAGTATTTTTTCATTTCAGGAATAATTACGATACGTATTTGACATTTTTTTGTATTTATTTTATTTATATTTTTAAAGTATATTACTTGTAATGACATATCTACTTAAGTTTTTACAATATTTTTACCGTTTTTATATTAATCTATTAAAGTAATTGTAGGTACCTTGTTTATTGTTTTTAAAAGCAAATTATTTTTGTTTTTAAAACATTTAAAAACATGTATTTTCCAAGTAATAATTTTTTTATAATAACTACATACTTAGTACGTTAATTAACATTAATTAACCCAAAAATTAACAAAATAACTCGTCTAAATGCAATATTTTTGTTCGAATATGGTCCATTTTAAATAATGCAGTTTAAAGAGGAATGTCGTGAAGCATAGAAACTGTGGTTATGTAATGTTGGTTGCCTTAAATCAACAAAAAACACCACTTTCTGGTCATTGCTCAGTGGGTTTATAAGAGTTAATTTTAATTAAAAATTGTGCTCACCAGCAACATAAACAAAGCACAAGTTAAAATATTCAAAAGTCCATCAATAAGCGTTTAAATACAGAATTTTAGCAATTAAAAAGCACTATTTTTTGCATTTTTAATTTCCAAAATTCTGTATTTAAACGCTTATTGTTAGACCTAGAATATGTCAACTTGTGCTTTGTTCATTTATGTTGCTGGTAAGCACAATTTTTAATTAAAATTAACTCTTATAAACCCACTGAGCAATGACCAGAAAGTGCTGTTTTTTGTTTATTTTAGGCAACCAACATTACATAACCACAGTTTCTATGCTTCGCGACATTCTCCTTTAAAAGTGACAAAGTTCAAAAGAAATATTGACTTTTGTAATTTTGTATGATTTTGTATTTTTTTATATTTTAACATTTTACTTAATTCTTAACACCTTTTAATTATTTATCTTTACTAATAGGTGCTAATTTGTATTATAGACTTTTATCATTATTATTACTTATTGAAATATAATATTTATCAATAAAAATGCATTTTTTTTTTCCTTTTACCCAAGTATTAAGGCCAAAAAGAGCAAAGAAGAAGAAAAGTAAATGACCCCGGACCGGCTAAAACTTTATTTAAAATTAATCTTTGAACATAAAATTATCCAAAAACGTGCGTATTTACCGCAAATTTACATAAATTGGATGAAAATAGTTTAAAAATGATAAAAACCTTGACATTACATAAAAACTGGGCTAAAATAAATCTCTGATTAGAAGTCTCGCGACTTTTACGTGCCAATAATTTAATTTTAAAACTCCCCACCTTAAAAATATCGCCGAGAGATAAAAAGCTGGCGTTCTAGCGAATTTTAAACGATTTTTAGCCTTATTTTACGAAATTTGTAAAATAAACATATGATTTTGACGTTTCGTGACGTCACTTTTGTTGAGATACGCTAAAGCTCACCATACACACATTTGTAATCAGGAAAATATCAATAACTAAGCCAATTTCAAACATCAAAGTCTTAAAAGGCAGTTTTTATTGCCTTATTAACGTTAAGTTTGGCAAAAACTCCAAAACTACCCTTTTAAAACCTCAAAATTTGATTTTGTTTTCATGTTTCGAGTCTTATGTTCCGTGTATGGCAGCTTTAGAAACAAAAGACAACACCAAGCGCCCACTACCGCCAGAGCACACTCAACTCAAGTGCTAAATTTTTAGGAAGTAGAATTTATAATAAAATCAGTCTGTATCCAGAATTTGAATGTGATTGTTGTGTTTTACGATTTTTAATGAAACAATTCTATTTACAGTGTGATTACTACAGTGCTAGTGCTAAAAATATTAGATACGTCACCAGTTTTAACTCATAGTTTTGCGACAAACCAAACGATAAGAAATCTTGCTAATTTTACGAGTTTTATGCAAAATATTCTTTTGTGGTCTTTTTTAGTTGTTTCCAGAGTTAATACGACTGAATGTCCTGTTTAACCAATAACCCAAAGGTAGGGACTTAAATTTAAAGTTTTATAAAACATAACCTAGCTTTTTTGCCCCCTTTGGGAATTTAAGCCAAAATTGGGCGTTAGGGTGGCATTTTTTAATGCCCATTGAGCTTTTTTTGAACATTAAACGTTTCTTTTTGGTTTAAAATAGGTAAACGTTTAAAATATCGTAAATTTGGCCTTGGTTGCGCAATACTAAAAAAGTTATTCTCATTGAAATTTGCAGGACGTCTGCGCCATAATATCGATTTTAGCACATTTGTTTAAATTCTAGCGTAGTACTAGCTCTTACCAATGATCCGAAAAGTATTTTTTTCCAAAAATATAAAGCTTGCTAGCTTACAGTGCAGAAAATTGGTAAATTTTGATTAAAACTGTGTTTAAGTCATTCTGAATTGTTTTTTGTGAATAAAACGATGTTACCAGGTTCAAAAATTAAACATTTTGATCTTTTTTCTATTCAGCTATCTGGGGACTTGTGTGAAATGAAGGATTTTGCTACTAGAATCTGTAAGGACTATTTAAATGGGGCTTGGAAGTCTGTTAATGCTGAAAATATTGGATTTAAACATATTAGGTAAGTTATTTTTGTGTTAGAGAGTTTTTGGGTAGGGTTTTTTATTTTGGTGCTAAGTGTATCCAAAAATTATGCAAATAAAGGGGTAAAGAAGAGGTAATTGCGTAATTGGGGCTCTTATTCAAGTAATAGGTAATAAAAAGGGGGTAAAGTATGTTTGAAACATTCCAGAATTTCAATAATAATCAAATTGTAATCGGCATAAATTTTTGGTTTCCTAGTATAGTATAGGAGCTATCAACATAAAAATCCACATCATTAACGTTGTCATGATTTTTTGCCATTACATAATATTTAATATTACTTTTCCTAATCCAACAAAATGGCAGGCCAAACAAATAGCGTTTTTTTTAAAGGTTAAAACAACATAAATCAAATCGTTTTTTTCGTACAACAAAATTGATTTTTGCACCTTTGAGCTATAACCCTGCCAACCCTTTATGATGGGTTAATCGCTTTTCAAATGTGCAGGACAGAAAACACTGTCATAAAAATTTCTTATTTACAGATTACACACAATTAAAAATGTTCACTTCCTAAATGTCTGGCAGTGTTAAGGCTCATATTTGCACATATTATTTTATTTCTTCAGAAAAAAATATCCCACTTATGATGTTTAAAAAAAACGCTACCTGTTAGCGCTGAAAGTGTATTGGACAAAAGTTAAGAAATATTAAATATAATGTAATGCACAAAAAATCATGACAACGTTCGATGATGTGTGTTTTTGGTTGCTAGCTCTCGTACTAATACATGATTAAACGAAAAGTGCTTACTTCCCTATTTATTTTTAATTATTTCATTATTTGAAAAAAAATAAGGGTTATCAAATAGTGACACTGGTAGAATAAGGCACTTAAAATTGTTATAAAATAATATCAATCAAAATTTTGCCAACAAGTCATTATTATTAATTTAAAATAGTTTTTATTGCATTGATAAAAATGAAAAATTGACCTACACATACTACCTTTTTTAGTAATTGTAAACGTAAAATATTACGATAACGTATCAATAATAATTATTGTTATTGCCAAAAGGTATTTAAAAAATTGTAGGTCAAAAATAAAAATGCATTATAATAATAAGGTGGCAAAATTTTAAATACAATGTAAGAAACAATCAATATTGATAACAAAGTTGTTGTCTAAATTTTTGATAAAATAGGTTAATTAATAATTAAAAAGTGGATTAATCCAGATTTTACAAAAAAAATTCACCTGTTTAATTATTGGAAAATTTTGTTAAACTTTTAAGTTTCATAAGGAACTTGACATACTTTTTGTGTACTTTTTTTTATATTATGTTCATTAGAATTATTAAAATGCATTATTTATTCAAATTAAAAATTCCATTTTTATTGGATTGATTACATTGACAGTTTCAATTAAAACATAGAGTTTTATAAGGAACGTTTTTTAGCACGCGTCCAGGTTTGGACAAGTAATAAAAACGCCTTATGAAACGATTTTTTCATACTATTTTTTATATTTGCTTCATTTAATCTATTAAAAAGCATTTTTAATTTGAGTTAAAAACTTAACTTATAATTTTATTTTTATTGGATTGGCAACATTGACATATTGAAGTAAAAAGTAAATTTAGGTCAGACATATTGAATAATGACATTTGTAAACTTTACTCACTTAATACTGAATGAATAGGCGTTTTTAAGAAAATGTAACCGTTGATATCGTTTCTCCAATTCTTCTAGTTACTCCCTACAAAAAAACCATGTCCCCTGATTGTTTTTAATAGTAAAATTTTTAAATAAAAAGTACCTTGCAAGGGAAGAATTCATCTTTTTGTATCTGGAAAACCAATCTAATAAAATAAAATGTTGGGTTTAATAATGAAGCAATTCAGCAACCTTAAAAAACAAAATTTTGGGTTTTTTTAATGTAAATGATACCAGTTTCTTAGAGCGGACTGCTTTTATTAAATAAATGCATACGTGCAAATCTTTTAATAGCCTGTCTATAAGAAATAAGAAGTAGTAAACAAGATCTTTTAAGTGTTTTAAAACGAGTTGTTGTACTATTGCAAAATTAATTTTCTATTTTTAGAATTAGAAACATTTATATAGACGTGTGTAAACATAATATCTTTGGCCTACTTTAAAATTCATATCGAAAGGTATTACAAATAAACAATAAAAATATTCGCAGCCACTTTACTTCTAGGTATTAAGTTTTAAAGAAAACTTGTTGACACTGTTTGAATTTAAAATGCAATACGCAGTTAATTCTAAAGGACGAGGTCCTTCTACAGGGTGTCCAAAAATGGCGCATAAACGCGATGGTACGTTGTTGGGGCATGCCTAGGGATTCCTGGAAAATTGTTTCAAAAATCCATCTGTTATATTCATTGAGGAAGATGCGAACAAAGTTGCATACATTCGGCAACACAGTCTAGGAAAATACATCTAAAAATCATCTATAAGTCTTGATCATACACTTTTGCATTAGATTTTATTTACATTGTTGTCAGCTTCATTTCATGAAAATTTTGTAACATTAAATTGATTATAAAAATGTTATTCGACCATTTAAAAGATAAACAAATGGTGAAATGGTTTAAGATAGACTGTAGCTTTGTATTAAACCATTTTTTTAGTTAATATGTGCTGTTATCTTCAAGGTATGAGCGTTCGAAGTTTTGCACTTTGGGACCTCATATCTCCAAGGGTATATGAGATTTTTTTTGACAATTTTCTGGGAATCCCTAGCGCCAATTCTGGGACACCTGTATAATTCTTTTGTTTCTTTCGACTTTTGTGTTAATAACACAGCAATGAGTAAGATGTGAACTATTTCTTGTAAACTATTTTCTAGATTAGCTTTTCAATAACAAAATTCTTGACAAAATTGAAGTAAACAAGAATCCTACGTTTGAGGGAAAAAATTCTTAGAACACTACGTCACAAAAAATATTATTGATTTGGAAAAATTTATATTTTATATGTACATTACAAAGCAATTTTTATTGGTTTTGTTATTGCTTTTGACTCATAAAAGATCCCAATAAAACTTGCAATATTAGAATTTTAATTACAACAAAAAACAGCACTTTCTAGTTTCTGGTCATTGCTCAGTTGGTTTATAAGAGTTAATTTTAATTAAAAATTGTGCTTACCAGCAACATAAATAAACAAAGCACAAGTTGACATATTCTGAAGGTCCATCAATAAGCGTTTAAATACAGGATTTTGGCAATTTAAAATGCAAAAAAATAGTGCTTCTAAATTATCAAAATTCTGTTTTTAATCGCTTATTGATGGACCTTTAGAATATTTCAACTTGTGCTTTGTTTATTTATGTTGCTGGTAAGCGCAAGTTTTAATTGAAATAAACTTTTATAAACCCACTGAGCAATGACCAGAAAGTGCTGTTTTTAGTTAATTTTAGGCAACCAACATTACATAACCACAGTTTCAATGCTTCGCGACATTCCCCTTTAAGTGAATCTGAAAACTTTGAGCTTTTAAATCTTTGGGTTAAATTAAGTTATAAATGGAATGCACCAAAAGAATTACAAGAAATCATGTAATATTGCATTAAATCATGTAAAAACGTATAAAATTGCATTGGATCATACAAAACCTTATAAAATCTCATTAAATCATATAAAACCGCATTAGATTATATAAAACCTAGTAAAATCTCATTTCAATTACGAGAAATCATATAAAATTGCATTAAATTGTGTAAAAACGTATAAAATTGCATTGGATAATGTAAAATCTTATAAAATTGCATTAGATCATATAAAACCCTATAAAATCCCATTTTAATTACAAGATATCATATAAAATTGCTTTAAATTATGTAAAATCATATTAAATTGCACTGGATCGTATAGAACCTTTTAAAATCGGATTGGATTATAAAAAACCTCAAAAATCCCATTCAATTACAGAAAATCACATAAAATTGCATTAAATTATGTAAAAACGTATAAAATTGCATTGGATCATATGAAACCTTATAAAATTGCATTAGATCATATAAAACCCTATTTAATCTCACTGGAACACACAAAAACATATAAAATTCCATTGAAACCCATAAAACCATATAAAACCTCATTAAAACATACTAAATCATATAAAAACATATTAAATCATATAAAATCTCATTAAATCATACAAAACCATATTAAAACATATAAAACCCCATTAAAACAAGAAAATTTCACCAATTTCTTCCTTTCTTTTGCAGTGGTGGTCTCTCAAACCTTCTCTACCAAATCTCCCTTCCCGAAGACCTAGAGGACAAAGTTCTGGACGAGCCCAAGCAAGTTTTAATCCGCGTTTATGGCCAAACTCACGGCGAGGGTGCATTAGAAGCCATCATAACCGAAAGTGTCATTTTTACTCTTTTATCTGAAAGAGGACTTGGACCTAAACTTCATGGTGTTTTTCCTGGAGGAAGGATAGAACAGTATATTAACGCTAGACCTTTACTGACCAAGGAACTCGCTGTTGAAAATTTGTCGGTGCAAATTGCGCAAAAAATGGCTACTATACATTCAATGGAGGTAAGAATTTTCTTGATTTGTAGTAATGAATGCTTTTTTTTATAATAATTGTTATGTTAGGTTTAGGAAAATTGGTGAGAAATTTATATTTTTTTTTCTATTTTTTCTATGATTTGTCCTACTGCAAATTGTGTTACTTTTGTTTATGTTTTTATATGTGGACCCATGCGAGTTAAAAAAATTTGTTTTGTCCTTTTTATAAGGTAGATTTTTGTTCAAAACTCATAGATGAAAAATTGTGAGTTTATATAAAAATCTGAAACAAAATCCTTTTAAAAAATGGACAAAATGTTACTTTACTTTTTTATTTCGGCGTATTTTTGCGTTTCTTTTGTTTACTTTAGACTTTATTTAGTCAAAAAATGTTGTTATCTTATTTGTTTAGGATTTTCCAATGTCTCATATTTTAATTTATTTAAGAAATGGTTAAAAATTTAAATTTTTTTCCTGCTTGTTTATTAAAATTATTTCTGCGTATTTAGTTAGCTTTAATTTTGCAAAATGGTGTAATATTATTGTTTAAAAAATTGTTTAAGGTTTTAAAACATACTTGTGGTTTTTTTTTGGCTAAAAATAACAAAAACATATTTTTTGTTTAACTTTTTTAACAGAATAAAATAAGAATTGAGTCACAAAAAGACATGTTTTTAATTAATCATTTAAGGCTAGAGTTTCAAATTAACAGTTTCAAAGATCTGTGCTCCTAGAAGCTCGTACAAGTCATCTCCGTTGAGCTCCCGTCAATTCTACTAAATAGCACATCTACATGAGGGCCCCATAGTATATTAAAACTAAATTTTGTTTTAAAAACTAGAAAAATGGGGCTACAAACGTATTATACTTTCATTTAAATCGGTTATTTCTTTGTGTCGAAAATCTGACTTCAAAAAACAAGAATAATATTGCGATGATTTTTGTCAGATTTTCGACACAATGAAATAACCGATTTATATGAAACCATAATACGTTTGTAGCCCTACTTTTCTAGTTTTTAAAACAACATCTAGTTTTAATATACGATGGAGCCCTCATGTAGATGTGCTATTTAGTAGAATTGACGGAAGCTCAACGGAGATGACTTATTCGAGCTTCTAGGAGCACAGATCTTAGAATCTGTGAATTTGAATCGGTAGCCCTAATCATTTAAATAATCTTCAGACTTTTTTGCCTTATTATCATTATTTTAAACTTTAATTTACTTAAACAGTCAAACATGAAAATATTTACAATTCACTTTAGTGCAAAATACAAAATTGTTTAAAAATATTTGTTATTTTATTTTATTGTGCGTTTAAATACAATTCGAGGACATTTTAGCGTAAATATTATTCTTTATTTATTGCGCTTTAGATTTCTAGATAAAAAAATTTCATATTGATTTGTAATTAAAATAAAAATAAGATTTTTCATTGTCAGAATATTTTATTTTATTGCATTTTTAGATATTTTAAAATTAAGAAAGAATATTAATTCAAATGATTTTTACTGCCATTGACCTCAACGTCTTTAAAATTGTAATTTCTTAGCCTAGTGGAAAATTTTAAAATCTATTCTTGTACTGAAATTTGTTTACATTATAATATTTGACTTACTTTTATACTTTTAATAGGAAATTTACAAAAAGCTATAAATACTATATTTATAATATTTGTTTTATTAAATATAATTATTAAAAATTAAATTGTTTAAGTAATAAGTTGTATTTACAGTAAAGGCCAATGGAAATTTTATGATTTTTAAAATTGAACAATTTGTTACAATTTTTAAATAATAATCGTCACACCATTTCAAAATAGTTACTTTGTTACAAAAATTCATAACATTGCAATAGAAACTAGAATTCATTGTTTTTATTGCTTATTTCACAATTCCGAAATGATAAGTATTGAAAAAATAACACATTTTGCAACTTTTCTAAGAAATATTCTTATCTTAATTCTTAAGACGTGCGTTTCAAATTCACAAATCTTCGAATCTGTGCTCCTAGAAGCTCGTATAGGGCATCTCCGTTGAGCTCCCGCAAATTCTACTAACTAGCACATCTACATAAGGGCCCCATCGTATATTAAAACTAAGCGTAGTTTTGAAAACTACAAAAATGGGGCTACAAACGTATTATGGTTTCATTTAAATCGGTTATTTCTTTGTATCGAAAATTTGACTTCAAAAATCATTGAACTATTTTTGATTTTTTTTTCGACTACGGATACATTTTTTGGTTTATATGCATTACGTGGTCTATGCCAAACTATAATACGTTTATTTATCATGGTTTTTTTAAGCTTGTAAATGATTAAAATTGCAACTTACATTTTTCCCTAATATAGATGTGCTCGTTTAAAGATTTAAATGTACAAAGAAAACACCAAAAGTTCTATTTTACCATATTTTTATTATTTCTGGCATCAGTACCACTTCTATATATCACAAACATTATCCTACATATTTTTAATCATAGTTATTGATGTATTACTCCGTATTTTTACATATTTTGTTGAAATTTCGAAAATAACTGACGTTTAGGAAGATGACTTTTTACGAACTTTTGAGTGCACAGAACATCATCTATGAATTTGAAACGCCCCTCTTAAAAAGTCTACTTTTTGTGCAAATATAGCATTTTTAGATCAGATAAATAAAGGCAAAATACAACCGTAGCTACACCTAGCGGTCAAATGTGTTTTTTTATTACTATAGCGTTTAAAGCTTTGCAACGTCTAGGCTAAATCAAACACTTACGCCATCTCTCGGTTAAACTTTGTAACTTAAGACGTTTTTGACGTATTAAAGCGTTTTTTGACGTTTTAATTCGTTTTGACGCTTTTTTGACGTTTTTAACACATTTTTAAGCAATAAAAACAATAGTTCACTCGTTTTTGAAATGTTTTCTGTCGATCATCGCATGGGAAAGCATGTTTTTGGCATTTTCATATCACACATATGGGGTATGTTATTGTTATGTTCTAGCTTGAACTATGATCTAAGAATCAGCGCTGTTGATTCGGAGAACCGGCAGAGGGCGCTCAATGATACTGAACGCTCCTTAAGTGGACCTATCCAACCGTAGGATTTCATTTTCATATGATACTAGATTAATTAATTACACAAATGCATGTTTTTTGCTTATTGCTATATTTTTAAAATACATTTTTTAGTACGCGACTTTTTTTGGGTTTATTTAAGTTGGGGTACACGTTAGGACCAAAATTGGTTGGGTTTTCCATGGATATGTGTCATTCAAGATGCAAACTGACATTACGTCATTATTTGTATACTTTTATCAAATACAACGCTAATATACCAAAAAACAACAAGCAGCAGCTTTAAAACATTCAATGTACCAGCTAAAAGGTTTGTTTAACATTTACGGAGTGTTTTACATCGCCAATTTTAGATAATTAGGTAAAAAAACTGCGTAATGACTCATTTACAAAGGCACTTCCATAGATGTGTAAAATAATCCGCATTTTATTTTATGCACGGACTTTGCATTAAGAGTTTATTCGTAAATGCAGTTTTTTACCTAATTATCTAAAATTGGCGATGTAGAACACTCCGTAAATGTTATATAAACCTTTTAGTTAGCAGATTAAATGTTTTAAAGGGTCTATTTAATTTTTTTTTAATCATTTTTGGCGCTATTTAATGTTTATAGTAGGTTTTACAAAGTGACACATGTTTAAAAATTAATTTTCTAAATTGTTATACAACATGATAATTTATTTTATTATTTGTTTTATTATCAGTTTTATTCGCTGAAAAGAACAATTGCTTTTTGTTAAATAAAATATTTATTAGTTTCGTACTTTGGACCATAATTATTTATGATAACGGAATATTTATAATGCCTGTTAAAAATTATACATTGCCACAATAAATTGAAGAGTTAGTTGTATTTTACAAGTAACAAATTTTAATTTTTTGGTTAAGAATAAAAAGTAAACTTGGGCATGAGCTTTCACTAAAAACCTCTTGTTTATCTAGTGGCTGGTTTAGGTGTTCTAGCCCTCCAAATTTTAAACTTTTGGACACTTTCCCTATTTTGGGGCATTCCTCTTCCGCCCACTCACTATTCTAAGACCACATTGCTTAGCAACATAAAAATGTATTCTTTTCTATCTTTCTTAGTCAACCTGCGCGCTTAGTGACAGATTGGCTAAAATATAGGATATTTTTATCGAAATTTTGATTTATTTATCGTTGCGTTAATAAAAAATAGTTAAAATGTAAGTAAAGCAATAAATTAAGTTAAAAAATAGGCGGTAATGTCACTTTGACAATGAAGTAAAGGTATAGATTCAAGAAGGTGGAAGGGGAAAATGGTTGTTAAAGATGGTCCAATTTAACGCAATTTTTAAATTTTTTTTCTCGAAAAGTAGAGACTTGTGTGATCTAAAAATTTGCAAAACACCATAGTTCAATAAAAGAAATCAATTAAGCAAATAAAAAGTTTTCATTTCTTTTTTTTATAATTCCCCAAAAAAAAAATGTCCATGATTTTCTTCTAAATTTTCTCCAAATCACTTTTATTCACAAATAAAATCATTTTTTACTCTATTTAACAAGCAAAAAACATGCATTTTGTGTATCTTATTAAAATCAAAAAGGTCCAAAATCAAAAATTTCAATGTTATTGAATATTTTAGGTCCCCCTTCATAAAGATCCCAGTTGGTTATGGCGAACCATAGAAAAATGGCTTAACATCTGTGAAAACAAAATTAATTCCCATAATGTAGCACCAGATATAGATTTACGAGAGGAATTAGATTTTTTAAAAAAGGAAATCGAAAAAATTGACAGTCCTGTCGTTTTCTGTCATAATGACATGCAAGAAGGGAATATTTTGTTGTCCCAAGACACTGAAAACAACAACATTGACGACCCCAACATTATTTTAATCGGTGAGTTCGAATAGTATATGCACCACAGGAAAAAATCTTCTTTTTAGTAGTAATAGTGCTCTATGAATTTCCAATTATAAAATGAACAAGTGCTTGTCGCATAATAATATCCCGCAAAGGTAAAGGTGTTGTCTAATTATTTACCAAATGCGAAGCACGAGGTGAATAATTAAAGAAAACACCCTTACTTTTAAGGGACATAGCGTATTCAACAAGCGAGTTCTTTTAACATCGAAATATATTAAGAGCACGAGAGCTATTCGACATGATTATTTCATTTATAAATACGACTTACCCAACAAAATAATATTAATTTTATTTAAACACTGAATACGACTAACCAAAAGAACAATTTTTGGCAAAATTAACTAAAAATCATAATTTTGACTTCTATCCAGGTATTTTATTCGCTGTCAGTGCTGGCCAACCGCGGGATATTTCAACTCAGGTTGTTGCCAACGTGTGATTTCCAGTATAATTCGCAGTAAAATGCTTCAAATTTTGGCATAAACCTCTAATTTGACATATAAATGAAATTAAAACCTACCTAAAAGATTACTTTTATATGTATTTTTTACATTTTTAGTATTTTAATAATTGCTTTTACTTTACAAAAACTTGGCTTCTTACTGAAATGAAGCTAATTTTCTTCGGTTTGTATACTATTTTTCAAAACTCAAAAAACTGTTTTTTTTTTCTAGATTTTGAGTATTGCTCCTACAATTATAGAGCGTTTGACATAGCAAATCATTTTGTAGAATGGATGTACGATTATACCAACAAAGAATTTCCTTTTTTCTACGAAAACCATGGAAATTATCCAACAGAAAAACAAAGGTTACTTTTTATCAATGCCTACTTAGCTGAAAAAGGTTCAAATGAAAATCCATCAAAATTAATGAAGGAAGTAGAAGTCCTAACACTTGCCTCGCATTTCTTTTGGACTTTATGGGCATTTATTAATGATGGGACATCGCAAATTCCTTTTGGTTACCTTGTAAGTAATTTTTACAATTTTTTATAACATTTTTAAATTTAGCCCAACTTTGAAAAGCTCTAGCAAAAAAACGAAAGCACTTACAAAAAATCTGATTGCAGATTTGTTTTTTACGCCTTTTAATAAACCTAAAAACACAGTTTAAAGCAAATCGATTTTTTGAAAATTTGCCTTATTTTTAACCAAGGGGTAAGGGTCTAAATATTCTCAGTTTTTTTATCGCCACGGCCACAAATAATTTTTGCCATTAATGAAAGCTGGCATGCTTATGTAAAACGAACTGCTTAATCCGAATCTGATACTTAAACATTTGCAGCGCTTTTAGTTTTATTGCTATGAGCTTTAAAAGGCAACTTCAAACGCGACACGTGATTTTTTTTTAAGTGCTCCAGTCGCGAGAAAAAAACTGTAAACAAAAATTCAAGTGCAGATTTGTATTCCATAGGATAAATGCAATATAGAAAATAAGTTTTATTAAAATCGAAGACAAAAAAAATTAAGGGTTATTTTTTTTTCAGGAGTATGGTACTTCTCGACTTAACTCTTACCTAGAACTCAAAAAAACTCTTTTAAAAGGTGAATCATGGTGTTACGTACCGACAAAACATACTTCCACCACTAGAGGGCGCCAATAAACGAAAAAAAATGAAAAAATTGAAAACAGCATTTTTACGCATTTATAAAATAAATGGTAAAAGTATTACTGAAAATTGTGATAAATTAAGTTTTAAAATGAGATAGCGAATCCTCCATTTAAAAGAGAATGCATTCTGAACCGTTAATTGGACTACATTTAAAAAAAACATTCCCATTTTCCCTAAAATTGGTATTAATCAAAATTTTGACGTTTAAAATACATCAAAACATGACTTAATATTAGGAATATTGTGATATTTATATGTCATAGGATAGGTTTTTAACGTTTTTATATTTTTAAACTACGTTGACATCTCAAATTTTGCATTTTTGGCAAGAGTGGCCTAAATGCGAAGGCCATCTGGTGTTTAAGTAGAGAAGAAGAAGACTTGATTTTTTAGCAAAAAGTCATCCGAATAGCTTTTTTGGTTGTTTTTTTTTTATTATTAGATGTTTAAGCCCCGTTTTATAATATTTAACCCCGTTTTTATCGTAAATGTACTTAAATTCATGACTGAATCATATTTTGTCTGAATTATAACGCATTTTCTTAATTTATACTATTTAATGTTAGACGTACTTTTTATTTCGTATTTTGTAAGTATTGTACATAAAATTATCTAAGATTTACCTGTAAATAATTTATTAAAATAGTAATAACAATAAATGGGGTATTGAAAAATAGTTGTGAGTTTGAATTTTTGCGCCTTGAAGCCGTTTTTAAATCGTTGAGTGCTATGCGCACCACGTGATCAAAATCCAACATGGCCGCCACAACTTTAAGCCAAAAGTACGCGTAGTGTTTAAATTTGATTATAAAACTGTTTTTTGCGAATAATTAACGTGGTTTTGTGAAGAATTAAGTTAAGACAGAGTTGCTGCAATGTTTGAAGACATAATTTGTGAAAATTGTGCTTAAATTTGGCATAAAATTAAAGTTCCATTTAAGACGCCTGCACCTCTTAGCAGTGGTTCAAAAACTGTTAAATTTTGGATTATTTTCGGCGTTTTGGGTAAGTACTTTGTTTTTTTTATTTGTAGAATAATGTAGCAACGCAAAATGCTTTTTGTTGCGTTGAATTTGCACAAAATTTGCTCTCAAAAAGTAGGTTCTAAAAAGGGTTTTTCAAACAAACAAAAAAGTTATATTTCATGAATTTATTTTATTATTAACTAGTTATATTACAAATACAGCCCTATCATAACTTTAAACAAAAATATACAACCAAAAAAACGAAATAAATAATAGCAGTCTAAATGTAACAATATTTTTTGTAATTTTTTTTATATATTAGATTAGAATTAGGTTTTTTTAAACCATTTTTATAATAATATCATTTCGTCATGTTTTAAAGTGACTAGATAAGTACTTGAAGAGAAAAAGCACTTATATTTTGACTAGGTATAGAGTAGGTATAGATTTTGTAAAAATATTTTACATTTTATTTGTTTAAGAATGTTTTAAAGCTGGTTAAATATTTTCACAAAAAGAGTGCTTAACCTATGAGTATTTACAATCGAGTAATTTAAAATAAAACTCTAGTAAAGTAGGGTAATCAAAATTTAAACATCTTCTCTAGTTATTATTGGAAGTTTTTAAAAGTTCTAAAGTTTTTGCGCTACACAAATCTATTTTTTTAGATAGGTATTGTTGCTAAAATTCTGCCTTTTGAGTATGTTGTTAAACTAGTATCTTTTTCTAAATTTTGCAACGAATTAATTGCAACGGAATGTTATTTATTTAGGCTAAAGTTACTGCCTACCAAGATCTACTAATTTAGAATAATAAATTTAAACAATATTTTGCAAAATAATTATTTTAGAGGCACCTTTTTTAATGAAATATGCAAAATACAAAAGGAAAACATAGTTTCTTTTACCAGTACATTTTAACAACTTGACAAAACACAATTGTTATTGCTAAAAAAGCAGTCTGCATTTCCATTTTTCCCATTCTAAAAGTGACTACAAAAAACCAACACTGGTGTACTCAAAAACCAAAATAAACAGACAGCTTTTTCAAGTTTTAACATTGTTTCAAATACACACGTCCAACTCCTACGTCACAGATTCACATTAAAAAACTGTCTGTGAAGTAGAATTTTGATTCTGTCAGATTTAGCCACCTTTTTAGAACAATATTTTGTGAAAACAAAAGGCTTTCTTAGGAAACCCTTGGTATTAAACGCGCTATAATGTCTTAAATTCGATATTTCAAGTTTAGTTCATTGTAAAACTCTATAATATACAGTTTATGTGTTAATGTTGTGTACCCTCCAAGATGTAAATTCTAAACGCAAATTACTTAAGAAAGCAACCATATCAAGAGGTCTGGTAAGTACCATTGTAAAATTAACAATTTTTTCTATTACCTAGAACAAACCATACCCCTTGATATGGTTGCTTTCTCGAGCAATTTGCGTTTAAAGCTGACATCTTAATGGGTGATCATCATCATCAGATTAATAAGGGATTTTTTAATTCTTGCGGTAAATTATCGGGTAATTTTAAATTAAAATATAGGAAATAAGATATAAAGTAACATTTTTACACCAATGGGACCTAAAAAACTCTCTTATTTTTCTTTAAATAATGTTTTAAAAAGACCAATGTTGGAAACACAGAATAAGAAAAAAAATGACCATTTTCTTTGGTTCGTAATGTTGGTTGTCTAAAAAAATTTCACAGATGGTATTTTAATGCACTTCTGTGAACTGTGGCGTAGGGCTTGACGGTGTCTATTCATATTTTTAATGATGAACATTTTTGTAAATTACCACAAAATTGGTACAATATTTTAAAAAAATTACGTCACTGGTTTAAAACGTCTCATTCTGACTTGGCTTTCTGAAGGGGGGCTTCCTTCCAAAGGGGGAGGTGGTGGGGGGCCTTCACTGGTATCCGGGGAGCTCTCAGTACCTCCCCCTATTAAACACGTAGGTATCCCCCGATTTCGAATGGCTAAAAATGTTAAATTTAATAAAAGCCAATTTTTTGCATGGTTTACTATCCATTCACTTTTAAAAATAAACAGAGTAGACGAGCCATAGGGTGACAGATTTTACCCTGTATATAGTCATTAATGTCACTTGTGTTTGCTGGTTATGTAAGAAAAGTCAAAAAAATTAAAAAATGCATTTAAAAACATGTTTAGGGCGTCTGAATCAAAAATGGTCTTAACATATACAGAAGTATTTATCTTTTTATTAAATTAATTTATAATGCACTAATCATTAAACCATTTAATAGTTTACACGAAATGGGAATTATTTATGTAAGTACTCACTGTTAAGAATCCCTTTTAGGTATCATAGGATAAATTAGCACTTATACAAAAATGTCTACAATTTTCTTTATAAATTCTCACATCTTAAGCAAAAATTGCTTCGTTTTTTCAATTTTTACGCCTGTTTTATGTAAATGTCATATTATTTTTGGCATTTTCAATGTTTAATGACAGTAATTTTAAAATGTAATGCCAACTTTGTGGAAAATTCAACTTTTCAAAAAAAAAATTCTAGTTTTCATAGGTAACTCTGTTTTTTTTTAAACTGTGAATGGATAGTAGCTCCAAAATAAATAAAATTATGTTTTTAACTACTGTCCTATTTGAATTAAATTTAACTAGAAAAAGAAAGTTTTTGAATTATTTTATATTTAAGTTATTATTTTTGCTAAATCATACTTTTTTGTAGAGCAGAAAATATGAGTTTTTTGTTGACTTCATTTTGAATTTGATAATTTTTCTGTTGTTTCTGAAAACACACAGAATAAAAAAACTCCTTAGAAAGAAAAATGCATTATCAACTTAAAAGCGGCATATTGCTAATATGACTTTTTTATCTGTTTAAAATCAAAATAACATTAAACTATGAATGATTTAAGCTGCGAGCGAAAGCCAGCTTTAATATTAGTCTTTAATTAATAAACGAATGAATAAAAATCTGCGTTTGCACTGTTAAATCAACTTAATTTTAGGAATGACCTTGTTTTGACCTTGAAAACTCACCTCCTCCTGCAGTAGAATGTCGCTTAAATCTTAAGTTTAATTGGCTAGGATCGGTTACGTATTTATCAGTTTGGCGACGTCTTCTTAAACCGGGGGTTAAATCACCGCTCCAAGACATACATTTTGCTAATCTTTGACCACCAACTGTCACAGCCACTGGTATTTTTGACATTTTACTCGAGTCTAGAGCTGGACTAGTCTAAAAAATGTGTAGGTTTGTAATAGTTACTTAACCAGTAAGTGTGTTAATAAAGGCGATCAGCAAGCTTGTTAATAAGTGAGTTTATTAATCGCCATTTAACATACGAACTGGTTACAATGCTTTTTCGCACATCGTAGATCATTATTAAATAAATTATAAAACAAAACAGTTATTTCACCAACTAGCAGAAACAATGCGCGGTCGGCCATTCAACTTTATTATAGTTGAAGAAGAAGAAGAGCTGTCACCGAACTTTTATTAATTGTGAATAGATAATGAATGTTATTTTCTTAAAATGTGGTAAAAGGATCTGCTTTTTATTCCTTCCAACGCTAAATATTTAATTTCTTTTGGTTTTGTTGCTTAAACAGTAATTAAAACGGGCATATACGAGGTGGCCGCGCTATAAAATTTAATTAGGGGTGAGTTGGTGGAGCTGGCCGCATTTTACTGCATGGGTCATGGTGGAGCTGGCCGCGGTACCTTTTCTACCTGCTTCCATGTTTAGCAGGTAGAAAAGGAGCTGTCTCAGAAGTTTTGTGGATGGATGAGTATAAACACCAAACGAATTTTATTTTTATAAAATAACAACGATAACTATCAATATTTGTTTATTTATTTATCAAAAATGATTTACATTGAAGTTTGGTGACATAAGCACATTTGTTTAAATATTGTTTTTAGCAGCAAAACTTACCCTAACCTACCTAACCTAGTGTCCCCCAGTGGATGTGTCCACCAGTGCTTTTAAAAAAGTCTGTCCGTAACAATAAAACTCAAAAACACATGCATTGAGTACTTTGAACGTTGCTGGCTTGTTTTAATGATAATAAAAGTCGGTATATTATCCAAATGATTCTCTTCTTTATAATTTTCTAATATCATAACTCAATAAAACATCGGATACAGAAAAATAAATCTAGGTAAAAGGAAGTTAATTAGTCGCGGCCAGTACGACCAAACCAGAAATATCGCGCGGCCACTTCGACCATGCACCCTGCAATTAGGCGCGGCCAGCTAGTAGTCTTTTCAGGTAGATGCGGCCAGTTGGTATTCTCCCATTAAAACTACTTGAACATTTGTAATGTAGAAGTGAAGTGTGTCTACGTATTTAAATGATGCGTCATCTATTTAATTCTTTGATCATTGGTTTTAGAATACTTACCGATAATTCTCTTAAAATTTGACTAGCGTTATCAACGCCACTATCTTCGTCTTCAAGTTCAAGTCTTTTATCTTTTGTGTTTTCTGTGGCATCGAAATATTCAGATTGCTCTTCTAGAGCTGGACTTATTCCATTTGCTATGGATCGTTTTTCTTTACTGCAAAATAAGGTTTAAGGTTGATTTTTAGAGGAATTAACTTAATGCTACTTAGAATTAACGTATCGCGAATTAAATAAACTGTACGAAAGATGAAATCGCATTTACACATCCAATTAACTTAACTTTACGTTTACTTATAGGTTATATTTCTTAATTTTGACAAATTTCAGCTAATTCAGGGTAAAGTGAGCATCTTCACTAGAGCCATCTATCGGCTACTAGACCAAATTTTTAAAATTATAAAGATTATCGAAGAATAGACACTAATGTCGGTAAATAATACGATTCTAACACCGATAGATGGCGTTTACTGTTCTAAATTAACGTGTTAATTTAAACTATAAATGCATTCATTTGGTCGCGTTAAGTTAAGTGGAATTAAGTAGCTTTAAGTGGCGTTAAGTTTATTTAATTTAACCATAAATCGCACTTTAGAATTAACGTATCGCAAATTAACACAAAATTAAATGAATCTTACAAAAATTAAAGTCACATTTATAGATAAAATTAACGTCACTTAACGTTTACTTATAGATTATATTTCTTAATTTCAACTAATTTCGAGTAAAATAGACTTCTGTAACCTTTTTTTCTAGAGCCATCTATCGGCTATTGGACCAAATTTTAAAAATTAGAAAGAAAACCGTAAAACAGAAATTAAATAGGTAAAATCGTGAGATTTACCGATAGATGGCGTCTACTGCTTTAAATTAGTGCAAATTAAGAGATATAGTATACGTACCAATGCGAAAAAAGCTTCATTACACCGGCTGAGTGCTCAAAAACGTTAAAATGAAGCTTTTTTCCTGAGGTAAGTATACTATTTTTAAATTATTGTGTATCTAGGGAATTTGAATAAATACCTTTCTGTTATGATCGAATTTGACACATAGGTGACAGCAGGGTTTGAGGTTAGGTCAATTCCAGGTGAACATGTCATTTTTAGGACTGTTTCTGGTACCTTCTCGTTGTTATTTGTAATTCTTAACTCTGGTTTTACATGATTAAGCTTTATTTCTAACTTTTCTTGACCACTGTTACTGCTATCCGATTTTCCATCGGATAAATTGTTGATTATTCGGTCTACTTGTTTGAGAATTGATTTCTGTGAGTTACTTCTACTAAGTGCTTCTATTGCACCGAAATTAATGCGATTATTTGAGTTGCTTAGAGATAGTTTGTTTCTTTTAGGTGAGTCAGGGTTTTTTTCTTTGTCTTTAGTGCTTTTGTCTTTTTCTGAATCTGTTGAAGCAGAGTCGTTTTTCTTAGTCTGTGGTTCAGCAGAATCGCCTACTCTATGGTTCTCTGGTTCCTTAGTTGGTTCTTCTACTGGTGCTTTTACTAAGTTGTCACCTGAAACATGCAAAATTGCCTTTAAAATGACACTTATCGCACGACTTGATTAAACCTTAAACAATCCTTTAGTCTTTAGCCATTGTCTTGCAAGCCGTGAGTAATAGCATTTTATCCACGAGGAGAAGTTGCAACAAGTTCTTTACCAACGGGCTGAAGTTAGCGTTGCTTACAGAACTTTTTTGTATTTGTTTTAGTCGTTAAAAAGGTATCATTTGGTGTCTTTTATTTATAAAAATAAATGAAATGAAAGTAACAGGGGAAAATAAAGTAATGTTTGCATTTTTTAAAAATTAAAGCCATTGCAAATGTTGTTAGTGTTTGTTTTTTACCGATGTCAACAAGCCAGCTAAAAAACGCGCGGTTGAAGCTAAAACCGTGAGTTGTTTTTGGATGTTTTTATAATTTTGGACAGTATTTAGTGTAGCAGAGGTAGGATTTTGATTTAACATTGACGTTTATTGAATATTACTTCATTTTACTTCATTTCTACTTTTAAAATGTTTTTTATAACCTAACTTTACATCAAGTCGAACATTTATTCTTTTAAAAAGTCTGATATTGTTTGGTTTTGGGGTCGTTAAAAAAGTATAGTTCGTAACACGTTTTATAAACGTATTTATTTATTCGTTTATAAAACCTTTGCTTGCGCTTGTGTTTTAACAAACTCATGAATAATGACTTGTTTATAAAACTAAGTACAAAAAGTACTATTTTACCTTTGTAGCCTTACATTCTCTTTTAGAAAACTTCATTTTGGACCAAATTTGTAATAAATGGTTACTTTGCACATCTGTAAAAATTAATAAAATAGAACTTTTTGAAGGTTACGTAAAACGAAATACGACGGCCCAGTTGTAGAGCCTTGTGGCTGCCTCAAATCTAATTTTGTTAAATAATAATTCAATAATTTTTTTGGGGAGGCGCACAAGTAGACTGGCTTTAATTAGTGACCCAGAATTTTAAGTCTGTTCGGCAGAGGAATTTCATAAATCGCATACAAAACCGCGAATGATGACCAATCATGAATTTACATAAAAAAAATTAAAAATAACCGACATAAGCTTCTAGGGGGTTTCATCTAAAGAATAAGCCAAAAACAGCCAAGAGGTATACGTTTCCTTGCAGCTCGAGAGGTTAACTAAAAAATGTACTGTGCCGAAACCACTTGTCGTATCTTAACAAAACTTTCGGAATAGTTGTAATAAACTTAAAGGGTTTGTTTGACACTTGTGGTGACGTTGGTGGCGCCCCCTATTTGTCTTTCTTTTTTGCTTACCGTTGCTTTTGACATCAACCAAAACATCATCTTGCTCCAGACTAACTCGTTTTTTTATTTCCTTTTTTTCTTCGCTAGTATCAATATCAATGGCGAATGTTATTTGCTCCCGTTTCGGACTTTGTAACTCAGCACCTTCAGGTCTTTCTTTGCTGCTTTGTTTGAGGATACTTTTCGTGCGCTCCAATTTGTAATTTGAAGCTGGTTGACCATTAGTTTGATTCTCAGGAAGGTCGGTTGGTTTTTTAGTTGGGGATTCTACCGCCAGGGGTTCTTTGTTTTCAGTTAATGGTATTTGTGGAATGGTGGTTGAGATAGTCGTTTGTTTTGGCACTACTCTTATTTCTAATTTACCAGCCACCTAAGAAATAAACAAACATTAAATTTGGTTTATTAGAAATTCTTGCAGAGAAAACAAGAGCGGGTTAGATCAGTGAGAGGGATAGATAATTTAAAAAGTTAAACTTCGCAGATAGCTCATTTTTCATGACTATTTTTTTATTTTTATTTAATTGTTACACATTCTATATGATACTCTTCGCAGTAGATGATTAAAAAGGTGCATTTTTTCTTTTATTAAGAAAAACGTAAAACTTATTTTTTTTGTAAACGGGTGGGGATACAAAAAAATTAGCAGATGCTTTTTTTATAGAGAAAAATACAATCCTTAATTTTATTAAGAAATTTTTTTTTCGTAAAAGTGATATTAACGAAAATATGAACTTTTTTCTACTTTGGGTGTGTTTTTCACCCTCTATTTATTACTTGATTTTTTCCAAAAACAATAGGGCTCTTCCTCTAAATGGGAATAATTTTTGTGTTAAATCTCAAGTCGATCCGATAAACCGTTCTTGAGTTATGGTGGTCACAAATTTCGTTACAGACAGACGGACAAAAAATAAAGTTTTAAAAAGTCATGAAACGAACGAATATGTAAAAATATTGGCCCTAGGACGAATATTAACGATTTTAGAAAAGTACCGTAGCAATATACTCTTCGACTTTGTCTGCGAAGAGTATATAATAATCGTTTATTTTATGGTCATAAATAAAAACTGACTGCCTAAAAAAATCATTTTGTTATACCCTTTGCAGACAAGTGTCAAAAATTATATATATATTATTATTCAGACCTTTTCTAAAATAGTTAATATTCATCCTAGAGAAAAAATAACTTTTTCACAGATTCGGTCGTTTCATGATTTCTTAAGGCTACAGATTCAAATTCATAAATGGGATGATCTGTGCACTCGAAAGTTCGTAAAAGTCATCTCATTAAATGTCAGTTATTTTCGAAATTTCAACAAAATATGTAAAAATATGGAGTAATACATCAATAACTATGATTAAAAATATTTAAGATAATGTTTGTGATACATAGAAGTGGTACTGAGTGCAAGAAATAATAAAAATATAGTTAAATAGTAATTTTGGTGTTTTTGTTTCTACATTGAAATCTTTGAACGAGCACATCAATATTAGGGAAAACGTAAGTTGCAATTTTAATCATTTACAAGCTTTAAAAAAACCATGGATAATTAACGTATTATGGTTTAAATATTATTATTAATGTATATAAACCAAAAAATGTATCCGTAGTCGAAAACAAAAATATTATAATGATTTTTGAAGTTAGATTTTCGACACAAAGAAATAACCGATTTAAATGAAATCATAATACGTCTGTAGCCCTATTTTTCTAGTTTTCAAAACTACATTTAGTTTTAATATACGATGGGGCCCTCATGTAGATTTGCTATTTAGTAGAATGACGGAAGCTCAACGGAGATGACTTATCTAGCTTCTAGGAGCAAAGATCTTCGAATCTGTGGATTTAAATCTCTAGCCTTAATAATTTAATTACCTCTTGTAATTCCTCATTTTGTGCCTCTTCCTCGTCATCATTTTTAAACCCTTGTAGATCATCTAAATAAATCAGTGGCATTGAAGTCCATTTTTCTTTATTTTTTGCCGTTTCTTTTGGATTTTGTGTTGTATTTTCACTTTGAACATGTTTAGACCCCACATTTCTCATAACATCTACTTTATAAACGAGGTCATCAAACGCAGCTTGTTGTAAAAGGGGAGGTTTCAACCCCGAACGTAAAAATGGTCCCAAAGATGGGTTCGACCAAGAACGAGGCAAACGACCTGAAATATGGTAAAAGTTTGGTTGTTTTAGAATACCCTAGTTAAATAGAACATTTCTGTGTTGGGGAGGCAGAACGGGATAAGTATATTTCACATTTAAAAAAATGTGTTTTTCGGACACCGAATTTTAATAGAAACATTTAGATATTTACAAACTGGATCAACCATATACGTACTGTGGAATCTATTTTTTTATGTAGCTTCTCACTACTGCATTAATATTGTTTAATATTTGTGAGAAAACCATTTTTAGAGTGACATGCACAAATGACATTTCTATACTTATCCCCTTTTGCCTCCCTACCACAGATTTAACCTCGTAATATCGATCTTGGTTGGGATTTTTTTCTGGGGGCATTATTAGAATGATTGGGCTAAATACACACGGTCAACTCCTACGTCACAGATCACAGATCCACATTAAAAAACTGTCTGTGAAGTAGAATTTTGATTCTGTCAGATTTAGCCACTTTTTTAGAACAATATTTTGTAAAAATAAAAGGCTTTCTTAGGGAACCCTTGGTATAAAAATGTGCTATAATGCCTTAAATTTGATATTTCAATTTTAGTCCATTGTAAAACTCTATAGTATACAGTTTATGTGTTAATGTTGTGCACCCTCCAAGATGTGAATTTTAACGCAAATTGCTTGAGAAAGCAACCATCAAGAGGTCTGGTACCATTGTAAAATTAACATTTTTTTCTATTACCTAGAACAAACCATACCCCTTGATATGGTTGCTTTCTCAAGCAATTCGCGTTTAAAGCTGACATCTTGGTGGGTGATCATCATCATCAGATTAATAAGGCATTTTTTAATTTTTGCGGTAGATTCTCGTGTAATTTTAAATTAAAATATCGTAAATAAGATATTAATGAACATTTTTACAGCAATGGGACCTAAAAAACTCTCTCACTTTTCTTTAAATAATGTTTTAAAAAGACCAATGTTAGACACACAGAATAAGAAAAAAAATGACCATTCTCTTTGGTACGTAATGTTGGTTGCCTAAAAAAATTTCACAGATAGTATTTTAATGCACTTCTGTAAACTGTGACGTAGGGCTTGACGGTGTCTATTTGAGATAACAAGCTGAATTTTTGCCTTTGTTTTGACATTATAAAAGTTGTCTCAAAAGTCCTCATTGATCCCGTGTGAGCTAAATTTTTTACGCGGGGTCAAAGGTCACGAAAAACAGTATTTTAGCCAATAACTCTTTTTCTGTGCGTCTAATGCTATTTGGAGTTATGACCAAAATTATAGAGCATCAAATTTTCTACAAATTGGATTTTGGGTAAATTTTTTATCATTAACCCTTATCCAGTAAGAGGGGGTATATCGTAGCGACTACCCCATATTTCATATGGCTTTAAAATGGTGGCATTCAATAATTAAACAATTTGTTTTTAAAAATTTATTCTTTAGGATTGTATGAGTGATATAAGAGGGACAAACACTTGTTTAATCCCTTGGGGGCTAAAAGCCAACCCCCTTTTTCTAAAAATAAAGCATCTTTTTGGCAATTCAGCTTGTTATCTCAAATTCCGAAATTTGACAGTTATTTTAGTTTATATAACTGGGTAAGAATGTTTTAAATAGTTTTGACAGTTGTACAACAAAAAATGTGTCTTATTTTTAAAGGGGTATGTCAAAAATGTACTTTTGTGGTATTAGGGGTTAACATTTTTGCAAAAAAGTCACTTATTCTGCTAAAAGTAAGATACAATATAAGACAAAAAATAGTATTTGTAATGGACCAAATAAGAACAAAAATTGATTGTGGTTTTTAAAAATATGTGTCATACCACCATTCGTTAAAGATGCCTGACATAACGTCATTACTTTCATACTTTCATACTTTTATCAAACATAACGCTAATATACCAAAAAACAACAAGCAGCCGCTTTAAAACATTCAACGTACCAGCTAAAAGGTTTGTGTAACATTTACGGAGTGTTTTACATCGTCAATTTTAGATAATTAGGTAAAAAAAGTGCACAATGACTTATTTACAAAGAAACTTCCATAGATGTGTAGAATAATCCGCATTTTGTTTTATGCACCGCGGACTTTGCATTAAAAGTTCCTGTAAAGCACTTTTGTACCTAATTATCTAAAATTGACGATGTAAAACACAGTGTAAATGTTGTACAAACCTTTTAGCTGGTATATTAAACGTTTTAAAGCGGTTGCTTGTTGTTTTTTGGTATATTAGCGTTTTGTTTGATGAAAGTATGAAAGTAATGACGTTATGTCAGCAACTTGAACGACGGGTGGTATGACACATATCCTTGTAAACCCCAACCAATTTTTGCTTAAGTAAAAATAAGAAAAAAAAACAGAATTAAATAAAAGAACAAATACTTACCACTACAATTAACCATTGTTTTTAATTATGTTAAACTTTTTAAATTGCCTTTTTTTAAATTATTTATGGTAGCAAAATTGTGTCAAGATTTTTTTATTTTTTCAATTAGCAACATTTTATTTTTTAATCTGTTTCAAATGTGTTAGTTCGAGACACTAGTATAAGTGAAATAAAAAAATAATTGGTTTAGAAATCTCTAGTCCTAATTACTTATTTTTGAAGTGGGACGCCATTGAAAAATTAAAATAGTTTTCAACGTAAAAATTTAACCACGTGTTTAAAAATAGATTTATAATAGTGTCTCGATCCAAACTTTTTGTTTGGATTATTGTTCAATTTTTTAAAAGGCTATCAAAATTATAAAAATCAAAAATACGCAAAAACAATAAAAACTAAAATAAATAAATTAAAAAATCATATATTTTAACTTAAAAATTCAAATTAAATAACATTTCAAACAACTTGAAATAAAACTAGAAATACATAACAAAAAAAAACGTCATATTATCACAAATTATTACACTAAAAATTAAAATAAATTAAACTTAAAGCTCAAATAAGTATTTTAAGAAAATGCTTAAAAAAGTAAAAAATATTACACTAAAAAAACTAGAACACATTTTAGCTGTAACACTGCTAACAATAAAGGCACTTTTTTTTAAATTCTACCGTTATTTGGTAGAATTTATTTGAGCAAATAGATCAGTCTTGGTTTGGCACTTTATATCACTTATTAGGTAAAATACTTTAAGGCTAGACACAGTTTTAAAGATCTGTGCTCCTAGAAGCTCGTATAAGTCATATCCGTTGAGCTCCCGTCAATTCTACTAAATAGCACATCTACATGAGGACCCCATCGTATATTAAAACTAAATATAGTTTTGAAAACTGGAAAAATAGGGCTACAAACGTATTATTGTTTTATTTAAATCGCATTTCTTTGTGTCGAAAATCTGACTTCAATAAATTATTGTTTTTTGAAGTCTGATTTTCGCCACAAAGAAATAACCGATTTAAATGAAACCATAATACGTTTGTAGCCCTATTTTTGTAGTTTTCAAAACTACATTTAGTTTCAATATACGATGGGGCCCCTATGTAGATATGCTATTTAGTAGAATTGACGGGAGCTCAACGGAGATGATTTATACGAGCTTCTAGGAGCACAGATTTTCGAAACTGTGAATTTAAATCTCTAGCCTTAAACACGAAAATTGGCTTCAAAACTATAGGCAATATTTTTAAAGAAAAATTAAATGGACACGTGTAGTCTTTTTGTAAGTAAGAAATGTTGTGTGTTTTTTTATTTTGTAAAATGACAGTAAAGTTTAAAAATCAATGAAAAAATTAACCTGTTTTTCCTTTTTTAGTTCCTTTTCGAATTTTCTTTTGTTTATGTGTTTTTGCTGATTTTTCAAGTAAATTTTCCGTTTTATTTGATTTTATTAGCTCTACAAAAATAGCACCATTATTTTCTGTGTTTTTAGAAACGATATTTTTAATATGTGAATGATGAAAGAAAAAAATGATTTGTGTTAGAAAACAAAAATAACAAAAAAAAGCCAAAAATGTGTTTGTGTATGATAAAAATGTGTTAATAGCGATTTTTTTAAATCATTTTTTAGTGTAAAGCTTGTACTTTATCGTTAACAGGTTATTTAGCAATTAGAACAAAAAAAAACAGCGTAAAATTCTATTTATAGACAAAAAAAATGCATTTTTTCTTAAGACCAGAGTTTTCCTAAAAAAACCAAATTAATATCATTTTTACAAGACTGATTTTAAGAGCCCGACTACCCATTTTCTCTTATGCAAACTTGTGTACAACTTAGACCGCAGTTTTTAACTTTATTACTAGAGCAATTGTTTTAAAATTTTAACAGTATAGTGTTAGCTCCTTTTAAAATACTTATTGTTTGGCACATTTTGCTTTGTAGCCCTAGTTTATCAAAAACAGTTTAAAGAAGGGGTAACAATACCAAAAACAACAACTGTTTTTCTTTCTTAAATTAAGCCACAAAAACAATTTTTAAAAAACAATAAGTTTTACAAAATTAATTATCTTTCTAATGACACCAAGTTTTTCAAAATCGGATAAGAATTAACTGAGATATTTGTGGTCTAAGTTTTGTGAATATTTGCATAAAAACGTGCTGAATTAGACCAAGGTCAAGCCTCTCTAGTTGTACTGGTGGTAGGTGGCTACTCTAGACACATATTCATGTCTGTTCAACTAGTCAGTCTATTCTGGCCACTGCAGCCCGCGGTAGCCTCTCTACATGGTATAAGGACTGAGTGTCGGGCTCTTAATGTGGATCTGTGATTTGTGACATACAGGGTGTTACCAAATAACTAGAAAAAAATTCAGGGGGTAATTCCTGAACCCATTTTAAGAAAAAAAGTTCATATAAACATGTGTCCGAAAATCCTTCGTTTCTGAGATACAGGGTGTCAAAGTTTCTCAAAAAAAATTTTAATTTTAAGATTACTAAAAAGCTAAACCAGATATTTATTCGAAATAACAATAAAAAAAAGAAATTAATTAACCCTTCATTGTTAACTATGTTTTATTTTCATTAACATAAAAAAGCCAAATTTAAAAAAGAAATTTTGTTGCCTTTGGGCAATGAATTTTTTTCTCGAAAACGGTTAGTTTTATGAAAAAAGAACAAGACATTAATTTTAAAGATATATATATTCTAGGGCTTCTAATTGTTTTATGAAAATACCAAAAAAATAACACACAAAAAAGTTAGGGATGAACAACCCCCATGGTACCCCCAAATGTGCCCCTTCCAATTATAATTTTTATTTTCTTTCTACCGCCCTTTATGCCTAATGGTAAGAAAATTACCCGTGCTAAGTTTTAAATAAATATCTGGTTTAGTTTCTTGGTAATCTTAAAAAAAAAATTTTTTTTTTAGAAACTTTGGCACCCTGTATCTCAGAAAAGAAGGATTTTCGGACACATGTTTATATGAATTACCCCCTGAATTTTTTCCTAGTTATTTGGTAACACCCTGTATTGCCTGTCAAACTGTGGTCTAAGACATGTTTTTAAACAACAAGAAAAGCAAAAAATGATAAATTTTACACTGTTTTTCTCTTTTTAGCCAGCAAACAAAATTCTCTTACCAACAATCTCTGGGTAATTTTCAATACCGGCTATGTTAATACATTTTTTATGAGATGCTCTCGAGTCCTCGCTTATTCGACTAAGAGGTGGCGCCACCGGTCCATTAGCCTCTGACTGAAGCCCTAGAGTACCCTTATGTTCGGGGGATTCCGGTTTCCATTCGTTATCAGTCGTTTCTTCACTGTCGTCAAATTGGGATTTCCATTGGCTGGCTAGAGTCAAAGCTCCTCCTCTTGTTACCTTAAAAAGAAGAGAGGGAGAATAAATATATGTTTTTCTACTTCCGACTTTTAAATGACACTTATCGCACGATTTGATTAAACCTAAAACATATCTTAGCCATTGTCTTGTAAGAGAAAGCAAGAAATTAGTGAAATCTGTACGTTTGGATGAGGTTTTATATGATTTAATAAGATTTTATACGATCCAATATGAGTTTGTATGATTTAATTAGATTTTGTATGATACAATAAGATTTTATATGTTTAAACGAGGTTTTATATGGTTTTGTGTGTTTCCATTTAAAATTTCATATTGTTTTATATATTTCAATCAGATTTTATAGGGTTTTATAAGATTTTATATGTTTAAACGAGGTTTTATATGGTTTTATGTGTTTCCATTTAAAATTTCATATTGTTTTATATATTTCAATCAGATTTTATAGAGTTTTATATGATCTAATGCGATTTATACGTTTTTACATAATTTAATGCATTTTATAAGATTTCTTGTAATTTAAATAAGTGTTTTATATGATTTTATACGATTTTAAAGGGTATTCTATGTTCCAATGCGATGTTATACGGTTTAACCTAATTTAATGCAATGTTATATGATTTCTTGTCATTTTTATGGTGCATTCGTTTCATGACTTAATTTAAAGGAGAATGTCGCGAAGCATTGAAACTGGTTATGTAACGTTGGTTGCCTAAAATCAACAAAAAACAGCACTTTCTGGTCACTACTCAGTGGGTTTATAAGAGTTAATTTTAATTAAAAATTGTGCTTACCAGCAACATAAATAAACAAAGCACAAGTTGACATATTCTAAAGGTCCATCAAAAAGCGTTTAAATGCAGAATTTTGGCAATTTAATAGCACTATATTATTTATGCATTTTAAATTGGCAAAATTCGACATTTAAACGCTTACTGATGGACCTTTACAATATGTCAACTTGTGCTTTGTATATTTATGTTGCTGGTAAGCACAATTTTTAAATAAAATTAACTGTTATAAACCCACTGAGCAATGACCAGAAAGTGCTGTTTCTTGGTGATTTTAAGCAACCAACATTACATAACCACAATTTTAATGCTTCACGACATTCCCCTTTAAGTTAATATTTTTTATTACAAAATTTTATTCTCTTTAATTTTCATAAGAATGATTTTTTCTGTAGATTTAATAATAAGCAAGTTACAGTTTGCGAAGAGTATAAAAAATTCAGGAAGGACTAGCGGCGCAATTTTAGTTTTTATTAGTGTTTTAAATTTATTTCTGAATGTTTTGCAAAAAAAATGAAGTCAATCCATTGAGTTTCCCCAAAGTTAGAGGTGAAATGCTAGTTTGACGCGACTATTCATAACCCAGGAAAATAAAACAAAAATTAATACAATCTGCCAAAAAATTATTTGTTAACTTATTTTTTCACCATTATCTCTATATTGGCATAATATACAACATATCAAAAGTCCCCTAAGATCCCGTGCCGGCGTCATGCCATTTTAGAGGGTCAAAGGTCGAAGAGGACAGTTTTTGGTAAATAAATCTCTTCCTATTGGTCGGACAAAAAAAATGTAGGATGTAAATTGCAGATTGAACAATTACCTACAAAAAAATTCATACACACTTTTCCATCGAGCGACCCTTATCGCGTAGTAGTGTCAATTATGCATGACGTTGGTATACTTTTAACACCGGCTAAAATACAAAAACGAGGAAAATTTCTTCCAAAATTTTTCAACCAGGGTTTTAATTTAACTCCTAAGATACATAATCGGCAATAAAGGGTCTTGTAAATTATCAACTGCGTGTATACAGGCGCTCTAAAAATGAATTTGGATATGTCTGTAATTCCTCAGGTTAATAAAACCAACTAAATTTTTTACAAAGAGGTGTTAGCTCTTGTCCTTTCAATGAGTTACAACCCCCTAACAAAGCCCCAAAGTATCTATTAATCTTTAAAAAAAATAATACAAAAAAATGTAACAAAATTTTTAATACAAAATAACAAACTATGCATTTAAGGTCTTCTCAATAAATTGAATGGAATACATGGTGTTTAACGTGATGATGTTCTCTATTGCTCCCAAAATAATGGTCCCATCACTTTAAAATTCCATTTAATTTATTGAGATGGCCTTAAATACATAGTTTGCTTTGTATTAAAAATTTTGTCATATTTTTTTATATAATTTTTTTTAAAGATTAATAAATACTTTGGGGCTTTTTTAGGGGGTTGTAACTCATTGAAAGGACAAGAGCTAACACCTCTTTGTAAAAATTTTAGTTGGTTTTATTAACCTGAGGAATTACAGACATATACAAATTTATTTTTGGAGCGCCTGTATACACGCAGTTGATAATTTACAAGACCCTTTATTGCCGATTATGTATCTTAGGGGTTAAATTAAAACCCTGGTTGAAAAATTTTGGAAGAAATTATCCTCGTTTTTTTATTTTAGCCGGTGTTAAAAGTATACCAACGTCATGCATAATTGACACTACTACGCGATACGGGTCGCTCGATGGAAAAGTGTGTATGAATTTTTTTGTAGGTAATTGTTCAATCTGCAATTTACATCCTACATTTTTTTTTGTCCGACCAATAGGAAGAGATTTATTTACCAAAAACTGTCCTCTTCGACCTTTGACCCTCTAAAATGGCATGACGCCGGCACGGGATCTTAGGGGACTTTTGATATGTTGTATATTATGGCAATATAGAGATAATGGTAAAAAAAAAAGTTAACAAATAATTTTTCGGCAGATGAATTCCTAAATCACTGGGTTATCATACATTCACACTAAGTCGAATTAATAGTAATTTAAATCATTAAAATAGGTTATCTTTTCAAAATTTGTCTGCTGCTGGAAATATAATTTTCCACTTATATCGGTTATTAGGAGTTGTAGTTGTAGCGTCCCCTATCGTTAAACGCATAAATTACACTAGTTAGCCAAATTTGCTAATAGATGGCGGTACGATTGTTTTCCCCTGTGAGGTCGCAAAATAAAAACGACTACTACTAGGTGAACAATTCCTGTTTTTTTGTAAATTGTTAAACACAGTTTCTAATCTTCGCGACATTGTTAAAGAAACTCACCTGTTGGCTAACATTTTCATCATCCATTACAGCAAACTGCGTCAAACTCTGGTCTCGAACCCCAGATCTCGAGCTCCTAGCAGCTGATGGTTGCCTTCTTCGTGGTCTTTCCTCAGGAGTTGCCGGGGATTCCACAAGGCTACCTCCTGAGGCTTGCGTTGTTGCCGGAGTGACCACACGTAACCTTCCTAACGTGGCAACACCGCTCTGGCTTTTGCGTAATGGCACAGCTTTTTGGTTAATGTCTGATATGGATTTAGTGGAAACAGGAGCGTCATTGTCGAGACGCTCGGGGGGCTGTTCGAGGTGGGAGGTTGCCCTTCTTCGGGGGGCTACAAGAAAATCATTTGCATTCTATAATAAGCACAATATAAAACCCAAAATTTGGTTTTTTAAGATTGCTGAATGGTTTCATTATTAAACCCAACATTTTATTTTATAAGGTTGGTCTTCCAGATGCAAAAAGATGAATTCTTCCCTTGCAAGGTACTTTTTGTTTACAAATTTTACTATTATAAACTATCAGGGGACATAGTTTTTTTGTAGGGAGTAACTAGAAGAATTGGAGAAACGATATCAACGGTTACATGTTCTCAAAAACGCCTATTCATTTAGTATTAAGTGAGTGAAGTTTACAAATGTCATTATTCAATATGTCTGATCTAAATTTGGTTTTTTACTTCAAAATGTCAATGTGGCCAATCCAATAAAAATGAAATTTCATGTTTTATAATAATCATAACTTACCTTGTTGTTCTCCTGTGGCATTATGATTCTTATCAACCGTCCTCGGAACGGCATTAGTTTGAGTTTCAGTCGCTAGAGGCGTTGTATTTTCTTCCATTTTTCGCCTTCTTGCCTCTTGTGCCTAAAAAATTAAATTTTGCATTTATTTTTCTGATAAATTATCTCATGAGTCTATTTTTTTAAATTTTTTAACCACAAGTAAAAGGGTTGTCTTTTATATTTTGCATTTGCATATTTATACACAAATAGGGAACATTCAAGTGTTTATGTAAGATTCTTTGAATTGGAATCATTTAATTGCCTTAGAATATCATAATCTTGCGGTGTGTCACTTGTGCATTTTCCGCGGGTTTTAACAGGCGCAAAGCATCCATGTATTTTCGGGACACTCCGCCTGTTTTTGGTAGACCTGTCTTAGGATGGGCGCTAAGACTGATGGGTCCATGTTTAAATTTTAAGAATTAGCAGAAAATAGTCTCGATGTGTCGCAAAAAGTAAAAATAATCTCGGCAAGACAGTTGTTGAGATCATTTTCTTTGAAAGTAGTTTGCATACAAATTTTCTAGGCACAATTTTTTGAAATCTCTCCAACTTAAAAATATTACTGTGGCTAAAATACTTGTCGTATTCTAACGAAACTTTTGGTATAGTCCTAATAAACTTGAAGGTTTTGTTTGGCACTTGTGGTGCCGTTGGTGGCGCCCCCTATTTGTCTATGTGCAAAATATAAAAGACAACCCTCGTAATGTATAAAGGCTGCGTATTTTCGCGATCTTCCTAAAAAAAGAGAGAGATTCTGCCGGCAGGGATTAAAAAAACGACATTTTCCTAATAGAA
This sequence comes from Cartodere bifasciata, assembly GCA_963920755.1. NCBI lineage: Eukaryota > Metazoa > Arthropoda > Insecta > Coleoptera > Latridiidae > Cartodere > Cartodere bifasciata. The sequence goes on along the minus strand of OY987199.1, from coordinate 1,607,601 downwards.
AAAAATAGAGAAAATAAAAAGAGGAATTATAAACATAACCTATCTTTTGTTACATTTGTACTTGCACTTCATTAAATTTACTATTTATAGGTTATGTTACTTCGTAATTAATTATATTTCTATGTAATTAATTAATTAAATTACAGTACGTATAGTTTATGTTAGAATTTAAGCCGTTAGGTTTAAGTTTTTAAAAAATCGCGCGCAAATAGCGTCTCCCGCATTCTCTGCCATCTATTTTGACCGCAGAAAAAATGACTCTCGGCAAGGTCTGCTGCAACCGATAATACGACATGGCAGAGTCTCTTATCTTCCGGCAGAATCCCGCATTGAGCGAAAATACGCAGCCAAAATGTACCTCTTTGTTGTCAGTTGGCTCGATATTTTCCTGATTATTATCAGTCGTAGTGTGTTTGACATGTTTCGGAATAGGTGCAAGTGGAGGAATAGCTTCTTTTTGTTGGGTAGGTGGCGTTGTCGTAATAGAATTGTTATCTGTGGCTGTTTGTGATCGTTCCCAATCGTAGGGATCTGTCTCTTTGATTCCTCGTCTTTTCATGCATCTCTCGAATAAGGAGATTAACATCTAAAAATTTGGACAGAAAAAATCATTAGTAAACTTTATAGCATACAAAATGGGCGATGGTACTATCGTGGACATGGAATTTAAAAAGAATTATTATCAGCCACCTTTGATTTTTTAAATTTTACTCTATTGTGAATGGGCTTTTTATGTCAGTTTTTGAATGTTATTTTAACAACAAATGCGTCAAATGTATTTTATTAAAATAAATTATGTAAAATGTGCTGCCGGCGAGAAAAACAGTAATAATATATTCCCTTATATAAATAATTTTGTTTTAGGATAATAATAAGACTCTAATCTTCGTAAAACCTCAGAGAAATGTTTCTTGTTAATGTACACTTCGCATAAAACTTAAGATGTTTAAGCCACTATTTTGACCAACTTTACAATGCAAAAATTTATGGTTTTAAATTCCATGTCCACGATAGTACGTTGTTGGGGCATCTAGTATAGGGATTCTTTTAAGATTTAAAAAAAAAATCCATATCTTATATTCATTGAGTGAAATGCGATTAAAGTTGCATAAATTCGGCACAGTCTAAGAACATACTATCCATTCACAGTTTAAAAAAAACCTATATCACCTATGAAAACTAGAACCTTTTTCTTTGAAAAGTTGAATTTTTCACAAAGTTTGCATTACATTTCAAATTTACTGTCTTTAAAAATTGAAAAATGCCAAAAATAATATGACAGTTACATAAAACACGGGTAAAAATTGTAAAAACGAAACAATTTTTGTTTGAGATGTGGGAATTTATAAAGAAAACTAGACATTTTTGTAAAAGTGCTAATTTATACCATAATACCTAAAAAGTGTACTTACATAAATAATTCCTATTTTGTGTAAACTTTTAAATCGTTTTATGATTAGTGCATTAAAAGGTAATTTAATAAAAAAATAAATACTTCTGTAAATGTTAAGACCATTGTTTTTGATTCAGATGCCTTGAAAATGTTTTTAAATGCATTTTTTTATTTTTGTGACTTTTCTTACATAACCAGCAAACACAAGTGACATTAATGACAATGTACAGGGTAAAATCTATCACCCTATGGCTTGCCTGTTTTTTTTTAAATTGTGAATGGATAGTACTATCGTGGACTTGGAATTTAAAACGATCAATTTTTGCATTGTTAATATGGTCAAAATAGTGTCTTAAACATCTCAAGTTTTATGCGCGGAAGTGGACATTAACAAGAAACATTTCTTTGATGTTTTACGAAGATTAGAGCCTTAATGTTATCCTAAAACAAAATTATTTAAAAATGATAATATCTTTTTAGTATTTTTCTCGCTGGCAGCACATTTTACATAATTCATTTTAATAAAATACATTTGACGCATTTGTTGTCAAAATAACATTCGAAAACTGACATTAAAAAGCCCCATTTGAAATAGAGTAAAATTTAAAAAATCAAAGGTGGCTGATAAGAAATCGTTTTAAATTCCATGTCCACGATAGTATGTCTAGTTTACTCACCTGGTAATCGGGCTTGTCTTCATACTCTAAAACTTGAATATGGTCCAAAAAGTTTTTCAAATCACTTGGTAAATGCTTCAAAAGTAACCTATGATCATACTTTTCCTTCATAAGACCGACCTGTTCTTTATCTTTGACTTTTCGCCAAGGTAACTGGCCGTTTACAAACTCCACTAGCATATAAAATAACGACCATAAATCGTCATGTCTGCCCATTTCTCTGTTTTTGTGTGCGTTTATACTAGCGTATCGAACTGTCCCCCTAAAACCTGCAGCCGCTCGGGGGGCCCTAACTTCGCCCGTTGCTGTCGTATATTGTCTTGCAAGGCCGAAATCTAGCATGTACACCTTTCTACAGTTGTACGGAAGCCGGCCCATTGAAAAATTACTCTAAAAACACACAAAAACGGGTTATTGTGATAATAAGGATGTCTATGTCCACCTATTAGTAGAATGGGAAAGTTTCCATATGAGGGAAAGTCCATTCACAATTTCGTAATGTAAGTAAAGGTCGTTTACGCAAACGTGCAATTTTAACCTAAAAATCAGGTTTGGCATATGTAAATAAGAAATTTTACGTTACGCGAACTACAGACCTAGAAATTTTGAATGACCTTTCTCTTGTAGAATTGTCAAATTTCCCTCTTATATTTAAAAAAATGGCGCGACTTATTATCTCAATAGCCCAATCATTCTATTATTTCTATTTAAAATTTGTAGGTTCCTTAGAAAAATATCCCAACCAAGATCTGCTTATGCAGTATTGTAGGCACTATCCCCAGGAATATAAAAGTGAAAAATTCCCACAAAATTTCCGTGACGTTTAGCCCCCATCTTGCATAGAAGTGAGGAGTTAGTTTTTTGTTAATACCTAAACTATTTGGCACTTTTGAAAAAAGTTTTAAACATTTTTTGGAACATTATTTTAATAAGAAGACAATCATTTTAAAAAAATAATGTATCACTAATATTAACGATTCTATAGTTTTTTGAAAATCACCTTATTTCATCATGATCGTCTATATTAGTCATAAAGTCCTGAAGCATAGATTGCAGCGTTCTCTGTAGGACCAAATTAGTACATTTTCAAAGTGCTATAAAATCGTTTACATTGGTGATTTATTATTTTTTTAAAAATGATTGTATTCTTATTAAAATAATGTTCCTAAAAATTTTTAAAACTTTTTTTAAAAGTGCCGAATAGTTTAGGTATTAACAAAAAACTAACTCTTCACTTCTATGCAAGATGGGGGCTAAACGTCACGGAAATTTTGTGGGAATTTTTCACTTTTATGTTCCTGGCGATAGTGCCTACAATCCTGCATAAGCAGATCTTGGTTGGGATTTTTTTCTGGGGGCATTATTAGAATGATTGGGCTATACTTTTCGTAGATTTTTTGAATATCAAGGGTGTTTTTTTTTATATATAATGTGTGCACATTTTATTAAATACTATGCGCAGTAATAATTTCGCAAAGAACAGTTAAAATAAATAAAAAAAGTTACTCTGCTATTGGGAATCGAACCCGGGCGGTCCGGCCCGAGTCAGGCACCTATCCAACTGAGCCACAACGACTATGCGATAAAAAGCTCGTTTATACGCGATAGGCAGTTCGCTTTGTATTGTTTTAGTTATTTAACCAGTATGTGTGTTAATAAAGGTGATTAATAAACAAGCAGTATTAACAAGCGAGCGATTAGCGAGCGATTAGCGAGCTTGTTAAAAGTGAGTTTATTAGTCGCCATTTAACATACGAACTGGTTACAATGCTTTTTCACACATCGTACATCATTATTAAATAAATTATAAAATAAAACAGTTATTTCACCAACTAACAGAAACAATGCGTCGGCCATTCAAATTTATTAAAATTGAAGAAAAAGAAGAGCTGTCACCGAACTTTTATTAATTTTGAATAGAAAATGAATGTTATTTCCTAAAATGTGGTAAAAGGATCTGCTTCTCATTCTTTCCAACGGTAAATATTTAATTTCTTTTGATTTTTGTTACTTGAACCGTAATTAAAGCTACTTTAAGATTTGTAAGTAGGAACATAGATAGTAATTTTAAACATAAAAGAGCGTTACTATAGGCTCGTTGCCATGCATTAATAGGGGTCATTAATCAACGATTTGGAGTGCGTTAATAAATGTCTTTAATTAACGATGTGCGAAATAAGAATTTTACCGACCTATTTTTGATTATTACCAATGATAAGAGAATTAGATAGATACAGTATAGACTAAAATTGTTCGGTAAAATATTAAGTAAAAATTCCTATTGGAAGAGTTTAGAAAGGGGAGAATTGTTCCTAGGCCCTAGACAATATTAAGTTTTAATTTGTTCGCCCACAATGAAGCTTTTTTCCCGTGGTATGTATACTATTTTTCACATAAGTGTTTTTACACTCAAAATATCACAAAATAAATCATTTGATAGTAAATACTCACAGGTTTGATATCACGATGCAAAAATCCAACAGAATGTATGCTTTCTATGGCTTTTAAAATTTGTAATCCTAAACGAAGAGTTGTTGATAAACTAAAAGCTGCTCTGGGCTGAGATCTGCGAAGTTCGGCTAAATTTCGTCCTTGAAGTTGCATTACCACGTAGTTGAAGCGGTCGTTTCGACCACAACCTATAAATCTGAAAAAAAAACATTAAAATAAAAAAAAAAAAAATTGTAACAAAGATTTTAAAATTCGTGCTATTTTTTTAGGGGGCGCCTAAATACCCCTAGAAAGCATCTAAAAACAATCTGTTGACTTTAATTTCCAATAAAAATACAATTTAAGACACATTTGTGTCCAAAAAACAGTAAAATTTACCTGCAAATGTGCTCTTTTCCTTGTAATTTTTTTAAGACTGCTACCTCCATTTTTAAAACTTGTTTTGGTTGCCGTGCAGATTCTACTTTTAGTGCTACATGTTCTCTGGTTATTAAATCTAATCCTTCGTAAATTTCTCCAAAGCCACCCCCTCCTATTTTTCGTACAACCTGAAAAACAGAAAAATTGTTTTTAGACAAACTGTAATAAATTTTTATGTTGTTATACAGTAGTTTTTGTGTTGTAACAGCAATTTTTATATTGTAAAGGCAGTTTTTGTGTTGTTATATCTAAAAATTATGCTTTTGCTTCATAATACGGCATAAAAAAACAATGGGTTTTTTACATCCCTCCCTCTATTCACGGTGATAAGCAAACTAGGCGCTTAAACTCTTATTTTTGCATTTTAAAGCCATTTTAAATGATTTTATCCTATAATAGAGACGGTCAACTACTACGTCACAGATCACAGATCCACATTAAAAATCTGTCTGTAAAGTAGAATCTTGATTTTGTCAGATTTAACCACTTTTTTAGAACAATATTTTGTGAAAATAAAAGGCTTTCTTAGGGAACCCTTGGTATAAAAATGTGCTATAATGTCTTAAATTCGATATTTCAAGTTTAGTTCATTCTAAAATTCTATAATATACAGTTTATGTGTTAATGTTGTGCACCCTCCAAGATGTGAATTTTAAACGTAAATTGCTAGAGAAAGCAACCATATCAAGAGGTCTGGTAAGTACCATTGTAAAATTAACATTGTTTTCTATTATCTAGAACAAACCATACCCCTTGATATGTTTGCTTTTTCAAGCAATTCGCGTTAAAAGCTGACATCTTGGTGAGTGATCATCATCATCAGATTAATAAGGAATTTTTTAATTCTTGCGGTAGATTCTCGGGTAATTTTAAATTGAAATTTCGTACATAAGTTATAAAGGAACATTTTTTACACCAATGGGATGTAAAAAACTCTCTTATTTTTCTTTAAATAATGTTTTAAAAAGACCAATGTTGGAAATACAGAATTAGAAAAAAATGACCATTTTCTTTGGTCCGTAATGTTGGTTGCCTAAAAAAATGTCACAGAAAGTATTTTAATGCACTTCTGTGAACTGTGACGTAGTGCTTGACGGTGTCTATTGAATTAAGATAGGAATTCTCAAATCAAATTAAACATAAAACATATAATGGCATGCAATATCGTAAAGTTTTCAGTTGAATAACTAAATATTCCAATAAAATTGAAATTTAAACGTTATAATAATAGAATATTGATTAGTCTAGATGGAATAAAATCGAGACAAGCTTACCTTCCATCGCTCCTTAACCACGTGACCTGGTTGAAGTAAATCTTCAGAAGTCATTGTAATATTATTATTTTGATCTGTTGAGTCTAAGGTTCCTACCCAACTTATTTTCTTTGGCCTAAAAAAAAGAGCGATTTTGAAAAAAATGTAGCGGCGACAATTCTAAATATTTTTAAATCAAACTTATACCACATAATCTATGATATATTGGCTATATTATGTGCAAATTTGATTTAATTATCTCAAACCGTTTGGGAGATTTCACGTTTTTAAGAAACAAGTGTTTTTTTCGAGCCCTTGTTTGTCGCTCTACTTTAAACCTGTGTAACATTTTTTCTGTTAAATATTTTTGCACAAAATTTAATACCAACAATCCTACCAATGTTTTTAATAACCTTTTAAAGTTTAAATGCGCTAGCTTTTAATTTGTAGGCACTATTCAATTTTTAAGACAAAGCCGATTTTTTTAATACAAAAACCAGCCGGTTTCTAATTCATGCATTACTTTTGCTATTTTAATAATTTAAATGCTAAATTGTGTTATTATTGTACCTGAATATCTGATTTATAACATGTTTAAATTACACGGCTGTACGATTTATATCAACGACGCTATAAGCTTTCAAAGTAAAGCGAAATTTAAAAGTGAATTTCAAGTAATCAGCTGTGATTTTCACTAAAACGCATGCGCTTAAACTTCGTGTAGGATGGCCTTCTAAACGCCCGGACTTTATTGATTTTTATTATTATTTATATCCACAAAAAATATACCTACCCCATTAATTAGGGTTGATATTGCTAAAGGACATGCTATTATTTCTAAGACGAAAAGATCATTCAGAATAAATTGAAAACCTTGGAATTTTGCTGTTTAAAAAATAACAACAAGTATTACCTAACGCTTTACTATTTTTGTTAGGTGTCTTTAAACAAAGAAACGGGGCTTTTTGAAGCAAGACTATGGTTTTCTGTTACAGCAATGATCAAAATAACGTTTTAAATATAGATTTTACAAAAACTGGAAATTTTCCAGTGAAAGTCTACAAAAAAATGACTAAGCGTTATTAAAACATGATTTTTTTGGACTATATCATAAGTGCAACCTTTACGGTATTTGAAAAATCATTCCACACCAAGCTTTTTAGCGAAAAACATAGTTTAAAAACTTATTTTACGGTGCAAAATCGCAAAATCAAAGTATAAAAGGTGAATAGGTGTATTAAAAAGCAGTAATTTTAGTAAAAAAACAGCGTTCTACAACCAAATAAATACAAAACTAGGTTAATAAATCATGCTAGTACATAAAAAAGGTGAATAAATAAATAAAAAGCCTCTAAATATGTGTATTTGTTAAAATTTCTTACTGTAACTTGAAATTTTAATCGATCGTGACGCCATTTTTCTGACCTCTCTGAAGTGAAGTTGGCTATCCTGTTCTCCCGCGCAAATTCAAATTTGTTGATCTGTTTTCAAGTTTAATTCCTTTTTATAGTAGTTTTTATAAATGATATTGGATTTTGATGCGATTACTAATAATTTTTAAAGTGGTGTTTTGATAACTGTCATTTTTTTGTGACGGAATGTGACATTTTGAGAAATGCAGTGGCGTGCTTGATGCAGCGATGGTGTTTTGTTTTTAATTTGATGGTTTGTTAGTTTTTATCAAAGTGAGCTTTGAGATAATTAAAGCGTTTTCTGAAAACATGTGTTTTATTTGGAAAAATCGATTGATTGTGATTGAGTGAATCATTTTAGTGCTAATTTTAACCAAGAATGGTTATTAATAGGCTTAAGGTATAGTTTAAAATTAAATAGCGAGTTCAAGAATCCCGGAAATGGTATTAAATATCAATTGGTTTTAAAACAATGCAAAATTGGCCTTTGTAAAAAATGTTTAAAATTCTGCTTTTTGTTGCAGATTCAACAAGATTTTTTGAGATAAATTAAAAAGGGTAAGTGTATTTTGTTATTACAAAGAACAAAGCTTATTTTGGAATGTTTTACGGCAACAAATTTTGTTGCAAAATTTACAATTTATTATCGTAATTGTACATCGTAGTAAATATCATTTTTTTAAATATTAAATGCCAAAACACGCACCGATTTCGGGTCACAAGCTTCTGTATGCAATGTTTTAATTATTAGGGTAAATATGGCCTAAATTGGCCACTTAAAATTTGCCCCTTTCGACTAAAATTCGTTTATTTCTCTGTCAGGTTAAAATATTGGTTTAATTTCTTGCACAACCTAATTTTTCTTATTTACTATGATCTGGAATGGTCTTAAATCTTTAATTTTGTGCATTTTTGGCCTATTTACCCTCAGAAAAACTCTTTTGCACACGTATTTTGGCAATAAAATTTGCTGTTATTAGAGTTTAAAGTAGATGTGTCTAATTTATACAATAATATCGTTTTGACTATTAGTTTAAGTTAAAAATAATCACCCATGTCTCACAGTACCTATTTTTGAGTAGGTTCCTGCGTTATTTGTTTTTCTTTTTTGATAGGCAAGGACAAGGTTTTTCCGACAGCGCACAGGTAGTTTTATTTTAAAAACTTTAAGTCTAGAGATTCAAATTCAGTTTTTAGAAGATCTGTGCTCCTAGAAGCTCGTATAAGTCATCTCCGTTGAGCTCCCGTCAATTCTACTAAATAGCACATCTACATGAGGGCCCCATCGTATATTAAAACTTATGTAGTTTTAAAAACTGGAAAAATAGGGCTACACACGTATTATGGTTTCATTTAAATCGGTTATTTCTTTGTGTCGAAAATCTGACTTCAAAAATCATTATACTATTTCTGTTTTTTTATTCGACTACGGATACATTTTTTGGTTATACTTACGTGGTCTATGCCAAACCATAATACGTTAATTTACCATGGTTTTTTAAGCTTGTAAATAATTAAAATTGCAACGTACGTTTTTCCCTAATATAGTTGTGCTCATTCAAAGATTTCAATGTAGAAAAAAAAACACCAAAAGTACTATTTTACCATATTTTTTTTATTTCTTGCACTCAGTACCACTTCTATGGATCACAAACATTATCCTAAATATTTTCAATCATAGTTATTGATGTATTACTCCGTATTTTTGCATATTTTGTTGAAATTTCGAAAATAACTGACATTCAGAGAGATTACTTTTACGAACTTTTGAGTGCACAAAACATACCATTTATGAATTTGGATCTATAGCCCTAAAAATTTAATTAATTTCAAAACATTATTTAAACAAAATTGGTTATTTTTTTGGCATTTTTGTAAAAGAATTTAATTTCCTAGAATATTTAATAGTATATTTTACTATTCTAGATTCGCTTTTAATTTGATTTAATGATTCAATTATTGTGTAATCGATTTATTTTTAAGATTTGTTGTAAAATATTGGGTTTAATGAACTATTTTTCTAGGTTTTCTATTTCTATTTTACTATTCGATATATCAAAGCTAAAAAAAAATTCTTTCTTTGTAAATTCCAATGATTCAAAATCCAATTAAAAAACATCAAATAAAATGCATTTTTTCTGGAAAAGCCAGTTAATTTCTGTCTAGCGATTTTTTTTAAATATGCATTTGATTAGCAAAGTAGCGTTACTTTTAAACACAAAAAATCTAATTTTAAATTTTTATTCCAATGAAAAAAACCAGTGAAACATGCCAAAATGTTAAACTTTACATAAATATTGTCTTAGATACTAAATCATGCTGTTAAGTAAAAAAAATCCAAAACAAATATATATTTTGTTAAAAAATGTTGCAGACATTTTATAGTTTTTGTGATATTAGAAACTCACTAAAATAGCTTAAAACTTTTTAAATTTATTTTTCGGATACTTTCTTTGATGTCTTTTTATGTTTTCAAGTTCAAATGTCAAGGTCATGACTTATTTAAAAGAAAAAAATAAATTTAGGAACTAAAAAAAATTGTAAAAATTATAAAATTGCGTAATTTTATTATTTTGTTATTTTCTAGCAATTTTCAGAATTAAAGAGCTTGTAACTTTAAAGTTACATGGCGAAAATAATTTATTTATTTTATGATCATACCCAAAATGTTTATTTTGCACCTCAGAGCGAGCGTTATTATAATTTTTGTTTATTTTTTATTCTAAAAATATATTGTTATTACCTTTAGCCCTATCGTATATTAAAACAAAATGTAGTTTTAAAAACTAGAGAAATAGGGCTACAAACGTGTTATGGTTTTATTTAAATCGGTTATTTTTTTGTGTCCAAAATCTGACTTCAAAGATTATTATAATATTTTTTATTTTGCCAGTTTTTGACACAAAGAAATAATCGATTTCAATAAAGCCATAATACGTTTGTAGCCCTATTTTTCTAGTTTTCAAAACTACATTTAGTTTTAATATACGATGGGGTCCTCATGTAGGTGTGCTATTTAGAAGAATTGACGGGAGCTCAACGGGGATGACTTATGCGAACTTCTAGGAGCACAGATCTTTAAATTTAAATCTCTAGCCTTAACAAATTATTACATTTTGGTATAGTGGCAGTTTTTTTGCTTTTGAAAATTAATTTATTAAAGAACAAAATTAAAAAAAAAATTGCAATTGTTTTAAAAAAGTTTGTAGGTATTAAAATTTTAGTAGTAAAATAATACTGTTACTTACCATTTCATAATAAAAGGTCACTTAAGGTATTAGAAAAAAAAAACACAATGTTCTACACTTAAAAATAATTTTATTTTTAACAACTTTTTGTTTATACTTTCAGCACTTTGTTCATTTTTAAAAAATTATAATTTTAGCAAGAAAAATTGTAAAAAAATACAGTCTTTTTTAAAACATAAATTTAGACATCAAACCGCGAGTTAACAAGATATTACACTTCAGTTTTATTATTTTAAACTTTAAATTAAATTATTTTCACTTTGTAGTAGTAGAGGCTAATTTTAAATTTACGAAAGGTAACTTTTGTATGATATTTTAAGACAAACGCATTTGCGAGAATACCACGGTGCGTTTCTGTCTAAGCCCCCCTACTCATATTTAAATCTTAAACATCAGATGTTAGGATTGTCTTTCTTTAGAATACAGAGTGTCCCAAAATTGGCGCACCACCTGTATGATACGTTGTTGGGGCATGCCTAGAAAATTGTAAAAAAAAATCCGTCTTATATACCCTTGCAGAGATGAGGCCCCAAAGTGCGAAACATTAAACGCTTATACCTTAAAAACAACAGCACATATTAACAAAAAAAATGGCTAAATACAAAGCTACAGTCTATCTTAAACCATTTCACCATTTGTTTATCTTTTAAATGGTCAAATACCATTTTTATAATCAATTTAATTTTTTCAAAATTTTCATGAAATGAAGCTAACAACAATGTCAATAAAATCCAATGCAAAAGTGTATAATCAAGACTCATAGATGATTTTTAGATGTATTTTCCTAGACTGTGTTGCCGAATTTATGCAACTTTGTTCGTATTTTCCTCAATGAATATAACAGATTTTTTTTAATAATTTTTGAGGAATTCCAAGGCATGCCCTAACAACGTACCATCGCATTTATGCGCCAATTTTTGGACACCTGTATAGTGTATAGGATGGTTAAAAAAAATGAACAAAAATGCACTTAAAATTGCACAAAAAACTACTATTTTAAGAATTTTAGAATCTTCTTTGTAAACTTGCTTTAAAAATACGTATAAGACTTTTCTTCATAGTGAAGTAAATCTGTTTAAGCGTCTTTTTTGCTAAAAGAACCGTTTATTTTTTGCTTTTATGTTAAGTTATTTTCACAATGTTAACAAAAATAGGTGGAAAAACAAAAAATATTCTTTTTAAGCCACCTAATTTATTTTATTTACAACTGCATATGAAATGATGACATTTCTGACTTTTTAAAAGTTGGAAAATGTCATTTTATTAGCTTTATTAAGCTGTCACTTTCCCGGGCGGAAAGTAACTACTTTCCGCCTGGGTAATAAAAACAAATCGGATTTAACTCTTTTGTGGAAGCAAATCCTCTCCGGCCTTTTGCGCACACTCTTTTAATTCTGTACATTCGTGATCACTATCCGACATTATGTTTTTTTTAATATTAGTTTGTTTAAAACTTTAAAATAATGCGAGAAATGACGTTTTTTGAAAATTAAAAATAACTATTTTTTTTCGATGTCAAGCAATTGTAATGTAACCATGGTAATAAATTAAAAAAAAATAATCATGTTAACTAAGATGTTAACAATGAATAATATTAATTTGCAAAATTAAAGCTTTTTAAAATTAAACATAAACGTAAGCAGTTGTAAATAAAATAGTATACTAACCTCGGTGGAAATTTCTTTTCTGTCTCGAGAAATCTTTTTCTCTCGACAGAAATGAAACCCTTTCCACCCACGGTAGTAATATACACTAAGCAGTCAAATGTAGTTCATTTTTTTTGTCATTTCAAAAGGGGAAAAAATAATCAAAAAAATTAAATTTGGAAAAAAATTAAATTAGCTATAAATTTGTTTTATTTAGGATAAAAGGCTTTAATTAATATTTTAATAGTTTGGTAGGTATACATAGGGTAAAGTCGTTTATAACTAATAAATTTTGGCTAAGTATACTTTAAATTTTATGTTAAGTGTTAAATTTTACCTTGAAGTTTCTATATTTATGAACTTTTAGGTGTGCTTAAAGTTATTGCTCCCTATTTTGTTGCTAAATTATAAATTTTTGCTTGGTGGAATATTCTGTTTAAAGGGGAATGTAGCGAAGCATAGAAACTGTGGTTATGTAATGTTGGTTGCCTAAAATCAACAAAAAACAGCACTTTCTGGTCACTACTCAGTGGGTTTATAAAAGTTAATTTCAATTAAAAATTGTGCTTACCAGCATAAATAAATAAACAAAGCACAAGTTGACATTCTAAAGGTCTATCAATAAGCGTTTAAGTACAGAATTTTGGCAATTTGGAAGCACTATTTTTTTACATTTTAAATTGCCAAAATTCTGTATTTAAACGCTTATTGATGGACCTTTAGAATATGTCAACTTGTGCTTTGTTTATTTATGTTGCCGGTAAGCACATTTTTTTAATTAAAATTAACTCTTATAAACCCACTGAGCAATGACCAGAAAATGCTGTTTTTTGTTGATTTTAGGCAACCAACATTACATAACCACAGTTTTTATGCTTCGCGACATTCCTCGTTAAAGTAGCAAGAGAAAATTTAAAAAAATGAGTAATATTAGATGCATTCATTTTTATTTTCAAAGACAGGAAAAAATATTATTTTAAAAACAAAATTTAAAGAATAATTAAAACATTTTTTAATGATTTATAATAATTATCATTTTAATCTTTAAAATACAAGTACAACTAAAAATGAATTATTATTATTTTCAAAATTACACAAAAATATTACTCACGCAAAAACATATATTATTGCCAAAAAACTATCTCAGTTTGATTATAAAGATAGGGTACACAATTTAGAAAGTTTGTTAAGTGATCCTTGCAAAATTGTTGGCATTTTACCAATTTTTTACCTGTTCGCCTTATGTAAACCTTTTTTCCATAGCAGTGAAAGAAAAAAAAAAATTTTGAAAGCATAAAAAATAAGAAATTGAGCTTTTTTAATTTTGACTTATTTGTTGGGAAATTTTGCACTATTTGACAACACTGGGCACTTCTTAAACTGTCACTTTCTACAGAATTGTAAGGTAAAAATATCCATGATTAAAAAAATACTCATTAATTTATTTGAAAAAACAAAATCAAAATTTTACTTTTTTTAAATATTACAATTTTTAAAAAGTCTGTAGTTGTTTTATAAATTCCTTCTGTTCCAAAATAAAGGTCACAACCTGATTTTTAGTGCCAGGTTAATTAGATGTGGGTCAGCCAAATTTAATATTGCATTTAGGTACTTTAATTTTTTTATTTTTAAAAATATAGCTTTTTTTAAAGCACTTTATTGTTGTCTATTTTTTTTTTAGCTATTGCTCTAATTATTATTATATTTTAATGTGTACAGTTATTTAAATTTTTATTTTCAGAGTGTCCCCTTTGACTTGTATAACCCCCTTTTTTCCTCGTTAAGGCTAGAGATTCAAATTCACAGATCTGTACTCCTAGAAGCTCGTATAAGTCATCTCCGTTGAGCTCCCGTCAATTCTACTAAATAGCACATCTACATGAGGGCCCCATCGTATATTAAAACTAAATGCAGTTTTGAAAATTAGAAAAATAGGGCTACAAACGTATTATGGTTTTTTTTAAATCAGTTATTTCTTTGTGTCGAAAATCTGACTTCAAAAATCATTATAATATTTTTGCTTTTTGTCAGACACAAAGAAATAACAGATTCAAATGAAACCATAATACGTTTGTAGCACTATTTTTCTAGTTTTTAAAACTGCATTTAGTTTTAATATAGGATTGGGCCCTCATGTAGATGTGCTATTTAGTAGAATTGACGGGAGCTCAACGGAGATGACTTATACAAGCTTCTAAGAGCACAGATCTTCTAAACTGTGAATTTAAATCTCTAGCCTTAAGGAATTTGTGAAATTTGGAAATGGAAATAAAACAAATAAGTTATTTTATAATAAAATTTACTTAAACTTACGGACCTACAGTAATAGTGTGTGACAATTAATAATTTACAATCCTAAAGTTCAGAAATATTTCATATTATTGTATACCAAGAAAATATAAATCATTAATACCACATTCATTCCTAATTAAGTCTTAAATAAAACATTTTGGCAAACAAATAATAATAAACCTCGTAATTAATAAATTAAAAGTTAAAAAATATTAACTTTCACAAAAATGATGTTCACCAATTTTTTT
Source organism: Cartodere bifasciata (assembly GCA_963920755.1). Taxonomy (NCBI): domain Eukaryota; kingdom Metazoa; phylum Arthropoda; class Insecta; order Coleoptera; family Latridiidae; genus Cartodere; species Cartodere bifasciata. Next base: position 1,592,561 of record OY987199.1, on the reverse strand, counting down.
TTTTTCGTAATCGATTATGAATGAAGTTAAACAAATGCAAAAAGAAACACCAAGTGTCCCTCAAAATAACCCCCCTAAAAGCCCAAATTCAACCAGAAATTTTAATAAAAACTGCAAAAAAACACCAAAATAATTTTAAAAAAATTATATTATAATGCAATTTCTAATTTCTGAAAAATTTGTACTTTTAAAAATGACATTTTTGTGGACACTCTGTATTTTAGCACATTTCATTTAAAGCTTGCCGCACACAGATCGCTTCGTAAAAAAATTATTGATCGATTTTTTAACCAACTGGGCAAAAGTTATTTTAACACAAACAAGAAATTTGAGCGAAAAAAACTCTCTTCTCAAGTTTAAAAGGGTCAAAATTGAAGTATCACAGATGCTTAAAAAATCGACGAATACCCCAATTCAAGCGATTTTTATTATTTATTTCGGTATTGTCAAATTCAAGACAATTTTTGACTTATACATACGGGCTAAAGTTTCCATACACTGGCAATGTTGTTGTGCTGCTTTAGTCTTGAAGTGTATGGATTCCTTTAGCAAAAAAATTAATATTATTACACATAAAAACATAAAAAACGCAATTAAAAAACTTAAGGGTTGTTTTTATTATTATTAAATTAGCTAGAATTTTACTTGGAGATTGCTGTCCTCAATTTTTGTGAGATCTCAAAATTAAAATAAAAATTATATGAAAAAAAAAACTGATTTGATTTTTAACCGATAAAATTCGGTGATTATAATTATATTAGGTATATAAAAAATTAACCTGACATTCAAATATTATTATTAAGAGTAATTTAATTTTAAGGATTAAAAACCAAACCGGGTCGTTTCTAAATATGCTTAATGTCATTTTTTTTTTGTTAAGATGTACTAACATTCTTCCTGGGATTTTCGAACACATCTGGCCACCTTTTTCTTAAATTCTGTATACGATTCTCTCCATTCTTTCTGAAAATATCATTTAAATTAATACCACATTTAAAAAAATGCATTTTTATATTAAACGTTGACTTTTAAAGATCTTTTTTTATCACAAAGAAAAAACCGATTTAAATAAAACTTGCACAATTTGTAAATCCATCTTTCTGGTTTTTAAAACTGCCTTTTTATATTTGCGTTCTATAATAAGCACATTATGAAACCCAAAATTTGGATTTTTAAGGTTGCCAAATTGCTTCATTATTAAACCCAAAATTTTATTTTATTAGATTGGTTTTCCAGATGCAAAAAGATGAATTCTTCCCTTGCAAGGTACTTTTTATTTACAAATTGTACTACTAAAAACTATCAGGGGACATAGTTTTTTTGTAGCGAGTAACTAGAAGAATTGGAGAAACGATATCAACGGTTACATTTTCTCAAAAACGCCTATTCATTAAGTATTAAGTGAGTACAGTTTACAAATGTCATTATTCAACATGTCTGACCTAAATTTACTTTTTGCTTCAAAATGTCAATGTTGCCAAACCAATAAAAATAACATTTCAAGTTAAGTTTTTAATTCAAATTAAAATTGCTTTTTAATAAATAAAATGAAGCAAATATAAAAATTAGTATAAAAAACTCGTTTTATAAGGCGACTTTTGAAGAATTTTTTTTATCACGAAGAAACAACCGATTTAAATGAAACTAGCACAATTTGTAGAACAATCCTTCTAGTTTTTAAAACTGTCTTTAGTTTAAATATACAATGGGGCCTTCATATTCTGTGGACTTTTATAGAACTGACTGCAAAGCTGACGTCTACGAGTAACACGGTTCACAAAAATGGCATTTTTTATTATAAATCTCTGGTATTTAGTAAAAATTTAAATTTGTTAAGCACTGGAAAAGTTTAAGGAATCTTAATGCACAATATCTATTTCGAGAGGGGGCCCCATTTTTTTTTTAAATGCTGTTTTATGCCTTATTAATAGTGCAAATTTTGTTATATTTTGACCAACCGTTTTTTAGTTATTAACGAACCTTTTTATGCCTAATTTCTTTTAAAAGCTTTATTTTTAAAAGGGGAAACTATTCTAATACTAAAAAAACTTACTGCAGCATCGACATTGGCAGGAGACTCGTCATTTGGATCAGCTAACATTGAAATTACTGAAATTAAAATAGTTTCTACAGTGTGAACCGGTAACCACCTTTCGGAAGCTTTTTCATATCCAAATTTATCATCACCAGGCTCATGAAGTATTGATATACAGACATCACCATTTTTATCAACTAAAAAACAACACAAATTAGCATTTGGGGCCCTTTTTGGGGCTCATGTAAAACTTACTATTTGGATGCCAAATTTCAGTAACAAACTTCATTTTAGGTGGTCTAAGAGGATATTCTTTAGGAAAATATAAGTGGCATTTGAAAAAACCCCCTTCACTGCAACAAATAATCGGTTAGGTATGCAAGATTAGAAAAGTGAGGTTATGGCATCTCGTTTTGCAAGCTAAGAAATGCAATAAACTTACTACAAAGTATCTGGAGGTCCAATTATTAAAACTTCCCATCTATAAATATCATTATCGTCTATTAGGCCTGCAGAAAACCCTTCTACAGGGTTCTTGTTGAGTTCTGAAACGGAAGAGATGGTTTTTTATAGAATTTCTTAACAAGGTTACTTTTACAACAAAAGCTTCGCGATTTCAACCTTGTGCAATAGTAGAAAAAAGTCATGATTACTCAATATACCTACAATTGCATTAAAGTGTTTGCTCAGTATAAAAAGGAATTGCAAAATTATGTAGGATTTATAAATAAAATCTGGGAATTGACGTTTTCTGACTCTGTCATTTTGGAGGTTGCACGAAGGAAATCTTGCAATTCGGCTTTTTAAAACTCATCAAATTTCCAAGAAAGGCCCGGTAATTGCCAAGTCTGGTGCAGATACCGCGAAAGAGCACAAATTAACGTACTATTAAAGCAGTTTTCAAGCATCAATTAGCTACTTTTGCATGATAAAAAAGCTGATATTGATTTTATGTCTACCCCCACGAGATTTGGCTTTTTTGCTCAGCCAAAAACGGCCATCCAAAAGCTATGGAAGCCCACAACTATTTTTGGACAAGCAGCACCAAATAAAGCAAAAAAAAACGAGCACTTAAGGTCGTTTAATCATGCAAAATGTATCTAATTTCCATGACTAAACAAACATTAGACGGATTTTTGCACAAATACACATATTTACGAACCTGCTAGCTGTTTTCTGAGTAAAAGAGCTGACTGTGGTTCTGACATTAATTACAAATTTAATTTTGATCAAAAATTGAGAAACAAACACTTTCAGAAAGATGGCCGGTTAACTTGTTAAATTCACACAACCACATTGAAAACTCAAACATATGTTATTTCCGGAAAGGTTTGCAACTCGGCTAAGAAACGTCAGTCACGTGCTGCCATCTCGTGACAAAAGCTTGAACTACTTTTAAAGAGCGCGACTTTGAAACTTTTACAAAGTTTTTGTTAGTTTTTAACGAATTTAGGCTTTTTAAACTGGTTTTTGATTAAAATTGAATTAAAAAACGGTTTATTTCCAGTTATTTATTATTACAAATGTTAGTTTCCATAGATTATATTTATTTAACAATTGTTAATTGGTAGTTAACATAAAATATCTACATTGATCTTTACAATTAAATATCGTATTACAAAAAATTTAACAATAAATCGATTAATTTGCTAAAAGTTTTATTTTTATGTACAAAACTTCTGATATTAATTTCAGTTTTTAGTAGTTTGGCTTTTTTTATACCTATTTTACAATAATATTTTTTTGGAACAAATTGCTATTTTTATTTTTACAATTTTATTTACATTGTTATTTTAAAAATAAATTACGATTGACAGGGAAATTAGTTTAAAAACATAAAAACAACGTAAAAAAGCAATTTGTTGTCTCTGTTTTTGAAATTAAATGTTTTTTAAAAAATAAAAATAGAATTTACAAAAAAATGATATGTTTGTTATGATATTTTTAATAAAACCAGAATAAAAACGTTTGAAAAAAATGTTTGGGTTTAATTATTATTTGTTTTAAAGGCAGTGTAGAAAAATATCGACAAAAAACTGGAGAACAGTAAAATAGTGTTAGTGAATAAGAAAGAGTTAGGCCACTTAAAGATCAGTATTTTTATGCATTTTAAATTGCCAAAATTCTCTATTTAATCGCTTATTGATGAACCTTTAGAATATCTTAACTTGTGCTTTGTTTATTTATGTTGCTGGTAAGCACAATTTTTAATTAAAATTAACTCTTATAAACCCACTGAGCAATGACCAAAAAGTGCTGATTTTTGTTGATTTTAGGCAACCAACATTACATAACCACAGTTTCTATGCTTCACGACAATTTCCTTAAAAATAATTTATATCTTTAACTAAAAATTTGTTACGTTTATGGACAACAAAGATTCATGACCATAGAAATACTAACTATTTTTTTCATTTTATTGCTGTGAAAAGTAAACGAACTCTTTTTTATTCACTAACACTACAGGGTAGCTATTCGCGAAATTTAGTTGACGTTCCTTGGCGTTAGAATGTAAATATTTTCTCTTTCTCTAAATGCACATTGTCACATTCTAACGTAAACTGAATTTCGCGTTTGAACAAGACAAACGTTCCTATGCAGATGTAGATGAACATCATTGTCAAACATAACAGTACCGGTGCTAAAATTGACCAACCATGTATGCTTAACTTCGATTCGTTATTTGTTGTACTCAAATTATCAATCTCTTTTAAATTCTTCATGAAAAACGCATTAGGTACTGTTGATGTTATTAATATTACATCTCAGTATTTCCCTCTGAGTTCTCCTCGAGTTCCGGTTCCTCTGGAAGCGTATAAACCCCAGTAAGCACCGCGCCTTCTAGCACTTCCGGTATTTTCGACCCAACCGGAAGCATCTCATGCCCTCCCATGTCAATAATCGAAGTAGGCGTACCGCCAGTACTGACTAAACTCTCCTCAGTCAAATTCCGACTATAAAACTTATTCTGCGCTGCATTTTGATGCGCAACGAACTGTCATGACATGCTATACGGGTCAGAGATGTTCAAATCATCAGAGAAAGACGTAGAATTAACTTTCGAAACGTCGGGTACGTCTATTTCGTGGTGTTTAAGCCAGACAGACTATCTCGTCGTGCACTACGTTAAAAGACATAGCTGTTAAAGCCATTCCAGAGATGATATAGATGGAACAGAACCATATGGTGGTGTTAGACTCATAGTGGAAGAAGTAATTGTTGCCTGGTACCATATTTCCAAAGCCTATGGTAGTTAGGCTCATGAAACAGAAGTAGAACCCGTCTAAAAGAGACCAGTTCTCGAGTTTGAACAAGACAAACGTTCCTATGCAGATGTAGATGAACATCATTGTCAAACGCAACAGTACCGGTGCTAAAATAAACCAACCGTGTATGCTTAACTTCGATTCATTGTCTGTCGTACTTAAATTATCAATCTCTTTTAAATTCTTCATAAAAAACGCATTAGGTACTGTTGATGTTATTAATATTATATCTCAGTATTTCCCTCTGAGTTCTCCTCGAGTTCCGGTTCCTCTGGAAGCGTATAAACCCCAGTAAGCACTGCCCCTTCTAACACTTCCGGTATTTTCGACCCAACAGGAAGCATCTCATGCCCGCCCATGTCAATAATCGAAGTAGGCGTACCGCCAGTACTGACTAAACTCTCCTCAGTCAAATTCCGACTATAAAACTTATTCTGCGCTGCATTTTGATGCGCAGCGAACTGTCATGACATGCTATACGGGTCAGAGATGTTCAAATCATCAGAAAAGGACGTAGAATTAACCTTTGACACGTCGGGTACGTCTATTTCGTGGTGTTTAAGTCGACAGACTATCTCGTCGTGCACTACGTTAAAAGACATGGCTGTTAGAGCCATTCCAGAGATTATGTAGATGGAACAGAACCATATGGTGGTGTTAGACTCATAGTGGAAGAAGTAATTGTTGCCTGGTACCATATTTCCAAAGCCTATGGTAGTTAGGCTCATGAAACAGAAGTAGAACCCGTCTAAAAGAGACCAGTTCTCGAGTTTGAACAAGACAAACGTTCCTATGCAGATGTAGATGAACATCATTGTCAAACACAACAGTACCGGTGCCAAAATTGACCAACCGTGTATGCTTAACTTCGATTCGTTATCTGTAGTACTCAAATTATCAATCTCCTTTAAATTCTTCATGAAAAACGCATTAGGTACTGTTCGTGTTATTAATATTACATCTCAGTATTCCCCTCTGAGTTCTCCTCGAGTTCCGGTTCCTCTGGAAGCGTATAAACCCCAGTAAGCACCGCTCCTTCAAGCACTTCCGGTATTTTCGACCCAACCGGAAGCATCTCATGCCCGCCCATGTCAATAATCGAAGTAGGCGTACCGCCAGTACTGACCAAACTCTCCTCAGTCAAATTCCGACTATAAAACTTATTCTGCGCTGCATTTTGATGCGCAGCAAACTGTCATGACATGCTATACGGGTCAGAGATGTTCAAATCATCAGAGAAGGACGTAGAATTAACCTTGGAGACGTCAGGTACGTCTATTTCGTGGTGTTTAAGTCGACAGACTATCTCGTCGTGCACTACGTTAAAGGACATAGCTGTTAGAGCCATACCAGAGATTATATAGATGGAACAGAACCATATGGTGGTGTTAGACTCATAGTGGAAAAAGTAATTGTTGCCTGGTACCATATTTCCAAAGCCTATGGTAGTTAGGCTCATGAAGCAGAAGTAAAACCCGTCTAAAAGCGACCAGTTCTCGAGTTTGAACAAGACAAACGTTCCTATGCAGATATAGATGAACATCATTGTCAAACACAACAGTACCGGTGCTAAAATCGACCAACCGTGTATGCTTAACTTCGATTCATTGTCAGTAGTACTCAGATTATCAATCTCTTTAAGATCCTTCATTGAACACGCGTTACTGTTAATGTTATTACTATAAGATGAGTTGCTTCGTACGTAGAAAGGTTCCTGCAACCCTAATTGTTGTTGTAATTCTTGTTGTTGCCGTTTACGGCGTTTGCGTCGCTCTTTCTCTTGCATTTTCTTCTCGTCGTAGCAGCAGTAGCCGCAGTTTGAGCATAGGCAGCAACAGAGGGCGCGGCTGAATACACCTCGTGCTACACGCGACAAGATGGTTCCTATGGATGATAGGTAGAGGAGTGTTAAGGGTATGCCTAACATGGCGTAGACCATTGTTATTATCTTGCCGAGGTTTGTGGTTGGAGCTACGCTGCCGTAACCTGAAATAAAGAATGTGTAATTAGCATAGAACTTAGACCAAGGTAGTAAAGAAACATAGCAATAGACACGAAGAAGATTTTTTCGTTATTGTAATTTTTTGTGTGTATAAAGAAAAGACAACATTTTTATGCGGGCAACGACGTGTTCTCAATTTAAATTCATATCCTTTATTAGATTTCGCGCGATGCAGAATCACATTGGTGCCAGAATAGTAGTTGCTACAAAAATATCACTTATTGGAATTTGGGTTTGTCAATTTAGTCATGGGGTGGCGTCGTGACTATTTTCTTTATGCTAAACAGTTTTTGTTTCTACGCAGATATCCTGATTTTTTTTTTGTAGTAGAAGACGACTTTTAGGTTTTAAATGGGCGTGTTTCACAAGTAACAAATAAAAAGTTTATATTTGCGTTCTATAATAAGCACATTATGAAACCCGAAATTTGGTTTTTTAAAGTTTCTGAATTGCTTCATTATTAAACCCAAAATTTTATTTTATTAGGTTGGTTTTCCAGTTGCAAAAAGATAAATTCTTCCCTTGCAAGGTACTTTTTATTTACAAATTTTACTATTATTAACTATCAGGGACATAGATTTTTTGTAGAGGAAATAACTAGAAGAATTGGAGAAACGATATCAACGGTTACATTTTCTCAAAAACGAATATTCATTCAGTATTAAATGAGTAAAGTTTACAAATGTCATTATTTGATATGTCTGAACTAAATTTACTTTTTACTTCAAAATGTCAATGTTGCCAATCAATAAAAATTTTAAGTTAAGTTTTTAGTTCAAATTAAAAATGTATAAAAAAACTCGTTTTATAAGGCGTTTTTTTTTATAAAACTCTATGTTTTAATATACTATTTAATTTCTACATTAAATTCTGATAAAATAAATGTCATAATAAATAAACGAAATCATTTGGTTTTCTTACTTAAAAGCAAATTAGCCTTTTCGTAAATCGAATTTTAAATGAAATTTTTGATGGTGGCAAATGTTCACTTCACCCTTTTATTCATTATTTCTTACATTTAACTCATGACAATTACAATTTGAAATGAAAGACCGAATAATTCCTACGAATTTTAACTTTGTAACGCAGTTTAAACTTAGTTACCTAATTTATAAGCAGAAAGGCGTAAGAAAGTTATTAGTCGCCTAATTTTGCTATGGCAAATAGTGTGCTCACATTTATAAATCGAATTATATTGGAGAAAATGCAAAAAAAAAAAATATTGAACTTTTGAAAAAGGGGTTTCGTTATTAGACCTTCAAGGTAAAATATTTTGAGAAATAATGATTTGCAAGAAATTATTTTGGTAACAAATTTATAAAGTGGTTCTAGTAAAAGTTTAAAAGCATAAAATGTTTTTGGAAAGTCAAAAATATTGACCTTAAAAAAAAACGGTTTTTTTTAGTAAAAATTAAAATTAAAATATTTTGAGAAATAATGTGTTAAAAAATATATTTTATTTATTTAATTAACCCGTTGTAAAGCGACCCAATAATTTGTGGTCAAGTTTGAACTGGTGTGTATTGTTGGCTAAATAGAACATTTATAAATTATAATTTAATCTAATTTCTATTTGTTACATCAATAAATGAGGATATATTCGTAAATGCCCATCTACTAATAAATAAAGTATTGAATATTATACCGGATTTCATTAATTCAATTCAGTTCAGTTTGAAATTAGGACTGCTAAATAGCTAAATGGTTTGTTAAATTAATTCAACTGCTCGCAAAAATTACGAAAGCAACTAAAAGTGTTAAAACATTAAATATGCTAATTTTTAACAATTCAAGATAAAATGCACCTAATCGATTAACCATTTTTGTATTTTTACTTAAGAGCCCGCGGACACTCAGTCCTTATACCATGTAAAGGGGCTACTGCGGGCTGCGGTGGCCAGAATAGACTAAAGACTAGTTGAACAGATATATGAATATGTGTCTAGAGTAGCCACCTACCACCAGTACAACTAGAGAGAGGCTTGACCTTGGTCTAATTCAGCACGTTTTCATCCAAATATTCACAAAACTTAGACCACAAATATCTTAGTTAATTTTTATCCGGATTTTAAAAACTTGGTGTCATTAGAAAGATAATTAATTTTGTAATACTTATTGTTTTTTAAAAATCGTTTTGGGGGCTTAATTTAAAAATGAAAAGCGGTTGTTGTTTTTAGTGTAGTTACCCCTTCTTTAAACTTTTATTTTTGCCAAACTAGGGCTACAAAGCAAAATGTGCCAAACAATAAGTATTTTAAAAGGGGCTAACATTATATTGTCAAAACATTTTAAAACAATTGCTCTAATAATAACGTTAAAAACTGCGATATAAGTTGTACACAAGTTTGCATAAGAGACAATGAGCAGTCGGGCTCTTAAGAAGAGTTTAGGGTTTTATTTTAAGGAACCCCCTGTACGTTTAATGTAGTTCTATAATAACATAAAAAGGTTGGCAACATTGTGCGCTGATTTATACAAAGACATCAAAGGCAACTGGGCGACGCGGGCGTCTCAAAACAATTGAATTGAAACAAAAGAAAATAGAGTGCATTTGATTGTGATAGGAAAAACGAATGGAAAACAAAACATAATCGGCAATTATTACCATAGAGGGAGACTTATTTGAGTCTGAGATCGAGTCATGATTGGAAAGTTTACGTTTTTCTGGATTTCTGGAAGGGGCGAATATAGGCTCGTAGCAATCGTTGGGGTGTACAAATTTAATGTTCTACCTTGGCAAGCAGGAAGCGTAACCACAAGAAAAACAATTTCAGACGCCTTTACAGATTTACTTCTTAATACCTGCCCTTCACGCTTCTAGAAGCTAGCTTCTTCGCTGCTATTGGTTGCTGAAAAAAGCCAAGGTCGACGCCGAAAAGAACTTGAACATAGTTTAATTTCTTTGAGCTTCTTCTGCTTTACCAAAGCGCGCGCATACTGTCATTGCGACAGGTTCTTTTTCATTTTATTATACTCTTCACAAGAGTATATTGCAATCGATCAGAAAATCCTAAAATCGTCAATTTTCATCGTAGAGCAAAAATTCTTGCAGATTCGTGCGTTTCATGACTTTTTAAGATTTTCATTTTTTTTCCGTCGGTCGGTCGGTCGGTCTGGTGTATGTCACGTTTCTTGTAAACACGCTATCCTAAGAACCAAAACTCCTATCCAATTCAAATTTTAGGGAAAAATCAATCCCTATAAGAGGAAGAACCCTATTGTTTTTGACGAGAATCCGAGTACTGCAAAGCCCCCTTTTCAGCCCCCCAAATGAAAAAAAAATCCTAGCTCGACTATTAATAAATTTACAAAAAAAATTATTCGACATAAAATGTAGACAATTTCCTTCTTCACCAAAAAGTATTCTTTAGTTTTTTTGTCCGACTCCCCAATTACCCCCCAGCACAAAAAGACCTCCTATCTCCGTTATTGTTCCATCTACAAAAAAAAATATTTTTTACAAAATTAATAAAAATTTAATTTTCTATTAAAAATGTTAGTTCTTTTTTTGTAAAGTTAGCTAGTAAGGTTAAAAAAACAAAAACTAAAAGATTTCAATAGCAAAAAATTTCTAAGTCCAAAACGCGTCACGCGTCGGTCAAGAAGGCCATGCCAGAAATATTTCAAACAAAGAAACAAAACCAGTTGTCAGAACAAAAATATCTTAAACATCAGAACTGACGTTTATCCTCTTCGTTAACAAAATTCTTCGTGTTTTCTGTTAATAGTTTGCACTCTTCGCAGATTTTATTTACATAATTTTTTTTTTATTAGAAACTATTAATTATCCTATAATGGTTTTCTTGCGAAGAGTATACCATAGAATGTGTAGCAATTATATAAAAAGTTGATTTAGCTTTGATTTACAAAATATAACACTACACTTCTACCGATTCCGAATTCTACTCGAGCTACTTATTTGTGAAGAGTAACTTCTACGCGTTTCGACTTCTACCCATTCTGACTTCTACCCATTCTAGTTTTTATTTTGTGACTTGTATTTGTTGGAGCGAGACGTGTATTGTGTATTCAAAGCATTTAGTATTCATTTAAGCGCGGTATGAACAAAATGCACAATGAACAAATAATACTCTTTTATAGGTTATATTTCTAGGTTAGAAGCAGCTTCTTTCTGTCGTGCGTATGAACCTGCAATTTAATATGACAGATGTCAGTTTTGCTTCTTGGACCTAAAACATTTGAATCCACCAATAGCAGCGAAGAAGCTAGCTTCTAGAAGCTAGCAAGAAGCTACGTGTAGGGCAGGCATAAACCTAAAGAATGAGCGTGTTTCACAAGTAACAAATTTTATTTTTTTGGGTTAAAAGTCAAAAGTAGACTTGGGCATAAGCTTTCACTAAAAATCTCTTGTTCATCTAGTGGCTGGTTTAGGTGTTCTAACGCTTCAAATTTAAATTTTTGGGGCACTTCTCCTATTTTGGAGCATTCCCCTTCCGCCCACTTCCACTATTCTAAGATGTAGCACATTGCTTAGCAACATAAACATGTATTCTTTTGTATGTTTCTTAAGTCAACCCGCGCGCTTAGTGACAGATTGGCTAAAGTATGAAATATTTTTATCTATTTTGATTTATTTATCGTGGCGTTAATAAGAAATACCTAAAATGTGGGTAAAGCAATAAATTAAGTAAAAAAATAGGCGGTAATGTCACTTTGACAATGAAGTAAAGGTATAGATTCAAGAAGGTGGAAAGGGAAAAATGGCTGTTAAAGCTGGTCCAATTTAACTAGTTTCATAAATAACTATTTTAATGTGTATTAAAAAATTAAAAACCATGTTTTCTTGAAGCAATTATTAATGCCCAACTTAAAATATTTGTAATGTTTTTTTTTAATTAATTTTTTTACTCTTAAATGTTATAAATTCTGGTAAAATTGTCTAAAAAGTAAAAACCAGTGTGTTCACATAAACGAGAAAACGGTAATAAAAAGGCGAATAAAAGTAAAATTATTCCTCCTCACATGCTGTGTTAAACTTTTTGTTCAAAGAAACATTTTGTTAGGTCTGTGACGTTAAACGGTTTTTTACAAAAACCAAAAAAAAAAAAATTTACTTTCATAATTGTGCAAAACCAAATAGATTCTCTGTTCTTTTCTTGTTTTAAATGTTTATACTCTTCGAAAAAAAAAAACATAACTAAAAGTTATTTTTTTGTTTCAGAATGAATAAGAAATGGAATTTTGGAGGCCCCCTGTTTTTTTTTTTTGAAATGAAAATCAAGATGTCAATCAGCAGAAAAATACTTCTTAACCTCTAAAACCGTTCAAGACTGCGACCTTGAAGTTGAAGGTCATATATTGGAGTTCAAGGTCATACAATAGTTGTTACAGTCTTCCTCTTTGCGCGTTAAATTTTAGTGTAAATAAATAATGTTTTAAGATAGTTTTTTTTTTAATTTATATTTTAATGTGTAATTAAGTTAGTCAATAAACAATGTAATTAATTTTTTAGTTAAGAATATTTTTATTGTAATTTGCTAATGTTTTTAAATAAAAATTCGTTCAAAAATTCTTCTTTTTTGTTTTATTTAAAAAAAATCGTACGCCACTAAAATTAATTTTCGTAAAATAGCCCCCCTTGCAAAAAAAAATTGATACGCCACTGACCAAAAATGATTTTTGCAAAAATAACCCCCTTTGGAAAAAAATTGGCACGCCACTGGTTAAAAATATTTTTTTTTTCAAAAATAGCCCCCCTGGGAAAAAAATTCCGTCTACGCCACTGTACTTAAGGGACCGTGCGAAGGTATCGTTTTGACGAGTGAAAATTTTTCACATCGGGATCGTGTGTAGGTATCGTAAATCGGTCTGTAAATTTTTGTCGCAGCGACAAAAATAAATGTCGTCGCGACTAAAAATTTGTCGCTGCGACAAAAATTTACAGACCGATTTACGATACCTACACACGATCCCGATGTGAAAAATTTTCACTCGTCAAAACGATACCTTCGCACGGTCCCTTAATTTAAAATGTTAAAAAAAAATTAAATTTTTAATTAAGGGACCGTGCGTAGGTGTCGTTTTGACGAGTGAAAATTTTTCACATCGGGACCGTGTGTAGGTATCGTAAATCGGTCTGTAAATTTTTGTCGCAGCGACAAATTTTAAGTCGCGACGACATTTATTTTTGTCGCTGCGACAAAAATTTACAGACCGATTTACGATACCTACACACGATCCCGATGTGAAAAATTTTCACTCGTCAAAACGATACCTTCGCACGGTCCCTTAATTTAAAATGTAAAAAAAAATAAAATTTTTAATTAAGGGACCGTGCGTAGGTATCGTTTTGACGAGTGAAAATTTTTCATATCGGGACCGTGTGTAGGTATCGTAAATCGGTCTGTAAATTTTTGTCGCAGCGACAAATTTTAAGTCGCGGCGACAAATTTTAAGTCGCGGCGACATTTATTTTTGTCGCTGCGACAAAAATTTACAGAGCGATTTACGATACCTACACACGGTCCCGATGTGAAAAATTTTCACTCGTCAAAACGATACCTTCGCACGGTCCCTTAATTTAAAATGTAAAAAAAAATAAAATTTTTAATTAAGGGACCGTGCGTAGGTATCGTTTTGACGAGTGAAAATTTTTCATATCGGGACCGTGTGTAGGTATCGTAAATCGGTCTGTAAATTTTTGTCGCAGTGACAAATTTTTAGTCGCGACGACATTTATTTTTGTCGCTGCGACAAAAATTTACAGACCGGTTTACGATACCTACACACGATCCCGATGTGAAAAATTTTCACTCGTCAAAACGATACCTTCGCACGGTCCCTTAAGTACAGTGGCGTAGACGGAATTTTTTTCCAAGGGGGGCTATTTTTGCAAAAATCATTTTTAGCCAGTGGCGTACCACATTTTTTTTCCAAGGGGGGCTAATTTTATAAAAAATATTTTTTTGCCAGTGGCGTGCAAATTTTGTGTTCAAGGGGAAAATATTTGTAAAAAACAATTTCAGCCAGTGGCGTACAAAATATTTTTTACAAAGGGGGCACTTTGTGCGTAAGCGAAAATAAAAACAAAAAAGAATGTTTAAAAAAAAGTTTATTTGTGTATAAAAAACATTAAAAAAAACTAAGTAGCTAAAACTAGGCTTAAAAATAATAATAAGGAGCAAACAATAATGTGTGTTGTTGGCAAAAAAAGCAGTGGCGGGACATTGGAAAAAGGGTAGGCCATCTGAAAAAAAGAAAAAAATTAAGAAATAAAAAAAATTATAAAAAAAAGGTGCAAACATAATTTTTTGAAAATACATAAGACGTATATAACTACGTAAGACGTAAGAAAAATAACAAAGGCATAAAAGACAGGCAAAAATAAAAAAAATTAAGGTGCGAACATAAATATTCAAAATTACGTAAGACGTAAGAAAATTAAAACATAGATTTTACGCAATACATACGTAATTACATAAGGAGAACCGTCAATTTTAACAGATATTTATATAAAATTATACTTTTTTGTTGTTAAAATTTAACACCACGTACCTAATAATAATTTGCATACGCCTTTTTGGGACGGTAAAGCTGCAAGATGTAAAGTTCTCGATATTTTTAGCTTAGCTTAGCGCTTCTTCAGTAGAAAACAGTAAAGTGCACTTAAGCTCCCTCCTTTTCAGCGTTTTAGTGATTTTTATTTTACATTTATTTGGATAAATACAATTTAAATTTTAGTTCTAACGTGCTATGCATTTTCTACTTTAATCAAATTCAAGTTGGATATATCTACAAGCTTAAAATTACGATTTTTAGAGAAAATGTAATTTGGCGAAGGCGCCGGGCAAGAATTTTTTTTTGTGAACCCCTGGTAACTAAATTTTTATTTATATGAACTCCTAATACCTGAATTTTTGTTTATTCCTAAAACAAGCATTTTGCTATCAAGGAATGCAGAATTTTACCAAACCACAAAGGCATCATATGGAAGCACAGCATAAATAAGGTTTTGACAACTTATTTCGTGAAAAGCAGCTCGCAGACATTGTTATTGAGATAATATAGCTGTCAAGTGCACCTTGTTTGCAGAATACGGATTCCTAATTAGAATACTACGACCGTCCTGACTGAGTCCTTGAAATAGATTGGAAATAAAAGTTCTACTCAAATGATAATTGAATAAAATCAAAAAAAACTTTTTCCAGTTCATGGAATTCTTTAAAGTTTAAAATGTATATTGTTCATTAATGCGCAGACCAATTGCTAAAAAAAAATCTGGTAGCAGTTCTTTTGAATAAAATGTTTTAACGAATTATATACAGGCTGTCCCTAAATTTACCATAAATTAAATAAACTACATGAAAATGTATAAGCAAATTTAAAAAATACTTCTCTACTATAACAAAATCATTTACTCCAATCCTGCTAACTCTGTTACCAAGCAAAGTACTGTTTGCATACAGGGTGTATCACGACGAGTATAAGGCATACGTATCTCAAAAACGGTTTGTTGTATTTTTTTAAAATTTGGTATACACAAGTTTTGGGATAGGATGCATCTACCTAAAATATTTTCAACTTTGTACCACTTCCGGTTATACCGGAAACTAGTGTCAACTTTGTTATTTTAAATGGAACTACCTATTTTTTTTTCGATGTTATCAATCCTTTTCACATTTTGAGTAAACTTTGCAAAAAAAAATCCAAAAAAAGTTTTTAGTTTTTTTGTAATCAAGGTTTTTCGAATTTTTTTTACCGTTGTAAGGATTTGGAAGATTACCGATTTTTTAAAAACTAATAAATGATTTTAATTGCAGTGTTAGCTTACGCATAAATAATGGTCCGAAAATCAACTTTTGTGATTATTAATAAAATAAAAGTTAACCGGAAGTAAGATATCGGCCATTAAACCCACCTCTTTAAAAATTACATTATCTCATTTTGTTTAAATGTAATGCCATATTTTTTTTTATTGTTTCTAACTGGGGTTTTTAATACCTTTCAAATGATGTATCATTGTCCTATACCTATCTCTAATAGTTTTCGAAAAAATAATTTATTTTTATTTTTACATGCTATTATGGAAAAATTGGAGATTTTATGGAAAAATCCAGTGAGTCATGAAAACAAAAAACTATTTTAGAATAAATTTAGAAAAAAAAAACAAGTATCTGTCACTCCACAATGAATTTTAATGTGGTAAACGTCAAATAGTTGTTTTTTGTTTTCATGACTTACTAGATTTTTCTAAAAAAAACTCTAATTTTGTCATAATAGCATTGTAATAATTGAAATAAATTATTATTTCGATAACTAGTAGAGATAGGTATAGGACAATGATACATCATTTGAAAGGTATTAAAAACCCCAGTTAGAAACAATAAAAAAAAATAAGGCATTACATTTAAAAAAAATGAGATAATGTAATTTTTAAAGAGGTGGGTTTAATGGCCGATATCTTACTTCCGGTTAACTTTTATTTTATTAATAATCACAAAAGTTAATTTTCGGACCATTATTTATGCGTAAGCTAACACTGCAATTAAAATCATTTATCAGTTTTTAAAAAATCGGTAATCTTCAAAATCCTTACAACAGTAAAAAAAATTCGAAAAACCTTGATTACAAAAAAACTAAAAACTTTTTTTGGATTTTTTTTTGCAAATTTTACTCAAAATGTGAAAAGGAATGATAATATCGAAAAAAAAATAGGTAGTTCCATTTAAAATAACAAAGTTGACACTAGTTTCCGGTATAACCGGAAGTGGTACAAAGTTGAAAATATTTTAGGTAGATGCATCCTATCCCAAAACTTGTGTATACCAAATTTGTAAAAAATATAACAAACCGTTTTTGAGATACGTATGCCTTATACTCGTCGTGATACACCCTGTATAGTCCCTGCCCGGCAGCCATGTAATAACTTTTGATATAATTAACAGTTCTACAGGGTGTCCAAAAATTGGCGCATAAACGCGACGGTACGTTATTAGGACATGTCTACGGATCCCTAGAAAAATGTTACAAAAATCTATCTCATATACCCTTGGAAATATGAGGTCCCAAAGTGCAAAACTTCGAACGCTCATACCTTGAAAATAACAGTACATATTAACGAACAAAATGGTTTAATACAAAGCTTATTGTTATTAAAACCTCAGTCTATATTTGAATATTCGTAGGAAACAAAAATTTAAAATATGTAAAAAAATTCAGCTATAAATCGATGTAAAAATGGAATGTTCACTTTAGTTTTGAATATGAAGGCACTTCATAAATAAAGAAATGGAAACCTTCGCGATATGCGAGAATATACATATATTTTATTGAAAATATAAAAGCGCCCCTGCTGTTGAGCTGACTGAAATATAAAAATAAATGCATTTGTTAAAAAAAAACAAAAAAAAAACCCAAGAGAGCTTTTTATCATTTATTTAATTTCGTTTCTTTGTAAGCCCTAGTAACATTTTCAAAATTACACCGTTTTTGTTTAAAACTTGATTTAAATTCTGTTGGTCATCAGTAACAGGAGAATATAATGAAAATCAGAATGTTAATTATATCCAATCAAAATTAATTGCAACACTGTTCTAAACATTAAATTTGATTGCAAAAGCATGATACTAATAAAGTTGTACGTACTATGTAGACCATCTATTCACCCTAACACCATAATAAATGTGAAAGGTGTATATCTTTATTAATGTGCGTGGTAATTGTTAATTTACCATTAATACGCTTTACCGAATGCCTATGCAAAATACAGGTTGTGTCTATAAGCAAAATAATGTATGCATTAAGTCCCTGCTCGGGCGCCATGTAAGACCCAGTAAATGTAAGTTTACAGGGTGTTCAAAATATGGCTCATAAACGCGATGGTACATTGTTGGGGCATGCCTAAGGATTCCTGGAAAATTGTCGAAAAAATCTATTTGTTATATTCATTGAGGAAAGTGCAAACAAAATTGCATATATTCGGCAACACAGTCTAGGAACCTACATCTAAAAATCCCATCTGTGAGTCTTGATCATACACTTTTGCATTAGATTTTATTAACATTGTTTTACATGAAAATCATGTAAAATCAAATTGATTATAAAAATTTAATTCGAGCATTCAAAAGATAAAGAAATGGTGAAATGGTTTAAGATAGACTGTAGTTTTGTATTAAACCATTTATTTCGTTAATATGTGCTGTTATCTTCAAGGTATGAGCGTTCGAAATTTTGCACTTTAGGACCTTATATTTCCAAGAGTATATGAGATGGATTTTTTTAAAGATTTTCCCAGGAATCCCGAGAAATGGCGCAATTACGTACCATCGAGTTTATGCGCCAATTTTTGAACATCCTGTATGTTATTAGCAAAGTAAATAATTATCTATTTTGGCTTAAAACATTTTTCGTTTAAAGTACCCATTAATGATATCTAGCTTAAAAAAATTAATGATATAGATTAATAATAAAAAATAATAAATAATGTTTATTGATTGATATTGATTTAAGAAGATAAGTATGCAAAATTTTGTTTCTGCGAAATTGTAAACAAGATAAATATTTTATAAACTTGTGTGAACACAAATTAATCAGAATACTTAGTATAACTAATACTAATATCAAAATAAATAAAAAAAATATAATACCAAGGTCACCTATCAATTGAAAACATTATCTAATCACTAAATTTTTTGCATTAAAAAAATGGACACTCACCTATAGTAGTCAAAACAGTCAACGAATACAAAAACGCTT
Organism: Cartodere bifasciata; assembly: GCA_963920755.1. NCBI lineage: Eukaryota > Metazoa > Arthropoda > Insecta > Coleoptera > Latridiidae > Cartodere > Cartodere bifasciata. The sequence goes on along the minus strand of OY987199.1, from coordinate 1,573,543 downwards.
TCGCAAACGTCCACTCATAATGCTCGGCTGCTTTCTGACTGGCGTAACTCCTATCATCCAAACGTTTCGACAATTTCGCATCTTCAGCAATATTCTTTACCAACTCCTCTTGAAACCTTGTGATCTCCAGGGCAGCCAACTTAGTCCAATTATCCCTGTACAAGATATTCAAACTAACTGTTATGTCCCATATGTTTTCTACCGTCTTAGCACGAGCCCTTTCGTTCTTTTCAATTAATGCCAGAGTATTACTTGAAAGGGAGACATTTTGGGGATTGGAAGCCTTAGAGGTTGTTGCTAGTATTTGCTGGTATTGGTACTGTCCGCCTCCTTCAATTGCTAGGAATATAACAGACCCTATTAGTGTGTAGCCGAAGAGAAGAATGCATATGCCTAAGTTAGTGGCTAATCCTGCGAAACAAGCTTTTGTTTTTGATTTGGTTTTGGGCGACATGCATTTGCAACAGCCTTTTGATGGTGGTACATCTTTCTTTTTGGTTTTTTCGTTGGTTCGTTTTGGAGTACTTGTGCTTTTTGGTAGAGTTGGGTAACTGTTGTAGTACTCTTTTTGCATTTTGTGGTCTCTAGTCAAAAGTTACTCTAGTTTTTTTGCTCCCTTTCATTATTTTACGTTCTGTTGTTTTTTTTTTAATTAAAGAAGAGTTCTAGCGATTTAATTCTTAACGTCTTTTAACTTCAGTTCCACATAAATCGTGGCAAATGTTATAAATTCCAAAGGTGTTCCTACGATTGAGATTTGCGACAATGGTAACTTCAAAGTCAATTTTGTTAATATGATTTTTTAAATTACTTTTGTTCCCTTGAGAGATTTTGTGTTTCAGCTCGTGGATGTTCTATAGAATGAATTCTTTTTGCGTGCTCTTTTTGTAGATCTGAAATAAAAGAATCTAATTATTTTTTATGTTAATTGGACTATCTGCAAATTATTTTTTAAGTTATCGACATTTTTTTTAATCTAATTTTGTATTTGAAATGAATTTAAATTTGTTTTTATGACTTTTTATTCAAGAATAAACTTTTTTTGAGAGAATTAAATAGTTGAAGCATCTTTTAAATACATAGGCACAATATTTGGGTATCTTATAAACACGCAGCAAGTAAGGGGAAGATGTTGATGTTGCCTCCTCTCCACGCTAACTTGTGTATACGTTTAAGGCCGATTTATAGAACGTTACTTTCACTTTACTTCCGCTTTACTTCGGCGTAACTTTACAGAAAATTAAATAAAATACATGGGAATGTATTAGCAAATTTATACTTCACTTTAGCGCTACTTTGCTGATTCATTTAGCTGTAAGTAGTACTGTCAAAAGCCGAGCTTGGCCGATCATGCGCAAAATTTGTAAAAATGAGATATTCACCCTTATTGTCAAGGGTGGTGATTACGGAATATCGCTTTGTACGAAACCTGCCGTTCTATTTATCTAGGTTTCGTACGAAGCGATATTTCGTAATTACCGCCCAGGTGTAAATAGTCAGAAACCGCGAGTTCAGACACATGCGCATACCTGTTCCCAATTTCACGTAACTTTACAATCTATAAATTAAGCAAATTTGTTAAGTTACGCGGAAATGAAGTAACGCCGAAGTAAAGTGAAAGTAACGTTCTATAAATCGGCCTTTATAATTCTAATAGCGTATCATTTTCAAGGACACATTTATTTAAAAATTAGAGAAAATGGAAGATATTACAGTACATTAAATGGTAAAGATCAGTGTTTAACAATGCAATATCATAAAAAAAGCCAAGATTAAAGACATTTACCAGTTGTTGTTATGATTCTTGTCAGCCTATCAGAGATAAGGTAAATATAAACACTTCTCCTAACCCTACAAAAGGTTTGTCTGTCAGTTTACCAAAAAACTCTTAATTCTACTGTTGACTTAAGTAGTACACGTAATAGAGAAAGTCTGGTGACAGTAAATTGGAGCTTGCGAGCTTTGGTATTCACGTAAGCTTAAGCTTTTTGGTGTTATCTACCATAGAGAAACTGTATGCATGTAGTAAACTAAACAATTGTACTGTTGTTAGACGGGTCTGGAATGCAAACTTGGGAGCAGACAAACATTTGCAAATACAATTTCCTTAAAATATGCCAAAATATGTCAAGATGTCTAGGTGTGTTTGAAATTAGAAATAAAACGGTAAAGAAATTCTCCATAAAGGATCTTAATGCCCGCGGAGATGGCCACAAAAGTAGAGATTATAAAAATATTGTCAACAATTTAATGCTTCTCGATAAACAGATGTTATTATCTATGAAAAATTATATTGGTACTATTTAGATGCATTTATCATATGAATTAAAAAATAACAAACAAAGATATGTGCATGCTATTTAAAAGCTTAGTAACTCGAGTTAATAGGTTTTTGAATTGCGCGGGAGAAGTGTCATTTGTACTATCATAATCATATGATAATAATTTTTTATTTTCGTATATTTACCTATATATGTATTTACGTTGGAATTCACAAGGGTTCTCCAACTATAATTTGCAGCAGTTATTTCTAAAAAGTTCAGGTAAAGCAACTGATATGAGTAATGCAAAAAACAATTCAATGGTAACTATGATTATTTTTATTCTATTTTACTCATAAAAAATCAATTTCGTTATTATTAAATTTTCAGAAATAATATTTATTTTAATGCTAGAAATTCAAATTCACAGTTTAAATGATCTGTGCTCCTAGAAACTTGTATAAATCATCTCAGTTAAGCTCCCGTCAACTCTAAATATGATTTTAAAAAGCATTATAACGTTTTTGTTTTTTAAAGTCAAATTTTCGACATAAAGAAATAACCGATTTAAATAAAACCATAATACGTTTGTAGCCCCATTTTTCTAGTTTTTAAAACTAGATTTAGTTTTTATATAAGATGGGGCCCTCATGTAGATGTGCTATTTAGTAGAATTGGCGGGAGCTCAACGAAAATACGAGCTTCTAGGAGCACAGAGCATCTAAACTGTGAATTTAAATCTCTAGCTTAAATTTAAATTTTCTTCAGATAAGTAAGTAAGTATTTTTTTGTTTTTTTTTCAATAACAAAGTTTTGCAACAAATTTAAAAAAAAAATTGTCTTATAAACGGGCCTCCATAGTTATCTACATTCTCATGTACTTAAATGTATATTTAAGATTCGATAAGTTTTATTTATTTCAAATAGACCCATGTATCATTTTGCAAACAGACCAATCCTATTTGCAATTTCAACCTTGCTTAAAATATAGTAACTATCTAATAAAGTTTCATTTAATATTTCCAGCAAATAATCTTCTGCACCTTTGGAATACTTCTTTTGATAATGAAGGTAACATCAGCTGACGAATTTCAAGAAGCAATAAAAAACTGTTCAAGCACCAACGTTAAACAAGTAAAACATGAAAACATACACGTATTCCACAACATTTTCGAAAATTATAAAAAACTACCTCACGAACTTGTAAGAGTCACAACTGAAAAGATAACTGACGTACGAAAGTACTAAGCATCATCTTCATAAAAAACAAAAACACGCCCAAAGAATTGGATACCTTGTATCAAAGAATTGTTTAGAAAGTTTCAAATACGACCAAACAGAAATTAAGACTAATGCGAAAACTTTAGTTAATATTATGACTGAGCGCGCACGTGAAAGAAAACCAGACATTACAGACCTTTTTGAAAACATTCACAATATAACAAACGAAATTTTCACAAGAAAGCTTCAAGAAAATCTAGAGAACGTGTTAAACTTTGAAAACCCATATTACATGTGCGATGAAAATCTATGCAAAGAAATGAAACAAATCGCAAACGATGAATTAACAATAGAAGAAGATATCTATAAACAATTCATAGAAATCGAAATCATTGACTTTAGGCTAAACATGGACGAAACTATACAGTCCTATGAAAGAAAAATACAGGAAAAAAGTCGCGATGTTCAAAATTGCTTTGAGAAAAAACTAGCGTACAGTTCCGCTACCAAATTGCAATTTGTAATTTCCTTTCTATATGTTTTTAATTTCTTTTTATTTTGTATATGGCGCTGATGAAGTCACAAAGACAGAAACAACTCCGAATCTAAATGGTGTTCATTGGAATTGTCCGTCATTGAAACTTTTAAAAACAATGATACGAGAATTATATAAATGTAATATACGCCAACATTATTTGGTAAACTGATAAACAAACCTTTTGGGGTGTTAGAAGAAGTGTTTATATTTACCTTATCTCTGATAGGCTGACAAGAATCATAACAGTAACTAGTAAATTTCTTTAATTTTGCCTTTTTTATGATATTGCATTGTAAAACACTGCTTTACCATTTAATGCACTATAATATCTTCCTTTTTCTTAAAAATTTGTATTGTTTACCGAAAACTCACATAAAAATTTACAATTGTCAGGTTAGAAAACTACATTGGCGGCGGCGAATAGTGGCGACAACACATGTTGCTATTTTGTACACAGAAGTAAAAAATAGAAAGCTTCTGTTTCAGAAGGCGTACCGAATTTTATCTCGCGTTTGCGTCAAAAATAACGTTTGAATGTGTAATTTATTTACCTAAATCACGAATTTTGCTATAAAATTGTAGACTGTTTTTAAACTGAATGTATCTCTTGGAAATGATACGCTATTGGAATTTTAAACGTATACACAAGTTAGCGTGGAGAGGGGGCAACATCAACATTTTTCTTACTTGCAAGTGTTTATCAGAGCCAAATATAGTGCCTATGTATTTAAATGATGCTTCATCTATTTAATTCTCTCATCATTGATCAAAACACACTTTTATAAAAAAAAATAAAACCGTTTCTGTTATTTAAGAAGGTGTTTAACTTTGGGGTTATAACCCATTAACCTTATTTTGTTTATCCAAGTTTTAAGCACTAAAAACTTACTACTTACATTTGATAAGTCGTCGTAAGTCGTAATTCTTCTTAAAAGTTTGTCTCCATATTTCCAAAAATTATCCAAGTAGTTTCTGCAAGCAAAATAAACACAATTATCTTAAAAGCACATAAAACTTAAACCTTAATTTAAATTATTATAAATGACATCAATTTAGAATGAGAAGATCTGCAGTTACACAAGTTTTATGTAATCTTAAGAGAGCTGTTTGCTACGAACTGCAGATTATCTTTTAAATACGTCATAAAATGTCACTACTTTTGTCTTTTGACTACCTCATTTGGTTAAAGATAACGAAATAAATTAAAAGCAAGTAAAAAGGTTAAACAACAATAATCTTTATTATCTAAGATGACTTTTATCAAATATGAAACGCTAATAAACCAATAAACAACAAGCAACCGCTTTAAAACATTCAGTATACCAGCTAAAAGGTTTGTATAACATTTACCGAGTGTTTTACATCGTCAATTTTATGTAATTAGGTAAAAAAGTGCATAATGACACATTTACAAAGGAACTTTCATAGATGTGTAAAAATAATCCGCATTTTGTTTTATGCACGGACTTTGCATTAAAAGTTCCTTCGTAAATGCACTTTTTTACCTTATCCAAAATTGACGATGTAAAACACTCCCTAAATGTTATACAAACCTTTTAGCTGGTACGTTGAATGTTTTAAAGCGGCTGCTTGTTGTTTTTTGGTATATTAGCGTAATATTTGATAAAACTATGAAAGTAATGACGTTATGTCAGCATCTTGACACACTTAAAAACCTAAACCAATTTATGTTCTAATATGGTCCATTTAAGTGGCGCAAAATTAGTTTCCAACTGTGTCATTAACCTCTGTTTAAACTTATTGACATTTTAATGAAAAGCAAAATTATCCGCCCTCAAATAGTAATTAATTTCTAGTACAGATGGGTGGCCATTTGTGAAATTGTTAGGAATTCCTGTTAGCCTATAGTTACATTATCTGTTCAGGAATTCTATTTGTCTATGATTACCTTAATCAAACAAATCGTTTAAAGGGGAATGTAGCGAAGCATAGAAACTGTGGTTTTGTAATGTTGGTTGCCTAAAATAAACAAAAAACAGCACTTTCTGGTCATTGCTCAGTGGATTTATAAGAGTTAGTTATAATTAAAAATTGTGCTTACCGGCAACATAAATAAACAAAGCACAAGTTAACATACTTTGAAGGTAGGTTAGAATATGTCAACTTGTGCTTGTTTACTTATGTTGCTGGTAAGCACAATTTTTAATTAGAATTACCTCTTATAAATCCATTGAGCAATGACCAGAAAGTGCTGTTTTTTGTTGATTTTAGGCAACCAACGTTACATAACTACAGTTTCTATGCTCCGCGACATTTTTCGTTAAAGGGAATAACACCGTTTGCTAACACATTTGTTAGTAGAAGTGGCTTTACACAAAAGAAAAGTGTTATCTTTTTAAAATGATAGAATTTGAAATCTAGACTAAATATTGTATTTTTTTACTGTGTAGAATTGGAAAAAAAAATAAAAAAAGGCTGTTGACTGCACGGGGATTTGAACCAACGTTCTTGCCGCTCAAATTCCTTTAGCTAACGCTTGCGATTTCCTTCTTACTCAAAAGACCACACTAAATTTAAATCATGATAGTATTTTAAAGAGCCCCATTGTAAAGTTTATCTTTAAACTAATGACTCCCAACATTATCTCAGTACTAAAGTTTAATATTTTATTTTTATTGATGGCTGCAAACTTAACTTTATAATAAATATGCTAAAATGCCATAAAAAACCTCCGAAGTCAACTAAAAACGACAATACCATTATCTTTTAATTTAAATTTAATTTTATATGCATCATTAAACTATATTCTTAAACTAATGACATTTTTTAAGACTCCGGAGTAAATTTTACATCTTTTTAATTTCTAATGGAATTTGCTCTATTTAAAACTTATTCTAGATGTCACTAGTGTGCAAAGTGCAGGCACATTTTTCATGTCTGTCATTTAGATAAAGTAGTTGCCTAAGTTTCTTGCGTCTCTTTTGATGGTTAAACTTTATACTGAAACTAAACTTATGCAGCAAGATATAATTTATAAAGGACAAATGCATTTTGCTTAAAAAATAAGTTACAAATTGGTTCTGTCTAAAACTAAAACTATTTATAGTCCGAGAAAATCTTACAAAAAATCCTTATTTTTCAGAAATTTTTCGGGCAGCACAATTTTTGTGGAAAAGTGTAGTATTTGATACCTAGAATCATAATTACCATGTGCGCACTTATGCGCATATTAGCATTTTGTGATAGAGCCCCCTTTCATTCGTAATACTACATCATGGTGGATCTGCACCAAATTTTGCAAATGGACACCAAATAAGGTTCTAAAGTGATATTCATAAAACAAATTATTCCAAAAAATTCCTTCACCCCCTAAATGGCCCCAAAATGAGAAATATTTACCACGTTCAATTTACACCAAATTTTACAAACAGATGCAAAATTAGGTTCTAAAAACTCTTTTTAAAAAATATTGTAGAAAAAAAAAATTTTTTACAGAATTTTTTTTTAATGTTTTTTAGAACCTTATTGTGAACCTATTTTCAAAATTTGGTGTAAATCCAACGTGATAAATATTACTCATTTTGGGGCTATATGGGGAGTGAAGAAATTTTTTTGCGAAAAAAATGTTTACTAAAATCATTTTAGAACCTTGTTTAGCGTCTATTTCAAAAATTTGGTGTAAATCCTTCATGATCTAGTATTACCAATGAAAGGGGGCTCTTTGGGGGGCTCTAGCACAAAATGCTAATATGCGCATGAGTGCGCACATGGTAATTATGTTTCTAGATATCAAATACTACAATTTCCCATAAAAATTGTGCTGCCCGGAAAATTTCTTGACCAAATGTAAGATTTTCTCGGACTATTAAGTTGTTGTTTATTTTAGATCAATAGTAATAGTTACTTTGAAACCTAATTCTATAATTTCAATTAAACGTTTACCTTAAATTCGGTTAACGTTTCTAATAAACCGTATTATGACCAAAATCAATGTTTGCCAAAATTTATCTAGGTATTTACCAATTTCACGGGTAACTTCCAACAATGTACATACCTCTGCAATAGATCATTAACTTTATATAGCCACCAACGTTTATAGTTAACATATCTGATTTATAACTGTAGCTATATACCGCTGAACTGTGGTCAAATTTGCAAAGTGGCAACCCCAGTTTGTAGGATATACAGGGTGCCATTATGCCACTTCTTAAGACTATAGATTCAAATTCATAAATGGTATGTTCTGTGCACTCAAAAGTTCGTAAAAGTCATCTCCCTGAATGTCAGTTATTTTCGAAGTTTCAACAAAATATGTAAAAATACGAAGTAATACATCAACTATGATGAAAAATATTTAGGATAATGTTTGTGATCCATAGAAGTGGTACTGAGTGCAAGAAATAATAAAAATATGGTAAAATAGTACTTTTGGTGTTTTCCTTTCTACATTGAAATCTTTGAACGAGCACATCTATATTAGGGAAAACGTAAGTTACAATTTTAATCATTTACAAGCTTAAAACCATGGTAAATTAACGTACTATGGTTTGGCATAGACCGGTAATGTATATAAACCAAAAATGTATCCGTAGTCCAAAAAAAAAACAAAAAAAGGGTAATGATTTTTGAAGTCAGATTATCGACACAAAGAAATAACCGATTTAAATGAAACATTTTTTTTAACTTTAGAGGATAAGTAAATAAACAAATATTTAGTTGCATATGTTTCCTGTTTTTAAAATAACAGACAGTGTTGTCAAAAAGATAAATGGTTCCCTCGAATATTTATGAGTGTACTTTTATATTTTATAAAAGAACTCCTTTTAAAGGACCTGATGTATTTTCCTTATGTTTATTCACCGGGATAAGCTTTATAGGAGTGTAAATATAAACTGTAGGATATTATGATTTATTTTGTAAAAGGCTCAAATCTTACGTAAAATATGTTGTGTACACAAAAATAAAATAAGTAATTGACCTTTAAAAGTACGTGGGCTCAAAAAAATAACTAGAACTCGTCCAAAAAGCAATATTAATTCTCTTTACAAATATTGCCAAATCCGCCTAATGACGAAGCGAGCGTACGCGAGCGCAATTAAGTAGTCCAATTCTCAAAATTATAATTTTCCTTATTAGCCCAATCATTCTAATTAAAATTGGTAGGTTCCTTAAAAAAAAATCCCAACCAAGATCTGCTTATGCAGGATTGTAGGCACTACCCCCAGGAATATAAAAGTAAAAAATTCCCACAAAATTTCCGTGACGTTTAGCCATCTTGCATAGAAGTGAGAAGTTAGTCTTTTGTTAATACCTAAATTATTCGGCACTTTTGAAAAAAGTTTTAAAAATTTTTAGGAACATTATTTTAATAAGAATACAATCATTTTTAAAAAACTAATAAATCACCAATATTAACGATTCTACAGTTCTTTGAAAATCACCTTATTTTATCATAATCGTCTATCTTAGTCATAGAGTCCTGAAGCATAGATTGCAGCGTTCTCTGTAGGATCAAATTAGCACATTTTCAAAGTGGTATTAAATCGTTCATATTGGTGATTTATTATTTTTCTAAAAATGATTGTATTCTTATTAAAATGATGTTCCTAAAAATTTTTAAAACTTTTTTTAAAAGTACCGAATAGTTTAGGTATTAACAAAAAACTAACTTCTCACTTCTATGCAAGATGGGGGCTAAACGTCACGGAAATTTTGTGGGAATTTTTTACTTTTATATTTCTGGGGATAGTGCCTACAATCCTGCATAAGCAGATCTTGGTTGGGATTTTTTCTGGGGGCATTATTAGAATGATTGGGCTATATTTAACGACTGATATTAACACGAAATTAAAAAAACAAAACCGTAATTGGATTGTCAGAAGCAATCCACCCTTCGATAAGTGGTTATTTGATAGTATTTTAACAAGCAACTCGTAGAATGCAATAATGAGAAATCTGTTATCAAGTTTAGGTGAAATCAAGTCGACGTTGGAATTCTCTTTGCATATTTAATAGAAAAGTGGATAGAGGGTAGGTTGTAGGAAACAAGTGGCGCCCGAACAGCGTCGCCCGATGGAATCGAGGCCAGAAAGCAAAGTCAATATTGCATCGAGATTCGTAGGCACATTTCAACACTCGGTGTTGAATAGATTCCAATATATTATTTGATTTATGCTTTCTCCCAATATTCAGCAGAGGCAGCAAACCTTATTCTTGGTTAGATACCTATGAGGTTACCTATTATGTCCGTGATGTTATATTTTAGCACAAATTCATTCGATACATTTTTGCTTTGGACTAAAGAGTCCCTTCTTAAGAAATGCACTGAATGTTTTACCCTGATTATTCTTTAAAGGATAGGACTAGTTTAAACAATGTAAACTAGTAGTGAATACAATAAACTTAAGGCTGTAGATTCAAATTCATAAGTGGGATGATCGGGGCACTCGAAAGTACGGAGATGACTTATACGAGCTTCTAGGAGCACAGAGCATCCAAACTGTGAATTTAAATCTCTAGCCTTAACTCTACAAACCTTGTAGCAAAAGGTATGTAAATATCCCACTCCAGCTTCCGTTCTCTTGCTTTATCTTTATCTTATAGTAACGTCTCAATAATCTGTAAGATTTATGAATCTGGTAAACAATCTACCAAGTTTGTTCCTACAATTTGGTAACTTTACTCAAGAAGATTTAATTGTATTTAATTGAATCTCGCTTTTGAAATGAAATTTCTACACCTCTAATCTGTCATCACCTAAGAAACTACCGCTCGGGAATCTAATTTATCCTAAAATTTGTTTTCAAAGTGATTTCTAACAGAATTATTTTCCTAGCCCATTAGCGAAAGCTCTTGACAATCTTTTTTGGACACTAGATCTACATAATTATAGTGCACGAATTTTAGGGAATAATTTTCTCTTTTGCGACGCAACTTCTTTTTGTGGAAAAACACAGGCAAATTCTTGTAGCGAAGCGTTAAAGAAGTCTTTTTTTGATCCATCGGGTGCGAGAAACATATCCCAACACGTCGCCTCCGGCAATATAACAATGTCACAGAGCTCATCATTTATTATTTATCTGCGCGAGAAATTTTATCGCTACAAAAAACTCCTGTGTGTTCAATTTCTTTTTGAATTGGCTTGTTTCAAATAACACATTTTTTATAAATCAAAAATCGACCTCAGGGCAATTGATACTTTAGAAGACAGATTGAAAATCATTAAAATATGAAGTCATTTATTAAAAGCAGATTAGGTACAGTTTTGTTTAGCAAAAAGGCAACAATAGTTTTCAAAAATAGTATTACCGAAATCGTCTAGCCCGCTAAATGGCAAAGCGAGCGTACGCGAGCGCAATCAACTAGTCCGTTTCTCTTAATAATAATTTGTGTAAGAAACAGAATCCCAATTCTGTAAATCTGAGAATCCCAGAGAGAATACATAATTCACTTAACCAATTTGCTTCAGCAATGGTCAGTACAACTTGAATCAAACATGGGCTCTCCAGCCACAACCTTATGTGAAATATTGCTTCAGTTTCCTCTGAATATGCAATACTGTGGAATTATATATTGAGTTACAACCACCATTGGGCCATGGAGAATACCTCCAGCGTCTGTAGACAACACAACTTAGAGAGATAAACCACTTTTGTGTGCATGATGCTTAGATAGTTGTGGCATATAAGACGAGGATTTGCATAAACACAATATCCTAGAAAACCGTCTTATTAATATAATATTTACTTTGGTGGGATGGTGTTGACGCCTTTGGCTTGTTATGTTTTCTTAATCTTAAACCTAAAGTGCTTGGCTATTTTAAGAATTAAGTATTAAAGAATATTTAACCAGTAAGTGTGTTAATAATGGTGATTATTGGTGCATTCAGGAACTATTAAATTAAGAAATTAAAAATTAATTTAAGAAATCTACAGCAGCTTATTGGTTGATTTGACACTGACAAATGAGAAACTTCAAAGTCAATGTCAAATCAACCAATCAGCTGCTGTAGATTTCTTAAATTAATTCTTAATTTAACTTAAATTCTTGATTTAATAGTTCCTGAATTCACCATAATAAACGAGCAGTTTTAACAAGCGAGCGATCAGCGAGCTTGTTAATAAGTGAGTTTATTAATCGCCATTTAACATGCCAACTGGTTACAATGCTTTTTTGCACATCGTAGATCATTATTTAATAAATTATAAAATAAAACAGTTACTTCACCAAAGGAAACAATGCGTCGGCCATTCAAATTTATTAAAATTGAAGAAGAGAAGAGCTGTCACCGAACTTTTATTAATTGTGAATAGAAAATGAATGTTATTTCCTTAAATGTGGTAAAATGATTTGCTTCTCATTCTTTCCAACGGTAAATATTTAATTTCTTTTGGTTTTTGTTGCTTGAACCGTAATTAAAGCTACTTTAACATTTGTAACGTAGAAACATAGATAGTAATTTTAAACATAAAAGAGCTTTACTATGGGCTCGTATCTATGCATTTATAGGGGTCATTTATCAACGATTTGGAGTGCGTTAATGAATGTCTCTAATAAACGATGCGAAAAATTGATTTTTGTTAAAACATTGTAACTGTTTCGAAGTCGTTTTGCATCATCATCAGCATCTTATATTGTGTACAATAAAAATTGGACTCTTAATTCTAATAGTCTAACATAAGGGAAAGGTAAATCTTAATCAAAAGTTTGGTAAGTTTTAGTAAGTAATGTCTTAACTCATAATCTAAGTTTTAATATTATAACCAAGATGATTTTAATATGGTGAAATAGAATACTTAAGTAAGGTTATAAAACATAATACCAGTCGTTTCGCAACCAGATTCTTGTTTTATTAACGAAATAATTAAGTCATATAAGCTTCATCCTTCATTAAACTGACAGTTTTATTAAACATATATTATGAAAATTAGTAGAGTAAGAGTACAGGTAGAGAAGATTTAAATATTTCTTTAGCTAAAAAAAGGAAACCAACATTTATAACAGCGTTATATATGGTATGTTAACTGAAAATATAAAAAAAACAATCTTTAAGTTTGAAAAGTCTCAAAGTTTGTAATTCACAAAAATTAACATTTGCTGTCAGTACCAGGCTCAATATTCTTACCAAAGAAGTTTTATGTTTAGAATATTAAATGATATGTAAACCATTTCCCAAAGCTGATCTTCGTGTAATCAGCTTAAAACTATGTCTGGAACGTACGTCGCCGTAAAAAGTTGGACCGCAGCACCAGAGTAATATTGTGAAAACTTTCCTCAACGGTATTGAAGTTTGAATAAATATGGAATTAAATTATGGAAAAGTTTTCGTATCAATACGGCTCAGATTTCAGTACAAAAAAATTGCATTAGCTCAGGTTAGTCTAGGAATTTTAACGCACGAAAGTTATTTTAAGATAGCGAAAAGGTTTTTATAAGTTTATGGATAGTTTTAGGGCTGCTGAAAGAAACAAAAATGAGAAGGAACTTTTTGGATTGTGTAAGAATAAAATTGAATAACAAATGAAGTAAGAAACACCAATGTGATTTGATTTTAGCAAAACGAAATTCGAATGTTTTCTATCTAATGTTAAAGCTGTTTTCCAGTTCACTTTGGTTTTAATAAGATGAAACCACAGTCACTAGGATTTGCTTTTAGTGGGAAAGCTTATCTTGCAATTTCTCTGCAATATTCCCCTAATTTCCTTTCTAAGACCAAATCTTACTATTACGTTTAAATTGCTTGATTTTCCAATTTTGGCGTAGCTTAATGATTATCGACATTGATTTTCTATGGGTTATTCTATCGGCGTTTGGTCAGTCTGGTAATTATTAGCGATTGTTGACTCATTGATTAAAGTTTCGAAAAACTAAACTTGTATGCTTAAAAATATACGTTTACGTTTGGACAACAGGAATACAAAAATGTTTAATCGTTAAAAGTTTTCTTAAAAGTGCAGCCAAAACAAAACAACAAAATAACTTTCCACTTCCAATATAATCTTGATGAATATTTAAATTAACAGTGTAACTTTTTATTTTGCCTTTTTAATTCCTCTTCTTACCAATTGTTTGTGTTTTATTTTACGTCTGCTTTAAGTTACGTCTTAAAAAAACTCCGTTTACTATTTTATAAACTAAACGCCAATATAAATCAATTATTAAAGAAAATGTCGAACAAAGAAAACTTTTTTAATTGAGTTTCTAATTAACACCGTTTTTCGTTCCTGTAGTGATTTAAAATTAATTGGAATTGACTTTTAAGACTTCTAAAATTCAAGAAGTCTGATACTTAATATAAATGACTTATCGCTATCGTTTTATACTCATTAGGAGCTTAATTAAGTGTTTTAAGATAACAGAATTGTAACAACTCGCATTTAAGGTTTTTCTATCGACCAGAGAGAGAACGCGATCATTGTGCGACAATGATGGAAGTTGGATAATTTGATTTCGGCAACAGCGCATAAAAAAACATCACTTTAGTGACGTCTATAAATCAATCAATCAATCAATCTGAACTGTATCAAAGAGTTATTATTTTAACTGCCGGCGACAGTAAAAGTAACTTTTACTGACGCTACCAAATTTTTTTTCTTAAATCTTTAAATAAACATCACATAAATGAAGTTTATTTTAAAGTAAATAAAAGTCATCTAAAATGAGTAAATTAAATTTATTATAAAACCATTGTATTTGGAAGTTAAAAAAAAAGTATCGTTTACTACACAGAGTTAAAGTGGCTTTGTGTGCCTCGGCAGAATTGTCTATCTCGCTTGGCTCACCAGACAATCTATCTGCCTCGTCACACAAAGCATCACTTTACTCTTAGTATTAAAATCTACTATTAAACTAAACCGTTTTTTTGCCTGAGAAGAAGAAGGTTGTACAAGAGGATGCGACAACAATTTAAGACGAAATTAAAAATATGTTGAACAGTGAACAAGTAAAAATTCCTAGCAGACTTATTTTTTGCGGTTGTGTTGAAATTTCCAATGTTTCAGCTAGCGTATAAAAGTGTCCAATCCACTGTCGTGTCAAACCATTCTTTTGGGGTTTATTTTAAATTCAAGCAGAGTTTCCTTCGAAAGAGATTGGGTTGACATTTAAACTACAAGCGATAGATCAACATGATAAACTACATTCTATCTACTAATTCTAAACTCAAGTTATTGTTTTTATTTTGTTTACGTGAGTTTTATACTGCAGACAAACTGTTTGTTGAGACACTTTTGGTTTATTTTTAAGAAGGTGAATGCATTTATTTATTGAATTTTAGTGGAAGCAGTTTGGTTTTTCTTTAAAAACTATTTTGTCGGAGTCTCTTTTTTGTCTTTCTTAAGTAATTCAAAAACATCAACGTAAACAAAGCAAATTTTTAATAATGTCTCGTCTACTAACAACTACGTTGGTGTGGCGCGGCATCAAACAGGAAATAACCAAGGCGTTTCCGGCTTGGAAAGGAAACACACTTCAAGACTTGAGTATTATTGATGACGTCGTTTCACATTTTTCTTGAGGAGTTTCGCCAGAGATTAATAACTGTATCCTTATCCAAGAACATGCCAGATGGCTCTTGCCGAAAATCCGTTTTTCAACCATCAAGTTGAGATGAACAATAAATTCATGGTTATTTATCATCACGTTAAACAATTTAAAGTTAACAATTGTGGTTAGTTTAAATGCAATAACTAAAATTAATGATTGTATCTTTCAGACGGTTTAAATAAAAAGTTGCGGACAAAAAAAATTACCACGTGTTTATTGTGCCTTTTTTAAATCGCCTTTTAGAATCTACCGACGTATTGTATTTTTGATGCGTACTCGAGAAGTAATCGTCCGGTTAAAGACACTTTAACGACAGTTTATACCAAGTTTGACAGTTCTTAGGCGATATTAGTGCTTAAGTTAAGAAAGTTGTTGGAGACGCCGTCAATATTACCCGCAGTAAAAAAGGAACAATGTGCTGTTTTCTATACAATTGAAACATCTTGAAGATATAGTTTCAACAAGTTTTTATAATGGTTGAACTTTTCTAACATCTGTTTCAGTATTATTATTTTTGTCGCTAGTGTTGTTAAACTTAACAAGAAATAAGTAGAAGTCGAAACGCGTAGTAGTTACTCTTCACAGATAAGTAGCTCGAGTAGAATTCGAAATCGGTAGAAGTGTAATTTTAAACTTTATTAATCAAAGCTAAATCAATTTTTTATATAATTGCTACACATTCTATGCTATACTCTTCGCAAGAAAACTATTACAGGATAATTAATAGTCTCTTATAAAAAAAAATTATGTAAAAACAATCTGCGAAGAGTGCAAACTATTAACAGAAAACACGAAGAATTTAGTTAACGAAGAGGATAAACGTCAGTTCTGAACTTTAAGATATTTGAGGTTATTTGTTCTGACAGCTGGCTTTGTTTCTTTGTTTGAAATATTTTTGGCATGGCCTCCTTGACCGACGCGGGACGCTATTTGGACTTAGAAGTTTTTTGTTACTGAAATCTTTTAGTTTTTGTTTTTTTAACCTTACTGGCTAACTTTACAAAAAACAAACCAAGATTTTTAATAAAAAAATTAAATTTCCATTAATTTTGTGAAAAAGATTTTTTTTGTAAACTGAATAACAACGGAGATAGGAGGTTTTTTTGTGATGGGGGGTAAAAGGGGGGTCTGACAAAAAAACCAACGAATACTTTTCTATAGAGAATTCAATTTCCTATGTTTTATGTCCAATAATTTTTTTTGTAAATTTAATAATAGTTGAGCTACGATTTTTTTTTCATTTGGGGGGCCCAGAAGGGGGCTTTGTAGTGATGGGATTCTTGTCAAAAACAATAGGGTTCTTCCTCTTATAAAGGTTGATTTTTCCTTAAAATTTGAGTTTGATATCCCTTTTGGTTTTTGAGATAGCGTGTTTACAAGAAACGTGACATACACCCTACCGACCGACCGACCGACAGACGGACGGACAAAAAATGAAAATCTTAAAAAGTCATGAAACGCACGAATCTGCAAAAATTTTTGCTCTACGACGAAAATTGACGATTTTAGGATTTTCTGATCGATTGCAATATACTCTTGTGAAGAGTATAATAAGAAGAACGTTGTTATATTTTGTCGTATGTACGGTCAAGTGTCTACGAAATTAATTCAAAAAACAAAGCATTCCTACTGACTGTTTTTTTTTTACAAAAACAATAGTTGTTATAGATAATTTTTTAGCAATATGATAACAGATATGGCTGCTTAAAAACTTGATAGATAGTTGGATAGGGACTTCCCCTATCAGAAAAAATACGATATTAAAATTTATTTTGGTGATGATAAATAAAAAAGCAATTTGAATTTCGACAACAATTGAGTAACAACTTTCATTTTGCAACATCAAAGTGAAATTTTGAAAACACCTGTATTCTATTCTGACCTTTATCAAAAAAACGGTACGTTATAATAATAGTACATTATTAACCTTCTCTACCGTGGTTTATATACTATTTTTTCACTACTAGCATTTTCTTGAAAAATGTTAATTAGAAAATATGTTCAATTTTTATCAAAACCCTGTATATGATTTTTACAAAAAATTAATCGAAGTTTCCATGAAAATGACAATGACGTTACATCAATCAAAACAATAAAAAGTTCTTCAAATGGGTGTTTTTTTCCAAGATAACTCATAATTTTCACGTAAATGGCGTAAATGATTTAAATATTATGATGGTCACTGATAAGGAATTTGTAAATATAATGATAATGATAGAACACTGACACAGCTACAGAAAAAAGTGCGAAATGTTTCCAACTGTACAATTTTTTTTTTTCGTTAAAATATTTATGCAATAAAATGTTTTCAAGTAATTTGAAGTAGTTATGTTTTCAAAATAAAAAAATCTTCGTAAAAAACTCACAAAAACTGCTGTAAGTACCGTTCTATTTATGATAAAACCAGAAAACCTTGACATATGTTTTGACATTTCATTATTGTACATTGTACATAGACATGGAAATTATTATTGACCAAGGTAGAGAAATGGGATTTCTCTGGTATAAAATATGTCAAAAATAGCCTCTTCTATAGGTAGTATTTAAATTTAAATCTCATTTCAGATAAAATGGATGAACTCAAACCCCATTTCGTTTTCACGAATGACGCCTTTTTCCAAAATATGTTGCACTGCAATCGTTGCAAAAATCTCTTCACAATCAACATCTACCTTGACAAAAATGATGAAAACATTTGTGAGAAGTGTGTTACAATTACAAGAAATGAATCCTTAAGCTATGTAAAGAACACACAACTAATAAAAATAATCAAAAACATTAAAGGAAATTGCAAATTCTTGAACAAAAATGGTGGCTGCAAGAAAATATTGCCTTACACAGAATTAGCAGAGCACCATTTGGTTTGTCAATACCGTTTAATTGGATGTGTTCTCAATGAATGCAAATGGAAAGGAACTTTGGATGATTTAAATGGTCATGTTGATGAAAATCACAAAGCAATGGTTTCTTACAAAAATCCTTTTACCTTAATACAGAATATGAATAACACGTTTAGGATACTTGGCCATGTTGTACTAGGAACTAAGCGATTCTTCTTGAGATTAAATTATGACGAAAAAAGTAGAATACTCAAGTTTTTGGTGTACAGTAGCGATAATTCTGGGGCAGAGAATTTCTTCATTCAGTTTACTAAACGTGAAAGCGGGAATACTTTTGAATTCTCTCGAAAAGTCCTAAAAGGACGTTATGAGTTATTTTCTGAAGAGGATCATAACTATTCTGTTGACATAAGCAAACTGGAAGATCTTTTTGACGACAACAAACAAAGATTCTTATGGGACATTTCGATTAAACTACCGGGACCTATCCCAACTAACCCAAAACTAGATATATTAACAGACAATTTGCTCAAAGCTTTAGAATGTCCAGTGTGCTACGAAATCATGAGTGACAATGTTTATCAATGTGAGGCAGGACACAGCTTATGCAATAATTGTAAAGAAACCTGTACCTCTGAATGTCCTACTTGTAAAGGAAAAATGGGCGCCCTTACATTGCCTCAAAAATTGTATCAGAATTATGATACACGTTCACCTAAAACAAGAAAAGATATTAGAAATTATACTGTTGAGAGTTTGGCTGCAATTATTGTTTCTAAAAAAGCAAAAGTTAAGGCTATAAATTCAAATTCATAAATGGGATGTTCTGTGCACTCAAAAGTTTGTAAGAGTCATCTCACTGAATGTCAGTTATTTCCGAAATTTCAACAAAATATGCAAGGAGTAATACATCAATAACTATGATTAAAAATATTTAAGATAATGTTTGTGATACATAGATGTGGTACTAAGTGCAAGATATAATAAAAATATGGTAATATAGTACTTTTGGTGTTTTTCTTTCTACATTTAAATCTTTGAACGAGCAGATCTCTATTAGGGAAGAACGTAAGTTGCAATTTTAATCATTTACAAGCTTAAGAAAATCATTGTAAATTAACGTATGGTTTGGCATAGACCACGTAATGTATATATACAAAAAAATGTATCCGTAGTCGAAAAAAAAAATATTAAAATAATTTTTAAAGTCAAATTTTTGACACCAACAAATAACCGATTTATATAAAGCCATTTGTAGCCCTATTTTTCTAGTTTTCAAAAGTACATTTAGTTTTAATACACGATGAGGCCCTCATGCAGATGTGCTATTTAGTAGAATTGACGGAAGCTCAACCAGATGACTTATACAAGCTTCTAGGTGCACAGATCTTCTAACCTGTGGATTTTAATCTCTAGCCTAATAAATAAACAAGAAAATGAGCACAAAAAGTTTCAATCACCACTTTAACTCAAGATACAGCTATAAGGCAAAAACCATAATATTTACCACTTACTTACAAGACTTAAAGTATTACTTGAAATTATTTACAATGGCACCGATAACGTCGCGGATAGAAGCATAAAAATAAACAAGTAAATTGTAGCTCTCGCCCCAAAAAGGTAAATAATGGTCAGATTAATCTCCCGCTAAGCTAGCGCTTGTAGTTCTTAAAGCTCTGAATGTAATTAGAGACCAAGTTTCCTATTAAATAAAAGATATATCTACGGATATAAACTCCAAATTAGAGCTATATATTTTGCTTATTAGCCTTATATAGCTATATTGTTTAATGTTCAGCACAAAACTACCATTAATTATTGAAACTGGGATAACGTTTTTGTTTTTACGATTTTGGACGCACCTGACTCATTAAATAAATTAAATTTAAAAGTAACATTGCAATTAGTAGAAAAAAGTATGCATCAAATTTTGAAACTGCAGGTAAAAATGGATAGAAACTGTGTTATGTAATGTTGATTGCCTAAAATCAACAAAAAACAACACTTTTTGGTCATTGTTCAGTGGGTTTATAAGAGTTTCTTTTAATTAAAAATTGTGCTTACCAGCAACATAAATACAAAACAAAGCACGTTGACATGTTCTAAAGGTCCATTAATAAGCCTTTTTCGCAGATCGTTTATTAAAGACATTCATTAACGCACTCCAAATCGTTGATTAATGACCCCTATTAATGCATGGTTAAGATATCACATAGCAACGCTCTTCTATGTTTAAAATTACTATCTATGTTTCTACATTACAAATGTTAAAGTAGCTTTAATTACGGTTCAAGCAACGAAAACCAAACGAAATTCAATATTTACCGTTGGAAAGAATGAGAAGCAGATCCGTTTACCACATTTTAAGGAAATAACATTCATTTTTTATACACAATTAATATAAGTTCGGTGACAGCTCTTCTTCTTCTTCAACTTTAATAAATTTGAATGGCCGACGCATTGTTTCTGTTAGTTGGTGAAATAACTGTTTTATTTTATAATTTATTTAATAATGATCTACAATGTGCGAAAAAGCATTGTACACAGTTCGTATGTTAAATGGCGATAAATAAACTCACTTATTAACAGGTTCGCTGCTCGCTCGCTTGTTAAAACCGCTCGTTTATTAATCGCCATTATTAACACACTTACTGGTTTAATAACTATTGTAATAAAAGGCTTCTTTAATAAAACCACATTAATGGCACATAAAAAAGGTAATGTTTATTATTTGATTGTATACACCAGAGACCAGAATAAAATAAGATAATTTGTCCCAAACAGTCCTGTCACAAAAGTGCCACAAAAGTAAGTGGTAGCGTTAACGTAATGGTTCAGTGAATCGAAAAAAGGGAAAATAAAGATATAAAGACAAACTTAGTATTCATGTACCATATTCTTAAGCCCATACAGTATTATTCTTTGTGGCGCGTCCGCAACTTGAAATTCTCTCTTATTTATTGTTATCTACATCTTTTATTTAAGGGCGGAGCTCTTGAGGCTAAATTATTGCTACTTTAGGAAAATGTGGGATTAAATTGGAATGTTTTGATTATAAAAAGTATCATTAATAAACGATGTGCAGGTACAGGTTGTCTTAGCATATAGACAAATAGGGGGCGCCACCAACGGCACCACAAGTGCCAAACAAAACCATCAAGTTTATTAAAACTATACCAAAAGTTTTGTTAAGATATGACAAGTGGTTTTGCCACAGTACATTTTTTACTTAACCTCGCGAACTGCAAGGAAACGCGGTATACCTCTTTTTGGCTTATTCTTTACATTAAACCCCCTAGAAGCTATTGTCGGTTATTTTCAATTTTGTTTACGTAAATTCATGATTGGTCATCATTCGCTGTTTTGTATGCGATTTATAAAATTCCACTGCCGAACAGACTCAAAATTCTGGATCACTAAGTCTACTTGTGTGCCTCCCTGAAAAATTGGGTTGTCCAACAGAAAATAATTTTTCTCACATCCAACCGTTTATGTAAGATTCTTTAAATTGGAGTCATCTAATTGCCTTAGAATGTCTTAATCTTGCGGTGTGTCACTCTGCATTTTTGGGTTTAAACTGGCGCAAAGCATCCATGTATTTCCGAGACACTCCTGTTTTTGGTAGACCTGTCTTAGGATGGGCGCTAAGACTGATGGGTCCATGTTTGAATTACAAGAAACAGCAGGAAATAGTTTAGTGTGTCGCAAAAAGTAAAAACCAACACGGCAAGACGTTGTTGTTGAGATAATTTTCTTTGAAAGTAGTCAAAAATGTTTGCATTAAAATTTTTACGGTAAAATTCAATTTTTTTAAAAACTCTCCAACTTAAAACAATCATTGTGGCTAAAATACTTGTCGCAACCTTACAAAACTTTGGGTATAGTCCTAATAAACTTGAAGGTTTTGTTTGGCACTTGTGGTGACGTTGGTGGCGCCCCTTATTTTGCTATATCCACAATATAAAAGACAACCCTTGTAAACGTTTAATTATTTAATGCAGAAATAAAAAAACTATCTTTCTCTAAATCTCAACGGATCTATTCTAACGCCAAAGCAAAACTACAGGTAAAAGAAATAAAAGTGCAGCTAGAGGCGGATGCATTTCACTTATGATTCCTCACTGGCAAAACTCCCTTTTGAAATGTTAAAACCATTGCAAAGAATTGCATTGGACTTATTCCTGTCTTATATCTACGATCAAGCTCACAAGAAATCAAGTTAAATGTTGCATAGAATTTATCTGGCACTGCTCGCTTCGAGCTATCTGCTGTTTCGTTCAAAGCACCTCCTAAAGATTTCCTGGAATAGTTTTTCCGTTTGCATTCTTTACCATAGCTTCCTCCTTTTAATGATGTTTTAAATCTACTTTTCTCCAGCTATTTTATTCGTAAACTTTCCGCATTAATCTCTTATATTCTAAATTTTCTGAGGGGAGCAATTAACGTTTTTCTTTTTTGACTTTGAACTTCTTAATAAATGAGAGACATGGAGATTATAATTATGTTTTATGTCGGTTTTACAATGATCTTATATTAAGTGGATAATATGCTTCTTGGAATTCTTGTTTAATGTTTCAAACGTCAGTATAATCTTGCAAGAAACTTACTAAAGTAATTTGACAAAAAAATCTAAAGCAAACTAGAATGGGTAGAAGTCGGAATCGGTAGAAGTCGAAACGCGTAGAAATTACTCTTCGCAAATGAGTAGCTTAAGTAGAATTCGGATTCGGTAGAAGTGTAATTTTATATTCTTTAAATCAAAGCTAAATCAGTATTTTATATAATTGCTACACATTCTATAGCATACTCTTCGCAAGAAAACTATTGAAGGATAATAGTTTTTGCTTAATAAAACAAATTTTATTTGAAAAAATCTGTGAAGAGGGAAAACTATTAATAGAAAACACGAAGAATTTCATTAACGAAGTGGATAAACGTCAGTTTTGACGTTTAACATACTTATGTGAGGTTATTTGTTCTGACAGCTGCTTTTGTTTTGTTGGTTGAAATATTTTTCGAATGGCCTTCTTGACCGACTCGTGACGCAATTAGGACTTGGAAGTTTTTTGCTACTGAAATCGTTTATTTTTTGTAACCTTACTGGTTAACTTTACAAAAAAAAAACCAACATTTTTTATAGAAAATAAAATTTTCATTAATTTTGCAGGGAATATTTTTTTCTAGATTGAATAATGACAGAGATAGGAGGTTTTTTGTGGTGGGGGGTAATTGGGGGGTCTGACAAAAAAACTAACGAATACTTTTTGGTAAAGAATTAAATTGTCTATATTCTATGTCAAATAATTTTCTTTGTGAATTCAATAATAGTTGAGCTACGATTTTTTTTTCATTTGGGGGGCTGAAAAGGGGGCTTTGTAGTATTCGGATTCTTATCAAAAACAATAGGGATCTTCCTCTTATAGGGATCGTTTTTTCCTTAAAATTTGAATTGGATTGGAATTTTGGTTCTTAAGATAGCGTGTTCACAAGAAACGTGACATACATACACACCGACCGACGGACAAAAAATGAAAATCTTAAAAAGTCATGAAACGCACGTATCTGCAAAAATTTTTGCTCTACGACGAAAATTGAAGATTTTAGGATTTTCTGATCGATTGCAATATACTCTTGTGAAGAGTATAATAATGCCACTCCAATTTGTTATCAACAAATAAGTTTTTTTTTAATGTTAAAAAATGTGCCTTATCTAAATGTTGTTGTGAGTGATACATAATCTATAAGGGACTTTACCGAGTTACTTATATAAAAATAGTATAAAATACAATCGCTAAACCTCTTCGACAGTTTTATAAATAACACCATAAGTTTTATATTTCTGTTTATTTCACCTTGCAGACAAGGTAAGTCATTAGTATTTTTCGTTTAAGCTGAATTAAAAAAAACCTTTTTTTAGGATAAAATGGACACATTCACATCACAATTCATTTTTGCCAATAATGCCTCCATGATACAAAACATATTATGCTGCACCCTTTGCAAAAATCTGTTCATCATTGACATCTACATTAACGAAAACAATGAAAATATTTGCGAAAAATGTACAGGATCCTTAACTTATCCAAAAAACACAGCGTTAATGAAAATCATTCAAAACATGCAAGTGTCTTGTAAGTTCTACAAAAAACCAGGAGGTTGCGACAAAGTATTTCTTTTTAAAGACTTAGCTTTACATCAGGACATTTGCCGATACCGTTTAATTAATTGTACTCTAGACAAAACGTGTCCCTGGAAAGGGACTTTAGATGGGTTAAACAACCATGTTGACGCAAATCACAAAACCCTAATTTCTTTTGAAAACCATGTTTCATTTCGGCACGATTTGAACAAGGACTTTAAAACCGTTAGACAAGTTATAGTAGGAACGAAACGGTTCCTACTTAAATTGGAGTACGACAACAAGTACAAGATCCTTAACTATTTGGTTTACAGAGATTTAAATAACAATACAGAAGAAGAAACCTTTTCTATTAAGTTTACCAGTGAAGTAACTGGAAGTAACTACGAATTGTGCCAGAAAGTTTTTACAGGACATTATGAAGATACTTTTAAAAACATTCCTGATTACTCTCTTGACATAATCAAACTGCAGTATCTTGTGGACTTGAGTCGTAATGTTGATATTTTGGTTAAGATGCCTGGGTATAATCCAACAAAGGACAATCCAATAAAGGACACCTTAAGATTGGATTTACTAAGAGCTCTAGAATGTCCTGTTTGCAATGAAGTTATGAGTGGAAGTGTTTACCAATGCGAAATTGGGCACAGTGTTTGCAGTAATTGCAAGTGGAAAGATCTAGCTGTATGTCCAACCTGTAGGGGAAAAATGGGAGCACAGGTTTTTAACCAAACGCCTCAAAATGATGGATACACATACGCATACCAATGTAGTTCAATCCGACAAGATATAAGAAACTACACTGTAACAGTACCAAGCTTAAATGGATACACAAACCAACAAAGTCCAATTCCGGAAAACAGACGAGATATAAGAAACTACACCGTTGAGGGATTGGCTAACTTAAAATTACCATGCTCCTATCAAAATCTTGGTTGTCAAAATAGTTTCCCATTAAAGGAACTCAAAAAACACGAAGATATATGTAAATTTGGAAAAATCCATAGGGTTATTACTTAAAGTTAATCTACGCTAATGTTTATGAAGTTTGTTATCTTTAATTTTAATATTATTATTAAACATATTACTTTGCATTCATACACTGTATTTTTTTACAAAAACAATTGTTGTTATAGATAAATTTTTAGCAACATGATAATTGATATGGTAACTTTAAAACCTCATAGATCAAATCAAATCAATTTATTAATTATTATAAATATCACAGACAAAGAATTACAGGAAAATATATAAATAATACGTCAAAGAAGTAACGTTTTTCTTTTTTGGCTTTGAATTTATTAATAAATGAGAGACATGGAGATTATAATTATGTTTTATGTCGGTTTTACAATGCTCTTATATTAAGTGGATAATATGCTTCTTGGAATTCTTGTTTAATGTTTTAAACGTCAGTATAATCTTGCAAGAAACTTACTAAAGTAATTTGACAAAACAATCTAAAGCAAATAATGCCACTCCAATTTATTATCAACAAATAAGTTTTTTTTTAATGTTAAAAAATGTGCCTTATCTAAATGTTGTTGTGAGAGATACATAATCTATAAGGGACTTTACCGAGTTACTTGTATAAAAATAGTCTGAAATACAAACCAAACGCTAAACGCCTTCAAATGTTTTAATAACACCATCAGTTTTATATTTCTGTTTATTTCACCTTGCAGACAAGGTAAGTCATTAGTATTTTTCGTTTAAGCAGGATTATAAAATCCTTTTTCAGGATAAAATGGACACATCCACATCACAATTCATTTTTGCCAATAATGCCTCCATGATTCAAAACATGTTATGCTGCACCCTTTGCAAAAATCTGTTCATCATTGACATCTACATTAACGAAAACAATGAAAATATTTGCGAAAAATGTACAGGATCCTTAACTTATCCAAAAAACACGGCATTAATGAAAATCATTCAAAACATGCAAGTGTCTTGTAAGTTTTACAAAAAACCAGGAGGTTGCGACAAAGTATTTCTTTTTAAAGACTTAGCTTTCCATCAGGACATTTGCCGATACCGTTTAATTAATTGTACTTTGGACAAAACGTGTCCCTGGAAAGGGACTTTAGATGGGTTAAACAACCATGTTGACGCAAATCACAAAACACTAATTTGTATAGAAAACGCTGTTTCATTTCGACATGCTATGAACAAGGACTTTAAAACCATTCGGCAAGTTATAGTAGGATCAAAGCGGTTCCTACTTAAATTGGAGTACAACAACAAGTACAAGATCCTTAACTATTTGGTTTACAGAGATTTAAATAACAATACAGAAGAAGAAACCTTTTCTATTAAGTTTACCAGTGAAGTAACTGGAAGTAACTACGAATTGTGCCAAAAAGTTTTTACAGGACATTATGAAGATACTTTTAAAAACATTCCTAATTACTCTCTTGACATAATCAAACTGCAGTATCTTGTGGACTTGAGTGGTAATGTTAATATTTTGGTTAAGATGCCTGGGTATAATCCAACAAAGGACAATCTAATAAAGGACACCTTAAGATTGGATTTACTCAGAGCTCTAGAATGTCCTGTTTGCAGTGAAGTTATGAGTGGAAATGTTTATCAATGCGAAATTGGGCACAGTGTTTGCAGTAATTGCAAGTGGAAAGATCTAGCTGTATGTCCAACATGTAGGGGAAAAATGGGAGCACAGGTTTTAAACCAAACTTCTCAAAATGGATACACAGTCGCACATGTAATAAATCCACAAGGAAGACCAGCTTTTAGGCCCCCTGGGAGGATCCCTAACTTAACAGTACCAAGCTTAAATGGATACACAAACCAACCTACACCAAACCCAGAAAACAGACAAGATATAAGAAATTACACCGTTGAGGGATTGGCTAACTTAAAATTACCATGCTCCTATCAAAATTTTGGTTGTCAAAATAGTTTTCCATTAAGAGAACTCAAAAAACACGAAGATATATGTAAATTTGGAAAACTTCCATAGGATTATTTCTTGAAGTTAATCTACGCTAATGTTTATGAAGTTTGTTATCTTTAATTTTAATATTATTATTAAACATATTAACTTGCATTCATACACTGTATTTTTTTACAAAAACAATTGTTGTTATAGATACATTTTTAGCAACATGATAATTGATACGGCAACTTAAAAACCTCATAGATGGTATTGGATAGGGACCAATCAACCATCATGAAATTTGTACAATCAATAAAGGTAATAAAAACGCATTTTGAAATTTGGGACCCCTTTTAAAATGGGTTAAACATTAGTAGTGTTGATAAAAACTGCATGTAATTTCTTTTACTTTAAGAATTTTGTAATTTTGTTTATTTTTTTGAATACCCCACTTCAAGTGATAACTTTTTTTTATTCTTAAAATATTTGAGAAACTGTACCGTTTTTGAATAAACTTCCAAAAACTCTGTTAATGTACCTCATATTCTGCATTTATCTTAAAAAAAACTTACTTCAATTTAGTGACAGTCGTTAGTGACATAGAAATTTCAAAAGAAAGTCTAGTCTTATGCAAAAATATGGGGTACATTAAGAGTGTTTTGGGCAATTTATTGGTAAACGGTACAGTTCCTCAGAAATTTTAAGTGGTAAAAAAGATTTAGCTTCAATTTGGATATTTAAAAAAATAAACAAAATTACAAAATTCTTAAAGGTAAAGAATTTACATGCAGTTTTTATTATTTATTATTAGAAAAGGCTCCAAATTTCAAAATGGGTTCAAAATGATCGTTTTTATTACCTTTATTGATTGTACAAATTTCAGGATGCTTGGACAAAACATTTGGTAAATATTAACGATTACGTGTTTTCAGTCTACCTGCTTAAAGGCCATTATTTCCAAAAAGGGGCACTTTTTCAAAAACCTGTTTTTACCGAATGTCTTGAATTTTTCCCAGCTATTTGCCATATCAAAAAAAGGATACTAAACGCGTACACCTGTATATACGTGGTCCTAAAATGTACAAAACTAGAAAAATAAAAGACAGATGAATTATAAAACTCGCTATACTTAAACACCTGATATCCTGCATTAATAAAACTGGATTATCCTTTCGGAATTCTCGTTAATTTCAAAATGAGTCTAGAGATAGCATAGGGTGGGACCTTGTTGTAATAATGTTTACCGCTAGATTGATTTTAAAATTTCATAAACATATTATGTTTGCACTATACAAAACAACCGAGTGCAGCAGCTTTTGTAATGGTAGGTAAACAATTTTCCATTTTATGGCTTACATGTTTCACATCAGAAAGTTATTGTTGAATAAAATGTTACTTAAGAGCCCGACACTCAGTCCTTGTACCATGTAGAGGGGCTACCGCGGGCTGCGGTGGCCAGAATAGACTAAAGACTAGTTGAACAGATATATGAATATGTGTCTAGAGTAGCCACCTACCACCAGTACAACTAGAGAGAGGCTTGACCTTGGTCTAATTCTGCACGTTTTTATGCAAATATTCACAAAACTTAGACCCCAAATATCTTAGCTAATTCTTATCCGATTTTGAAAAACTTGGTGTCATTTCAAAGATAATTAATTCTGTAATATACTTATTGCTTTTTAATAATCGCATTGTGGTTGAATTTTAGAAAGAAAGACAGTTGTGGTTTTTAGTATAGTTACCCCTTCTTTAAACTGTTATTTTTGCTAAACTAGGGCTACAAAACAAAATGTGCCAAACAATAAGTATTTTAAAAGAAGCTAACATTATATGGTCAACATTTTAAAACAATTGCTCTAATAATAAAGTTAAAAACTGCGGTAGAAGTTGTACACAAGTTTGCATAAGAGAAAATGGGTAGTCGGGTTTTTAAGGTGAACAAATTTATAATAAGATAGATAATTAACAGTAAAGTTATTTGCATTAAAATCAATTTAATCTCAAGTTTTGTGGACATAAACATGTAGGTAAACATTTGTATTACGTGTTCAACACTTTATCGCTTTCAATAATAGGGAAAACTTTTTCATTAGAAACATTGTAGACAAACATCGTAAAGCATTATTGATCCAACTTTTATAGTTTTTGCTGATCCTTCTAAAACAACATACATAACACAAAATCAACGCTAAACAAAAATTCATAGAACAATAATGGGAATTATGTTTCTGCCAAGTTAACATATAGAATTAATTAACAGTAAGGTTGAAAATACAATACCTAATGTGTAAGAAACACCAAACAAACAAAACCATAAATCCAAAATAAGCGCCAGGCTTCTAATTTGGATTACAACTAATTGAATTAGTCAATAAAATGGAATGAGCGAATTTGTAAAATAGGAAAATGAATGTCTGAGGAACAATTCAGATTGCAGAGCGTGTAAAAGTAGAAGGGAAGTGAATAACTATCCGCGTTCTCACATAGTTTATCAACGTCCCTTGAGTCTACATTAAAAACTATATAGGGTGAGTTTTTATAAGTTTAAAAGGGAGGAAACATTCAAAAACTAAAAAAAATGAAGTGAAAGAGTAATATTTAATAAACGGCTTCTCCACCATGTCAAGCGTGACATGGTGGAGAAGCTCAAGATCATTTAAATCATGCGACAGCCTTAATAGAATAGACACCGTCAAGTCCTACCTCACAGTTCACAGAAGTGCATTAAAATACTATCGGTGAATTTTTTTAAGGGAACCAACATTACAGACCAATGAAAATGGTCATTTTCTCCTTATTCTGTGTTTTCAACATCTTTTTAAAACATTATTTAAAGAAAAATAAAAAAGTTTTTTAGGTCCCATTGGTGTAAAAATGTTCCATAATATCTTATTTACGATATTTTAATTTAAACTTACCCGAGTATCTACCGCAAGAATTAAAAAATCCCTTATTAATCTAATGATGATGATCACCCACCAAGATGTCAGCTTTAAACGCGAATTGCTTAAGAAAGCAACCATATCAAGGGATATGGTTTGTTCTAGGTAATAGAAAAAAATGTTAATTTTACAATGGTACTTACCAGACTTCTTGATATGGTTGTTTTCTCAAGCAATTTGCGTTTAAAATTCACATCTTGGAGGGTGCACAAAATTAACACATAAACTGTATATTATAGAGTTTACAATGAACTAAACTTAAAATATCGAATTTAAGACATTATAGCACATTTCTATACCAAGGGTTCTCAAAGAAAGCCTTTTATTTTCACAAAATATTGTTCTAAAAAGGTAGGTAAATCTGACGGAATCAAAATTCTACTTCACAGACAGTTTTTTAATGTGGATCTGTGATCTGTGACGTAGGAGTTGACCGTGTGTATTGTATTGAAGGTTTAAAATTCATTTTAAGCTTTCTTTAGCAACTGGGTATATTTTAAATTTCAAGGAAGATCGAAGATGGCTCCGGGATTTGTAGAATTTAAGAAGGGTGAGAGTAGTTTATTCCTGCTACATACCAATTTAAATGTTTCAGATACCTGCTTTCATTACAACGAGTCTCGTGCGCTTTCTGCTTTCATAAGATTTATGGGTTTAAAATGGGGCGCGCCAATTTGTTCTTTTCAACACCACTTTGCCAAATGTTTTACTACTAAATGTTATTTCTTTTAGGCTTACTGCATTAGTGTCAGGGGTGTAAAAAACTAAATGCTTTCAGGAAAAAATTAGACAAGAGATCTTGTTTTAGATAGTGATAAGCAAATTTAAATCTCCTTCTCTCACGTAGGATCGTTAGAATGCATTACTCGTCGCCTAGTTATTCAAAAAGCGAAGGGTTTTATATAAGCTAAAATAAATTTCAGGTCGGATTACCTGGAAACCATTTTAGGACGAAGAAACTTAATATTTACGTTTGGCTTTTACGTAGCAGCGACATAAATTAGGCATGGTGAAGTGTACTACTGACCAAAGAACAATATAGAAATTGCTTTTCTTAATTACTGAAACCCATTTTAACTTTGTGTAGAACTAAACCTTTAAATAGTTTACCTTTCTTTTAAGGTCATAGAGCGAAGCACAAGCCTTTACTACAGACGAGTAGTATTTGGTGACAAACACTGCAAGGATTCATATTTTTCAGGACCAACAGTGTAACCAAGGTAAACTGACTAAAAGCCTTAGCTCATCTTATCCCTCCCTCCAATTAGTTTATGCACGTAACCGCGAACATATGCTTTGTTGGGTTTATTATAACAGACAGCTTAAACTAAATCCCAATTAGAATACCCTAGTACAGTATTATATTCTTGTTTGGTCATTTGTACAATATGTAATGTATTTGGAGTAATTAGCCCGCCATTATGTGTTTTTGTAACGAAGTTGAAAATGCGGTAAAGGTTTAATGCATTTACATGCTTATAGAAAAGAATTAATGCACAGTAAAACTCTTATTATACTCTTCGCAAAAGAGTATATTGCGATTACTTGGACCTTCTCTAAATTCGTTAATATTCATCCTAGACCAAAAGTTTTTGCAGATTCGTTGGTTTCATGACTTTTTAAGACTTTTATTTTTTGACCGTCTGTCTCTCTGTCTGTAAAGAAATTTGTGACCACCATAACTCAAGAACGGTTTATCGGATCGACTTGAGATTTAACACAAAAATCAATCCCATTTAGAGGAAGAGCCCTATTGTTTTTGGAAAAAATAAGTAATAAATACAGGGTTAAAAACACCCCCAAAGTAGAAAAAAATTCATATTTTCGTTAATATCAACTTTACGAAAAAAAATATTCTTAATAAAATTAAAGATTGTAATTTTCCCTATATAAAAAGCATTTGGTAATTTTTTTGTATCCCCACCCGTTTACAAAAAAAATAAGTTTTACGTTGTTTTCAATAAAATAAAAAATCCACCTTTTTAATCATCTACTGCGAAGAGTATCATATAGAATGTGTAACAATTATATAAAAATAAAAAATTAGTCATAAAAAATGAGCTATCTGCGAAGTTTAACTGTTTAAATGATCTATCTCACTCATTGATCTTACCCGCTCTTGTTTTACCATTGTAGGAGTAAGACAACTAAAAATAACTTTTTTTTGGTCTACATTTTGAGCACAATCCTTACAATTAATGTTGATCATTGGACATGCTAAAAACCAATCGTATCTTTACAAAAGAGATCAATTACAGGGTTCAATAGATCTGCTTATTCGAAACGTATAAACTTAATCTAAAAGGGTCAAAGCCTACTGTATCATCCTATCTTCAAGTTTAAATAAAAATGTGCGTATCCATAAGGAAACGTAGTAGGCCATCCGTGTTAAGTAAAGTATATACGTTGTTCCTGAAAGTTCGGTCTAATCTTTCGTAATCTGGTATTAAGTACTTCATTTGTTAGAGAACAGACGGGGGCGAAGAGTTTTATCCAGTTTAAAAGCTAAATGAACGTCAGATACTAAGTATTCACTTTTGTTGTTGACTAGAGAGATACCATGGTTGGTATAGACAACTAATCTTGATGACGTCGCGAAAAGTGATTATACTTTTTTCTTTAGTGCCTAATGCTGGTTGCCTAAAAAATTGACAGACAGTATTTTAATGCACTTCTGTGACCTGTGACGTCAGTTCTATTTCTCAGACAACAAAATGTCAACTTTACGAGGGATAAAAGCAATATTTCTTGTAATATACTCTGATTTCTGTTATCTACAGGCCAAAAAGCAATATTCTCTAGTTCTTCACGCCGTTTAATCTTGACAATTTTGTGCTACATTTAATTCTCTAGCAGTGTGATATTATTTGTTCAATATTTCATTAGTGTATGACAAAATGGAGAAGTTGCTGGAAAATCATGTAGCGTAAATGATACCCTATATAACCTAACTTAAAATGAATGAAGCTTTATATTATTGAAATATTAGACCGTTGGCTGTTTGTTGTTTAGTTATTAAAGGTAACTGACTTTTAATTAATTAACGTTTCATTTAGGATTTTATTTTTGCGGAAATGTAGGGTAATTTATTTCTAAACAATGAAAGGCTAGGAAGTACAATAAAACCATTTTTAATTAATTATTCCAAATTGGTGCAGTTAAGCAAGAAGTTTCAGGTGATAAGAAAGTTACTCATCTACCAGCAACAATAAATAAAATTACAAAATAGTAAGGAAGAAAAAGGTACGACAATCTATATGCACTCTACCGGTGGTAACCTCATTTCTAGGGGGGCTACAAATGTCACAAGTTCGAATGGAATGTTTTTATGCTGCTAAAGATTCCATCAATTTTATTATGTTTCGACACGTCATTGGTGAGATATTTACGACCAAATATTTGTAGTGAAGTAGACTTAAAGGGGTGTAGTTTTTAAACGGCGGCGGTGCCCCCTAGCCTAGGACATGTCGAGTGTATCTGTCTACAGTCTTAAAAGATGCTCTCGTTTAGTGAGTGTCCGACTCCTAACCAAAGTGACCTGGGTTCGAACCCCAGAAGTGATCAAAAATGAAAAAGGCTGCCGGTCACGTTTAGTGGAGAGATATTCGTATCTCAGGACACCTTCGTTCGAAAGCGAAGTAAAGCCGGTGGTTCCGTGTGCGTATACTCGTGCACGTTAAAGATCCGAACCTAAGGCTGGAATTGTCTCGGGTCTCGTTGGAGGCATGTACAATGGACCCAATTAAGAGGCCTAAGTGCATCAACCTTGAGTTGACCTCTACCTAAATCCAGATCCAGATGCTCTCGTTTGGGGGACACTTTGTAATGATTTTAATTGTGGCTAAGTTACCCTTATTCAATATTTCACCCCCTTTGTGCTTTTTTATACCCAAAAGCGGGTTTAACACCCCATATCAGTAGGTATTTGTAAATTGAAAATTGAACCGCCACAATAAAACAGATTTTTATGGATAAATGGATATTTTATACCAATAAAACGTGCCGCTATGGCAACTACCCCCTTCAACCCTTTTGTGTGATGGTTGACTTCATAAATGGACTATTTAATAGCTAGTGAAATAACCTGCTTTCAACTGTTGGTTGCGACGTTTGAATTTTAATTCCGTAACATTCCGTTGCCTTATGTGACAGCAATTGCAAAGTTCACAATTCCAGGACTCGTGCTGCATGATAAAATTTTAGTGTGGAACCTAAGATTCACACACAACATTGTTTAATCTATTCTCTGTCGCTTTTACTGGGTAAATAAGTGGAATTGTTAGGTAGTTGAATAAATGTCTTGAATTTTCATTAAAGGAAAATCTATCGTTGAAATTGTTACACACTTTGAAAATACACTCATTTATGGTAACTTTAATAACTTCAAAGCTTTTGCTTGATATATTAAATATTGTCTGACAATTTAATTTATTGCGTACCGTATACAGAGTGCATCTTTTAAGAGGGTAGATAGAGGACGAAAAAATAGACAAATACACTCGACATGACATATTTTAACCCATGCCCCTTAAAAAGAAATGTGGTCCCTGTGTACATTGTTTGGAAGTAAATCTAAAGGGCGATTTATAGAATGTTACTTTCACTTTACTTCGGCGTTACTTCACTTCCGCGTAACTTAACAAATTTGCTTAATTTATAGATTGTAAAGTTACGTGAAATTGGGAATAGGAATGCGCATGTGTCTGAACTCGCGACTTCTGACTATTTACACCTGGGCGGTAATTACGGAATATCGCTTCGTACGACACCTACATAAGAAGACCAGCAGGTTTCGTACGAAGCGATATTCCGTAATCACCACCCTTGACAATAAGGGTGAATATCTCATTTTTGCAAATTTTGCGCATAATCGGCCAAGCTCGGCTTTTGACAGTACTACTTACAGCTAAATGAATCAGCAAAGTAGCGCTAAAGTAAAGTATAAATTTGCTAATACATTTCCATGTATTTTATTTTATTTTCTGTAAAGTTACGCCGAAGTAAAGCGTAAGTAAAGTGAAAGAAACGTTCTATAAATCGGCCTTAATACTAATAAATATGGATACATTTGGTATTACCTAATATCCATTTTGATTAACTAACATGATTTTAATTTTGTGATAATAACAATCCCTATATTGACTTTTGGTATAAATTAGGAAAATGGTAGCTTTGCATAAATTTTGGAATGCTATACCTAATTCCCAAAGCCCATTTGATTTGGCCAAATAAGCAGAACGTTTCGGAAAGCCAGATTCGTTAGAAAATGAGATCTATAGCAAATTTTTGATAATAAAGAATGTACACTTAAATTTGCTATAAAAAGGAAACATAGTAGAAAAGCAATTTAGATAAAAAAAAAAAAAAGGTTCTAGCTAAAGAATTATCTGGCTTCTTGTGAATAGTGTTTTCGTTTTTCTAAGCTTATAGTTATGTTGATCTAGGTATAAAGTTTTACATTGTTCGTCATGCACGGAAAACTAGTTATTTTTCAATTTAGAATTTAGATAAAATTCTTTCCTACAAGAAATGCATTTATCGCAGATTCTGAAAATACAGTGTATCTTATCTACTTCAAAATTTTAGCATTTTTGTTTTTAAAAATAGAATATAATAGACAAAAACTTGTTTAAACTGTAGCACGAAAACTACTATTACTTTTTGTGTCGCTTTTCTTTAAATTAAATCCTTTAAAATCGCTAAAAGCAGCCTTTAGGTCATCCCTAATGAATATTTATTAATAAAATCCGTTAATTGATAATTTATGAAAACAAAGAACGTCAGTTTAATGAATTATAATGCCCTGATTATAATTAATGTATTGTAAAATTATCAGTTTGGTTTGTTATTTGTGTATACTGATAATGAAAATATTTTATTTTAATCAAAATCATAATTAAATGAAGCATAAATTAATACTTTCAGAGTGCTAATTTGTTTAAATTATATTAGAGTTAATTTCATTTTATTCGCATCTATGATGTCAAACATAAAAGTATTAACTAACCGAAAAATACAAAAACTTTTGAATCGTTTAAAAAATGAAAAAAGCAAAAGTCATTGGTGTGTCCAAATGGCATTCGTGTAAATTGCTAACGTCAGCAAAAGTTGAAAAAGTACAGTACAAGGTTTGTAAGATGCATATTTCTTGGTTTTAATAGGTTAACTTTATCTATTTAATTATTAAACGACGATAAAAGCTTTAACTAGACTAGTAATTTAACTCCAAACTCTGAAACAAGTACCAAAACCAATATTGGCAATATGGTAAAGTGAGTGTCTAAAGATACACACATCCGTCTGTCTGTTCGCGACAGATTCGAGAATCCGCAAACCATGCAAAGTAGAAGTTACACCCCGAGTTCCCTTGAGAGATTACAACTTGCATTAAACTCCAAATTGGGAATTTATTTCTTAAACCAATACCTATGTACGCTTTGCATAATATTCAAAATTGTTTTAGTTTTCACGGGATTTTATTAGTCTATAAATAAGTTTTTTATGTCTGCATTATTTTTAAATGGGAATATTTTATGTTTGTGCAGGTAGTTTTAAGTTTTTATCGAATTTTTTATTACCCAAAATGAATTTAGTTTTAAGGAAAATGCAATTTTTCAGGATGTAGCAAAAAATAAAAAAGTTTGTGTTTCTAATAAACCTAAAAAAAAAGGAAAAAACATAGGTAGCTCCATATGTTGCGACATTTGTGCTTCATGCTTATGTGTATTAACAGCAAGTGTGGTACTTTTGGTGCGTGATTAGTAATTATAGGCAAATTTATGAAAATCACCTTTACTTAAACAATTTGCTATTAATATTTTTTTTGTAGTAGAAAAAGATCCATATATTTCTTATACTGTCATAGTTTTTGTAGAATAGTCCTTTATTGGTAAGAAATAAATTCAAACAGAAAAGTGTTGTGCAATTTTACTCTAAATGTTTTTGTTTATCAAAAGGCAATATTGAGCACATTCTTTTATAATTATTTTCATAAAAAAGCACTTTATTTTCCGATTTTTATAAGCTGCATTTAAAATGAAAAAGCTTGCTATTAATGAGCTCTAAATATTTGATAGGTTTAATTTTATTTTTACGATCCACATTTCTGTGAAAAGCCTTTTTTTTTGTACGTTAATTAGCTGTAAATAATTTAAATAATGTTTTTGTGGAAGGGTAATTTGGATTTAAAAACGGAAAATCTTTTAAACATCAAAAAATTAACTCAAGCGGTCAGTTTTTTAAACATAAAAAAACACAGCGAGCATTAAGCCTTTTCTTTTTGTAAAACATCAAATGCTTTAACATGTTCGTTTTACAATTTTATACAGTGGGTTTTTGTGCCAGAGCAGTGCCATACAAACTGTTAAGATCAATATATATAATTTTGAAAAAAAAAACTTATAATTTTCGGTAAGGGATTCATTTTACCAGAAAAGCCACATCATGTTTTAAGGCCGATTTATACCACGTAACTTTCACTTTACTTCCGCTTTACTTCGGCGTAACCTGATCAAAAATTAAATAAAATACATAGGAATGTATTGGCAAATTTATACTTCACTTTAGCGCTACTTTTCTGATTCATTTAGCTTAAAGTCGTATAAAGTCGTACTAACTCGAGACCCGAGCTTGGCCATCATGCGCAAAATTTGCAAAAATGAGATATTCGCCCTTATTGTCAAGGGTTACAGTGATTCCGGAATATCGCTTTGTATACGATACCTGTTAGGTCTTCTTATGTAGGTTTTACGAAGTGATATTCCGAAATTACAGCCCCAGGTATAAATTGTCAGAAGTCGCGAGTTCAGACACATGCGCTTAAATGATCCCAATTTCACGTAACTTTGCAATCTGTAAATTAGGCAAATTTGTAAAGTTAAGTGGAAGTGAAGTTACGCCGAAGTAAAGTAAAAGTTACGTGGTATAAATCGGCCTTTAAGGTCTTAAATACCCTTAAGCGTTCCTTCTTATTTAAGATCCTTAAAAAGACAAGAGGTCAAATAAACCACCTATGTCGTAGGTTACGCACTTTGAGACTACCCTAAAAAATAATCCCTTTTTATCTGCCTATTCTTTTCGGCATCAGTAGTAGAAAGACTAAAGAGAGTGACAGTTGAAAACGTAATCCCCGAGCACTTGTATTCGAGTATCATTTTAAGGGATCAACAGAGGGGAAGGTGGGTCTCGTGAGACACAATATAGCAAAAGCACAAAATTTTTCAGAAACAGTTTATTCTGGAAAATGTTTAATTTGTTGTATTTCTAATCATGACATTAAACAATAGT
Organism: Cartodere bifasciata; assembly: GCA_963920755.1. Lineage (NCBI taxonomy): Eukaryota > Metazoa > Arthropoda > Insecta > Coleoptera > Latridiidae > Cartodere > Cartodere bifasciata. The sequence continues at coordinate 1,534,909 of OY987199.1, read as the reverse complement.
GTAAAGTGGCCACTGTCTTATCTTGACCGCCCCTCCCCTATAATTTTTACGGATCAGACATAAGTAGCAAAAGTCGAGAGCATTCATCAATTTTGTGAGCTTAGTCATTCGGTGCTATTCTCAGTTGTCAATAAAACGTTAGAAACATTTTTGTCAACCGAGTCGGGTTAGTTTAGGAAAAAATATTTGACAAGTCATTTTAATCTTTCAAAGTGATGCAAATATCATAATAACAATTTATTTTACTAAATTTGCAAAAATTAAACGCTATTACCCATCTAAGTAAAATATTATTTAAATAAAACACATACAAGCACTACAAACGTCATCCGCACTAAAAATCAACGTTTTTCTTGGCGCAAATAGTGTTAAAAAATGGGGCTGCAACCAAAACTTTAAAAACTCTTCGATAGCTAAGGAAAAGACGGAAAAGTACATTGATAACTATTCTGTAAAAGGCGTAAGTAAGTACAAGACTTTGTTAAAAGAATTATGGTAAAATAAACGTTTGCAATTTTAGTGAACAAAAACATAACCTGACTAAACGAGAAACATTTTACGATTAAAATTGCATCCAAAAATAAGCTACATCTCCACAAAGGGCATTAGGTAAGTTTGTTTCTACAACAGAAACTAAAACTTTATTAAAAGCATGAATTTTAGGTAGCCAACTCCAAATATAAGCCCGATGTTAATTACTAACATAAATTACCAACAAAAATTACAACTTTACGTCTTTAACTCTGTTTATATAATGAAACCAAGAAGGAAAACCATTCTTTACATCGTGCAAAGTTTGACGGTAGTGATCTGTTTATTTTTTTTTTCTAAAAACTATAAAAACATTCATTTCTAGATGATGCTAGACCGATATTTGAGGGTTATCAAAACTTATGTTTAGGTTATTATAACATCCATCAAGCGTGAATAGGTGAACATTTTAAGAAGAAGCATCTTTTAGATAACATTACTACAATTACAACAACTTAAAACAATCTTAAAAAGAAAAATTTAAAAACTTTAGCGGCATGATAGAGTGGGATCGGTTTTCTGCATTGCATTTTGAAAGTAGAAAGAACGTTGCTTAACTAATAGCTTTCTTTTTGTGTAGATTTGATGTGGAATGTTGAATTACTTACGGGAGTAATTCCTCTAAACCCTGAGTAAACTGAAGTTGGAAGGCTTTCTTGGTTTTCTTGTAATGCATGAAAAAGCATCGATGACTTTAATACTATGTTATTATACAATAGTGTAGAATAAAAATGAACTTTTCCCCTATGTGCTTCTTTATTTTAGTACAGAGTTCTTACATGTAATTGTGGTCACCGGTATCAAAGGATAAAACGCATTCGTCTTCTGCTCTTCTTCTTCATAAGTGGGTTACCCTAAGTGAGGGTGCGTACTTAGGCCTCTGGTTGGGCCCACTGTACCCCTTCGGATGGATTATCACTGCTCCTCCAGCATCTCGGCCTTCGAAGGTGAGTATTTTGCTGGGAAGTAGCGATCCCACGTTTTTAGGGGGATCCAATGAGGCAGTGGGAGTAGTGCTCATTGCTCCTGTTATTGAGACAGGCTAATCTTTGCAGATGAGTGAGTGTTCTGCGGGTGCAGAGTAGGTCCGTTCTGGGTCACCACACTATCGCTGCATAAGTTAAGAGTGGTCTTATAATCGCCGTACATAGCGATAATACTATTTTAGGTTTTAGACCCCACGTTTTGCCGAAGGCTCTACGACACATCCAGAAACATGAAGTAACCTTCTGCGTTTGTCTTTCAACATGTTCTTTCCAGGTCAGCTTGTTGACCTTTTCGGACAATTGCAATTCCTTACCAAGTAGGACTGGGTTTTTAAAGCCCATGAACTTGCGGTTCCTGGTGAATAAAACTAGTTCTGTTTTAGCTGGTTTGACAGACAGTCCTGTGTTTAAGCACCACGTATACACCATTTCCAAAGCATTTTGCGTGACTTCGCTTATAGTGGTTAGAAATTTGCCGGTGATAACAATGGCTAAGTCATCTGCATAGCCTTGAGTATAGTAGCCTTTTCATTTAAAGCACAGATGAGGTCGTTGACAACCAGGCACCACAATAGTGGTGAAAGAACACCAACTTGTGGGCAGCCCCTGGTTGCCACGACACTCACCCACTGTCCATTAAAGTTGGCTACAATTTGCCAATGTTTCAGAGACGAATCAATCCAGCGGATTAGGGACTCATCAATCCCGTGTTTCTCTGCCGCTCGACAAATCGCATTAAAAGAGGTGTTGTCAAAGGCTCCCTCAATGTCGAGAAACGTACCAAGGGCAAATTGCTTATAGGATATGGAGCGTTCCACACGCGCTACTAGCTTGTGTAACGCCGAGTCCGTCGATTTACCCCTTTGGTACGCATGTTGATTGGGATGCATTGGGTATTGAACCAAGGCTCCGTCTCTGACGAACCGATCTATCAATCTTTCCACTGTCTTAAGTAGAAAGGAGGCAAGACTGATTGGCCGGAACGATTTTGCTTTGCGATTTAGCAGACCAGGCTTGGGGATAAAAATGACCTCCACTGATCTCCATGTCTTTGGAATGTAGGCAAGGGCTCTAATTATCCGAATGAGTGGTAGGATAATCGCATCCAGACCCTTTTGTAGGAAATAACCAAACTACTGAAGAAGAAAAGGAGAATTTACGCACAAATTATAAAGACAATAGAAATATTCTAAGAATGCCCATAAACAAAGAGAAAAGCTTAAAGTGGCAGTAAACGTGTGGGGAAATCGACAACAACCCATGGGGAAACGACTACAAACTAGTCAACCGAAAGTTTCAAACGAGTTCGCGCGTGACGCTTACAGACGTAGAACAACTTAAAATGGCCAGGAAACTGTTTCCAACTAAGCCCCTGCAATCATGGGAAGGAATAATTGTATTACGAGAAGAAATACCTAAATACACCGAAAGTGAAATTACAAAGGCCGCAGGTAAACTAAAAGCAAAGAAAGCGTCAGGTCAGAAATTATAAAAGCTGCAATACTAAGCAATGCTAAATACTTTATGATACTGATGAATAACCTACTAGAGACAGGAGTGTTTCCAGAGACTTGGAAAAGAGCAAAACTAGTACTGATAGAAAAACTTAACAAACCAAACGACACGAATGTAAAATACAGGCCAATATGTCTTCCCGACACGATGGGAAAGTTTTATGAACATCTTATAGCAGAGCGACTACGCATGCAACTGAAAAAAAAGGACCTATCAAATAATCAACATGGTTTTAGGGAAGGGCGTTTCATAATTAGTGCCATGAACAAGGTTAAGAGACGGTACACAAATTAAAAAAAAGTTAGTAATAAAAAACGAAAGATAGGAGTCTTAATTACGCTTAACATCAAAAACGCGTTTAACACGATAGAGTGGCACTTCATTATGGAGGAAAGAGGAATAGACAAATACCTACTAAAACTGGTTAACTGGTAACTGGTAACAGGAGTTACAGTGATCGGATACGCCGACGATACGGCGATAATCGTGGACGGAGGAACAAAAGATATCGTAAAAAAGAAGGCAAATTACTCGCTAAAGGAAATAGGGAACGCGATAAGAGATGGGGGTTTACGACTAACAATTCACAAAACTGAGGCAATCCTAATCTGTGAAGAAAGAAAAGGTACGGACTTACTCCTGAACATGAAAGGTGCTAGAGTCAAACCCTTCAAAACTCTTAAATATCTTGGCATCACCATCAGCGAAGGGTACAACATGAAGGAGCACGTTGCGAAAAAGGCAGAAAAAGCAGCGAACAACCTGTGCAGGCTTATGCCCAACTTAAGAGATCCGAAAACAAGCAAACGCAAGCTAATTGGCTCTGTAGTTCATTCTGTACTCCTCTACGCATCGCCGATATGGAAAGAAACGCTAAAATTCCAGACACACAAGGACGAGTTAAACCGAGTTCAAAGAAAAATTAACCTAAGAATATTGTGCGCCTATCGAACAATCTCGGGAGAAGCGCTGCAATTGATAGTGGGTATCCAACCCATAGAACACATGGTCAGGGAGAGACGGGAAATATATGAACAAGGACAAGTAATGAAAGATGCGGTCAGACAAAAAACCCTGCAACTATAGCAGGAACAGTAGGAACGGGAGACTTCTAAGGCTAAATGGACAAAGGAACTGATACGGGACATAAAGGCATGATACACTCGGAAGCATGGCGAACTAAATTATCACCTGACGCAGTGTTTAAGTGGACATGGATGCTTTGCATCATGTTTAAACTGGATACATAAAAAAGAAAACGACATCACCACGTTTTTCGCTAGAACCTAGTTGGGAGATGTTCTGGGTTGAGAAAAAGTAGGAGGATTGCTGAGCATGAATTCCCGAGAGCCAGGAAAATGAGTGCTCAGTAGTAGTTTCAGCGTTTCCTTAGTTAAGGTCGTATGACCTCCTAATAGGACACGCAATAAGGCCAATACCGTTTGATCGTTCTGTTGCCAGAATTTTCTTTAGTTTTGCCATTTCTGATAGATTACCAATATTTTCGCAGAATGTCTTCCACGCCTCCCGTTAGTTGGTTCTTATCAGGTTTTTGTACTTTCTTAGGAAACTTTTGTAAAGTTCTCAGAATTCAGGTACATTTTGGCTTCTGGCCCTATTGAAGAGATGGCGAGTTTCGCTTCTCAGGCGCTTTAGTTCTCTGTTTCACCGAGGTGAGCCTTTCGGCTTCGGTGTACGTAGTTTACAGTTATCCTCATAAGAATCGTTAATAACTTTCTGAAGAGTGCCTACTTCTGCATTGTGTTTCTGAGGGTTACTGATTTTGTACCGAATATCCACTAACCTTGATTTTAGATCCTCCAGATTAGATGTCATCTAGGACATCGACATCGAATCCAAACGCGATTGTTTTCTTTTATATTATTATATAATTATAAGTTTCTGTCTTGACACTTATTTGTAAAACTTGATGTAAATGCATCGTCATCTTATGCTAGAATTGATGGGGCCCAAAATGTGTGCAATTTTGTGAATATACCTTCCTAAATCTGAAGTTTCTTTTGCAGGTGGTAGGACACTACAATAAAAAACTACCATTTGCAAAGTTTCGTCAGCTGTCGGCTTTGTTGTATTTAATTTTTTATGTTTGATGGCTTTTGGAGGCTACTTTATTGCTATTAACTTGGCTTGGTTTACTCGCTTCACTCTTGAGCAGAAGACGAATGCGTTTTATCCTTTGATACCGGTGACCACAATTACATTTAAGAACTCTGTACTAAAATAAAGAAGCATATAGGAGAAATGTTCATTTTTATTCTACACTATTGTATAATAACATAGTATTAAAGTCATCGATGCTTTTTCATGCATTACAAGAAAACCAAGAAAGCCTTCCAATTTCAGTTTACTCAGGGTTTAGAGGAATTACTCCCGTAAGTAAATCAACGTTCCACATTAAATCTACACATAAAGAAAGCTATTAGTTAAGCAACGTTCTTTCTACTTTCGAAGAGCAATGCAGAAAACCGATCCCACTCTATCATGCCGCAAAAGTTTTTAAATTTTTCTTTTAAAGATTGTTTTAAGTTGTTATAATTGTAATAATGTTATCTAAAGGATGCTTCTTCTTAAAATGTTCATCTATTCATGCTTGATGGATGTTATAATAACCTAAACATAAGTTTTGAGAACCCTCAAATATCGGCCTAGCATCATCTAGAAAAGAAATGTTTTTATAGTTTTGAGAAAAAAAAAGATAAACAAATCACTACCGTTAGACTTTGCACGATGTAAAGAATGGCTTTCCTTCTTGGTTTCATTATATAAACAGAGTTAAGTTGTAATTTATGTTAGTAATTAACATCGGGCTTATATTTGGATTTGGTTACCTAAAATTCATGTTTTTAATAAAGTTTTAGTTGCTGTTGTAGAAACAAACTTACCTTATGCCCTTTGTGGAGATGTAGCTTATTTTTGGATGCAATTTTAATCGTAAAATGTTTCTCGTTTAGTTAGTGTTCACTAAAATTACAAACGATTTTTTATCATAATTCTTTTAACAAAGTCTTGTACTTACTTACGCCTTTTACAGAATAGTTATCAATGTACTTTTCCGTCTTTTCCTTAGCTATCGAAGAGTTTCTAGAGTTTTGGTTGCGACCCCATTTTTTAACACTATTTTCGCCAAGAAAAACGTTGATTTTTAGTGCGGATGACGTTTCTATTGCTTGTATGTGTTTTATTTAAATAATATTTTACTTAGATGGGTAATAGCGTTTAAGTTTTGCAAATTTACTATAATAAATTGTTATTATGACATTTTATAGTAGGTAGATCATTTACATCACTTTGAAAGATTAAAATGACTTGTCAAATATTTTTTCCTAAACTAACCCGACTCGGTTGACAAAAATGTTTCTAACGTTTTATTGACAACTGAGAATAGCACCAATTGTCTTTTTGTGATTAATATAAAACAAAAAAACTTTCCATCCTGATACCCTGATAAGAGATTCATAACGAATTACTATTTTATGATGGAATTTCGCCATTTTATGTCGCTTTTTGTTTCATCTCTTCAACGTGGCTTTGAATTTTATATTAGATATGTTGGCCGTAAATGAGTTCGTCGGAAAGATTTCGTTTTTATTCGATTTTTTGATAGGAGGTTTGGTTTAATATCTAAACCTTTTTGTTTGCAGCTTTGTTTTAATACATTATTTAACTTTTTACAACGCTAAGTGTATTTTAGCTATGTATTAGGAGAACGTCAAAATTTAAAAATAACCGCAGAGACCTTGTTTGCATACGCAGAGTTAAAAAAAGCCTTGCTAAGCGATTTGAAGTAAAGTATCAGGAGAACGTAAAAGTTTAAAATAACGTTTTTAAGTTAATTTAAGGAGTAATAAACAAAAGTAAAGTTATTATCGCAATTTCAGTCGGTCGGTGTTTGTGAACAACAATCTAGATATTCTATTTCACCCCTTAGTTAGAAGTTTTTGTCGGTTGTGCAAATGTGGTGGCAACTAATTAAATTCAATTTAAAATTGGAGGCAAACTTTCCAACTAATTATGGTTTAATTAATACCTTATTCTAATTACAGTTTACACTTATTAGGAATATCCTATACGCCGTCAACTTAAGCTTAAACTAGAAATGGGTTAGATCAGTGGGTGGGTTAGGTCAGTGAGCCAGTTAGAGTTTTTTTTATAAAATGCCGACATTAAATAGGATACTCCTCGCAGTAATCAGAAAACAGAAAAATTCAAATAAACAATAATTTTTTAAAATTACAAAAAAAAATCTGCGAAGAGGTTATACTATTAACTTTTCTATAAAAAAAGATTTATTAGCGAAAAGCATAAATGCGTATTAATTCTGACAGTGACGTTTAGAATTTAATTTGGCTTTAGAAAGGTGCTTTTGTTTTAATTTTTTTTTGCAAAGCCACCTTGACCGAACCTAGACTTACGTGACTTTTTTATCACTAAAAACCTTTTTTTTGACCTTTTTTGTCTTAAAAACTTCACAAAAAAAAAACAAAAAATATATTTTAATACAGAATTTAATTTCCTTTCATTTTTATGACTTAAGTTTTTTTTGTAAATTGAAAAATAACGAAGATACGGCTTTTTTTTTAATTGGGGGGCTTATGTGGGGCCGGACAAAAAAAACTTAAATATACTTTTAGTAGAGAATTAAAAGGGCTTTAAAGTTACCAGAAAAAAAATACTTTAATTTTTATGATAACTGAAATATGAATTTTTTCTCACTTGGGGGGTGCCGCAGCCCCCCTTATTATTTTCCGATTTCTTTCAAAAACAATAGAGATCTAGATTTTAATAAGAACGATTTTTCCTGAAAATTTGAACTTGATGGGATCTTTGGTACTCAAGTTAGAGTGTCTACAAAAAACGTGACAGACGGACAGACAGACGGACGGATTTTTTGAAAGTTGTTCAAAATTCGATGAAACGCACGAATCTGCAAGAATTTTTGCTCTACGACGATTTTAGAATTTTCAAAACAATCACAATATACTCCTCGTTTTCGACTTTGTCTGCGAGGAGTATAATAACAGGTTTAAAACAGGGAGCTCTTTGTCTTTAGGCAACTTTCGTATTCTGAACATTGCAGTCGGTTTTATCTTCTTTTACGGTTGAATAATAATATTCAACACGTGCAGTAATTGTTAACTAAAAGGTAACTAGTTTTCAAACAAAGAAAACTAAAAAAGTCCACATAATATATTATTTTAAACTTACCCAATAGGAAGAAGCAAGATCAAAAAGGTGTTGAAACGTCTGCAAAAAAAGGAATAATATTAAAAGTTTACCAATACGTTTGGTCGAATACAGGATTACATTATACTGAGTAAAAAAACCCATTTTTGAGATTTAGTCCCCGATTTCTATAAAAGATTACGTTAAAACCGGGATCCTTACATTTCATTTATTCCCTTTTCCGCAAGATAAATGTGAAATGTAGAATCGTCGGTTCAATAGTTGAAAATCAAATCAAACCAGAACACGGATGAACACCACCATATTTCAAAGTTTGCACAACGATAATAAAGGTTATTAATGATAATAAAAGTTTTGGTGAAACTAGCCCTAACAAAATGTCATGTTTCCATGTTGAAAAATCATTCTAGTTTATACAGAGTGCTTCTTAAACACTAACCTACCTCATTAGAAGGAATAGTAGCAGTTGCGATATTACCTCTCGCTCAAAAAGTTCTACTAATGTTAAGCATATATGCAGATTGTCATTTATGTACATTAGGGTAATAAATAATTCAGAGTTGTGCTTGTGGCAGGAATAATGTTGGTTTAGGGTTAACCGCATTACAATTTGGAAATTACGTTCTTTAACCTGGTAAATGTTAATATAAAACTTGGTCCCATTGTCGCATTTAATAATTCGCGGAATACCACTAAAAAACCTTGCAATATTCAAAAAAACTAATAGTACATTATTAACCAAGTAGAGAAGAGGGCCATTATTGACCTAGCGCAAAGAGCCGCGCAGCGGCAAGGGACACAATTGCGCGTAGTCAATAATGACCTTCTTTAGCGTGGTTTATATACAATTTTTTTCACTACTAGCATTTTCTTGAAAAATGTTAATTTAAAAATATGTTCAATTTTTATCAAATATATATGATTTTTACAAAAAATTAATCGATGTTTCCATGGAAATGACAATGACGTTACATCAATCAAAACAATAAAAAGTTCTTCAAATGGGTGTTTTTTCCAAAATAACTCATAATTTTCACGTAAATGGCGTAAATGATTTAAATAATATGATGGTCACTGATAAGGAATTTGTAAATATAATGATAATGATAGAACACTGACACAGCTTCAGAAAAAAGTGCAACATGTTTACAACTGTACAATTTTTTTTTTCGTTAAAATATTTGTGCAATAAAATGTTTTCAAGTATTTTAAAGTAGTTATGTTTTCAAAATAAAAAAATCTTCGTAAAAAACTGACAAAAACTGCTGTAAGTACCGTTCTATTTATGATAAAACCTTGACATATGTTTTGACATTTCATTATTGTACAGTGTACATAGATATGGAAATTATTATTGACCAAGGTAGAGAAATGTGAATTCTCTGGTATAAAATCGGTTAAAAATTGCCTCTTCTATATGTAGTAGTGAAAAAATATGTTAGGGGTGCATTGTTAGTGCACTAGAAACCCTAAGGGATGCAAGTATAGAGTCTAGGAAAAGACGAGCTGATAAAAGCACGTTATAAAGGGGTAGGTTACATTGTAAAAGTGGTTAAGTAAAGTAATGGGTGTAAAACATATTCCATAGCAAGCCATATTCTACAAGAAAGGCAACTCAACGACCGTAATGCCGCTAACCAGTTAGAAGGTCTCGGCTCCTTTAATCCTAGTACTTTATCATCACAACCCTCTTGTACCTACAGGGTGGACACGAAATACCACACATATACTAGTGTGGATCTGGATTTAGGTAGAGATCAACTCAAGGTTGATGCACTTAGGCCTCTTAATTGGGTCCATTGTACATGCCTCCAACGAGACCCGAGACAATTCCAGCCTCAGGTTCGGATCTTTAACGTGCACGAATATACGCACACGGAACCACCGGCTTTACTTCGCTTTCGAACGAAGGTGTCCTGAGATACAAATATCTCTCCACTAAATGTGTGATCGGCAACCTTTTTCATTTTTGATCACGCCTGGGGTTCGAACCCAGGTCACTGTGGTTAGGAGTCGGACACTCAATCGCTAAACCAACCGCGCGGCACACATATACTAGTGTCTAAGCTACCATCCATTCACAATTTAAAAAAAAAACAGAGCGAGCCATAGGGTGATAGATTTTACCCTGTACATTGTCATTAATGTCACTTGTGTTTGCTGGTTATGTAAGAAAAGTCAAGAAAATTAAAAAATGCATTTAAAAACATGTTCAGGGCATCTGAATCAAAAGCAATGGTCTCAACATATAGAAGTATTTATTTTTTTATTAGATTACTTTATAATGCACTAATCATTAAAACATTTAAAAGTTTACACAAAATAGGAATTATTTATGAAAGTCCTCACTGTTAAGTCTTTTTAGGTATCATAGGATAAATTAGCACTCTTACAAAAATGTCTACAATTTTCTTTATAAATTCTTACATCTTAAGCAAAAATTGTTTCGTTTTACCAATTTTCACGCGTGTTTTATGTAACTGTCATATTATTTGTGGCATTTTTTTAATTTTTAATGACAGTAAATTTGAAATGTAATGCCAACTTTGTGGAAAATTCAACTTTTCAAAGAAAAAGGTTCTAATTTTCATAGGTAACTCTGTTTTTTTTTAATGTGAAGTAGTAGTAGTAGAAATACGTATATGTCCAGACAGAAAAGTATCTGTCTGGACATAGAGATATTTCTACTACTTACTTTTATAAAGGAGTTTATACAGGTGTTCAAAAATTGCCACACCACCTGTATGGTACCAAACTTATCAAATGTTGACCGTATTTTTCTCAGATTCAATAAAAACCCTTTATTTGATTATACCAAAGGATTAATTAACAGCTTTTCTGTTGATGCCGATTTTTATCTAAATGTTGTATTGACTATAAACTAAATGTGAACATAATCAGATTAAAAAACACGCGGGCTGTTTGTGGATTGTGCATAGATTTTACTAGATTTTAAAGCTGGCCTTTGTTTTAATAGTTTTGAAACATATCGAGCGTGATTTTAGCCTAAGGGTATGCTTTCCTGATACCCTTTAATTCAAACAAGTTGATAATTTGCTATTATACTTTTGATCACCCTATCGGGTCAAAATTTTTGTTTGAAAATTTTTAAAGAGCCAACTTTTAAAAGCTCTAGAAAAATAACGAAAGCACTTAAAAAAAATCCGATTGCAGATTTGTTTTATACGCCTTTTAATTAACCTAAAAACACAGTTTAAAGCAAATCGATTTTTTGAAAATTTGCCGCATTTTTAACCAAGAGGTAAGGGTCCAAATATTCTCAGTTTTTTTATTGCCACGGCCACAAATATTTTTTGCCATAAATGAAAAGTCGCATGCGTATGTAAAACGAGCTGCTGAATCCGAATATGATACTTAAACATTTGCCGCGCTTTTAGTTTTAGTGCTACGAGTCTTGAAAGGCAACTCCAAACGCGACATCTGATTTTTTTTAAATTGCTCTAGTCGCAAGAAAAAAACTTTAAAAGAAAATCCAACTGCAGATTTGTATTCTGTGCCATAAAAGCAATTTACAAAACTAGTTTTATTAAAATCGGAGACAAAAACATTTTTTGCTAAGCATTTTTGAAAATTTTCAAAATTTGACCAACTTTGAAAAGCTCTAGCAAAAAAATGAAAACACTTGGAAAAAATCCAATTGCAGATTTGTTTTATACATCTTTTAAGTAACTTAAAAACACAGTTTAAAGCAAATCGATTTTTTGTAAATTTGCCGCATTTTTAACTAAGGGGTAAGGGTCCAAATATTCTCAGTTTTTTTATCGCCACGACCACAAATAATTTTTGCCATTATTGAAAATTGGCATGCTTATGTAAAACAAGCTGCTGAATCCGAATCAGATGCTTAAACATTTGCAGCGCTTTTAGTTTTTGTGCTACGAGCCTTGAAAGGCAACTCCAAACGCGACACCTGATTTTTTTTAAAAGGCTCTAGTCGCAAGAAAAAAACTTTAAAAGAAAATCCAAATGCGGATTTGTATTCTATACCATAAAAGCAATGTACAAAACAAGTTTTATTTAAATCAGAAACAAAAAATATTTTTGCTAAGCATTTTTGAAAATTTTATAAATTTGGCCATCTTTGAAAAGCTCTAGCAAAAAAACGAAAGCACTTGGAAAAAATCCAATTACAGATTTGTTTTATACGCCTTTTAATTAACTTAAAAACACAGTTTAAAGCAAATCGATTTTTTTGAAATTTGCCGCATTTTTAACCAAGGGGTAAGGGTCCAAATATTCTCAGTTTTTTTATTGCCACGGCCACAAATAATTTTTGCCACAGATGAAAACTGGCATGCTTATGTAAAACAAGCTCCTGAATCCGAATATTATACTTAAACATTTGCAACGATTTTAGTTTTAGCGCTACGAGTCTTGAGAGGCAACTCCAAACGCGACACGTGATTTTTTTTGAAAGGTTCTAGTCGCAAGAAAAAAACTTCAAAAGAAAATCCAAATGCAGATTCATATTCTATACCATAAAAGCAATCTACAAAACAAGTTTTATTAAAATCAGAGACAAAAAATTTTTTGTTAATCATTTTTGAATATTTTGAAAATTTGACCAACTTTGAAAAGCTCCAACAAAAAAACAAAAGCACTTGGAAAAAATCCAATTGCAGATTTGTTTTGTACGTCTTTTAATTAACTTAAAAACACAGTTTAAAGCAAATCGATTTTTTTGAAATTTGTCGCATTTTTAACCAAGGGGTAAGGGTCCAAATATTCTCAGTTTTTTTATCGCCACGGCCACAAATAATTTTGGCCATAAATGAAAACTTGCATGGTTATGTAAAACAAGCTGCTAAATCCGAATCTGGTACTTAAACATTTGCTGCGCTTTTGGTTTTAATGCTACGAGTCTTGAAAGGCAACTCTGAACGCGACACGTGATTTTTTTTGAAAGGTTCTAGTTGCTAGAAAAAAACAACAAAAGAACATCCAAATGCAGATTTGTTTTCTATAACATAAAAGCAATGTAGAAAACAAGTTTTATGAGAGTCGGAGGCAAAAAATTATTTTTGACTAAATTACGTCAACCAGAAATTACAGATAGAAAGTGCGATAATCCGAACTGCCTGAAATCTAAAACAATAGGTCCCTGAGGGTATAAAAGCACTGATTAAACCCCGTATACCTCTCGATGTACCATAAAGTCAAAGCAAATAACGGAAATCTACAGACCGATTCAAATCAATCTGAAATAGGTAAGCGCATTGAATAAAACCTAATCTATACGGCAGTAAATTAGAATCAAGCCCTGTTTTAGTCTTTGTACTCGACATATATTACATTTTTACTTTTCCATTTCCACTTACGGATCAATTAAAGCAAATACAGTTCAAATGGCTTTTGATAGCATTTTGATTTATTCAGAGAGCCATTACGAAATGGCTCTATTAATAAATGGAATCACCAACACACTGAGAGAAATGGACAACTAAATTGAAGCAAAAGGTGAAATAGCAGCTGTCTGGACATATAGGTATTTTTACTACTAACTCCCCAAATAACTATCTAAAAAAATGCCTAAAAAATATAAGTTTTTGTACATTTAATACTTACTTTTTCGCACATCGTTTATTAAAGACATGCATTAACGAGCTCCAAATCGTTGATTAATGACCCCTATTAATGCATGGATACGAGCCCATAGTAACGCTCTCCTATGTTTAAAATTACTATCTATGTTTCTACTTTACAAATGTTAAAGTAGCTTTAATTACGGTTCAAGCATCAAAAACCAAAAGAAATTAAATATTTGCCATTGGAAAGAATGAGAAGCAGATCCTTTTACCACATTTTAAGGAAATAACATTTATTTTCTATTCACAATTAATAAAAGTTCGATGAGAGCTCTTATTCTTCTTCAACTTTAATAGATTTGAATGGCCGACGCATTGTTTCTGTTAGTTAGTGAAATAACTGTTTTATTTTATAACCTATTTAATAATGATATACGATGTGTGGAAAAGCATTGTAACCAGTTCGTATGTTAAATGGCGATTAATAAACTTATTAACAAGCTCGCTAATCGCTTGCTTGTTTTATTAATCGCCTTTATTAACACACTTACTGGTTAAATAACTATTTCTTTATCAAATAACATTTTTTCACAATTATGACTTTTCAATAACTAAGATGATGTCCTTTGGAAAAAAGCTTTTAACTTAGTTCCTCTGTTTAAGAAAAACTTTCCATTGTACTCGCCCCGTCCCATTGTGCTAGCCATTTTTGGTAAATACCAACTTTAAAAAAACGTTTAAGGTCCTTTATTCCGCGCGCAAAAGTTGTAAAACACTTGACATTGTTCACTAACTACTCTAGAACTAACTTGAACAAAAATCTTGGACAAAAGACGTTGTATAGTCGGGTGGTAGTTGCAATTTTCGGGTCATTTCGTCCGCAGGCCATTACAATCGCATCACGTCATTGACTGCCCACTGGAAATTTAGCTGACATGTGAGTTTAATCCAGGCCTTAGTTGGCTGTTTTTGACAGCGCATTGTATAGTCATTTATTATTTTCTTTCAATAACCCCATTAGCAGTGTGGCTGGAGACCATGTTCATTGGGCATTTGAAGAATTCAAGTGGAACACGACATAGTCCGTTTTGTTTTGGATTAAACTACTTGATCCATTTTCCTTTTGATTAAATGTGCGTTTAGTGGTAGGGCATATAGCGTTAAAAGAATCTAGTGGTAGAATACACACGGTTAACTCCTACGTCACAGATCACATTGTTTGTCTGTGAAGTAAAATTTTAATTCTGTCAGATTTAACCACTTTTTTAGAACAATATTTTGTCAAAATAAAAGGCTTTCTTAGGGAACCCTTGGTATAAAAATGTGATATAATGTCTTAAATTCGATATTTCAAGTTTAGTTCATTGTAATACTCTATAATATACAGTTTATGTGTTAATGTTGTGCACCCTACAAGATGTGAATTTTAATCGCAAATGGCCTGAGAAAGCAACCATATCAAGAGGTCTCGTAAGTACCATTGTAAATTTACATTATTTTCTATTACCTAGAACAAACCATACCCCTTGATATGTTTGCTTTCTCTAGCAATTGTGGTATAAAGCTGACATCTTGGTGGGTGATCATCGTCATCAGATTAATAAGGGATTTTTGAATTCTTGCGATAGATTCTCGGGTAATTTTAAATTAAAATATCGTGAATAAGATATAAAGGAACATTTTTACACCAATGGGACCTAAAAACTCTCTCATTTTTCTTTAAATAATGTTTTAAAAAGAACATGTTGGAAACACAGAATAAGAAAAAAGTGATCATTTTCTTTGGTCCGTAATGTTGGTTGCCTAAAAAAATTTCACAGATAGTAGTATAATGCACTTCTGTGAACTGTGACGTAGGGCTTGATCGTGTCTATTGACGTCAACATTTTAAGCCAAATTTAGGTCCCCCTTTAAACTAATGGCGCTTTTTAAGTCATTCAAAGACATCCAATTTGTAATAATTGTATCATATCTTACAAGTTCCAACAAAGAAACATTCTGAAAACCAAACGTTCTGAAACTAATCAGGAAGTAGAGAGAAACTATTCGCAATTAAAACGAATATTACAAACCATTAATACCTCCAGCTCTTCATCAAATAGCACTTTAATTCACCGTTGGATGTTGAAAGCCGCCGTTTGAGTGTTCTGGAATCACGGCCAGAATACCGATTCCGTATAAGGACTCACCATCAATTCTGCTGATTATGTTTCCATGTATTAATAGAGAGTCACCCTGGGTGCTCTGTGTACACGCAGAGATCACTTTGATCATTAATATCAAGGGGTGGGTAGGTCATTATCGGTTTATCAAAGGATCAACATATTTCAAAATACAATAAGAGACAAAAGTGACATCTTTGGGTTTAAAACTGCAGCTTCTGGAAACATGGACATGCCCAAACAACGAATCATACAGTCAATTTTGTGATACCTGTTTACATTCCTTTGTCAAAGCTAGTAGTAGAAATATCTATATGTCCAGACAGACTTGTACTATCGTGGACATAGAATTTAAAATGATCAATTTTTGCATTGTAAATATGGTCACAATAGTGGCTTAAACATCTCAAGTTTTATGCGAAGTGGACATTAACAAGAAACATTTCTCTGATGTTTTACGAAGATTAGAGCCTTACTGTTATCCTAAAACAAAATTATTTAAAAAAGTTAATATCTTCTTACTATTATTCTCGCCGGCAGCACATTTTACATAATTTATTTTAATAAATACATTTGACGCATTTGTTGTCAAAATAACATTCGAAAACTGACATAAAAAACCCCATTTAAAATAGAGTAAAATTCAAAAAATCAAAGGTGGCTGATGAAAAATCGTTTTAAATTCCATGTCCACGATAGTATGTCTGGACAGGTATTATTTCTATTAGCTTAGGCATTTTAAGATGCGATTTAAAAATCTGACTTAATTCTGAATAGGTACCCAAAATATACCTCTTTTCAATTTCAATTTCATTTTTATTCCTTTCTCATTAAATTAGCAGTAAAGTTTAAAGCATTTTCATTTTATAGTTTTCCAATCCGGCAATGCCAGATTAAAAGTGCGCCGTACCAACTTTTAAAATATTGATTTTATTGTTTCACATAAAAGTGAATTATTGAGGATTGTTAAAAATTTTAATTATTCCTCTAACTTTATTTAACAATTGTGCATTTACTAAATATTGACGTCCAATCTGGGTTTGCCTGTTTTTAATTACAAATTAACTAACTAATAAATAAAAGAGTTTAAAAATATATGCTACATTAAATTTGTTATAATTGAAAAAGTTGTTGAAAAATAAAAGTTTGTTTTTGGCATTAATTTTAAAATTTTGATTATAATATAATATTAAAAAAGTTGCGAAAGCTTTTTATTTTTATAGAGTGGATGCTTTTCATGAAGGGCTCTTTAGGTCGATGAAAAGCAAAAGAAAAGTGAAAATACCATGTAAATAGATGCAAAATCCAGAAAATTCCTGAGACGCTTTCCACCATCCAAGAGCTCGAGGGTCTCAGATAAATATTTAATCTGTCTTGGTTTGGCCTGCAAGCATTTAAAACTATAGTGGAATTTCTCTTCACTTAAAACTTTCTACTTGGCTATATAGGACCGCGCTTTATTAAAAATTTCATTTCGTAAATGTACGAAGTCAGAAAATAAAATAAAAATACCGAAGAAATATATTTTTAGATGTTATTAATTATATCATTCTTCGAATGCTGTAACATAAATCAATACAATTTATTTTCTTTCATAAAACACTTACTGAAATTTCATTTTTAACGAAGCAATGCCATTAAAAACATTTCTACTCTTCACGAAGGTTAAAATCAAAGTTAGGTTGAATATTGAGGTATTCTGTATATTTCTTTTGTTGAGAATATATTAATACGCGATAAGAACCCAAGAGAAGGCATAAATTCATATCGAAGATAACCAATACCATATTTTCCCAGGAGAGTTTCATATGACAAAGTTAAAAGCAACATTTAATGGCCCCAAATACTATCCATTCATGTCTTAAAAAAACCGCAGTCACCTATGAAAACTAGAACCTTTTTCTTTGAAAAGTTGTATTTTCCACAAAGTTGGCATTACATTTCTAATTAACTGACACTAAAAATTCAAAAATGCCAAAATTAATAAGACAGTTACATAAAACAGGCCTAAAAATTAGAAAAACGAAGCAATTTTTGCTTGAGATGTGAGAATTTCTAAAGAAAATTGTAGACATTTTTGTAAAAGTGCTAATTTATCCTATGATACCTAAAAGTACTTCTTAACAGTGAGTACTCACATAAATAATTTCTATTTTGTGTAAATTTTTAAATAGTTCAATGAATAGTAAAGTAATTTTATAAAAAAATAAATACTTCTGTATACAGGGTGTGCAAAAAGTTTGGAATATCGCTCCTAATTTCCTAAATACTTTTCCTAGAAGGTTGATTTTTTCGAGGTCGATTTCTATTTTTTCAATGCGCATCTTTTCAACCTACATTTAAATATACAGGATGTCCCAGTTTCTCAGAAGACTGGACAACTTTCTTATTTTAAATGGAACACCCTATTTTTTTTTTTTTTTATGAATTAAGATGTCATAAGCAGTTCAACGATATGTCGCTTGCTACCCTCAGGTTACTAAATGTTACCCCTTTTAAAAGAATTTGTTTCTGTGTTAAAAAGTTTGGAATATCGCCTGTAAAATCGTAAATACTTTTCGTAGAAGGTTAATTTTTTCGAGGTTCATTTCTATTTTATTAATACGCATTTAACAAGCATACACTTAACTATACAGGGTGTTCTCCTTTTTTAGGAGACTAGACAACTTTCTTATTTTAAATGGAACACCCTATTTTTTA
The DNA here is from genome assembly GCA_963920755.1 of Cartodere bifasciata. Taxonomy (NCBI): domain Eukaryota; kingdom Metazoa; phylum Arthropoda; class Insecta; order Coleoptera; family Latridiidae; genus Cartodere; species Cartodere bifasciata. The sequence continues at coordinate 1,516,264 of OY987199.1, read as the reverse complement.
TATTTTTTTATGAATCTAGATATCATAAGCAGTTCAACGATATGTCGCTTGCTACCCTTAAGTTAGTAAATGTTACCCTTTTTAACAGAATTTGTTTCTGAGTTAAAATGTTTGGAATATCGTCTGTAAAATCGTAAATACTTTTCATAGAAGGTTAATTTTTTCGAGGTTTATTTCTATTTTTTTAATATGCATTTAACAAGCATACACTCAACTATACGGGGTGTTCCCCTTTTTTAGGAGGCTAAACAACTTTCTTATTTTAAATGGAACACCCTATATTTTATATTGTTGAACTACTAATGACATCTAGATTCATAATAAAAATAAAAATAGGGTGTTCCGTTTAAAATAAGAAAGTTGTCTAGCCTCCTAAAAAAGGGGAACACCCTGTATAGTTGAGTGTATGCTCGTTAGATGCGTATTAAAAAAATAGAAATAGACCTAGAAAAAATTCACCTTCTACGAAAAGTATTTACGATTTGACAGGCGATATTCCAAACTTTTTAACACAGAAACAAATTCTGTTAAAAGGGGTAACATTTACTAATTTAAGGGTAGAAAACGACATATCGTTGAACTGCTAATGATATCTAGATTCATAAAAAAATATAAAAAATAGGGTGTTCCATTTAAAATAAGAAAGTTGTCTAGTCTCCTAAAAAAGGGGAACACCCTGTATAGTTAAGTGTATGCTTGTTAAATGCGTATTAATAAGATAGAAATAAACTTCGAAAAAATTAACCTTCTACGAAAAGTATTTACGATTTTACAGGCGATATTCCAAATTCTTTAACACAGAAACAAATTCTGTTAAAAGGGGTAACATTTACTAACTTAAGGGTAGCAAGCGACATATCGTTGAACTGCTAATGACATCTAGATTCATAAAAAAAAATAAAAAATAGGGTTTTCCATTTAAAATAAGAAAGTTGTCCAGTCTTCTGAGAAACTGGGACACCCTGTATGTTTGAATATAGGTTCAAAAGATGCACATTGAAAAAATAGAAATCGACCTCGAAAAAATCAACCTTCTGGGAATAGTATTTACGAAATTAGGAGCGATATTCCAAACTTTTTGCACACCCTGTATGTTAAGACCAATATTTTTGATTCAGATGCCCTGAACATGTTTTTAAATGCATTTTTTAATTTTTTTGACTTTTCTTACGTAACCAGCAAACACAAGTGACATTAATGACAATATACAGGGTAAAATCTGTTACCCTATGGCTCGCCTACTCTGGTTTAAATAAATGGTGAATGGATAGTAAAGAAAATGTGCCCTAGAATTGGACTTAAGTTTAGGAAGTCTCCAACAGAGAGCGCCCGCGATTTATCTGCTTCACACGCTTCAAACTGTATTTGCACTAGATAAGCAATAGTTTTTGTAAATGCATCTACAGAGTTTGCTGAACTAAGACAATAACAAGCTTAAAACAAGACTATTTGAAATATCTAATATATAAAATATAGTGTTTGCTTTCGTTGAACAGGAAATATTGACTACAATAATTCCAACAAAACTAAATTACGAATTTCATGTTGGAACAAGCGTTCTAGATGTTATTTATTAGACATACCTAAAGTAATAAAAACAAACCTTCACTTTACAGGTTGCCGGAGAGAAAAACAATTAAATGAATCTATCACCGGGGTGTAAACTAAAGCCAGTGCTAGATTGTTGAATGTTTTATTTCAACATGAGCAACCCATATGCAAGGAAACTGGTGCAACAAACATTAATGAGAGTTCAAATAGAGGTTTATTTAATCTGAGGTTCCGTAGGGGATACTGCCCTCTAAAGTCGCTTTTACAAAGGCTCCTAACTAAGGAAAAGCATTTTAATTTGTACCCATGATAGCCCAATCATTCTAATAATGCCCCTAGAAAAAAATCCCAACCAAGATCTGCTTATGCAGGTTTGTAGGCACTATCCCTAGGAACATAAAAGTGAAAAATTCCCCCAAAATTTCCGTGACGTTTAGCCCCCATCTTGCATAGACGGGAGGAGTTAGTTTTTTGCTAATACCTAAACTATTTGGCACTTTTGAAAAAAGTTTTAAAAATTTTTAGGAACATTATTTTAATAAGAATACAATCATTTTTAAAAAAATAATAAATAACCAATGTGAACGATTTTATAGCACTTTAAAAATGTGCTAATTTGGTCCTACAGAGAACGCTGCAATCTATGCTTCAGGACTCTATGACTTAGATAGACGATTATGATGAAATAAGGTGATTTTCAAAGAGCTATACAATCGTTAATATTAGTGATATATTATTTTTCTAAAAATGATTGTATTCTTATTAAAATAATATTCCTAAAAATGTTTGAAACTTTTTTCAAAAGTGCCAAATAGTTAAGGTATTAGCAAAAAGCTAACTCCTCCCGTCTATGTAAGATGGGGGCTAAACGTCACGGAAATTTTGTGGGAATTTTTCACTTTTATATTCCTGGGGATAGTGCCTACAATCCTGCATAAGGAGATCATGGTTGGGATTTTTTTCTAAGGAACCTACAAATTTTAAATAGAATGATTGGGCTATGAATGTTTGTTCCTAGAAAACATTAAAAGTACATATATCTGTTGAATACAATTAGTTAATCTATTTAGACCTTAATAATTTATACGGGTTTGGTGTGACTCAAATCCAAAAAGAATGCAAAACATGATATCCCTTGGGACAGACGCATTTTTTTGGGATGCTCCTTTTTTTTCAAGTGGTAAAATACAATAAATAGTCCTCTCAAACGACTTTTGCATTGATTTTAAAAATACCAGAATGTAAAGGGGACTCATAATCAGTTTAACAGGGAATATCGCAAATCATAGAAACTGTAGTTATGTAATGTTGGTTGCCTAATATCAACAAAAAGCAGCACTTTCTGGTAATTGCTCAGTGGGTTTATAAAAGTTAATTATAATTAAACATTGTGCTTACCAGCAACATAAATAATCAAAGCACAAGTTGACAAATTATAAAGGTCCATTAATAAGCGTTTAAATACAGAATTTTAGCAAATTTTAAATGCAAAAAAATAGTGCGTCTAAATGGCCGAAATTCTGTATTTAAACGCTTATTGACAGACCTTTAGAATATGTCAACTTGTGCTTTGTTTATTTATGTTGCCGGTAAGCACAATTTTTAATTAAAACTAACTCTTATAAACCCACTGAGCATGACCAGAAATGCTGTTTTTTGTTTATTTTAGGCAACCATCATTACATAACTACAGTTTTTATGCTTCGCGACATTTAAGTAAAGTAGGTGCTTGTAAGAAACAGGGATTCTGTATTCATTGTAAATGAGGCTTTTTAAACCGTAAGCCAAACTCTATGAGGAACAATTACGCGTTAAGGCCGACGGTCGCTTCATGTTAAACCATGCCGTGTGAATAATCAAACAGTAAAAAGCGGTTTTTTACATTGACGATGCTGTTTGCCACCGAAAGCTGCCAGGATGTGTAATTTGTTTGCAAAGTGCTCTACTAATCAGTTTGTTTTCAAGTGAAAAACAACGCCATTCTTTATTACATCAGACAGATTCGCATCAACAAATTAACCTTAATTTATTTGCCCAAATGTAGGTCGCTGGAGAGAGACCCCTTTTTAGTTGGAATTTCACACAAGGCTTAATAAATTGTTTGCATTTATTGGGAATGTCGTTTTGTGATAATAGCCCAATCATTCTAATAATGCCCCCAGAAAAAAATCCCAACCAAGATCTGCTTATGCAGGTTTGTAGCCACTACCCCCAGGAATATAAAAGTGAAAAATTCCCACAAAATTTCCGTGACGTTTAGCCCCCATCTTGCATAGAAGTGAGGAGTTAGTTTTTTGTTAATACCTAAACTATTCGGCACTTTTGAAAAAAGTTTTAAAAATTTTTAGGAACATTATTTTAATAAGAATACAATCATTTTTAAAAAAATAATAAATCACCAATGTGAACGATTTTATAGCACTTTGAAAATGTGCTAATTTGGTCCTACAGAGAACGCTGCAATCTATGCTTCAGGACTCAGTATGACTCGTATGACTAAGATAGACGATTATGATGAAATAAGGTGATTTTCAAAGAGCTATAGAATCGTTAATATTAGTGATACATTATTTTTTTAAGAATGATTATATTTTTATTAAAATAATGTTTCTAAAAATTTTTAAAACTTTTTTTAAAAGTGTCGAATAGTTTAGGTATTAACAAAAAACTAACTCCTCACTTCTATGCAAGATGGGGGCTAAACGTCACGGAAATTTTGTGGGAATTTTTCACTTTTATTTTTCTGGGGATAGTGCCTACAATCCTGCATAAGCAGATCTTGGTTAGGATTTTTTTCTAAGGAACCTACAAATTTTAAATAGAATGATTGGGCTATAAGACAGATTTTCTTTAAGTATCTAAAGGTCTATTAAAACTAAAATTATACATATTTTACTATTTCACATTTTAGTGCAGTTTTAATTAAAATAACTGCACAAATTTCGTGCTGGTAGACATGGCTATAACAACATTAAATGTGGCAGTTACTCTTTGCCTTTCACGTAAAGTAACCATCAGTAAGTGTAAGTATCTCCAAGAAAATTAAGTGTAAGTACTACGCGTCTGCATAATTACAAATTAAAATCATTGGATTTAGTAATAAAATTTTCTCATCTAGAAGCACCGGGTGTCAGAGACGGTGTAGAAAATTCCATACACAAATTAGAAACGACTCCAAAGAAATTGCATCAACAGATACTGTCTTTTTTCGAACACGATAGTTGTCAGCGTTAGTAGTAGAAATACCAATATGTCCAGACAGCCGATGATTAAGGGGGGGAAGATAACCAACTGGCCGCATCTACCTGAAAAGACTACTAGCTGGCCGCGCCTAATTGCAGGGTGCATGGTCGAAGTGGCGGCGCGATATTTCTGGTTTGATCGTACTGGCCGCGACTAATTAACTTGCTTTTACCTAGATTAATTTTTCTGTATCCGATGTTTTATTGAGTTATGATTAGAAAATTATAAAAAAAAGAATCCTTTGTATAATATAAAGACTTTTATTATCATTAAAACAAGCCAGCAACGTTGAAAGTACTCAATGCATGTGTTTTTAAGTTTTATTGTTATCGACAGATTTTTTTAAAAGCACTGGAGGACACATCCATTGGGGGACACTAGGTTAGGTAGGTTAGGGTAAGTTTTGCTGCTGAAAAGAATATTTAAACAAATGTGCTTATGTCACCAAATTGCAATGTAAATCATTTTTTCAATAAAATATTGATAGTTATCGTTGTTATTTTGTAAAAATAAAATTCGTTTGGTGTTTATACTCATCCATCCACAAAACTTCTGAGACAGCTCCTTTTCTACCTGGTAAACATGGAAGCAGGTAGAAAAGGTACCGCGGCTAGCTCCACCATGACCCATGCAGTAAAATGCGGCCAGCTCCACCAAATCAACCCTCATTAAATTTTATAGCGCGGCCACCTCGTATATGCCCGTCCAAATGGACTAGTTCTTTCGGTGTCGTAGTCAAGTTGTCCAGTTACCAAAAATGAACCAAAGAAAGCCTGACGTTACCGCAACCAAACCATTGATTGCCATTGGGACCATACTCTAATGGATCAAACATAGATACATGCGTAGTGCCTAAAAAACATGCTTTCTCTGTTTGATTACATGAGAAGTGAAAAGAGAAAGCATCATTTTTAAGCTATACGTTCAATCTATGTTTCATGCCTAAATATTGCATTTGATAGTGTGTTATCTTTGAGTTCTTCTCGCTGCTCCTTTATATTTTCCTTGACGATGGCACACCACGTACAACATTTAAATTCAACGGTGTGCTTAAGTAAGTTAAATTAATGAGATTACAAATGTATTAAGAACTAAGAAAACTTTACTAGGTATTATACTGGAGGACCGAGAGGTGTTCTTTATTAAAATTAAAGCGTATACCTATACCGAGGTGTTTACTTAACAAATTGATTACTAGAGTAATCCGTCACGAAACCTGAATGCCCTTGTTCTTAACTTAACCAAAGGGAATATCAACAAAGACGGAGATGTTTAAAATTTGGGCAACCCTTAAAGGTAAGAGGAATTTGTATAAGGCCCCTTCATCCGATGTGTGGAAACTTAAGTGGGAAAATGTTGATGTGTCCAATAAGGAATTAATCCAAGATCCTTCCAGGTGCCAGCAGGCATGGTGTCGAGGTAAGTATCACTGCCTCTCACCAAAGTGACCCGGGTTCGAACCCGGGAGTGATCCAAAAATGAAAAAAGTCTGCTGGTAACATTTACTGGTGGGATAAATGTTTCTAGTGATACCTTCGCTCGGAAGACGAAGTAAAAGATGCGGTCCCGTGTGCTCATGTGCACGTAAAAGAGCTCTACCCATCTTTGAGAGAGGAAGGGATACGACAAAATTTCTCGGTTGGGGGTAGTCTCACTCAGAGCATCGGTATTAAGCCATAGTTGCAGAAACAGACCGATGTAAAATAAGTTAATAAAAAAAAAAGGTTCCAGGTTTTGATCAACCGAGGAAGATTTGAAGTACTGTTAATCGTCTTAAGGTCGATTTATAGAACGTTACTTTCACTTTACTTCCGCTTTACTTCGGTGTAACTTTATAGAAAATTAAATAAAATACATGGGAATGTATTAGCAAATTTATACTTCACTTTAGCGCTACTTTGCTGATTCATTTAGCTGTAAGTAGTACTGTCAAAAGCCGAGCTTGGCCGATCATGCGCAAAATTTGCAAAAATGAGATATTCACCCTTATTGTCAAGAGTGGTGATTACGGAATATCGCTTCGTACGAAACCTGCTGCTCTTCTTATGTAGGTTTCGTACGAAGCGATATTCCGTAATTACCGCACTGGTGTAAATAGTCAGAAGTCGCGAGTTCAGACACATGCGCATAATTGTTCCCAATTTCACGTAACTTTACAATCTATAGTAAAGTAAAGTAACGTAGTATAAATCGGCCTTTAGAACGTGTCACTGACGTTGCAATGATATGTTGTATAATAAATGCATTACTTAGTCCATTAGAATGTGGTGAATCTCCAGAAACTATTAAACATATTGTAGCGGATTGTCCAATTTTGAAGGCGGATTTTATGAAATACATTAAACAAGGGGGATAATTCATTATAGCTAACAACGATGCTACCTTCTATGTTCAAGAAACATGACATAAATCCGATTTTAAAGTGTACACGAATAATTAAGGCTAAAGCTTGTTAAATTGCACTCGGGTCCACACAAGTTTAGAAGGAAACTAGTATTAGTTGCTCGGTAGTGGGAATGTAATGTTCTGACAAACTTAATATAGCGAGGACAAAATAATTCAATTTAACACCGAAAGGACATATAGCCCTTAATGTATTTCGAAATTATGTTGTGGTAGTTAAAATATTTAAAGATCAAGTGGATACACTCAATTATAGCAAGAAAAATACAGTTGTTGAAAGGGAGAAAAACATAAAAGAAATTTCTAGTTTATGAACTGCCAAACTTTAAGGCCAAAGGTTTTGTAAATGGATCAATGTAAGAAATAAAAGCATTCAATCGCGTTTGATGTGTTTTTTGTTTAATATTTAGTCCATTTCTAAGAATGGAAACTTTTTTTGAAAGGGAGAGAATTTATTAATTACTAAATGTCCCTAAATTGATATGGAAACAATCTCTTCCTAAATTTTTTGTGTTGGATTGCATGTTTTTAGTATTAAACCCAGATTTATCAAGCAGTGTTTTTTTTATTTGTAATCAACTTCATGTTCATGTATGTAGGTTTGTATTGTTCACATTAGTCGAACTTTATTTGTGTCTATCCGCAATCAAATCGTTTTCCGGGTCGGTTTATCCTATTGCAATTTCATTCCGGCTGGCAAGCGTAGAGAAAATGCATTTAACAAATAATTAAATTAAAAAATGCGGCGTGCATCCAGATCATTTGTACAGTTGATGCGTTTTTAAATAACATTTCCACAGTTGGATGTTAAATTTCCATTTTGCAGTTGCAGCTAAATGAGGTGTTGTACAATCCTTCGAGAATTCATTTCAAAACGACTTAAACCAGGAAAGATATACAAAATAAAGCGTCAACCTCGGAATTATTTGGAGCTGGCGGGACTTTCGTGATAAACCTTTGTTTTGATGTTATAAAAGTTGTCTCAAAAGTCACCATCGATATCGTGTGAGCGTAACTTTTTACGCGGGGTCAAAGGTCATTAAATGCCATCATTTTAGCGGTGTTTGAAATATGGGATACGCACTTCAGTCTACTGCCCCTAGGTGGGTAAGGGTTGATTATAAAATGTCCATCCAAGATCAAAAATGTAGAGAATTTTTCGATAACTCCAAAAGTCATTAGAATCATATTAAAGCCATTATGGGCCAAAAACGGTTTTCCATGACCTTTGACCCCGCGTAAAAAGTTACGCTCACACGATATCGATGGTGACTTTTGAGACAACTTTTATAAAATCAAAACAAAGGTTTATCACGAAAGTCCCGCCAGCTCCAAAAAATTCCGAGGTTGACGCTTTATTTTGTATATCTTTCCTGGTTTAACTGATTATTGCCTAGGTTCAAACATAGCATAGCATAGCACAGCACATAGTAAGAAAACCCTTATTTCAAGCCGACTTTGTACTCATAAGTTCTTACCGAATGTATGAGCTTACATTTCTTAATCGATTAAGAACAACGTTGTTACCAAAAGCAAGTACAAATAAACCATAAGCTTTTCGAAGCCGTGTACTAATAGGCAAAGCTTAAAACCCGTCTTATTGATTAGATGAAACATGATATATGCCGCTGGCTGCCATCATAAACTGTATCACTAATCATGATAGATAGCCGCCCGATAGATGTCGCAATGAATCCAAACCATCAACTAATACCAGAATAAATCACGCAAAAACCAAGTAACGTAGGTAATGATTTATTTTATTTTTGGTGAGCGACTAATTGAGGTCCTATGTCGGCCATGGTCTTTGATGTAGAAGTTAAAATGAAAAATTATTTCCAGCAGGGAAACGTCACCGTGTGGCGACGCGGGTAATAATTAATTTTCTTTGTGCGCTTCGTAGAGAGAGGTTATCTCTACATTTATTTACGAGCATGCCCTTATTTCTGTACATTTGTTGCGAGCTTGTCAAAGTTTTCATTAAACGAGGCATTTAGAATTAAATTTAGAGGAAAACCGTACGTTAATAGATTTTAAATACGGGAGAGGCATGTTGGTATTTCCGCAGTCTTGGAGCAACACGATTAAAATGTTAACAGGGCGGAAACGGAGGGTATAAAAAAGGAATTTATTTACCAACCTGATGCACAAGCCCAGGAAAATAAAAGTAACTAAAATATTCGTATGATTATAAACAAAAACTACAAGTCAAAGTAGATGTAAGTATTGGTATGTGACAAATATGAACATTCAATTCAAAAAGAGTTGTTAATAACTCGAAAAAGAACAAGTAATGTTCTTTTTGGGCTGCCCATGGACAATGTTCATACTGATAAAGCATCTGCTTCAAGGCCAAAGAAAATACCATGACAAAACTCCAGCATACCAGGGCCACAAATTTATAACAATGTACTATCGTGGACATGGAATTTAAAAGGATCAATTTTTGCATTGTAAATATGGTCAAAATAGTGGCTTTAACATCTCAAGTTTTATGCAAAGTGGAGATTAGCAAGAAACCATTCTCTGATGTTTTACGAAGATTAGAGCCTTATTGTTATCCTAAAACAAAATTATTTAAAAAAGGAAATATCTTCTTACTATTTTTCTCGCTGGCAGGACATTTTACATAATTTATTTTAATAAAATACATTTGACGCGTTTTTTGTCCAAATAACATTCGAAAACTGACATAAAAAACCCCATTCACACAAGAGTAAAATTCAAAAAATCAAAAGTGGCTAATAAAAAATCGTTTTAAATTCCATGTCCACGATAGTACAATAAATTGTCAAAATTACAGAGGTTTCAGGGTTGATATCCAATCCATAAGTAATCAGATTATGTACTTCATAAAAACCGCCTTCAAAATTAGTGTTTTTACAGTCCTCTATGATATGTTAAATAGTTCACATAATAAACTAGGTTACACTCATAGAACATATCATTGCAACATCCGCGGTGACCGCACGTTCTAAGACGATTAACAGTACTCCAAATCTTCCTCGGCTGATCAAAACCTGGAACCTCTTGCAGAGTGGGATCTTGGATTAATTCCTTATTGGACACATCAACATTTTGGCAATTAAGTTTCCACAAATCGGATACTGAAAAGAAGCTTGTACGAATTCCTCTTTTCCTCAAAGGAAAATGAGGAAGTGATGTTTAAGAAAATTCCCTCTTAGGGAAATGTTCCCTCGCAACAAAAATGAGTAGAAATTCATCATATGATAGTTGTCATATTTTCGCGAAAAGCATAACAGTTTCAATTAGATCTTGTGCATCAAAGGAGGTGGAAAAAGGTTTTCTCTTTTAATTAACCGCCTAAAAGTGACGCAGGGAAAATAATAATAAATGCGGCGGCGAGTCAGGCGGAGGGGCGGAAATTGCGAATTGCTCTTGAGTTCCGTTACATTCACTCAGTCGTAGTCTGGTCGGACCAACCATCAATACGTGCCGTTGCTTACAATTCCCAACCATTCTAGACTAAGCAAACTCCGTTGAATGCGTCTATACGCTCGGCCACATGAAAATAATTGCCAACAATAATAAACCGAGTATCTTGAATTTATTTTTAATGAAAATAACATCTTATAAAATGTACAGTAAAGAATTTGAGCCATGGATACTCATATTTAATTGGCTGACAATGTGCAATGCTTTTAAAAGAGATCCTCCTATAATTGAGTCTGACTAAAGATAATTTAATACTAGATATTTATTAGTATACCCCAACGCCATCACCTAGTAAGGTAGGCAGGAATCAGGCAATCGACAATAATATTGGCAACAGTGTATTGTTGGCTGCCTAATTACATTCTAGGATACAACAATATCTTAGGTAAATACCAAAAATAAAGTATAATTCTCTTTTGTGATATTTGATGTTGTCAAAGTAGAAATTTATAGATTCGGTCACCATCACATGCTTGTTAGCAATATGTAGCTTTATTACCGAAAACTGGCTACCTTAAGTAGAATGTGGCAATATACTTATTCTTTAAGGGAGCATCATCACATTCTAACAATAGCACATGGAGGTGAGTATTCGATAATCGAGCTCCTGTGGTGTCCCCGAAGTAACCATATGACTTTGACAATTATATGTTTAATAACCTAACCTCCTAACACTAGATTTGACGTTTACTTTAAAACAAATCTCAGTACCACGTGACTAGATTAGTTCTTGAGGCCTCTACGAGATACCGACACTTCTTAGGCCTCAGAACTTTAAAGCATAGGGTTTAACATAGGGAATAAGGTTCACTGTTCACTGATAACATTAATAATTCCAAAGCATAAGCACTCAAACTTTATTTGAGTTGCAGAAAACATAGCCTAGAACCTTTTGCATTTTATATACTCATACATTACAGTAGGTCGGTGTGTAAAGAACAATTTAAAATTTCATATAACCTTTCCACTGGTTTAAATAAATTTAGGAAAACATGCATGCCTGATACTTCACTTCACGAAGGTATGTTGAGGTCTAATATAAAATTCCTTGCGCCGTAAGTAAGTCTATATGTTATCCTGGATTTTGCAGGACCCTTTTTTGCCCTCCTGGGCTCTGACTCTTACCCGTACATTAATAAAAAATACCTTGCCATAAGGAAACGTAAGGAGGACGAATAATGTCGACTTGATGGTGGCGCATAAAGGGACAAAGTTTGATAAAAAAATGTTTTTTATGACCTGGAATTTAATGTGGGGCAAGAACGAAAACAGATGAAATAAATTTCATGCATAAACTATTCTCAAAACGTCTTGAGAATAAGATAAACAAATAAAAGTTAATTTGGGAACGTTAAGTGTCTAATGGGGAACATGTATGATTTTTTTTTTATTTTTTATATCGATTCTCCATGAAAAACCAATATTGTTTGTGTTTAAATATGATCCCAGAAATTAATATTTGTGCAGAAAAAAAATATTTAAAATCGTTTAAAAATGGTATTTCAAAAACACTTCGTACGTGATGACGTCAGCTCGTACCCTTCAGAAAAAAAAAATTGTTGGTAACGTTTGTAGCTGTCATTAGTTGTCATTTTTGACTTTAAAAAATAATAAAAAAGACCATTTTACTTGCAAGTATTGTCCAAAATGTGCTTACTCCAAAAAGTTTATTTTGCCTCTTTAAAAATAAATTTAAATTGATGCGTCAAGCTGCTTACAATTATTTGTATCATTATTGCAATAATAAACGTCAGAAAGTAATGTGCCAAAGTGGTGAAAAATTCAAATTATATTTTTCCAAAACTCATCAATGATGAAAATAAGGTACTAAATAACATAAACAGATTACAATTATCCTTGTGCATGGGTTCAACTAGTCGTCATAATTTTTGATTTCGTTTTTAAGTGCATAAAAACGCCAAGTAAAAATTCACACAATAAATCACACCGCTACTACTCGCGATTGGTAAACACTGCACTTGTCCAACTGGGCAATTTTATCACATGCCTAAAAAACGGTAACAAGAAATAAAAATATTAAAAAATGGAAAACTAAAACTAACTTTTTTTAAAACGTCAAATTATGTTTGACACCAGATTTCAAAACAACGAAAGTGCCAACATAATCAAGTTTGTGACGTCAGCTCGTACCCTAAAAAGTAGTGGGGGGTGTTTTTATGTACCCCAAAGTTTAAAAATTAATTTAAAAATAGTGGCTGGCTTAAATAAATTAAAATATGCAATAACGTATTCCAACCATGTACCTCTTTAGCTAAATTGCAATATTTGGCCAAAATATTTTACGTTCATGTTCCCTTTAACACATTGTATGTTTTTCTAGGTTGTTATGTTGAGTATATTTTTTATTTAGCAAAAAGCATAATAATGCAATATTTCACAGCTTCAGCCTCTAATGCTCAGACAAGCTTAAATCCGAGCAGGTGCGCCAACATTCCAACCGAAAAATATTTAGTTTATACCATATTTAAGCTTTTTCTCCACTCGCTCTATGTTTTAGACTGTAAATCCACTTTGGAGTTAGATTTAGGTAGCCGGAATATAAAATCTACTTTTGGCAGGAGAAAATGCATTACTTTTTGTTTTTGTCCCCTAAGTCTTTTTCTTTGAATTTTATGCTCAAACCCGACAAATAATTGCATTTTTCAACTTTCATGTTTGGATAAAGTTTTTAAATTTTATTATTTTAGTCAGCGCTGTAATATTTGGCATGAATGTTTTCATCTTATATTATTTAATAAACCTAAAGAGGAGAAACCTAAGTAGGTAATATGTAAATAAGCAAAAATAAAAGTCAAAATATTAGTTTCGAATTCAATGGGGCAAAATAGAACCATAGTGATTTTTAAGATCAAAGTAAAAAAAAAACTTGCCACTGAGAACATTATTTTATCAATTGTGTGTCGAATAATGTCTACAGTCTGATAAAATATTAACAAATCATTTTTATTGCTTCTCCTGTCCTGTATTAACCTAGGAGAATACTAAAACCACAAATAAAAAGCCGTATTGGGAATATGTGAAACCACAAAGTTGTTCAAACGATCACTTTCCTTGTCGACTTTATATTGGTAATGTTATTTACGTTTTTGTGGTGTCAATTTAACACTTTACCGAATCTAGTGCAAGAACATCAAAGAGCAGTCTACGGAAACTCATGGGACTTGAGTTTCGGGTCATTTTATTCTTCCCGGATGAGTATCACCGACTCAAAGGACTTCACTGTCTACCGCCTCGATTTAGCAGAAGGACACTTACAGAATTTTCTTGAAACGAGTGCATTTTTTTAGAGGGTAAATAGAGGACAAATAGACAGATACACTACATGTCCTAGGCTAGGGGGCACCGCCGCCGTTTAAAAACTACACTCCTTGGCCCTTTAACTCTACTTCACTACAAATACTTGAACGTAAATATCTTACAAATGGTTTGTTGAAACATAATAAAATTGATGAAATCATTAACGGCAGCAAAAACGTTCCTTCCAAGCTTGTTTTGATATTTTTAGCACCCCTAGAAATGGAGTTACCACCGGTAGAGTGCATAAAGATTGTCGTAACTTTTTTGTTCCTAACAATTTTGTAATTTTGTTTATTGTTGCTGGTAGATAGGTTCATTAGGAAACGTTCTTATCACATGAATCTTCTCGCTTAACTGTACCAATTTGAATGTCCTCTACAGGGTGTCCCAGAATTGGTGCACCACCTGTATGGTACGTTGTTGGGGCATGCCCAGGGATCCCCAGAAAATTCTCAAAAAAAATCCATCTCATACACCCTCGAAGATATGAGGCCCCAAAGTGCAAAACTTTAAACGCATATACCTTAAAAACAACAGCACGTATTAACGAAAAATATGGTTTAATACAAAGCTGCAGTTTATCTTAAACCATTTCCCCAATTTTTTTTCTTTTAAATGGTCTAATAACATTTTTATAATCAATTTAAATTTACAAAATTTTCTTGAAATAAGCTGACAACAATGTCAATAAAATTTTAGGCAAAAGTGTATAATAAAAGACTCATAGATGGGATTTTTAGATTTATTTACCTAGACTGTGTAGTATTTTCCTAGACTGTGTTGCCAAATTTATGCAACTTTGTTCGCATTTTCCTTAATGAATATAACAGATGGATTTTTTTTAACAATTTTCCTGGAATCCCCAGGCATGCCCTAACAGCATACCATACAGGTGGTGCGCCAATTCTGGGAGACCCTGTATATACCCTTTTAAAAGATGCACTCGTTTCAGGGACACCTGTATTTACCCAAAAATTAGTTGAGAGTAATTTAAACCGAAAATGATTCTTGAAGAAAATTCATCTTTCAGCATCTTTGAAAATAACGACATGCTATAACGTTGGATCCTTAGTTAGGTAGAAAAGCTGTAAGCTAGATTATAGGTGAAAACTGTAAAGGCAGCGTAGACCAGGTGCAGATCTGCGAAAACTCTTTTGTATTCCATTGACACCTCCGTTTTAGTATAGCTTTTATGGGGCATTTTTCCTATCTTATCTTGGTCCATGATTTTAATACATTAAACTTTAAGTTTAGTTTTTAATACATTACCTAAAGCAATTTATATTTACATTCAACGAAAAAAAGGCTTTACAATTACATTAACCTTGAAGCACCTTTATGTGCACTCTATTAATTTGGAAAACCAATTTTGACTTATTTTTTCTCGTGTCTTTTTTGTAGTATTTTCTGCGGAAAATCCTAAACATTTAATGCTTGATGTCTTTTAAGGAAATAAAGAAATATCTACCAACAATGTTTAAAAATTTATTTTTTATGTGACTTCTCTCCATTATCACTTAATCTTTCTTTGTCCGCATTTTAAATTGCTTAAACCTTTCAACGTAAATTAATGTTTTAAAGTCTTGTTTCTTTAGACCTTAGTCTTTACCCACCCTTTTCTTAAATAAACTTACTGTCAACATTTTCGTTGATGCTTTGTTTTCATTTAAAAGACAAACAAACAAAAAGTACAATAGTACAAATAATATATGAGAAGGAGATCATTGGTTTTTTTTACTTTTGCTGTTTTCCTGATAAAACGAAGTAATAATCCTTTTAAACTTTTTATTTCTTGTGTACCTACACAACAAATAAAGTTGCTATTTTTCTAATTTTAACAAATTGAACTTAGCTTTTTTACTTTATGAAGAGTCTCAATTTTTTTTTTTAAGGTTAGAGTTTCAAATTCACAGTTTTGAAGATCTGTGCTCCTAGAAGCTCGTATAAGTCATCTCCGTTGAGCTCACGTCAATTCTACTAAAGCACATCTACATGTGGGCCCCATCGTACATTAAAACTAAATGTAGTTTTGCAAACTAGAAAAATAGGACTACAAACGTATTATGGTTTCATTTAAAACGGTTATTTCTTTGTGTCATAAATTTGACTTCAAAAATCATTAATATATTTTTGTTTTTTAAGTCAGATTTTCGACACAAAGAAATAACCGATATAAATGAAACCATAATACGTTTGTAGCCCTATTTTTCCAGTTTTCAAAACTACATTTAGTTTTAATACACGATGGGGCCCTCATGTAGATGTGCTATTTAGTAGAATTGACGGTAGCTCAACGGAGATGACTTATACGAGCTTCTAGGAGCACAGATCTGTGAATTTGCAACTTTAGCACACTGCACAATTTATTTAAAGCCCAAATTGCCCTGAGGTAAAATGTATCGCACGTTGGACCAAAAGCTAATGACAAAAAGTTACAAAATGTTTTATAATAATAAAACTAAACAAAATTACTAAGTAAAAGCAAAAGAAAAACATTTTCCAAGGAACATTTCCTAACTAAAAGTTTGTAGCACTACAAACAAGTTTCAGAGTGGTCGTTTTCTTGGTTGATTTTAAAACTTTACTGTTGGAGAAAATAGAATTAACTTGAAGAGTCCAAGCCAAAGAAATGGCACCACTAGACAGACCCTTGTTATATCCAATACAGGGCATTATTTGAAGCATAGAAACTATGGTTATGTTATGTTGGTTGCCTTAAATCAACAAAAAACAGCACTTTCTGGTCATTGCTCAGTAGGTTTATAAGAGTTAATTTTAATTAAAAATTGTGCTTACCAGCAACATAAATAAACAAAGCACAAGTTGACATATTCTAAAGGTCCATCAATAAGCAATTAAATACAGAATATTGGCAATTTAAAATGCAAAAAAATAGTGCTTCTAAATTGCCAAAATTATGTATTTAAACGCTTATTAATGGACCTTTAGAATATGTCAACTTGTGCTTTGTTTATTTATGTTGCTGGTAAGCACAATTTTTAATTAAAATTAACTCTTATAAACCCACTGAGCAATGACCAGAAAGTGCTGTTTTTTGTTGATTTTAGGCAACCATGATGTAAAATCTTTATTTCTCTTACATCTTTTAGATCATTACTTAACAAATTGTCCGTGTGGTTAATTAATTAACACCAAACAAAAAAATAAAACTAGTTTTGGGTCTAAAATCCTTAACTTTGTCTAGTAATAACTTTAACATTTCGGCATTTGTAATTATACTAAAACTATGCTAGGGTTAAAATCTAAATTTACCATTAGAAAATGTTTTTGCCTAAAGCTACTGTACTTTCATTATTAAAGTTATCTAGGATGGGATAATGCTTATGAATTTCTGGTAAATTAAAACTCTTGAATGTACAAATAAGTTACTTTTGATTGCTTATTTCAAACAAAACCGCCACACTAAATTTGTGTGGTAAAATCAATAAAAAAACAGCACTTTCTGGTCATTGTTCAGTGGGTCTATAAGAGTTAATTTTATTTAAAAATTGTGCTTACCAGCAACACAAATAAACAAAGCACAAGTTGACACATTCTAAAGGTCCATTAATAAGCGTTTAAATGCAGAATTTTGGCAATTTAGAAAGCACTATTTCTTTGCATTTTAAATTGCCAAAATTCTGTATTTAAACGCTTATTGATGGACCGTTAAAACATTTCAACTTGTGCTTTGTTTATTTATGTTGCTGGTAAGCACAATTTTTAATTCAAATTATCTCTAATAAACCCACTGAGCAATGACCAGAAAGTGTTGTTTTTGTTGATTTTAGGCAACCAACATTACATAACCACAGATTCTATGCTTCACGACATTCCCCTTTAAGAATTGTATTTGTGAAGTTTGGACATGAGAATAAACCGAAATATGTTTTGGAATTAGTAGTTCTGTTCCAGTTTTCCAGAATAAAGCCATTTCAACAATATTTTCTGCAAGATTTACATATAAATTTACCTTTTTAGCCAAGAGAGAGTTGGGGAATTTTAATAAAAATGTCGTAAATTGCATCTGGTGAAAACTTGAAGAAATTGCAATATCAAGTAAATAAAACTTTATTCTTGAGTTGGCTTTATAATAAACTTCTATTAAAGGGTGTAGTTAATTGTTTTTTCTATTTTACGATTTGGTAAAACAAGAGCAGGTTAGATCAGTGAGTGGAATAGATCATTTAAAAAGTTAAACTTCGCAAATAGCTCATTTTTTATGACTATTTTTATATAATTGTTACACATTCTATATGATACTCTTCGCAGTAGATGATTAAAAAGGTGCATTTTTTATTTTATTGAAAACAACGTAAAACTTATTTTTTTTGTAAATGGTTGGGGATACAAAAAAATTACCTGATGCTTTTTTATAGGGAAAAATACAATCTTTGATTTTATTAAGAATATTTTTTTTCGTAAAGTTGATATTAACGAAAATATGAATTTTTTTCTACTTTGGGGGTGTTTTTAACACTCTATTTATTTCTTGATTTTTTCCAAAAACAATAGGGCTCTTCCTCTAAATGGGATTGATTTTTGTGTTAAATCTCAAGTCGATCAGATAAACCGTTCTTGAGTTATGGTGGTCACAAATTTCGTTACAGACAGACAGACGGACAAAAAATAAAAGTCTTAAAAAGTAATGAAACGAACGAATCTGCAAAAATTGTTGCTCTAGGATGAATATTAACGATTTTAGAGAAGGTCCGAGTAATCGTAATATACTCTTTTGCGAAGAGTATAATAACTGTTTTTATTTACTAGCTTAAGCAACCGTTTTAATTTACCAATTTATTTAAGAAACCATATTAAATTATGTAATAAAATTCTTTATAACAAAGGTCTATAAAATTTAAGGTATGGTAACTTTGGGTTATTTTATGTTCGGTGTTTGAAAGCCAGTAAAAATAGTTTTAATGTTTTTAAAAACGACCACAAATGGACGGGAGTCAACATTTTTATTTGGTCATAAACAACGAAGAAATATAATCTATAAAACAAAGAATTTTATTATTTATGACTGTTCATTTCAGCATTTTAGGTTGTTTTGTTTCTGCTAAAAAAAAAACGACAAGCAATGTTCTTGCTTTATAAACATAAAAATCTAAAACAGAAATATTGTCTGTTTTAAAATTCTGCCGAGATTAAAATAGCAAAAAATGCCTTTTATATTTGCGTCCTATAATAAAACCCGAAATTAAGTTTTTTAAGCTTGTTGAATTGCTTCAATTTGGGGTTTACCCAAATTTTATTTTATTAGGTTGGATTTCCAGATGCAAAAAGATGAATTCTTCCATTGCAAGGTACATTTTATTTACAAATTTTACTATTATAAACCATCGAGGGGCATAGTTTTTTTGTAGAGGAAATAACTAGAAGAATTGGAGGAACGATATCAACGGTTACATTTTCTCAAAAACGCATATTCCTTCAGTATTAAGTGAGTTAAGTTTACAAATGTCATTATTCAATAAGTCTGACCTAAATTAACTTTTTACTTCAAAATGTCAATGTTGCCAATCCAATAAAAATAAAATATTAAGTTAATTTTGTAATTCAAATTAAAAATGCTTTTTTATTAAATTAAATGAAGCAAATATAAAAAATAGTATAAAAAACTCGTTTAATAAGGCGTTTCTCATAAAACTCCATGTTTTAATATAATATTAAAGAACTATTGTTAAAGGGCATGTTCGAAACAAAACTGTTTATTAAAATAAAGTGTACTGCAAGGTAAAATTTATGTTAAAACTTGTAGAAAATAAATCAGAAGGACAATTTTATTTTAAATAGGAAGTAAATCATAGAAGTAATATAATTTATGAGTTCGTGATAAATTGCTACATTGTAGAACGTACATCTACAATTTATGAAATTGCATTTGAAAATATAAATGAAATCGCAATAATGCGTTAAAAGTTACCATTGAAGTTGTTTTTACAGTCACATTTAAGACTACTTTTATGTGCCGATTTTAAAATGAATAAAATTGTACTTTTTGAATTTATGTTGACGAAAACTTAGGTTGTCTGGTCATATAGGGACTTTTACTACTAACCCGTCTAAAAATCGTTCACGTTAAACTAGAGCTATGAAATTTGGCATACACTATGTTGACCACATTTAAAAAATATTTAACAAACATGCTTATTGTAGTGTGCCCCATTTCTAAAATAATAGGGCTTCAATAAGCATTTAAATACACAATTTTGGCAATTTAAACTGCAAAAAAAAGTGCTTTTAAATTGTCAAAATTCTGTATTTAAACGCTTATTGATGGACCTTTAGAATATGTCAACTTGTGCTTTGTTTATTTATGTTGCTGGTAAGCACAATTTTTAATTAAAATTAACTCTTATAAACCCACTGAGCAATGACCACAAGGTGCTGTATTTTGTTGATTTAAGGCAATCAACATTACATAACCACAGTTTTTATGCTTTGCGACATTCCCCTCTACTGAAAAATGTTCTTTTAAAGACTAAGAGAGAGTTTTAAACTTAGGAATTGTATTTGTGAAAGTTGGACATGAAAAGAAAATATTTGACAAAAATGGTTATTGCAGTGTGCCCCACTTCTGAAGTAATGGGGCTTCAATAATTACAAATTAGTTTTAACACCCTTTACTAGTTTTTTTGCAAAATTTTAACAGGTAGCCAGGCTACTTTTCATTAGTTCTCTTCATTTATGAAGACATTTTTCATTTTGTATTACGGTTACTTAGAAAAAAAGGCCTCACAAATAGTGAGCAAAAGTAGTGCGTTCTAAGGAAGATACATTTTTTTTCGCATCTTTTTACACAGAACAGGAATTAATTTCGTTTTGCTTAATTAACTTACTACTTTTGCTCAATATTTGTACCATTTTTCTAAGTTACCAAGATACAAAATAAAAAAAATCCTTTATAAATGAGAAGAACTAATAAATAGTAGCCCGACTGCTTGTCAACATTTTGCACAAAACCTAGTTAAGGGTGTTAAAACAAATTTTTGAAGCCCTATTATTTCAGAAATGGGAACCATTTTTGGCAAATATATTTAAAATGTGATCAGCAAGCTGCATGTCAAATTTCAAAGCTCTAAGTAAACGTGAACGGACCATTAGACTGTCTGGACATATAGGGATTTTTACTACTAGCATCTATTAAAGATTCTTTTACTGGTATTTTTCCTTTACAAAAAAACCAACCATCCATTACAGATGACATTCCAAAATCGTAGAGTTTATTAAACCATTGGCATTTTAAGCATTAAGAAGTGTACACCCCAGATTGAAAGTAAGAACCCAAAGATTGGCGATGAATTTAAATTTGGTTTTAAATCTGATAAAATGTTCTCAAATGGACGTGAATCGACGTTTAAACGGGTCTATCAATTTTAATTTATTAAATTACGGCCCTTCTTTTTCTCGTTTTATGTCCTTAAACCTTAATGTATGTTGAAAGTTGCGAAATCCGAAACTGACACATAAAAGAGTGTGTGGTGAAAATTTTAAAAATGCAACGGTTTTAAAATTTTGTGTTTTAGCAAAAGGTTAGGCCTTTAGTAAATCAATTGCTTCACCCTTCATTCTAGTGCAAACAGATTAATTTATAAAGTATACTGTAGGCGTTAAAGTTATGCATGAAAATACCTTTTTGGTTTTAGCTGCATTCAACGAAACTTCCACCTATTGGGGCTCATCAGAATCACGTATCAGGGATAGTCGATGCATAACTTTAAGAAACTAAGATACTTGTGTATTTCAACAAATATCGAAAGAAGGACTTGAGATGTTACCGCCATCTGCCGAAGCAGAAGTGACTCACACTAAGGCAGCCTACTCATGTCCTGCTATGCAGGCACTATGAGTAGGTCAGCTCAATGATAATAGGTGGCTAAAGCCGCCAGTGTCCAAGGTAAACAACAGCCGCGTGAACGGTCAAGATCTGATATAAAATGGTGGAATCTAAGATTTACTGTCGACCGTAGAGGCGGGACGCCAAGTTATGTGTTAATTAAGTCTAATATAAAGTGAAACTTACACTTAAAGAAGTTGCAGCTCATACCAAAATGTAGGGAGACATAAAAAATGCAATTCTAGTACACTTGCATAATATGTAATTGGAATCATTATAAAGTGTGCGCGTACATAGTAACTTGAGTGAAAATGCAGCGTAGGATTTCTAATTGCACTAGTGAAAATTCCAACGTAATCAGCACGTACAGATCTCCCAGGCTACAGATAAAAACTTACTTGTTTTATTTTAGAAAAAGAAATAGTTAGACCAGTCTATATTTTTATATCTATATATTTATTTCATGTTTCACTGTGATTCAGTTCACATTTGTAATTAGCGGGGCCGAAGAAAAAAAACTACCTAAAAGTGGACATCCAAAACTAGACCAGTTTTAAACAAACCTGTAGCTCGACTCTGCCAATTTTTAAAAACGAGGCAAACGTTGTTTGGGTCTGGAGTACTGTTACACTGTTAACATGTGTATGCATTCCGCAAGGTACTATTTCAAAAGTCCAAAGTATAAATTGAAAATAAGAAAATAAATGTATCAATACCAATAATTGACTTCCCGAACAATTTCCATGGAACATGATACGAACTGCATAAAGAAAGACATGTTTCATGTAACAAAGCGTATCTTATATAGAATTTGTCAACCTTAACAATGTTACAACTATCAATAGAATTTATTACTTGATACTGATGCATTGCATTTCAAAAGAAAACTTGATGCAACTGAAGAGTCTATTTGAAAAGTTCGCCAGAATAATAATCTGAAAGCTTACTACATGGCGAAGGGAAAAATAAAAACTTAAAATTAATAAATACCGAAAAACAACAAGAAAATAAAAAGGTTATAGCTATAGAATGCATAAAAGGGCTCCTGCACGTAAATTATAAGAATAATGCCGCCGTGGAGATAATGTTTTATGTAGTGTTCCTTAATGGTGATTTCGAAAAAGCACTTAAATAATTTCCTATAAAATGCACCTGGCTTCTGAAATTCAAAATGACAAATAGGCCATTCCAGGCAACGACTCAAATCATCTAAGGCAACAAGTCGTTACACCTGCAGTTGCTTAATCATATTATAAACTTGTGTTGCTGAAACGATTGCAAACTGACGTCTTGATCAATATTGAATCGGAAGTGAAAGAAACATTAAGGCAAATGTTTATTTTTCTGATCAGACATTTGCTTTTACTAGTATACGAGGGTTGCATGATAAATTCAAACTCGAAAATGTTATTTTGGCCCTTTTATTATTTATCAGAGTTCCCTTTTAGTAATTAAGAGGGGGCCGGCAGGTTGTTGTGCAGAAGAGTATTCGTTTCAATCATACAAGATTCACAAAACAAGCGGAATTTTTAAAATCTCATGGTAGGATTAGATTGACCATATTTCCTTCTTTGGAGTCATAAAGTTTGGTTTTAAAATAATATCAAAAATATAAAATATAAGGAAAAAACCAAAAACCTACTTTATTTTTTTTTGAACGCAAACATTTTTTTTCTTAAATTTAAAGTACTCATTCCGTAAATACATTTAATAACCGCTCATATATCAAAAATCAACACCTAAGTTGATCAGGTTTAGCTTTTTTGAATGAATGAATGAATGAATGAACACATGCAGAATACATATTTTGCGGAATCTATATTTTTACATATTTAAGACGGGGTCGGCTGCTGAAGGTCGGGGTGCATGACAATTCACAATTTAATCATTTTAGAACAAAAAAAAAATCAGAATTCCTAAAATCTAAAATAAATTAAGTGACCTGCCACCTTAAGCAACTGGCCCCGTCTTAAGACTTGCACCTCTTTAACCCGTCCAAGTAGCAGTTATCAAAGGGTACTGCAAAATAAACGTTTTACTGTTATGGCTTTCGCAATTTCTGAGCTCTAAGCCAATTTCTATCCCAGAAAACAGAGACACGTCATTTGAGAATATTTGTTCTAATGGTAAATCAACTTGGACCTCTTAAAAACCATTGCCTTCGACGGTCCTCCAGACCCATTTAGTAAATACACACAATATTAGACTTAGCCTATTTAGGAGCACCAAAACGTACTATCAACAATTTCAGCTTACGTATAAATAAATATAAAGCAATTTTCACCAAATCTAAACTTTAAAATTTATATTATTACAATAGTGGCGAGCGTGTTATCCCCAGCGAATGTCAATTTATAAAGGTATTTTTGGATCATATCTTATTCTACTTTATCGACAACAAAAAGCTAAGCCAAATACACAAGAGTTATTTCACCTAGGGATTGCGTTTGGCTTCGATATAACCCGCCAGAACGTTCTTTACGACAAGCTTAGAATACGCTACGGGCCATAGTAAGCTTCTAAATAATCATACAATTGACTTTTTAAAGTCTAGAAATAAAATACAACTACGTAAAATATCGTTGTTGCAACGAACAGCGCAGTTACAGACAATAATCTTATACAAAAGGCTTTTAAGAACCTCATATCTCCTCCGACTACCATGGTGAGAGGCGAATCGGTGCGGGGAACGCTAGCATGAGTGGGCCTACCATGGAATGGAAAAAGAGTGTATGTGCAAAAATCGGATTTTGAAATAATAATGTTTTATTTAATATGCTTAACATTGAACTGCAGGGACACCTTCAGACGTATTAAAATCTAAATATTTATCAATAAAATAATGTTTAAAGTATGATTATCGTTTTCGCATGGTCCAAAAAACGCATAAATCAGTAAACATGTCAAAATCAGATACATCCTTTTTCCATTGCACGATAGAGGCTGGCGGAGGGCTCCTTTCCTATGTAAATATTCTCATAGTTTAGACTTCAAATATCTTTGCTAATTCTTATCGGATTTTTAAAAACTTGGTGTCATTGGAAAGTTTATTAAATTTGTAATACTTATTATACTCTTCGCAAGACTAGGTCCGAAGAGTATATTGCAATCGATCAGAAAATCCTAAAATCGTCAATTTTCGTCGTAGAGCAAAAATTTTTGCAGATTCGTGCGTTTCATGACTTTTTAAGATTTTCATTTTTTGTCCGTCCGTCTGTCTGTCTGTCTGTCTGTCGGTCACGTTTCTTGTGGTCACGCTATCTCAAAAACCAAAAGGGATATCAAACTCAATTTTTCAGGAAAAATCTACCTCTATAAGAGGAAGAAC
Source organism: Cartodere bifasciata (assembly GCA_963920755.1). Lineage (NCBI taxonomy): Eukaryota > Metazoa > Arthropoda > Insecta > Coleoptera > Latridiidae > Cartodere > Cartodere bifasciata. Next base: position 1,491,122 of record OY987199.1, on the reverse strand, counting down.
CCTATTGTTTTTGGCAAGAATCTAATAACTACAAAGCCCCCTTTTGTACCCCCCAAATGAAAAAAAAATCGTAGCTCAACTATTATTAAATTTACAAAAAAAATTATTCGACATAAAACATAGGAAATTTAATTCTTTACAAAAAAGTATTCTTAAGTTTTTTTTGTCCGACCCCCCAATTACCCCTCAGTTTAAAAAAACCCTCTATCTCCGTTATTATTCAATCTACAGAAAAAATATTTGTTACAAAATTAAAGAAAATTTAATTTTCTATTATAAATGTTGATTCATTATTTGTTTAGTTAACTAGTGTTAAAAAAAACAAAAAAATAAACTATTTCAGTAGCAAAAAACTTTTAAGTCCGAATTGTGTCACGCGTCATTCAAGTAGGCCATGCCAAAAATATTTTAAACTAAGAAACAAAAGCAGCTGTCAGAACAAATAACTTTAAATATGTTAAACGTCAGAACTGACGTTTATCTTCTTTGTTAACTAAATTTTTCGTGTTTTCTGTTAATAGTTTGCACTCTTCGCAGAATAAAAAAAAAAGTTTTATTAAAAAAAAAACTATTATCTCATAATAGTTTTCTTGCGAAGAGTGTAGTATAGAATGTGTAGCAATTATATAAAATGTTGATTTAGCTTTGATTTAAAAAATATAAAATTACACTTCTACCGAATCCGAATTCTACTCGAGTTACTTATTTGCGAAGAGTAACTTTTACGCTTTTCGACTTCTACCCGTTTCGATTTCTACCCATTCTAGTTGTTTTTAAAAATTTGTTTTAAGCGCTCAATTTCCTAAAAAAAATAGTTGTTGTTTTTGGCATAGTTTACCCACCTTTAAACTGTTATTTTTGCTAAACTAGGGACCCAAATCAAAATGTGCCAAACAATAAGTATTTTAAAAGAAGTTAAGGTAATACTATCAAAATTTTAAAGTCATTGCGTTAATAATAACTCTAAAAACTGCGGTCTAAGTTGTACACAAATTTGCATAGGAGAAGGTGGGATATCGGGCTCTTAAAACTTGATTCAAATAACCTTGAACGGACCTATCCCAAGATTTAGTTTTTGATGCAGTTTGTTTAGATTTCTAACCTAAAAAATAGGTTGAGATGATTTAAAAATACATCTCTAGTATGATAAATGTATGTTAAAATCCTTTAAAGTTGTCATAAACTGTTAGTACCTATATAACCACGAAAAAAACATAAATATTAGGTTCCATGTCATAAAACGTTGTGTGTTTTTTATTGCTGTTGTAGTCCTATGCGAAAATATTCATAAATCATTCGATGCAGGGAAATAAACCAGATGTGCTACTTTATATAAATCCAATTCTGTGTTTCGATAGTTTATGATTCAGCAAACGGTAGAAGTTTTGTTATAATGTGTTTTAATTAACGCCGAGGATTAGTAATATGCAAGAAATGTGCATCGAGGAAATAGTATGCAAACACTAAACCGAAACAAAGACGCAATAACTAATTATTAAGCATATTTGGATGAGTAGACTAAGTATAAAATGAAAATCCATTAGGAGGTATTGTATAATACCATAATGTTTGTGTAAGATGCATTTCTGTTCACCAACTAATAATTCCTTTCATATTATAAGACATTAATTAATTAAGTGCATTAACGCAGTTCAATTTTATTTAATGCATTATATAAATAGATAATCCTACGAAGATAAATAAAGATTACAAGTCAAAGTATAATCGAATGAACCCTTTTGGTAAAAAACGACTTTTAGCATTTCTCTTCTACAAAATCTGAAGTTCATTTTATTTTCACTACAAAGAACTTATGTCACGTGCGTGTTATTCAAAGCGTTTAGCAATAATAACCGACAAGGAGATGAAGCGAATGCATTTGAAATTTCACAGCAAAGCTTTATTATAAGCGTTTTCCGAATACTAGTAGTACAAATACCTATATGTCCAGACAGCAGGATTTAGTTTCTTTTTTTTTATCGCCCGATTGGAGTTTTTTGTTTTTTATAATTCTTTTAGGATTAAATTACCCCCCAAAAGGGGTCATGTAGAAATTTCTCTTGCCATGGACTTCCTCTATTTGAATCGGTTATATTTAAATATTTTACAAACCTATTTGAAAAAAAGTGCTACCCACTTTTTGTATCTTTTGTTGACAAATTCTGCCATTTTCATTGGGACAAAAGAATGGTTTTAAGAAAGGGAAATTCTTAGTTAAGTAACACTTTACTTTAAATGCAAATTCGTCTTTTTTAACTGAAACTTTTAAAGTAGAACACAAACTTGTTTTTTCGTTAAAGTAGCTAACAATTCAACAAAAAAACAAACTTACGGTACGTTTCTAAAATGTCACTCCAGGCTTTTACCTAACAATAAACATTCTTAATCAACTTTTCTGTTCTGTAAACAATTAGCAAACTAGTATTAACTTTATTTAATGTTTTCGAGTTTTCCTATTCATGTTTTATTAGCATTTATTTGAGTTCTTTTGAAGTGTTGTCGATTTTATTCTCCAGTTCCTAATTCATTTATACCTTTAATTTAAAATGCTTTTATTACTTTGAAGAAACGGAAATGCCTATCGATATTTTATTTCATCATAACGTAGTTATAGGTATTTTATAAAAAGCAATTTAATTTTTTTTATATTTCACAGATCTGAGAACAGACTAACCTTGACCTTATTGCTCGTAAAAATTTTAGGAGCGTCTCTCATATTTCAAAATTATTATACCCTGTTATAATAACACCTATGCTATAAGTTTTCCAAACCAAACCAAAACTTAATATAAAAAGGCCAGGCGAAAAATATCAATCATACGCTGTGAATTATTTATTAAGTTATCCTAAAAGTTAGTTTTTATTATGGCTATGAAGCTGTCCAAACTTGCAAAAAACGAAACTGCGCATGATAATTTAGGAACTGAAAAAGGTGTGTTAAATTTATCCAAAATAATTTTAATAAATGAAAAATATTGTCCCCAAACAATTAACATTTAAATTTTGCATCTGTTAATTTTAAAATTCAAATTTTAAACATATGTACAAATTACCTTTAAAATTGTCTATCTATTTTGCATAAAAATAGCAAAATAAACTCCAAAAGCATTTAAAAAAGTACCAAAATGTTGTTTTACTCGTTTTAAACAGTATAATAGAGTTGGAAAATTCGACAAGTGTATTATAAAATTTTATATAGCCTTTCTAACTTGGTTAAATCCGTATATAAATGTCTATTTGAAAATTTGCTTTATGTATTATTCATTTGAAACATAATAAAGGGAGTCTTTATACAATTATACTCTTAAAAAAATAATTCGAATGTTAAACGAATGATTTATTATGAAAAATTATCACTTCAATCAAAAATTTATGACATAAAAAAAATATTTTATATTATTTATTAAGTTTTATATATTTTTTTAGCTTATAATTTTTTTTTCTGACATCTTTTTTATCTGCGAAGTGTAATCTCTGCTGTTTTAGCAATCAATTCATTTTCGATTCAGGATTTGGGTTTTAAATAAAATTGGTATTTTTAGGGATATTTTCGATTCCATTGGGATTGATATTGAAATTAAATTCCTTAATAATTTTGATTAAATATTTTATTTTATGATTAAAATTGGCTTTGTTTTGGCTTTTTGACGGATTACTGACTTTATTAAAATCGTTTTACTTTTACTGAATATTGGGCTTTATAATTAAGAGCATAATATACTTTTAACTGAATTTATAAAAAACTCTAAAGCTATTTTTAGAAAAGTTTCAGTTTCGTTAAAAATATCAAATGAAAACTTAACTAACCCTAAACATAATTATTTTTTGTACTTTTGTTACCCATTTGTAGCCTTACTATTGTTATTTCAAACATATACTCCCATACATATAACAATGATTTCACTTTTTTTTTCATATACAAAGAATCACATTTCTATTTTTATAACCGGAGGAGAATTTAATGAACTAGACCGAGTTTTAGAACTGATTCATCATAATTACTCCTAACAATGGTTTGTGCTCTAACGAGATGAAAGTCATATTTGAGGTTTTGTTCAATAATAAGTGAGCGCAAATACATTTTGCAATACTATTGAAGGTTTTCGTTAAAGGCTAGAAAGACCGCACATCATTCATGTCGGATTATTAATGCTCGCTACCCGGCCGGAAAGCAATCAATCATATAAGTTAGGCATTAATTTAATTTTGCCTAATTTTGTTTCGCTTTCAAGGCACCTATGATCTGAATATCCGAGATAATCCATCACGTCGCTAAGATAGTGTTTTGTTAAATTGACTTTACTAGCCAAAGTTTAGTTTAGTTGAATTTGCAAAATAGGCCATATACGAGGTGGCCGCATTTTAAGTAGAAAAGGAGAGTTTTGTGGAAAGATGAGTATGAACACCAAACGAATTTTATTTTTATAAAATAACAACGATAACTATCAATGTTTTATTGAAAAAATGATTTAAATTGCAGTTTGGTGACAAGCACATTTGTTTAAATATTCTTTTTAGCAGCAAAACTTACCCTAACCTACCTAACCTAGTGTCCCCCAGTGGATGTGTCCACCTGTGCTTTTAAAAAAGTCTGTCGGTAAAAATAAAACTTAAAAACACATGCATTGAGTACTTTCAACGTTGCTGGCTTGTTTTAATAATAATAAAAGTCTGTATATTATCCAAAGAATTCTCTGTTTTATAATTTTCTAATATCATAACTCAATAAAACATCGGATACAGAAAAATAAATCTAGGTAAAAGGAAGTTAATTAGTCGCGGCCAGTACGACCAAACCAGAAATATCGCGCGGCCACTTCGACCATGCACCCTGCAATTAGGCGCAGCCAGCTAGTAGTCTTTTCAGGTAGATGCGGCCAGTTGGTATTCTCCCGATATACAACATTAGTTCACTAGATATCACTTTTTTGCCTCCATGTTTTATAAAAAACACGATCATTCGCGCTTAGTCTAACAATCGGTTTTTATTAAGCTGTTTTTTTGTCGTCCCTAGGAATAAAAAGTCTTTGCCAACTGCATAAATGTACATTTTAACGTCAATAATGTCAAAAGAGTCATACAGGAGTAAAAAGGTGTACCTGACGAAACAAAAATAGGCATTATATTTGGAGTCTGGACATATAGGTATTTGTACTACTAGTATTCGGAAAACGCATATAATAAAGCTTTGATGTACAATTTCAAATGCATGCGCTTCGTTTCTTTGTCGATTATTATTGCTAAACGTTTGAATAACTCGCACTTCTTTGTAGAGGAAATAAAGTGAACATCCGATTTTGTAGAAGATAATGCTAAAAGTCATATTTCACAAAAAGAAATTATGGTGACATCAAATAAACTAATTCCTGTTGATTAAATAGAACACTTTTAATGCACTTATTTATAAGCTAATAAAGCTCATGGATTGTTACATTTTTGGTTGTTTATGCTAAAATTCCTTGAATTAAGTAATGATATTTTATAGTTTTCGTCTCATATAACCTATAACCTTAAGCTAATTGCTCACGGCACAATATAAGGGTAAGCATTAACTCAAGAGTGTAGAAAACAGATGCAAAACAAAGAAGATAGATCGTGAAATCACTTACCGTATAGGTAGTGATGTGTGTAATTAATTTAAAGCACCATTCCTTCAAGCTTTCACTCTTCTAATAGGTGCTTGTGTGAAGATTCACTTGTCAATCTGAAACGAAAAGGTTAACTTGAGTAAACTCATTAGAGGTAGGTAGTTTTTTTGTCTGTGGAAGGGTGAATAAGATATTAATTTATCTAGCTATTGAGATTCCCGATATTCACAGTGAAACCTGCCTTTATTAAAGACATTCATTAACGCACTCCAAATCGTTGATTAATGACTCCTATTAATGCATGACAACGAGCCTATAGCAACGCTCTTGTATGTTTAAAATTACTATCTATGTTTCTATATTACAAATGTTAAAGTAGCTTTAATTTCGGTTCAAGCAACAAAAACCAAAAGAAATTAAATATTTACCGTTGGAAAGAATGAGAAACAGATCCTTTTACCACATTTAAGGAAATAACATTCATTTTCTATTCACAATTAATAAAAGTTCGGTGACAGCTCTTCTTCTTCTTCAACTTTAGTAAATTTGAATGGCCGACGCATTGTTTCTGTTAGTTGGTGAAATAACTATTTTATTTTATAATTTATTTAATAATAATTTACGATGTGCGAAAAAGCATTGTAATCAGTTCGTATGTTTAAAAAACTCATTAACAACAAACTCACTAATCGCTCGCTTGTTAAAATCGCCTGTTTATTAATCGCCTTTATTAACACACTTAAATAACTATTTATTGACATCAAATTTTCTAATCTCTAAAAATTTAAAACTCAATTTCATAGATCGTAAGTTTGGCAAACTATTTTTGAGCAAGGAAATATTTAAGTGCCTTTGAAAATAATCCATATAGAGTGAACATAACAATAAAAGTTCAAACTTAGTTTTATTTCATGATGTTGACATTCAAAAAAGAATAAGTTTAAAGAATTTTACGTGTAAATCAAAAACTTTAAAGGGGACATAGAGAAGGGTTGCCAGAACTTTTCCAGACTACGCTTTTAAAAGACGTCATTACTTGGAATTAAAGAGTTTAGAGATTGATTTATTAAGTTTTGTATTTTTGTTATACTCCTCAAAGAGGTACGAAAAACAGAATAGTACATTATTAACCAAGGTAGAGAAGAGGGTCATTATTGACCTAGCGCAAAGATTGTGTACCGAGCCGCGCAGCGGCAAGGGACACAATTGCGCGTAGTCAATAATGACCTTCTCTACCGTGGTTTATATACTATTTTTTTCACTACTACAATTTCTTGCAAAATGTTAATTTAAAAATATGTTCAATTTTATCAAAATCCTGTATATGATTTTTACAAAAAATTAATCGACGTTTCCATGGAAATGACAATGACGTTACATCAATCAAAACACTAAAAAGTTCTTCAAATGGGTGTTTTTTCCAAAATAACTCACAATTTGCTCGTAAATGGCGTAAATGATTTAAATAATATGATGGTAAAGGAGGGTAAAGGAATTTGTAAATATAATGATAATGATAGAACACTGACACAGCTACAGAAAAAAGTGCGACATGTTTACAACTGTACAATTTTTTTTTCGTTAAAATATTTGTGCAATAAAATGTTTTCAAGTATTTTATAGTAGTTATGTTTTCAAAATAAAAAAATCTTCGTAGAAAACTCACAAAAACTTCTGTAAGTACCGTTCTATTTATGATAAAACCTTGACATATGTTTTGACATTTCATTATTGTACAGTGTACATAGACATGGAAATTATTATTGACCAAGGTAGAGAAATGTGATTTCTCTGGTAGAAAATCGGTCAAAAATTGCCTCTTCTATAGGTAGTAGTGAAAAAAAGTAATTTTTAAAAACGTCAGTAAAAATTAAACCAGCATTTTATGCACTTATTTAAAAACGGCGCGGCGTAGGAATTTTATTCCAAATTAAAGGATTAAAGAAAATGCTAATTTAAACAAACAGCCTAGCGCAAATAAAAAAAAAAGTAAATATCAAATACAAGTTCAGATTTAAAAGTTATTTTTAATAAAGATTAGACGTGGTCGAATAAAACCAGTGCCTTTCAAACGAGACCAATGCTTAAAAGTTATGAGACTGTTTAAAAAAAGAAAAACAAGTTCCATTTTATAAATTAAACATGTTTTCGTTAGGTCAATGTTGAAAAAAGTTTATTTTTTATTTTATAAGCGGCGTCGGCCTCAGTATTTGCAGATTATGATTTCTACGTTATTCGTTTTTATAACAACATTTGAAACTTATAATTAAGTTAATAATTAGATTTTGTGAAGGGTAACATTGTAAGCAGCTTTCTTGTTTTAATTAATACTTCATTAACAGTAGAAAAGGATGAAGTTCGTTCATGGTTATAATTGGAAATATGTTTTGTTGGTTGCCTATTTTTATATGCTATATTATTTTCTCTTTTTAGTAATAATTCTGTTTTACAATAGTCGGTGTCTTTAATAAAAAAAAAAACAATAAAGGCTTTTCTTTTTGGACTGCCAACTGCGCTTCAATATAAGCTTGAAAAACGTATATTTTAATATTAAATATTGCTTCAAACCTTGTCAATTCAAAGAATAAATTTTACTACCAAAGGTAATATGAAGTTATCTAAAAAGAGAACCGATCATCTTTTATTCGCAATTTTGGGTTTTTCACAAAAAAATAAAAGTGCAAACTCTGGATGGAAGTTACCGTCGTAAAATTTGTAATTTTATGTTTTATTCTCGTCTACAAAAGTTTAACGCTTTTGCCTTTTTATGTCATCGATAACTCTGATAAATTAGTTTTTAAATGTGTTTTCATATACGAAACTATTCGACAACGTGTCAATGTTGATGTGTTTGAACATTGATCATTTTTATATGAAATATGTGTCGTCGACGCCTTTAAAGTTTTTCAATCAACACGGCATCATATTCAGACAAAATGTGAAAATGGGCTGTTAAATCCATATACAGAACGTAAATTATACTTCACTAAAAATTAAGTAAACTACATGGAAATGCATAAGCAAATTTTTACAAGGTGTCCAAAAATTGGCGCAGTGGAACGTTGTTGAGGCATAAATGTGACAGATGAATTCTTCTTCACATTTTTTTAGGGATCCCTAAAAAAGCCCCAACAACGTACCATCGCGTTTATGCGCCAATTTAAGACTTGGGTTTCAAATTCATAAATGGGATGTTCTGTGCACTCAATAGTTCGTAAAAGTCATCTCCTTGAATGTCAGTTATTTTTGAAATTTCAACAAAATATGCAAGGAGTAATACATCAATAACTATGATTATAAATATTTAGGATAATGTTTTGGATGCATAGAAGTGGTACAGAGTGCAAGAAATAATAAAAATATGGTAAAATAGTACTTTTGGTGTTTTCCTTTCTACATTGAAATCTTTGAACGAGCACATCTATATTAGGGAAAAACGTCAATTGCTATTTTAATGATTTACAAGCTTAAAAAAAATATGGTAAATTAACGTATTAATGTTTGGCATAAACCACGTAATGTATATTAACCAAAAAATGTATCCGTAGTCGAAAAAAGAAAATGGTGTAATGATTTTTGAAGTCAGATTTTCGACACAAAGAAATAACCGATTTAAATGAAACCATAATACGTTTGTAGCCCTATTTTTCAAGTTTTAAAAACTACATTTAGTTTCAATATACGATGAGGCCCTCATGTAGATGTAGATAAGAAAATAATACAGGTTTCCCTGAATTTTTTGCACAAAATTGTTCAAAAAAATCTATCTCAGAGAAACAAAACGAAAGTCATTTTTTCTCCAGATTTGCAGTTTTATAAGACCGCAGAGTGTTGAATGTTCTCGCTTTCTACAATTTGTCTACTATCGAAGTTTCTGTAATAATTCCAAGCCGTCTCTCAAGTACAAAAGAATCGTAAAAATATCCTCGAGAGAAATCACAACGCTTCTGATAGATGATAATAAAAGCAAAGCATGGCAAGAGTTGTTTAAACTGCATACTTAACCCATCTCTTCAATTACTATAAAGTACTTGGAGATTATAAGATAAAGAATCTGATACACAGGATTTTACATCAATTATTTGAGACTGGAAAACATATTGTGTTTGCACTCATTTATTTTATGTTTTGTTAATTCGTAATACGTTAACGTTAAGGGGACATTCCATGTAAAATCGACCAATCATAGTTGCTATTATTTGATTTATTTCATATTTGGTAGGTACAATCCTTACCCATTGTAAAGGTAGTAAAAAAAACAATTTTCTAAATTTTCACAATTTTTCTTGTCTTAGACAAAAAATCGAATTTTCCGATTTTACGATTTTGAAAGATTAAAATTGGTAGTAATTTTAAGTTGACAATGGACACTTCTTTTTATTAAAAAATCACCAGCTGCATATTTGCACTCCTTCTCTACTATTAATTACCCCAAACTATAGAAAATGACCAAGTTTAGGTCCAAAAAAAGCTCTGTGGGACTGGGTAAATTTTTTTTTTGATTACTTTAAAATGTTATTGTGCTAGTGGAGATTCATAATAAAAATAATTTTGTTTGTGATTTAACTTCGTTTAGAAACAGCATTGATTGTAAAATGTTACTGATTACGTTAAATTTAAACACGATCGAATCGTATTTTAAATTCTTGGAAGATTAAAATTAGTAGTAGTTTTTAGTTGACAATAGACATATGTTTCTACAAAAAAAATATGAACCGCATAATTGCTCTCCTTCTTTACCAGGCAGCTATGGAAAAGTACCAAATATGGCACTAAAAAAAGTTATGTGGGACTGGGTAAATTTTTTTTTTAATAATTTTAAAATGTTGATGTGACAATAGAGACGCATTAAGTAAAAAAAAAATGTTTGTGATTTAACCTCGTTTAGAAACAGCAAAGGTTTTAATATGCTACCTTTACAAAAAATCGAATCACAATAACGTTTATTTTTTTTTATTGTATACTATGTCCTTGGTAACATTTTAAAATAAAAATAATAAAAATTTACTCACTCCCACATAGCATTTTTTAGACCTAAATTTGGTCATTTTTCATAGTTTAAGGTGCTAACTGATGGGGAAGGAGTGCAAATATGCAGCTGCTAATTTTTTAATAGAAAGAAGTTACGAGGAGTAAGCACTGGACTAAACCTCAAAAGAATTTAAAATCATGCAGCAACTCGAAAACCGAATTTTGGTCGATTATACATGGAATAGGCCTAAGTTCTTCTAATGAGGTTTTATATAAAATACTTAAAAGCCATTTAAATTCAAGTGTTCACTTATAAACTTTTGTTTCAATTTCTAAAAAAAAAATTAAGACCCAACAATGAACATTGTTATTGTAATTTGGATGCAAACTTTTTTGCTCTTTATTGTAACCGAAGAATAATGGCTGCAATTGTATTTTCCAAGCCTGGCAACCTGTTTGTATTAATTGTCTCTAATATTCGTTATACCTGAGGGAGTATTTTGAACAAAAACAAGATTTGTTTGCTTTGTACAATGGATTAAAAAACTCCCAGTAGACCTTTAATAGTATATTAAAACATTGAGTTTTATAAGGAACGTTTTTTAGCACGCGTCCAGGATTGGAAAAAGAGCCGCGCAGCGGCGAGTTTTCCAATGGACAAGTGATAAAAAACGCCTTATAAAACGAGTTATTTATACTATTTTTTATATTTGCATCATTTAATTCATCAAAAAGCATTTTTAATTTGAATTAAAAACTTAAGATGAAATTTTGTTTTAATGACCAACCTTATAGCATAACATTGACATTTTGAAGTAAAAAATAAATTAAAGTTAGACATATTGAATAATGACATTTGTAAACTTTACTCATTTAATACTGAATGAATGCGCTTTTTGAAGAAAATGTAACCATTGATATCGTTTCTCCAATTCTTCTAGTTATTCCCTCTACAAAAAAACAATGTCCCCCGATTGATTATAATAGTAAGATTTGTAAATAAAAAGTACATTGCAAGAAAAGAATTCATCTTTTTGCATCAGGAAAACCAACCAATAAAATAAAATTTTGGGTTTAATAATGAAGCAATTCAGAAACTTTAAAAAATCAAATTTCGGGTTTCATAATGTGCATATTATAGAACGTAAATATAAAAACAATTATTTTTAGTTGCTGTAAACACAGGCACAACCGAGAAAATAACATTTTGTATGGTTTCTGAAAACCGCGCGTGGATATTTTACAATGAAGGTATCATTTTAAAATTCGCAGTATTAAAATAAAACTGGCTATTTTAATTATTTCTATAATTGTACAGGCTGGCCATAAATTGGCAAAGTGAGTAGTAGAAATACTTATATGTCCAGACAGAAAAGTCTGTCTGGCCATATAGATATTTCTACTACTTGTTCTGACAAAGAAGTTTATACAGGATATTCCAAAATTGTATCTTTATGGTACGTTGTTGGGGCATGTCTAGAAAGATTGTTAGGAAACCTTATCCTATTTTGCCAAACTTATCGAACTTTTTTCTTGAAAAGAATAGATTCTTAATGCTAAAAATATGTAAAGACATATTATGAAGATGATCTAAAAGTCCTAAGTTAAAACCGTTGTAAATCTTGTCTATTAAAGCGGAAAGCAAAGTTTTCACTGTAACACTTTTGTAAAAGTTTTTGGCAAATTTTAATGTTTTATATGGTTTTGTTTCCGTTCCTTTCGCTGCCCTTAGATTTATTGACCTGATTGTCGTTCTTTTTTGTTTTGGATTCTTTTGTTTGGCACCAAAACTTTCAAGCCTGAACTTTTTGTTAATTGGCTAATGGGTATTTTTAAAATTTGGTTGGAAACTTTTATGAAAGATTATGTCTCTAGAGATTTTTAACAGAAGAGTAAACATCTAACTTTGATATAAACACCAGAGTTAAAAAATGTGCAGCATAGAGCAGATTTTAGAAATTTAAAGTTTCATAAATTGCTATGGTTTCCATAACTTACAACATCTACAAAATGATCTTTTACTTCGGCGTAACTTAACAAATTTGCTTAATTTATAGATTGTAAAGTTACGTGAAATTGGGAACAGGTATGCGCATGTGTCTGAACTCGCGATTTCTGACTATTTACACCTGGGCGGTAATTACGGAATATCGCTTCATACGAAACCTACATAAGAAGACCAGCAGGTTTCGTACGAAGCGATATTTCGTAATCACCACCCTTGACAATAAGGGTGAATATCTCATTTTTGCAAATTTTGCGCATGATCGGCCAAGCTCGGCTTTTGACAGTACTACTTACAGCTAAATGAATCAGCAAAGTAGCGCTAAAGTGAAGTATAAGTTTGCTAATACATTTCCATGTATTTTATTTAATTTTCTGTAAAGTTACGCCGAAGTAAAGTGAAAGTAACGTTCTATAAATCGGCCTTAAAACTCTCTTATAATCAGTTGTTAATAAGATGAGATGAAGAGCTGCACAGATATGCAATTTGCCTTTAAATTGTACAGGAAAGTAGATATACGTTATACTATGGAAGCTGCAGGTATAATGGAAGAAAATCATAATATTGCTATGACAAAGAGCGAGATCTGAAAGGCTTGTGCTTATCATGTTTATATACGTATATCAAAGAAAAAGCACGTATGTTCCATGGTAGAAGCAGGAAAATAGAAATGCGTTTTTCTGAAGTGGCTAGGTGTATTGTGACACACAAATTTGATAGAAATTCGAGTACAGATTTGCGTATTTTTCGTTTATGCTTCTCAAAGAACTATTCTTGGATTTTCATATCTTTTTGGTACCAGATAAATAAATCATTTCATGGTAAAACACATTTATACATTGAAATTTCTCGAGGATTTGGAGTATTGTTAATCGACTTAGAACGTGTTACGGACGTTACAATAACATGTTATATAAGTGGAATGCACTACCTAATCCATTTTGTAAATATGGTGAATCTTCAGAAACTATTAAACATATTGTAGAGGACTGTCCAAACACCAATTTTGAAGGCGGTTTTTATGAAATGCATAATCTGACTCATAATGCATTAAATTGGATATCAACCCTGAAACCTCTGTAATTTTTGCCAATTTATTGTAGCTTGTTATAAAACTGTAGCCCTGGTATGCTAAAGTTATTATTATCATGGTTTTTTCTTTGGCCTTAAAGCAGATGCTTTATCAGAATTGACATTGTCCATGGGCGTCCCAAAAAGAACATTACTTGCACTTTTTGGATTATTGAATGTTCATATCTGTCACATACCAATACCTACTTTGACTTGTAATCATTATTAATAATCTAATCACGAATGGTTTTTATAATAAAATATAAAAGCATCTTTAACATAAGATTTTTATTACTTTTCTTCCCTTAAAAATATTAAGACATTAAAACTTCCAAGTAAAAAATTACCAAAAGAACCTTGCATGAAAAGAAGCTCTAAAGAAATATTTTTTTTATTTTACCAAAGTAACGTGAACGAAGGAAAACTTACAAAAAAATATCCTTGAGTCCTTAATTGCTACAACAACAAAAGAGAGACCAAAAAGAAATATGAAAGCCGTTAAAAATGATGGCTTTGACCCGAGTATTTTAAGAATTAACCTTTTTAACCTTTGGATAAAAATAAATGCTTTTTTGGTGTGCCACAAAAAAATTACGCAATACGAAATTCAAAATTCTATACTCAAACAAATGCGGATTACACTAAGCTTATTTAAACAATAAAATTTTAAATGGATATTTGATGATTTCTGTGGCGAATGTTTAATATAAAACAAAGATTCTCTCCAAACCACACTTTATTTAGAAAAATCTGAATACGTATTTCGACAGCTAAGCTGTCGAAATACGTATTCAGATTTTTCTAAATAAAGTGTGGTTTGGAGAGAATCTTTGTTTTATAATAAAATTTTAAAGTAATAGTATTAAACAAGCTTTTTATTTGCTCTATTTAATTTGCTAAAAAGCATTTTTAATTGGAATTAAAAACTCAACTTAAAATTTTATTTTTATTCGATTGGCACATTGAAATTTTGAAATAAAAAGTAAATTTAGGTCAGACATATTGAATTATGACATTTCTAAACTTTGCTCACTTAATACTGAATTAATAGGCGTTTTTGAGAAAATGTAACCGTTGATATCGTTTCTCCAATTCTTCTAGTTCCTCCACAAAAAACTATGTCCCGCGATAGTTTATAATAGTAAAATTTGTAAATAAAAAGCACCTTGCAAGGGAAGAATTCATCTTTTTGCATCTGAAAAACCAACCTAATAAAATAAAACTTTGGGTTTAATAATGAAGCAATTTAGCAACCTTAAAAACCAAATTTCGGGTTTCATAATGTGCTTATTATAGAACGCAAATATAAAAAAGTTTAAAACAAAAAACCAAGCAAATGTAGGTACAAAAAATAAATATAATTAATTACAAACAAAACAACAAAAATCACACTTAAAGAAACGAAAACTCGTGTCTGAAACAATTTTCCAAGAATGTTTTCAGCAAGAAAACTCATAAAAGACCACTTAATTAAGTAACTCAGACAAAAATCTTTGGAACAAATAAATGAAAACATCAAAATCTTGGAATAAAACTTACTTCAAAAACCAATCCTCTCAAATCCTTTTAATTAATTAAAAGGACCTAGGTAGTAATTAACTTAATTAAAATTTAATAACACTAAATTTTATATCACTATAACAGTTAGAACACTACAGTTTTTAAAATTTATTTTCTTTCACTTTTTTTTTTTTTTTTTCGTTTTTAATTTTTATATTTATAAATATATTTATTTAATTAAGTCATACGCACTTTAATTAATTATGTCAACCCCAAACACGACAAGGCATTAATTAAAAGTCAAAACACCAAATACACAAAAATGTTTTTTTTTAATTTTTTTTTTACACCATACGTTTCAAAAATCAACCCCTATTTCAACCTACCCCAACGTGGTTATATTATTTCAGCATTTAAAGGGTGAAACGCACAGGATAAGGGTTCGTGAGACACTCGGGCGTAAAAGGTTAGTTTTCCAAAGGAAAAGTGGTGGGAGTACTAAAACTGGATAGGGGTAGTAAATAGAGTGGGGGTAAAATCGATGTAGTCCATTTGAGGAACAGCGTGCTATACGATGTTATGCCATAGAAATATTATTAGTCCAGTCGTATTTAAAAAACATCATTTTTTATGATTTTTTACCAAGGGTAGTTTTTTTTGGTAATTTTTAAAATTTGTCCAACTTTGATGTGCTCTAGAAAAAAAACTAAAAGCTTTGGACAAAAACCAATTGCAGATTTGTTTAATACGCTTTCTAATGAGTCTAAAAACACTATTTTAAGCAAATTAATTTTTTCGAAATTTTTATGATTTTTTTATCAAGGGGTAAGGGTCCAAATATTCTCACTTTTTCTATTGTCACGACCACAAATAATTTTTGTCACCAATAAATGCCATCAATGCTTATGCAAAACGAGCTGCTGAATCCGAATCTGGCACTTAAAAATGTACAGCGCTTTTGGTTTTATTGCTATGAGCTTTTAAACGCAACTTCAAACGCGCAACCTGATTTTTTTCAAAGTGCTCTAATTTTCAAAAAAATAAATTTGGAAAAAATCCAAATGCGGATTTGTTTTCTACAGCCAAAAAGTAGATTAGAAATTAAATTTCATTTAAATCGAACACAAAAAATTTTTTGGCTAAGCATTTTCGGAAATTTTTAAAATTAGGTCAACTTTTATGTGCTCTAGAAAAAAAAAATAAAAGCTTTGGAAAAAAACCAATTGCAGATTTGTTTGATACACCTTCTAATGAGTCTAAAAACACACTTTCCAGCAAATTAATTTTTTCGAAATTTTCATGATTTTTTATTAAGGGGTAAGGGTCCAAATTTTCTCAGTTTTTTTATTGTCACGGGCTCAAATAATTTCTGCTACCAATAAATGCTATTAATGCTTATAAAACACTAGCTGCTGAATCCGAATCTGGCACCTAAAAATGTACAGCACTGTTAGTTTTATTGCTATGAGCTTTTAAACGCAACTCCAAACGCGAAACCTGATTTTTTTCAAAGTGCTCTAATTTTTAAAAGAATTATTTTGTAAAAAATCTAAATGCAGATTCGTATTCTACAGCCAAAAAGTAGATTAGAAAATATGTTTCATTTGAATCGGACACAAAAAAATTTTTTGCCAAGCATTTTTGGAAATTTTTAAAATTTGACCAACTTTGATGTGCTCTAGAAAAAAAACTAAAAGCTTTGGAAAAAAACCAATTGCAGATTTGTTTTATACTCTTTCTAATAAGTCTAAAAACACTCTTTAAAGCAAATTAATTTTTTCGAAATTTTCATGATTTTTTATCAAGGGGTAAGGGTCCAAATATTCTCAGTTTTTTTATTGTCACGGACTTAAATAATTTTTTCCACAACCAAATGATATCAATGCTTATGCAAAACGAGCTGCTGAATCCGAATCTGATACTTAAAAATGTACAGCGCTTTTGGTTTTATTGCTATGACGTTTTAAACGCAACTTCAAACGCGCAACCTGATTTTTTTCAAAGTGCTCTAATTTTCAAAAAAATAATTTTGGAAAAAAACCAAACGCAGATTTGTATTCTACACCCAAAAAGAAAAATAGAAAATAAGTTTCGTTTCAATCGGACACAAAAAAAAATTTCGATAAGCATTTTTGAAAATTTTCAAAATTTTACCAACTTTAATGTGCTCTAGAAAAAAAACTGAAAGCTTTGGAAAAAAACCAATTGCAGGTTAGTTTTATATACCTTATAATGAGTCTTAAATCACAGTTTAAAGCAAATTAATTTTTTCGAAATTTTCATGATTTTTTATCAAGGGGTAAGGGTACAAATTTTCTCAGTTTTTTTAATGTCACGAACTCAAATAATTTTTTCCACAACCAAATGATATCAATGCTTATGCAAAACGAGCTGCTGAATCCGAATCTGATACTTAAAAATGTACAGCGCTTTTGGTTTTATTGCTATGACGTTTTAAACGCAACTTCAAACGCGCAACCTGATTTTTTTCAAAGTGCTCTAATTTTCAAAAAAATAATTTTGGAAAAAAACTAAATGCAGATTCGTATTCTACAGCCAAAAAGTAGATTAGAAAATAAGTTTCATTTAAATCGGACACAAAAAAATTTTTTGCTAAGCATTTTTGGAAATTTTTAAAATTTGATCAACTTTGATGTGCTTTAGAAAAAAAACTAAAAGCTTTGGAAAATAACCAATTGCAGATTTGTTTTATACGCCTTCTAATGAGTCTACAAACACTCTTTTAAGCAAATTAATTTTTTCGAAATTTTTATGATTTTTTATCAAGGGGTAAGGGTCCAAATATTCGCGTTTTTTTGAATGTCACAGGCTCAAATAACTTTTGCAACTAACAAATGATATCAATGCTTATGCAAAACGAGCTGCTGAATCCGAATCTGGCACCTAAAAATGTACAGCGCTTTTGGTTTTATTGCTATGAGCTTCCAAACGCAACTTCAAACGCGAAACCTGATTTTTTTCAAAGTGCTCTAATTTACAAAACAACAATTTTGGAAAAAATCCAAATGCAGATTTGTTTTCTACAGCCAAAAAGTAGATTAGAAAATAAGTTTCATTTAAATCGGAAACAAAAAAATTTTTTGCTAAGCATTTTTGAAAATTTTTAAAATTTGACCAACTTTGATGTGCTCTAAAAAAAAAACTAAAAGCTTTGGAAAAAAACCAATTGCAGATTTGTTTTATTCGCTTTCTTATAAGCCTAAAAACACAGTTTATAGCAAATTAATTTTTTCGAAATTTTTATGATTTTTTATCAAGGGGTAAGGGTACAAATATTCTCAGTTTTTTTATTGTCACGGGCTCAAATAATTTTTGCCACTAATAAATGCTATCAATGCTTTTGTAAAACGAGCTGCTGAATCCGAATCTGGCACTTAAAAATGTACAACGCTTTTGGTTTTATTGCTATGAGCTTTTAAACGCAACTTCAAACGCGCAACCTGATTTTTTTCAAAGTGCTCTAATTTCTAAAAAAAATAATTTTGAAAAAAATCCAAATGCAGATTCGTATTCTACAGCTAAAAAGTAAATTAGAAAATAAGTTTCATTAAAATCGTGAACAAAAAATTTTTTTGCTAAGCATTTTTGGAAATTTTCAAAATTTGACCAACTTTGATGTGCTCTAGAAAAAAAAATAAAAGCTTTGGAAAAAAACCGGTTGCAGATTTGTTTTATACGCTTTGTTATGAGTCTAAAAACACTCTTTGAAGCAAATTAATTTTTTCAAAATTTTCGTGATTTTTTGTCAAGGGGTAAGGGTACAAATTTTCTCAGTTTTTTTATTGTCACGGGCTTAAATAATTTTTGCCACCATTAAATGCTATCAGAGCTTATGTGAAACGAGCTGCTAAATCCGAATCTGGCACTTAAAAATGTGCAGCGCTTTTGGTTTTATTGCTATGAGCTTTTAAACGCAACTTCAAACGCGGAACCTGATTTTTTTCAAAGTGCTCTTATTTTCAAAAAAATCATTTTAAAAACAAACTAAATGCAGATTCGTGTTCTACAGCATAAAAGTAATGCACAAAATAAGTTTTATTAAAGTTGGAGACAATTTTTTTTCTCACCCCTAATTTTACTGGGCTATATCTCATCAAAAGCTCAAAATTCAAAAGTTCAGTGAGATGAAAATTAATTATTACGTTTTCTGTTGTCGTCTAACAGGCAAATGGTCTCTTTATTCTAGGTCCGTGACAGGTAATTTGTTAATTATCATTAAACATACTATCCATTCATGTTTTAAAAAAACCGCAGTCACCTATGAAAACTAGAACCTTTTTCTTTGAAAAGTTGAATTTTCCACCAAGTTGGCATTACATTTTTAATTTACAGACACTAAAGATTCAAAAATGCCAAAATTAATATGACAGTTACATAAAACAGGCGTAAAAATTGGAAAAACGAAACAATTTTTGCTTGAGATCTGAGAATTTATGAAGAAAATTGTAGACACTTTTGTATGTGCTATATACATAACTATGTGCTTGTAAGTGCTATTTTATCCTATCATACGTAAAAGGACTTCTTAACAGTGAATACTTACATAAATAATTCCTATTTTGTGTAAACTTTTTAATGGTTTAATGATTAGTGTATTATAAAGTAATTTAATAATAAAATAAATACTTCTGCATATTTCAAGACCATTGTTTTTGATTCAGATGCCCTGAACATGTTTTTAAATGCATTTTTTAATTTTTTTGACTTTTCTTACATAACCAGCAAACACAAGAGACATTAATGACAATATACAGGGTAAAATCTGTCACCCTATGGCTCGCCTACTCTGGTTTAAATAAATGGTGAATGGATAGTATGGTCTACAGGGGTTTGTTAGACTTTACAGGGATGTTTTCATGAAAAACACGGCACACTAGAATTTGCTTTTGCCAATAACATTATCCCACATAAATACAATGATAATGCACCATATAAGAACAAAAATTGGTTAGAATTTTCAAAGATATATGTCATACCACCCGTCGTTCAAGATGCTGACTGCTGACATAACGTCATTACTTTCATACTTTTATCAAACATAACGCTAATATATCAAAAAAACAACAAGCAGTCGCTTTAAAACATTTAATGTACCAGCTTAAAGGTTTGTATAACATTTACGGAGTGTTTTATATCGTCAATTTTGGATAATTTGGTAAAAAAAGTGCATGATGACTCATTTTCAAAGGAACTTCCATAGATGTGTAAAATAATCCGCATTTTGCTTTATGCACGAGTTTGTTAAAACACGAGCGCATGCCAAGGTTTTATAAACGAATGAATAAAGACTCGTTTTAAGAAAACAAGATACGAAGCTGTTATTTTGACATAATGATATTTTTAAAGCTTAAGAACGTAGACAGCTTTGTTAACTAACTAATTAAATAAATTAATTCAGCATTATGCAATTTTAATAAAGCCCTTGAAAATTTAATTTCACTAAAATATTAATTGAAAGTGCCGTTTTTAATGCTGACCAATTAAACTCATTTTATAAGGCATTCTTGCTGCTTTGCTTTCGGTACCTGGCAGGGCTCTTCACTTTAACAAAAAGCTTTTACGGTTCATGGAAGCTTTTTCATCGGAAATTATATTTTGTCGTCATAAGATAGAGAGTGCTCGGTCCTCGGAATCATAAAGAAAATGATAGCATAGAAATGTTTCAAAAGAGGTGAACTCTTTCAATTAATTGACAAAAATTTCATTAAGAAGATTGAAAAAATAATGTTGGGGCGGCTAAGCAAAATATAATTAAATTTTTTGTGCAAATAAAGAGTAATAGCTACAGAATTCCATTGCTGAATAATAAATTCCTTGCTTTATCATACGAATTGTATTAAAATGAAAGTGGTTTTCGCTAGGGTTTTGTTAAGGCCGATATATAGAACGTTACTTTCACTTTACTTCGGCGTAACTTCACTTCTGCGTAACTTAACAAATTTGCTTAATTTATTGATTGTAAAGTTACGTGAAATTGGGAACAGGTATGCGCATGTGTCTGAACCCGCGACTTTTGACTATTTACACCTGGGCGGTAATTACGGAATATCGCTTCGTACGAAACCTACATAAGAAGACCAGCAGGTTTCGTACGAAGCGATATTCCGTAATCACCACCCTTGACAATAAGGGTGAATATCTCATTTTTGCAAATTTTGCGCATGATCGGCCAAGCTCGGCTTTTGACAGTACTACTTACAGCTAAATGAATCAGCAAAGTAGCGCTAAAGTGAAGTATACATTTGCTAATACATTCCCATGTATTTTATTTAATTTTCTGTAAAGTTACGCCGAAGTATAGCGGAAGTAAAGTGAAAGTAACGTTCTATAAATCGGCCTTTAAGCCGTTGGGTTTTGCGTTTTTGCAGTATTTTTTAAATTTCTACAACAAAAAGCCTTTTATTTTAGCAATGATACTTATAAACGTTAATTAACAACTCTTATAAATTCATTTATCAATATTTCTGCATTTCAAATTTGCTTTTTATTTTATTATTCTAAAAAATCCCATTTATAAAGAATTTTTCAATTTTCTCTCCCAAACATATAAAAGGTTTAACAACAGTAATCGCAAGGTAGATAAATGACATAATAATATAAAATAATGAAATTTTAAAACTTTTATTCCATTATGGATAAATATAATAATAATTGGAACACGCAATTTCAGTCTACACAATAAACCAAATCGGATATAGCTCCATCAGTTCACAAAGCTTCTAGTAAATTGAACATTCGTTACAATATTCCCCCGTAATAAAGCAACCGGAAACAGCCATAGATTGATGAAAAATAGAAAGCCATTTTCAGGAATGCTTTATTGAAAAAATGAAAAATTACTTTCGGTGTCGATTTTATAAATCAATCAATGCAAATAACACTACAAGTTTTTTAAAATGTAATTTTATAGAAAAAACCAAGTAAAAAGAAAGCATTAAGGCTAGAGATATAGTCACAAATTCGATTTTTAAAAAACATAAATATTATAATGATTTTTGGAGTCAGATTTTTGACACAAAGAAATGACCGATTTAAATAAACCATATAATAGTAGCTCTATTTTTCTAATTTTCAAAATTACATTTAGTTTTATATACGATGGGGCCCTCATGTAGATGTGCTATTTAGTAGAATTGACGAGAGCTCAACGGAGATGACTTATACCAGCTTCTAGGAGCACATATCTTCGAATCTGTGAATTTAAATTTCTAGCCTTAAAGAAAATTTGACAAAAAGCCCTATTTTACATTTTAAGTAGTATAAAATCTTATATGGTCAGACAAAGTAGTATAACTTCTAAAATGGCCAGAGATAGTAGTATAAATACTAGTATGCCCAGACATATTTTATTAATTAAACTATTCCAAATGATTTTAATTTAATAATTCATGTCTGTCGTTTGCAAAAAGTAATTTGAATTTGGTTTATATTTTAATTCAGTTACTGATCCAACCAACTCCAATTTGTAACTAAATCCTATATCAATCATTTTATATCAACTATACATAGTATCAAAAGTTTTTAACAAAGTATTAACTATTTAAATACATTTTAATCATTTTATACAGGAAACTAAAATTGAATATAAATATATAATAACAGTTGAGGCAGGATTTATATATTTAATTAAAAAAAAAAAAGGGATTTTACCGGAGTTTATAATTATATTCTTCATCCATCAGCAAGGTGCAAAAAGTCTTGTAATTTTTGGTTAGAACAAAAAATTGATTTTGAAATATGCTTTATGGTATAGTTTTAAACAAATGGTGTATTCTATATTTTTCGTTTGTTTTAAATATTTATTTAGAACTGCATTTTACAATTTGTTTTATTTTGTATTTCGCATGGAATTATAAAAATAAAACCTCACCTGAATTTGAATATGCGGTTTTTCGAAATAAAATATATGAAAATCAAATGTTAAAACACTGTCACATAAATTATCTGGCTCTGTATCTCATTTCCTGTGCGTAGCTTTGTTTTATTGTTTGTATTTATTTTGCTTAAAATAGGTATTTGAAACAAATTCATTGGATTTTGTATCAAATACCTAAGGTAGACATTTTTCCAAATTTTATTTGAGTTAAAAAATATGTCCAACTTTAAAGATTGTTTTTCTTTCTCTGTTTAAATAAATGACTTTTCTGAAGTTGTAAAGATAAGCCATTTCTTTTCTTTACCTTTCAAGAAGCCACTTCAGTAAAAGTTAAACTTTATAATAGTTTTATTTATTGTAACTGCAGAAATAGCAAAGAACCTTCTGAATGTACGTTGGCGGTAAGCTCATTGCGCTTTTGGGGATAATTAAGTAAAATTGGAAACCATTTTCGATATTTTTCAATTGTTATTGTCATGGAAAAGAACAAAGAAACCTTATTTTATTTATCTGAATAACTGTTGAAGTAAGAGTTGAATATTGCCCAAATAGATGTGTCATTTAAAGGTGGAAGTAGAAGAATATAATTTTGATAAGTACAAGATACATGTGGCGTTTGTTAGCAAATGCTATAAAGGAATTAACTTTTGAAGTATTTATCTAAAACCACAGTGCCTAAAGATTCTTAAGCTTTGACTCTGCTAGTAATATTAAATTCAAATAACAAAAACACTAATGCTCTTACATAAAGAGGAAAATCGATTCCTAATTAAGCCACCCTCAAAAGCAATTGTTCAATGACGTTATAACAAAACAATCGTAAATGTAATAGATGCGATACTGGCAGAATGCGAAAGATATTCCGTTTTATTGTGATTCCTCCCATCTATTTAAACTTATAATTTGGTAATTATGTTTAGATGGAAATACTTCGTATTCTTGAAATTGCCATTATTATTTGTTTTAATGATAAATTAGATCAATATTTTATTTGTGCGATTCTTGACACCGGCATCGCTTTGAATTATTAATGCTTTTATTTATTTTCGTAATTAAGCCAGCTCCTTTTGTTTGTTTTAATGGCATTTATTGGAAATATTAATTGGATGAATTTTTACGTTTACCAATTAGGTATTAATAATCAAAATGTAATAAAAACCTTGCAGCTAAAACGTATTTATTATACCAAGTCACGTTTAATTAACTCCCAACACTTATGCAGTCAATTTGGTTTGGTATGCATCTGAGTTGTCATACTGATGAGGTCAAAAAATATCGAAACATCTTTTCTATGTGTTTTAATGTAAAAATCAAAATTCTGGCACATTTAAACTTAATAATAAAGGAGCGAAAACAAAAAGTTAAAAGAATAAAGCTAATAATTAAATAAAATGAGTAAACAAAAATGTAAACGTAAATCATGGATATAAATGTTTCAGGCTATTAAAAATTTTACGAGTTGCACGAACTCATTAAGCATTTGTAAGTCAAAAAATAAACATAAATTTTTACTAAATGTTAACTGTTATTATTTTAAATGTAAATATTTTTGGTACATTTTCCTTACAGCTGTTTACTGATATTTCTTTGTTATGTAAATGGCTTCTAAAATGGTAGTAATAAGACATTTAGCATTTATAATTCTTTTAATGCGACGTCGTTCACTTTTTACCTAATCCTTTATGAATATGGAACAAGCTAAAACATAATTTCATTCTTTTTAATTGCTATGGCAACATTTACATTTTTGTTAACATTTTTACTTTTTGAAAGATAAATGAAATGCTAACTACTACAGATCTTTTTGCATATTTTGCGCTTTTGATTTTTGTCGCAATTTCTTTAGCGACAGCGTTATACATATATTTAATAAAAAAAATCGTTTATTAAAGACATTCATCAACGCACTCTTAATCAATGATTAATGACCCCTATTAATAAATGAATACGAGCCTATGGCAACGCTCTTCTTGGTTTAAAATTATTATCTATGTTTCTACATTACAAATGTTAAAGTAGCTTTAATTACGGTTCAAGCAACAAAAACCAAAAGAAATTAAATATTTACCGTTGGAAAAAATGAGAAGCAGATTCTTTGACCACATTTAAGAAAATAACATTCATTTTCTATTCACAATTAATAAAAGTTCGGTGACAGCTCTTCTTCTTCTTCAACTTTAATAAATTTGAATGGCCGACGCATTGTTTCTGCTAGTTGGTGAAGTAACTGTTTTATTTAATAATTTATTTAATAATGATCTACAATGCGCAAAAAAGCATTGTAACCAGTTCCTATGTTAGATGGTGATTAATAAACTCACTTGTTAAAACCGCTCGTTTATTAATTGCCTTTATTAACACACTTACTGGTTAAATAACTATTAACATTGTCGACTACATACATGGAATTTTACAGAAATAAGATTGCTTTTTGCACAGAAATGGTACACAAACCAATGAAAGGAAGGAATTTGACGAACACAGCGAAAAATGAGGCATTTAAATAATAGTTTGGGGATTAAAAAATAAGTAGCTAAAAAAGCTAAGAGCTCTTACAAGTTGTATGATTAGATTTTTCAAGTACATATTCTAAGTGAAAGATTGTTCTTTGAAAGTCAAAAAGATTATCACACGTTAATCATAAGTTTTGCTCAAGTGTCACTTTGTTGTTTACTCTTATTCCTTACAATATTCGTGAGTATTTTTCTCTCTGACGTTTTCGACTTTGTTTCAACTGTTTTAAGTGTTATTCGCTTCTGTGGCGATGGAAAAGCCAACTCGATGCGGCTTGTTTTTAGGGATGTACCTATTTTAAGCCAGTGGCAACGAAGAACGAATAAAATACAAAAGAGTCAGTTCCGGCTTTCGTTAACGACCAACATATTTTATCTTTAAGATAACTGAAATAATGTAAACAGTTTTCTATACCAGCTCTGTTTTATAATTTAGTCTTTGAATTCATGTCTTATGCAGTAAAAACAATGGATAAGAAAAAAAATTACGTAATCTTTTATTTAAATTGAATATTCGCCGTTCAAGGCATTTTTTAAAACAAACCCTAATTGGATGCAGATATGATGCTTTAGGGTATACTGACCTTTGTAAAACAAAAAACGCTTCTAAAAGCATTTTTTGTTTCTTTTAAATAATGCAAAAACATACAAAAAAAACGGTAAAATTTTTAAACAAAAGCATTGAGTGTATCTAGCCATAGTTTTAATCAGACAAAACGTTGTGGTAACGGTTTTTTATACCCAAAATTAATATAAGGATCGTTTATTCACAATCATTGTGTAAAATCACCATTACATATACAACCTAAAATTGGGAAATACGTCATAATTTCAAACAAGCGTGTAATGCAACAGCTGGACGTTAGTAATGACCCACATTACACTCGTGCTTCGGGTACAGGGAAACACCGCTAGATGACGCGCTCGCTGAACTGTCTAGGAATTTGCAATGAAACAGTTTATTTGCACGACTGACAGCGCAATTTTTAGGTTAGCTTATTGTATTTTTGTTGGATTTTGTATTAAATTATTTAAATTAGTTACTTTTAACTCTGGGGGAGTGTTTTCAAATTCAGTGTTTGAACTATCGGGCATTTTGAATTTAATGAAACTTGAAAAATGTAAGTGTCAAACATTTAACGAAAACATTCTTTTGCTTTCACCGCCTAGTTACCAATATGTTTATGCTTTGTTTTAAATCTCGATATTAAGTTATTTATTTTATCTAAATAATTTAAATGTTTTCAGACATGATTGTAAATAAAATAGTATACGTAGCTAAGAAAAACAGTTTCATTCCAGCCTCGGGCCCATTGCCGTCCTCGAGCTTCGCTCTCGGTCGGTCAAACAGCCCTCGGCTGTAATGAAGCACTTTTTCTTACAGTACGTAATCTACTAACATGACAATACTAATCCTATACATAGGTATTACATTAACAGAAAACCTTCTTTTAAGACTAATTAACCAATCTTCAAGTACTTCAAAAGGCACTAATTCTAAGATAAGATCCTACCCACCCTAAATGAATTGTAGCTTTGTAGTACACCCCCAAAACGTAGGTATATTTCGTAACACAAAAGCAATACAATTATTTAGTCTCTCCCCTATAAGCACAAAGAAAACTCTCTGTCTGATGTCGACATGAAAGTAATTGTTACACCTTAGAGAAAAAAACAATGGATATCACAATGGGTTTGCAAAAAAACGAGGTGACAATGTTAGTATAGAAAATTGAGAAGGGAGAATACGACTCCCTTGGCCCAAGTTAAGGGAGATGTAATGGTTACGGGTAGTTTACACGAACGTGTTTGAGGCAAATATCAATGTCAACAAGTTTGCTTTAAATTGGTGTGAATTTGTTTGAAATTTCTTAACCCCACGCATACAAAGAAATGCTTAAAAATTGTTAAGGCTATAGATTCAAATTCACAGTTTCGAAGATCTGTGCTCCTAGAAGCTAGAATAAAGTGTGATTTATCGTTAAATTAAATTAACTTAACGCCACTTAAAGCTCCTTAACTCCACTTAACTTGACGCGACCAAATTAATTCATCTATAGTTTAAATTAACACGTCAATTTAGAACAGTAAACGCCATCTATCGATAAATGTTAGAATCGTATTATTTACCGACATATGTGTCTATTCTTCGATTATCTTTGTAATTTTAAAAATTTGGTCTAGTAGCCGATAGATGGCTCTAGTGAAGATGCTCACTTTATCCTGAATTGGCTGAAATTTGTCAAAATTAAAAAATATAACCTATAAGTAAACGTAAAGTTAAGTTAATTGGATGTGTAAATGCGATTTCATTTTTCGTATAATTCATTTAATTCGCGATACGTTAATTCTAAGTAAAGTTAAGTTAATTCATCTATAAATCAAGCTTCCGTCAATTCTATACTAAATAGCAGTTCTACATGAGTGCTCCATCGTATATTAAAGCTAAGTGTAGTTATTAAAATTAAAAAAATAGGGCTACATCGTATAATGGTTTCATTTTAATCGGTTATTTCTTTGTAGAGAAAATCTGAATATTTTTGTTTTTTAAAGTCAGATTTTCGAAATTCTGCTTTAAAAATTGAGTGTAAAACGTGCCAAAATGACGCCGTCTCTGGCATGTCTATAGTTCCTTTAGAGTCAAATATTAATGACGAGAATGTAAAATATGAAAGAATTTTTACAATGTTTCGTGCTGAATTGGTTACATTTTATACACTTTACATTTTCTTCCGTTATTACACTCTATAGAGTATTTTACGGATACATTAAGAATAATGAGATTCTGTATATTTTTCCTACACTACTACTCCTTATATATAACATTTTTTTTTTTTTTGTTTAAATTTAAAACTATTCGAAAGAATCTGCAAATCTAATTTCAACGTATTTAAATCGCGGCAAGCCGTGGTTAGTTTGATATAATTCAGTGCCATTTGCATAAAACGGAAATGTTTTAAATATTTAAATGAATTTCCGAAGCCAACTTTGACCTACATAATTTCATCTAAACATTATATGGACTGATGCACATTTTACACAAAGATATACTAATTTTAGTTATTTTGTATATCAAATAGCATTATTGAAAACATAAATATAGTTCACATTCAACAAATAATGCTTAAAAGCGGAGTCAAGGTCATAACAAGGTCATTATACTTAAATTTCTCATTTTGAAAACGTTGTAATGTTTATTATTAATTATATAATACCAGAAAACAGTCCGCATTCAACATAACGCTTAAAAGCAAAGTCAAGGTCATTTCAAGGTCATTATGCTTAAACTTCATTGTTTAAACATTTTGAAAACATTTTTTTGCTCTTTTTCTTATTTTCAAGTAGCGAAAAGATGTTTAAAAGTAACCAGAGCAAGATTTATCAACAAATAAAATGTAGTTACATTTTGGTACACTAGAGGTCGTGATTTTAACTTCACTTGTAAGTACCTAAGCTATTAAAATGGATCTTAAAATAATGATGCTATAAAAAATCCAAAGTTTGCGTTGATGTATAAATCAAATTTAGCTTCTCTCTAGTTTAAGAGAACATTCAAAAGTTTCCAACTGACGAACATAAAATATATTTTAATCCACAATTTAATACAGTGTCCTTTATCTCTAAAAACACTACTCCATTTGAAAATTAGTAACTTTTAAGGGCGATTTATAGAACGTTACTTTCACTTTACTTCGGCTTAACTTAAAAAATTTGCTTAATTTATAGATTGTAAAGTTACGTTAAATTGGGAACAGTTATGCGCATGTGTCTGAACTCGCGACTTCTGAGTATTTACACCTGGGCGGTAATTACGGAATATAGCTTCGTACGAAACCTACATAAGAAGACCTAACAGGTTTCGTACGAAGCGATATTCCGTAATCATTACACTTGACAATAAGGGTGAATATCTCATTTTGGCAAATTTTGCGCATGATCGGCCAAGCTCGACTTTCGACAGTACGACTTACAGCTAAATGAATCAGCAAAGTAGAGCTAAAGTGAAGTATAAATTTGCTAATACATTCCCATGGATTATTTAATTTTCTGTAAAGTTACGCCGAAGTAAAGCGGAAGTAAAGTGAAAATAACGTTCTATAAATCGGTCTTTAATCAGTCAAACTGTAACTTTTACATTAGGTATACAAAATTTCGCAGACGGCCGCTTTAAAATTTCCCCTTTGAATGTCATAGAGATTGTAGTAACTTTTAATATAAAGCTATTTCGCTTTCCACTAAATAAAATGACATTTAAATCAAATTAATACGCTTAACAAAGTGCTCCATTATTCACTGGATGATTTTATTATTTTAGGTTTTAAGTGCTTTTTACAGAATATAAATTTCAATCAAAATTAAAATCTGCAACCAACCATGCCATTTTAACGTGGTGTGCTATACTGATGAGACAAAGTTACATCGAAACAGGTTGTTTTTTTAACGTGGTTAAAAATCTCTGTTAAAACGACGGAAAAATTGTTGCATCTTCTTTCACTGTCTACATCAAGAAAGATTCTCTTGTAGTTTTAAGATTTATGACTACTCTTTTGAAAGTATCAAGAAAGTTTGAAAAATATAGCTGCACTTTCCGTGTGAAGTTGAGCCTTTTAGATAAACTATGTAGAGTATTAAATCGGTAAGGTTTATGAATATTTATTTTTTAAAAGTTACCATCATAAATAATATTTGCGAGCTGACTTTTACAAACAGTACACTTTTATTTGTAAATACAATGTTTTTTAAAGTAAAAATAAATTCATATACTAATAGAGAAGTTAAGAAAAGCATAGTAACTGTGGTTATGTAATGTTGGCTGCCTAAATTTCATGAAAAACCACTCTTCTTTGTTCATGGACTCAGGGAATATAAGAAACATTTAGGATTAAAAAAAGTACTTACTCGCAAGAAAAAAGATCAATAAAAAATATGAGTGGTTTAAAATATGTATCACAATGCACTAACATACAAAATTTAGTAAATTTAAAAACACTTTTTTTGGCCATTTGTAGCTCTTTTTTAGTAATTTTATTCAGCACTTTTTAGATTGAATTACGAACCCAAAATCGGACATATTGTTCTTCATTTTACGTAGAATAATTATTTACTGCATGATAGATGTTTTTAATTCGAATAAACTCTGACTCCATGAAGATAATTTGTAATGCCGTTATCTTCTTTATTTAATTTAGACAACCAATATTACATAACCATTGTTTCTATGCTTCGCGACATTCCCTGTTAATTGATATAAAAATTGTTAACATGACAATTGAAGTACCTTCATTAAATAATTGTGTCTACTTAAAAAGTTGGACTCAATTTTCAAATTATTTCCCTTTGACCTATTTTGCATAAAAATTATGAGCTATGCCATTATGGAAAAGGCAAAAGATTCAAAATCCTTTAAACTTTTCCTGCAAGAATTCAGTTTATGTACTTTTTAAAACGAACAAATTTACATTTAAAATTATTAATTTTATAAAGTATCTCGAGTCTAAATTTTAAACGCCTTTATGTAGCTTTAAAATGTTAAAACCGCAAAAGGATCGTGAAATATTTGTTATTTCTTAGGTATCCTGGGAGTTAAAAGGAGTCTGTGGCAAAGGTCCTTTGTCAAAGGGTTAGACCGACGAAGAATCCTTTTTGAAATAAGCATTCCTTTCAAAAATGTCTTGTTAGTTCATTCTGTAACAGAATATCACGTGCACACGCGATATGTTCTTTTACATAGTTCTTTTACATAACCTGCCCTAACAAATGATCCAAATATAGATTCTCCTAATGCCTGCCCTATCCGCAACTTCTTGCTAGCTTCTAGAAGCTAGCTTCTTCGCTGCTATTGGTGGATTCAAATGTTTTAGGTCCAAGAAGCAAAACTGACATCTGTCATATTAAATAGCAGGTTCATACACACGACAGAAAGAAGCTGCTTCTAACCTATAAATATAACCCATAAAAGAGTAATATTTGTTCATTGTGCATTTTGTTCATACCGCGCTTAAATGAATACTAAATACTTTGAATACGCAATGCACGTCTCGCTCCAGCAAATACAAGTAACAAAATAAAATAGAAAAGAAGCTGTTGCAATGACATTATGCGCGCGCATTGCTAAAGCACAAGAAGCTCAAAGAAATCAAACTATGTTCAACTTCTTTTCGGCGTCGACCTTGACTTATTTCACCAACCAATAGCAGCGAAGAAGCTAGCTTCTAGAAGCTAGCAAGAAGCTACGTAAAAGGCGCTAATACAATAGAATATAGGGAAATTGTGCTTAAAATGCCAAGGTGCAGCTTAAAAAACCATTTGTTTTCATCCGTAAGAATAAAGAACAATAGTAGTTATTAATTTAATTTAAGTTCTATAAAAGCCACAATTAAAAGCCATTCCACGAACAATATTGAAATGAAAATAAAACAGAAAACTCTGAAGTTAAAACGTTTTAAAGATCTTTTCGCCTCATCGCACTAGAAAGTAATACTAGCATATTATAACATTAAAGTCCTGAGACATGCACTTAGATAAGGTAAATGATCTAATAAAGAACACTATTTATTTACACTTTCAAGAAGAGATGGGTGTTGTATGCATCCTACAGCAATTCGTTATAGGGTAATGTTTCCTACCTGTGCTTTTGTCCTTTAATACGAGGGCACAACTGCAAAATTAAAGCATTGAAAAACAATAATTGTTTGACGACTAGTTTCGATGACTAATTTATCTTCATCACGCTTCTAAAAGAGACATTACGAGACATGTCCTTTATATTTCGCATATAGACACATAGGGGGCGCCACCAACGTCACCACAAGTACCAAACAAACCCTTTAAGTTTATGAGAACCATACCGAAAGCTTTGTAAGGATACGACAAGTATTTTAGCCACAATATTTTTTTTAAGTAAAAGAATTTTTCAAAAAAATGGAATTGTGCCGAGAAAATTGTTGACTACTTTCAAACTTATCTCAACAACAATGTCTTACCGAGTTGCTATTTACTTTTGGCGACTATGCACCCCATCAATAGACTATTTCCTGCTAATTCTTAAAATTCAAACATGGACCCACCAGTCTTAGCGCCCATCCTAAGACAGGTCTACCAAAAACAGAAGTGTCCCGAAAATACATGGATGCTTTGCGCCAGTTAAAACCTGAAAATGCACAAGTGACACACCGCAAGATTAAGACATTCTAATGCAATTAAATAACTGTTATTCAAAGATTCTTACATAAACAGTTGAATGTGAATTATTTTCTGTTGGACAGCACAATTTTTAGGGAGGCACCAAAGTAGACCCAGAATTTTAAGTCTGTTCGGCAGTGGAATTTCATAAATCGCATTTAAAATCGCGGATGATGACCAATGAATGTTCATAAAAAAATTGAAAATAACCGAAAATAAGCTTATAAGGGGTTTGATGTAAAGAAAAAGCCAAAAAGAAGTATACGTTTCCTTGCAGCTCGCGAGGTTAACTAAAAAACTTACTGTGGCAAAACCACTTGTCGTATTTTAACAAAACTTTGAATATAGTCCTAATAAACTTAAGGGATTTGTTTGACACTTGTGGTCAGTGGCGCACCCTATTTGTCTATATGCAAAATATAAAAGACAACCCTCGTATACTACATTGACTATAATTGTCGTCCGAATATGGCGCACCATAGAGTCGATAAAAATTCCTAATTAGTGACCTATCTAAAGTATATTGTTTTTGTGAATGACCCCGGTACACAAAAGTGAGAAAGTTTAATAATAAGAACGGCATCTAGAGTGCTTAATACGCTTGGCAGTGTACCCGTGCTCCTATCTACATTATTAAATACTATATCAAGTCGCTTGGCCCGGGGGATACTCATACAGCAGCTTTGGGAAATGACAGCTCCATCCATGGAACATCTAATTTTGCAAACACACCTCTATACGACTCTTTAGAGAATCCCTACACTGACTATGTCAGTATTTTTGTCTTTGGCAACCTAGAATTATAATGGGGTTCATAAAACTAAATGTGATACGTTTTGGTATACCACAGTGATGTCAGGTGTGTGGGGTCGTAAAAAAATAGCAGGTATCATGAAGGATGAGATTTTTGTATTAATAAATGCCTTGATCTTTTGAGCTAAACATACGCACTGATGAATTTTATCAAAAGGCCTCGCGAATCGCGCTTTTTTTCCTCGTAAGACTATGATAAGAGCTTTTTAATGTTCAATTTAAATTAAAATACCTGTACTGTACGTCTTATAAGACAAAATATGATATGAAGAGAACAATGCTATTGTTGTGCCCGCATAAAGGCAAAACTTAATTAAGAAAACATTCCCTTTTATTACTATACCTTGAGTTAAATAAAATTAAATTCTATGGTGCCTCTATACCAAAGTGCCAACTAAGGAACTGAATATTGTGCTTTGGATAATTCTGTTTAATTATTAATAATAAGAAAACTGCAGCAATACAAAAAGGCAATCGCCATGTAAAATTAGAAAGGATAAAAGGACAATAATTCTCACTTAGGGTTTGTAAGTGAGAATACCTTTGGACATAAGCTTTTTGGTTATAAGACGGGTCCATGGCAATACATATCACTTAGACCGAGTCTCTAGTTTCTATTTTGTAAATAGAATTCCAAATCCTGGCCATTTTTCACGTTATTAAGGCAGAACCACGAAAAATCACCTCAGTTAGCCGTATTACTTTATTTTCAGAACAAACTATTATACTTCTAAATAAAACAAAGAATTGAAAGTATGGCCAAAAGAATAGCAATTAATTTTTTAAAGAGGATTACCGGAACATTTCTAATTAAAAACTACGCCCATGGAAATACCACAGAAATGGATGCCGCAGGACATTTTTGTTTCAACGTTTTGTGTAAATTTAAATCACCTTTTGACCCCTGTCATAATTGAACTCAACCACAAAATTGGCCAACCCTCTCTGTAAAACTGATGATAAATCAAAAATTAAAAAGCCTTCCCATATTTTATATATATTAATTCAGACTATGTTATATATTCTGGGTGAACCAATGCCTAGCTTTTAATAACTAAACAATAGCAAGTAAATTTCATTAGTTAATTGTTTCGTTTGGAAATCCTTCAAAATCCTATGGGAATCGAGGAAATAAAAAATAGATTGAGTAGTATCATTCTGGATTCAGGTCTCGCTGCTTATAAATCGCGGATGTATCGCGTAGCATTCGAATAAATAGTATATCCTTTTTATAGTTCGTAATTTTGTGAAAAAGATAATACGCAGTGAAGTCTTTTAAACTAGGCCACACACAGTATTAATTTTTAAGAGAAGAATCAATAAACCGGTTTAACAAGTAACACATTTTAATTGTTTGGTTAAAAATAAAAAGTAGACTTGGGCATGAGCTTTCACTAAAGATTTCTTGTTTATCTAGTGGCTGGCTTAGATGTTCTTCAAATTTTAAACATTTGGACACTTTTCCTCATTTTGGGGCATTCCCCTTCCGCCCAGTTCCATTATTCTAAGGTGTAGCACATTGCTTAGCAACATAAACATGTATTCTTTTCTATGTTTCTTAAGTCAACCCGCGCGCTTAGTGACAAATTGGCTAAAGTATGGAATGTTTTTATCTTTATTTTGATTTATTTATCGTGGCTATAATAATAAATACCCTAAATGTAAGTAAAGCAATAAATTGAGTAAAAAAATAGACGGTAATGACACTTTGGCAATGAAGTAAAGGTATAGATTTAAGAAGGTGGAAGGGGAAAATGGCTGCTTAAGCTGGTCTAATTTAACGCAATTGTATTTATTTTTTTTTCTCAGAAAGTAGACTTGTGAGACTTATGTGATCTAAAACTTTGCAAAACACCATTGTTTAATAAAAGGAATTGATTAAGCAAATAAAATGATCTCATGAAACACGCTTATGATGGTCCATTCAAAGTACATGTCCAGTTTAAACATTAAATTGGAAAATGATGCATTTAATACACCTAAAATTGATTCTAGGAGCTCAGGAATAAGAGAATCGGATATCAATTCTGGAGCTACTGTAATATTAATAGTTTATTAGAGAACTTTTATTGGTTTCCTTGGAAAACGGACTTAAATGTTTAATATCTTTAGAAGTAAACGAAAATATACCATCAAAATCTAAACTTGCCATAACTAAAGACCGATTTATAGAACGTTACTTTCACTTTACTTCCGCTTTACTTCGGAGTAACTTAACAGAAAATTAAATAAAATACATGGGAATGTATTAGCAAACTTATACTTCACTTTAGCGCTACTTTGCTGATTCATTTAGCTGTAATAGTGCTGTCAAAAGCCGAGCTTGCCGATCATGCGCAAAATTTGCAAAAATGAGATATTTATCCTTATTGTCAAGGGTGGTGATTACGCAATATCGCTTCGTACGAAACCTGCTGGTCTTCTTATGTAGATTTCGTACGAAGCGATATTCCGTAATTGCCGGCCAGCGGGGTGATTACGGAATATTGCTTCGTACAAAAGCTGCTGTTCTTCTTATGTAGGTTTCGTACGAAGCGATATTCCGTAATTACCGCCCAGGTGTAAATAGTCAGAAGTCGTGAGTTCAAACACATGCGCATACCTGTTCTCAATTTCACGTAACTTTACAATCTATAAATTAAGCAAATTTGTTAAGTTACGCGAAAGTGAAGTTACGCCGAAGTAAAGTGAAAGTAACGTTCTAAAAATCGCCCTTAAAAGTAGCAACTAGTTTCGAACAAACGAAATTGACCCATTTACAGGTCCATAAACTAACTATAACAAATAATGGTCAAAGTTTACAAAATACCTTGTATGGATAGATTATTGTTAGTCGTAAATCTAAAGTCTAAAGACTAAAGGTTTCATAGCAATAGCTTTGAAGCACGCCTAACTAATCAGAGCAAAGTTCAAGCGGACGTGATTAGCCACCTTAAGCGACCCTTAACAACTTTTAATAAGCATCATCCAACTTTAACAAATTCCTATTAGCTCTCGTTAACACACACAACAAAAAAACTAGAGTTAAATATGCTTAGAAACGACGTACGTTGGTGCAAAGTGGCCTAATCGCTGCGCAAATATCTTGTGAGACTAAAAAAACTGTCCTAAACCTATCTTTATCATTCAGCATTGTATTGCTGAGTGTCTTAACTTCTGTCTACTACAAACTGTATCCCGCAACAGTGTAGCAAAGTTTGGATTTATTCAATTTACAGAAATAAAAAACATAGAAACAAGTATCAAGCAATTTATCGATGATAAATTGGGATGCTTGGGCTCTAATGAAATTAGCAGTGTAGGTTTAGTCAGGTCGTGTTTCGTGTTTGTTGTGATACCGAGTGTGCTTTGAAATCATTTGTTATGGCTCTCCCTCTAATGTTAGCCTTCCACGTAGCTTCTTGAAGCTAGCTTCTTCGCTACTATTGGTGGATTCAAATGTTTTAGGTCCAAGAAGCAAGACTGACATCTGTCATATTAAATTGCAGACTCATACGCACGACAGAAAGAAGCTGCTTCTAACCTAGAAATATAACCTATACAAGAGTTTTATTTGTTCATTGTGCATTTTGTTCATACCGCGCTTAAATGAATACTAAATACTTTAAATACACAATACACGTCTCGCTCCAGCAAATACAAGTCACAAATTAAAAATTAAAAAGAATCTACCGCAATGACAGAATGCGCGCGCATTGTTAAAACAGAAGAAGCTTAAAGAAATCAAACTATGTTCGACTTCTTTTCGGCGTCGACCTTGGCTTCTTTCAACAACCAATAACAGCGAAGAAGAGCTTCTAGAAGTTAGCAAGAAGCTGCGTGTATAGCAGGCATAAAACGATGGTCCTTGTGTTGGTCTTCTGACCCATAGGATTTAGTCTATTGTCTTTGAGAGGCCATTGAAGCGGGCTGTTTTATTATAATGCTAATTATACATGAAATCCAAACCGATAAATAATGAAGAGCGATATTATAGCCAAAGGGCAAACGTTTAACTACAGGATGACCCAAATTCAAATTCCAACTTTACCAACGAGAAAAGAAAGTGTATTTGCATTGCGCCGGTAATTAAAAAAACACTTGCTGTTGCGCCGATTTGGTCATACAGAAATAGTTTGTATTGCGCCGCTATTGTTTATAAAAGGTCTATTGTTATACCAGGAGCTAAGAAGACCCAGCTAAAAAGGATTAAGAAAACTCAATTTAAATACATTTTCTGGTATATTCTAACTATCGAGAATAAACGCTGGGGCTTGTTGAATTTCCCGTTTTGGTAATATGCTGACAAAGATTCCTAATTTTTCTCTAGTTTGTTTTTTTAAATTTCAGGGCTTTAGATAGAATTTTATAAAAGCACTGGGGGATCTTTTTCCACTGGGGGACAGTAGGATTAGGTAGGTTAGGTCGAGTTTTGCTGCTAAAATGAAAAGTAATGATTAATTTGTTGGAGTGACAAAGGAAGGGATTAAACAGATGCAAACCAGGTATACGAAATGACCCAAAACAATAGGTATCATAAAAGTGGCGCAATACACAATATTTTTGTATATTCCAATTTAAACATCGGCGCAAAAGGCATATATCCGAGAAAGGAAATGGTGAATGGACAATTATGATTCATCTCTTGAATATTTTGGTAAGAACTGAACTTCATATGACGATAAAACTTAGACCCAAATGTCAACAACAGTTTACAGACAACATAATTACTGTGAAGGGCCCTAATTCCTATGTAACCACTCTAAGAATAAAGCATGTTGAAGATTCTATGTGTTCTAGTGTTTAGATACAATGCACAAACTAATCACGATGGACCACTACAAAGCCCGTCAACTTCGCTGTGGTCACTATTGTCCCCAAGGACATAAGGACGGTCTACAACTTGTCTGACGCTTCTCTATTTTCTGTCCTGTAACTTCGAATGCAGAACTTAGTCCTGTTCCAACACCCGCATTTGTACTTGTAGTTAAGTTTGTATAAGTATTCTAATGTGTACGGAAGCAACCAAAGAGATTATATATTTACAATAGAGAAGGCTCACAGGTATGACCGAGCGGTCTAAGCCTTTGACGGTTGAAAATCGCAAGGTAGTCTGAGTGGGTTCGATTCCCTTTACCTCCAATAAAGTGTGGCTAGGCTTTAGAGGAGGTTGTTGGTTGTGTCCGTGCTTACATGTATATTCCCAATTAGGCAGAAAATGTCAGAAACGGGAGCACTGCTGTGTGCGTCACTGCTGTGTGTGTGCGTCAATAGAGAAGGTACAATTCATTGTTTGGGGCCAAGATCTTTTTGTTTACTAGTAACTTATATGAACTAATGAGTCAGTGGACGTAAATAAACAAACGTTTTCAATGGAACCGACCTATGCTAGCCTTTTAGATCTTTGACCCACACACTGGTAATGTTATGATTATAGGCAATTCATTTCTAGTTATTCTATTTCTATGGAAGCGACCCTTAAAGGATAGGGGTGTCAAAATAAAGGTATTTTAATTAGCGTATAGGTAAACTTCAGAGGCAAAATATTAAACAAACAATGAGCGTAATATAATCAGTCCAATTGACAATTCCAACAAGAGAAATGTCACATTTGTTGGAAGACAAAAAGTGATTCGTAGCTAGGCATACTTTATTTTACCTACGAGCGTGCGGTAAAGTGCACTTTACCGCACGCATTTGCGTGTGGAAAGTGTCACTTTACCGCACGCTGTTACTTTACCGCACGCCGTGCGGTAAAGTACTTTACCGCACGCATGGATAGATAGATATTCTATTGATCATTTGTTTATGTCAATTAGAACTTAAGGTTATTTTAACTAAATATTTCAATAGATTAAAATGATTAGACCAAATATAAAAATTGCTTAAAATTAGTTTAAAACAAGACCAGTAAAAATATGTAAGAAAAAAATAAATAATAATAAATGTCTTTCAAATTGAATGTCATGTCGTTTAGCCGTGAGCAGCGCGCTTCGTAACTAGGCACTGTTATCTAGTCTGTCATTGGCTGATCAGGGTACTACTTTTCGTGTATTAGTTGTTTTGACACGTCCGGCGCGTAGGTTTACAACAGCATTCGAGCGTCGGTCGTTCGTTTTCGTCGGCCATTACATACTTTTCAAATTTCAAATATTTGTGATACTTTTGAAAGTTTTTTTAATTATTTTGTTCGTAAAATATAAAAGCGTGAAATGAAGTGTGAAAACGATGATGTGCCATTAGAAATAATGGAGGCTGCACACGCAGCTACTCTAGAACTGATACCAGAAAAATCAGAAAAACGGTATGACAAAGAATTCACCTTATTCAAGAACTGGTGCTCGTAGGTAAAACGTTGTACCTAACACGTGCGGAAAGTTTCTTTACCGCCCTTGATGGCATGACCGAACTCCGCTTCGCGTCGTTCGTTCAACTGCCATCGCGTGCGGTAAAGTACAACTTTCCGCACTTGTTAGGTAAACTACTATTATCAGGCCGGCGCACTCTTATGTTTATTTTTTTGAATCTTGGAGGTCTTATTTTCTAGAAGGTCCATTTTTGTGACGTCACAAATATTAGTTTGGCTACTCGCTAACGGTATCGCTTTAGTCAGCAATAAATGTGAATTGCCTTCAAAAGTGTGTTTAACCAATTTGTAGGGTATTTGTTTAAAAGAAGAAATAAGAATAACTTGAGCATATAAAATCGTCACAAAGGTTGTATAATACTGTGCCGATTTTTAATGGAAAATGTCGCGAAGCATAGAAACTGTGGTTATGTAGTGTTGGTTGCCTTAAATCAACAAAAAACAGCACTTTCTGGTCATTGCTCAGTGGGTTTAAGAGTTAATTTTAATTAATTTGTGCTTACCAGCAACATAAGTAAACAAAGCACAAGTTGACATATTCTAAAGGTCCATCAATAAGCGTTTAAATACAGAATACAGCACTACTTTTTGCATTTCAAATTGTCAAAATTCTGTATTTAAACGCTTATTGACGGACCTTCAGAATATGTCAACTTGTGCTTTGTTTATTAATGTTGCTGGTAAGCACAATTTTTAATTAAAATTAACTCTTATAAACCCACTGAGTAATGACCAGAAAGTGCTGTTTTTTGTTGATTTTATGCAACCAACATGACATAACCACAGTTTCTAAGCTTCGCGACATTCCCCTTTCAAACCCCGCCCTCTTAATTGAAATGCTACTGGCACTTTTACTGTTTTACGGCTAAAAGAGGATTTCCAGACTGGCCTTTTGTTCGGTACAATGTCCCCAAGCATCTAATTAGGGTAGCTCGAATCCTTCCTGTGGGATTAATTTATTTGTAAGTCGACAGGGCATAAAAAATGTTGCAGCAACGTCTATTGCCCGTCAGAATGTTCCTAAGACCTTGTGGAAGTTGTAGACTTGTAGAGGGCGCGCATTTAACACGATGTTCCACTGTTTAAACACTTGTTAAGATAATTGGAGACATCTCAGACGCCTATGGACGTAAACGAGCATTTTGTTTTTTAACTAGCGCGTCCTGGAGCCTACTAGACCCTTCTTAATTTATTTTTTTTAGGTTATGTTATCGAAAATCGTCAAATATTGTCTGTAGTACAAGATTGAACTACCTAATTATGTTAAAAATGATTTTAATTAAAGATAACACCAATAAAAACCTTACAAAAGGCGTTCTACATTATTTTTAGGCGGGAAAATACATTAACGACGTTTTTTACGTTACGGTATTATATTTCGCATTTTTCATTGTCATGTTTTCGTTTTTATTGTTGACTGACCTTTTAATATGCTGAAGTTAATTAAAAAAAGGTGATAAGGCCTCAATCTGACATTC
The DNA here is from genome assembly GCA_963920755.1 of Cartodere bifasciata. Classification (NCBI taxonomy): domain Eukaryota; kingdom Metazoa; phylum Arthropoda; class Insecta; order Coleoptera; family Latridiidae; genus Cartodere; species Cartodere bifasciata. Next base: position 1,449,758 of record OY987199.1, on the reverse strand, counting down.
GAGATAAATTGGTTTTTATTATTTACCCTGAAGAATGTATTTGGGGGAATTTTCCTTAAAATGGCATTGTTAGATAAAACGACTTATATTATAAGTGCCATTGAGTAATTGGCGATTTTAAAAATTCCGCTGTTATTCTTTTAACATCGCCAAATGACTTCTAAGGTTGTGAACAAGTTTGGTAGTCGTATTGCCTACAATAAACAAACAGCACTTTTTTGTATTTGGGATCATAAACTTTTTATTTTGTGTTTATATAAAAGTGTATACAAACATAAAAAACGACAAAATCATTTTCTTTTATTGTACAAACTACAACAATAACTAAAGCATTTTAGGTTTGAATTTGACAAAAAATTCATTTAAAAAATTATCAAGCATGATTTTTTAAGTATTGGCACCAACTTAGGTAAAACGACATAATTTTGAAAGGCTAAAGGCTTTGGGTAAAATGACATAGTATGTTTAAGTTTTCCAAAATGGGGTAAAATGACATGCCATGTTGTTTTACCCAAGTACTTGGGTAATATGACGCCAACAACACTTTTTTGTGAATTTATTACATGTTTAATTTTTATTTAAATAATTATTGTTCTTCTTAATTTTGTTTCCAATTAACTAATGTTCCCTTAACACCCTAAATATAAGCATAAAGTCATAAATTAATGGAATTATTTAATCACAAAGTACTATCGTGGACATGGAATTTAAACCGATTTTTTATCAGCCACCTTGGATTTTTTGAATTTTACTCTATTTTGAATGGGTTTTTTTATGTCAGTTTTTGAATGTTATTTTGACAACAAATGCGTCAAGTGTATTTTATTAAAATAAATTATGTAAAATGTGCTGCCGACGAGAAAAATAGTAAGAAGATATTTCCTCTTTTAAATAATTTTGTTTTAGGATAACAATAAGGCTCTAATCTTCGTAAAACATCAGAGAAATGTTTCATGTTAATGTCCACTTCGCATAAAACTTGAGATGTTTAAGCCACTATTTTGATCATATTTACAATGCAAAAATTGATCGTTTTAAATTCCATGTCCACGATAGTATGTCATTTAAGGCACAATTCCCCTACTAAATAAAATAAACCACGGACTTTAAAGTGATAATTTTTAGCAAACCATTTCAAAATTTAATATAATCGGCATTTGAGTCACTAACTCTATTAAAAAGGTAGTGATTTTACCGACATTATCTGTGAATTTAAATGCCCAGCCAAATGCAATGGAAACCTATAAATTTAGGAGTTAATTTCAAGTAAAAAAATCTACATTTATTTTCTTATTCCCACTGCTGGTGCTCTGTCAATTGAACGCGAAAAGTGAACACCTCTGAAATTTTAAGATAAGGGAGCAAAGATTTTATACCGTCAACATTATTACTGCCGGAAACCGCATAATGTAATCCTACTTCCGGTGTTAATATAATGTGGTTACTTGCAACCGACTTCGACCAAATGTATGCCTTAGTTTGGTAAGACTAAATCTCCTAGTAGTACGAGAGCTGGCAACCAAAAACACACATCATCGAACGTTGTCATGATTTTTTGTGCAATGCATTATATTTAATATTTCTTAACTTTTATCCAATACCCTTTCAGCGCTAACATGTAGCGTTTTTTTTAAACATCATAAGTGGGATATCTTTTTTTGAAGAAATAAAATAATATGTACAAATATGAGCCTTAACACTGCCAGACATTTATGAAGTAAACATTTTTAATTTTATGTAATCTGTACACTTTTATGCGTAAAATAAGAAATTTTTATTACAGGGTTTTCTGTCCCTGGAAAGCACATTTAAAAAGCGATTAACCCATCATAAAAGGTTGGCAGGGTTATAGCTCGAAGGTGCAAAAATCAATTTTGTTGTACGAAGAAACCGATCCCACTTATGATGTTTTTACCTTAAAAAAAAAACGCTACCTGTTTGGCCTGCCATTTTGTTGTATTAAGAAAAGTAATATTATACATTATGTTATATCAAAAAATCATGACACCGTTAATGATGTGGATTTTCATGTTGATAGCTCCTATACTATCTATCCTCCTAGCATCTTTAAATTAGATTTATGCGAAAATTGGATAGAAAGACATTAATACAGGGTGTCCTGCCCGAAACGAGTACATCTTTTTACTTTTAGAGGGTAGATAGAGGTCAAATAGACAGATACACTACATGTTCTAGGCTAGGGGGCACCGCCGCCGTTTAAAAACTACACCCCTTTAAGTCTACTTCACTACAAATACTTGATCGTAAATATCTTACAAATGGTTTGTTGAACCATAATAAAATTAATGCAATCGTTAACGGTAATAAAAACATTCCGTTCAAACTTGTTTTGACATTTGTAGCCCCCCTAGAAATGGAGTTACCACTGGTAGAGTGCATAATGATTGTCGTTACTTTTTTGTTCCTAATAATTTTGTAATTTTGTTTATTGTTGCTGGTAGATATGGGTTCAATAAGAAACTTTCTTATTATTTGAAACTTCTCGCTTAACTGTACCTATTTAAATAATTAAAGAGGGGTCTTTTTCGCTTTCTTGCAAAAAACTAGCATTTTTTCATCATTGTCTACTGTCACTCAACTAAAGAAAGTTTTTTATCTAGTTTAAAGCAAGATAGGAAGTACAATAAGACCATTTTTAATTAATTATTCCAAATTGGTACAGTTAAGCAAGAAGTTTCAGGTAATAAGAAAGTTACTTATTAAACCCATCTACCGGCAATTATAAAATTGTTAGGATAAAAAAGTTCCGACAATCTTTATGCACTCTACCGGTGGTAACCCCATTTCTAGGAGGGCTACAAATGTCAAAACAAGTTTGAAAGGAATGTTTTTATTGCCGTTAATGATTCAATCAATTTTATTATGTTTCGACAAACCATTTGTAAGATATTTACGATCAAGTATTTTTGGTAAACTAGACTTAAAGGGGTGTAGTTTTTAAACGGCGGCGGTGCCCCCTAGCCTAGGACATGTCGAGTGTATCTGTCTATTTCTTTGACCTTTATCTACCCTCTAAAAAGAGGCACTCGTTTCAGGAACACCCTATGTTTAAAAATTGCAGATATGCAAAACAAAACAGCTCTTTTGTAGCGGAATATCTTTCACAATAAAGCGAGCATCTTAAAATAATCTAATCTTACCTTTAATAATTCAAATACACCGCGAATCCAGAGCTTTTTCATTTTCAAAACAGTGACTAACGAACGCTCGAAAAAAATGCCTGCAACGCCGCTATTTCTGCATTAATAAGTCCCAAACACTATAAATAAACATTGTTCACATTTTATTACACAGTTTTTACACTTATTTCACAAAAAAAACACGATTTTTGGTCAAAAAAACACAAAGCGTCCATTAGAAGACTACAACCCGTATCGATGCTAAACGTAACGATTCGCTTTTGTTTTGTTTACAACACATGGTGTGACGTCACGTGTCAAAGCCATCTGATTGCGATTTGTGTTTTTGTGCAATCTTTTTAGTTTACTGAATTAAAACGTGATTTTTTCGTGATTAAAAGAAAATGAGAAGCTTAATCAAGTGCAGGGATTTGTCTAAAAGGTTACAGTTAATGTTTTTAACGTTCGCGGTTCATTTATTCGTGGTTATTGCGGTTTAAAAACGTATTATTTAGGTACAGTTTTTGCACAGGTTTTTAGGTTAGTTTTTGCTCTTATTTTGCCTAGTTTGGAAAATAACAGGGATTTCTACAACAAAACCATTTCATGCTTTAAAAAACACGATATAGAACCTTTTGTTTCATTATTTTTACCTCGATTTCTACCTATTTCCAAGTTCCAAAAGTTAAAATCAATTTCCTGTCAAATTCCGGTTATTTTTTTGCTTTGTTTATTAAATAAAAGGCACAAGCATCAAAATATTAGGTATATTTGATTGAAAACTGGTTCAGAAAAAGGCAAATATGTTTATTTCTTTTGGGTATTGGCTGTCGCTAAGAAATAAGGATAAAAAAGATTAAAGAACGGCAAAAGCATGTTTGAAAATATGGCGTTGTATATTTATTATTTGACTGGTCCTTTCTCAAACTTTTAAGGATATTCAGCGACAGGACACTTTTAGAGAAACAGAACAAGTTCCCTTAACTAAAAAATCTTAAAGTCCGATTTATAGAACGTTACTTTCACTTTACTTCCGCTTTACTTCGGCGTAACTTTACAGAAAATTAAATAAAATACATGGGAATGTATTAGCAAATTTATACTTCACTTTAGCGCTACTTTGCTGATTCATTTAGCTTTAAGTAGTACTGTCAAAAGCCGAGCTTGGCGATCATGCGCAAAATTTGCAAAAATGAGATATTCACCCTTATTGTCAAGGGTGGTGATTACGGAATATCGCTTCGTACGAAATCTGCTGGTCTTCTTATGTAGGTTTCGTACGAAGCGATATTTCGTAATTACTGCACAGGTGTAAATAGTCAAAAGTCGCGAGTTCAGACACATGCGCATGCCTGTTCCCAATTTCACGTAACTTTACAATCTATAAATTAGGCAAATTTGTTAAGTTACACGGAAGTGAAGTTACGCCGAAGTATATGAAAGTATAACGTTCTATAAATCGCCCTTTTTAGTTTTAAACTGAATTTTGTTTGTGCTATAGCAATTTTTCTATATTTACCAAAAGGATTAGTGAATGTAAGGAATTCCTATTTTTAGAATCCTTACTAAAGGATTACTATTGTACATAAAATAGAGTGTACGTGCTCTTAAAATGAGTTACTTTTCTTAAAACGTGTCCCATTCGATAAAAAAGATTTCTTTTCAAATTTGTAATCTAAAGAAATTTTTGTTTGTCGTATTTGTACAAATTTATTTTCTATTAAAACTAGCGTCTTAGTAAAGTCTTAAGCTTTAAAAGTAGGACAAAAAAAGATATTGAAAACCAACTAATTTTAAAATTTACCAAAATACCTATTCGTATAAAAAAATGTTTATTTCGGCAATTTTGCTGTGCTCTAGCTAAAAAACTAAAACACTTGGAAAAAATCTGATTGCAGATTTGTTTTATACGCCTTTTAATAAACCTAAAAACACAGTTTAAAGACAATTAATTTTTTTGATATTTTCATGATTTTTTATCAAGGGGTAAGGGTCCAAATATTCTCACTTTTTTAATTGTCACAGTCACAAATAATTTCTTCCACCAATAAATGCCATTATTGCTTATGTAAAACGAGCTGCTGAATCCGAATCTGGCACTTACAATTGTACAACGCTTTTGGTTTTCTTGCTACGAGCTTCCAAACGCAACTTCAAACGCGCAACTCGATTATTTTCAAAGTGCTCTAATTTTCAAAATAATATTTTTGGAAATAATCTAAATGCAGATTCGTATTCTACAGCCAAAAAGAAGTCTACAAAATAAGTTTCATTAAAATCGGGGACAAATAATTTTTTGTCTAAGCATTTTTGAAAATTTTCAAAATTTGACCAACTTTGATGTGCTGTAGAAAAAAATTCAAAACATTTGGAAAAAATCTACTTGCAGATTTGTTTTGTATGCCTTTTAATAAACCCAAAAACATAGTTTAAAGCAAATTAATTTTTTTGAAATTTTCATGATTTTTAACTAAGGGGTAAGGGTCCAAATATTCTCACTTTTTTAATTGCCACGGTCACAAATATTTTTTGCCAGCAATAAATGCCATCAATGCTTATGTAAAACGAGCTGCTGAATCCGAATCTGGCACTTAAAAATGTACAGCACTTTCGGTTTTATTGCTATGAGCTTTCAAAGCCAACTTTAAACGCGCAACCTGATTTTTTTCAAAGTGCTCTAATTTAAAAAAAAACTGTTTTGGAAAAAATCCAAATGCAGATTCGTATTCTACACCCAAAAAGTAGTCTACAAAATAAGTTTTATTAAAATCGGAGACAAAAAATAATTTTGCTAAGCATTTTTAAAAATTTCCAAAATTTGGCCAACTTTGATGTGCTCTAGAAAAAAAACTAAAACCCTTGAAAAAAATCTGATTGCAGATTTGATTTATACGCATTTTAATAAACCCAAAAACACAGTTTAAAGCAAATTATTTTTTTTGAAATTTTCATTATTTTTTATCAAGGGGTAAGGGTCCAAATATTCTCACTTTTTTAATCGTCACGGTCACAAATAATTTTTGCCACCAATAAATGCCATCAATGCTTATGTAAAACGAGCAGCTGAATCCGAATCTGGCACTTAAAAATGTGCAGCGCTCTTGGTTTTATTGCTACGAGCTTTTAAAGCCAACTTCAAACGCGCAACCTGATTTTTTTCAAAGTGCTCTAATTTAAAAAAAAAATATTTTTGGAAAAAAACTAAATGCAGATTCGTATTCTACAGCCGTTTTCAAAATAAGTTTCTTTAAAATCGGAGACAAAAAATATTTTTGCTAAGCATTTTTCAAAAGTTCCAAAATTTGGCCAACTTTGATGGGCTGTAGAAAAAAAACTAAAACCCTTAAACAAAATCTAATTGCAGATTTGTTTTATACGCCTTTTAATTAACCTAAAAACACAGTTTTAAGCAAATTATTTTTTTCGAAATTTTCATGATTTTTTATCAAGGGGTAAGGGTCCAAATATTCTCACTTTTTTAATTGTCACGGTCACAAATAATTTTTGCCACCAATAAACGCTATCAATGCTTATGTAAAACGAGCTGCTGGATCCGAATCTGGCACTTAAAAATGTACAGCGCTTTTGGTTTCATTGCTATGAGCTTTTAAAGCCAACTTCAAACGCGCAACTCGATTTTTTTCAAAGGGCTCTAATTATCAAGAAAATTGTTTCGAAAAAAATCTAAATGCAGATTCGTATTCTACAGTCAAAAAGTGGTTTGCAAAATAAGTTTCATTAAAATCGGAGACAAAAAATATTTTTGCTAGGCATTTTTGAAAATTTCCAAAATTTGGCCAACCTTGATGGGCTGTAGAAAAAAAACTAAAACCCTTGGAAAAAATCTAATTGCAGATTTGTTTTATACGCCTTTTAATGAACCCAAAAACACAGTTTAAAGCAAATTAATTTTTTCGAAATTTTCATGATTTTTTATCAAGGGGTAAGGGTCCAAATTTTCTCACTTTTTTAATTCTCATGGCCACAAATAATTTTTGCCACCAATAAATGCTATCAATGCTTATGTAAAACGAGCTGCTGAATCCGAATCTGGTACTTAAAAATGTACAGTGCTTTTGGTTTTATTGCTATGAGCTTTCAAACGCAACTCTAAACGCGCAACTCGATTTTTTTCAAAATGCTCTAGTTTACTAAAAAATATTTTTGAAAAAAAACTAAATGCAGATTCATATTCTATAGCCAAAAAGTGGTCTACAAAATAAGTTTCTTTAAAATCGGAAACAAAAAATATTTTTATTAAGCATTTTTGAAATTTTCTTAAATTAGGCCAACTTTAAAAAGCTCTAGCAAAAAAACTAAAGCACTTGGAATAAATCTGATTGCAGATTTGTTTTCTACGCGGATTCTTTGTAGTTCTGAATACAATAAAATTCAATTTATGATTCAGATAAACATGTTTTTTTTTTGTCCAAAGTGTATTGTTTCACATAAAAAAAGTTTTGATGTAAAAACTTTGAAGTTATAAAAAATTAAAAGTTTAATACAATGAATACCTTAAAGGTATGTTAACAATGCCAGTTTTTATTAATATAAAGAACATGAAAAGAATGGAATAATAAGGGACCATATTTTATAGCTTTATTCTTTTAAGAAAGTTTCATCGCTAAATCTGGATTTTGGATAAGCATATTTCTTTACAAAACCGAGCTTTAGAAATTTATAAAGGTCTTGAAAATGCTCTTTTTGGTTTCTCTAGAGGCTAATAAATAATATACATTAAATATTAGAGCATAGAAGTGTTAAAAATTAAAAAAAAATCTTGAAATTGTTTGTAAAGTATGTTTAGGTTAACTTTATAGGCAAAAAAATGCCTTAAGAAAAGCGTTAACGTTTAAGCGTGATTTATAGAACGTCACTTTACTTCGGCGTAACTTCACTTCCGCGTAACTTAACAAATTTGCTTAATGTATAGATTGTAAATTTACGTGAAATTGGGAACAGGTATGCGCATGTGTCTGAACTCACGACTTCTGACTAATTACACCTGGGCGGTAATTACGGAATATCGCTTCGTACGAAACCTACATAAGAAGACCAGCAGGTTTCGTACGAAGCGATATTCCGTAATCACCATCCTTGACAATAAGGGTGAATATCTCATTTTTGCAAATTTTGCGCATGATCGGCCAAGCTCGGCTTTTGACAGTACTACTTACAGCTAAATGAATCAGCAAAGTGGCGCTAAAGTGAAGTATACATTTTCTAATACATTCCGATGTATTTTATTTAATTTTCTGTAAAGTTACGACGAAGTAAAGCGGAAGTAAAGTGAAAGTAATGTTCTATAAATCGGCCTTTAGTATCTGTAAATGGGTCTTTAGGGAAGCATGTCTAAGTGGATACATTGTAAATGATACTTTATTGTCAAATTATGCGTTAAATAGATTTTAAAGGGCTCCAACAATCCCTTTTCCTAATTTGCATGAATACCAACATCTCCAAGGAATAATATGCAAAACACAATTTGTAGGATATAATGTTACACCTAAATATCTATCGAAATTTGAAAACAAAGACAACTGGCAACTTGCAGATATAACACAGTTTCTCTTACTGGGCCAAAGATCTTTAAACACTAGATAAAAAAACACTGTCTGTAAAATTAGAGTCTTGACTCTGTCAGATTTAACCACTTTTCAGTAGTACAGGCCGATTTATAGAACGTTACTTTCACTTTATGTCCGCTTTACTTCGGCGTAACTTTACAGAAAATTAAATAAAATACATGGGAATGTATTAGCAAATTTATACTTCATTTTAGCGCTACTTTGCTGATTCATTTAGCTGTAAGTAGTACTGTCAAAAGCCGAGCTTGGCCGATCATGCGCAAACTTTGCAAAAATGAGATATTCACCCTTATTGTCAAGGGTGGTGATTACGGAATATCGCTTCGTACGAAACCTGCAGGTCTTCTTATGTAGGTTTCGTACAAAGCGATATTCTGTAATTACCGCCCAGGTGTAAATAGTCAGAAATCGCGAGTTCAGACACATGCGCATACCTGTTCCCAATTTCACGTAACATTACAATCTATAAATTAAGCAAATTTGTTAAGTTACGCGGAAGTGAAGTTACGCCGAAGTAAATGAAAGTAACGTTCTATAAATCGCCCTTAATAAGTACAAGTGCTTTATGAATTTTCAATTATAAAATGAACGAGTGCCTGTTGCATGGTAATGTACCGCAAAAGTAAGTGTGCTGTCTAATTATTTACCAAGTGCAAAGCACGAGGTGAATAATTAGAAGAAAACACCTTTACTTTTAAGGGAAATTGCGTATTCAACAAGCACGAGTTCTTTTAAAATCGAAAATTTATAAAGAGCACGAGGGCTATTCGACAAGATTACTTCATTTATAAATACTATTTACCCAACAAAATAATATTAATTTCATTTAAACACTGAATACGACTAACCAAAAGAACAATTTTTGACAAAATTGACAAAAAATCATAATTTTGACTTCTATCCAGGTATTTTATTTCGCTGTCAGTGCTGGTCAATCGCGGGATATTTCAACTCAGGTTGTTGCCAACGGGTGATTTACAGTATAATTCGCAGTAAAATGCTTCAAATTTTGGCATAAGCCTCTAATTTGACATATAAATAAAATAATTAATTTAGGGTATAATCCATAAGCCATTTTGGTAAACCAAAATGACAATTTTTACAATAATTTTCTATGACAACGAATTGTATAACAAGTCGTTTTCTGTCACTTTGGTTTACCAAAATGACTTACGGACTATACCCTTAATTTTTTATTACTTAGTGGTGTAATATCTTTGCTTATGACTCTTTAGCCTCTAGTAGTAGGTATAAGTTCTTGAGCAAGTTAGTGAATTTGCCAAATTTAACCCCTATAATACGATTGTCGAGCTGTAATAATAAACGCTCTGCGGATGCCCTTAATAATCTTCTAACGTATTGCCATAATAATAAAATGTATTATTAAGGAAACTATTCCGGAACGGTTATAACTAAATTCCAATGTAAACTAGATCCCAAAGGGGCATCAGTTCAATTTCTAGAGGATATTCTAGGAGGAAATATCCAAATTTATTAATTGTATTACTAAATAGACTACTTTTTTATATTTGCGTTCTATAATAAGCACATTACGATACCCAAAATTTAAGGTTGCCGAATTGCTTCATTATTAAACCCAAAATTTTATTTTATTAGGTTGGTTTTCCAGATGCAAAAAGATTAATTCTTCCCTTGCAAGGTACTTCTTATTTCTAAATTTTACTATTATAATCTATCGGGGGACATTTTTTTTGTAGAGGGAATAACTAGAAGAATTGGAGAAACGATATCAACGGTTACATTTTTTCAAAAACACCTATTCATTCAGTATTAAGTGAGTAAAGTTTACAAATGTCATTATTTAATATGTCTGACCTAAATTTACTTTTTACTTCAAAATGTCAATGTTGGCAATCCAATAAATATAAAATTTTAAGTTAAGATTTTGATTCAAATTAAAAATGATTTGTAATAAATTAAATGAAGCAATTATAAAAAATAGTATGAAAAACTTGTTTTATAAGGCCACTCTTTGTTTTAATATACTATTTTATGTACACGTACATTTAGCATTTCGTTTTAATTTCACTTTTAATTGTAGCAATTACGAAATTTAAATGTGCTTTTAACCTAAACTAAATATCCCAAAAGAGCCACAACTTTTTGCTCTTTAAAACATGCAGTCAGTCGTATTAAATTCAAAAGCAAAACCACGAAACATCTTACTTATTAGCATAGATAGCTATGTAAAATGGCTAACAAAACCCACTAAAAACCTTTATATCTCTGAATAAATCTACACAAAATAGGCGGCGGCGGTAGGGCAGGTCTGCAGTACAAGAAATATCAACCGCTTATATTTAGCAGCGTTTTAACTGTATTACTCCGAGGGTTCAAATTTTATCAAATAATAAACACGAGAACACTAATTAGCAATTAGCACGTATAATGGTTGCACATTGTCTAAAACCAAGGATTCACACTCGAAGAATAGCTTTTGTGTTTTTGACATTTTTCAAAACTTTAAAAAAGGCAAAAATACAGCCCAATCATTGTAATAATGCCCCCAGAAAAAAATCCCAACCAAGATCTGCTTATGCAGGTTTGTAGCCACTACCCCCAGGAACCTAAAAGTGAAAAATTCCCACAAAATTTCCGTGACGTTTAGCCACCATCTTGCATAGAAGTGAAGAGTTAGTTTTTTGCTAATACCTAAACTATTTGGCACTTTTGAAAAAAGTTTTGAAATTTATTTTAATAAGAATACAATCATGTTTAAAAAAACTAGTGATGGGTTAGGTCAGTGAATAGGTTAGATTAGTGAGCCTGTTAGAGTTTTTTTATAAAATGCCGACATTTAATAGGATACTCCTCGCAGTAATCAGAAAACAATAAAGTTAAAATGAACAATAATTTTTTAAAATTACAAAAAAAAATCTGCGAAGAGGTTATACTATTAACTTTTCTATAAAAAAAAAGATTTATTAGCGAAAAGCATAAATGCGTATTAATTCTGACACTGACGTTTAGGATTTAATTTGGCTTTAGAAAGATGCACTTGTTTTTTTTTTTTTGCAAAGCCACCTTGACCGAACCTAGACTTACGTGACTTATAGCTTTTTTATCACTAAAAACCTATTTTTTTGACCTTTTTTGTCTTAAAAACTTCACAAAAAAAAAACAAAAAATATATTTTAATACAGAATTTAATTTTCTTTGATTTTTATGACTTAAGTTTTTTTTGTAAATTAAAAAATAACGAAGATACGGCTTTTTTTTAAATTGGGGGGCTTACGTGGGGTCAGACAAAAAAAACTTAAATATACTTTTAGTAGAGAATTAAAAAGGCTTTAAAGTTACCAGAAAAAAAATTCTGTAATTTTTATGATAACTGAAATATGAATTTTTTCTCACTTGGGGGGTGCGGCAGCCCCCCTTATTATTTTCCGATTTCTTTCAAAAACAATAGGGATCTAGATTTTAATGAGAACGATTTTTCCTGAAAATTTGAACTGGATGGGAACTTTGGTTCTCAAGTTAGAGTGTCTACAAAAAACGTGACAGACGGACGGACGGACAGACGGACGGACGGACGGACAGACGGACGGATTTTTTGAAAGTTGTTCAAAATTCGATGAAACGCACGAATCTGCAAGAATTTTTGCTCTACGACGATTTTTGACGATTTTAGAATTTTCAAAACAATCACAATATACTCCTCGTTTTTGACTTTGTCTGCGAGGAGTATAATAATAAATCACGAATACAAACGATTTTATAGCACTTTGAAAATGTGCTAATTTGGTCCTACAGAGAACGCTGCAATCTATGCTTCAGGACTCTATGACTAAGATAGACGATTATGATGAAATAAGGTGATTTTCAAAGAGCTATAGAATCGTTAATATTGGTAATTTATTATTTTTTTTAAAATGATTGTATTCTTATTAAAATAATGTTCCTAAAAATTTTTAAAACTTTTTTCAGAAGTGCCGAATAGTTTAGGTATTAACAAAAAACCAACTCTTCACTTCTATGCAGGATGGGGGCTAAACGTCACGGAAATTTTGTGGAAATTTTTCACTTTTATGTTCCTGGGGATAGTGCCTACAATCCTGCATAAGCAGATCTTGGTTGGGATTTTTTTTCTAAGGAACCTACAAATTTTAATTAGAATAATTGGGCTAAAAAATAAGTTAAGTTTTTGTGATTTTGACATTTGTCAAAACTTTAAAAAAGGCAAAAATACAAGATGTTAAAAAATTGGCGCATAAACCCGATGGTACGTTGTTGGGACATGCCTAGGGATTCCTGAAAAAAATCCTCAACTCATATACCTAGAAAGGAAAGGATTCCTAGACATGCCCCAATAACGTACCGTCGCGTTTATGCGCCAATTTTTGGACATCTTGTATACGATGGGACCTTAGATTTGTGTGTTCTTTAATTGTGAAACCCTGGTGGTGATAAACCACATTATGGTTAATTACTTTTTGGTTTTAAAATTGGAAGCAACATTGACTACTAAATGCCTAGCATTCGATTTCATGATGCTGCATAAAATTTTGTTTTAATTTTTTTATGAAAAATCCTAGGTTTTAAAAAATATTTTTAAGAAGATTTACATTAGGTTATAGGATTAAATTAAAACAGAAAATTATTCCCCTTTTAGACTAGATAAAGTCTTTTCGAAAGTGCCTTTTTTCGGGCTTAACTTACATGAGAAAAAAAAATAAAATTAACTTACTGATTACCTTCGCCGTTTTCAGATTGAGTTCTAACCTCGGTTATAAAATTTCCCGTTTTAAAATACTTCAATTTACTTTCTTTATCCGGGAAACAGCCCCAGAAGCAAATTCCAACACCGCAGTCGAGTCTCATGCTCTTAAAATTTGATTTAAATCTAATATTCATATACCTTTCTGACGGAATATAATTTCATTTCTAATTTCCAACGAGTCGATTTTCCTTCCATAATAGACGACCTAGACGTAAAGAAAATTATGTTTATGGCGATGAAAATCGTTTCCCACAGAAAAAACCTTTAAACGGGAATGTCGCGAAGCATAAAAACTGTGGTTATATAACGTTGGTTGCCTAAAATCAACAAAAAACACCACTTTCTGGTCATTACTCAGTGGGTTTATTAGAGTTAATTTTGATTAAAAATTGTGCTTCCAGCAACATAAATAAACAAAGCTGACATATTCTAAAGGCCCATCAATAAGCGTTTAAATACAGAATTTTGGCAACTTAAAATGCAAAAAACAGTGCTTCTAAATTGCCAAAATCCTGTATTTTAACGCTTATTGATGGACCTTTAGAATATGTCAACTTGTGCTTTGTTTATTTATGTTGCTGGTAAGCACAATTATTAATTAAAATTAACTCCAATAAACCCACTGAGCAATGACCAGAAAGTGTTGTTTTTTGTTGATTTTAGGCAACCAACATTACATAACCACAGTTTCATTGCTTCGCGACATTCCTCTTTAATAAAGTTCATAGAAAATACATGGTGTCCACGAAACGAGTGCATCTTTTAAGAGGATAGATAGAGGACGAAAAAATAGACAGATACACTACATGTCCCAGGCTAGGGGGCACCGCCGCCGTTTAAAAACTACACCCCTTTAAGTCTATTTCACTGCAAATACTTGATCGTTAATATCTTACAAATGGTTTGTCGAAACGTAATAAAATTAATGGAATCATTAACGGCAATAAAAACATTGTTTTCAAACTTGTTTGGACATTTGTAGCTCCCCTAGAAATGGAGTTACCACCGGTAGAGTGCATAAGGATTGTCGTAACTTATTTGTTCCTAACAATTTTGTAATTTTATTTGTTGTTGCTGGTAGATGGGTTTAATAAGAAACTTTCTTGTTACAAAAACTTCTCGCTTTACTGTACTAATTTGGAATGTACATAACATTGGCGACGAGGATAATTTTTTGTTAATTCCTTAAGAAAACTCTCCAGTAGTGTTTAATTAACTTGTATGTTGATTCAAATAGTTAATAATTAACCATTTTAAGCTGTCAGCCATAGCAATTGCTATAAGTTAATTTAAAGTCAAAGGAAGACAAAAAAAACCGAAGGAAATACAAATAACTCTTGCAGAAAAAATAAATACAAGCTGATTATCTTTATTGTGAGTGTTTTCCGCACGTCCTCCTTTATCATTCTTATTTGGGCTAGCAGTGTGCTAAAAAGTGGCTCCAAATAGACAGTATTGACCCTAAGAAACCTTAAAGAAAGACCAATATAACTGGACTTTCCATTCTTTCAAAATTGAAAAGATGCGATAAAGAAATGGAATATTGACTTGAAATGGGTTAACATAAATTTCATTTTAGCTTTTAGCTTCCTATTTTCTTATCTTTATTTAAATGCAAAGTTTAGTTCATATAAAATAATTTGAGACGAGCAGTAGCGCCCCTATTTTTTGCACTTACGGCTATTGATTCAAATTCATAAATGGGATGTTCTGTGCTCTCAAAAGTTCGTAAAAGTCATCTTCCTAAATGTCAGTTATTTTCGAAATTTCAACAACAAATGTAAAAATACGGAGTAATACATCAATAACTATGATTAAAAATGTTTAAGATAATGTTTGTGATACATAGAAGTGGTACTGAGTGCAAGAAATAATAAAAATATGGTAAAATAGTACTTTTAGTGTTTTTCTTTCTGATTGAAATCTTTAAACGAGCACATCTATGTTGGGGAAAAGCGTAAGTTGCAATATTCATAATTTACAAGCTTAAAAAGCCATGGTAAATTAACGTACTATGGTTTGGCATAGACCACGTAATGTATATAAATCAAAAAATGTATCCGTAGTCGAAAAAAAAAACAAAAAGATTTTTGAAGTCAGATTTTTGACACAACGAAATAACCGATTTAAATGAAACCATAATACGTTTGTAGCCCTATTTTTCCGGTTTTCAAAACTACATTTAGTTTTAATATACGATGTGGCCCTCATGTAGATGTGCTGTTTAGTAGAATTGACGGGAGCTCAACGGAGATGACTTATACCGCGAGCTTCTAGGAGCATAGATTAGAAGACAGCTAGTTTTACTTTGTGCGCCAATGGTATTAAAGTGGCAAATAAAAGTAACCCTTATAAAGAAAAAGGACCGTAAGTAGGAGTGCTTTATCCTTAGAAGAATGTTGACCGGAAAAACAAAAGGAACTTATGAAATTTATTGAGCATTTCCAATATCTTTTCTGCATTGAAAGTTCCCTAAATAGAATTTGGATTTATGTATTTATTTGGGCTACTTAGAAATATTTGAGCTAAACAAATATTTTTATACGTTATTGCGTTGGAAATTGAAAAGTTTATTATTTTTAAAAATGGTACATTGTTTGGTAAGAATTTCTATGCAAGATAAAAGCATTTTTACACCATCTCAATATGTCAGTTTAAAATTATTTCAGTTGTCTTACTGGGGGAATACCAACTGGCCGCATCTACCTGAAAAGACTACTAGCTGGCCGCGCCTAATTGCCGGGTGCATGGTCAAAGTGGCCGCGCGATATTTCTGGTTTGGTCGTACTGGCCGCGACTCATTAACTTCCTTTTACCTAGATTTATTTTTATGTATCCGATGTTTTATTGAGTTATGATATTAGAAAATTATAAAACAGACAATCCTTTGGATAATATACAGACTTTTATTATCATTAAAACAAGCCAGCAACGTTGAAAGTACTCAATGCAAGTGTATTAAAGTTTTATTGTTACCGACAGACTTTTTTAAAAGCACTGGAGGACACTAGGTTAGGTAGGTTAGGGTAAGTTTTGCTGCTAAAAATAATATGTAAACAAATGTGCTTATGTCACCAAACTGCAATGTAAATCATTTTTTCAATAAAATTTTGATAGTTATCGTTGTTATTTTATAAAAATAAAATTCGTTTGGTGTTAATACTCATCCTTCCACAAAACTTCTGGGACAGCTCCTTTTCTACCGGCTAAACATGGAAGCAGGTAGAAAAAGTACCGCGGCCAGCTCCACCATGACCCATGCAGTAAAATGCGGCCAGCTACAACTAATCACCTCTCATTAAATTTTATGACGCGTCCAGCTCGTATATGCCCGTCTTACTTATAGAATTTAATCAATTTATAGATAAAATATTAATTTCCCACAAACTACTACAAACTTATAATTATGTAAACCTCAATGACAAAGCCAGAATGTAACATACAAATGTATAAATTCGATTTACGTTTTAGGAAACATTCTCAAATATAGAGAACTATACGGTCGGTCTATACAATTACACATTTTAGGTACACATATTGGCTTTGTTTGTGTTTCTGGAATTCCTTTCTGGAGTTGGAAACTCGCCGCAGTCAAACATAACTGGAAAATTTCACCAGAAAGTGTCCCTAACTGTTTGTTAACTATTTTAGGTACAAGTTTTACCTACCATTGTCGCATTTTAAAGCTTTCGGGAAACCATTCTTAAAAATAAACCTCGTCGCCAATGTAATATACATTTTATTAATTTATTGTGTAATGTAAGGTACACAGTACAAATAAATAGATTGGCTATTTAAAAAAAAAGAACCTTTTAAAAAGATAACAATTTAATTTTTCGTGTAATACATTACCTACCCCTAAATATTAAAGGGGTAATATAATGCCGTTGCCTCTTTGCCAACTAAATGTGCAATCAGAGTTTAGTGTTAGCATAGAACAATTGGGGTGGGTAATTATTTCCGTTGTTTTAGAACAAACGGAAGAATAAAACAAGAATATTAAATGCCTGTGCAAAACATAACTGCTTTGTGTAGTAACTACCCTTAATTACTGCGGTTAAATAATAGTAAATATCTACCCAATAACCATAACTTAAATTTTCAAATTTGTCTACATGCTGTCCAAAAATTGGCGCATAAACGCAATGGTACGTTGTTGGGGCATTTCTATGGATTTCTGAAAAATTGTTAAAAAAAACCATATTTTATATTCATTAAGGAAAATGCGAACAAAGTTGCATAAATTCGGCAACACAGTCTAAGAAAATACATCCAAAAATCATCTATGAGTCTTGATCATACACTTTTGCATTAGATTTTATTGACATTGTTGTTGCTTCATTTTATGAAAATTTTCTTAAATTAAATTGATTATAAAAATGTAATACAACCATTTAAAAGATTAAACAATGGTAAATGGTTTGAGATAGACTGTAGCTTTGTATTAAACCATTTTTTTCATTAATATGTGGTGTTATCTTCAAGGTATAAGCGTTCGAAGTTTTGCACTTTGAGGCCTCATATCTCCAAGGGTATATTGGATGGATTTTTTTTATATTTTTCTAGGAATCCCTAGACATGCCGCGTTTCTGCGCCAATTTTGGAACACCCTGTATTTATGCTTGCACTGTCACTAAAAACTGAACTGATTTAAAATTAGTACAGGCTTATTACAAAATAATTAGTTGTTGAAGCTTTATTTATTATTTAATCTCTTTGAAGGTAAACTTGAAAAGCATCAAGTTTTTTTTTTTAATGTTTATTTTTTGCAGATGTGTTTTCCGTAAAGTTTGTATACTTTTTAATTTTTAATGCTCAACAAAATTGTAGATCCTGAATTGCAGTAGTTAAAAAAACATTTTTTTTAGAGCAGTTAAGAGTTATTTTATTTATTTAGGTATTATTATTTATGAAACGATTATAATTTTTGCTAGTCTACTACTAATTTTTTAAAAGAGCCTTCTTGACCTAACCCGTGTAAGGCTACCGATTCTCCACCATTATTTTTTTCCATAAGATCCAAATTTGCTTTTAGAGGTAACAGATTATTAAAAAAATTGTCACAGTAACTTAATTCCTTATACCATAAATCTAAAAATAAAAAATTTATCATTTTCTACTTTAGAAATATTACCAAATAATATTTAAACAAAAATTAACTAACTTTGCAAAGGTATATAATATATTATTTAACCAGTAAGTGTGTTAATAAAGGCGATTAATAAACGATCGGTTTTAACAAGCGAGCGATCAGCGAGCTTGTTAATAAGTGAGTTTATTAATCGCCATTTAACATACGAACTGGTTACAATGCTTTTTCGCACATCGTAGATCATTATTAAATAAATCATAAAATAAAACAGTCATTTCACCAACTAACAGAAACAATGCGTCGGCCATTCACATTTATTAAAGTTGAAGAAGAAGAAGAGCTGTCACCGAACTTATATTAATTGTAAATAGAAAACGTTATTTCCTTAATGTGGTAAAAAGATCTGCTTCTCATTCTTTCCAACGGTAAATATTTAATTTCTTTTGGTTTTTGTTGCTTGAACCGTAATTAAAGCTACTTTAACATTTGTAATGTAGAAACATAGATAGTACTTTTAAACATAGAGGAGCGTTACTATGGGCTCGTATCCATGCATTAATAAGGGTCATTTATCAACGATTTGGAGTGCGTTAATGAATGTCTTTAATAAACGATGTGCAAAAAAAGAAATTACCGTGTAATTCTTGTGTGCTTTTTTGATAGCCACCATAGTTTGAAGGCAAATATTCTTTAGGCACATGTTTTTGCAATTCTTCTATTGATGAGTGTACATGTATCTGAAAAAAAAAACCAGTACACATATATAGATAAGCAGAAGATGGGTTTTTTTGGGTGCGCTATTTTTTTATATGCACCCAAAAATACCCAGCTTCTGGATATCTTTACATATTTAATCTATGGTGTAATTTTTTAAAAAAATTTAAAAAATCTTACCTTGTTGTAGAATTTAATAGGAACAAACGGTTTGGTTAACATTAAAACTTTATCGATAAAACTGCCTGCGTTTACAATGTGACACGCTTTTATTCGTAAACTTAAGGAATTCTAAAAAATAGTACATTATACTACTAGTTTAATGTTTATTAGTGACCAAGAAACAAAAATAAAATACGTTTAAGACTTGGGTTTCAAATTCATAAATGTTCTGTGCACTCAAAAGTTCGTAAAAGTCATCTCCCTGAATGTCAGTTATTTTCGAAATTTCAACAAAATATGCAAAGAGTAATACATCAATAACTATGATTAAAAATATTAAGGATAATGTTTGTGATACATAGAAGTGGTACTGAGTGCAAGAAATAATAAAAATATGGTAAAATAGTACTTTTGGTGTTTTTCTTTCTACATTTAAATCTTCGAACAAGCACATCTATATTAGGGAAAAACTTAAATTGCAATTTTAATCATTTACAAGCTTAAAGAATGGTAAATTAACGTATTATGATTTGGCATAGACCACGTAATGTACATAAACCAAAAAATGTATCCGCGGTAGTCGAAAAAAAAAACAGAAATAGTACAATGATTTTTGAAGTCAGATTTTCGACACAAAGAAATAACTGATTTAAATGAAATCATACGTTTGTAGCCGCCCTATTTTTGTAGTTTCCAAAACTACATTTAGTTTTAATATACGATGGAGCCCTCATGTAGATGTGCTATTTAGTAGAATTGACGGGAGCTCATGACTTACGAGCTTCTAGGAGCACAGATTCGAAGATCTGTGAATTTGTAACCCAAGTCTTAAAGTCACTCTTTAACTAAGAAAAATTAGGTTCTTTTGTACTTACCAACATGCCAGAGAGTTTTTGAATAAGCACAGGACTGTATTTAAAAAATGTTTTAAGACTATACGATTGAAAATCGCATATTATAATATTGGAAATGCTAAAATCGTGACTTATTCTAACTTCTATTGTTAAAAACTGCATAAAATGATACATAAATGCGTCCTCCGCTTTTCCCTCAATGTCGTTTACTTGAACACATGTTATCCTGTCAAATTCGGGAGTTAAGTCTGGGATAATACAATTTATGCTAAAAAAAAACACTACGTAAAAAATGACTCTAAAAAAGGCCGATTTATAGGACGTTACTTTCACTTTGCTTCCGCTTTACTTCGACGTAACTTTACAGAAAATTTAATAAAATACATGGGAATGTATTAGCAAATTTATACTTCACTTTAGCGCTTCTTTGCTGATTCATTTAGCTGGAAGTAGTACTGTCAAAAGCCGAGCTTGGACGATCATGCGCAAAATTTGCAAAAATGAGATATTCACCCTTATTGTCAAGGGTGGTGATTACGGAATATCGTTTCGTACGAAACCTGCTGGTCTTCCTATGTAGGTTTCGTAGGAAGCGGTATTTCGTAATTACCGCCCAGGTGTAAATAGTCAGAAGTCGCGAGTTCAGACACATGCGCATACCTGTTCCCAATTTCACGTAACTTTACAATTTATAAATTAAGCAAATTTGTTAAGTTACGCGGAAGTGAAGTAACGCCGAAGTAAAGTGAAAGTAACGTTCTATAAATCGCCCTTTAAGGCTATAGATTTAAATTTACAGGTTAGAAGATCTGTGCTCCTAGAAGCTCGTATGAGTCATCTGCGTTGAGCTCCCGTCAATTCTACTAAATAACACATCTACATGAGGGCCCCATCGTATATTAAAACTAAATGTAACTTTGAAAACTAGAAAAATAGGGCTACTAAAAAAAAATATTTTAATTGTAAGTCAGATTTATATGAAACCGTAATACGTTTGTAGCCCAATTTTTCTAGTTTTCAAAACTACATTTAGTTTTAATATACGAGGGGGCCCTCATGTAGATGTGCTATTTAGTAGAATTGACGGGAGCTCAACGGAGATGACTTATACGAGCTTCTAGGAGCACAGATCATCAAAACTGTGAATTTATTTTTATAAAACTTGTTCTTTTGTTAGTGATCCGATTTTGGCTTACCATAGATTTTTGACTTTGGTAAACCAATCACAGTTTGGCACCAAAATTCCGAAAATTTGTGGTTCAAGAGCACGCATTACATAATAGTTTTCAGCAATAGTTTTGGATTTTTCAATACTCATTTTTGCCATTAGTAAAATTATTTTAAAACGATTTTCATCTAAAAAAAATCAAAATGCAGTAAGTGCCTTTTGAATGTCGCGAAGCATAGATACTGTGGTTATGTAATGTTGGTTGCTTAAAATCAACAAAAAACAGCACTTTCTGGTCATTGCTCAGTGGGTTTATAAGAGTTAATTTTAATTAAAAATTGTGTTTACCAGCAACATAAATAAACAGCACAAGTTGACACATTCTAAAGGTTCATAAATAAGCGTTTAAATACAGAACTTAAAATGCAAAAAAATAGTGCTTCTAATTGCTAAAATTCTGTATTTATACGCTTATTGATAGACCTTTAGGATATGTCAACTTGTGCTTTGTTTATTTATGTTGCTGGTAAGCACAATTTTTAATTGAAATTAACTCTAATAAACCTACTGAGCAACGACCAGAAAGTGGTGTTTTTTGTTGATTTTAGGCAATCAGCATTACATAACCACAATTTCTATGATTCGCGACATTTTTGTTAATACTTACCTATTTGTTCAGGATTGGGTAAATGTGGACTTTGACGTAACCATTCTTTTAACGTTTCGACATCTCTTTCTAAGTCATCTTCAGTGATGTTGAAATGTTTCAAAATTCCTATTCTATCTTCTTTAGTTACACGAAGCAATGTTGAAAATTTGGACATTTTTTTGTGAATTTCTTTACTTTTTGGCGAGTTCTTTTTGGCACAGGCACTTTTACTAAACTAATTAGCAAATGTTAATTTTCTTGTCAGTAATTTTAGTGACGTTGTAAGCATTTTAATTAATGGCTATTATTCTATAACACTTTATAGCGGACATTGGTTTACATTTTATTGTATTTACGTAAATTATTTTAGCTAAATGGGGTGTTCCCTTAATAAAAACAAGATTGTTACATTGTATAACAAGAGCGGGTTAGATCAACGAATGGGTTAGGTCTTTTTTATAAGTTTTTTTTGTTTGTTATATAATTGTTACACATTCTATATGATACTCTTCGCAGTAGATGATTAAAAAGGTGCATTTTTTTATTTTAAAAACGTAAAACTTATTTTTTTTGTAAACGGGTGGGGATAAAAAAAAATTATCAGATGCTTTTTGATAGGGAAAAATACAATCTTTAATTTTATTAAGAATATTTTTTTACGCAAAATTGATATTAACCAAAATATGATTTTTTTTTAACTTTGAGGGTGGTTTCTACCCTTTATTTATTATTTGATTTTTTTCAAAAACAATAGGGTTCTTCTCCCAAACGAAATTGATTTTTGTACTAAATCTCAAAACAATTCAATAAACCGTTCTTCAGTTATCGTGATAACAAGTTTCGTTACAGACGGACAAAAAATAAAAGTCTTAAAGAGTCATGAAACGAACGAATCTACAAAAATGTTTGCTCTAGGATGAATATTAACGATTTTGGAATGTTCGACCAATCGCAATATACTTTGTCTGCGAAGATTATAATAATTCTACAGGGTGTCCAAAAAATGGCCCATAAACGCGACGGTACGTTGTTGGAGCATGCCTAGGTATTCCTGAAAAATTGTTAAAAAAAAATCATCTGTTATATTCATTGAGGAAAATGCGAACAAAGTTGCATAAATTCGGCAACACAGTCTAGGAAAATACATCCAAAAATCATCTATGAGTCTTAATCATACACTTTTGCATTAGATTTTATTGACATTGTTGTCAGCTTCACCTGATGAACATTTTGTAAAATTAAATTGATTATAAAAATGTAATTTGACTATTTAAAAGATAAACAAATGGTGAAATGGTTTAAGATAGACTGTAGTTTCGTAATAAACCATTTAAAAAATATGTAAGTAGCTAAATAGTTTTTTTTTTGTCATTAATGTAAGGTTTACTATAAAATGGGCAGAGGGACAAAAAATCTGGTAGATTAGAAAATTCTAAGATTTATTTTTTAATTTTGATTTTAAGAGGATTTTTCTTTAATTTTCTAGCAAATAATACATATTTTTTTTGTTATTTATTAATGACTCAAGATATACGTTGTTATTTTTGACGAATTAATTTTATTTAGTACTCAGAAAGGTTCTAAAACGTATACCTATACTTATATTCTTTTATGTTACTATTTATTGTATTTTTTTTTAAACTTTAATGCGTATTTAAGTCTTTAGTAAAAATATACACTTAACAGGGATTTACAAGTTCCTTGAAAAACATTATAAGATAGGTACTTACCTATACTTTAACTGGCTAATAATTAAAACTTTGATAAGTTTTTAATTAAAAATTTAATTTAAAGTTAAAATTTGATGAAAATAATGTCAGGGGCAGATTTCAGACATGGAAAAGTTGTTTATTTTAAATAAGTAAATAATAATCACTTACACGAATCAAAAATGTGTTAAAAATGGCTTTAAGGCTAGAGATTCAAATTTACAGATTTGAAGATCTGTGCTCCTAGAAGCTCGTATAAGTCATGAGCTCACGTCAATTCTACTAAATAGCACATCTACATGAGGGCCACATCTTATATTATTGCCTTTGAAAACTACAAAAATAGAGCTACAAACGTATTATGGTTTCATTTAAATCAAGTATTTCTTTGTGTCAAAAATCAAAAAACAAAAATGTAATGATTTTTAAAGTCGGATTTTCGACACAAAGAAACAACCGATTTTAATGAAACCATAACACGTTTGTAGCCCTATTTTTCTAGTTTTCAAAACTACATTTAGTTTTAATATACGATGGGGCCCTCATGTAGATGTGCTATTTAGTAGAATTGACGGGAGCTCAACGAAGATGACTTATACCGCGAGCTTCTAGAAGCACAGATCTTCTCAACTATAAATTTGAATCTCTAGCCTTAATGCATGATATAATGCAATTTAATGGATAATAAATTCCACAAGGTATGAGAAAAATTAGGCTTTCACGGACAGAAAATACTCTACAACGAGAAATAATTCAGTGGAATGAAAATAGCAGGTAAAATGTTACCATTTTTTCTTGGTTAAAATATATCACATGTCCTTTGCAAATTTTATAATTTTATTTGATTTATAACCGACATTAAAAAAGCTAGAAACGAAATATCTCCAAAGGACTGTTATATTTCAGGCAGTAAAATGCGAATACTGAATTTTAATAATTAAAAGGGAAACAGAGTGTTTTTGTAAATTTTATTACAGCTTTTCTCAGTTACAAGCTGATTTGTCACAGATCCACATAAAAACACTGTCTGTGAAATTAGAATGTTAATTCTGTCAGATTTAACCACTTTTTCAAAACAATATTTGTACAAAAATAAAAGCCTTTCTCAAAGAACCCTTGGTATAAAAACGTTCCATAATGTCTTATTTACGATATTTTAAGTTTAATCCATTGAAAGAGTCCAAAAATTACATATTAACTGTTGTTGATACTGATCCACCAAGATGTCAGCTTTAAACCGCGCAAATTGCTTGAGAAAGCATCCATATCAAAAGATCTGTCAAGTACCACTGTAAAATTACCATTTTTTTGTATTAACTAGAACAGACCATACCTTTTAGCATTTGATATGGATGCTTTCTCAAGCAATTCCACGCGTTTAAAGCTGACTTGGTGAGTCAGCGTCATTAACAGCTAATATGTAATTTTTGGACACTTATACAATAAATTAAACTTGAAATATCGTAAATAAGACATTAAGGAACATTTTTACAGCTATGATACCTAAAATAGTTTTTTATTTTTATGTAAATAATGTTTTAAAAAGGCCGATGTTGTAAACATGAAATAAGAAAAAAATTAGGTCCGTAATGTTGGTTGCCTAAAAAAAATGTACAGTTTTTTGCTTTTTTTAAACAATATAAATAAAAGTCTTGTTTAGAGTGTATAGTACTTTTTTATTAATAAAAGAACAATTGTAATAATTTTTATAAACAAAAATTGAATGACCTTGAAAATAGACCCATAATTTTTTTTCACTGACTTTTAACACTTAACGTATGAAAAAATCAATTTTAGACACCTAGGTACATTACCTTTAATTAACGAATTTACTTTCTACATGTAAATAGATTTTATTGCTTAATTTTTATGTTTTTATAATAATAATAATAATATACATTACAGGTAACAGTAACTCAAATAATCACTATACCCATGTTTTTATAATAATAAAATATCGATAAACTTACGAAACTACTTTTTGTTTGAAAGGCACGTGTGTTAAATAAAGTTTGAACAATAAAAAGTTTATATAAATTTAGGAGTATTTTTTTTATTGAATTTTAGCGATTTTAATCAACCACCCTGTATACTTTAATTTTAAGGCATTTTGTGATCACACTTTATCATTTTTTAACAGTAACACATTTTCTTTATGATTTGTAAACATTTTATTCGCAATAATAAGGTATAACTCCCAAAAAAGGCGCCATCTTGTTTTTCCATAATATTTAATCCCTTCTTTACGTTAAAAAATATAATTAATTTATGAAAAAAGTTGCTCTTACCAAGGTTCTTATTAATACTAGCGTTTTTGTACAGATTCATTACCAATTAACCACATTTGGGCGAATTCTGAACGCATTGACATTGAAGAAGACTTGAAAAAGCACGAAACAAGAGCACTTATCATTATTTTTTAATAATTCATCAAAAATAATGCTAAAAGTATCAAAAAACAACAAACTACCGCTTTAAAACATTTAAAATACAAGTTAAAAGGTTTAAGTAATATTTACGTAATTTTTACTACGTACATTTTACATAAGTGGTTAAAACAGAGCGTCAGTACAAATCCAGCTTAACAAAGACATAAAACCATAGATGCGCCCCAACATTACGATGTACACAACGCATCTATGGTTGTAAACCGGAACTGACGCACTTTTTTACCTGTCATATAAATACTACGTAGTAAAAACTATGTATTTATTACATATACACTTTAACTTGTAAATTACATGTTTTAAAGATGCAATTAGTCGTTTCTTGCCATTTTTAACTTTATTTATCATGTCTCCAACGAAATTTAGCCCAATTTAGCCCAAATATAGCCTTTTTTAGCTCTCAGTGCCTCTTCACATGATGTTGCATATGATCATGTCTTGTAAACTTCTTATTGCAAACAGGGCACTTAAAATCTCGATTGGCACTATGTGTTTGCAAATGCTTTACATAAAACGATTTAAAAGTTGTGTTTAGTTTTTTTTCACAAATGGGGCATGTCGAGCGATCTTCCTGATGCATGAATTTTTCAATTTCGGCTTGATTCATGAAGATTTTTGGGTATGAATGAGATTCTCGTGAGTGACGTAGGAGTTCTAAACTTGTGTCGAAATTTTGGTTACATTTTTTGCATGTGTAAATTCCAGTTGGTGTTTCATCTACAAAAAAATATTATAAGACTTTAAATGGACTATATATTAGAACCAAAATTGATTGGGATTTCCATGCATATGTTTCGTTTAAAGGGGAATGTCGCGAAGCATAGAAACTGAGGTTATGTAATGTTGGTTGCCTAAAATCAACAAAAAGCACCACTTTCTGGTCATTGCTCAGTGGGTTTATAAGAGTTAATTTTAATTAAAAATTGTGCTTAGCAGCAACATAAATAAACAAAGCACAAGTTGACATATTCTAAAGGTCTGTCAATAAGCGTTTAAATACAGAATTTTGGCAATTTAAAATGCAATAAATAGTGCTTCTAAATTGTCAAAATTCTGTATTTAAACGCTTATTGATGGACCTTTAGAACATGTCAACTTGTGCTTTGTTTATTTATGTTGCTGGTAAGCATAATTTTTAATTAAAATTAACTCTTATAAACCCACTGAGCAATGACCAGAAAGTGGTGTATTTTGTTGATTTTAGGCAACCAACATTACCTAACCACAGTTTCTACGCTTTTCGACATTCTGCGTTGAAATACGGTACAAAAAAGGGTACTTACCTAGATTTTCTTGCACAGGCGAGTTATTGTTGTCACACGTTGTGTTTTTGAGTCTTTTCGCTATTATTCGTAAGCGTTCTTTAATTTCAAGTTCTTTCTCCATTTTTTTTTCTTCAAATCGTATTATTCTGGCTTCTGCTCTTGTTAACTTGGGCAAAACTATGTTTTCTGGGTTTTCAGGTATTATAATACACTCGTCTGATAGTTTGTGTGTTGGAATTTCTTCTTTTTTGGCACAGGTTTTTAGGTTTAAGTCACTTAAAGTAGGTTTGGGCTTTTCCTCTTCTTCTTCGAACGAATATTCGTCATTTTTACGTTTTTCTTCGACTCGAACGTTGTGTCGGAAGTTTATTCGAGTCCGCTGCACTTGCTCTATATTCGAGAGCGTTTGAATAAGATCTAGGCCATTTTCTGTTGTCGTAGCGTCAGGATTCGTCTTACGAATTTCCTCATCAATTGCCAGTATATAAAGCTTGGATTCACAAGTCACTAAATGTTTCTCGAGAAGCTGCATATTTTGATACAACCTACTGCAGTATTCGCACGAGTAAAACGCTTCTTTTGTGGCCGCAAAAGTATGACCAGTCTTGGCCCTCTTGGATTTAGGCGATGTATCACTTGTTATTAGCCTACTTCGCAAGTTTAAGCGTCTGCCTTGAACTACTGACGCCATTTTTGTTTAAACACTAAATAAGGCTGTTTTTTGCAGTTTTAGGGCTTGAAACGTGTAAAATAGGAGAAAATAAGGAAAAACATAACTGAACTAAACAAAAACAAGAGCGTAATGTCAAAATAGGGCTTCGTGCATTCACCTTTTGACGTTTAAAAAAGACAAAGATGGGCATATTCGCTTTGTGAGCGAGAAACAGAGATGACATCTGTCAGGTAGTGTTGTGAACGCTGCTTTATTCGTTACGTCATCGTTTTCTTCTTCTTTTTTGTCAAGTTGAATTGTGGCCTTCGCACTTTGACTATTTTTTTTGTTTTTAGTTCGATTTTTAAGGTTTTTTTCAGAATTAGGTAAAAAAATTAAAGAAACGAACCATATTTTTTAAGCTATTATGTTTTAATGAATAATTAAATTGATATTGTACAATTATTTTACAATTTACATTCATATGTAGATAGAAAAGTTAAAAATAAAAAAATTTAAATAAATAACATTTTTTTTACTACATTAGATTCAAAAATGATTCACGGGGGCTATATTTTTTTAAATATAACTATTTTATTTGTTTACGTAGAAAAAAGTTTTTGGAATGTATTTTTTTACATTAAAATAAGATGAATTAAAAATATATTGAGCATAAATATTTTAAGTACACGATAGAATTTATTAATAAAACAAACAAAATTTTTTGGGTAGAGGGGTATTTTTCGATGATTTTGCTATAAAAATTGGTTTGTTGTACAAAATGGCACTTATTTTTTATGTTTTGGAAAAGGTAAAATAAAAATGTGGAATTTTACATACAACCAAAAAAATATGACAATTTTGAAAAATTAAAAAAATGGATTTTAGTAATTTCGCCATAACTTTTTTGTTTTTAAAGCGATTTTGATGAAACTTTTAGATTATGGATACATTATTTGCAATAAATCCGAATTTGTACGAAAAAATTGTCTGCTACGTTTCGTTCTTAATTAATTGACCACTTCAGGGTCAAATTAGCGTTTTATGAATAAAAATGAACATGATGATGATTTTTGAGGCACGAAACGTCGCAAACAAATTTCTTAGTTAAGATTTTTAGTTTTGCAAAAATACTGTCTACAAAATGTAAAAGTTTTACTTAAATCGCTTTAAAAGTAAAAAAGTTATGGTTAAATAACTAAAATGCATTTTTTAATTTTTGAAAATTAGGGCCCCATTTTTTTGTTGGTATGCTTTAATGTTCGGGCAATTTTAGTCTATTTTTTAAAATCACAGTTATTTTGTCGGTTACTTTTATCATCATTTCATTTTTAGGCAAATTATATCAATTTTTACATTTTTTGTAAAATGTTAAAATTTTAATAAAACCCAAATTTTATTTTTTTAAACATAAAGAAATGTAAAAAATGGTTAAAATTTGCCTTAAAAACTTTATTGTACATTATTCTATTAGAATTTTGTTTGTTTTATATGTTTATTTCGTAAAAAACACGGCGATTAGCTATTTATTGCTATTTTTTAGTATAATAAGTGGTCTATGTTAAAATTTATGAACATTTTGGACAGCAGTCTTACATACATTAAAAAAGTACATTTTTAATTATTATACCTATTAAATTGAGACACACATTTCACAAAAAATAAAAATTTCATTTTATTTTTTGTCACTCGTTTGATAAGCAAAAAAAGCTTGAAGAGCGATGAAATTTTGCGTACAACTAACTGGATATGCTTTAAAATAATTTGACAAAAAAAATAAGTCGTAGGATGCCCCATTTTTTTAAAAACGGGGCTCCAAAAGTTTGATTTTGAGAAAAATTAATTTTAACAAATTTCAATTTTTTGGGGCCCCCATATTTTGAAAATGGGGCTACTTAAGACAACCATTTTTTGTTTAATACATTCTAAATATATTTAACTAGCTGTATGCCAAATTTCACCGCTTTAACCCAATGTAGAGCTACACAAACGAGTTTTTTCAAAGTATGCCCCTTTTTTTAATTTTTAAAAATGCCAAGAAACATAACCTCTAATAATATACAATACACCTTAAGGTTTTTTTGATTTATTTGGATAAATTTGTTCAGTATTTTTTGGTGTTACTCCTTTATTTTATTATCAAAAGAAACAAGAAGTACTTATATTAATAATTAAATAAAAAATAAATATTTTTAGTAAAAAATAAAACTTAAAAACGATAAGACAAAATTATAATTATAATACAAAAAATCACATAGATTGCTTAATTTAAAAAATAAAAATGAAAAAAAATGGTTGCACTTTAAGTTGCATCCTTAGAAAAGCTGCCAACGTTACAAAAATTAAAAAAAACTTAGAATGTAGAAAAAATGAATATTTTTATTTTGACATAAAAAAATTGTTGTTTTAAAAATCAGACTATATCTCCAGTAAGACGCATTTCCATCGAACCTGTGTGGAAACTAGCCTTAAAAAAACAACTGCATTTTTAAATAGAGAAATACGTTTTTGAAAAAGATCACAATACATTTTTGTTAAGCTTTAGAAATTCGAAATACATGAAAGCATTTTTCGTTTATATTTATTATTGCACCCACAATAAAAAAAATATATGCTTATTTTTTTTATCTAAATAAGGAGCAAAAGTAGCGATACAATTTTTGTTTTTAAAAATCCTGATTCAAAAAAATTATGGACACAACATAATTTTTTCTTCAAGCATCAAAAAAATACAGGCTTAATTTAAATTAATTTGATTTTAACCAGAAATTTATCTGTTCGTAAAATATTTGACAATAATTGTCAGCTAAGAAAGTGTCATACCACCTGTCGTTCAAGATGCTGACATAACGTCATTATTTTCATACTTTTATCAAATATAACGCTAATATACCAAAAGACAACAAGCAGCCGCTTTAAAACATTCAACGTACCAGCTAAAGGGTTTGTGTAACATTTACGGATTGTTTTACATCGTCAATTTCAGATAATTAGATTAAAAAAGTGCATTATGACTCATTTACAAAGAAACTTCCATAGATGTGTGAAATAATCCGCATTTTGTCTTATGCACCGCGGACTTTGCATTAAAAGTTCCTTTGTAAATGCACTTTTTTGCCTAATTTTTCAAAATTGACGTAAATCCGTAAATGTTATTCAAACCTTTAAGCAGGTATTTTGAATGTTTTAAAGCGGCTGCTTGTTGTTTTTTTGGTATATTAGCGTTATATTTGATAAAAGTATGAAAATAATGACGTTGTGTCAGCATCTTGAACGACAGGTGGTATGACACATATTTTTGAAAACCCTAACCAATTTTTGTTTGAATATGAATCATTCCTGGTAAATAATCAAATTGAATTAACCACCTTTCGAGTTTATTTGTTGTAATTTCTTAAGAATGAATAGCAATATTAAAAAGAGACACTAAAATTTTTAGTTGGACACTTATTTGTAGTTTTAGCACATTATTATTCTTGTAAAATTCACTATTTAACATTTATTGTTTTGCACTTATATTAGGCCCAAATTAAGGCCGTTTTACACATAGTTTTTACCGCGTTTTTCAATAGTTTTTACCGAGGTGTTTATACTAGAAATCCTTCATTTCCGTTGACACTTATTTGCGCTCGTATATTTTGTACGCTGTTCATTATTTTCTTTTGATGACCAACTAAAGTGATTCCTAGCTCTGTTAATTCTTTTACAGTTAAATTAACAACGGAATCCATTGATGTTATTCCGCCTGAGTGAAAATTTTCAAGATAACGACTCATCTTGATTGAGTTTAACCATTCTTCGACTGATGTGAAGTTTGTTAAATCTGGGGCATCAGCGGACAGAGGATTGGCAGATCTGTTTTTAGAAAAAAGAAAATAAATTGCTTGTTTTGAAAAAAAAAAATTGATTAAAATAAAAAAATACAGAATATTTGTGTTTTTGAAAAAGTCTTTCATTTGGATTATTAATTAATTTTAGAGGTGCTATTTTTACTAATGAGAGTAATTATTAACCTTAAGATTGCCAAAATATTTAATTTTCAAAATTTTTTAAAAAAGTTGCATTTTTGAAATTTTGCCGTAACTTTTTTATTTTTCAGGCAATTTTAATAAAACCTTCACTTTATCATGTCACGTAGAACCAGAAATCAGAATCTGGTTGTGAAATTTGTCTACAACGTTTCGTTTCTTTAAAATCATCATCATTGTATTTTTCCTTAAGAGGATGGCAAACTACATTTTTAGGTTAACTTTTTTTAAAAACGAAACATCGAACATTTATTTTTTGAACAGATTCTGATTCCTTGCCAAAAAATCTTGCTAATAAACAAGTTTTATTAATATTGCTTAAAAATTAAAAAAGTTATCGCAAAAAAGCTCCTTTATTTACAAGTGTTAAAAAAGTGCATTTTGTCATTTTGCCATAACTTTTTTATTTCTTAATCAATTTTCATAAAACTTTTACTTTATCATGATAATTAAGAGCATGAATCAGAATCTGGTACTAAAATTTGTTTGCGACGTTTCGTTCCCTTAAAATTATCATCTTTTTATTTTTCCTTAAGAGGTGGCAAATTACATTTTTAGGTTAACTTTTATTAAAAACAAAATGTCGTATACTAATTGTCTAACCAGATTCGGATTCTTTGCTAAAAAATCTTGTTTATGTAAAAGTCTCATCAACATCGCATTCAAAATAAAAAAGTTTTAGCAAAAAAGCACTTTTTAATTTTTTTAAAATATTTGAAATCTGTTATATTTTGTCAAATATCTAAAAAACTGTTTTAAATAATTCAATTCTGTTTGCGTTAGGTTAATCTGCAATAAAATAGGCAACTTTTGTACATTAAACCAATCCTGTATCTCCAAATTTAAATTAAAAAAACGCTGTAGAGAAACAAAAAGCAAATAAAAAATGCTTGCAAAAAATAAATAAAAACAGCATTTAAAAAGACTTTAACATAAAAACAAACAAATATTAAAACAATTAAAGCATAATATTAAAAGCGTTCGATAAAAAAATCATAATTTTTCAATTTTAACATACCCCAGAAAATCACAGTGGTAAAACATGTAAGGTGGTCAAAAATCAATTTAGAAACCTAATATATCTTACCACTGTGCCAAAAATTTACTAAAAAGCACGCCAAATTCCGCTTTACCGTTTTATCAAACGCTCCTAATTATAAAATTAAACAAAATAAAAAAAGCAAAAAAACCAAATACCTTTAGCAACAAAAAATGGTGTGCGTGGGAAAAAAGCATTATTTACAGTGTTACAGCTGGTTAAAAGTGACCCAAGCCCCATCTTGTAGCTTCAAATTTTGCCCACATTCATCTTCAACACTGTCTGAACCATTTAAGACCTTTCCGAATGACGAGTCTTCAAAATTACTCGAGAAATCATTACGTATACTCTCAGAATCAGCTTTAGAGTCATTTAGTCTCAATAAATCAGTAGGCGGCGAAACAATTGAATTCAACATGGCTGCCGACGCGGCGTCACTAGACGATGCGCATGCGCCATGCGAATTATAGGTTATATTCATGTTAACCGGCTTTGAAGAGTCAAAATAACGTTGTTCACGATTATTTGACACTCCGTTGGTGTTAATAAGCCTAAAATCGTTTTGATTTAGTGTATTTTGCCGGTAATTATTCATTACAAAGTGATCCGGTGCGGTATAATTTTGTTCGTGTATCCAATTGGAGGTATTAGTGTTTTTAAGCGATTCCTCTGCGAAATTTACGTCTTCACTTATGTTAAACAGTGAGCTGAACCTACGGCTTACTTCAAGGTCAAGTAATGACCTTCGGAAATAGTTATTTAACCCCTGCTCCTGCAAATGGCGATTATACGGTAACGTGCCGTAGTTTTGCAACATTATTACATCGGGAAGTTGGTAATTCTTGTACGGATTGCTGTCATTTGTTATGTTATTAAAATGCACATCGTTATTGAGGTTACGCCTTTGTAATGAGTTAAACTGACCCTGAGGGTTAATGAAATGATTCGGGTTAGTGTTATGATAGTGTAAAAACGATAGTTCAGACAGTTCAATGTCATGTAGTGTTCTGCTTTGCCGGCTATTTAACGTGTGTGTGTTATATGGTATAGGCCGTCTAAAATAAGGGTGTTGTGTAAAAAAGTGTGTTAAAACTTGGAATTGGGGTAAATGCGACTAACCTAACCACTTTAGGAAGCAAAATATACAATTTTACCCTAAGTGGCGCTTTTGAAAAAAAGTGGCCAAAGTTACCCACATCTACCCCATAAAATTTACAAAATCTCGTTTTTAAAATAAAACAACGTGAAAAAAGGAGCATGCATTAATAAATGGTGCGTTAAATGACGTTTAAAGCCACAAAAAAGCATAAACACTCAAAAAACATAAAACTTACCGATTTTGAGCGATTTTTCTTAAAGTATCCGGTACTCGAATTAATTTATCTAAAGTTTTGACAATGCTTTGGAACGTCGGTCGGTGTGTACGTTCTTTTTGCCAACAGTCCAACATAAGTTGGTATATTGCTTCGGGACAATCCATTGGAGCTGGCAATCTAACAAAAAACAGAAAAAATGGTTAAAAAGTCATATTTTTAGCGAAAATAGTATATGAACCGCAGGAAAAAGAGCTTCATAACCTTGAAAGACAATTCATTTGTTGTTATATTTAATATATCCGTTGAAAAATTCGTAAATGCGTTAAAAATAACCAAGATACAAGGGTGTTTCGATTTTTTTTGCTCTAATCAATACGGCATAACTCCTAAATTACAGCCTTTTTACGCATTTTTTTGACTGAAAATATACCTATATCCCTTTTCAATGCTCTTGATGACATCTTGGTTGGACCAATTCCAATATGGCCGCTCTCCGTAGGACATAACCTCCCAACAAACTATGCCCATTGACCAAACGTCACTTGCTGAGGTGAATTTTCTAAATGCGATTGCTTCTGGTGCAGTCCATCGTACTGGAATTTTACCACCCTACAAAGAAATAAAAAAAATGTAAAATAATGTTAAAAATTAAAAAAACATGAACATATTAAAAAAAAAAAACAAAATGTTAAAAAAAAAGGAAATAGGGGATATGTACTTAGCTTAGGATTGTTTCATTTGTTTTATATTTAAAAATAAAATGCCTGCTACGTTTTTCTTTGTTTTCATTCTAAACGGTAATTTAGTAAAATCACCGTCTAAGTGCCTTTTTTTGTTTTTATTAATTATTTTTTCTCATTAACGCGTAGAGTTATAAGAAAAGTTTTAACGTATTTTGTTAGGTATAAAAATGCGCATACTTTTAACATTAATCCCCAAAAAAAAATTATCGTTTGTATAGATTTACATACAAGAAACAAGAATTGAGAGCATCAACATTAAAAAACTGATTTGCAATTTTAAATCTTCCAAATGAAATACAACAAATGTAAAATTAAAAACACAAATTTAACTAATTCCAAATGCGCAGCAGGGTTTTTTCACAAAATAGGAAATGGTAAATCAAACAAAGAATTGGGAGCATTATTAGCACAACCGCGCGGTTATCAGGTACTTTTAGAATGTTAACAGTATTTTTTCTTTAGTATAATTTTGTATACTCCGCGGCCCATGCATTATTTAATGCGTTACATAACCTATATCCAAAAATATGGCAGGTTTTATGTGAAAGATCAGATCAACTTTTAAACTTTGACAACAGCAAGTTAGCATGACTTCCGTTATTGCCATTCTTTAATCTTTAAGTGACCGCGGAACTTTTTCTTATCCACTAACACTATATCTTTTTTAGATTTTATTCAGAATATATTATTTTAATATCAGAAGGAATTAATTGTGTTTCAGAAACCATCAATTAAATTTTAGCAAACACAAATTGTAATTCAGAAAACATCAAATTAATTTTAGGAAGAACCAATTTAATTTCGGAAAATTTTGATTGTTTTTCTTCTGAAATTAAACTGATGGTTTCTGAATTTAATTTGATGTTTTCTGAATTATAATTGGTGTTTTCTGTAATTCAATTAATAGTTTCTTAAATTAAAATAATACATTTTGAATTAAATCTACAAAAGATGTATCCTTTCTAAGTAAAAACTAAAAAGGGTTACAGATCTTGCTTATCTATGAGTCTGAAACCCTGGTCTTAAAATTAAATTACAAAAATACTTACTCTGGTTGTATAGGCTCCTTCAGTAGCGCTTTCAATTTCTCTACTTAGGCCAAAATCAGCAATTTTGCAAACTAATTGCGAATTTACGAGAACATTTCTTGCTGCTAAATCACGATGTACATAATTCATGTCACTTAGGTACTGCATTCCAGATGCTATTCCACGCAACATTCCAACTAGTTGAATTACTTGGAATTTCCCATCATTAGCCTAAAAAAAATCAAAGGAAAATGTCAAAATGCATCAAAAACATTTTTTTTTAAATTATTGGTTATGTTAAGAGCGCGTTTTGAAAAATTAAGACACTAGATGGCGCGATTGCAATTTTTATTAATAAGCTCATTACATAACCCAAAATTCTGTTTTTTAAATTTGCTAAATTGCTTCATTATTAATCCCTAAATTTTATTTTATCATGTTGGTTTTCCAGATGCAAAAAGATGAATTCTTCGCTTGCAAGATATTTTTTTTTTTAAAATTTTACTACTAAAACTATCAAAGGATATAGTTTTTTTGTATGGCATAACTAGAAGAATTGGAGAAACGATATCAACGGTTTTCTCAAAAACGCCTATTCATTCAGTATTAAGTGAGTTAAGTTTACAAATGTCATTATTCAACATGTCTAACCTAAATTTACTTTTTATTTCAAAATGACTATGTTACCAATGCAATAAAAATAAAATGTTAAGTTGAGTTGAGTTTTTAATTCAAGTTAAAAAATGCTTTTTTTATATTTGCGTTCTATAATAATGCACATTATGAAACCCAAAATTAGATTTTTTTTTTGTTGCTAAATTGCTTTATTATTAAACCCAAAATTTTATTTTATTAGGTTGGTTTTCCAGATGCAAAAAGATGAATTCTTCCCTTGCAAGGTACTTTTTATTTACAAATTTTACTACTAAAACTATCAGGGGACATGGTTTTTTTGTAGGGAGTAACTAGAATAATTGGAGAAACGATATCAACGGTTACATTTTCTCAAAAACGCCTATTCATTTAGTATTAGGTGAGTAAAGTTTACAAATGTCATTATTCAACATGTCTGACCTAAATTTACTTTTTGTTTCAAAATGTCAATGTTACCAATGCAATAAAATTTCAAGTTAAGGTTTTAATTCAAATTAAGAATGCTTTTTAATAAATTAAATAAAGCAAATCAGGGGATAAGTATAAAACTGTCATTTGTACATGTCACTCTAAAAATGATTTTGTGGCAAATATTAAACAATATTAATTAGAGTTGTGCTTTTGACCAAAAAGTTTTTGACGAGTCAAAATTTTTGGTATTAATACGGTCAAATAAGGTATTATTCCTAAAAAACTTGTATTTAATGAAAAATCAAAAATTTTAGGAAAAAAAATAAAAGAAATACTTAATGTTACTTTTTTTTTATTCTATTTTAGTATTTCTTATTGCTACTTGTATAGTTCCAAAAAAAACATAGTCACCTATTATTATACTCTTCGTAGACAAAGTCGAAGAGCAAAGTATTATAAATTTGATCAGCCCAATCCTAAAATCGTTATTATTCGTCGTAGGGCAAAAATTCGTGCATTTCCTAGAATTTTAAACAACTTTCAAAAAATCCGCCCGTCCGTTCGTCTGTATGTCACACTTTTTTTATGGGCACAATATCTTAAGAACAAAAAGTCGAATCAAGTTCAAATTCTTGGTAAAAATCATTTTTCATAAAAGGAAGGGATTGGTTTTTGAAAAAATCGAATATTAAATAGGGGGGCACCGGAGCCCCCCTCTTATTTATGTGATAAATTTATATTTCGGCTACTATAAAAATTACAGGGACTTTTCTTTAAAGAATTAAAGGTAACTTTTTTCTTAACAAAAATGTATTCTTGTGGTTTTTTGTTAATTTATACTAAATGAGTAAATATGCAATTATAAATTTTAAAATTTTTGAAAAAAAAAATCGAAAAAGCTCTTTTTTTAATTCAGAATATGACCTTTGCTTTAAAATGGGGGGATCAAAATACCGTATTAATACCTGGTCAAAATCTTGGTCAAATTCCACTGGCACATCTCTAATATTAATGCAATAGTGAAAAGCGAGCTGAAAGGTTTCAAAGTACGTATATGGCTGATCCAAATTGTAAATATCTAAATGTTTCTATTAAAATTCGGTGTCCGAAAAACACATTTTTTTAAATGTCAAAAATACTTATCCTGTTTTGCCTCCCTACCACAGAAATGTAAAAAATCGTATAAAAAATTTGTTTTATAAGGCGTTTTTTAGCACTTGTCTTTTGGAAAATTCGCCGCTGCGTGGCTTATTTTCCAAATTTAGATGCGTGCTAAAAAACATCCCTTATTAAACATAATTTTCTATAAATATTGTATTAAAACAGTTTTAATAAAAATATTTGTTTTTTTTTTGGGGCAAAACTTATTTTTCAAAAACTTACCCTTAAAAATGTGTCAAGGGAACCATTTTCCATATATTCAGTTATAATCATCACAGGGTTTGATTTAGTAACCACCCCTTGTAGGAAAATAACATTAGGGTGGTCAAATTGTCCCATTATAGAAGCTTCAGTCAAAAAGTCATTTCTGGCCTTATCCAAAGAGCCAGCTTTTAAAGTTTTGATGGCAACATCGCGGTCAGTTCCTGCTACTTTAAGTTTCCCTTTGCAAACGTCCCCAAATTCACCACCCCCTTTAATAAAAAAACAAAAAAAGTATTTAATTTTAAGAAAAATGTTTTTTTTTTAACGTATTTTGCCGTAAAAGAAGTCAAAATTGTAAATATTTAGGAGTAAAGAGTAATTTTTTTCGCACAAATATATATTATGTACCATATAAGAACAAAAATTGGTTGGGGTTTCCATGGATATGTGATAAATCGTTCAAGATGCTTGACATAACGTGATTACTTTCATACTTTTATCAAATACAACGCTAATATACCAAAAAAACAACAAGCAGCCGCTTTAAAACATTCAATGTACCAGCTTAAAGGTTTGTATTACATTTACGGAGTATTTTACATCGTCAATTTTAGATAATTAGGTACAAAAAGTGCATGATGACTCATTTACAAAGGAACTTCCATAGATGTGTAAAATAATCCGCATTTTGGACTTTGCATTAAAAGTTCCTTTGTAAATGCACTTTTAAACCTAATTTTACAAAATTGACGATGTAAAACACTCCGTAAATGTTATATAAACCTTTTAGCTAGTAGTTTGAATGTTTTAAAGCGGCTGCTTGTTGTTTTTTTGGTATATTAGCGTTGTATTTGATAAAGGTATGAAAATAATGACGTTATGTCAGAATCTTGAACGATGGGTGGTATGACACATATCCTTGAAAACCCCAACCAATTTTTGTTCTCAAATGGTTTGTTGTGTTTAACTTTATATGTTAACAATTTTTTTTTCTGCAAAAACTACATTAAAAATGGTTTTATTACAGTTTTACGTGCATTTTTATCAGATTTTGTTTATTGTTTTCTTCTTCTTACCTATGATGGCCTCAATGGTAATATAACTTGCATCTATTTCACGTGCAAATTCACGAACTGCTTGATTAGGATCTTCATACGTGTGGGGGTCTATATAAGTTCTAGAACTACCAGTCAAACCAGTGAATAAGGGGGTTGTCACTAGAAAAAAAAAATTAAAAATATAAATAAGACAATTTTAAAACTAGCAAAAATTTTGATTTTAAGATTGGTTATCAAGACAAATCAACTAAGAATGTGTAAAAATAAAAAATATAATAATGTTTCTTTTTATTTTAGCACACAATTAAAAAAAAATTAGGAAAAAGACAAAAAATTGTTAAAAAAAGTTAAAAATAAAATAACAAAAAAAATTACCATTTGTATGAGTACGGACAATAGGAGGGTTATCCAAACTATGAACTAGAACAAATAAAAAAAAAAAATAGAAACAAATAAAGAAAAAACATAAACAAATTAACAAAAAACCAAAAATTAAGAGAATAACAAAAAAAATCAAATAAAGCAAAAAATTCAAACACATTTTTTTTTCTAAATCAAACAACTAGGCACACAAGTGTATTTTTCTGATAATAAGGGGTTATTTTAGGGGTAAATACTTACTGTAAGTGACTACCAATCCTAAAGGGGTGAATGCGTGAAATTATTGCAAAATTAGGGGTCATTAGAGGTCAAGTGCAAAATTAGAGGTCATTAGAGGTCAAGTGCATTTTTAAGGGGCATTAAGTGCAAAGTGCTGTTTTATTGCATTAATTAAACATTTAAAACATAAATAATTTAAGAAAATATACTTAAAATGACAAATTTTGTTTAAAAATGTTTAATTTTCGCAAAAAATGTTTTATTTAGGTCAGTTTTTCTAAACTAAAGAGGGGGCTATTTTTTAAATGCTTTATTATTCTGTCAAAAAATACAAACTTATTCAAAAAGCTTTTTTTAACAATTGAAAAAATAACTTTTTGTAGTTTTTTTTATTTTTTAAGACAGTTTGTATTTTTATACTTTGCAATGCAATTTATTAAGTGCTTTAAATATCTTACCTTCTCCATTTCTATATTCCAAAGTATCACAATCACTAGGTTGTTTTTTATTACATTCATCATTTGACCTTGACCTTAGAAAAACCACAGTCAAGACTATAACTGCTACCAAAACTACTACAACTGCCACTATTCCACCTGCTACCAGCTGTAAATGAAGACCTTCCTCTTCTCCCATATACGCTACAAAAAAACAGCATTAAAAAAAAAAAAATAGTATACCAACCTCGGTAAAAACCCAAAAAACTCCTTTTTGTTTACCTGTGTTTAAAACTTGTCCAGTTGTCTTAAAAATAACAGGGGAGTAAGCACCCCATCCACGTTGAGTTTTAGCCCTTATTTGAAGGCCGTACTCAGTTCGTTGCTGTAAACCATTGATCGTTGCAATCAGATCTGTGGTTAATAGACTTGTTGAGTTGCTAAAATCGTTGTCTTGGCGTGGAAACCATCGTACCTTTAAATAAATGAGTTTTTTAGCACAAAACTAGGTTGAAAATGATTAAAAATAGGCTAGAAACGCAATTTGGACTCTACAAGGTCATCTCAAGGTCATTAGAACAAAACAATTATATATGTGCTTTGAATGGATGCCTAGACTTAGAAAACAACAAAGAAACAAATTTATTAGCAAGAAAAACAAAGATTATAGCAGCTGAGCTCGTCAAGGTTACTCCAAAGTCATCTCAAGGGCATTAGAACAAAACAAGTGTATTTGTCCTTTTAATGGATGCTATGATTTAGAAAACAATCAGAAAACAAACTTTATTAACAAGAAAAACAAAAATTGGAGCAGTTTAGCTTTAATTATGCGTAAAGGGCGCTCCAAGGTCATAATTTCAACAAAATTAACGCATTTCCTCAAGTGCTGTTTATTAAATTATCGTTAAAAACGCAATAAGTGATTTTCAGACTTAAAAATAGTATTTTTTAACAGATTTTAAAAAAGAAAACACAAATTCTAACAGCGTAGATCAATAATTATTCCTGAAGGCCACTTCAAGGTCATAATTACAACAAAATTAAAGCATTTTCACAACAGCTGCCCTTTTAATAATGTAAAAATAACATTAAATAATTCACAACTTTTAAAATAATGTTTTTAAACAGATTTTAAACGAAAAAAACACAAATTTTAACACCAAAGGTCAATTATTAGTCAAGGTTATTTCAAGGTCATGATTAAAATTAAGTTACAGCTCTCTTTTTACACATTACAATAATAAAAGACACTTTAAACTAATAAATATCCAAAAAAAGACATTTTAAAACAGCTTACCTCATATGTTTCAACAAGGTCATTTTCAAGGTCATCGCCACCTGAAGGGGCGTCCCAGGACACTGTAATTTCAGTACTTTTCACTGCAGTAACTCTAACGCTTGTTATACTGCTTGCGACTGATGCTTCCGTTGTGACAGTTATGTCAGCAAATTCGCCTTGTTTTGTACTAAGATGTGAAACACCATTTTCGGCAAAAACTTGAAATCTATAGGTTGTCACTGCGTTTAGACCTGTTATTGTGATTCTCGTTTCGTTAAAAGTTTCCTGAAAAGTGGGATATTACTTCAAATTGCCTTTATTGGGCCTATAAAGGTCCAATAACGTAAGGTTAACGTGGAAATAAGCCAAGGTCAAAGAAGGTCATTCATTTTTAACTTGGCTCAATAATAGCCCCGACAATTGTGTGCTACTTGAGTTTTTGACACCCAGGCAGCACAAAAAGTGCGGATTTTTAAAGTGCCAATAGACACGGCCAAGCCCTACGTCACAGTTCACAGAAGTGCATTAAAATACCATCTGTAAAATTGTTTTAGACAACCAACATTACGGACCAAAGAAAATGATCATTTTTTTCCTATTCTGTGTTTCCAACATTGGTCTTTTAAAAACATTATTTAAAGAAAAATAAGAGAGCTTTTTAGGTCACATTGGTGTAAAAATGTTCCTTCATATCTTATTCACGATATTTTAATTAAAAATTACCCAAGAATCTACCGTAAAAATTAAAAAATCACTTATTAATCTGATAATGATGATCACCCACCAAGATGTCAGTTTTCAACGCGCGGAATTGCTTGAGAAAGCAACCATATCAAGGTCCAAGGAGTATGGTTTGTTCTAGGTAATAGAAAAAAAATGTTAATTTTACAATGGTAACAGACCTCTTGATGGTTGCTTTCTCAAGCAATTTGCGTTTAAAATCCACATCTTGGAGGGTGCACAACATTAATAATAAACTGTATATTATGGAGTTTTAAAATGAACTAAACTTGAAATATCGAATTTAAGACATTATAGCACATTTTTAT
This sequence comes from Cartodere bifasciata, assembly GCA_963920755.1. NCBI lineage: Eukaryota > Metazoa > Arthropoda > Insecta > Coleoptera > Latridiidae > Cartodere > Cartodere bifasciata. Next base: position 1,406,570 of record OY987199.1, on the reverse strand, counting down.
ACCAAGGGTTCCCTAAGAAAGTGTTTTATTTTCATAAAATATTGTACTAAAAAAGTGGCTTAATTTGACAGAATCAAAATTCTACTTCACAGACAGTTTTTTAATGTGGATCTGTGTGCTACTTGAGTTTTGGCTCCCAGGTAGCACAAAAACGGCGGTTTTTTGAAGGGCCAACTCGGGCAATTCAATGTAATGATAGACTTACCGTATTGGGGTTAAATTGGACTAGACCAATTGAGCAGACATCGCATTTTATTCGGTAAAACAAGTCCAATCTACCGCCATAAGTTGCGGGGGGTAACCAACTTAATACTACTGTTGATTGGTCTACGAAGTTTACTGTTAGGTTTTGGGGTGCTGATGGGGGTTCTAAAAGACAAAACGTTGTTTTAAATGGTTCCTTAAGATGCTATTTTTGTATTAAAATTGTGTTTTACATATTAGAGAAACGTTTAAATACTAAAATAGGGTTTTTAATGCAAAAAAATCATTTTTTTTTGTAAAAATAGTATACTCACGTGTGCAAGACATATTCTTAGGATCAGTTTTGGCTCTATAGTAACCATTAATGCATCTACATTCAGTCAGACCATAATCGTTTCCTTCTGAATGTCTTGGACATGATAAACATTGTTCTTCTCCTATGTCAGACTTGTACGTTCCTTTAATGCAAACTAGAAAAAAAATTAGTCAAATTAACAATTTTAAAGAAGTGTTTTTATGTAATTCTGTTAATAAGTGAGTTTATTAATCGCCATTTAACATACGAACTGGTTACAATGCTTTTTCGCACATCATTATTAAATAAATTATAAAATAAAACAGCTATTTCACCATATAATAGAAACAAAGCGTCGGCCATTCAAAGTTATTAAAATTAAAGAAGAAGAAGAGCTGTCACCCAACTTTTATTAATTGTGAATAGAAAATAAATGTTATTTCTTTAAAGGTGGTAAAAGGATCTGCTTCTCATTCTTTCCAACGGTAAATATTTAATTTCTTTTGGTTTTTGTTGCTTGAACAGTAAAACAGTAATTAAAGCTACTTTAACATTTGTAATGTAGAAACACAGATAGTAATTTTAAGCATAGAAGAGCGTTGCTATGGGCTCGTACCCATGCATTAATATGGGTCATTTATCAACGATTTGGAGTGCGTTAATGAATGTCTTTAATAAACGATGTGCGAAAATAGTTGTTAAACCAGTAAGTGTGTTAATAAAGGCGATTAATAAACGAGCGGTTTTAACAAGCGAGCGATCAGCGAGCTTGTTAATAAGTGAGTTTATTAATCGCAATTTAACATACGAACTGGTTACAATGCTTTTTCGCACATCGTACATCATTATTAAATAAATTATAAAATAAAACAGCTATTTCACCAACTAACAGAAACAATGCGCGGTCGGCCATTCAAATTCATTAAAGTTGAAGAAGAAGAAGAGCTGTCATTGAACTTTTATTAATTGTAAATAGAAAATGAATGTTCCTTAAATGTGGTAAAAGGATCTGCTTCTCATTCTTTCCAACGGTAAGTATTTAATTTCTTTTGGTTTTTGTTGCTTGAACCGTAATTAAAGCTACTTTAACAAATGTAATGTTGAAACATAGTTATTTTAAACATAGAAGAGCGTTACTATGGGCTCGTATCCATGCACTAATAGGGGTCATTAATCAAAGATTTGGAATGCGTTAATAAATGTCTTTAATAAACGATGTGCGAAAATAGTTATTTAACCAGTAAGTGTGTTAATAAAGGCGATTAATAAACGAACGGTTTTAACAAGCGAGCGATCAGCGAGCTTGTTAACAAGTGAGTTTATTAGTCGCCATTTAACATACGAACTGGTGATGCTTTTTCGCACATCGTACATCATTATTAAACTAGAGCGGGTTAGGTCAGTGGATAGGTTAAATTAGTGAGCCTGTTAGAGTTTTTTTTATAAAATGCCGACATTTAATAGGATACTCCTCGCAGCAGGTAATCAGAGAATAATAAAATTAAAAAAAAACAATAATTTTTTAATATTATCAAAAAAACTCTGCGAAGAGGTTAAACTATTAACTCTTCTATAGAAAAAATATTTATTTGCGAAAAGCATAAATAGGTATCAATTCTGACACTGACGTTTAGGATTTAATTTGGCTTTGAAAGGATGTTTTTGTTTCAATTTTTTTTGCAAAGCCTCCTTGACCGAACCTAGACTTAAGTGACTTAGAGCTTTTTTATCACTAAAAACCTTTTTTTTGACCTTTTTTGTCTTAAAAACTACACAAAAAAAAAACAAAAAATATTTTTTAATACAAAATTTAATTTCCTTTCATTTTTATGACCTAAGTTTTTTTTGTAAATTGAAAAATAACAAAGATACGGCTTTTTTTTAAATTGGGGGGCTTAAGACGGGCCGGACAAAAAAAACTTTAATTTACTTTTAGTAGAGAATTAAAAGGGCTTTAAAGTTATCAGAAAAAAAATTCTGTAATTTTTATGATAACTAAAATATGAATTTTTTCTCACTTGGGGGGTGCCGCAGCCCCCCTTATTATTTTCCGATTTCTTTCAAAAACAATAGGGATCTAGATTTTAATGAGAACGATTTTTCCTGAAAATTTGAACTTGATGGGATCATTGGTACTCAAGTTAGAGTGTCTACAAAAAACGTGACAGACGGACAGACGGACGGACAGACGGACGGACAGACAGACGGACGGACGGATTTTTTGAAAGTTGTTCAAAATTCGATGAAACGCACGAATCTGCAAGAATTTTTGCTCTACGACGATTTTTGACGATTTTAGAATTTTCAAAACAATCACAATATACTCCTCGTTTTTGACTTTGTCTGCGAGGAGTATAATAAATTATAAAATTAAACAGCCATTTCACCAACTAACAGAAACAATGCGCGGTCGGCCATTCAAATTTATTAAAGTTAAAGAAGAAGAAGAGCTGTCACCGAACTTTAATTAATTGTGAATAGAAAATGAATGTTCCTTAAGAGTGGTAAAAGGATCTGCTTCTCATTCCAACGGTAAATATTTAATTTCTTTAGGTTTTTGTTGCTTGAACCGTAATTAAAGTTACTTTATTTGTAATGTAATAGATAGTAATTTTAAAGATAGAAGAGCGTTACTATGAGCTCGTATCCATGCATTAATAGGGGTCATTAATCAACGATTTGGAGTGCGTTAATGAATGTCTTTAATAAACGATGTGCGAAAATAGTTATTTAACCAGTATGTGTGTTAATAAAGGCGATTAATAAACGAGCGATTTTAACAAGCGAGCGATCAGCGAGCTTGTGAATAAGTGAGCTTATTAATCGCCATTTAACATACGAACTGGTTACAATGCTTTTTCGCACATCGTACATCATTATTAAATAAATTATAAAATAAAACAGCCATTTCACCAACTAACAGAAACAATGCGCGGTCGGCCATTCAAATTTATTAAAGTTGAAGAAAAAGAAGAGCTGTCACCGAACTTTTATTAATTGTGAATAGAAAATGAATGTTCCTTAAAAGTGGTAAAAGGATCTGCTTCTTATTCCAACGGTAAATATTGAATTTCTTTTGGTTTGTGTTGCTTGAACCGTAATTAAAGCTACTTTAACATTTGTAATGTGGAAACATAGATATTAGTTTTAAACATAGAAGAGCGTTGCTATGGGCTCATTAACAGGGGTCATTAATTAACAATTTGGAGTGCGTTAATGAATGTCTTTAATAAACAATGTGAAAAACGTTTATAACAAACTTACCTTTGCAAATTTGCTTTTCAAAATCAGGTTGAAAGCCCGCTTTACACTTGCAACCGCCTGACGGTATACTCCATTTACCATCGCCTTTACATAGGTAAGTAGGCGTCCCTCCCACCACTTCCGCATTCGCTACACAACTTCCGGTCGCTTGCTCGATTATAGTGATTTCTTTTCCGGTGGGCGTAGCCGGAAACTTAGCGAAGTTAATCGTCACTTCTGGGCAGGTTATGTAATATACTTTTATTGCTAATAAAGAGATGCAAGCACCTTGGTCTCTAAATGCGAAATAGACACCTTTTTTGGTTACTGGGATTGATTTAACTTCCGTGTTAATGTTGACTTCCGAATTGGAGTTAAAACGGCCATCTCCTGCTGCTATCCGGCCTAAAAAAAAAAATTGCGTTCTATAATAAGCACATTATGAAACCCGAAATTTGGTTTTTTAACGTTGCTAAATTGCTTCATTATTAAACCCAAAATTTTATTTTATTAGGTTGGTTTTCCAGATGCAAAAAGATGAATTCTTCCCTTGCAATGTACTTTTTATTTACTAATTTTACTACTATAAACTAACGAGGGATATAGTTTTTTTGTAGAGGAAATATCTAGAAGAATTGGAGAAACGATATCAACGGTTACATTTTCTCAAAAACGCCTATTCATTCAGTATTAAGTGAGTACAGTTTACAAATGTCATTATTCAATATGTCTGACCTAAATTTACTTGTTGCTTCAAAATTTCAATGTTGCCAATCCAATAAAAATATAATTTTAAGTTAAGTTTTAAATTCAAATTAAAAATGCTTTTTAATAAATTAAATCAAGCAAATATAAGAAATAGTATATAAAAAACTCGTTTTATTAGACGTTTTTTAGCACTTGTCCATTGGAAAACCCAATGTTTTAATATACTATTTTACAATTAGTGTCACCTTAGTAGCATAATTAATCACTTTAAGGAAAAATTACAATTAATTACTTTATTTATTACAAAATTTGTAATATTCTTAGCAATATTTACACACCTTTTCAAATAATTGAACTAAAATAGTTTAATTGAAAATCTAACATAAGCTTAAGACATTAATTACTATTCGCAGAAAAGTAGACCGCATTTAATTTTGGAGGCAAAAAAGTGTTACTTTACTATGGTCAAGTACTAGGCTAGAGATTCAAATTCACAGATCTTCTAATCTGTTCTCCTAGAAGCTCGTATAAGTCATCTCCGTTGAGCTCCCGTCAATTCTACTAAATAGCACATTTACATGAGGGCCCCATCGTATACAGGGTGGTCCAAGCAAAAGTTTCCACCCCCATTATTTCCTAAACGAATTTGTTCTGGAGGAATTGCCGCGACACGTCATTTTTTTTTTGGAGGGGGACATCTAATTAGGGTGTTTTTTAATTTTTTTGTTCAACCCTCCAAGCAGGGTGATTACCCCATCAAAAATTTCAAATGGCACTACGGGTCAAGTTGGGCCTTATTTGAAAGCTACAATTTTTCTCTTTTCAAAAATAAAAATATTTTCAAAATCGGGCGAAAGTTTTTCAAAATTTTTATTTTCTTGAATTTTAAATTAAATCATATTTTACGCATCTTAAGAAGAAAATGCTTAGACAGGTCGATTTTCTTTTGAAGAAGAACATCTAACAACATATTTCTTAAATTTTTTTTTCAGCCCCCTAAGCGGGGTAACAACCCCGTCAATAATCTTTAATGGCCATTCTGGGTAAATGGGGCCTTATTTGAAAGCTATAATTTTTCTCTTTTCAGCAAAGTAAAAATTTTTAAAATCGGACAAATATTTTTCGAAATTTTGTTGTTTTTTTTTATTTTAAATCTAAAAGTAAATTTAAACACCAAAAATTTTGATTTTTTAAGAAATTATTCTTGAAATAACATTTTTAATTTTTTTTAAGAATAATTTCTTAAAAAACCAAAATTTTAAGGCTTGTAAATTTACTTTTAAATTTAAAATTAAAAAAAACAACAAAATTTTGAAAAATATTTGTCCGATTTTAAAATTTTTTACTTTGTTGAAAAGAGAAAAATTGTAGCTTTCAAATAAGGCCCCACTTACCCAGAATGGCCATTAAAGATTATTGATGGGATTGTTACCCCGCTTGGGGGGTTGAAGAAAAAAATTAAGAAATATGTTGTTACATGTTCTTCTTCAAAAGAAAATCGACCTGTCTAAGCATTTTCTTCTTAAGAAGCGTAAAATATGATTAAATTTAAAATTCAAAAAAATAAAAATTTTGAAAAATTTTCGTCCGATTTTAAAATTTTTTTTTTTTTGAAAAGAGAAAAATTGTAGCTTTCAAATAAGACCCCACTTGACCCGTAGTGCCATTTGAAATTTTTGTTGGGGTAATCACCCCGCTTGGAGGGTTGAACAAAAAAATTAAAAAATACCCTAATTAGATGTCCCCCTCCAAAAAAAAAATGACGTGTCGCGGCAGTTCCTCCAGAACAAATTCTTTCAGGAAATAATGGGGGTGGAAACTTTTGCTTGGACCACCCTGTATTAAAACAAAATGTAGTTTTGAAAACTGGAAAAATAGAGCTACAAACGTATTACGGTTTCATTTAAATCGCATATTTCTTTGTGCCGAAAATCTGACTTCAAAAATCATTATAATATTCTTGTTTTTTTGAAGTCACAAAGAAATAACCGATTTAAATTAAACCATAATAAGTTTGCAGCCCTATTTTCGTAGTTTTCAAAACTACATTTAGTTTTAATATACGATGTGGCCCTCATGTAGATGTGCTATTTAGTAGAATTGACGGGAGCTCAACGGAGATGACTTATACGAGCTTCTAGGAGCACAGAGCTTCGAATCTGTGAATTTGAATCTCTAGCCTTAATATTTTGTGTTTAAGAATGTCTGCGAATGGCATAAACAAAGTTTCATTGACATACTATGTCTATTTTACTGTAAATAAAAATGCGTCTAAGCCTGCTAATAAGAATTAAGTTTACACTTTATTGCTGAGTTTTTTTTTATCTTATGCAAAGTAAACACAAAAGTATGGCAACTATACAATAATATGCAAACAGTAACTACTTGTCAGGAATTTAATAGGATATTTTATGGACAATTGCATTGACACAATTATTTCACGTAATTACTCTGTCAATGTTATAAATTATGGCGAAATATTATATACTTTTAATAATCTGAAAATTACTCGAGAAACTAAATGTCCAAGATTTATTACTTGGTTGTCTTAAGTTTTAATCAGGTGTAGGAATTACAATCATTATTAACTGAAGCATAAATCGCAGCATTAATAATTATTGCAAACAATACAGGCTGTTCTGTGAATACTATCCATTCACAATTTAAAAAAAAACAGAGCAGGCGAGCCATAGAGTGACAGATTTTACTCTGTATATTGTCATTAATGTCACTTGTGTTTAATGGTTATGTAAGAAAAGTCAAAAAAATTAAAAAATGCGCGCATTTAAAATGATGTTCAGGGCATCTGATTCAAAAACAATGGTCTCAACATATACAAAAGTATTTTTTTTTATTTAATTACTTTATAATGCACTAATCATTGAACCATTTAAAAGTTTAAACAAAATTTGAATTATTTATGTACTTACTGTTAAGTCCCTTTAGGTATCATAGGATAAATTAGCACGTTTACAAAAATGTCTACAATTTTCTTTATAAATTCTCACATCTCAAGCAAAAATTGTTTCGTTTTTTCAATTTTTACGCCTGTTTTATGTAACTGTCATATTATTTTTGGCATTTCTCAATTTTTAATGACAATAAATTTGAAATGTAATGCCAATTTTGTGGAAAATTCAAATTTTCAAAGATAAAGGTTCTAGTTTTCATAGGTGACTCTGGGTTTTTTAAACAGTGAATGGATAGTAATCTGTAGCCATTGTCTTGCAAGCCGTGAGTAATACCACTTTACCAATGGGGTGAAGTTGCAACAAGCTCTTTACCCACGGGCCGAAGTTAGCATTGCTCGCTGAAAATGACTAATGACATTTTCGTAATTATTTCAATCGTTTTTTAACAAACTCGTAAATAAAAATAAAACTTGATGCAAAATTATGAGACACCCCTATTTTTTAAGTCAAAATAGGTCCAACCCTTAAAAAATCATCCCCTATCCAACCAATCCAAACAAAATCCTAAATTTTCTATTAACAAACTTACTAACTAGCAGCAAAATAATTTTCGTTGATTGTCGTTAATAAAAACAATTATCTAACTACTTAAAACTTACCAATAAGTTTGTATCTGTCTGCATCCCACGGGGGCGGTTCCCTGGTAGCAGCGTCGAACTCATAATATAATAAACTAAAAGTTTCTTTGCAAGAAAGTGCGTTCCCTAAAAAAGAAGGAAGAAAAAATCAAATTTTAGCTAACTTTAACACAAAAAAAAGTCTTGAGAAAGTATCTAGAAGCGTACGTGCCCTATTTAAAGGTCATAGGGGTTAAACTACCCTTCTTAGGTCAATAAATTTAAAGACATTTTGCAGAACCACGGTAGATAATTTTTTAAATTGCAAAAAATATACATCAGCCAGATTTTTTATGTGCGGTTAGAACATCTATTTAGGAAGCTAAATCCACAAAATGCACACTAATAAGAGTTTAGGGTTGGCGTAGTAGCCCCCCAAAAAGCCACCTTTAATTTGCAACATTAGATCACGATGGATCTGCACCAAAGGAGATCGCACTTTATATGGGCAAAATGGCTCCGCGAGGATGTTGCTGCAATTTTTATATGTTGTAATTGGGAAAATTCTCTAAAGGCTCTCAAAATCTGGTCAAAATTGTATGATAGGTTTGTCTTCTACGACCAAATAACACATTTTTTTGACTGAAAAATTAAATATTTTTCTATGCTTGACTTTTTAGTAAAACTTGTCATCTGTGATAATCTTTCAATTTTTTAATTATTGGAAATGTCACGCAAGAATACAAAATTCAAAATGACAACATTGACAGATTTTATTTTTCAAATATAAGTTTTCAAATAGCATACATTTTTCAGTTCTTTCTTGGGTAAACTTAAATAAGATAAACAAAACATCAAAAGTTGCTGAAGCTAAGTGAAAGAGAGTATCATTGAAGCAATAAACATGGTAAAATAAATAAAAGCTGGATAAAAACTTTCTAGGTATTTTTTTAGGATGATGAACAAAGCAATGTTAGGCGCAAGGATATGTTTAGGAAGAAAAAAATATCTTCTGGATAAGCTGCAACAAGACCATTTTAGCAGAAGAACGTGTTCGAGTTGGATAATGTAAACAAAGTTGGGTTTTTTTTTTTGAAAGAAGTACGAGTTTACACACGTTTCAGAAATGCAACAAGACACCAATTTTGGGCATCGTATAATAATTGGGGATGGAGCCTAGTAGTGGTTATTCACATGCAAATCCGGAGCTATTGTAGAAAGTGTTCTTTGGTATGTGGGTTATGCCAAACATGGGGCAAATGTGGACCAAACTTTTAGAAACTGTTCAAAATGCTGATACAAAACCGCAACGAAGAAACATTGGAAATTCTGAAATAATAAATCTCTAGTTTTTTATGTAATAATATTTTGTCTTTTTATTAATTCGTAGATTGTTTTTAAATAAAAGGTGTGATTAGGAAGCTATTGGGGCATATTTTATTAAACTTGCAAGTTCGATAGCACAAGTGCGACAGACATGAGTTACTTTCAGGCTATTTTTGTTAACTATTCTTTAATAAGATGTTTTTAATAAATAATACGATTATTTAACACCATTCCAAAGATATATTTTTGTTTAAAACAAGTCAAATATTATTAAATAAGAAAGGAGAGGTTTATTATTTCAAGTCCCCAACGTTTCTTGGTATATACGATGCCCGAAATTGGTGTCTTGTTGCATTTCTGAAACGTGTGTAAACTCGTACTTCTTTCAAAAAAAAAAACCCAACTTTGTTTACATTATCCAACTCAAACACGTTCTTCTGCTAAAATGGTCTTATTGCAGCTTATCCAGAAGATATTTTTCTCTTCCTAAACATATCCTTGCGCCTAACATTGCTTTGTTCATCATCCTAAAAAAATACCTAGAAAGTTTTTATCCAGCTTTTATTTATTTTACCATGTTTATTGCTTCAATGATACTCTCTTTCACTTAGCTTCAGCAACTTTTGATGTTTTGTTTATCTTATTTAAGTTTACCCAAGAAAGAACTGAAAAATGTATGCTATTTGAAAACTTATATTTGAAAAATAAAATCTGTCAATGTTGTCATTTTGAATTTTGTATTCTTGCGTGACATTTCCAATAATTAAAAAATTGAAAGATTATCACAGATGACAAGTTTTACTAAAAAGTCAAGCATAGAAAAATATTTAATTTTTCAGTCAAAAAAATGTGTTATTTGGTCGTAGAAGACAAACCTATCATACAATTTTGACCAGATTTTGAGAGCCTTTAGAGAATTTTCCCAATTACAACATATAAAAATTGCAGCAACATCCTCGCGGAGCCATTTTGCCCATATAAAGTGCGATCTCCTTTACAAATAGGTGCTAAATACAATTTTAAAAAGATATTGTAAAAATTATTTTTCTTAAAAATTCCTTGTCCCCCTAAATGACCCCCGAAGAGTTATATTTTTATGTTGGATTTGCACAACACTTCCTAAATAATGTTCTAAACAACTTCTACTTTTTTCTAAAAATTCCTGTATCCCTTTTGAAAATGCATTTGTTAAAAAAAAAATAGTTTTTAAGAACCTTTTTTTGCATCTGTTTGCAAAGTTTAATTTTAATAATTAAATATCACTCTTTGGGGGCCATTTAGGGGGCAAAATAATTTTTTAAGAGGAATAATTTTTGCAGAAACCTTTTTAAATCGTATTTAGCACCTATTTGTAAAATTTGGTGCAGATCCATCGTGATCTAATGTTGCAAATTAAAGGGCGCTTTTTGGGGGGCTACCACGCCAACCCTAAACTCTTATTTGTGTGCATTTTGTGGATTTAGCTTCCTGAATAGATGTTCTAACACATAAAAAATCTAGCTGTTGTATATTTTTTACAAGGAGAAAAATTATCTATCTTGGCCCAAAGTTAAAAAAATATTTAAGCTAATTTTAAAAAATTCAAAAATGACCTAAAATTTAGCTATTTGCACGGCTATTTTTTTACATTGTCACTCCAAAAAGTGTTTGTAGTGAATTTTAAAATATACCTACATGCTATGATAAAAAAAAATGGCAAAATAAAAATACTCACCAGGAAAAAGGCTGCAATCTCTTATAGTAAATTTAATTTCAATATAAATACGATTGGCCACACCCCTATCAATAAAAGGCGTCCATAACCAATTATTTACATTGTTGTATGCTACGTCACAAACGACGTAGGATCTCCAATTAATGCCTCTTTGGAAATTTGTAAACGATTCTTCGACCCACTGAAAAAAAAAAAAAAATTAGAAAAAAAGTTTTTTTTTATCTTCGTAATTTGTACTTTTTTTATCGACTTATTAACATAAATATATAAGAATATGGTCTATTTATACTTATACTTTATGTACTTATCAAATAATGTACTATTTCATACACAAAAATTCAATTTATTTTTTTTATTATCCTCTAAATGAACTAAAATAATTCAGTGTCACTTCTAAAGTATTATCTTTATTCCTTTTTATTACATGTATCATAAACCGAATGGGGTGTTAAGCTAAATTCTATACTTCTAAAGCTAAATAAATAAATCTAGGGCTTAAAAAGGGATTATCTCAAAATATGGGTAAAATAGAAAAAAGAGGAAAAATATTACTTTTCAGACTTATCGCTGGCAAACACTTGTTATGACAAATTAGGGGCAGTTTATTATTCTTTTTACAAACAAAGAAAACAATGAATATGATCCATAGAGAAAATACATAAAGATAATCTCCAAATCAGGGTATTATTATACTCTTCGCAAAAGAGTATATTGCGATTACTCAGACCTTCTCTAAAATCGTTAATATTCATCCTAGAGCAAACATTTTTGCAGATTCCTTCGTTTCATGACTTTTTAAGACTTTTATTTTTTGTCCGTCTGTCTGTCTGTACGAAATTTGTGACCACCATAACTCAAGAACGGTTTATCGGATCAACTTGAGATTTAACACAAAAATTAATCCCATTTGGAGGAAGAGCCCTATTGTTTTTGGAAAAAATCAAGTAATAAATAGAGGGTTAAAATCACCCCTAAAGTAGAAAAAAAATCATATTTTCGTTAATATCAACTTAACGAAAAAAAATATTCCTAATAAAATTAAAGATTGTATTTTTCCCTATAAAAAAGGATCTGGTAATTTTTTGTATCCCCACCCGTTTACAAAAAAAAATAAGTTTTACGTTGTTTTCAATAAAATAAAAAATGCATCTATTTAATTATCTACTGCGAAGAGTATCACATAGAATGTGTAACAATTATATAAAAATAAAAAAAATAGTCATAAAAAATTAGCTATCTGCAAAGTTTAACTTTTTAAATAATCTATCCCACTCACTGATCTAACCCGCTCTTGTTTTTATTTACTAAAAAAAAGCTTTTAAATACCTAAAGTTGCATAACTGCACATGTTTGATAACAATTAATAAGTTTTAAAAGAAGACATAAAAAGTAGGTGGTTTTTACGAAATCACAATTTGATATTTTAGAGGTCATCCATAAAACCACGAGTGTATTTTTTCCAACAATAGATTAATAAAGTCTACAGACGTGAGATTTTTTTATCTACATGATAAAAAATAAATGAATTACGCCGATTAGTTTCCAGGGATTCAAACTTACTGTTGTTAAAAATTCTGCAAACTTTGAAATAATAGAACTTTGTAGTTAGTAGTTTGATAACGAAAATGCTTAGCAGATTAAAATTTTTATCTTAAGGAAACTAGATGTATTGTCAAGGTTATTATAAGGTAACTGCAAACAAATAATTAGTTTTTTATATTTGCTTCATTTAATCTATTAAAAAGCATTTTTAATTAAAATTAAAAACTTAAAATTTTATTTTTATTGGATTGGATACATTGTCATTTTAAAGTAAAAAGTAAATTTAATTATCGGCGTCTGAGATTCGAACCCAGTACCTCTGAGTTGCTGGTTCTATATAAAGTACCTTTAAAAACAAAGTAGCGCCAATACGATGTTATTCTATGATATCCATTGTTTAACTATTTATCAAGTAAACTCCTATTTGGTTCAACCATTGTTAAACATTAGTTTATTCTATGACTTTTTGCCCATTTCACAGGAAGGTCTAAAATTTGAAAAGTTTTATTATCTGTGGTTAAAAATAGATTTTTGAAATTGTGGCATTTAAAACCGAAATAAAATTGTCAAACTGACAAAATGTAAGTTTTTGGCCATACTGTAAATTGGGCAAAAGGTGTCAACCAATCAAAAGCTGCCTAGTATCGGCGTATCTTTTTATTAAGGATCTTTAGTTCTATACACCTCGGTATTTGAATATACTTTCGTTTTTTTTGCAAGCTTATCGCTCTTGTTTCTTTAATTTAATTCCCTTTTACAAGTACCTGATGGTAGACAAACACAATTAATTTAAGAATGTGTACATTTACTCCCAATAAATCAAAAAGTTTTCCTAATTTAGGATCCAATTAGTGTAGATAAATTAAAATTAATTAGAAAGAAAATGGCTAACCCTTGTTCTACTTCCACCTTAAAATACACAGTAAGAAAATAAAGTACATGATAAATGTTGAAGCCAAAATAGATTTATGTATTTAAACAGCCATCCTAAGGTAACAAAGAAGGTCTCTGTATTACCTACCGTTTTATAAGTCTGTCTAGAGATCGCAGATACAAAAAGAGCAACGACACTTAAATAAGTTTATAACAAACCTAAAAAATGCTTTGAATAGTGTTTGTGACCTGCAAAAATGTAGCTTTAAAATGACTTAGTGAATTTAATAATACTTTTTATATTTGCGCTCTATAATAAGCACATTATAAAACCCGGAATTTGGTTTTTTTAAGGTTGCTAAATTGCTTTATTATTAAACCCATAATTTTATTTTATTAGGTTGGTTTTCCAGATGCAAAAAGATGAATTCTTCCCTTGCAAAGTACTTTTTATTTACAAATTTTACTATTCTAAAATATCAGGTGACATAGTTTTTTTGTAGAGGAAATAACTAGAAGAATTGGAGAAACGATATCAACGGCTACATTCTCTTAAAAACGCCTATTCATTCAGTATTAAGTGAGTAAAGTTTACAAATGTCATTATTCAAAATGTCTGACCTAAATTTGCTTATTACTTCAAAATGTAAATGTTGCCAATCCGATAAAAAATTTGTGTGTTGGTTCTTTGTTGCGACCTACAGACTCTAGTTTTATCAAACGAACAAGCAAACGAAAAGTGCGTATAGCGACGAGAATACTAAATTACAAAGCTGTCGTGTTTTGTGTTTAGTATTCCATACCGAATACGCGTTTTATTTTCGTTCTTTTATAATGCCAGAAATGTTTTGATGAACGATCTTTATTAGATGGATAAGACATTGTGGGAATATGAATTTTTTACTAGTATTCGAATAATTTAAAACATTTCATTTCTTTTCAAAGGTTTTATTAAAATATTTAGTCCCTTTGACTTAGTTGGTCTCAAAATTGTATTTTTATAATGGCGTGAAAAAAAGGTTTAAATAAAAAAAAAAACGTAGAAGTAAGTAATATTCAAATAACGAGTTACATGGGATCGGAAATTTGAAGGTACCGGGTTCGAATCCAGAACACGCACAAAACTTTTTCTATTCTTTTTTGAAATTTAAAATATTAAAACACCCTACATTTTCGTTACATTTGGCCAAAAGCTAATTAACCTTCACTGATTAAATTTTAAATAAGCCTTAAAATTAATTATAAAAAATCCACAAGCAACGAGATTTTCCTTCTCGTTTAAAAAGGTACAACAGCCTAGTATTCTACCAAAATAAACTTAGGATGTAATCCCCTTTTAGCTGATAAACAAAAGGTTTCTACTCTTAGAGGCGGATGAAGAGCGCTGCCGGCTGATAGAAGAGATAACGTAATTGTTACCGGCGGGAGGAAAGTCTTAAAATCTACAAAATACCCTCGAATACACCTAAATGAATATTAAATATAAGCTCTTTAACGAACTTCCGGCATACTCCGGATACAACCAACTGAGGGAGATAACTTTAAAGGGGTAGCTTTCACGTTTCTGGAATTAAATGAACGTGTGCCTTTTTGTCAAATGCTTGAATTAAATATGCGTAAGCCTAGCACGGTGGAGATTTCCACAATAAATTATTTTGATACTTAAAATCTAAATACTAAAACCAAATTTTGTGCAATATTAAATTAATAAAAATTATTTAAAGTTGTTATGCAATATGTTCAATAAAACTACAAACTAAAAAGGCCATATTAGAACAAAATCTGGTTAGGGTTTTTCAGAATCCATTCACAATTAAAAAAAACAGAGCAGGCGAGCTATAGGGTGACAGATTTTACCCTGTATATTGTCCTTAATGTCACTCGTGTTTGTTGGTTATGTAAAAAAAATCAATAAAATTAAAAAATGGATTTAAAAACATGTTTAGGGCATCTGAATCAAAAACAATGGTCTCATCATACACATATTTATTTTTTTATTAAATTACTTTATAATGCACTAATCATGGAACCATTTAAAAGTTTACACAAAACAGGAACTATTTAGGTAGGTACTCACTATTAAGAAGTCCTTTTAGGTTTCATAAGATAAATTAGCACTTTTACAAAAATGTCTACAATTTTCTTTATAAATTCTCACATCTCAAGCAAAAATTGTTTCGTTTTTTTTAATTTTTACGCCTGTTTTATGGAACTGTCATATTGTTTTTGGCATTATTCAATTTTTAATGACAGTAAATTTGAAATGTAATGCCAACTTTGTGGAAAATTCAACTCTTCAAAGAAAAAGATTCTAGTTATCATTTCAGGTGACTCTGGTTTTTTTTAACTGTGAATGGATAGTTATATGTGTTCTTTTTGGTTAATTAAAAAATCAAAACAACCTAAACCCCTAAATAGACTTAATTAAGAGGGTGTTTTCTAATTAATGACAAATCCCTTCGCTGTCGTTGTAAAAACATTTTTATTAAAAACGATACATACTGCACAGATGGGTGAAAAATTCTGCTCCTAGCTTTGAAAAGAGTAATTTTGACAAGACATCAGTCTAGAACAAACTGACAGTAATAGAATAAGGGCGAGACACACAGTTCCTGAATTTAAATCAGATCTACGTTGAAGGGCACATAATTAAGTTTGGGGACCCCTTTTTGTAATTCCCCGACAAATAAGTGCCTTATTGATGCTACTACAACTTCGATAGACTTTTCCACTTTTGAGGAAGCACTACCTTTACTGTAGAGTAGCAAAACAAAATCTTTAAAGTACACAAAAGATAACAAAGTGTTTTTATTTTTACAAGAAATTTTAGTGTTATAGGAAAATACAGTTCTATTTTAACTTGGATATAAAATAGGGTGGACTGCAATTTCCTTTTGTTGTTCAATATAATTTTATCGGTGTGCTTTATACAATGGAGACACGTAAATGTGAATCTAGGGGCAGCTAAAACGACCGGCGCGACATCTAGTACCTTAAGTTAGTTTTTTTAATAGAGTAATTCGTACAAAAATTGGTTGAGGTTACCTAGGATATATGTCATACCACCCGTCGTCCCAGATGCTAACTGACATTACTTCTAAATTTTATATTCTTATCAAATATAACGCTAATATACCAAAAAACAACAAACTGCCGCTTTAAAACATTCTATGTACCAGCTAAAAGGTTTTTATAACATTTATGGTGTGCTTTACAACTTCAATTCTTCCTAATTAGGTAAAAAAGGGCATAATGACTCATTTACAACGGTACTTTTAATGCAAAATCCGTGCATCCAAATAAATGCGGATTATTTTAAACATTCACGGAAATCCTTTTGTAAATGAGTCATAATTTCTTTTTTTACCTAATTATAAAGAATTAAAGATGTAAATCACTCTCTAAATGTTATACAAACCGTTTAGCTGGTACGTAGATAGCGTTAAACAGGCAGTTTGTTGTTTTTTGGTATATTAGCTTTATATTTGATAAAAATATAAAATTCAGAAGTAATGTCAGTCAGTATCTGAAACGACGTGTGGTATGACAGATATCCTAGGTTACCCCAACCAACTTTTCTACGAATATGCTCCATAGAACCTACAATTCGGTTCGAAGGACCAGAAAAATATAAATAACGTTTCTAAATGCGTCGTGTCCACGTTAGTCGTCCAACAACAAATATTCTGCAATATCCCAACTGTCTGATGCATATGTGCTTTACTAGAGGGTGCTAATTCGATTATAAGTCTACTAAATACACACTCATAGGTACATCTATATACCCTCAACGTAACGTGGATTTATGCAAAATTCCAACATTGCCCAAAGGGTTTAATGCTTCATATTCATGATCAATTTACTAGTAATAAACACTGACTATTTCCACTCTCATTAATATCTGTGTAAAATGGAAATTGTTGACATGGCATACTCGTGGGAGTAGACACGCCCATTATGTTGTATTTAAACACCTTTTTAAAACCATTTTGCTTTAAAAATGCTTTAAAAAAGGCAAACAAATCGTTTAAAACACATATTGTAATTTTACAACATCATAAGTGGGATTAGTATTTTTTTTTTGCATAATACGAGGGTTGTCTATTATATTTTGCATATAGACAAATAGGGGGCACCACCAACAGCACCACAAGTGCCAAACAAGACCTTCAAGTTTATTACAACTATACCAAAAGTTTTGTTAAGATACGACAAGTGGTTTCGCCACAATACATTTTTTAGTTAACCTCGCGAGCTGCTAGGAAACGCGGTATACCTCTTTTTGGCTTATTCTTTACATGAAACCCCCTAAAACCTTCTTTTAATTTTTCTAATGTAAATTCAAGATTGGTCGCGGTTTTGTAAGCGATTTATGAAATTCCACTGCCGAACAGACTTAAAATTCTGTGTCACTAGTCTACTTTTGTGCCTTCCTAAAAAATTGGACTGTCCAACAGAAAATAATGTTTTTCACATTCAACTGTTAATGTAAGATTCTTTAAATTGTAGTCATTTAATTGTCTTAGAATGTCTTAATTTTGCGGTGTGTCTCTTGTGCATTTTCCGCGGGTTTTAGCTAGCGAAAAGCATCCATGTATTTCCGGGACACTCCGCCTGTTTTTGGTAGACCTGTCTTAGGATGGGCGCTAAGACTGATGGGCGGTCCATGTTTAAATACAAGAATCTGCAGGAAATAGTCAGATGTGGTGCATCGTGGCCTGGAGTAAAAATCAACTCGGTAAGACATTGTTGTTGAGATAATTATCTCGACACAATTCCATTTTTTCAAAAACACTCCATCTTAAAAAAATTATTGTGGCTAAAATACATGTCGTATCTTAACAAAACTTTCGGTAGAGTATTAATAAACTTAAAGGGTTTGTTTGGCACTTGTGGTGCCGTTGGTGGCGCCCCCTCTTTGTCTATATGCAAAATATAAAAAACGACCCTCATAAGTACCCATTTTTTTCTTAGTATTTCTCCTAATACAAATACAAAATCCTTAAAAGAAGCGACTGTCACCCATAAATTTATCAAAGATCAACGAGAGACATTCACAAAATCTCCCTAAATCGTTTTTAAAGACACGGAAATAATTTATCTTGCCACTTGTGCATAGTAAATAAAAAAAAAAGTCATGAGAACTGACAGATCGTTAATAGCAAAGCCAAATTTGAATAATCCTTAGGATCCAATAAAAATTCATGATTTTAATGCGACCAAATTCAAACGGAAATGCACACAGAAAATGCGCCGACGCTCGGCGCCGCATTTACTCCCAAATCACGTCCACAAGCAGGGGAAAAGTAGCTTCGGTAATCAGAAATGATTAGTAACCATGGCTACGATAATTTCACATGACACCCTATGATTCGGGCTGCGCTATTCTTCCGGGACATCAATTTGGTTATTGCAATGGTCTGAGCGGTAACTTAAATTGCTCTCTGGCAATTTCTATTAGTTTTTGTAGACGAGGGAAAATACACCAGGTTGCAAGCTCATACGTGACACACAATAACTTTTATAGGAGAAAAAAGACAATCTTGGAACCTTCCGAAATATCTAGTTGCCATTTGGTATACTCGGATTGCTTAAAGTCCAAAATTCAACCATCAAAAATGCCTCAAAAAACTAGAGAAAATCAGGATCAACATTCTTTAAAAGTTAACATTAAACATTTTACTTCCACCTTTAAGATGACACTTCGCATTAAACCTAAAACAATCCTTTAGTCTTTAGCCATTGTCTTGCACGCCGTGAGTAGCTCCATTTTACCCACCGCGGGGTGAAGTTGAACAAGCTCTTTACACACAGGCTGACGTTAGCGTTGCTTGCAGAAAATGACAGATGACATTTTTTCTATTTATTCTACTTGTCAAAAACGTATAATTTGGTGTCTTTTATTTATAAAAATGAATGAAATAAAAGTTACTGCGAAAAATAATGTATTTGTTTGCATTTCTTAAAAATTAAAGCCATTGCAAATGTTGTTAGTGTTAGTTTTTTACCGATGTCAACAAGCCTTCTAAAAAACGCGCTGAAGCTAAATCCGTGAGTTGTTTTTGGTATTTTTATAATTTTAGACAGTATTTAGTGTAGCAGAGGTAGGACTTTGATTTAACATTAACGTTTATTGAATATTACAACATGTTAGTTCATTTCTACTTTTAAAATTTTTTCTTCAACCTAACTTTACTTCAAGTCGAAAATTTATTCTTCCAAAAAGTACGATATTGTTTGATTTTGGGGTCGTAGAAAAAGTATAGGTTGTTACACATTTTATAAACGTCTTTATTCACTTGTTTATAAAACCCTTGCTTGCGCTTTTGTTTTAACAAACTCGTGAATAAAGACTCGTTTATTGATTATTGACTTGATATTAAATATTTTACCCCTTTTAGGAAATAAAAAATTAACTTACCCCCGGAGTACTGGCTTGGGGTCCATATGGATACCGTGTCCAATCCAAACTGCCTTCAGTTGTTGTATCCAACAGAACCACTGCAAAAAAACATTAAATTAAAAATCATGTTTTTACAAGAACAAAGAAAAAATTTTAAATTGCCATGTTTAATTTTTACTCTACAAAAAAACACATAATAACAGTCATTATCTTTAAATAACAATGTGATATATTAATTTTAAATTAAACTGAGTTAAAAACTAAAACAAATCCTGGTAAAGTTAATGTTTTTAAAAATTAATATAAAATAAAATAACCCGAAATTACTATTAAAAAGATATTAAAAAATCATTAAATTTTGTCGTTACGACTTTCAGCTAAGGTTTTAAAAACTCAAAGGTACAGAAATGTATTAAGATACTCATCAAAGATTAGTAGAACATACTTTAAAGCAAATTAATTTTTTCAAAATTTTCATGATTTTTAACTAAGGGGTAAGGGTCCAAATATTCTCACTTTTTTAATTGTCACGGCCACAAATAATTTTTACCACCAATAAATGCTATCGATGTTTATGTAAAACGAGCAGCTAAATCCAAATCTGGCACTTAAAAATGTACAGCGCTTTTGGTTTCATTGCTATGAGCTTTTACACGCAACTTCAAACGCGCAACCTGATTTTTTTTAAAGTGCTCTAATTTTCAAAAAAATATTTTTGGATAAAAACTAAATGCAGATTCGTATTCAACAGCCAAAAAGTAGTATACAAAATAAGTTTCATTAAAGTCGGGAACAAAATTTTTTTTTGCCAAGCATTTTTGGCAATTTTCAAAATTTGGCCAACTTTGACGAGCTCTGAAAAAAAAAACCAAAACACTTGGAAAAAATCCGATTGCTGTTTTGTTTTGTACGCTTTTTAATGAGTCAAAAACATAGTTTAGGGCAAATTAATTTTTTCAAAATTTTCATGATTTTTAACTAAGGGGTAAGGGTACAAATATTCTCAGTTTTTTTATTGCCACGGCCACAAATAATTTTTGCCACCAATGGATGCTATCAATGCTTATGTAAAACGGGCTGCTTAATCAGAATCTGGCACTTAAAAATGTACAGCGTTTTTGGTTTTATTGCTATGAGCTTTTAAACGCAACTTCAAACGCGAAACCCTTTTTTTTTCAAAATGCTCTTATTTTTAAAGAAACATTTTTGGAAAAAAACTAAATGCAGATTCGTTTTCTACCGCCAAAAAGTACTGTACAAAATAAGTTTCATTAAAATCGGGAACAACAAATTTTTTTGGTAAGCATTTTTGGAAATTTTTGAAATTTGCCCAACTTTGATGTGCTTTAGAAAAAAACTGAAACACTTGGAAAAAATCCGATTGCAGTTTTGTTTTGTACGCATTCCAATAAGTTTTAAAACACAGTTTAAGGCAAATTAATTTTTTCGAAATTTTCATGATTTTTAACTAAGGGGTAAGGGTCCAAATATTCTTAGTTTTTTCATTGTCACGGGCACAAATAATTATTGCCACCAATGAATGCTATCAATGCTTAAGTAAACCGAGCTGCTAAATCCGGATTTGACACTTAAAAATGTGCAGCGCTTTTGGTTTTATTGCTATGAGCTTTTAAACGCAACTTCAAACGCGCAACCTGATTTTTTTCAAAATGCTCCAATTTTTATAAAAATATTTTTGGAGAAAAACTAAATGCAGATTCGTATTCTACAGCCAAAAAGTAGTCTACAAAATAAGTTTTATTAAATTCGCGGGCAAACAATTTTTTTTGCTAAGCATTTTTGGAATTTTTCAAAATTTGCCCAACTTTGATGTGCTTTAGAAAAAAAACTAAAACACTTGGAAAAAATCCGACTGCAGTTTTGTTTTGTACGCATTCTAATAAGCCTAAAAACATAGTTTAAAGCAAATTAATTTTTTCGAAATTTTCATGATTTTTAACCAAGGGGTAAGGGTACAAATTTTCTCAGTTTTTTTATTGTCACGACCACAAATAATATTTGTTACTAATAAATGCTATCATTGCTTATGTAAAATGAGCTGCTGAATTCGAATATGGCACTTAAAAATGTGCAGAGCTTTTGGTTTTATTGCTATGAGCTTTCAAACGCAACTTCAAACGCGACACCTGATTTTTTTCAAAGTGCTCTAATTTACAAAAAAATATTTTTGAGAAAAAACTAAATGCAGATACGTATTCTACAGCCTAAAAGTAGTCTACAAAATAAGTTTTATTAAATTCGGGGACAAAAAATTTTTTTGCTAAGTAATTTTGGAAATTTTCTAAATTTGGCCAACTTTGATGTGCTCTAGAAAAAAAACTAAAACACTTGGAAAAAATCTGATTGCAGTTTTGTTTTGTACGCATTCTAATAAGCTTTAAAACATAGTTTAGAGCAAATTAATTTTTTTGAAATTTTTAGGATTTTTAACTAAGGGGTAAGGGTCCAAATATTCTCAGTTTTTTTATTGTCACGGACACAAATAATGTTTGCCAACAATAAATGCTATCAATGCTTATGTAAAACGATCTGCTTAATCCGAATCTGGCACTTAAAAATGTGCAGCGCTTTTGGTTTTATTGCTATGAGCTTTTAAACGCAACTTCAAACGCGACACCTGATTTTTTTCTAAGTGCTCTAATTTACAAAGAAATATTTTTGAGAAAAAACTAAATGCAGATACGTATTCTACAGCCAAAAAGTAGTCTACAAAATAAGTTTCAGTTAAACCGGAGATAATTTTTTTTTTTTAATTTTTATTTACATTAATATGTTAATTTTTGAAAAAGTGAGGTTATAAGAGGTCAAAATGTTTAAAAAAAATGTTATAATAATTTTAATTTGTTTAGGTGGGTGTTGTTTTAATAAAACTACAATTTGCTACTGCAAAATTTAAATTCTAATATAAATTCGTAGTAATTATAGATAGTTTGAATTTTTAAACATATGATCATACCCGTAATTTGCACATATGAATTAATAATAATGCTTTCAATTAAAATACACTGTATTTAACTTTGAAATAACGTTTTTTAGTACTGCAAATTTGAATATTTATTAAATAAATGCCAATTTTCCTAATTTAATTATTTTTCACGCGTTGTTATTTTTTTTTTATTTTGCTAGGTAATTTTAAATTTAAATATTAACGATACAAAGTTTATTTATACAGGCTGTTTAAAAATTGTGCCTTGTTAGTTCTTAGAGATTCCTGGAAAATTGTTAAAAAAATCCATCAGTTATATTCATTGAGGAAAATGCGAACAAAGTTGCATAAATTCGGCAACACAGTCTAGGAAAATACATCTAAAAATCCCATCTATGAGTCTTGATCATACACCTTTGCATTACATTTTATTGACATTGTTGTAAGCTAATTGCTAAAATTCTGTATTTAAAAGCTGATGATCAGAAAGTGCTGTTTTTTGTTGATTTTAGGCAACCAAGATTACATAACCACAGTTTCTATGCTTCGCGACATTCCCCGTGAAGTCAAAGATTTGTAATCCAAAAGTAAATATTGACTGCATTATGAGAGTGGCTTAAGACCCGTAGAGAAAAATCGTAAATAAAGAAGATTAAAAACTGAATTTATTTAAATATTTAATAATTGGCCTGAGCTATTACCATTAAATATACAACAAAATAAACAAGAAAAAACAAATTACGAGAAATTATTGTTTATACATGTTAAATCAAAAGAACGACTTTTGATTTGCATAAAATAAAGCTTTTAAAGTTGGAATCAAGGCATAAAAAATAAAACTAAACAGCTTGTTAAGATTTTAAATTAATATTCAAAATCTTCTGCATGCCATTATCGTCATCTTATGAGCACCGGCTATCTTTATGTTGGTTTTTTATTCTGTTAATTTATTGTTTAATGCTCTTTTTTATGTTTTTTAATTCGAAATTACCTTAGTTAACATTTCGACGGGTCGGTATTGCTCCCATCAAATTTGTTTATTATGATTTTGGGTTCTTTACATTGAAATTAATCTTCAATTTTATGATTCTGTAATTATAAACTATTTTAATTACTTTTTTATCATTAATTTGGATCGCACTGTAATTATTAAATTTTTTATTGTCTGATTACGGCAAAGTTATGGAATTTTTGCTGTACAGGGTGTCCAAAATTGGCGCATAAACGCAACGGTACGTTATTGGGGCATGTCTAAAAAACTGTTAAAAAAAAACCATCTCATATACCCTTGGCGATATAAGGCCCCAAAGTGCAAAAGTTCAAACGCTCATACCTTGAAGATAACAGCACATATTAACAAAAACAATGGTTTAATAAACAAACAAAGCTACAGTCTATCTTAAACCATTTCACCATTTGTTTATCTTTTAAATGGTCGAATTACATTTTTATAATCATTTTAATTCTACAAATATTTCATGAAATGAAGCTGACAACAATGTTAATAAAATCTAATGCAAAAGTGTATGATCAAGACTCATAGATGAGATTTTTAGATGTATTTTCCTAGACTGTGTTGCCGAACTTATGCAACTTCGTTCGCATTTTCCTCAATGAGTACAACAGATGGATTTTTTTGAACAATTTTCCAGGAATCCCTAGGCATAAATAAAAGAACACATGGCTAAAACAAACAAAAGCGACTGGCCACTCACTTTTGCTTTTCTTTCACAACAATCATTAGCCGAAGACAATAATGCTCACATATGAATAAAATAAACCATCGTGCACATGATAAATCATATTTATCAATCAAAATTACAATACAAAAGATCCCAATCAAAACTGAATAAACACTGACCCATAAACCCAAATTATTATTTATTAATCACTATAATAATCGCAATTGGTCAATCAAGTGTTGTTTTGACATTTTCATTATTCCAAATTGGCAACTAGACTACATAGTAATTAAAAAAACACACTCGTTACTAAGCGGATATAATTAAAAACTAATAGACTCTACTATTCGCTAGATATGGTGGATTAAAAAAATAAAAATGTTAGTTCTTGGTCTAACATACACTTATTAATAATAAAAAGTATTTTTAGAAGCATTTCTAAGCAAAAATAACCAAAAAAGTTCTTGCCCCTTATAGGATTCGAACCCCAACCTCTCCGTCACCAAACGCACCCAAAAGCCATTTCAACGCAAAACAAACATTTTTTAGGCCTCAAACTGATTCTGCGAAGACATTACCATGCATACATAGTCTAAGAACAAGTCATCAAGTTCGATAGATAAAGATTGTGTAACTCAGTAGGTTTATTATAGCTTCTAGTTAATTAGAAAGTAAATTAATAAATATCCCAACGCTCAATAGTCTCAACACTAACCATAAATTCCGTTAACACATTGTTAGTTCATTGAAAGCACTGAAAAAAGTTAAAACGAAAAGCTATATACGAGGTGCGGTCATTTTTTTAATTACCTTGTTTCTTAGACAAGAAAAAACACGTTATTGGTTATAATCTTGCAAATTAATGTTAAAACAAGTATTTAAGCAACAAAAAGTAACCTGACTAAAGAAATAAGCGATAATAAACGATTTTTTTAAATTTGGCGCCCATACAGAGGCCTAATTTTGCCATTATAACTTTCGACACTAATTTCAACGGCTTATTATTCATGGGACATTTTAAAAGATATAGAACATGACTAAATGAGTAATTTTACTTTTGGCGCCCAACAAGAGATCAATTTGATTTCTGTGCCTCGTATAATGTGACCTATTTTCTATGAGGTGTTATTAATGGGAATGCTTCTTTATAGTTTCGAATTGGCACATCAAGGTGACTTCTGTTCAATAGATTATTTGTTAGAATATATTCTTGATTGAAAATGAAAATACCTGACGTCTTACGTGATTAAATTCAAATCCGCGTTAAGTTTTTGATGCAATAAATACAGGTAAAAATGTATTTTTTGCGAGAAACGCTAACTTCGGCCCGTGAGTAAAGAGCTAGCTGCAACTTCACCCTGTGGGTAAAGTGGTATTACTCACGGTTTGCAAGACAATGGCTTAAGACTAATGAATTTTAGGTTTAATCAAGTCGCCATAAGTGTCATTTTAATTTTTGAAGTAGACTCAATTACTTTCTTCCGTTTCAAAAAAAAAAAAACAAACTAAAAAATGTTAATCCATGAAAAGCAACAAATCGTGTGTCAAGAAGTTTTCCAATTTTTCTTTCATCAGTGTCTTAAATCACAAGCTGAAAACAGCTTTAAGATAAAACGAAAGCTAAACTGACTTCTTTTATTAAATTTGAGAGGCAACATTCCTTAAAATAAATAATCCAGTGAGTCGGGCGTGACAGCCTGACAGTTGAAAGTAATTTGTCAGCCATTTTTTTTGAAGGTACCATTTTAATTAATTTGGTAATTTGTTACGTTAAAAATAACCGGAAATACACTGTCTGAATGGCTTAAGGTGTTGAATATATCGTAAATAAACAGAAAGGTTAAAAACACTCGAAATATTTCAAGAAACATTGAAGCAATAACGGCTGTTGATAATAATATTTATTTTAGGAAGCGAAACAATGATCATAAAACAATTTGTAATGACACATGTTCTAAAAAACCATTAAAATTAAATGAAGACACAATTTGGCTTTTAGGTCAAGTTGGCCATGAAACAAATGCCCAAAATGGCGTCCTACAATCAGCTGATTGTGACAGATAACAGCAAGGGTGCGTAGACTAGGTGAAATTGTTTTATTTCCTATTTTTGCATCGCCTACTTGTTGTAAATGTCAATTATACAACTTGTTGTCGGTAGATTGTTTCTTGAGATTTCTAAATGATTTCTCTGGTTGTCTGTTGTCTAGCTCAGGTGTTTGAATAAGATACTCGAATCCACTTTACGCATTGACATATTTACCAAACATTAAAATAGATATTGCAAAATAGTGAACTAAAAGATACTTAATCTTATTTTTAGGAGTGTTTAGTCACCAT
This sequence comes from Cartodere bifasciata, assembly GCA_963920755.1. NCBI lineage: Eukaryota > Metazoa > Arthropoda > Insecta > Coleoptera > Latridiidae > Cartodere > Cartodere bifasciata. Next base: position 1,379,765 of record OY987199.1, on the reverse strand, counting down.
TAACATTTCTCAAATAAGTAATGTTTATAAGAAATGTTCACCATTTCATACACTAAAGGTTAAAATGCTGCAATATACTAAAGAGATATTCTGGAGTGATAACACGCATTACGGAATATATTATATTACCGGCAAATTACAGATAAATGCCGCTCGGATCGGGTCGAGGTTTTGCTTAGATTATATCAGGCTACTTCAGGTGCAAAATATTTTAAATATTCCGAAATGTTTCCGTTATGCCCCTCTGAGATTGCGCCAATTAGTCACACTTCATTCATTCAATACTTTGTTTTGGTTTTATTGGCCTAAGAATGTATGAGAGGAAGAGTTATTATAGGACAAGTTAGATTATTATTAAGGCTAGAGTTTCAATTCACAGTTTAAAGTATCTGTGCTCCTAGAAGCTCGCGGTATAAGTCCTGTTGAGCTCCCGTCAATTTTACTAAATGGCACATCTACATAAGGGCGCATCGTATATTAAAACTAAATGCAGTTTTGAAAACTAGAAAAACAGGGCTACAAACGTATTATGGTTTCATTTAAATCGGTTATTTCTTTGTGTCGAAAATCTGACTTCAAAAATCATTAGACTATTTTTTTTTTCGACTACCTATACTTTTTTTGGTTTATATACATTACGTGGTCTATGCCAAACCATAATACGTTAATTTACCATGGCTTTTTTAAGCTTGTAAATGATTAAAATTGCAATTTACGTTTTTCCCTAATATAGATGAGCTCGTTCAAAGATTTCAATGTAGAAAGATAAACACCAAAAGTACTATTTTACCATATTTTTATTATTTCTTGCACTCAGTATCACTTCTATGTATCACAAACATTACCATAAATATGTTTAATCATAGTTATTGATGTATTACTCCTTTACATATTTTGTTCAAATTTCGAAAATAACTGACATTCAGGGAGATGACTTTTACGAACTTTTGAGTGCACAGAACATCCCATTTATGAATTTGAAACCCAAGTCTTAAGAGAAATGGTCACTCGTATTGACTATCCCAACTTTAAAAGCGCATCATTAAATCTACATTTAAAGACAATATCGACATTCTAACCCAAACCAAAATCAAGACGACCACTAACAAGGGACAAAGACAATTATAATGTCATATTGTTCATGAAATAAAAACTCTACAGTCTACAGATAACAGCAAGACTAAACGCCGATTTATAGAACGTAACTTTCACTTTACTTCCGCTTTACTTCGGCGTAACTTTACAGAAAATTAAATAAAATACATGGGAATGTATTAGCAAAGTTATACTTCACTTTAGCGCTACTTTGCTGATTCATTTAGCTGTAAGTAGTACTGACTAAAGCCGAGCTTGGCCGATCATGCGCAAAATTTGCAAAAGTGAGATATTCACCCTTATTGTCAAAGGTGGTGATTACGGAATATAGCTTCGTACGAAACCTGCTGGTCTTCTTATGTAGGTTTCGTACGAAGCGATATTACGTAATTACGGCCCAGGTGTAAATAATAGTCAGAAGTCGCGAGTTCAGACACATGCGCATACCTGTTCCCAATTTCACGTAACTTTGCAATCTGTAAATTAGGTAAATTTGTAAAGTTACGCGGAAGTGAAGTTACGCCGAAGTAAAGTAAAAGTTACGTTGTATAAATCGCCCTTTAGGGTCGGGCTGCACAGAATACCGACTTCAAAGGAAAGTAGCCTAGTCGACAGGACCCCAAACTCAAGTTAGACTTTGGGATGGAATACCTAAAGGTACGTCGACGGTGCATCCCGAGGGCATTCCGTATAGGATCGATACAACCACCCTCTACGATGTAGCCGTTGACGAGCCGCAATTTCACCACTTTAGGACTCAGCGGATACACCCTTGTTTCTGTGGATCTGAATTCCGAAACTTTACCTTCTCGATGCGGTAAGGTTGCAACGGATCTTGGTTTTAGAAGCAATGGGGAACGGTACAAAAATAAATGTTTGGAAAGTACATGGGCCATGGAAAATATTCATACAAATTCTATCCATGTATACTGTTTAAAAAAAACCAACGTAGTTCTATGAAAACTAGAACCCTTTTCTTTGAAAAGTTGAATTTTCCACAAAGTTGGCATTACATTTAAAATTTACTGTCATTAAAAACTAAAAAAATGCAGTTACATAAACAGCCGTAAAAATTGGGAAAACGACAAAATTTTTGCTTGAGATGTAAGATCTATAGAGAAAATTGTAGACATTTTTGTAAAAGTGCTTATTATACTCTTCAAGAGTATATTGCAATCGATCAGAAAATCCTAAAATCGTCAATTTTCGTCGTAGAGCAAAAATTAGCAGATTCGTGCGTTTCATGACTTTTTAAGATTTTCATTTTTTGTCCGTCGGTCGGTCGGTGTGTATGTATGTCACGTTTCTTGTAAACGTTTCGACTTCAACCGATTCCTACCCATTCTAGTATTTTCACAAAATATTGTTCTAAAAAAGTGCCTAAATCTAACAGAATCAAAATTCTATTTCACAGACAGTTTTTTAATGTGGATCTGTGACGTAGGAGTTGACCGTATGTGTTTGAGCTAAAAAATAAGGAAATACGGCATCGGACACCCAGCTAATTCGTATGTAACACCTTGTATAAATTTCAAAGAAAGTACTTAGCATTTTAATAAAATACGTGTTTATGAAAAAATTACTGCGAACAAAAAAAAGACCACCCGTAAGTTAAACGTGTTTTTGCAAAATGGCAGGTGTTTTTTAATTTAATAGTTTTCTTTAGTTTAAGTGCTTAAAAACACAATGTAGCATTTTAGTTTCCTACAGGGTGTCCAAAAAATGGCGCATAAACGCGATGGTACGCTCTTGGGGCATTCTCAGCGATCCCTAGAAAATTGTCAAAAAAAATCCATCTGTTATATTCATCGAGAAAAATGCGAACAAAGTTGCATAAATTTGGCAACACATTCTAGGAAAATACATCTAAAAATCCCATCTATAAGTCTAGAAATCCCATTTATGAGTCTTGATCCTACACTTTTGCACTAGATTCTATTGACGTTGTTGTCAGCTTCATTTCATAAAATGTTTGTAAAATTAAATTGATTATAAAAATGTAATTCGACCATTTAAAAAATAAACAAATAGTGGAATGGTTTAAGATAGAGTAAAGCTTTGTATTAAACCATTTGTTTCGTTAATATGTGCTGTTATATTCAAGATATAAGCATTTAAAGTTTTGCTCTTTGGGGCAACATATCTCCGAAGGAATATGAGATAGATTTTTTTTAACAATTTTCTGGGGCTCCCAAGACATGCCCCAAGAGCGCACCATCGCGTTTATGCGCCATTTTTTGGACACCCTGTATATGGATAACCTGTAAAGGTCCACAAAGTAAAACATGACAATCATTGGCGTTCAATGAATCTAGTTGCTTTTGGTAGCTCAGGTAAAGGAGATGACCTTGTCTTTCTGTTATGTTGGTACTCATGCTTATATGAATAGACCAAGTATAGAGAACGAATATAAAGCCTGACGTAATTAAGAAGTCTAGCTATTATCTGTAGCGTCCATCGACTTTTATTGAGAAAAAACTTTTACTATCGAAATTTATTACATGCTTCTTCAGTTCAACGTTTTCAATTATTTAATTTATTTTCCGAATTTATCTTTAAATTGGAATATATTATACTAACTATGGTTTTTTGTTTGTTTTTTTTGTTCATTGTACTTTGCCGCCTTTTTAAATTATATAACGTCTTTATATTAGCTAGAATCTTACCTACCTAAATTTCTATACTACTTCAATTTGTGTATTATTAGCCCAATCATTCTATTTAAAATTTGTAGGTTCCTTAGAAAAAAATCCCAACCAAGATCTGCTTATGCAGGATTGTAGGCACTATCCCCAGGAATATAAAAGTAAAAAATTTCTACAAAATTTCCGTGACGTTTAGCCCCCATCTTGCATAGAAGTGAGGAGTTAGTTTTTTGTTAATACCTAAACTATTTGGCACTTTTGAAAAAAGTTTTAAAAATTTTTAGGAACATTATTTTAATAAGAATACAATCATATTTAAAAAAATAATGTATCACTAACATTAAAGATTCTATAGCTCTTTAAAAATCACCTTATTTCATCATAATCGTCTATCTTAGTCATAGAGTCCTGAAGCATAGATTGCAGCGTTCTCTGTAGGACCAAATTAGCACATTTTCAAAGTGCTATAAAATCGTTCACATTGGTGATTTATTATTTTTTTAAAAATGATTGTATTCTTATTAAAATAATGTTCCTAAAAATTTTTAAAACTTTTTTCAAAAGTGCCGAATAGTTTAGATATTAACAAAAAACTAACTCCTCACTTCTATGCAAAATGGGGGCTAAACATCACGGATATTTTGTGGGAGTTTTTCACTTTTATGTTCCTGGGGGTAGTGGCTACAATCCTGCATAAGCAGATCTTGGTTGGGATTTTTTTCTGGGGGCATTATTAGAATGATTGGGCTATATCTAGAAATTGCTTAAATTATGCATGGAAAATTGTTGGAGCTTAGAAAAGATCTACTTTTTCAAATTTCTGATGAAATACAGTTTAATAAGTTTGGCAACACTGTTAAGCAAAATAGATGATAAAAACCCATCTATGATTTTTGATCATACATTTTTGCATTAGATTTTATCGACATTGTTGTCAGCTTTATTTCATAAAAACTATGCAAAATTAAATTGATTTTAAAAACGTAATTTGACCATTTAAAAGACAAACAAATAGTAAAATTGTTTAGGATAGACTGTGCCTTTGTATTAAGCCATTTTTTCGTAAACATGTGCTGTTTTTTTTAAGAGCCCGACAGTCAGTCCTTATACCATGTAGAGGGGGGGGCTACCGCGGGCTGCGGTGGCCAGAATAGACTAAAACTAGTTGAACAGATATACGAATATGTGTCTAGAGTAGCCACCTACCACCAGTACAACTAGAGACAGCCTTGACCTTGCTCTAATTCAGCACGTTTTTATGCAAATATTCACAAAACTTAGACCACAAATATCTTAGTTAATTCTTATCCGATTTTAGAAAACTTGGTGTCATTAGACAGATAATTAATTTTGTCATACTTATTGTTTTTTAAAAATCATTTTTAGGGCTTAATTTAAGAAAGAAGTTTAGTATAGTTTCCCCTTCTTTAAACTGTTATTTTTGCTAAACTAGGGCTACAAAACAAAATGTGCCAAACAATAAGTATTTTAAAAGGAGCTAATATTATATTGTCAAAATTTTAAAACAGTTGCTCTAATAATAACGTTAAAAACTGCGGTCTAAGTTGTACACAAGTTTGCATAAGGGAAAATGGGTAGTCGGGCTCTTAACAGTCTTATGTTCTTTAAAAGAATTTGGCCAAAATTTGAAAAGCTTAAAAGAGATTAATGTAGTTTAACATCGTAAAAGCAAGACAAATCAAATATTTGAGATAAAAGACTCATTCTCGTTTAGTTCTTGGATGTTAAATCACCAATGATGGTCTCATTAGTCATTATGTGATTTTAACGGATCATTTCTACCTGACCAACAAGAACGGTTACGCGATGGTCGACGGTCGGTGGCCGTTCATCTTTAACGTCCTATCTTTATTCTTTGAATAACTAGTCACTATTCTGTGTTAAGGGCGATTTATAGAACGTTACTTTCACTTTACTTCGGCGTTACTTCACTTCACGTGTAAAGCTTGAATTATAGATGAATTAACTTAACTTAACTTATAATTAACGTATCGCGACTGAAATAAATTATACGAAAGATGAAATCGCATTTACACATCCAATTAACTTAACTTGACGTTTACTTAAGGTTCTATTTCTTAATTTTGGATAATTTCATCTAATTCCATGTAAAGTAAGCCTCTTCACAGAGCCATCTATCGGCTACTAGACCAAATTTTTAAAATTACAAAGATAATCGAAGAATTTCATATGAATTTTTGTATATTTACAGAAATAAGACGATTCTAACATTTACCGATAGATGGCGTTTACTAAATTAACTAACGTATAAATTTATACTATAAATGCCTTAATTTAGTCAAGTCAAGTTAAGTGGGTTAAAGTAGCTTTGAGTGGCGTTGAGTTAATTTAATTAAACTCTAAATCACACTTAACTTAACAAATTTGCTTAATTTATAAATTGTAAAGTTACGTAAAATTGGGAACAGGTATGCGCATGTGTCTGAACTCGACTTCTGACTATTTACACCTGGGCGGTAATTACGGAATATCGCTTCGTACGAAACCTACATAAGAAGACCAGCAGGTTTCGTACGAAGCCATATTCCGTAATCACCACCCTTGACAATAAGGGTGAATATCTCATTTCTGCAAATTTTGCGCATGATTGGCCAAGCTCGGCTTTTGACAGTACTACTTACAGCTAAATGAATCAGCAAAGTAGCGCTAAAGTGAAGTATAAATTTGCTAATACATTTCCATGTATTTTATTTAATTTTTTGTAAAGTTACGCCGAAGTAAAGCGGAAGTAAAGTGAAAGTAACGTTCTATAAATCGGCCTTAAGCTGAAGCTTGTTTGGATAGATTTAGACCTTTTAAAACATTCAAAAGCATCTAAAAATGATAGTTTTTCTTTAAATCCGAGTTTAAAAAAATTCAAGCTTAAATTTTTATGTTTTTCTTTTACATTATGAACGTTTTAAAACATAATTTTTAAAGTATTATTCTTTGCCTTCTGACTTTGGCCATTCTATAATTGCAATAGATTTAAAAGAATTCCCGTTTCCTACAATAAAATAAAATATATAGAAATTGCAAAATAACACTTAAATAAAAAGCGTTTTCTTGTAACTGACAGTTATAAGTATTATTTAAAAATACTACCTTTGCAATTAATGCTTTCAAATTAATTAAGACCTGACCAATAATTAAGCATTAATAATCAATAACATGGCATACCTAATTTTATAGCTAATGAAATAAATATTATTGTAACTATAAAAGTCAAAACTATATTATATATATTCGTATGATTATTTTTCATGGCCCATAGGCTTTCCAAACATTTATTCTTTGTAGGTGACAAATATGAACATTCAGCATCAAAAAAAGTTGATAATAATTCAAAAAAGTACAAGTAATGTTCTTTTTGCGATGCCCATGGACAATGTTCATACACTGATAAAGCATCTGCTTTAAGGCCAGAGCAAAAACCATAGGAAAAATAACTCCAGCATACCAGGGTTACAGTATTATAACAAGGTACAATTGCCAAAATTACAGAGGTTTCAGGGTTGCTATCCAATTTAATGCATTAGAAGAATTTCATAAAAACCGCCTTTAAAATTGGTGTTTGGACAGTCCTCTACAATATGTTTAATAGTTTCTGGAGATTCACCACATTTACGTAATGGACTAGGTAGTGCATTCGACTTGTATAACATATCATTGCAACGTGACCGCACGTTCTAAGACGATTAACAGTACTCCAAATCTTCCTCGGCTGATCAAAACCTGGAACCTCTTGCAGAGTAGGATCTTGGATTAATTCCTTAATGGACACATCAACATTTTGCTTATTAAGTTTTCACAAATATACAAATTTTGAATTTTCCACTTATAACAAATACATAAATTTACTAAAAGCAAAGTACCATGAAAATTACAAAAACTCCTAAAATTTTGCTAATTTTACTTTAATGACATTTGTTATGTCTTCTGCCTATGGGCTATTTAGAACTGTTATGTCTTAATTATCCAATCTAAGATAACAGTAAGTATATTGTTTAATTTCAAACCTTAAAGAGGAATGTCGCGAAGCATAAAAACTGTGGTTATGTAAAGTTGGTTGTCTAAAATCAACAAAAAACACCACTTTCTGGTCATTGCTCAGTGGGTTTATAAAAGTTAATTTTAATTTAAAATTGTGCTTACCAGCAACATAAATAAACAAAGCACGAGTTGACATATTCTAAAGGTCCATCAATAAGCGTTTAAATACAGAATTTGGCAATGTAAAATGCAAAAAATAGTGCTTCTAAATTGCCAAAATTCAGTAATTAAACGCTTATTGATGGACCTTTAGAACATGTCAACTTGTGCTTTGTTTATTTATGTTGCTGGTAAGCACAATTTGTAATTAAAATTAACTCTAATAAACCCACTGACCAGAAGTGCTGTTTTTTGTTGATTTTAGGCTACCAACATTACATAACCACAGTTTCTATGCTTCGCGACATTCCCTGTTAAGCGCTGAAATGATTTTTGCTAAACCTACATATTTATAATTATAATATGCAAAAGATAAAACATTTTGAACGACAAGAATACAAGCGAGTACCAGAAAAAGTGTAGAGTGCATACAACGAATTTAAAACCTTATATTCCCGGTATTGTATTCATAAAAGATATTAAAATAACATCATAATAATACATAAGATGCAATGTCTAGATAGTGTAACATATTTGTTATTTATTCAACTAATTTAACTTATTAAAATTATATCAAGATGCCAATTTCGGTAAATGATTAAGAAATGTAGGTAGACAAGAGTAATTTTACAAGCAACTCAATTTATTATCGATATAAAACCGAGTAATCAAACCTAAGAAGTCTAAAACCACCGTTATGTACAAATATGTGATTTATTTTATTTAAACCCCGTTATTTGTGCTATAATATACAGACAGCCTATATTCGTGCATTTATAAACTAAGAAAAGGCTTAGGACCACATTATTTCGCGTATAACATGCCAAAGTTCAGGGTTCGAATCCCAGTACCGGCAAACTCTTTTTTTATTTTTTTTAAGCGTGAAAATCTTACCTTGCTCTCCAAAAATCCTATAATGACTTAAAATCACGAAAAATAAGCAAATTAAGCCTATTGTACAATCCATTTCGAAAAACTGCACCTAAAATCTCTCTAACCCAGTCCACTGACCCGCTTAATGACGTAGCGAGCGTACGCGAGCGCAGTCATCTAGTGCTACAGTATACAGACTGCGTATATTCCCGCATTTATAAACCAAGAAAAGGCTTAGGAGCACATTATTTCGCGTATAACACGCCAAGGTTCAGGGTTCAAACCCCAGTACCGGCAAACTCTTTTTTTATTTTTTTAAGCGTGAAAATCTTACCTTGTTCTCCAAAAATCCTATGATGACTTAAAATCACGAAAAATAAGCAAATTAACCCTATTGTCCAATCCATTTCGAAGAACTTGCCCATAGGCGCCCAGCCAATGGGGCGGACTAGATTAATTTACTTCATTCTGAAACAAAAGAAAAATTGGTCAGATTTAACAGGAAATTTAAATTAAAAGGTATATTAATATAGTGTGTGAAAAATCATGGCAAACATTGATATTTAAAACATGTTATTTGAATTGCTGAATGAAGTGTTTATTTTGGCTGTTTAACTGCAATAATATTTTTTTAAGTGAACAAATATTAAATCATGGTTGTTCTACTTAATAAATAATTTAATGGTCTCTTGACTTTTAATGTTTGTACAAGTATTTGTGAATTAAATAAGTATTGTTTATTTAATTTATTAACTATGATGGGTGTGACATTTAAAAATAATTAAATATTAAATAAAATTATTACATATCATGAAGGAAAAAAAAAATTAAGACGAAAAAAATTGGATAATCGTTTAAAAAATAGTGCTGCGTTACACAGGGTGTTTTTTTGTTACTTTACTAGCGTTTTGCTCAGCTATGTGCAATTCGATTTATATAAAAAATTTTGAAGTGACCATTTAAGACCTGTGCTTGCGACTGGTAAATACAAAATTTTAGTTGCTCTAATGGTTTTGCAGAAAATGACAGTAACTATCATACTCATCGATTTTTATGTTAATAATTATATTTTTTTCAAAAAATCTGGATTATTTTACGTGCAAATAATTTTTTATATTTTTAACAAACCTTACCATTGCTTTATAATCGATTTAATTAGTTTAATAAGTTTTTCTAACAAAGTCGTCTCTTTTTATTAATATTCTGAGGTAAGTGGGCTACAGATTTAAAACTTTTCTATGTTCTTATTGTGTTGACAAATTATGAAAATCGTGATTTATTGTTAATAACGTCAAAAAAATTAGTGTCATAAGAGCAAAGCAAATTCAACGCCTGCCTAAATAAAAAAAGGACCATTTTAGCCAGGTATTTTAAGAAACTTTATAAATTTATTCTAAAACAATGGAGAAATTTAATTTATATGTAAACTAATTTAAATATAAAATAATAAAGCTTTTCCTAAAAAAAAATAAATATTACTCAAAAAATGTAAGAAAAAGGTAATGACTGTCCTTTTCTGCAAAAGTAATAAACTAATTAAAATTTTGTATTTACCAGTCGCAAGCACAATGGTCACTGCAGAAATTTTTATGGAAATTGAATTGCACATAGCTGAGCAAAATGCTAGTAAAGTCTACAAAAATACACCCTGTATGAAGAACCTTGAAAAATGTAATTAGGCTTTCTGTAAAATGATTCAGAACAGAGTAATTAAGATATGATTTCCTATTATTATGATTAGTTGCATAATTTTATTATCTCTCCGCTATTTTTCTACTTTGATGCTAAATTTAGCCATCTACGATTATTTCTAAATTTAAAAAAATCTGTTTTCTGTTACTTTAAACATTTCTCCTACCTTTAAAAAAAGCTTCACTCTTGTATCTTTACCATTTTACATATTTTAATCAAAAGTTATTTATAAAATTATACATGCATATACATACTTGAGAAGAATATAACCTCTATAATCTATGCTATGTTGTGAAATTGCGACCGGGTACACCATATTATTATAAGCAATTAGTAAAGTGCATTACATTTAAAATTATGATTTTATTCAGTATGATAATTGCTATAATTTTCTGTACCACTATTAAAAAGAAAAGGAAACATTAACTTTGAGTAAATAAAATATTATTTAATAATCTGACATGATCAAGTCGCCTTGTTTGTTTTTCTTTTGTCTAGTACCGTTGGCCTTTTGTTTTTTTTTTTTTTTAATAATGGCAACCGGATGTTTAGTTACTGTCATTTTATGACGTCGTTTAGAAACTTATTTTGCGTCTCTCTTTTTAATTTTAAAGTTATTTTAAAAACGTATTTTTTTTGTAGTATCTCTTATGTGTGTAACATCAGAGATACCTGAAATAATTTCAAAAACTCTATTTGAATTAACGAGGACGACGCTATAAAAATCTTTTTTCAGTTTTCACTATTCAAAACGAAGTACAAAAAAACAAAAGTATTCTTTCAGTTAGTTAGAAGCAAAGGTGACCCAGATTTTACTCGCGGAAACATTTAATTAAATAGCAAATGCAATGCTGAATTTTAGGTTGGCAGCACTGTCGCTTGTTAAACCGCATTCAATACTTGCTTTTGAGTTAAAAAAAATTAACACTTGAAATTTACCTTTATAAAGTTTGAAACTGTTCTAGGATTTTCTTTGAACTTTCACCAAAAAAACCCTTTTTTTGAGTTTGATATTTTTTACTTTCCGAAAACATTCATGCTTTTAAACTTTTACCAAAAACATTTTGTAATGTCCATAATGAATTGATAACCAGAATAATTTCTTGCAAATCATTATTACCCAAAATATTTTCTTTTGAAGTTTCACCAAAAAAAACCCTTTTTTTAAGTTCGATATTTTTAAATTTCCTAAAACATTCATGCTTTAAAACTTTTACTACAAACACTTTATAATGTCCATAATGAATTAATAAACAGAATAATTTTTTGCAAATCATTATTTCCCAAAATATTTTTCTTTGAACTTTCACCAAAAAACCCTTTTTTTTAAGTTCGATATTTATTACTTTCCGAAAACATTCATGCTTTAAAACTTTTACTAAAAAGACTTATTAAGGTGCATAATGAATTAATAACCGAAATAATTTCTTGCAAATCATTATTTACCAAAACATTTTCCTTTGAACTTTCACCAAAAAAACCTTTTTTTTTTTTGGTTCGATATTTTTCATTTTCCTTCAAATTTGTTCGTTTTAAAACTTTTTAACTATACAAATGGCAAGTCCTGTATATGGGAATTCGGATAGCAAATCTGCAATATTTGATAAGTGGAAAAACAACACACAAACCAACCAAACTGTCATCTGTCAGTATCAACGGCTTATAAGAGCAAAAAATAAGAATCGCATCTGATACTAGTTGGTCAAGTCTTGGAAGAGTATGAACCCATTAAGTGTTATTAATATGCAGGCAGTAATGACCAGATTTACATTAATTACACCAACTACATTGCCTTAATGAAATAACGGGCAATGGCCATCCCACGCCAAGTTGATCTTTAAATATGTAGTGCGAGACTTAAGATATTTAAATTGTTTGTTTTTCTTGTCCTTTTTAATGTCAAAGCGATTATTTTCTTATCTTCTTGATGATGTATTTAGTGTCGAAACTGTCTCTTACAAAAGAGGGACCATGATCGTTGGGGTACACAACCAATTTTCGTTCGAATATGGTCTTAAGACTATAGATTCAAATTCATAAATGGGATGTTCTGTGCAGTCAAAAGTTCGCAAAAGTCATCTCCCTGAATGTCAGTTATTTTAGAAATTTCAACAAAATATGCAAGGAGTAATACATCAATAACTATGATTAAAAATATTTAGGATAATGTTTGTGATACATAGAAGTGGTACTGAGTGCAAGAAATAACTAGAATGGGTAGAAGTCGGAATCGGTAGAAGTCGAAACGCGTAGAAATTACTCTTCGCAAATAAGTAGCTTGAGTAGAATTCGGATTCGGTAGAAGTGTAATTTTATATTCTTTAAATCAAAGCTAAATCAGTATTTTATATAATTGCTACACATTCTATAGCATACTCTTCGCAAGAAAACTATTGAAGGGTAATAGTTTTTGTTTAATAAAACAAATTTTATTTAAAAAAATCTGCGAAGAGTGCAAACTATTAACAGAAAACACAAAGAATTTCATTAACGAAGTGGATAAACGTCAGTTTTGACGTTTAACATACTTATGTGAGGTTATTTGTTCTGAAAGCTGCTTTTGTTTTGTTGGTTGAAATATTTTTTGCATGGCCTTCTTGACCGACTCGTGATGCAATTAGGACTTAGAAGTTTTTTGCTACTGAAATCGTTTATTTCTTGTTTTTTTAACCTTACTGGTTAACTTTACAAAAAATAAACCAACATTTTTAATAGAAAATAAAATTTTCATTAATTTTGCAGGGAATATTTTTTTTGTAGATTGAATTACAACGGAGATAGGAAGTTTTTTTGTGGTGGGGGGTAATTGGGGGGTCAGACAAAAAAACTAACGAATACTTTTTGGTAAAAAATTAAATTGTCTATATTCTATGTCAAATAATTTTTTTTGTAAATTCAATAATAGTTGAGCTACGATTTTTTTTTCATTTGGGGGGCTGAAAAGGGGGCTTTATAGTATTCGGATTCTTATCAAAAACAATAGGGACCTTCCTCTTATAGGGATCGATTTTTCCTTAAAATTTGAATTGGATTGGAATTTTGGTTCTTAAGATAGCGTGTTTACAAGAAACGTGACATACATACACACCGACCGACCGACGGACGGACAAAAAATGAAAATCTTAAAAAGTCATGAAACACACGAATCTGCAAAAATTTTTGCTCTACGACTAAAATTGACGATTTTAGGATTTTCTGATCGATTGCAATATACTCTTGTGAAGAGTATAATAAAAATATGGTAACATAGTACTTTTGGTGTTTTTCTTTCTACATTGAAATTATTGAACGAGCACATCTATATTAGGGAAAAACGTAAGTTGCAATTTAATCATTTACAAGCTTAAAAAAACATTATAAATTAACGTATTATGGTTTGGCATAGACCACGTAAGGTATATAAACCAAAAAATGTATCCGTAGTCAAAAAAAAAAAAAAAAAGTACAATGATTTTTGAAGTCCGATTATCGACACAAAGAAATAACCGATTTAAATGAAACCATATGATACGTTTATAGCCATATTTTTCTAGTTTTCAAAACTACATTTAGTTTTAATATACGATGAGGCCCTCATGTAGATGTGCTACTTAGTAGAATTGGCGGAAGCTCAACGGAGATGACTTATACCGCGAGCTTCTAGGAGCACAGATCTTCGAAACTGTAAATTTGAAACCCTAGACTAAAGTAAAACTTTGTCTTAAATTCCAATCATTGATTAAAAATAACAAACGGTGTAACCTAATTGTAGACATGTTTGAATAAGGTGCAATATAGAATATAGAACCTTCATAATATTATTGTAACGTATAATTTTTTTATGTAAGTCGGTACATTGAAATATTATTATTACACCAGTGTGCCAACACTCTGACAATAATTATGATTCTTAAACATAATAAAATATTACGAATTCAAACGGTAGTACTGTAGCCTTTAGTCATTTAACTCAAGAATCAATCAATTATAGGTACTAGTTACTTAAGAGTACTTTGACTTTTATATGATTTCACTGTTAGGTATAGTACAGATTTATACCTTAATGGGACGGCATTTTCTTTATGAAGAAATTATGTATAACAGAACAGCTGTTGGAAGTACTATTTTTTCAATTGTCAGACGCGTAGAGGTTTTTTTTTTATTTTATAAGGAACGTTTTCCAATGGACAAGTGTTAAAAAACGCCTTATAAAACGAGTTTTTCTTACTATTTTGTGCTTTATTTAGTTTATTAAAAACAACTTAAAGTTTCATGTTTATTGGATTGGCAACATTGACATTTTGAAGTAAAAAGTAAATTTAAGTCAGACATATTGAATAATGACATTTGTGAACTTTACTCACTTAATACTGAATAAATAGGCGTTTTTGAGAAAATGTAACCGTTGATATCGTTTCTCCAATTCTTCTAGTTATTCCCTCTACAAAAAAACTATGTCCCCCGATAGTCTATAGTAGTAACATTTGTAAATATAAAGTACCTTGCAAGGAAATTCATGTTTTTGCATCTGGAAAAGCACCTAATAAAATAAAATTTTGGGTTTAATAATGAAGCAATTCAGCAACTTTAAAAAACCAGATTTCGGGTTTCATAATGTGCTTATTATAGAACGCAAATATAAAAAAAAATTAACAAACATAGCTAATGTAAAAAACCAGCTTACAATCAAAAATGCTAAACATTAAGTGGGTTCGTTCCGTGTTGCAGTTAGAAATTAGATAATAATGTAAATATATATGGAGAATTTTGTCATTTTCCTAATTTAAGTATAATAAATGGGACCGGCTTCTGAATAAAAATGAGATTCTACCAATGATGTTCCGCACCGTTGTTAATAATTTATAAATCTTTTGCATAAATTATGTTTACAGTTGGCCACACATACAGAAATAACATTCGAATTTTATATGGAATCAATAAACACGTTCCTGAGATTCCGAATCATTATAATATAATAATTTATCTTTTTATATTATGTACCTACGGGATTTTTTAATTGATTTTAAGTTGAGAATCTATTACAGTTTATTATTTATTAGGTAATCTAACTCATTTTAATTTGGCAATAAATTAAGTCATTAGAGTTTTTGTAACAAAAAAAAATTGAACCCACAACTAAAAATTTCTAGGTATTTAAAAATTATTTCTTTTGTACATTATTATACTCTTTGCAAAAGAGTATATTGCGATTACTCGGACCTTCTCTAAAATCGTTAATATTCATCCTAGAGCAAAAATTTTTGCAGATTCGTTCGTTTCATGACTTTTTAAGACTTTTATTTTTTGTCCGTCTGTCTGTCTGTCTGTCTGTCTGTCTGTCTGTCTGTAACGAAATTTGTGACCACCATAACTCAAGAACGGTTTATCGGATCGACTTGAGATTTAACACAAAAATCAATCCCATTTAGAGGAAGAGCCCTATTGTTTTTGAAAAAAATCAAATAATAAATAGAGGGTTAAAAACACCCCCAAAGTAGAAAAAAATTCATATTTTCGTTAATATCAACTTTACGAAAAAAAATATTCTTAATAAAATTAAAGATTGTATGTTTCCCTATAAAAAAGCATCTGGTAATTTTTTTGTATCCCCACCCGTTTACAAAAAAAAAAAGTTTTACGTTGTTTTCAATAAAATAAAAAATGCACCTTTTTAATCATCTACTGCGAAGAGTATCATATAGAATGTGTAACAATTATATAAAAATAAAAAAAATAGTCATAAAAAATAAGCTATCTGCGAAGTTTAACTTTTAAAATGATCTATTCCACTCACTGATCTAACCCGCTCTTGTTTAATTACTTCCAATAGTTTCAATTTCTATTCAACAGCTTCATGCAAGTGAAATGATGCAATCAGTCATTGTCAAAGGCTTTTTGATATTTAAAAATAGTCTGTTAGCAATATAATTTCGACTTTCTAGTTTCTACCCATGGTTGATTAATTCCTAATTTTATAATTAACTTAATTACAATATATTTAAATGGATTTTGTGATTCATTAAATCATTAAGCGAAATAAAGAATTAAAAAGCATTTTGGTGTAATTTGCTGGCAAATCTATTCGCTAAGTTACTTTTCCTTTTTAAGATTCTGTAACTGTTAACGTGAGAACATTTTTTGTTGTTGATTTTATTGATGAGTAGCTAACATTTCAATATTCGGACAAAACAACTCCGATGGTTAATTTTTGGTTGAGCTAACACTTAATAAAAATGATTTTCACCCCTAAAATTACAATACATATCAAAACGGTATAAAACCGTAAAACTTGAACAAAAGTCTAGGAAAGCAGATGTCAGAACACAAAAGATCAGAGTTAGCTTTGAAATTTCCCAGTTCAGCAAAATGGGGGAGGATCACCAAAGAAGGGCTAGTAAGGTCAATTTAACGTTGTTTCCTCTCAAACGCTACATTTGCCCTGCAAAGAGACCAAAGAGAATTGCAAATACACCTCCGTATGAATATAGGGACAATACAAACGATTTAATATAACACCCCGGGAATATTTGTGTCAAAACAATTGTTAGTCGAAAATGGGGTATTCGTATGATTATTAAAAAAGATTACAAGTCACAGTAGGAACCAGTAATGGTATGTGACAAATATGAACATTCAATAACAGAAAAAAGTTGTTAATGATTCAAAAAAGTGCAAGTAAGATTCTTTTTGGGATGCCCATGGACAATGTTCATATACTGATAAAGCATCTGCTTCAAGGCCAGAAGAAAAACCATAGCTCCAGCATACCAGGGCCACAGTTTTATTACAAGGGTCAATTGCCAAAATTACAGAGGTTTCAAGGTTGATATCCAATTTAATGCTTTAGAAGAATTTCATAAAAATCGCCTTCAAAATTGGTGTTTGGACAGTCCTCTACAATATGTTTAATAGTTTCTGGAGATTCACCACATACACATGGACTAGGTAGTGCATTCCACTTATAAAACATATCATTGCAACATCCGCGGTGACCGCACGTTCTAAGACGATTAACAGTACTTCAAATCTTCCTCGTCCGATCAAAACCTGGAACCTCTTGCAGAGTGGGATCTTGGATTAATTCCCTATTGGACACATCAACATTTTTGCAATTAGGTTTGCACACATCGGATACTGAAATGTAGATGTGCTATTTAGTAGAATTGACGGGATGATTTATACAAGCTTCTAGGAGCACAGATCTTCGAAACTGTGAATTTGAATCTATAGCCTTAACAGGTACACACATATTCCAAAACACGTAGATCAATTTGACAAATTATAAGGAACGAAAACCGTATACGAAAAGAAAACAATATGTTTTAAGTCCCAAGCTAATATACTATCCATTCATAGTTAAAATAAAACAGAGTCACCTATGAAAACTAGAACCTTTTTCTTTAAAAAGTTGAATTTTCCACAAAGTTGGCATTACATTTCAAATTTCCTGTCATTACAAATTGAAAAATGTCAAAAATAATATGATAGTTACATAAAACAGGTGTAGAAATTGGAAAAACGAAACAATTTTTGCTTGAGATGTGAGAATTTATAAAGAAACTTGTAGACATTTTTGTAAAAGTGCTAATTTATCCTATGGTACCTAAAAGGACTTCTTAACAGTGAGTAAATACACAAATATTTCCTATTTTGTGTAAACTTGTAAATGGTTCACTTATTAGTGCATTTTAAAGTAATTTATTAATTAAATAAATACTTCTGTATATGTTGAGACCATTGTTTTTGATTCAGATGCCCTGAACATGTTTTTAAATGCATTTTTTAGTTTTTTTGAATTTTCTTACATAACCAGCAAACACAAGTGACATTAATGACAATATACAGGGTAAAATCTATCACCCTATGGTTCGCCTGTTCTGTTTTTCTTAAATTGTGAATGGATAGTAAGAGCTTGGGACAGGAAGTGCCGGGAACCATCAACCAACACAAACTATTAGAAGACCAGTTGCTTCAAAAGAAAGCATTGACATGTCAGTGGTTGATTTATGAAGAAGACCCGACAAACAAGCTAAGTTTCTCATCTAGGATGCTTATCCCATCATTTATTCTAAAACTATTTTGTCACGGAAATGCTTCCTTGATTTTATTTTGATAAATATGCAGTTTTGTTCCGATATAACAACAACCTACCGCGTTTGTAACTTTGTAAAATTATAACTGTTAGCTGATTTAATGTAAATCAGTACCATGTGGCTAATAAGTGCACTTCAGGGTTGTAAATAATAATTACAAACAAAAATGAATACGAAAAGTCGAAAATCTGATAAAACAAACAATTAACACAAGTTTGCTGCAAACATAAATTTGGCGGCCAACTAGAGGCCATTAAAATTTCAAACAATAAACGATGGCATATTGCAGTATAATACACGGGTATGTATTTATCCTGCAAGTTTATTAGCTCGAATTTCCTATTTCACACCATTTCTTTTGTTGGGGGTTGATATTACTCGTGAGCCACGTATAAATCACAAATACACGTTGAAATAGGCGTTTGGGCAAAGACCAAAGGGGCTGGTGAAAATAACACCCTTAGTGGCAAGGGTATACGATCTATATACCTTGTTATAACTGTTCTGTATGAAAACAACCACCCTGTTGGCTTAGTCAGGGTGATTTTGCCACGGGTGACCATCACTCGAAATATCTGGTTGTAAAATTCACAAAAATTTGGTTACTTACATTTTCTAAAGTGCCTGGAAGAGTTGACAGATAGACACCAAGAAATTACCGCGGATTTAAATAAAACTATAATACGTTTGTAGCCCTATTTTTCTAGTTTTTAAAACTACATTTAGTTTTAATATACGATGGGGCCCTCATGTAGATGTGCTATTTAGTAGAGTTTACAGGAGCTTAACGGAAATGACTTATATGAGCTTCTAGGAGTTTTTATCATTTTAGCGTTTCTTGTAGTTTTAAGATATTTTAGAAACATAAAAACCAAATTTGTTTGTTTTTCTTGACCGTAAATTCCTGGTCATAAACGGTTAATAACGGTTTGTCAATTAATGTTTTTTATTCTTTTTATTAAAAATATGGTTTCCCGTTTCTACTATTCGGTTCTTTAGTAGTAATTTTAGTTATATTGTCAATAAAATTGTTTTTATAACTAATGTTGGTTCATAAACATACATCTTAGAATTATTTAATTTTTAACAAGCCGTTAAACATCATTGAGGAAAATGCAAACCAAGTTGCATAAATTCAGCAACACAGTCTAGGAAAACACGTCTAAAAATCCCATTTATGAGTCTTGATCATACACTTTTGCATTTGATTTTATTGACATTGTTGTCAGTTTCATTTCATGAACATCTTGTAAAATTAGATTGATTATAAAAATGTAATTCAACCATCTAAAAGATAAACAAATGGTAAAATGGTTTAACATAAACTGTAGCTTTGTATTAAACCATTTTTTCGTTAATATGTGCTGTTATCTTCAAGGTATGAGCGTTCGAAGTTTTGCACTTTGGGACCTCATATCTCCAAGGGTATATCAGATGGATTCTTTTTAACATTTTTCTAGGGATCCCTAGACATGCCCCAATAACGTACCGTCGCGCTTATGCGCTAATTTTTGGACACTATATAACTAAGAGTTCGTGAACTCTATAAAAGCACAAAGAATTTTATGGTAAATTTCATTCTACGAATTAGGAAATTTGAAATAAAAGCTTATATCCGGCAAATTTTAAAATGTTTACGATTTATTTACATGGAATTCGTGTTAATTAAGTCATAATAATAACTAATAATACTTAAAACTGGCATTTTTATTACTCTACCTCATTTTTAGGATCAAAATATATGATTCATAAGTTTTTCAGCTATCTTTTTGTAATTCTAGCAAAAAAACCAAACCCCTTATAACAAAACTGATTGCAGATTTGTTTTCTACGCCATTTAATAACTCTAAAACCACACTTCAAAAAAATTTTTTGCTAAGCATTTTTGTAAATTTTTAAAATTTGCCCAAATTTGATGTGCTCTAGAAAAAAAACTAAAACACTTGGGAAAAATCCAATTGCAGTATTGTTTCGTACGCCTTCTAATAAGCCTAAAAACACAGTACAAAGCAAATTAATTTTTTCGAAATTTTCCTGATTTTTAACTAAGGGGTAAGGGTCTAAATATTCTCAGTTTTTTCATTGCCGCGACCACAAATAATTTTTGCTATAAATGAAAACTCGCATGCTTATGTATAACGAGCTGCTGAATCCGAATCTGATACTTAAACATTTGCAGCGCTTTTAGTTTTGTTGCTATGAGCTTTCAAACGCAACTTCAAACGCGACACTCGATTTTTTTCAAAGTGTTCTAATTTGCAAAAAAATAATTTTGGAAAAAAACTAATTGCG
The DNA here is from genome assembly GCA_963920755.1 of Cartodere bifasciata. Taxonomy (NCBI): domain Eukaryota; kingdom Metazoa; phylum Arthropoda; class Insecta; order Coleoptera; family Latridiidae; genus Cartodere; species Cartodere bifasciata. The sequence continues at coordinate 1,358,923 of OY987199.1, read as the reverse complement.
GATTTGTATATTACAGCCAAAAAGTAGTGTACAAAATAAGTTTTACTTAAATCGGGAACAAAAAAAATTTTTTCTAAGCATTTTTGGAAATTTTTAAAATTTGCCCAACTTTGATGTGCTCTAGAAAAAAAACTAAAACACTTGAAAAAAAAACAATTGCAGTTTTGTTTTGTACGCCTTCTAATAAGTCTAAAAACACAGTTAAAAGCAAATTAATTTTTCCGAAATTTTCCTGATTTTTTACCAAGGGGTAAGGGTCCAAATATTCTCAGGTTTTTTATTGCCACGTCCACAAATAATTTTTGTCATAAATGAAAATTCGCATGCTTATGTAAAACGAGCTGCTCAATCCTACGAAAGCTCTGAAGGGCCATGTAAAAATATTTTTTTTTATTTTTATTTGGAAATTTCCAAATAGCTATTTGGAAATTTCCAAATAGTATCTGGAAATTTCCAAATAGCATTTGGAAATTTCCAAATAGTATTTGGAAATTTCCAAATAGCATTTGGAAATTTCCAAATAGGTATTTGGAAATTTCCAAATAGTTATTTGGAAATTTCCAAATAGTTTTTGTAATTTAAGGTCCGGATCTATACATTACATAATGCGTAACGTACCTTTCGTATGAAATACGTTAATTTTAATCGTGTACTAGGTAGATATTGTTGCTATTACAAAGACAAGTAGGTATTCAATATTTAATTTTACGCAGTTGGTACAACTATACACCCGTTTTCGACCACCTTCGCCGTCAGATTGACTCTAGTCATTGTGATTCTGTTGGTTATCCTATTCCCAAGTAAAACGACTGCCAGAGTGTTCACCAACGGGAAAGGTGGTGTATTCACCCATTCCGTTTGTACCGAAGTCATCGGTCGACTCATCTCAGAAGCCGTCAGATTGACTCATTTATTTCTGACGTATTTGGACGTATCTGAGATGCGTCGACCGGTGACTTCGATACAAACGGAATGGGTGAATAGACACAACATTTAATTTCTAATGTATAGATCTTTCCCGCCGTTGGCCACAATCGCGGTGGTTATACATGGGAAACTATGCTAGCCTTTCACGTAGCTTCTTGCTAGGTTCAAGAAGCTAGCTTCTCCGCTGCTATTGGAGCATTAAAATGATTTAGGTATGCGCGCGCAGAAGAAGTTAAAATAAATCAAGCACGGTTTGATTTCTTTTAGCTTCCTGTGCGCGCGCATACCTAAAACATTTGAATCCTCCAGTAGCAGCGAAGAAGCTAGCTTCTAGAAGCTAGCAAGAAGCTGCGTGTACAGCAGCCATAAATGACCACCAGCATCACAATGATTTGCGTCAATCTGACGCATATCTGACTTTTCCCAAGTATAACGACCGCGAGGGTGACATCTACATATTTAGGTCAGATTCAGGTTTGCAGTCGTCATACTTGGGAGGAGGGGCCCCACCAGCATCTAAAAAGCTCCGATCAACCTGACGTTTCCCAAGTATGACGACCGCGAACCTGAATACATCGTATAAGTGTGACGTCACTAAAACTACCAAACTGATGGCTTTGACGTCTTGACTATTACCTCGGCAATTTGGACAATTACTTGTATAGTCACTTTATTAAAGATAATTAGGGTATTTTAACATAATTTATTAAGGGGTTATGGATCTTATGTAAATACATAAGATCCATAACCATAATGTGGTATTCATACACTTGAGGTTTTTAATAAATATTAGAAACCTCAAATGTATGAATATCACGTTCTGCAAAAGCTACGTTCTTATGTAAATTATGTCTATGTAATGGATATATCTATGAGGGCACCTTAAGTGATGAAATGTCACAATAAAGCTATGTGGAAATTTCCAAATAGCTATTTGGAAATTTCCAAATAGCTAATTGGAAATTTCCAAATACTATTTGGAAATTTCCAAATGCTATTTGGAAATTTCCAGATACTATTTGGAAATTTCCAAATAAAAAAAAAAAAAAATATTTTTACATGGCCCTTCAGAGCTTTCGTACAATCCGAATCTGGTACTTAAACATTTGCAGTGCTTTTAGTTTTAGTGCTATGGGCTTTTGAACGTAACTTCAAACGCGACACTTGATTTTTTTCAAAGTGTTCTAATTTGCAAAAAAATAATTTTGGAAAAAAACTAATTGCAGATTCGTATTCTATAGCCAAAAAGTAGTGTGCAAAATAAGTTTAATTTAAATCGAGAACAAACAATTTTTTTGTTAGGCATTTTTTAAAATTTTGATAATTTGCCCAACTTTGAAGTGCTCTAGAAAAAAAACTAAAACACTTGGGAAAAAACTGTTTACAGTTTTGGTTTGTACGTATTATAATGAGTCTAAAAACATAGTTTAAAGCAAATTATTTTTTTTGAAATTATCCTGATTTTTTACCAAGGGGTAAGGGCCCAAATATTCTCAGTTTTTTAATTGCCATGGCCACAAATAATTTTTGCCATAAATGAAAACTCGCATGTTTATGTAAAACGAGCTGCTGAATCCGAATCTGATACTTAAACATTTGCAGCGCTTTTAGTTTTATTGCTATGAGCTTTGAAAGGCAACTTCAAACGCGACACTCGATTTTTTTCAAAGTGCTCTAATTTTCAAAAAAATATTTTTGGAAAAAAACTAATTGCAGTTTCGCATTCTACAGCCAAAAAGTAGTGCACAAAATAAGTTTTATTTAAATCGGGAACAAAAAAATTTTTTGCTAAGCATTTTTGTAAATTTTTAAAATTTGTCCAACTTTGATGTGCTCTAGAAAAAAAACTAAAACACTTGGGAAAAATCTGATTGCAGTTTCGTTTTATACGCCGTCTAAAGAGTTTAAAAACATAGTTTAAGGCAAATTAATTTTTCAGAAATTTTCCTGATTTTTTATCAAGGGGTAAGGGTCCAAATATTCTCAGTTTTTTTAATGCCACGGCCACAAATAATTTTTGCTATAAATGAAAACACCCATGCTTATGTAAAACGAGCTGCTGAATCCGATTCTGATACTTAAACATTTGTAGCGCTTTTAGTTTTATTGTTATGAGCTTTTAAATGCAACTTCAAAAGCGACACTCGATTTTTTTCAAAGTGGTCTTATTTCCAAAAAAATAATTTTGGAAAAAAAATAATTGCAGATTCGTATTCTACAACCAAAAAGTAGTGTACAAAATAAATTTTACTTAAATCGGGAACAGAAATTTTTTTTTTAAATTTGCCCAACTTTGATGAGCTCTAGAAAAAAAACTAAAACACTTGGGAAAAATCTGATTGCAGTTTTGTTTTGTACGCACTTAAATGAATCTAAAACGGTGTACAAATTTGTTATACCGGAATTCCTACCAATATACATCACCATTTTAAAACAGTGGACAGCCATAAAGTATATATTTCTGTTTAGTTTAATAATTTTACGCATCATAACGCACAGTTTTTACTGTCATTTTTACAAATTCCTCTTCAATACTTTTTATTTTCAATACTGGTTGTATACGACTTCATTCAAGGCCCAAGAGAGATATTGACTAATATTTATTTCCGTTTAAAATAAAGCAATTTCAAGTAATTACGCTTTTTTTTTGGTATTAAAACTATAACTACTGACTACTGTTAAAGGAAAATGTCGCGAAGCATAGAAACTGTGGTTATGTAACGTTGGATGCCTAAAATCAACAAAAAACACCACTTTCTGGTCATTGCTCAGTGGGTTTACTAGAGTTAATTTTAATTAAAAATTGTGCTTACCAGGAACATAAATAAACAAAGCACAAGTTGACATGTTTAAAGGTCCATAAATAAGCGTTTAAATACAGAATTTTGGCAATTTAAAAGCACTATTTTTTTGCATTTTTAATTCGGTATTTAAACGTTTATTAATGGACCTTTAGAATATGTCAACTTGTGCTGTTTATTTATGTTGCTGGTAAGCACAATTTTTAATTAAAATTAACTTTTATAAACCCACTGAGCAATGACTAGAAAGTGCTGTTTTCTGTTGATTTTAGGCAAGCAACATTACATAACCACAGTTTCTATGCTTCGCGACATTTTTCGTTAAAGCTGTTCCAATTTGAATCATAAAGGGCAATTTATAGAACATTACTTTTACTTTACTTTGGCGTAACTTTACTTCCGCGTAACTTAACAAATTTGCTTAATTTATAGATTGTAAAGTTACGTGAAATTGGGAACAGGTATGCGCATGTGTCTGAACTCGCGACTCCTGACTATTTACACCTGGGCCGTAATTACGGAATATCGCTTCGTACGAAACCTACATAAGAAGACCAGCAAGTTTTGTACGAAGCGATATTCCGTAATCATCACCTTTGACAATAAGGGTGAATATCTCATTTTTGCAAATTTTGCGCATTATCGGCCAAGCTCGGCTTTTGACAATACTACTTACAGCTAAATGAATCAGCAAAGTAGCGCTATAGTGAAGTATAAATTAGCTAATACATTCCCATGGATTTTATTTAATTTTCTGTAAAGTTACGCCGAAGTAAAGCGGAAGTAAAGTGAAAGTAACGTTCTATAAATCGCCCTTAAAGATTATGCTACGTATACGTTTGACTATTTATTTCTTTTATAAATAGATTTACTTTCGGTGCTTAATACACTAATTAAAAACTGTTTGGTTTCTAATTTAACAACAAAACAAAAACAAAAAATAATTCTTGTTAACGTCTTAATGTAAGTTCTAAAAAGAAAATAATACACCCCATATAATTATTCAGGATATGCCTAATTAAAATGAGAAATATATTTAGAAACATATGTTTTATAGCCCATTTTATGAGGAACATTTAGTATTAAACAGTTTTTATCTGGTAATAAACATTTTGTAGACTTAAGACTTGGGTTTCAAATCCACAGATCTTCGAATCTGTGCTCCTAGAAGCTTATATAAGTCATCTCCGTTGAGCTCCCGTCAATTCTACTAAATAGCACATCTACATGAGGGCCCCATCGTATATTAAAACTAAATGTAGTTTTAAAAACTACAAAAATAGGGCGGCTACAAACGTATGGTTTTATTTAAATCGGTTATTTTTTTGTGTTGAAAATCTTCAAAAATCATTATACTGTTTTTGTTTTTTTTGACTACCGCGGATACATTTTTTGGTTTATATGCATTACGTGGTCTATGCCAAACCATAATACGTTAATTTACCATAGTTTTTTTAAGCTTGTAAATGATTAAAATTGCAACATACGTTTTTCCCTAATATAGATGTGCTTGTTCAAAGATTTCAATGTAGAAAGAAAAACACCAAAAGTATTATTTTACCATATTTTTATTATTTCTTGCACTCAGTACCTCTTCTATGTATCACAAACATTACCCTAAATATTTTTAATCGTAGTTATTGATGTTTTACTCCGTATTTTTACATATTTTGTTGAAATTCCGAATATAACTGACATTCAGGGAGATGACTTTTACGAACTTTTGAATGCACAGAACATCATTTATGAATTTGAAACCCAAGTCTTTATATCACACCCCTTTGACAATCTTTTCTGTTAAAAATACCTTAACTTTGCAATAGGTAACATTGTTGAAAATTAGTCACACAAATATTAACCGATCCCACTCAAAGAGATTATATATTTACAATAGAGAAGGTATAAAAATTCATTGTTTGGGACCAAGATCTTTTTGTTTACCAAAGGACTAATGAGTAAGTGGACGTAAATAAACAAACGTTTTCAATGGAACTTTTCTATGCTAGCCTTTTAGATCTTGGACCCACACACTGGTAAAGTTATGATTATAAGCAATTCATTTCTAGTCATTCTATTTCTATGGTCCCACTAGATATAATCAAAGTGTTGATTTCACTTTTGATAGATGCAGATTCTCCTAGTGAAACCCACACATCTTCAGATACCATCCAATCAATTTAAAATCAAATTATAGCAAAGAAATAATTGATTTAATTGTCTTTATACAAAGTTTAAATGCCAAAATAAATTGCATAGTTTGACAAGGTTTATAATATTTAAATGAAAGTTTATAGACAAAACAAAAGATATAACAGCTGACAAAAAAGTTTCACAATGTTGTCTTCTTTTGTTGTTAACAATTATAGACGGAGAGCCAGCAGTCATTTTGACTAAGGTGTTTTAACAAGGCTAAAAAGTTGTAGAGATATTATTTATGACATTCTAATAAAGAATTGTCCGGTCTGGCAGGCCAACCCCGGTTGCATCATCAACCAATACTTCTTTAAAACTGTCAAAAAATAATTTTAATTATGTTGTTTTAACAAGGTTGAAATTTTAATATGTTTTACTTCAAACATTGTAAAATACAAAAACAAAACTGCCAGACCGATTTAACGGTTGCAAGTACGTGCCAGACCGTCCTAAAGGATGTCCCGCCGGGAGTTTCGAGTAGAAATATCTCCGGAACGGTTTGCATTAGCTTTATAAAATTTTGTATACTGGGGTTTATTCGTATTATCTCACAAATGAAAATATTTTCAACATGGCGACACTTCCGGTTCTACCGGAAGTTGGCCATTACTACCTTTTTTTGTCCGACATACCCCATTTTTATTTTAGATTTGAATTCTATAAGTTATTTTAAGTTAAGTTTTTCAATTTTAACTGTTGCAAGTACGTGCCAGACCGCCTTAAAGTTGTTTTGCAATGGATTATTTTTATATTGCTTTAACAAGACTAAGATTTTCAGTAATCTGTTATTAACTTATTTAACGAGAGAATTTGAAATGCCATACGATTTTGGCGGTTAAAAGTGTCCGCCAGATAAGATTACTTATTGGAAATTCCAATTGGATTGGTAGTCCTCATTTTTGACATAGTAGGTATGAATGTTATTGTATAATTCAGCAAATTATCAAAAATATGCTCTATATAAACTATTAAATCGACCAAATGTGTAGTTTATATGAAGCAATTTTTTGAAAATTGGAATGAATGGTTGGATTGTTAATAATGATCAATATAGCTTCAAATGGCATGAGGGTGATCTTGTACCGAAGTCAATAGGCGAGGCTATGTTACAACCATCGTGGAATGACGATGATACTTTGGGTAATATTATTAACGATTCTTTAAACTAAAACCAGTAAAATCCATCTTTATGATTTCAGAAAACGAAGCTCCACTCAACTATTAATATGACTCCGAAGATGAATCGTCTAGCGATGAAAACTAATCTCTATTCTCTATTCTAATTCTCTCGTTAAATAAGTTAATAACAGATTACTGAAAATCTTAGTCTTGTTAAAGCAATATAAAAATAATTCATTGCAAAACAACTTTAAGGCGGTCTGGCACGTACTTGCAACCGTTAAAATTGAAAAACTTAACTTAAAATAACTTATAGAATTCAAATCTAAAATAAAAATGGGGTATGTCGGACAAAAAAAGGTAGTAATGGCCAACTTCCGGTAGAACCGGAAGTGTCGCCATGTTGAAAATATTTTCATTTGTGAGATAATACGAATAAACCCCAGTATACAAAATTTTATAAAGCTAATGCAAACCGTTCCGGAGATATTTCTACTCGAAACTCCCGGCGGGACATCCTTTAGGACGGTCTGGCACGTACTTGCAACCGTTAAATCGGTCTGGCAGTTTTGTTTTTGTATTTTACAATGTTTGAAGTAAAACATATTAAAATTTCAACCTTGTTAAAACAACATAATTAAAATTATTTTTTGACAGTTTTAAAGAAGTATTGGTTGATGATGCAACCGGGGTTGGCCTGCCAGACCGGACAATTCTTTATTAGAATGTTATAAATAATATCTCTACAACTTTTTAGCCTTGTTAAAACACCTTAGTCAAAATGACTGCTGGCTCTTAGTCTATTAGGGCATTTTAAAACATTGACTGGTGTCTTACGTTATTTTATCGCGAGAAGTGATTTTTTAACCTAGTTCAGTCAAAAGAAATCATTCTAGACCATGTCAAGATATAACTTCTTTGGTTGGGCGCCAAAATTACAAATAGTTAAAAACCAAGTATTTTATTCCGTCACCTGGTTAAAGAAGTTCTTTATGTAGCTCGGAATCGATTAAAGCTCAAGTTTGAAGCATCTAGGTGACAGAAAAAGTCACAAAAAACTTTACCTAGTCACTAATGAGGCATTACTCCCACTTTAAAGGGCGACAGCCTTTCTTATTATTCGACTTTCGAGCTTTAATATGAGCTTGCTAGGCACAATTCCTTTTTATCATTCATCTACTATGGCGTATTTTTGCTAGCGCTCTAATTTTGAACTTAAAAATGAATTTAACAATATAGACACTTGAAATTGCACTGAAGGTATTGATTTTGTTTATAATTAGGAAAAGTTTGGTTTGCATTGTGATTGCGAAGATAAAAACAACTTAATTTAAAGTATTGTTTTTTGGAAATTGGAAGAAGTTGTCTATAACCAAAATGAAAAAGGAATATTCTCAGATGATTTAACCAAAACTTAATTCAATCCGAAACAACAATTTGAGTGTAGTGAACCGAGTAAAGTAGATTTACAACGCGATCAATTTTACCAAAGATTCATTAAAAACACAAAAAATATGTAATTTTCAACAATGACTATTAGTTTTATAATGCAGCAGTCGAAGAGAGAGAAGGTAAACTGATGGGAAACATTAAAGCGATTCTTGAAGAAGAACCGACACTCTTTAGTGTTCAGTAAAAACGGAAGATAACCACAGAACAGGAACAAATAAGTAGAACAAAGACAGCTAATATTGACTTCAACTTCAATTATTTTTTGTCTAATACAAAACAAAACCACCTGACTTCGGATGAAGATTGTTTTTGTTTGTGGTAATCACAAGAAGTAATTTGCTTCCGAATCAATTTCTCTTATTTTTGGACATAAAACATTCAAGCAAGCCTTTGGACCATGACCTTTGTTTTAAAAAAGACCAAAAATGTTGTATAATAAATTTTTTCTACTTCCAACTTTAAAATGCGCCTGTTGCGCGCGATGTTTAAATTTGAATATACAAAAATATTGTGTATTGCGCCACTTTTATGATACCTATTGTTTTGGGTCATTTCGTATACCTGGTTTGCATCTGTTTAATCCCTTTCTTTGTCACCCCAACAAATTAGTCATTAGTTTTTATTTTAGCAGCAAAACTTAACCTAACCTAGTGTCCCCCAGTGCTTTTATAAAATTTTATCTAAAGCCCTGAAATTTAAAAAAACAAACTAGACAAAAATTAATGATCCTTGTCAGCACATTACCAAGGCAATACATATCTAACAGCGGAAAACGAAAAGCTACTGATAATATTATAGACACTGTTATTTCAGTGTCTATAGATAATATCACCGAAAAGTCAGCAAAAATTGTAAAAAAATCTATCAAGCCCCAGCTTTTATTCGCGATAGTTAGAATATACCTGAAAATGGATTTAAATCGAGTTTTCTTAATCCTTTTTACCTGGGTCTTCTTAGCTCCTGGTATAACAATAGACCTTTTATAGACAATAGCGGCGCAATACAACTATTTCTGTATGACCAAATCGGCGCAACAGCAAGTGTTTTCTTAATCACCGGCGCAATGCAAATACTTATATACTTATCGCACGACTTGGTTAAACCTAAAACAATCCTTTAGTCTTTAGCTATGTCTTGCAAGCCGTGAGTAATAACATTTTACCCACGGGGTGAAGTTGCAACAAACTCTTTACACGGGCCGAAGTTAGCGTTACTCGCAGCAAATGACAGATGACATTTTTTTATTTATTTTAGTTGTCATAAACGTAAAATTTGGTGTCTTTTATTAATAAAAATGAATGAAATAAAAGTTACAGTGAAAAATTAAGTATATGATTACATTTATTAACGGTTATGCCATTGCAAATGTTGCTAGTGTTAGTTTTTACGGATGCCAACAAGTCTGCTAGAAAAACGCGCGGTTAAAGCTAAAACCATGAATTGTTTTTGGAGTATTTTTATAATTATAGACAGTATTTAGTGTAGATGTGGGTAAAGTCTTGTTGCAACTTCACCCCGTGGGTAAAATGCTATTTCAGATATTTTTTCTAACCTAAAAACGTAATCTTTACGTTGTCTACTTAAAAGGCACTCTTATTCATAAATTGTAATGGTCTAACGTCAATATTATTTGGTGTTATAACATCATATAAAATAAATACAATGAACCTCAGTTAATAGTATGATAAGTTGTTTTTTAAAATAAGAATACTTGGTGTAAAGAATGTTGTAGAAGAAATAAGTCATGCATATTTCCTTTAGGTAAGTGCATACGTTGAGATGAATACAGTTATTCATACATATCGGTGTAAGGCAATAAGGCAAATCAATCATTTAATACTTTTTAATTAACCTGAAACAGTATCTTTTTAAGCAAAGTTCAATTTTTTTTAATTTAATATTTCATACACTATTAATCTTTACATATTGCGTCAGGAGGATTTTTACGTTGGCTTTTTTAATTGGAAGAGTATCATAATTTTTATTTCACTTAAACGGTAAGGTTTCTTTTACTAATTTTATAACTGGAGTTTTCTTACAAGATAATTGCAAATACTGCAAAAAAATCAAATAATCCCGCAAATTATGTTTAGTACTTAAACTGCAAAAGCAGATGGTATAACATAATTAGTTGGAAGTATGTACAAAAAATAAGAAGGTGTAAAAATATGTACTTAAACATATCCTCTGTATTACTAAAATATTAACCGAGACTAAAGATACTATTAAAATTCTTGTTTCGCGTGATAAGTAAATATGCAAATTAGCCTAGAAAATATGAACTACCATGTTTTCTGAATATTCTAATTAATAATTACATGTACTAAAATTAGTTTTTACCAGATGCTTTTAAATATTATCATTAAGCTGTAATATTATATCTTATAAATAACACTTCCCCCAATGTCAAAAATAATGTATTTGCGATCTATAATAAGCACATTATGAAACCCGATTTGTTTTCTAAGATTGCTGAATTGCTTTATTATTAAACCCAAAATTTTATTTTATTAGGTTGGTTTTCCAGATTCAAAAAAATGAATTCTTCCCTTGCAAGGTACTTTTTATTTACAAATTTTACTATTACATTTATCGGGGGACATAGTTTTTTTGTAAAGGGATTAACTAGAAGAATTGGAGAAACGATATCAACGTTTACATTTTCTCAAAAACGCCTATTCATTCAGTATTAAGTGAGTAAAGTTTACAAATGTCATTATTCAATATGTCTGACCTAAATTCACTTTTTACTTCAAAATGGCAATGTTGCCAATCCAAATAAAATAAAAGTTAGGTTTTTAATTCAGATTAAAAATTCTTTTTTATAAATTAAATATAAATGTGATGTAGCAGTACAAAATATCATAATAAAAATGTGTGTAATACCAAAATTGGACTATGTCTGCCATAATAAAATAAAAACTATAAACAATTAATGCGTCGCAAAAATAAAACAGTAATGATTCATGCCCGACTAATAAGAACCAAGATAAAACTTATATTTTTTCCATTATCCTAATAACCAAAATCATTATTAAAGTTATTTTTATATAGTCGGTAAACAATAACGCCAACAAAACCAAAGCTCAAGTTTTAGGGGAAGTAATAACTAATTTAGATAATAACTGTAATCAAACCATTATTCTTTTTCTTGGGAATTACAAATTGGAGCCCATAGATGCATCAGTCTAATTACGGTTTATTTGAAACTTCCAAAGTTTTTAATAGTGACCAGTGGAGCAAATGATGCCACAGGTGGTTATATACTAAATTCCTATACACCCTATAATAACAGGGTACAATAAACTATGAATTTTATATAAAGTTTAACATGCAGGTTTTGGGTTTGGATCAAATTGGATTTATCGTTTTTTTATGTTGATTAGATTAATACCTTTTAAAGTTTTGGCCTTTTTGCATTCTGGTACTTGTGAATACATTTTAAAATACCGTTTTATAAGGCTACAGACTCAAATTTAAAGATCTGTGCTCCTAGAAGCTCGTATAAGTCATCTCCGTCAAGCCCTACGTCACAGTTCACAGATGTGCATTAAAATACCATCTGTGAAATTTTTTTAGGCAACCAACATTACGGACCAAAGAAAATGTCCATTTTTTTCTTGTTCTGTGTTTCCAACATGGTCTTTTTAAAACATTATTTAAAGAAAATTAAGAGAGTTTTTTAGGCCCCATTAGTGTAAAAATGTTTCTTAATATCTTATTTACGATATTTTAATTTAAAATTACCCTAAAATCTACCGCATGAATTAAAAAATCCCTTATTAATCTGATGATGATGATCACCCACCAAGATGTCAGCTTTAAACGCGCGGAATTGCTTGAGAAAGCAACCATATCAAGGAGTATGCTTGTTCTATATAATAGAAAAAAATGTTAATTTTACAATGGTACTTGGTCTTGATATGGTTGCTTTCTCAAGTAGTTTGCGCGGTTTAAAATTCACATCTTGGAGCGTGCACAACATTAACACATAAACTGTATATTATAGAGTTTTACAATGAACTAAACTTGAAATATCGAATTTAAGACATTATAGCACATTTTTATACCAAGGGTTCCCTAAGAGAGGCTTTTATTTTCACAAAGTATTGTTCTAAAAAAGTGGCTAAATCTGACAGAATCATAATTCTACTACACAGACAGTTTTTTTAATGTGGATCTGTGATCTGTGACGTAGGAGTTGACCGTCTCTATTTTACATCTAAAAGCGGGGGTACTCTTTAGAGACATCCCCTTTCCAAAAATAATTAATATAGGCCTGCTAATATTATGATATGAAGAAACATGTCGACTCGAATTTGTCCTATTTGTAGAAATCTGTAACGTATACACTAAATCCCCCAAAGTAGCACTTGGGGCATTTTTCGTAGAGCATTAATTATTATATTCAAAGAATTAGAAACAAAAAAAACATTTTTTTTAACTAAGGAAAAGGAATAAGAATATTTAAAGGTGGTAAAAAATGAGCGCCATCTTGTGGCAAACTAAGAAAATTCAGTCGTTTGATAACGCCTTTCAAAGATTCCTTTAAAGTTATTTTTTTACTTGCAAGTTTATAGGAATGTAATCAGACAACTATAAAATAGTTATTTAATCAGTAGGTGTGTTAATAAAACCGCTCGTTTATTAATCGCCATTTAAAATACGAACTGGTTACAATGCTTTTTTGCACATCGTACATCATTATTAAATAAATTATAAAATAAAACAGTTATTTCGCCAACTAACAGAAACAATGCGTGCCATTCAACTTTATTAAAGTTGAAGAAGAAGAAGAAAAGCTGTCACCAAACTTTTATTAATTGTGAATAGAAAATAAATGTTTTTTCCTTAAATGTGGTAAAAGGATTTGCTTCTCATTCTTTCCAACGGTAAATATTTAATTTCTTTTGGTTTTTGTTGCTTGAACCGTAATTAAAGCTACTTTAACATTTGTAATGTAGAAACATAGATAGTAGTTTGAAACATAGAAGAGCGTTACTATGGGCTCGTATCCATGCATTAATTGGGGTCATTAATCAACGATTTGGAGTGCGTTAATGAATGTCTTTAATAAACGATGGGCGAAAAATATCTTTAAATGGACCTAAAATCTAAACTAGAACCTTATCAACATTTAATTTATGTTAATGTTTTTATACTCTTCGCAAGACCAGGTCCGAAGAGTATATTGCAATCGATACGAAAAATCTAAAATCGTCAATTTTCATCCTAGAGCAAAAATTCTTGCAGATTCGTGTTTTTCATCGAATTTTGAACAACTTTGAAAAAATCCGTCCGTCTGTCGGTCGGTCGGTCGGTCGGTAGGGTGTATGTCACGATTCTTGTAAACACGCTATCTCAAGAACCAAAATTTCTATCCAATTCAAATTTTAAGGAAAAATCGATCCCTATAAGAGGAAGAACCCTATTGTTTTTGACGAGATTCCGAGTACTGCAAAGCCCCCTTTTCAACCCCCCAAATGAAAAAAAAATCGTAGCTCGACTATTATTAAATTTAGAAAAAAAATTATCCGACATAAAATATAGACAATTTAATTCTTCACCAAAAAGTATTCTTTAGTATTTTTTGTCCGACCCCCCAATTACCCCCCAGCACAAAAAAACGTCCTATCTTCGTTATTATTTAATTTACAAAAAAAAATATTTTTTAAAAAATTAATAAAAATTTAATTTTCTATTAAAAATGTTAGTTCATTTTTTGTAAAATTAGCCAGAAGGGTTAAAAAACCAAAAACTAAAAGATTTCAGTAGCAAAAAAATTCTAAGTCCAAAACGCGTCACGCGTCGATCAAGAAGGCCATGCCAAAAATGTTTCAAACAAAGAAACAAAGCCAGCTGTCAGAACAAATAACCTCAAATATCTTAAACGTCAGAACTGACGTTTATTCTCTTCGTTAACTAAATTCTTCGTGTTTTCTGTTAATAGTTTGCACTCTTCGCAGATTTTATTTGCATAATTTTTTTTTTCATAAGAATTTATTAATTATCCTATAATAGTTTTCTTGCGAAGAGTATACCATAGAATGTGTAGCAATTATAGAAAAAATTAATTTAGCTTTGATTTACAAAATATAAAACTACCTACACTTCTACCGATTCCAAATTCTACACGAGCTAATTATTTGCGAAGAGTAACTTCTACGCGTTTCGGCTTCTACCCATTCTAGTTTTTTTTGAGTATTTTTAAAGTGTGATTATTTTAAAACTTTTATTAGCCGATAGATGGAGTCAGACATTTATGACCTAAATTTTAGCGATTTGTTTAAACATTTCTAGAAAAATTTGCGCTAAAATTTAAAAAATAAATAGAAAACTACTCTTATCGGTATCGGTGTCTTAGGTGTCTAAATGAAAACACCTACCCACTAATTAATAATTTTTGAAAAGGGTGTTTTATTTTGTTTTATAAAAAAACACCCGCTTAATAAATGACAAAAAAAATCTTACATGCAATTAAAAAATATCTTATCTTTTAAATATTATTTCATAATCTTTTTAATAGTTATTTAACCAGTGTGTTAATAAAGGCGATTAATAAACGAGCGGTTTTAACAAGCGAGCGATCCGCGAGCTTATTAATAAGTGAGTTTATTAATCGCCATTTAACATACGAACTGGTTACAATGCTTTTTCGCACATCGTACATCATTATTGAATAAATTATAAAATAAAACAGTTATTTCACAATCTAACAAAAACAATGTGTGCCATTCAACTTTATAAAAGTTGAAGAAGAAGAAGAGCTGTCACCGAACTTTTATTAATTGTGAATAGAAAATAAATGTTATTTCCTTAAATGTGGTAAAATGATCTGCTTCTCATTCTTTCTAACGGTAAATATTTAATTTCTTTTGGTTTTTGTTGCTTGAACCGTAATTAAAGCTACTTTAACATTTGTAATGTAGGAACATAGATAGTAATTTTAAACATAGAAGAGCGTTACTATGGGATCGTATCCATGTATTAATAGGGGTCATCATTAATCAACGATTTGGAGTGCGTTAATGAATGTCCTTGATAAACGATGTGTAAAAAATTCCTTTAAATGTACCTAAAATCTATAACAATTTTTTTTTACTAGAGTCTTATCAACATTTAATTTATGTTAATGTTTTTTTTTAAGTAATTTTAAGGTGTGATTATTTTAAAACTATTATTTGCCAATAGATGGGAGTCAAACATTTATGACCTAAATTTTAGCGATTTGTTTAAACATTTCCAGAAATATCTGCACTAAATGTTAAAAAATAAATTAAAGAGCTCTACTCTTCTCGGTGTCGGTCTTGGGTGTTTAAATAAAAACATCTACCTACTAATTAATAATTTTTGAAAAGGGTGTTTTATTTTGTTTTATAAAAAAAACACCCGCTTGATAAATGACAAAAATAAATCATACATGCAATTAAAAAAAAAATATCTTTTAAATATTATTGCAAAATCTTTTTGAGTATTTTTAAGACGTTATTTTAAAACTTTTATTTGCCGATAGATGGAGTCAGACATTTATTACCTAAATTTTAGACATTTGTTAAAACATATTTCGATATATCTGCACTAAAATTTAAAAATACTTAACGTTACACTCCTAAATGTCATTTTTGTTTAAATAAAAAACATACCAAATTATTACTTAACAATTTTTGAAAAGGGTGTTTTTTTTATAAAAGAACACCCGCTTGCTAAATGACAATAAAATCTTACATGTATAAATAAAAAATATCTTATCTTTTAAATATTATTGCAAAATAGACATTTTTGCATCATTAGCAAACATGAATAAAACTTATTTAAAACTAATGTTAACCAGATTTTTCTGCCTTAATATTTTTAATATTTGCGTTCTTTAATAAGCACATTATGAAACCCGAAATTTGGTATTTTAAGGTTACTAAATTGCTTCATTATTAAACCCAAAATTTTATTTTATTAAGTTTTCCAGATGCAAAAAAATGAATTCTTCCCTTGCAAGGTACTTTTTATTTACAAATTTTACTATTATAAACTATCGGGGGACATAGTTTTTTTGTAGAGACTAAAGAGAATAACTAGAAGAATTGGAGAAACGATATCAACGGTTACATTTTCTCAAAAAAGCCTATTCATTCAGTATTAAGTGAGTCAAGTTTACAAATGTCATTAATTCAACATGTCTAACCTAAATTTACTTTTTATTTCAAAATGTCAATGTGGCCAATCCAATAAAAATAAAATGTTTAATTAAGTTTTAAATTCAAATTAAAAATGCTTTTTAATAGATTAAATAAAGCAAATATAAAAAATAGCATAAACAACTCGTTTTATAAGGCGTTTTTTATCACTTGCCCATTGGAAAACTTGCCGAAAAATCAAATAATTTTATCAAATTTTTTAAGCATTGAAACGTTATCAAACTAATAAAAAATTTCCCTAATTTACCGGTAGATGGCGCTTTCACTTGACCAATCTATTAACATTCGGTTTTGTAGTTCTTAGTTTAAAAAAATGTTTTTTTATTTTTTACATTAAAAAACCTTAAATAACCCAAGTGATACTGTGGGAGATTTTCGGTTATGGTTAGATTTAAGTAAAACTTCTATGAAGTGTATTTTGGCTTGTTCGCGATTAATATTGCTTAATTAATATTTTTGGAAAGGGGACAGCTCGCGAATATGCGAACTCCCCCGCTTTAGTATACTAAAACAAGAGCGGGTTAGATCAATGAATGGATTAGATCAGTGAGTGGGATAGACATAGATCTAGAATAACTATAGATAAAACATCAGCTGATCAGCTTTGAAAAATTTTGATGGTCGCCATTTTATACTATTCTATGCCCGCGAATTTTAAATTATTGCCTCATATTAATTAAATATAAATAAAACGTTTTATGGAAGGCTACAGACTGTCTAAAACGCAAAATCGACATGTTTTGGCTATTTTTATACTCTTAAAATACCCAACAAGTTGCTAATGCAAAAAAAAATTTAAAACGTAAATACCTTCAAGATCCGTTTTTTTCTAATTTTCCAACTTTTTACGTAGCAACTCATATCCTAGTTTGTGTTTTTGCCTTATTAAATCAAAACAACACGAAAACGCACAATTTTTAATAAAATGTAAACTGTAAACCCCCGATTTCTATATCAAACGGCTGACAATGTCATGTCATGACAAGCAGTGGTGGCAACCTCCAACCTAAGAAATGTAAAAACACTAGATATGTAGTATAAAATGGAGGGCTTCAAATTTAAACAACTCGATAGCCTGCGCAAAGCGTCAAATTACATCTTTTTTTAATAATACATCTATGGGGATAGATCATTTAAAGTTACACTTCGCAAATAGGTCTCTTTTATGACTACTTTTTTATTATTATATAATTGTTACACATTCTATATGATACTCTTCGCAGTAGATGCTTAAAAATGTGCATTTTTTATTTTATTAAAAAAAAACGTAAAACCTATGTTTTTTGTAAACGAGTGGGGATACAAAAAAATACTTCGATGCTTTCTTATAGAGAAAAATACAATCTTTAATTTTATTAAGAATATTTTTTTTCGTAAAATTGATATTAACATAAATATGAATTTTTTTCAACTTTGGGGGTGGTTTCAACCCTCTATTTATTATTTGATTTTTTCCAAAAACAATAGGGTTCTTCCCCTAAACAAGATTGATTTTTGTACCAAATATCAAGTCAATTGAATAAACCGTTCTTCAGTTATCGTGATAACAAGTTTCGTTACAGACAGACGGACAAAAAATAAAAGTCTTAAAAAGTCATGAAACGAACAAATCTGCAAAAATGTTTGCTCTAGGATGAATATTAATGATTTTAGAGAAGGTTCGACTAATCGCAATATACTCTTTGACTTTGTCTGCAAAGAGTATAAATTTTATTTTCTCTTATTTTGATAAAAATCAAATATTTATATCAATTTTCTTAGGCAATCAAACTAATAAAAAATTTCCCTTGTTAACCGGTAGATGGCGCCTCTACTTTATCATGTTATTAACATTCCGTTTCTTAGCTCTTAGTTAAATAAATGTTTTTTTATTATTATCATGCATAACATTTTATAAAAATAAACTCAAATAACCCAAGTAAAGCCTGTGGGAGATTTTTGGTTATGTTAGGGGTTTAGTTTTAAGGAACACATCTATGAAGTGATGTAAGGTTGTTATTTTTTACAGAATTTTAGTATATTTATAATATTTTTTGGAAAGGGGGCCAGCTTGCGGGTACGCGAGCCCCCCGCTTTAGTATATTAAGAGCCCGCGGACACTCAGTCCTTATACCATGTAGAGGGGCTACCGCGGGCTGCGGTGGCCAGAATAGACTAAAGACTAGTTGAACAGATATATGAATATGTGTCTAGAGTAGCCACCTACCACCTGTACAACTTGAGAGGCTTGACCTTGCTCTAATTCAGCACGTTTTTATGCAAATATTAACAAAACTTAGACTCCAAATATCTTAGTTAATTCTTATCCGATTTTGAAAAATTTGTGTCATTAGAAAGATAATTAATTTTGTAATACTTATTGTTTTTTAAAAAATCGATTTTGGGGCTCAATTTAAGAAAGAAAAACAGTTGTTTTTTTTAGTATAGTTTCCCCTTTTACTAAAAACTATTTTTGACAAAAATCGAAATGCGGATTCGTTATCTACAGCCAAAAAGAAGTCTACAAAATAAATTTTATTAAAATCAGAAACAAAAAATATTTTTGCTAAGCTTTTTTGAAATTTTTTAAAATTTGGCCAACTTTGAGAAGCTCTAGCAAAAAAACCGAAGCACTTGGAAAAAATCTAATTGCAGATTTGTTTTATACGCCTTTTAACCAATATAAAAACACAGTTTAAAGCAAATCAATTTTTTGAAAATTTGCCTCATTTTTAACTAAGGGTTACCCCTTAGTTAAAAATATTCTCAGTTTTTTTATTGCCACGGCCACAAATAATTTTTGCCATAAATGCAAACTTGCATGCTTATGTAAAACGAGCTGCTGAATCCGAATCTGGTACTTAAACATTTACAGCGCTTTTGGTTTTAGTGCTACAAGCTTTGAAACGCAACTTCAAACGCGACACCTGATTTTTTTCAAAGTGCTCTAATTTAAAAAAAAATAATTTTCGAATAAATCTAAAAGCGGATTTGTATTCTACAGCCAAAAAGTAGTCTACAAAATAAGTTTTATTAAAATCAGAAACAAAAAATATTTTTGCTAAGCTATTTTGAAATTTTTTAAAAGTTGGCCAACTTTGAAAAGCTCTAGCAAAAAAACCAAAGCACTTGGAAAAAATCTAATTGCAGATTTGTTTTATACACCTTTTAATTAATATAAAAACACAGGTTAAAGCAAATCAATTTTTTGAAAATTTTCCTCATTTTTAACCAAGGGGTAAGGGTCCAAATATTCTCAGTTTTTTTATCGCCACGGCCACAAATAATTTTTGCCATTAATGAAAACTGGCATGCTTTTGTAAAACGAGCTGCTGAATCCAAATCTGCCACTTAAACATTTGTAGCGCTTTTGGTTTTAGTGCTACGAGCCTTTAAACGCAACTTCAAACGCGACACCTGATTTTTTTAAAAGTGCTCTAATTTGCAAAAAAATATTTTTAACAAAAATCAAAATGCGGATTCGTGTTCTACAGCCAAAAAGTAGTCTACAAAATAAATTTCATTAAAATCAGAAACAAAAAATATTTTTGCTAAGCTTTTTTGGAACTTTTTAAAATTTGGCTAACTTTAAAAAGCTCTAGCAAAAAAACCAAAGCACTTGGAAAAAATCTAATTGCAGATTTGTTTTATACGCATTTTAATTAACTTAAAAACACACTTTAAAGCAAATCGATTTTTTGAAAATTTTCCTCATTTTTAACCAAGGGGTAAGGGTCCAAATATTCTCAGTTTTTTTATTGCCACGGCCACAAATAATTTTTGCAATAAATGAAAACTGGCATGCTGATGTAAAATGAGCTGCTGAATCCGAATCTGGTACTTAAGCATTTACAGCGCTTTTGGTTTTGTTGCTATGAGCTCTCAAACGCAACATTGAAAGCGACACCCGATTTTTTTCAAAGTGCTCTAATTTAAGAAAAAATATTTTTGGACAAAATCTAAAAGCGGATTCGTATTTTACAGCCAAAAAGTAGTGTACAAAATAAGTTTTATTAAAATCGGGGACAAAAAAAAAATTTGATTTGCTTTAGTGAAAAAAAATCATGTTTTTGTGAGACAACCTGTATATATTTAACCCATTCACGTTTTTTATGTGACCATCACGAACTATAGGAATGTACCAAATTACCAAGCGTTATTGAATTAACCGGAAACACATAAATAAAACAAAGAACAAACAATTGAACTGGTCAGACCACTGAGTGTCTTTCATAATTAGTATACTCTTCGCAAACAAAGTCGAAGAGTAACGAGCGAGCATTTAAATTCTACCTCGACTCTTGCCATGAAAAACAAAAGCTGCTTTTCCGTAGGTCTTTGATAGTTTCTACTAATGTCATTTTTGATGTTGTCATCTTTTTTTGACGTTTAAACAAACTATCAACGACATACGGAAAAGCAGCTTTTGTTTTCCATGGCAAGAGTCGAGGTAGAATTTAAATGCTCGCTCGTTATAATGCATTTGGTCGGACCTTCTCTAAAATCGTTAATATTCAACCTAGAGCAAACATTTTTGCAGATTCGTTCGTTTCATGACTTTTTAAAACTTTTATTTTTTGTCCGTCCGTCTGTCTGTCTGTAACTAAACTTGTTATCGCGATAACTGAAGAACGGTTTATTCAATTGACTTGAGATTTGGTACAAAAATCAATCTTGTTTAAGAGAAGAACCCTATTGTTTTTGAAACAAATCAAATAATAAATAGAGGGTTGAAACCACCCCCAAAGTTGAAAAAAAATCATATTTCGGTTAATATCAATTGTACGAAAAAAGATATTCTTAACTAAATTAAAGATTGTGTTTTTCCCTATAAAAAAGCATCTAAGTAATTGTTTGTATCCTTACCCGATTACAAAAAAAATAAGTTTTACGTTTTTTTTAATAAAATAAAAAATGCACCGTTTTAATCATCTACTGCGAAGAGTATCATATAGAATGTGTAACAATTATATAATAATAAAAAAAATAGTTATAAAAAATGACCTATCTGCGAAGTGTAACTTTTTAAATGATCTATCCCACTCACTGATCTAACCCATTCATTGATCTAACCCGCTCTTGTTTAAAAATACCTAAAACCTGTATAGAAAAGGTGATAATATACTTAAGCACTATACATTAGAGTCTAATGAGTTTACAACAAAAGAAATGCGTTTACAGAATTTAATTTTTAAATGTTAAAAGTAGGCTAATTTCCAAGAAACCTAATTTACAAAAAAAAAACATTTAACGGTATATAAATATAGTTCCTTTAATGTTAAACATATAAGGCTAAAAACTGTACATTTATACACATTTTTAGAAATATCTCCCGTAATTATTACATAAATACCATAAAAAGAATAAAAAAAAATGTAACATCGTTTATTAAAGATATTCAATAACGCACTCAAAATCGTTGATTAATGCAAGGCAACGCGCCTATAACAACGCTATTCTATGTTTAAAATTACTATCTATGTTTCTACATTACAAATGTCAAAGTAGCTTTAATTACGGTACAAGCAACAAAAACCAAAAGATATTAAATATTTACTGTTGGAAAAAATGAGAAGCAAATCCTTTTACCACATTTAAGAAAATAACATTCATTTTCTATCCACAATTAGTAAAAATTCGGTGACAGCTCTTCTTCTTCTTCAACTTTATTAAAGTTGAATGGCCGACCGCGCATTGTTTCTGTTAGTTGGTGAAATAACTGTTTTATTTTATAATTTATTAAATAATGATGTACGATGTGCAAAAAAGCATTATAACCAGTTCGTATGTTAAATGGCGATTAATAAACTCACTTATTAACAAGCTCGCTGATCGCTCGCTTGTTAAAACCGCTCGTTTATTAATCGCCTTTATTAACACATCTACTGGTTAAATAACTATAAAACCGCGGTAACCCTATTAATGCATTAGCAACCGTGCATGGCAACCGTGTCTATGCTCAGTATTTACATCAGTGTTTCTACTAAATTACAAATTTTACACTCGTTTTGACTTATTTAGGCGTTTTATTATTGTTGGTTGTTGCGTGTTAGTACTTCAGAAGTGGGATTTTTTTTTTTGCACATAACACATAACTATTTTAAGATTCAGATGTACGTTCTGCTAATAACACTTCTATGGTTTTAGTATGTCACAAATCGTAAAACTAAATAACCAAAAAGCTTTAAAAATAATCGTAAAAATGTGAACTCGTTAATATATACTTAATTATAAAACCGTACATTAACAAGGCAAAACACGAAATATACAGGATGTCTCAGAATTGGCGCACTACCTGTATGGTACGCTGTTGGGGCATGCCTAGAGATCCTTGGAAAATTGTTAAAAAAAATCCATCTTTTCCTATCTCTAAAGGAAATACGCTTAAAGTTCAATAAATTTGGCAACTCTGTTGAAAAAGAGCATTCTAAAACCCATCCATGAGTCTTGACTATACCTTTTTGCATTAGATTTTATTGACATCGTTGTCAGCTTCATTTCATGAAAATTTTGTGAAATTAAATTGATTATAAAAACGTTATTTGACCATTTTAAAAATAAACAAATGGTAAAATAGTTTAGGATAGACTGTGCCTTTGTATTAAGTAATATTTTTCGTTAATATGTGCTGTTGTTTTCAAGGTACATGCGTTTATAATTTTGCACTTTGGGACCTTATACCTCTGATGGTATATGAGTTTTTTTTA